>OX244006.1:5000000-6250000 GCA_945859715.1 Apamea sordens | reverse complement strand
CTTATGTGAGCCATGCAACACCCTTCTTCTAGGAGCCATAGAATTTAGGAAAAGTGCACAACAGTCTGATGAAATTCTAAAACATCCTCCTGAAGATTTGCTAACTGATGGTATTGATGATACATTCAATTACCCTGAGGACGAACACAACTCCTGGGAATATGAAGAACGCAAAATCAGTAAGAAGAGGACATACCATTGTAGCAAATGTGAAATATCATTTGATACATTCAAAGACTATGACGATCATAGAATGACTGAGGAACATGAGAATAGGAAAATTAAATGTCCTATCTGCAACAACGCATATGCAGAATTATATTTTAAAAAGCATTTAGCATCACACAAGAGAGACAAGACCTTGCATATGTGTGATATTTGTGGAAAAAACTACATATCTCAGCGATATTTCACCCGTCACCGTCTGACACATTTCTAAAAACTACCTTTCAAATGTTCTCTTTGTCCGTACAAAGGAAGGTTCAGTGAATCCCTAAAAATGCACATGCGCTCACACACTGGAGAAAAACCATACCAGTGTACACAATGCCCTTCAAGATTTATTAATAAAAGTAATTTAAACCAACATGTGTTGAGACATAAGAAAGAGCATAATTTTAAATGTGAAAGATGCAGTCGAGGGTTCTATACTAAATGGGAATTGGAACTTCACTATAAAGTAGATCATACGGGGATAAAGGACCATGTTTGTAACATTTGTGGGAAAGCTTTTGGCTATAGAAAGCGGATGATGAGCCATCAGCTAAAAGTGCATAAGAGGACTAAACTCCGAAGTGGGAGAATGCCTTTGTACTTGCAAGTAGAAAATATGAAACAACAGGGCCAAGATATTTCTAGTGAGAGTGAAGCCAATTAATTTATCTTAAGAAGAATAATAAAATATTATGTAGTCACTAAAGTATTATTATACGACTGCCATTTTTTTTTAATTTTAAAATTCTATGATCTGCAAATAATATTATGATTTATAATTATAAGTTTTCTTAAATAATAGAAACAATAATTACTTACCTATAAATATTCAGTCTTTTATTATTTTAGGGTGACTAACATTTTCAATAAAGGCTCTAGGGGACAAATTGAACATCATGCCGCGGGACCAAGGCGCAGTTCCTTAGCTGCTATATGCACGCAGAGGATACGCACGTTCGCTACATGGCTTCTTTGGTCTGGGTACCTTTCCAGAATATACAACCCGCAGTTAACTTGAGACCCGAGCGCCCCCCCCTCCCGACCCTCGCGCTGTTACCGCTCTCGCCATCGACGCCTCAGTATCGCGCGCGCACATACGTCATCCGAGCGAAGTCTTAAGTTAACTCTTGCGGGTTGAATTTGTTTTTTTTTATGTTAAAATAGTCCCTAGCTATTCTATGACATGTCTTACAACGCTACAAGCAGTGTAGGGCGTAGTTAACTACAATTTTGTAATCTGGTTACTAATTACGATTAAAAGTAGTTAACTACATGTAGTTATGATTACATGTAACTTAACTACAGTAATCAAACTACATTAAGTAGTTGATAATTTGATTGCTGCAATCTAGTAGTTATGATTACTGATTATTTAAATTTTATGAACTTATATTTTGCAGTTAAATAAACATGTAAGTAATGTGTAGTAATATATCTTTGGAATATGGCTGCATACAAAAAAAACAGTTTATTGCACATACCTATGTTTATTTTCATGAATAATCAAATGCAAAGATTAAAGTCGTAGATATTATGTATGTACAGACGCCAGCACATCAAGCTACTACAATCTGTCAGATTTCTTTAATAGATTTTCGACTTTATTGCTAAATCATTAGGTTCAATGTTGATTGGGAAAATCTGACAGTTTCGGGTAGGTTGACCTGCTGGCGTCCGTACCTATTACTATTATCAGATCTTAATTACTTTTTATTGAAATGTAATCAAAAAAATTAAATTACTCAGCAAACATCAACTTAATTCAAATTATTTGCGAAAAAAAAAATAAACAAAAAAGGTTGATTGAGTTAATCATTTAAATTAGCTTTTTGTATGTACAGACGCCAGCACATCAAGCTACTACAATCTGTCAGATTTCTTTAATAGATTTTCGGCTTTATTGCTAAAGCATTAGGTTCAATGTTGATTGGGAAAATCTGACAGTTTCGGGTAGGTTGACCTGCTGGCGTCCGTACTACACGTTTTTCGAACATTTCATCCGATAGCCTGTGGGATTTGGGATGGTTTATTTACCTTCCAAACGACAAGTCGAAACACGCGCGATAGTCGTTCATGCACTTACATGAACGACTATCGCGCGTTTGCTTTTTTAATGACGCAACATCATTTTAAATCTGTAGTTATAAAAAGTAATCAAGTAATCGTGATTGCAACTACTTATTAGTAGTTAGTAGTCATAAATTTTAAACTACATTTTTCGATTTTTTTATGTAGTTTGTAGTTATGATTACTAACTACTTTATGTAGTCGTAGTTAGTAATCAGTAGTTAGATTACCTACATTTTGCCCAATACTGGCTACAAGGTTGTAGTGGTGCGTGGAGAAAATCGGAACTAACCATAACTAATCGCCATTTTGTTTTATCAATACAATTTCAACAATGTTTACCAACGCTATCAATTTTGTCATTTTTGTTCATTCGCATGATGACTTGTTGCCTGCTGCCTGGGTCAGGGATCATGGCAACAGAACTCGTTGGCACAGCAACTACGCGTGTCAACAATAAAAATGAATCGGTTGTTCTTACGACCCCTGGGAACGGCTTAATCAAAGTTTTATGGAGCGATAAGGCACACGCTTCATCAGCTATAAAACCTTAATTAAACGGGTGTTATAATAAAAGGTTTTAATCGAACCTCGTTTCGCGGGTGTTTCAAAAGTAGGTACCTAG
The DNA here is from genome assembly GCA_945859715.1 of Apamea sordens. Lineage (NCBI taxonomy): Eukaryota > Metazoa > Arthropoda > Insecta > Lepidoptera > Noctuidae > Apamea > Apamea sordens. The sequence continues at coordinate 6,247,095 of OX244006.1, read as the reverse complement.
GTACTGGCCATTTAGACGACAGCAAAAATTTGTAATTCGAATTTGCGGTTTGACAATAGAATTGCCACAAAAAATAGGATAGCGTAATAAACAGTCACTATTTCTGGACTAAAACTGTGAAAGGTATTTTTCTGTCATAAAAGTCTAGTTTTTACGCCAATAAATGGCAAACGAGGCCGAAGAGACAGTTCGCAAGCTAGCTTTGCACAAAGGAGTAGCAGGAGTCATAGTGGTGAACGGTGAAGGTATACCGATCAAGACTACGTTGGACAACCATATTTCAGTGCAATATGCAGGCCTTATGACTTCCTTGGTGGACAAAGCGAAAGCTGTAGTAAGAGATCTAGACCCTACGAATGACCTGACGTTTCTTAGGATTCGCAGCAAGAAAAGTGAAGTGATGGTAGCTCCAGATAAAGAGTTTATACTGATCGTCGTTCAAAACCCGGTTGAATGACGAAGGCTTTGGCTCGTGAGCCAATTTTTTTATGCTGTGGCCTTTTTTGTTTGAAATTGCGCCAATTTCTTTGATGGCCATAGTTGCCATCTCTAGTCGTAATTTGCTTCTTATTATAATTTCAAATTGTTACGGCCCTTTCATACGGTACGGTAGTATTTATTAGTTTAGTGGATCGCCGTCCGAGTGAAGAGGTTGCAAGGATTTTAATTTAATAATAAAATGCTATCATCAAGAGATATTAATTTTATGTAATTTTCATTATTCAACCACTGTATTAAATCATTTTACTTGTTCGTAATAGTGCTATAATCAATAAATGAAACCAATATTACGCACAATAGTTTTATTACTTAGGTACAGACGCCAGCACATCAAGCTACTACAATCTGTCAGATTTCTTTAATAGATTTTCGACTTTATTGCTATACTATTAGGTTCAATGTTGATTGGGAAAATCTGACAGTTTCGGGTAGGTTGACCTGCTGGCGTCCGTACAATTGAATCATCATCACTAAATACATATTACTATATCCTGTCCATTAGGTAAACCGTTTTTCGACCGATGGAACTAGTGATTGCAGCAACACACACATTGATTGATACACGTACGGTATTATAATGTATGTAAAGAATCAGGGGCGTAGGTACCGCTGTATCAGCCGTATCAACTATACAGGGCCCCTGAGCTAAAAGGAGCCCCGGACGTGACGTATATAAGCAAACATTTTTAAAATAATATCCAGAATCTAAAATTCTTGTTGATAAAATGATATTTATTTCTGTAAATTGGTTCAAAAATATGTTTTTAAAAAGGGGGTGAGTACCGAGATGACGACTAATAGAGAAGTATGGAAGAAAACTGTGACTGCCTCATTGCTCTAGTGGTCGCAAGCGCTACTACTGAGCATGAGGTCCTAGGTTCGATTCTCGGGTCGGTCAGTGTTATTGGGTCTCGGCTTCCAATCTAACCGGATGCAGCTAAATGCCAGTATTTTACCTCCGGAGCGACTGGCTATCTGACCGCCATAACCCAGTAACTGGGTAATACGATGTCCCTTGGTAATACTGGGTGTCAGACTTTCGGGCTTCTGACGACCCGTAACAACTGTCAAAGATCCACGAATGACAGCCGGAACCAAAGACTTAACGTGCTTTCCGAGGCACGGAGGGGTCTCGGTATGTTAAGACGGGTCACCCATCCACGGACCTACCGCGGCCAGCGTATAGCCTTAATGCGTTAACCTTCAATCGACTCGTACGGCTGTTATTACTTAGCCACGAGCCCCTCACCTTGTCAGTAAGTCAGTATGCTATATTCTTTATTTTGTAAAAACAATACCCTCTGTAACTTCACAGTTGGGTAAAAAGGGCCCCCAAAAAAATTTGATACAGGGCCCCATTAGGATGAGCTACGCCACTGGTAAGAAGCCATAAATAAGAAGACAGTAATTTATATATTTATTTTATTACGCATTTTAAAGTAACTTTGACGTAATAATGTACGTTCTAAGACAGCTGTCAAAAAACGGTTAACCTAATGGACAGGGTTGCCATCTTTAGTCGTAATTTGCTTTCTTATTATAATTTCAAATTGTTACGGCCCTTTCATACGGTAGGTTACATTAGTTTACTGGAGCGCCATACGTATGAATGGGTTGCAACAAGGATTTTAATTTAATTATAAAATGCTATCATCAAGAGACATTCTTTTTATGTTAAATAATTTAATTATTGACATCAGCTTTTAATTTCCATTATTCAATTACTGTATTATAATCATTATCTATCTATCATATATCTTGTTAGTGCTATAATCAATAAATGAAACCATAATGAATAAATTACGCACAATAGTTTTATTACTTACAATAGAATGATCACAAAATATAATTCATTGATTAGGAATGGAATATTCACCAGTTGCTGCCACCACGGCCTCTACCCCGGAATCCTCCTCTAAAACCACCTCGGTTGCCGAACCCACCTCGGCCAAAACCATTGCCACTACCACCAAACCCGCCTTGGTTGCCGCCAAATCCGCCTTGGTCGCCGCCAAAGCCGCCTTGATTACCGCCGAAACCGTATTGGTTGCCACCAAAGCCTGAATTTCCTCCGCCAAAGCCTGGGTTTCCCCCGCCGAAGCCGCTTTTATTTCCGCCGCCGTAACCGCGGTTACCGCCGAATCCGCCGAAACCTCCCCGGTTGCCGCCGAAGCCCGGGTTGGCACCGAAGCCCCCTCCCATGGCGGCTCCCCCGCGGGGCCCGCTGGTGCCCCAGCCCCTGTTCCCTCTCTTGGCGACGTCCGGCCTGAAGGTTGGTGCGGCGCATTCGCGTTCGATGTTGTAGTCGCCTGCTTCGATGAGGCATAGGGACTTTACGCAGTTGATGACCTGTGGGAAAGAGTTTGCTATATACATTTTTCGACGGGGCTAGGAAATCTCTTGGTTTCTATGAATAATCTCGGTAAATACAAGAAAATGTGAGTGTGCTCATTGTTGTAGTTGTGCAATCAAGAGAATTAAAGTATTTATCCAAACTAATATTATAAATGCGAAAGTAACTCTGTCTGTCTGTCTTTGCTTCCACGCCTAAACAACTGAACCGATTTGTGTGAAATTTGGTACAGACATAGTTTGGAACTTGAGAATGGACATAGGGTAGTTTTTATTACAAAAAATAAAATAAAAAATAAAATTTATTCCGGACATACAGCGCCATCTATTGGTCAAGAGTCGGCATCAATTCAGTACTGAAAATTCATCGGAAAAATGTAAATAAATAGTAAGAACTATTTGGGTAAAACCAAAAATCTGCCGGAAGTCACTATTCCACGCGAACGAAGTCGCGGGCAAAAGCTAGTCCCAAATAAATTATGAATTGACAAAAAGGGTTTTTATTCGTGCACAGACCCTTAAAATAGTCCTAAAGTAGTCTGTCTATAGCTACCTTTGTCTCGGCAGGAGTGAACTGCAGTGCAGCATCAGGTTCGGCTGCAGCCCTCTCCACAAGTTTCTCGATGGCGGGCCGCAGAGCCGTCACCAGCGCCGCGGCGCGAGGGTTCATCTCGAAGTTCAGCCAGTTGTCCAGGCGGACTACGTTGTCGATCTAAAACCATACACATTAAGAAAATAAGAGTAATTGTTTATTATCATTTCAGCCGGAAGCGTCGCCACTTCGACACTTAAAAGTATCAATAAAAAAAATATGGCAAAAGGGCTTTAGCTCAACTTAATATTAGTTATGTTCAAGTGTGCAACCTATAATAACCCATAGTCATAACATCACACCTGCGTGTCTCATGTAGGTAGGCAGAAGTACAGAAATGGTAAAACGTGGGAAAAACCACATGTATTTGATACTTGTTTTAGAGGGCTAGTCCGTTGCCATCAACCTACTTATTTACTTATCCAACCAAGCCCATCTTACTAATATTTTAAATTAAAACCAGTGTGTTGGTTTTTTAACCATTGAGTATTATTTTTTTGGCATTGTCTCTTCAAGCCCTTTATGATCATTGTACTAAAAAAAAATCAAGACGACAGAAATCCGCCATTTAGATTAAAAATAAAAAACAAAACCAGTCTATAACCATCGCGGGACTTTTCTATTGTTACCGAACTAAATAAGCTTGCCTAACAGACGAAGGGTTATAAGTTAGAAGACTCTTCAACATACCCACTCCACCTTCCTGCTCGCGAACAGCAGCACATGCAGCGGCGCCACCATGGTGGTCTGCTTGCAGCTGATGGCGCGCGTGCGCACCTTCTCGCCGAACACGAACAGCGGGGAGGGGAAGCGTTGTTCTTGATTGCTGCAGTTCACTGAGGTCTTAGCTATTAGGGCCGGCTTGCCTTCTGTTGTTAGGACCTAGGGAATATTGAACAAACGGTTAAATTGATTTTAAATTAGTTACGAGAATCATTATTTTTTGCCAACAGATATCTATTCACAACAGAACATCACGTCTGTTTCCCCGAACTGTTGGGCAGAGTGTGTACCTAAAGTGTACCCACATTTTGCCAGTTATGTTAAAATCCCGTGTAATAGGGGGCGAGCCCATTGCCATAAATAGGGGACACGAAATCAGACTCCGGGTTGTTACTGAGAAATTCTTAATAGAAAAACACTGCCCGACCTGGGAATCAAACCCGATTACTGGACCAACGAGGCAGTCTAAAATTGGGTTGCGTAACGTGAATGGCTCTATTTATTAAAAAAACCCTTACACTTAGGAATCGACCCAGGGCCTAAAACTCAGCAGTAGCGTTTGCGACTACTAGATCTACGAGGCAGTGTAAAATTGCGTACCTAATGTGAATCTGTGAATGAGCTGATTAATTGATACAGAATTCCAAAATTTTCGTATACACAAAACGAAACTGGACGTAAGCCATTTATTTTATTTTATCTTAGAACTATTTGTAATGATTAATGGAGCATTCATTCATCATTCGTTTCCAGGTATTAAATAAACTCTGCCGAAGCAGAGTATTTCAAAAATGCATAAGACTCATTTGAGTGTCCCCCTCCACGGAAATCTTTAGTAAAAGGCGAAAGATTTATACGTTTTGAAGGGAAACCAGAGATACCAAACACGCTCAATACAAATGACCCAACCAAACGGCGGAGAATCTTGACACCGCGATTCAGAATCGTGACGTAAATGTACAGCGCCATCTATTGAGACATGGTGAACTAAATAAGGTTTAAAATCCTAAGCTTATACCAGTGGAGTGCCGCCCTTTTTAAAGGATGCAGTGTAACAGTAGCTAGTCCGAATTATGTTTTCATGGAAAGAAAAATTCGAAAAGTTTTCCGGAAAATTTTCAAATTCGGGAAAAAATTTAATGTATTTTTCTATGGGATTTTCTATCTATTATTGATATTTTATTTTGTCATAGGCCAAATATGCATCTGAAGATAGGTACACTACGCAGTAATCAGTTTAAAACCACTCATTATGTGAGATTCTGTAATACGGACACTATGTTCATACATAGTGTCCGTAGACAGATAAGACTTTACTCCATTTTCATTTGTCTCCTTTTATCTGGGATTGGCTTTCTAGCCGTAATCAGATGGATTCGTGTGAGATAATATTGAGCTCCTCAAGTTCTCGAGTTGAGTTACACGATTACTGACAAATGCTTGCACTGACTGGCCTGGTCCACTCAAATCTGTGTGGTACTTTCCTCAAGTCCATTTCAAACATAACATGGTCTTCACATGGTCTGACCAAGATTATGTCTGGACTTTAAAAGAGACTTTGACCTCTGAGTTTATTTCGGCCTTTCTTCTCAGAGTAGTCAGATAGGAAACGTCGACAAACAAATACAAACAATTAGCTATATGAGCCTTATTGTTTGTATTTTTTATAATATGACGTGTAAATGTTATTCCGATTTCCTATTTACAGAATAAACAATTTTATTTCTCACTTCAGATTGTTTTTGTGATGTCCCATTGAATATTCACATTATGTGGTTCAATAAGATATTGTTAGAATTATTGTAAGAATTCGTTAGATATGCATTCTCTACAGATATAACTGCTTACCTTCCTCTTCCCCTGGTGCAGACACACGTTCGGGTACAGTCCCATGCACATGAGAGCGATCACTAGATCCAGTGTGGGGTCGGATCCCGTCGGGTGCCAGCGTTGAGGCACGCAGCACTCTTCAGAGAAACCGATTGATGTAGTAAGGATATCTGAAAAAAAATTGTTTAATTTTTTACATCAGCTTACTACAGCACCGTATTATTCACATTTATATATTTAATTGCGTTCCATAATGTTGATCGATCTTACAATGGCATAAAGAAGCAGAAGAGTTTTTTTTTTTAATAGTCCTACTTACTAGTTAAAATAAAAACGCGAAAGTTTGTGAGGATGGATGGATGGATGGATGTTTGTTACCCTTTCACATAAAAACTACTAAACGGATTTTGATGAAACTTTACAGTAATATAGCTTATATATCAGAATAACATAATTATGTGATACTTTTTATCCCGAATTTCCACGGGATCAACACTTATACTGGTAAACCAGCGGGGCGTTGCTAGTATTATAAAAAGAAAAGATTTGATTGTTTGTTTGTTAGGCTTTCGCGCTAGAAAGACTGAACGGATTTGGATAAAATTTGGCACATGGGTGATACTTTTCATCCCGATTCTCCCCTGTCAAAGGTCCATTCCTCTTCTTTCGTATAAATTATACGGAAGCTAACACTACATACAGGGTTATTTTTCAAAGACCAGCCAAATCTAAGGATGTGGTACAGACCATCAAACTGAACAACTTTCTCCGTGGGACCAACATCGTAATCGCGAATCAAAAGTCAGCCGTCCCATACATTTAGGTCGAGTTGGTATTGAAGTTTTCTATGGGACAGTTGATAAAATTTTCGCGATTACGCTATTTGTCCCATGGAGAAAGTTGTTCAGTTTGATGGCCTGTACCACATCCTTAAATTTGGCTGGTCTTTGAAAAATAACCCAGTTTAACTCAAGTCATACTCACTAGTAAGCTGGTACTTGGCTTCGGACGTGACCCTCATGGTAGTCTGCTGCAGTCCCTTCCATTCGCACCACCTCACCTCCGCGTCTTCACCTTTAGCATGCTCTCTTTCCCACATCTGTAATAAATAATCATCATGTTTCACTTATAAATTAATGCTGAAACCAACATTTTTTTTTTCTTTATTAATAAGAACTAAAGTTCTTAGAGTGAGTTGCATCAACTAACTATAGCGATAACCAATGTTTTGACAGCCTTCAAATCTCCAGTTAAGCGAAATTCGGGTTGCATCATCTAGACTTATTGTTATAATGACGTCATAAATAACTATAACAAGCAATTATAACTATAATCATTGCTTTGACAGCCGTCAAATCTCCGGTTATGCGAAATTCGGGTTGCATCATTTTGACAATTGTCACAATTGTCAAAAAAACGTCACAAATAACTATAACATTAATCGCCCAACTTTGGGCGGTTAAGGGCTATAGTTACGGTTTGTGTCGCCATTTTTTTGGAGTTTGGCATTGAATTCCTTTTCAGTGTGGTCCCATGCTTGTTTTTTTGGTGTTTTGTGCTACTCTCGTCTGTTCTTTGCACAACAAAAAAGTGTTTTTCTGCAAAGATTTGTAATCTAGTAACTTCTACGTTGCTAAAATTAACACCTCAGTGCAATCATCATATTTGTTCCATAAGCACAATCAGCCTTTATTGTTTCCACTGCTGTGACACAGGCAGTGGCTGTGGGAGGGCACTCCCGCCCACCAAGAAGAAGCCTGTGTCACAGCAGTGGGCCGCACTGGGCCCGCGTGGTGGATTACATTGCGGCCCACTAGCCGCAACGTAATCCACCACGCGGGCCCAGTGCGGGTTGGTAGATATCACATGTCTTCGATTTTTAGCTCTAGGACACGCCGGTTTCCTCGCAATGTTTTCCTTAACCGTTTTGAGAGAAGTGGTGATGAAACAATTTACACAAAGTAAAGTGCCTCTCTGGGTTTGAACCTACGATGTACAAGCTGTAAGTCGCAGCTGTTACAACGGAGCCGCCAGTGCTCAGCGATAAATAGTAGGATTAAAGGGTGTTAAGAATGGTCTAAAATCAAACATCACATAGTATATATAACAAAGCATTTTATTACTGTAAGCGCCAGACGAGTTAGAAGTAGGTAATATTTCATCGAAAGAAGATGCAGGTCGCTCTACCGATAAAAACTTAAACACCGCACGCTCCACATTACATGTGCACTACAGCCAACAGTACCAACGTCTGCCCACCAAACCACCAGCAAGCATCCAGCAAGAGCAGCTTGCTGTTAGAAATTGATGTTATCGATCGATATAAACGTATTCTAACTAATATTATTATTGTTCTTTTTGGTGTGCTGGAATCCACTGCAAAATAATTTCTTTCCCGCAGTCATCAGGCACAGTATGCGTTTGTTGTGAAAATCGACATAGAACAATCGGCACATCTGCAGCAGTCTCGGGCAATGTCTTCGCACATTGCGTTGAAATCTTACTGAACAATAAAATTAACACAACATCCTTCTGGAGTAAATGCTCTAATGCTGTAATGCATCTTCCAATAACGCAATCCTTCAATTACATACAGGAAAACAGAAATATCAATTTCATGCAATTCGAAAGAAACGGAAAAATAAAATGAATTTTATTTATTGTCACTTGACACGTCTTGTCTTTCTGACAGTGTCAGATAGTGATGCGGCTCGATTTTATTTACCTCGTTACTCGAGTAAATAAAAGACAATTTTCTCTCGAGGTGCCACTCGATGTAGTCGCGATTAGATAAATATCACCAACTGGCAGTGTTGGTGATATTTATCTAATCACTAGTTAACTGTCATTCTTCGATAATAAACGTAGGAATAGATATATTTGTGTAATAAACCGTCAAAATACTGTGATGTACAGTCACAGAGTTTTAATAAGAGAAAATAAATGTTCTATGGGTTAGTGCTGACAGTTGATAAAGTGTAATATTTTGTCATTAAAATCGTCATTGATTATCAGATCAACCTGATAATCAGTGGAATCTGAGTAGGACATAACGCTTTTTACAAAGTCGAACAAAGACAATCTTAGCCGAATGTCACACCGATGTACCAATACAGAACGGTTACTGTATTTTGGATATTACGATACGATTCTTTTCTTGAAGTTATTTTTGTGTACGTTTCAAACGTACGAAGCAACAACCAACTTGAATTGAGTTTTCGAATTACATAATCGAGACATCGAGTCCATTTATGACTGAGTAACATCACTAGAGCCAACAAAAGAAAGCGACAAGCGACGATGACAAGCTTGAAATGTTGTCCTTGTCAAAAAAATTACCCAACTTTAACGAAAAGAGTTCCTGGAAGGATTTGAGGGAGGCCTTTTAGGCTAACAAAAAAAATATATATATTATGAATATGGATAGTATTGCTATTATTTATTTTATTACTTAATAAAAACAGTTTTGGTTACCACCTCAGACTGTGACTTATCTATACTTATAATAAATCTGTAGAAGTGAAAATTCTGTACATTGAAAATATCCAAAAAATAAATGGCAGGGGGTGTTACTTGACCGACACCGAACCCAAAAATGTGATTAAAAAAATTTTTGTCTGTCTGTCTGTCTGTTTGTTCAGGCATCACGCAAAAACTACCGGTTTGATTACGATGAAACTTGGTATAATTATTCTTTGATATCCTGGGCACCACACTGGGTACTTTTTATCCCGGAAAAGTATATACAATAAAAAACAAACTTAATTTTGCGGTTCGATCCCTATACCCGATTACCACTGTCTGTACTGTACCAACCGCAAATACTAAGTTTGTCGTAGGTTGGGTCACCCGCAGTGGAGTTCATTTTTATTCCTTTTAGTTTTTAGAGTTATTTAGGTTTATTTTTATATAAGTCGTAGGTATACATTTTAATTTTAAAGTATAGGTAGTATATTTGATAGTGTACGTAGTGACCGTAGGTTATTTTATAATACTGTTAGGTAGGTTTAGTCATTCGTATAGATATTAGTTTTTAGGGAGTTTGCTTATTTATTGAGTTTAGATTACTTATCATCAGAAATAGGTTTATTTAGGTAGGTAGGTATTTAATTTTCTGTTATTGAGTTTTTTTTTTTTAATTAGTTAGGTACTTAGGCAAAGATATCATATAGGTACCCTCTTAATCACCACTAATGAGACACAATTGGTTTTCTATTGTAATTAGCCACAAAGGGCCCGCGACATAGATGGCATTCTGGGGAAGCACATACATTTTATCCTGTTAGCACGTTCCCGTGGGTAAATTTCCGACATCCACGCGGGCGAAGCCGCGGGCAGAAGCTAGTATATAATATGTTTTCATATTTGAAAACACGTTGCGTTTAAGGAATAATCCTACCGAAAAAATAAGTTTGATCTTGGTTATTTTTGAAAGTGTGATGACAACAAGCTTCAAGTGTTGTTCCTGTCAAAAAAATTACCCACAAACATTTTGGGGAAATAAGACCTCTTATCACTTGTCACCCTTTTAACTTTAACTTTTTACATTTTACATAATTGGTGCAACAACGGATAGTTAGATTTTATGGTCATGCTTAATGTTAAAATTAAAATTCACTTTGATGTAACTATAACGGAGCTTTTGATGCAACTCACCCTTAGTAATGGATTACAATCTAGCCTAACAGACTAATAAGCAATTTAACTCTAACTTAATATTTTAAGAGATAGATTATGTTATAACTAAGAATAGTGCCAATTTGCACTTTTTTTTTCACGTTGAAACCAACATAAAATAAATAAATAAGCAAATCAAATATTATTACCATTTTCGCACGATTTTGTTTCATAGTAACGTTGGATTATTTTGTAGCATACCTATAAAAGAGTTCTGCATCTTTCCATTTTTGCCACAAATGATTCACATGTAGTTTTAGAATTTTCAGACATTACCGAGAAGAGATTGAACTGCCGCTCGTATTTCTCGTTTAGTTCCCTACTAGGTATTTGATGTGAGCAATCTAAGGGCTAATTTTTCAATCTACCGATGATTTGACGACTGACAGATTTTGTAGGCAGAACTGTCAAAAATTCAAAATTATTCCTCCGATAAAATATAAAAAAATATATTAAAATTTGCGTTGGAAAAAACAGCCCTAAGAAAATTATCTTAATTTCTACCAACACATGCTTTGATTAACTAGGTATTGCCTGAAAACTGTTCCACATCCAGAATTTTCGAAGCAAAGCCATTGATATCATACATTACTAAAACAATCATCATCTGCCTAGCCTTTTCCCAACTATGTTGGGGTCCAGTGGCGTAACTACAGGGTGGCAAGTCGGCAAAATGCCACGGGCCCCCAGCTGGAAGGGGCCCCCGGTCAGAGGAGAATCCCAACTCCTAACATTTATAATAAAAATCATACATGCGTTCAGTAAAAAAAGTTTTGTCTTTGAGTTTTTTTTTTTAACTACTCAGTTGCATACACAAGTAAAAAACTCAAAGCATTTGTAAAAAAAAAGTTGTAACCCGATGCCACACCACACCACAGGCCACACGTATTGGTATTACTGCAGATGTTCGGGGAATTCCCGCTGCGCGTCCCGCCAATTTGACGTTCACAGGGAATCCCTGATTCAAGTTTGTATATAAGAAAGACTCCACTATTCTATTATTACGCAAGCAGTTAGCAGTTTATTGTTTGTTGCAAGTGAGGATATATTTCATTAGTCAATTGGGAAAATAGGTTGACAATGGCGCCGATTCCCTTGTTCACAAACTAAAGTAAATTTAAGTTCAGTGCATCTTTTTCTTTCTATTTCATTAAGAAAAGGACAGAAGATAAAATATTAGTTTAGTCCTGTCAAATTAGTCAGCGCCTGACGTAAATTGGCGCCGATTCCCTTGTTCACAAACTAAACTAAATTTAAGTTCAGTGCATCTTTTTCTTTCTATTTCATTAGGAAATGGACAGAAGAAAAAATATTAGTTTAGTCCTGTCAAATCAGTCAGCGCCTGACGTTGTAAATTGACGTATTTTTAGTAGCCATGTTTTTAATCACGTCTAATTTGTCTATGGAGTATCTTAATTTGACAGAACTAAACTAATATTTATCCTCTGTCCTTTTCATAATGAAATAGAAAGAAAAAGATGCACTGAACTTAAATTTAGTTTAGTTTGTGAACAAGGGATTCGGCGCCATTGACGTATTTTTAGTAGCCATGTTTTTAATCACGTCTAAACTGTCTATGGAGTATCTTAATTTGACAGGATGATTCTGATTTTTGATTTATGATGATTCGGATCAATTTTTTTTTTGTTTTTCAAATCATTTTGACTACTCTATGTATCAATTAGATGCTGACTGTACTTTAAATTAGGTACTTTTAATTTAAAGTGAATTATTAGATAATCTAGTACCTAAGTATAATTATAAAGTTTGTATGTACAGACCTACTTAACGTAGTGATTTATTATTGTACTCTTACGAGTAAAACTGTATAAATAAGTAGGTATTATAAAATTTAAAAAATATTATTATTGTTGGTTCAGCTTCTTTATATTGGGGGGAGGGGGCCCATCCGATGAATTTGCCACGGGCCTAGAACGGTATAGTTACGCCACTGTTGGGGTCGGCTTCCAGTCGAACCGGATGCAGCTGAATACCAGTATTTTACATGGAGCGACTGCCTTTCTGACCTCCACAACCCAGTTACTGGGTAATACGAAACCCTTTGGTAAGACTGGTTGTCAGACTTTCGGGTTTCTGACGATCCGTAACGACTGTCAATGATCCACGAATGACAGCCGGGACCAACTGCTCAATGTGCTTTCCGAGATACGAAAGGTCTTGGTATGTAAATGATGATGGACACCCATCCACGGACCAACCGCGGCAAGCGTAGCTTAACCTGATCGATCGACCCGTGCGGCTGTTATTACTAAAACCCTATAAACCTTATCGCGCCATACCTGAAAAGCGTTAAGCATAGCCACGTGGTCTGAAGCCCGGTCGCCCGCTAGCGCCCTCTGATGGTTGGAGAGCCTCCTGCGTCCCTCCACGACGAAGATCTCGGGGAACGTGGTGGAGTTGGCCGCCATTGTTGTTAGAGCGTCTCCCACGCCCAACACGAAGCCTAGAACCATCATCTTGCCGAGTCGGGGTTCTGCGGAAACACAGACAATATTTTTTTTAAGAATTCTAACATAATAAAAAGAAAGGAAACAAAGGCAGTTTTTCAGTAAGATAGTTTTTTTTACAAGCTTTATGGAATCAGTTAAGTAAAACAATGTAGTAAAGGATCAAAAAACAACAGACTTCCAAAACACTTGTGTCAAAAGTCGGTTTTTTTTTTCAATAAAAGTTTTTATTTTTCACTTTTTTGAGAAATTCGTGAACCACTTCTTTTTATGTGAATATTATATATAACATCATCAACATAGAGCAGTGGTTAATGTTTTTCAACGTGTGGGTCGCGATCCCCTAGGGGGTCGCCAAGCCTCTTTAATGGGGCCGCCGTTTCTTTAAAATTATAGGAGGTTCCATCCAAATGGAACCAAACACTTCAAAGCTTCAGTGGTTGATTGTGGGAATTCTATTTTTCTGTTTAATCAAAAGGTACCCAAGGTGACAGACTTGAATTCCAAGTTAGAAGCAGCGGAGGGAAGGGGGTCGCGAAATATTTTCCGTACTAAGGGGGCCACGCCATGAAATAGGTTGAAAAACACTGACATAGAGGATGTGAATTATAAACATATTATTAAAGCTACCTCATAAACTACTTAGGCAAGGTTTATGATATTTATTATATGGGACCACCGCGCGAACTTCCTCAAAGCTCTCTCTAGATGACAAATCACGTAACTCAGCCTAGTATAAAATCGGTGTACATACATGAAAAAATCGAATGCATAACCTCCACCTTTTTAAGTCGGTTATAAATAGCAGAAGATAAATACTATCTTGATAATTAACGCGTGTGAATGTGGCTTATGAAATTCGGCTATAATATTTAAACATACTAGTACTCAAAAATAGACTGGAAGCTTGATAGTCCACGTGTGTAGGCCGTCACTTAGGTGGACTGATGAACAGAGTGAAGACCGCGGAAATCCGTTGGATGTGGAAAACGTAGGACTTGTCATTGTGTGAAATGATGTCGACCTAAAATACATAAACAGTCATTCTAGATTATTACTAACCTATAGGCAACTTAGCGAGTATAGTCCCCAACGGCGTGAGATTGTCGTGCGCGTCCAAACAGCCCAGCTCTCGGAGTAACGCCTCGGCTTCGATCACCGCGTCTAGTGGCGGAGGTTCCGGGGCCTTCGAGAGGAAGTGGCCGATGCTGCCTAGCCGGAGGAGCTTGATGCTGGAAAGATATGGACATTGTTAGATGAAATTAGGTCTTCTTCTTAGCGTGTCGATGTTGATGGCAAAAATATATTTTTGAAGTGAAAACTTCTTTAGCGGCGTTGTGCACTTTTTTTGTGATGGGTAAAAAATGTTAAACTCGCGTCGCGTGAGTGACCAGAGGGGTAATTCTCATAATTTTAAGAACGTTCACAGTCTGATCTCAATCTCAATCTGTCAAAAATACGTCTATTTTCCCTACATTTTGACAAGATTTTGACATTTGTTTGTCGCCGAGATGACACTGCGACTAGATTTTGAACGTTTTAAATTACGGGAATACGGGCCCTGATCGAAAATTCGTAAGACGGAGCTCGCGTCAGGACACGTGACCTGATCGAAAATTCGTACGACGGAGCTCGCGTCAGGACTCGTGATCTGCTCGAAAATTCGTAAGACGGAGGGAGAGTAGACCGCATTTCAAAATATCAAAAATGCACAACGTTTAATATTCAAGTTTTCACTTCTGCCGGCACTCCCGGAGTGCAACCCGTTTTTTTTTTTCTTAAATTTATTTTGGCCCAAAATTCAGCAACGCGGATAGCGTTCTCCGACGCAGCCATTAGGTTTTAAAATTGGGTGAAAGATAGGGTGCCATATCTTTAGGACTGACTGTTAAATTTATTTGGCAGTCATTTAATATATATTTCGTATGTTTTTGCGTCTGTAAGAGGTATCAGCCATAACCGATAAATCGTGGGTATCTGGCCTATACCAGAAGGCCAATTCCCGGAACTAAAACGTTCAAAATCTAGTAGCAATCTCATCTCAGCGACACTCAATGTCAAAAACTTGTCAAAAATGTAGGGAAATTAAGACATTTTTGACAGATTGAGACTGAGATCAGACTGTGAACATTCGTACAATTACGAGAATTGTTCCTCTGATGACCATGTTGTGCTGTCCCATGATGCCCATTCTTTTTAGGGTTCCGTAGCCAAATGGCAACGGAACCCTTATGGATTCGTCATGTCTGTCTGTCTGTCTGTCTGTCCGTCCGTCCGTATGTCACAGCCGCTTTTTTCCGAAACTATAAGAGCTATACTGTTGAAACTTGGTAAGTAGATGTATTCTGTGAACCGCATAAAGATTTTCACACAAAAATAGAAAAAAAAACAATAAATTTTGGGGGTCCCCATACTTAGAACTGAAACTCAAAATTTTTTTTTTCATCAAACCCATACGTGTGGGGTATCTATGGATAGGTCTTCAAAAATGATATTGAGGTTTCTAATATCATTTTTTTCTAAACTGAACAGTTTGCGCGAGAGACACTTCCAAAGTGGTAAAATGTGTCCCTGTAACTTCTAAAATAAGAGAATGATAAAACTAAAAAAAATATATGATGTACATTACCATATAAACTTCCACCAAAAATTGGTTTGAACGAGATCTAGTGAGTAGTTTTTTTTTAATACGTCATAAATCGTAACGTAACGGAACCCTTCATGGGCGAGTCCGACTCGCACTTGGCCGGTTTTTTTATTCTTGTCTGTTTCATACGATTCGAGTCTTTAGAACAAGTCGCTAAAAATACCACAGAAGTTTACATGTAAACTACATGGATCGATTTAAAATATTCAAGATATAACAGCACTGTTACCTTAGTGCCAGCTCGTGCAAAGGTGTACGGAACATCTCGGCAGTTTGATGCTCTTCAAGTTTGTCGAATCTTGCGCGGGAGCAGAGTGTGAAGCACACGCCTGGACGGACGCGACCGGCACGCCCTTTACGCTGTGAAATAAGTAGATTTTTAATTTAAGTCTTCCAAACAAGTGTAGGATCGAAACGAGAGATTATCAATAAGCAAACTACCTAGTTTTGGTCTTAAAAATTAGCTGGGAGGTCTTGGCGCCAATTATAATAATATAATAATAACCTTGTTCACAAACTAAACTAAACTACAGTACTAAACTACTAACTAAAGTTCAGTGCATCCTTTTATTTTTATTTCATTAAGAAAAGGACAGAAGATAAATATTAGTTTAGTCCTGTCAAAGATACTCCATAGACAGTTTAGACGTGATTAAAAACATGGCTACTAAAAATACGCCAATTTACGTCAGGCGCTGACTAATTTGACAGGACTAAACTAATATTTATCTTCTGTCCTTTTTTAACCGACTTCTAAAAAAGGAGGAGGTTCTCAATTCGGATGTTTGTTTTTTTTTTTTTTTTATGTTTGTTCGCGCATAACTCTTTCGCTTGCCACCCGATTTGAAAAATTCTTTTTTTGTTGGAAAGGGTATACTTCCCAAATGGTCCCATAGAAATTTCATCAAAAACGGTTCAGTAGTTTGGTTTTTAAACCGGTATTTTAAAATTACTGGTAAAAATTACAACTTAAAAGTGAAAAATAAAAACTTTTTTGCAAAAAAAATCAACCGACTTCCAAAAACGACACTACAAAGTGAAAAATAACTTTAATTTCGGAAGTCGGTGGCAAACAACGAAAGTGTGAACCCAACGACACCGACTTCCGAAATTAAAGTTATTTTTCACTATGTAGTGTCGTTTTTGGAAGTCGGTTGATTTTTTTTGCAAAAAAGTTTTTTTAATATAGACATGGACAACACGGTTAGCGCAGTGGCTGAGCGATCGGACTGCTGCGCTGCGTGTCGCGGGTTCGATTCCCGCACAGAACAAATATTTGTAAGTCCTACATATATTTGTTCTGAGTCTGGGTGTTTTTCTATCTATAATATGTATGTATTTACAAAAAAAAAATGCATATAAGTAGTTTATCAGCCATCTTGTTACCATAACACAAGCATTAGGTTGCTTAGCTTGGGACTAGATGGCGCTGTGTGAAATGTCCAGGGATATTATTATTACTTCCAAATAAAAGATGCTTGTGGTAACTACTACTCAATATAGCTAAAATATGTAACCTACCTGTTCCAGATTAGTCCTGCTAGCCCAGACAGTAGCGTACGAGGTCATGTTGTTGTGTGACGTGAACAGCTTCATCTTCGCCTTGCACGAGTCTATGACGTAGACGACGTCGTTGATTGTGATCGATGTTTCTGCTATGTTCGTTGACAGGATCACCTGGGGAAATACGTCAATAATGTATATCATAATCAGCATATTATGTTTCCACTGCTGGGACACAGGCCTCCTCTCGGTGAGAGGGAATGGGCCGTAATCCACCACGCGGGCCCAATGCGGGTTGGTAGATGTCACATGTCTTCGAAGTTTTGGTACTAGGACATGCCGGTTTCCTCACGATGTTTTCCTTCACCGTTTTGAGAGCAATGGTGATGAAATAATTTACACAAAGTGTCCTGAAGTTAATTCTTTTTTTTTTTTTACCTAATAGCAATATCCCTCTTACCTTGGTCATACCGGGTGGTGGAGTAACAAACACTTTCTTCTGATCATCCCTAGGTATCTGACTGTGTAGCGGCAGTATCACGTACTGTGAAGTGTCGCCAAATACGCGGTGTTGGGACAAATGTTTGGCCAGCGCGAAGATTAGGTTCCAACCGGGGAGGAAGACTAGGACGGCGCCGTCGCCTTTGATGTCGCGAATGTATTGGAGGAGAGCTTCAATTAGCTCGAAGCTTAGCTGGAACAAAAACATGGGTAAATAATAAATGATTTATTTCTGTTACGGCGAATCTTACCAAACTTTTATGCCTAAAATAAGTCTTATCCTGAGAATAAATTTTGAATTTTTAACAGTTTTAGAACTACCATACTAGAACCGTCAGACCTCAATTTTATTCCACGGATGAAAGTTGTCTGACTTTAGTAAATTCAGCCCTAAGTAGGTTTGTAAAAAAATGACGTGTAAAAAACACTTTTACACGTCAATCATATTTTAAAACTAGATGAGGTCGGCGTATCCTATCCGAACACTCTGAGAAGAAAGACTGAAACAAACGCAGAGGTCATCACCCTGATTGCGTAACACGCTATGAACTTCAATCTGAATCATTTTGAAGGATATTGCTCATTTGTTCGAAAAATGTGTCTGCTCAATAACGTAAATAACGAAATGAATGTTATTGTAGATAGTGTGTTACGCAATTACCCCGCAGTTTTTCACGGCGTTTCCACTGGGCCACCATTGCTCATTCGCGCGTATTTGCCACCAAAATTTCTTGCTTTTTTTCTATCTTTAAACATTAATTTGTAGTTAAGTCGCTAAAGCACGTAACTTGGCAAGAGTTGTTACATACGTTCTTCCTTTAAAAACTTTGTTTAAAAATAAATTATGGCAATAACCATAGAATAATGACAAGCAATAAAAGTGACCATTTCAATATCTATATCTGACCACGGTAAGGACTATTCCTGCTTGCAGCTCATATTATTACTCGACCTAAAAAGTATCCTCTTTTGTTTTACTTACGGACGCAGCTGTGGTCATCATGTGCACGCGATTTTGTTTTCAAAATGGTCAGATATAGGTTTTGGCGATAGTACGTTCGCGAACTAGTAAGTTCGCGCATGTACACTTTAGTGGAAGGTTCGGTTTTGGCGCTTGCCAAGTTACGTGCGACTGGCAACTGTACGCATTTTTTCCATTAAACATTATTTTTTATTACTTACATCTTTCTCCGAGAGCTTCGACATAGTTTGGCTGGTTTGCGGTAAATAATTGTTTCCGAGTTGACAGTTCTTGTTGAGATCCTCTTCCTGCTCGTCGGCCACTCCTGAAAAAATTAAGACGAAAATATTATACATATTATGTAAATTCTTATTTCGCAAAATCGGTTCGATTTTTTTTTTGGTTCACATTTTACCATTTAAATTAATTTTTAGATTCGGATATTGTCTTTAAAGTGTTGTATTGTAAGTACATACTACTATTTTTTTAAATCATCATCATCTGCCTAACCTTTTCCCAACTATGTTGGGGTCGGTTTCCAGTCTAAATGGATGCAACTGAACACGAGAATTTTACATGGAGCGACTGCCTATCTGACCTCCACAACCCAGTAACTGGGTAATACGATACCCCTTGGTAAGACTGGTTGTCAAGACTTTCGGGCTACTGACGACTGTCAAAGATCCACGAATGACAGCCGGGACCAACGGCTTACCGTGCTTTCCGAGGTACGGTACTTTTATTCTTGCAAAAAAATAACATTCTCATTCTAAACTAGTTGACCCGGCGAACTTCGAGAAAATAATTATCTTAATTTTTTTATCGTGAGTTTTCCCATTTTTAACCGACTTCAAAAAAAGGAGGAGGTTCTCAATTCGGATGTTTAAATATATTTTATTTTATGAAGGCATGTTCGGGCATAACTCCGTCATATATGTATACGTATAGACGGATTTGCAAAGTTCTTTTTTTCTTCCAAAGAGGTTTATTCCGAAATGGTCCCATTTTAATTTCGTAAAGATCTGATGATGAGTTTCGGAGACAGACAACGGAACTCTTCAATAAATGCCAGCAAATCAACCGCGATAGCCGCTATAGCTTATGTAAGCATTGTTAACGCAATCACACAACATAACATCACGCCTAGACCCTCTAAAGTGGTACGCAGATGTGTTCAGTATACCATGGCACACCCTTATTTCTGTCAATGATGTTATTGGGGTACCAATAATCTTGTAAGTATACATTATTATGAATTGGTGTGGGGTAGGTACAACTAAAAAGTGAAAAATAAAAACTTTTTTACAAAAAAAAACAACCGTCTTCCAAAAAAAAAAAACCACTACAAAGTGAAAAAATAAGTTTAATTTCGGAAGTCGGTGTCAAAAAACGAAAATACGGAACCAACGACTCCGACTTCCGAAATGAAAGTTATTTTTACACTTCGTAGTTTTTTTTTTGTAAAAGTTTTTTTTAATAAGTAGTTATTCTGCTCGGGGGCGAGACAATTCCAACAAAGATATAATAAATAATAAAAATCGGTCCAGCCATCCTTGAGTTATAAATAAATGGTGTAACTAACCTGGTTTTATCTATATGGATACACTAGCTGCCGATCCATTTGGTAGACAGAGAAAACGCAAAGATCACTTTAGAATGATTGAGGCATCCAAAAGTAATCAAGCCCTTTAACACATAAAAACTATATTTTTCGAGGTAGCGAGTAAAACCGCAGGAAAACGCTAGTATAAAATAATACTAACCATCCTCCTCATCGTCATCCTCTTCCCCGCGCGAGTTGGTCTTCTTGCCGGAAGCCTTGCGCTTGCGCATGTCGGCGGGAGGCACAAACTTGGTCAGTTCCACGCAGTCCTCGAGGAAGTATTGTTTTACGGGGTATGTGCGGCCTGGGACCTGTTGAAGGTTGTGATTAGTTTCAGGCTTTTTTTTATTTTGTTATCTTTAAAGAGGAGATCTACCTTTTCAATGGACGACTTGCGTTGATCTGGGTATCTATGTACAGACGCCAGCAGGTCAAGCTACCCGAAACTGTTAAATTTTGCCAATGAACCTTGAACTTTAATGCTTTGAGATAAAGTTGAAAATCTATTAAAGAAATTTGACAGATTGTAGTAGCTTGATGTGCTGTGATGTCTGTACCAAGTTATACACCATTAAATTTTGATCGTTTTACTCCTTAAAAGTGGTCATTGTACTCATCATTGTGAACAACCTTTACTACGGTACCAACCCTGAAATCGTGAAAAAAAAATCTGTTGATCCATAGATTTATGTTCGCATAACTTGACATAATGTATGGATCAACTGTTTTTTTTCCCCTCCTTTTAAGGATTAAAACGATCAAAATTTAACGGTGTATACATAACTTGGTGCCCATAACCCAGATACGTTAGTAAGATAGTTACCTAAGATATAGCAGAAAAAAGGGGTAGCCTATACCTAGCTGTGGGTGATTCCGGGCTGAAATGATGATGATGATGATGATAGTTACCTCAATAACAGGACAGTTTCCGAAGTAGCTGGTGAACAGCGTTGTGTCGACGGTCGCCGACATGAGAATGATGCGTAGATCTGGGTATGTATGCGCCATATCTCGGAGCAGGATTAAAGCGAAGTCGGTATCTGCGTCGCGTTCGTGGACCTGCGGAGAAATTGAAATGTTTATTAACTTGATTTAAAAATGGGAAAATTTGCAAATCCGGAGAAACTTCAAGAATTTTGCATCGAAGAAAATGTGGGGTTATAACAGCCAAAAAATAATAATAGGTACGGTAAGCAAACAAAGTCTATGAACACTGTCACTTTGACCAAAGAAACAATGGATGGAATGTGTGATTTTTGAACAGGGAATTTAAAGTGAAAAAGTGTTGATATGGTTTTACTCTCTGTACATGACGTTCCGTTTCAAATGATATGATTAATATAACTTTGAATTTTGAAAGCGTCATGATCGTCATTCTACATACATGTAAAAACAATTATACTTTGCCGATTCTACATAAATTAAAAATAACTAGAATAAAATAGAATATAAGTTTTATTTAAACGATTATCATTTTTTTAGAGCAATAATGGCTGTTCGGGTATGACATGTCAAACAAAATAAAGTACCTAGTTTTCAGGTTATTTCGATTTTTTTTTTAATCTTCGAAACCCGGATTTTGTTTACAAAAAGAACTTTTGTAGGAGTTAATAATATGATAAGTGTAGTCTACAAAAAACAAAGTTTGACTTTGATGCATCATGTACAGTCACAACCACCAATATGTCAACACTTAGCAACTTACAATTGCAATTTTTTCGTGAAATAACGAATGCAACGTTGAAATACGACACATTACATAAACCTATGGGTTCGAAAATGCTATGTTCGTAACAACATAAAATTTCATTCAAAAATAAAGGAATAAATCGCTTTTGAATAAAGCCGAGTGTATACATACTTTTGCTCGTGACTGTACGGGATTCCATACATCCACGAGCATTGTCCTTTGTACAAAATAATTCGATAAACTGCTTCGAAGCTTTTTATATTACAAATTAACGACTAAGAATTTATAATCTTTAATTTGTACTTCTGTGCCGACTTCAATTAAATATTTTTCTCAATAAATAAGATTTAGAAATCTAAAGTGATAATCGACTTTTGTCGCTGATCGTACCATAATTGCTATACGTTCTAAATTGTATATATTATGTGTCTTTTGGGGTTTAGCCATACGGTCGATCCCCTAACATCCACAACACCCAACATACCTCATCCACAAGCACGTGACTGACGCCGCGCAGACCGCCCTCTAACTTCCTCAGCAGCACGCCCACGGTACAGAACATTATGGAGCCGTACGGACGAGGCAGCATTGATTCGAAACGGACTGAGTAACTGTGGACGCAAGGACATAAGTAAGACATAAGAAGGAAAACACAAATAATGAATAGACATTTAGACAACTACCGAAACTTCTGCGAAATTTAACTGTAAATACTGAGCGCAAATACATAGATATATAGAGGTATGAGGAACAGGGTTTAATGTTCACTCATCCTCCATAGGGAAAGAAAGATTCTCCGACCAGTCGGGTGTTGTGTCTGGTGGGCGACTGCCCGACGATTGTTTTTTTTTTTTATGGCTTTTCGCATTGGAGGTTGTCTACTTAACCGGACTTGCCAATAATTAAGTCAATAAATTAAGGCCTCCAGCCATGGTTTAAAAAAATTATAAACTAAACGACAACACGCTAAGGACACCTCCTGTGGGGTACGGAACTCGGCTTAGGGCGTCGCTGGGAGAAGGCAGCAAGAGACAGGCTCTGCTTGTTCGATGCAGGGTTTTGCGTGACGTCAATATGATGACGTATATATGGTGACGTAGTTCGCATGTGACGATGTAGATGTCGCCACAGATAGTTCTATCGAATTTGAACTTTGTCATGTATGATATTGAGTTTGAATTCCGAAAACTTGATAATTATATCTGAGTTTTTGTACATACCCAATACTATTAGCCAGCTCTTCACACCGCTCACTGGCGACTCGTTCAGCAACGCTTACAGCTGAAATACGTCGTGGTTGCGTTACACAGACGTTGGCCCAGGCACCTTGACCACTGGCTATGTAGTCGTCTAGGATGAATTGGCAGACCTGCGGGAAATGGTAATGTTAGTGCAGTCAGACAAACTAATTGGTTTACATTTTATATGTGTGGGTGAAGTCACAATTTTCATAATTTTAGTTCACAATTTTTTTTATATCATTTTTTCTGTATTTATTCAAGAATTTCCACACCAAAGGTGTCACAGGCGATCTCGCAGTTGATCTTATGAATAAGAGTTATGTTCGAGTTCACATCAAGTTGAGCAAATCGGAAATATTCAGTTTCCTTAGATATTTTCATGAAATAAAGAATCGATTGATATCAAAGTGATAAGATTTCAATCGATTGGTTTCTTCACTGTAACAGCTGTGAATGGAAACAATTGAAATAACAGATAGAAGCTCAAAATCAAATGTTTATTTTACCTGTGTAGTTTTGCCGCAACCAGTGTTACCCCTGATGATAACGACAGGGTTCTCGTTGATAGCCTCCATGATTTGCGCCCTCATTGCGTAAACCGGCAACTGTTCCCTTTCGCGAAGACTGTCCTACAATATTACAAAAGGTTTAAAAATCTGCCATTCGCATCGTAAAATACATAATTATAATTACAACATAGCCCTGATTAGGGGGCCTAAAAAGGCCACTCAACTCGGCATTCTCACAAGGCAGAATCATAATAAGATAACAATATGAATCATATTAAAAATCGTAAAATGGTCACAAACTGACAATTCATAATATGATCTGTGTGCAATTCATATCACAACGAAATAACATTTAAACTGTAGAAATAAAAAATAAAAAACCAATTTGATTAATAAAAACTGTAATGAAAAATTTACCGATAAAATTACGATTTTTATTTTTTTCATGCGGCAATGTTTACACTAAGTATGAAATGAAATTTTACGAAAATTAGAGGAATTGCTAATGATCTGCTGGGAATTCGGGAAATGAAATGCTTTTAGAGGTATTGCCTAAAGTGGCCTTTTTAGGCCCCAAGGTCTAATTTCATAGATCAATTGTAATTGTCCTCCAGACCCTATTTCTGCCACGGCGGCCAATCTTAACGGAGAGTAGTCTTCGGCGCGGGAAATATAATATGTATAATATGGTGCACTCTCTCTTCCCTCACTCATAGTCCGGTGGGTCCGTCACGACCGGAGAGAGATCAGGCGCAGGACCAACGGCTATTGCAACAGCAATAATTGAAAACTGTAGGCAAAGACTGGATACATGACTAAATGTATTTTATACGAACCTGGTACAAAGAACTGTTCTGGCACATATCTCTGTGATGTTTCTCGAGATCGGCACTGATGTCGTCCAGACTTGTGGTGGCTAACGGACCTTCATCTGTGGAAAACAATGGATTATTTTAGTGAAAATTCTGATGTAATAAATTGCAAAAAGGAAGAGTGGCACACCGCGTCCTAGAAGGACATTATAGTGACCTTATTGGTGATGTTTTTGGTCAGGCGTGTAGTACTCGCCACCGGCGTGCGTGTAACACCAGAGGGGCAATTTTCTTTAATAGATTTTCAACTTTATCTCTAAAGCACTAAGGTTTAAGATTGATTGGGAAAATTTGACAGTTTCGGGTAGATTGACCCGCACCCTAATTGCGTAACACACGATCAATCGGAATCTGAATCATTTTGAAGCAAAATTGCTTCATAAGTTCGAAAAATTTGTCTGCTCAACACGTAAATAACGCAATGAATGTTGTTGAACTGTCAAAATGAAACCGATTCCGATTGATCGTGTATTACGCTATTAGGGTGCTGCTGGCGTCTGTACGTAAACGAAGCAAAAGAAGTATGTAAGGATCGTTCTGTAGGTTCGGCCTACGCCCATAGAAAAAAGGCGTCAGTTTATATATGTATAAATACAAAAGTCTGTTTGTTTGGTTTTCTATCACACAATAACGGATCGACGTAATTTGTTGCATAGATAATACAAGGTGGCAGGGAATTCGACGCGCAAGCTATAACCATGAATTCAGGGGGTCTACTCCGAAGTAGTATCAGCCGAATGTTCGGCCGTTTCCTGCTACGAAGTTACTATTTGGTTCGGTCGATTCCGATCCTACACTCCTACACTCTTTCGAATATTGACTATGGTCCCGACCCAACTGAGCCGATTCGAACTTTTTTCGCATTTTTCAATAATATTCGGTTCGGCCATGTGTCGGTCCGATCCGAACATTCGCACTTTGCACTTCGGAGTAGGCCCCCAGTACATGATTAGCTACGTATACTATAATGCTACCTCTTACCAATGTTACAGCCAGTCCAAGCGTTCCAGTTAGCTTGAGGAGGCGACCAGGAGACTACGCCTCCGGGTGTAGGCCGCGCTTCACGCATCGCCTTCACTCGATCCACTTGGAGCAATGTTAGGCCTCCTGACTGACCTTCCTCGCTTGAGTACGTGCTTGATGGGTCTATTTGTACTGGTTCGATTTCTAGCTCTGTAAAATATTTTGATGATTAATACTATCCCTCTCACCAAGAGGAAGCCTGTGTCCCAGCAGTGGGAACATTATAGGCTGATTGTGTATGTAATATAGCAGTTTAGCTACTACGAAAGATACTATGATATTTCGAATTAGAATTGGTTATGGTAGTCTTAAGAATACCCTTAAAAAAAAAAAAAAAACGTTTGAAGCTTGATACAATCACATTTTGGAATATCTTTTTAAAATAAAACGGGCGAGAAGCAAGAATGTTTGTAATTAGAATATAAAGCTATGCGTACCTTGTAGTGCCTCTTCTAATTGACGTTCCAAATCAGGGCTGAGAGCGACAGGGTATGGTTTCATAATACCTTCCGATGTCCTGTTTGAAAGCATTTATTTAATTTTTTTTAAAATCACATTGATATCCCTTTAGGAGCGAATGAAAATACTCATGATTAAAGACCAGTTTCGCTATCTCTTCTTCTTCTTCGTGTAACTGGCAAGACTGAATTTTATATCTTGCTGGCCCAAAGAACTGAACCTGAACTGAACCCCTATAAGAACTAACTAACTACAAGTTCCACTATAAGACAAATGAAAAAAAAAATTGCTGTTACCTATAAAAATTCAATCGAAATGGCTAAAAGATGTTTATTCGCTCCTTCTGGTCTCACAGAAAACCTTGAATACTTTCGCTTTTTTGTAAGGATTTTAAGTCTTACCTGTCCCTCTTCAAGGTCCCACTGAAGGCCTCAATCACACCGAGATGGTACAGCTGTCTCACAATGGACAACGCACAAGACTTGCTAGCGGTCTGCTTGTTCGACGCGGTCTCACGGCCGGTCACGTTGCGGCCCAATTGTCGAACGAATATCGACATTTCACAGCAGAAGCTCCTGGAATTTTGAATTGAAGTTAGTATGAGATAATAATAATGCGAAAATCTTCATAATTATGTTCTATGTTATTTATAAGCCTTAGGTCTGATTTTCAAATCCACAGATAATTTTTATTCGTGGAATAAAATTGACATCTGACAGATTTTGTATGGGAGAACTGTCAAAAAAAAAATCGGATAGGATAAAATTATCTGGCGTTGGAAAAATCAGCCCTTAGAAAAAAGATGATAATTATTATGTAACCGAATTGATTCAAGGAAGATGTGTTCAGTGGAGTGAAAAATATTGATTTAGAATATACTTATGATGTGTTAACAAAGGAAAATAATAAAGCTTCCGAAAAACAAATTAACTTCCAGCGATCTGTGGTTGACTGTAATACTAACTAAGCTGTGTTAAAATGAATTACCGAAAAGTTAATACAAAATTAACCGACAAAAATGTTGTATTTAACAAACAAACATAATTCAAATTATAATTCTACGAAAAATATTCTATACTTTCAAATAATAAACTAAATTTCCAAAAAAAAAAAACTAAACTTCCGAAAAAAATACTAAGTTTCCGAATAGTTATACTAGATTAGTGAAATTTGCAACGTAACACGCATATATCTTCTTTAAATCGAAAGAGGTTAGGTTAGAACTGTGACCACATAACGCACGAGCCGAGCGAGCGAAGCGAGCGGTGCCGCGCCAGCGGCTGGCGAGTGCCAGAAACATATTTTTGAATGTAAAACCAAACCACACAGCCATAGCGCCACAGTTATAAAATGTGTAAGATTGATTCTAAATTTATAAAATTAATTAGGTAAGTTACGATAAAAATGATGACCTGTAGATTTCGGTAAAACGCAATTTAAGCTGGTGGAAAAATATAACGTCAGCAAATATTGTATTAACTTTCCGGAATTTTCATAATTTTATTCGGTCGTTTCTTTATTTGTATTCGCTTATAAGTTGTCGAAAAGTTAGTATTTAAAGCAGTAAATTTCATATTTATGAGTATGCTCATATTTTAATTTTTTTTCGGAGCTTTTATTACTACCCGTTAACAAATAAGTTTACAGTATAATGGTAAGAATTTCGATACTCGATTGTATAAAACATTAAATTATATTGACGAAACAAAACGTGCTTTACATGCAGAAAGGCGAGAACCCGTTCGCTTTGTAACACGCTGTTTTGTTACATATATCTTTTTCAGTTTTAAATGTTTTACACATAAGATTTTTTTTATGAGCTATATGGGGTGACAGGGTCATCGACGCTCAAACTTTAACAACCATGAATTCAGTACATGATTTGAACCGCGTAGGTATTAAACTTTTCTATGAATTAGCAGTGTTTTTTTTAATAACCGACGTATAATTTCAAGGCAGTGCACTTCAGAATCATGAAAATAACCGACGTAAAATTTCAAGGCAGGTTTCAGAATCATGTATGCATAATCCATGGTAACAATCCCTGCCACCCAGTACATAAATACAACAAGCAATAAATATATAAACTTACCTCATTGCTGACTAGGAGTCACGTAATTGTTACATTACGACAATTCTGGAAGTGTAGCCAAGTACAGTCAGTATAAAGAGCTCAAACACACCTGTATTGAGAACAAAATCCAAGACTATCATTGATCCGAAATATTATCCAATTGGAGGGTTTGTTAGTAATAAGAGATGGAAACAATAGTACGTAAAAATAGTTAGTAAAAACACCAATCAAATACTTGATAATGTTTTGATAACTACATCCTTCAAGCCCCATTTTCTTGATACACAAAATATGTGGAATATTGTTAAGTACAGCAACACGATAATGTGTTGCATAAATGTACATAGGTACATATTGCATGCAACGTTGCCAGCAACTTTATGTTGCTGCTACAACGATACGCAACACGCAAATGCTCAACTATTCTTCAGGGTGGAATCGTATCTACGCGCATGTATCAGCCTTTTCTGCATCTCTATCTCTTTCTGTCACCTAAGCGACACTGTGTCACTTGAGAGTGACAGTGTGTCACACACCGAGAATGTGTCACTGACTCATTTCTCAGTTTAGCGTCTAACTTACGCATCATTCGCTAAACTGAGAAGTCCGCACACATACGCATCAAAAGTGCGTTTGGACTCGCCTCGAGGACTACCTCGCTCTATTGAATTACACTTCTGACAGAAAGAAAGGGACAGAGGTATCTAAATGAAAAAGCCGATCAGTGCGTGTAACAGTAATTTCATTTGTATCATGAAAACGTGGCTTTTTAGGTACTAACCATTGTTCACAACTGTACAAATTCAGAGAATAAATCATATTTCATTCTCTAAATATATTTTTTTGTTTAATTTTATTCCATTATTTGTCTTGGATTCGTTCTGTGCGGCTATAACTCTTAGCTCTTGAAACCAACTTGGTCAGTCATGAAGCTACCTCTGCGTTTTAACATTGCAAAAGCAGCTTCAATTGTTTTTTACTTTTTTTAATGAAGTTATTTATTTTTGCTGGCAAGACTCATCTTCATGTGTACAATATGTGGTCAATTTCACAAGGAAATGAGATAAAGAGTGTTGCATAAGTGTGAGTATAAAAATAAGAAAATGGCCAAAATTACCAAGCTGGCCGCGCGCGCCATTTTATTACTTTTATCATCGATACAAACTACTTAAGAATTTAATAGCTCATGCCGATGTCGTATTAATATTGGCTAGTCAGTCAGTGCCCTTTTAATTGACAATGCGACATATTTTTCAAAACATTACAAAATTGTCACAATTCCACGACTCGATGTCATTAACGAAAGAACTTGTAAATTTCTGCCTGTCGGTTTTATTAAATAGGGGGCGACTGCCTAGGGTGCCAGACGAAAATTGGTCGAATTTGGCAAACTGCATGGAAATGTTCATTCACACAAAGCTCATATCTCATTCCAACTTGATGGTAACATAAGGTAGTTAACTTCGTAACATAATAAGACGCACAAAAGAAGCATTGAGCATTCAAAATGCTTCTTCTGAAATCCAGTAAAGTCGCGTCCAAACCAAAGCGATCGACGCGCCGACTCGCGACCGTCGCGTTTATTTAATTCGGCGAACGCAAACGCGCGGTCGCGTCACAGAGGGCGCCTTCCATCTTCGAAAAATTGAGTGACATGTACAACCCGAAAGAGTTAGACTTGAGACTTCGCTCGGATGACGTAAGCGCGGGCGTCGGGAGGGGCCGCTCGGGTCTCAACTTAACTTTTTCGGGTTGTAAAAGCGTCGATCGAGTATTCGCGCGACCGATCGCATATTCGCGCGACTGATCGCTTTGGTTAGGACGCGGAGTAAAACGTTATCGATCGCGCGATCAAGCATGCGATTGACAGCGCTCCATGCGTATCGCCTCATAAGAATTGCCAGCAGTAAAAAAGGAAATACTTGACAACACTTCCAGGTTGTCTACATTAAATCTGTAGCCAATGATTTTTCATTTGTACAATATGAATAATCAGTGGCTTGTAAAAGCATTAAAATATTGATGTCTCTACAATAAAAAGTAAAGAAAGCGGGCGCAAATATGTCGCATAGGAATTACAGAATCTAACTCAAGGCTTTGGCACCTGTCCCGCAGTCGACGAGGAAGCTTACAACTTTTTTCTCGCTGAAGAAACGTAAAAAAGATTGTAGGTCCCAGTAGGTGTTTGTACGCTGTTACTATGGATTCAGTACATGATTCAGGGTTCTGAATCAAGTAGTGGATCTATCTGATGCAGAGGGTTTCCTGCATTTAAATTTTTCGTCGGTTATTTTCAAAAAAATCTACTCGCTTCGCTTCGCTAACCGGCTATGGGATAGTTGCCCTCACTTAAAATTAGTTTTAAACCATTTTCGTTAGATGAAACAAGTTTCAATTAATGCCTTGAGTTATGTTTTGTAAAACCGGTAGGTTTAGAAGTTCGCGTTTTTAATAAAACGCACAGAGCATGATAAAACTGAGAATGTAACATATTTGACAAAAAAATGCCATAAATGACAAGAATACTGAAAAAAAAAAAACTAATAAAATTGTCAGATTCTCGCTAGTCATCTGTCAGTTTTATTAAATAGACCCCTGATGAACAATTTCTTCTAAATAATTGATGTGCCATATTAACGCTCAGCAACTGCGCATGATAAATGGGTGCACAGTTTTGATAAGCAACATGAGACATAAATAAAAACTTTTTATTTTTTACATTCATAAATAGGGCAAAGGAGGCTTTGGTTTAAATTTAATGGTTTATTAATATGCCATTAGTAGTGCTAAGTTATTTTTCTTCAAAAAGAGGAGTTTATAAATTCAACTGAATGGATTTTTTAATGCCTCATATTATAAACTTATGAACCATAAGATATAATATAAGTAATATTTTATGTTTGTTTTTATATATTGCATATATATATATATATATAATATATATGTATATATATAATATATGTATATATACACACAGATAAATTTTGATCATTTTAATACTTAAAGTCATTGTACTCATCATTAAGAACAACTTTTAATACGGGACCAATCCTGAAATCGTGAAAAAAATCAGTTGATTCATAGATCGCATAACTCGACATAATGTATGGATCAATTGTTTTTTTTGTTTCACTATTTCAGGGTTGGTCCCAATCAAAACAATCAACATGTAAGGGCGTATATATGTGAGAATTAGCAGTTAGAAGTGCATGCTATAAAAGATCATTTAATGAGTGGTTGACTTTACGTTTTTCGTGGCAATTTTTTTTTAAATATTGGTGTATGAAACAAGAAGTGATGACATCATCATCTAACTTATCCGAGACGTATCTCTAGGGAGTAAGTAACAGTTGCTGCCTATCATGCATTATGATTATAACTAGCAAAACCAAACTTCAAAATAAAGGCTTCAAATATAACAAAAAAGATACAGACAACTACGATGAACATGAAAATTACGAGATTTTTGATACTAACCGAGTATGATCCGGACCAACAGCCTTATACATGTAGTCCGTGTTTATCTTGTTAATCTGTAAAAATTGATGAAGTTTCGACTTGGCGTTCTCCATCGTCCAGTTACCATGGAGACTGGCATTGACATCCAAGTCTTCAGCCTCTTCTACATTCTTTTGCTGTTGCATGCGATCCATGTACGTGAAGGTCGAAGGCCTATCGCCACCTTGGTTTTGCCCGCCATAAGCTTGGTATGCTTCTCCCATCATTTGGGGTCCCATACCCTCCTACAATGGTTAAAGTCAGAAATAATTGTCAATTCAAATCATAAGTCACAATTGCTCATTTCAATAAAATTCTTTCAGCACTAGTTGTGTCTTTACTGCAAAATGCCCAGCTCATAGGCCACCATCTCTTTGTGAATTGTTTTTTGACTGTTTCCTTGTTTGGTAAGGAATTTAATAAAAGCGCAGTGCTTGATTTTCTTAAACATTGTCACGTTAGCCATTCCATCCAGTTGTCGTTAACTAAGGATAACTAGAAAACTAATGATCACAACTATATGAAATGCTACCTATAAACCCTTAGATAATGTCATTAATTAATTAATTAGGAAATCACCCGGATAACGAGAATAAATGGAACGTCCCTCATAGAAACATCACTTTTTTATATGTTAGAGACACATTTTATCTATGTATAACAGAGAAATTAAAAAACAAGACACCAACCTGAAACACAGATCTTTGTTGCTGCTGCCTCGGCTCCTGCTGCTGCATATCCCCATTTCTCGGTCCCTGATCCTCTTCCTCAACCTTGACAGCAACTCTCGTGTCTTCAGGCACTTCGGAGGCCGCCACCTGTTCGGTCCTCACTAGGTAGCTGACAAAGTCCTTGGAGGCATTCATCTGGGCCTCCTTCTTCGTCGTGGAGTTCCCGGCGCCGACATAAGTGATGGTATCGACCCGAACTTCGCATAGAAACCGCTGCCTATGACGCGGCCCTGAGAGTTTAGGTTAGATTTTATGGGAATGATATGTATTTTGAAGAATAATTTCATGTCTATTTTGGACATTGCTATGGAAGTACAGGCGCAATTGAAAATACTGGATTGTATTTTTAATTATAGAGCCTGCTAGGGTTTGCAAGGGTGAAATGAAATCTAACTAATCAAAACAATGTGCACAAATATTAACGTTTACGAATGCTACACTATCGAGGACATGCATAGTATGCTTATGCTATCGTGAGCATGATGATGTTCATAGTTTTCTATGGTAAAATGGCTAGTAATTTTCTATACCTGTGGCCCGGATATCATAAACCGGCGTAAGTCCTTTCTTGGCGCACCAAGAGTACAGGAATGATTTCCCATCCATTCTGGATTCTTCCAGAAACACTTCTTCGATAAATAAGATAGAATTTATAACCGTAAATCACAGAACATTCCTTTGGTTCAATAATTTAATTACAGCGAAACGCCGCTTGCTTGGCTTTTTCAGCTTTTGACAGACAGTCGTCGATGGTATCCTAAATTATAGTACCAAAGAGTATGTACCTATATAGTACTCTTTGGAAATGCTCTTTGGTTAGATTAATGTCAATTGTCAGTCAGTTTGACAGTCCCTTCATGGACTCAATGCATTGAGATAGGAAAAACATGGAGATGCCGCGTTATTCTATACATACATTTGCTTATACAAATATGAGTGAAATATGATTCAGAATTTGAAATATCGTTATGTCTCATTCTTTCTAGTGAGATAATCGTATTTGATAAAAGAGACAACTATATTTTAAGTTGTTGCTAATTATGGCAACATTTTGTCTTGACGTAGTGACAGTTGTAGGTAAGTGCCGTAGCAGCCATCTTAAGCTACGAGTTTCATGGTAGTTTGGCTGTCAAATGGTTGTTTGTTTTTTGTATTATTGAGATTTGCGAGAAAATTACGAGGATTTTGTCTTTTAAAACTGCATGTAAATGTTGGAAAACAGAAGTTCAACATGCCTGTGTGTTGTATTGTGAAGTGTGGTGCAAGCAAGAATGAAAATCAACCTCAATTGTCTTTGCACAGGTTAGTAGCCGGTTTTTATGCATTAATACATACAATAATACACAATCGATGATACAATTGTAACGCGATCATGAATTGATGGCTAAAGTATTGATATTTGAGTTCATTTCCATATAACAGGCCTTTTTATTATATTTGTTATTTCATTCGTTTGTTTACAAACAGATGTCATAATGGAATAGTGTTGTACCGTTGCCGACTTACCGTAATAGTTTCCGAAACTAGTTCCTCCGCTGAAACGATATCCGTATATTCTGCGATGTTAACATAAATAATCTTGCGTCTTATTCGGTCCGAGTGACCTAGCTAGGTCCGGCCTGTGGTTCACACTTCACAGCACCAAAATCCATCGTGATCCAAACGTGATAACTAGTAAAACTCGTATAAAGTATCGTTACTCGTTATAGTAACAACGAGATAACAGTTGTTCCTTGATTGACACAACCCTAGCAATGGCAGCCATTTTATGCGACAATATGAGTTGTAGGTATGCACCCTTTTTTCGTAGGTATTTCCAGTCCATACTTTTCTATGTCTATGACTCAATGGCGTATGGCAGTTGCATTGAGATAGGAAAATGTCAATGGGCAGTTGTATGTGTGTATTATCTATGGTAGATGTAGTGATGCACACGCTGAGTGAAGTAGTGCGAAATGCCTACATTGTGATAAATAAAAGTCACCTTTTCATTTGGTTTTTTGAACTACAGCATGTAACATGCTTGTTTACTATGCGATCAAAAAGAGCGAATACTCGCTCTAACTAAAAAAAACTTTCATTGATGCTAGACCCGCGCATAGTAGTATTGATTACCGTGTCAGCGATATTTCGCTTGCTTGGGAGGATAGTTCACTATTAATTATATATTTATATTTTTGACGACACGGTTGGCGCAGTGGTTAAGCGATTGACTGCTGCGCTGCGTGTCGCGGGTTCGATTCCCGCACGGAACAAATATTTGTATGACCTACATGTATTTGTTCCGAGTCTGGGTGTTTTTCTATCTATAATATGTATATATTTACAAAAAAAAAAAAAAAACTGTATATAAGTAGTTTATCAGCCATCTTGTTACCATAACACAAGCATTAGGTTGCT
The DNA here is from genome assembly GCA_945859715.1 of Apamea sordens. NCBI lineage: Eukaryota > Metazoa > Arthropoda > Insecta > Lepidoptera > Noctuidae > Apamea > Apamea sordens. Next base: position 6,212,240 of record OX244006.1, on the reverse strand, counting down.
TAGCTTGGGACTAGATGGCGCTGTGTGAAATGTCCAGGGATATTATTATTATTATTATATTTACCACTAATATTATACCATTACAGATTTGCATTGCACGCCACAATTGCGGCGATAAGTCCCCTCTTTGAGGAGTGGCTGGAGAAGTGGTATGGCGCCCTCACCTTCCACCTGACGCAGGTCCTCACCGGACACGGTTGTTTCCTGTTCAGGATAAGGCGGGAGGAAACGCCAGGGTGTCACTACTGTGTGGATCGCCTGGAGGACACGGTAGAGGTCTGCCCACCTTGGGCGAAGCACCGCCACGTCCTCGTGGCGGCGATCGGTGGCGGCGAACTCTCGCGTCCGGGCCTGGTCCAGGCCATGGTATGGAGCGAGAGTGCATGGGAAGCCGTTACCTCCTTCTGCGAAGTAGTAATGCTCACAAAGGAGGAGGCGGAGCGGTGAGGGAGAGGCAACAGAGACGCGTCGGGAGTCATCAGCCGATTCCCGGCCACCGTAGGCGTGGGCTTGCGGGCGGCGAGCAATGGGCAGCTCGCCACCCGGTAAGGACCAGGCCCGGGTCGACGGCGCGTTGTGTTCCACGCGCACCTCAAAGAGATGTAAGCACGAACTGCCAGGGCCTCGGGTTGTTCGAAAGAGATACCGTAACCCCTAGCACAGGCAACTGAAGGAACACGGGTGGGTTTTAGTCAGTAAAAGTTTGACACGCCTTCCCGCACCGCTCAGAGCGGGAGAAGTCATATGATGATATCACAACCAAAAAAAAAAAGGGAGATGTGCATTAATTAATTATAGCTGATTTTAACCAAGGTATTCACAATACCACTTCCATTTCATGAATACATGCATAAATGCTATGTACTTTCAGCGGACATTAAAAAAATCACTAGAATAAACTTTATCTAGGTAGGTATTCATGTTAGCACAACAAAAAAAAAAAAAAAATTATCCTTATCGATTTCGATAACGGCGACCCTTTGTTTTATTATTATTTCCTAACGTGTAAACTATTTAATAGTATCCTAATATTACTTGCTAGACCGAATTTGGTTAAATACCAGCACCCTAATTGCGTAACACACTATTAATCTCAATCTGAATAATTTTGAACGATAATCTCCATTGCTTCATCTATATCTATACTTATAATAAATCTGTAGAAGTGAAAATTCTGTACATTGAAAATATCAAAAAATAAATTGCAGGGGGTGTTACTAGACCGACACCGAACCCAAAAATGTGATTAAATTTTTTTTTGTCTGTCTGTTTGTTCAGGCATCACGCAAAAACTACCGGTTCGATTACGACGAAACTTGGTATAATTATTCTTTAATATCCTGGGCACCACACTGGGTACTTTTCATCCCGGAAAAGTATATACAATAAAAAACAAACTTAATTTTGCGGTTCGATCCCTAGACCCGATTACTGTACCAACCGCAAATAATAAGTTTGTCGTAGGTTACGTCACCCGCAGTATTATCTGTGCGACCTTTTTATTCCTTTTAGTTTTTAGAGTTATTTTTATAAGTCTTATTTATAGATTTAAATTTTAAAGTATAGGTAGTTGATACCTAGTGTACGTAGTGACCGTAGGTTATTTTATAATACTGTTGATTAGTCATTTGTATAGATATTAGTTTTTAGGGATTTTGCTTATTTATTGAGTTTAGATTAGTTATCATCAGAAATAGGTTTATTTAGGTAGGTAGGTATTTAATTTTCTGTTATTGTTTTTTTTTTAATTAGGTAGGTACTTAGGTAAAGATATCATATAGGTACCCTCTTAATCACCACTAATGAGACAATTGGTTCTCTATTGTAATTAGCCACAAAGGGCCCGCGAGATAGATGGCATTCTGGGGAAGCACATACATTTTATCCTGTTAGCACGTTCCCGTGGGATAATTTCCGACATCCACGCGGGCGAAGCCGCGGGCAGAAGCTAGTATTATAATAAATAGAATAATAATAAAAATCGTTTATTATCAGGCGTCAACGGCCCATAGCGTGTTAGTTTTACAAAAACTTAAAAACTGTGTTAGTAGACTACTTAGGCACACATGAATACAACAGCAAAAAGAAAAAGAAAAACACAGCCACCATTTAGAGGAAGATTTATCACGTCACATGTCTGACATGTAACTTGATAAACCTATCCATTGTTGGCCCTTCCAACCTTTCTGAAAAAACCTTCAGAATGCTGTTGCTGCCTCCCCCTTCCCCTTAACTGCGCCCTTTAGTTTTCAAAGAGTTGCCGTTTAACGGCAACTCTTTGAAAACTAAAGGGCGTTGAAATAAAAGAAGGCGATGAAAAGTTTATAAATCTTTTTTATTAAACACACATACATCACTCGTTCACATAATGATTACGTTACATTTGAACCATTTTAAACATCGGCTATATTGCAAAAGGAACTAAATTTTAAATAAAATAAATACTTTCATTTCATAATTTCAAATTTAATTATGAATTCGCGCGTAAAATAGTTCAAGTGTAACCGACTTAACGATTAAATTAATTAATAATAACAAACTTCAATTATGCGTTGTTTCACAATCATGAAAGAGAAATGGTTTCAAAAGGATTTCTAGATTTTTTTGGAACGAAGTTCTATAACGGAGCTTGCGGTAGGAGTAAACCGGGAGGAAGAGTCACGTATAATACACGTAACGAAAAAGCGTTGTGCCCCCTCCATGTGACTAGTCGAAAAAAATTGCAGCCGCCATCTTGGATCTTCATTTTGAACTACGTTCCTGCCGGGGGTCCCACGACACACCCGTTTAAATTGACTCGTAATGTTCAATTTTGAATACACTTCATCATCATCATTTGCGCCGACCCCAAATATATTGAGATAAGGGTCCTGTACTTATCCCAATTTATTTGGGATCGGCGCGACGTCTGTTTGGCTTGTAATGTTATTATCTCACTTGGAGCATATTTCCCATTCTGTGTGTTCAAAATCGACAATGAGGTAATTATATTATAACTTGAGTTTGGCATTTTGTTTGTGATGGAAGTAATTCTTGTTAATGCAAACAAAGTTAAATAAGAAAGTTTAGATGAATAGGGATAAAAATTAAAGTAAATTACGTTTTACGAAAAAATAGTGAAGTGAAAATAGCAATAATCAATGTCCCTACACTAATCGATGTATAGACGCCAGCACATCAAGCTACTAAAAGTAGAAATTTGACAGATTGTAGTAGCTTGATGTGCTGGCTGGATGTACCTGTCTATTACAAGAGAAAAAAATCGATGATAAATCCGAACATGTTCCAACACTAATCGATAAGATGGCGCCAATGCTTTCAAAGTTTTCTACCATAAAGTGGGTTTGTAACATAAAATTTATATAAGAAAACATAGCTTTATCTTATAAAAAAATTGAAAACATAAAATATAATGTGCATAACCAGTTCCTTATGTAGTGTGAGCAACAAATAAAAATATGTATGTTTTATAATATTAATAATAAAATAGTGACTATACATATGTATAATGTTCATGTACTTACTTAATTGTATGTAACGACTATTAATTCTAAATGTTGGACTGCATTTAAAAATATAAGAGATAATCTATGGTTACACTTTTAAAAAAAATAAACATAACTAACCATTGATGCCATAAATACTTTTCTGAATTAAAGTATTTTTTGTTTTGTTTAATTCTTATAAAAGAATCTTATTAAAATTAACGTAAATACATTGAAAATGCAGTCAAACTTGACGATTTTTATTACAATAAGGTTATATACGGGGCTATGACTATTTACCCTATATATCTAAGCCAGTGACCACAAACAACCAAAGAGAAAAGAAAGTCGTCATGAGATTTCATTTTTATTAACGCAAATGAATTAAACAAAAATATATCTTAAGAGATAAACATAAGGTTGATAATTGCAAATGTCGTATAGCGTCTTTAGGTTGACTTTAACTTAGTAAAATCATTTTGGTAATGCTTCAAATGGGTGATGTAAGCAGGCGGGATTGTGGCTATGTTCCCTTTTTTTCGCACGTAGAGATTATATAGCTTTGTCTCTTTCTATCGCACCGAAGATTTTTGAATGTTATTTTTGAATAATTGACCTGATTTTTTTGGCGTAGAATAGCGGTGCAAATAAATTATTTTAGGATTTGGAAACATTATTCTAAATCACATACGCCTTGCTTATGCTTAATTTGAGAAAAAAATCGAGGCCTTTTTTCTTTGAAAAATAAGTAATTAGTTTTAAAGAAAGATGTTATTAGAGGTTTCGGGTTACTTTTTGCCTGCTTTTTTTCGGAAAATATGAAATTAATTTTTAAATACAATTTCTAAATTATCATTAGACCAATCTAACACATAATATAGGTAACAATATAAATACATCAAGGACAATATATTTTGGAGTTAGAATATTATTAAAAATTAGTCTTTTATATCTCAATACATATTGGTCTTAGTATATTTGAAAACTAATTATTGTTACACAATCATATTGTTTTTCTGCCATAATTCCTTTTTTTAAATAAATCAGCTCAGGAAGACTATTTAGCGATGACACTTTTGGAAGCCAGATGTTTCGTCTCTTTTCAACGCATAGCTGTCATATAGCACTGTCTCTACTCTCTCACAGTATCAGCGCAAAAAATACAACCTGTATAAAACCCACTGACATTCCTAGAAACCCGAAATTAAAAAAAGAAACAATTGAACAACGAACCTGAACTGTTTTAAAAAAGGAATGTCTTTTGAACTACCAACTGTTTATTCTGAAAAACTAATTTCAGGGGGCCTACCACCATCTCTTATAGCAGAACTATCTCACTTCAGTGTGGGAATGAGATGGAGCTATACGAACTGTATAGCACCATCTCTCTCACACAGGTGGTAGACCCCCAGGGTTATTCTGAATTCGTCAGATCTTCTCAATACAGCCTTTTCCTGGTCTGTTCCTGTCGTTTCTGATAGTACATGATTCCTAGGACCACTAGGACGATGATGACGATGGCTATTGCCATCATGTAGAGGAACGTCTTGACCCCAGACATGGCGGGCTTGGAATCATCGATCCTCTCGCGAGGCGCCTCGAAGGAGGCTGCAGATGGGATGATCTGGGAACGGTCTTCGTCTTTGTTTTGCTGAAAAGATATGAAAACAATATTATTACATGTTTTAATTTATTTTTGGGTTAATTTTGCGGTCTCTTGGACTGGTTCTACGCTGATAGGTAATCTATGTATATTATCAGATAAATCAAAGATTTTTGACAGGCCAACGCATAGTAAATTAAGACAGGCTTTGAGAAAAAGAAGTCAGTTTATTTGGCACAGTACCGTGTGCAAGGCAAACATTAAAGAGCAAAAATACCGACCAAGTGCGTGTCAGCCAGATTTGAGAGAGAGATAGAAAGTGTGAATTAAATACGCGTTTTTAATACCGAGCCATCTAGTATAAGTTTTAAGAACCTCTCATAAAGTTGTCGCCTTCTTGATTTTCATTTTGACCTCACTATCAGCTTAAGAGGGTGCACACAGGTCTACTAGCGCCACTTCTTTAAAAAAATATTATCTCGTGACTGAGAAGGAATTATGAAAATCTGTTCAATCAGCGACCTCGGTAAATGTGTCTAGAATTTTCTAATACCTTTTATAAAATTTCATATTGAGACACGAAGCAACAAAATTCGATCTAAAGAAAAGCGGCCACATTCCTATATGTCGTATTTAGTTGCTTCGTGTCTCAATATGAAACTTAATAAAAGGTATTAGAAAATTCTAGACACACTTACCGAGGTCGCTGATTGAGCAGATTTTCATAATTCCTTCTTAGTCACGAGATAATATTTTTTTAAAGGAGTGGCGCTAGTGGACCGTTGTACACGCTCTTAAGCCATGAAAACGACACCGCTAGGGAAAGATTTGAAAATTTTTAAGTGAGATAACTTACAGCTTCCAGCAGATCAAGCTCGAACATCTTGATAGCGATGATGTCGTGGTTGTCGCTCAGGTCGCCGGTGGTCGCCGACGCGCCGAAGTAGTAACCCGTCGGTAGCAGCACGTTCTCTACTTTAAGGCATTCCTTCCAGGCATTCTTGCCTTCTAGGTCTGTGGATACTGCGGAGGGAAGATTGCGTTTTTAAAGCCATGTTATCTATACTACTATTATAAAGAGGTAAAGTTATTTGTTTGTAAGTCATTATGTGGAAAAACTGCTGGTCCAATTACAAACATTTTACTGACACTGACTTTCAAAAGTGCCTTTTGTGTGCCTATTTGAAATAAATGATTGGATTGAAATGAATGATGATTGAATGAATGACTTTGGCTGATAGAACTCTACATTATTCCTAATGGCTTATTTTACCAAAGTCTTCTATAAAATCTTTTATCTGTGGAATAAAATTGACGTCTGACAGTTCTTACTAGAACTGTCAAAAATTCAAAATTGATTCTCAAAAGTTTGGTGAAATTCGCCCTAAGTAACACATGATACTTTTTATGCCACAAAATGCACTGTTCCCGTGGGAATCTCCTTGCGGGTGAAACCGAGGGTTAAAGGAAGCATAAGGACGTCGTCCCTCGGTTTCACCCGCACGGGTCTATGAAGTCCTTAATATAGATAAAAAAAAGTGGTGCAAAGCGGGTCGACTCGGAAAAATCTAAAAAAAATATATATATATTCATCTGCATGAATGCTACAGCTACATTAGTTAACAGTAATAATTTGTTATCAAAACATCACTTTATTAAATAGGAAAACATTCATTTATCCTATACAGGATAAATGAATAGGAAAACACCCAAGTGATGTTTATTGTTGTTTTTATTGTCAACAAGAGATCGAGATGATCAAGAGATTGTGATGTTTATTGCTGTCAACAAGAGATGGAGAAAAATCTTGAGAATTTTAGGTAGGTGTTCATTTATTTTCTGAATCAAAATCAATCAACTCAGCCTATTGCAGTCCACTGCTGGACATAGGACTCTCCCTGCGCCACAACACCCTGTCTACCGCCTTCCGCATCCAATCTGTCCAAGTCACCTTCTTAAGGTCGTCGGTACGAGTGTTTTTCTGAATAATTGCTTGTGTAAAGTTCACTCATCTAAAAAATACAACCTCTATAGAAAAGGGAGAATCCTCTGACCAGACGGTGGGTCTGGCGGGCAACTGCCCTATGATTCATGTCGGGCCGTTGTATACATATATGTTAGTTGCGCTGTAAACTGCTTACGAGATGCAGGATTTTGCGTGATGTCAGTATGACGCGTAGTTCGCATGTGGCGTTTGTAGATACCGCTACACTTTAATTTCAAGACTTACAAAAAAACAACATACCGGTCAAAGTGTCGTCCATATACGTAATAGATACGTGCGTATCATGGTTATAGTTGCGGAACTTGCCCTCGCAGCCGGCGACCTGCGTGTGAGTGCCATCCCTGTCGTGGTCATAGTGCAGCGACCCGTTGTTTATCATCGCTGATATGTACGGGTGCTGGTGCTGTAATCAAATAATAGGATATTAATTAGACATACTGCTTCGAAGGAGTAGTATCCGCAACAAGCACGTCTGCTCAGCATACTGGCTCCCAAGTCTGGCAAAGGGTGAAAAAAAATTATTATTCAGCAGCCCAGAAAACCAGCCCTGGCTAAACAAAAATCGCCTGGCTGGATTTGCGCCTGTTTAAAGGCGTTGACCCATTATGAAATGTATTATTACAGAAATTATATTTATTAGAAAATTAATGTAGGATTAATTAACTTCTAATAGATTAGGTCATCCGTTGGTATATAATTTTTTTTCATACGTTAACAAGTAGGTACACATTGTGAAATGCAATAAATGATCGAGTATTGAATGGGTGTAAACATATAATGTGAATGTGGGTATCCAGTAGGCGCGTAAACACGTTGCTTAGTGTTGGCTAACACAATCAAGATTGCCATCGACACGCTAGTAGTAGGCGTGTCGATGTATTTGAGTACCAGTGCTCAAATACACGAGCGGCACTTTGTCAACGGCTTCAGTTGCCTTTGCCGTCGACGCGTGCCGCTCGTGTGTATGCACACACTTAGAACGAATGAAAATTAAATATGGTTTTAGAATAAAATGATAAGTCACACATAATGAATGTGACTTACCATGCAGCCCCGGATCTACCATTTTTTCGAACCGGGGCAAAACCTTGATAGTGGCGCCCCCTCCCTTCAGTGTTTGAGAAAAACTGTTAAAACTGCCAATGAGTAGCATTTTTGTGCCGAATTCATTGCATCTTCAATTTTATCTTTTGCTCTCTTTCTGTTTTCAGCCCCAGAAAGCTTTTTTCTTGGTGCGCTCATCGCTTGGTTTTTCCAACCTAAAAATATATGTCGGAGATGGTTGTCAAATTAAAATTGTGGGTAGTCAACAGAATTTGTTATGATTTGTGTTTATTATTAATTTCAGTGATTTTTACTATCAATTATTGTCTTATAAATCGAAACATAATTTATTGAGTACTCGGTGTACGCCTTAATTGATTTTTGGCAACTTATTTCAATAAATTGTACCCGTTGGTTTTATTCAAAACAACGGATGACGTGTTGCTTTGTTTTTAAAACGGTTTACTTTGTGAAATCACCATTGTTTGTTTATGACAATTATTCTTGTATTATTTGATTACTTTATAATGTAAGTCTTATTAGATTTAGCGTATTTTAGTGTTTTGTATCAAGTAAACACTTGACATGCGTCATTGGACAGAGTTGTCGATCATCCTATAAAAGAGCGTGCACTCGTTTTGCTCGTCACTTTTGTAATAAGCCCTGGCTGGAGGCTTTAAGTTTTCTTAAGGCAACCACAGGATAGTTCGGTTAAGTAGTCACGACCTCTCAAGGTCAACTACGAGATGCCATAGTCAAAAAAAAAAAAAAAATTTGCTCGTCAGTCGGTCTTCGGATTCGACTCAATACAGAGCACCTGCTCCCGATATAACTGTCGGTTTACCTGGTACAGCGCTGCTGTATATTTACATAGCTGTGTTGGCTTGCTAAATAGCGAGTAGATACACTTTGTGTTGGGTGGCTTGGCCGCTATACGAACTGTGACCCTATTGGGTTTGTTCGATTAACTGTTTTTAATATTTACCTACCCATTATTGTGTCGTTTGTATACCTAGTGTATTATTTTTGTGTACTGTAATTTTTATTACAGTTCTCTGTAACTGTTTAGACCGTTCTGTTTATCCCAATAACATGGGAACTCCAAAAGCCTGACGATATAATATACCGCTCGGCACTCCTGATCCTACATATAAATAATATGTATCTATAGTTTGATGAAAGCTGAAGCTCACTGAAACGTGGTCCTGATTGCAATGTTTAGTAACTATAGGTACTTCTGGTTACCTCTTCTTGAAGATTTTTTTTTTTGTGTTGTAGAGTTTACTTATAACTACAATACTAAAAAACCCAGTACCTAAATTAAAATATCCCACTAACTGGTTTCTATAATCTATAGTCATAAAACTTACATAAAAAAAAAAACATTAAAAAGCACCCATAAAAATATACCTTTAATATGTAATTATTTCTTACCTATTTGTAATTCTTGCAAATTGTTGATTTCCACTACGATAATATATGATTTCACTAATAAATTACTTATTATATTAACGCTGATTACTCGCAAACGCAATCAACGACATAAACAAACAGTGTTGCCACTTGACGTTCGACTGTTTGAATTTTTTCGGCTCGGCTCGTATAGATGTGACGGGGATTCCCCTGGCAGAAAGATCACGGACACTACGCACGCGTTCAAAAATTTACTTGATCTGTTAAGATGCGTTTATAAATGACTTAGTATGTGTTCAAAAACTAACTGGGTGTATGGAAATAGAAAAGTTTGTTTTTCAAGCATATTATATTAAGATTCGATTACTTGATAAAAACCTATGAGATTGTAGGAAAAGAGGCTTCATTTGTTCTATATTTCGAATTCTTGTCTCAAGGATTCGGCGCCCCCATGAAACTGCCGCCCGGGGCAAGTGCCCCTGTTTGCCCCCCCTTAGATCCGGGGCTGTTACCATGTGACCATTGTGCTAACACTAGAGCACAATGGGTAAATTTTTGAGCGGAAATAATTCTAATTTTTTTTCTAAAATATAAGTAGCCTTAGTTACTCCTTATAACATCAGCTATCTGTCAGTGAAGGTCGCATCAAAATTGCTCCAGCCATTTCGGAGATTAAACCAAGACAGACAAAAAAAAAATTGTCTGTTTGTTCTAACTAATCTCCGAAAAAGCTGGACCAATTTTGACGGGACCTTCACTGGCAGATAGCTGATGTATACTTTTAATTTTAGAGATTAATACTTTCATATGAATTTAGTAAAAAGTTGTTATTTTGACATTACAAACCGACACATGAATTTTATTTATTTGTATGAATTTTATTTGTTTTACTGTACATCTTACCAAAAAGCACACAAATGATTTGACTATGTGGGATTAAATATGCAAAATGGAGAAAAAGCTGTGCATTTATTAACGTATTAATTATAATACTCACATTATGAGCACCATTATGGTTACTGTAGGTATCAACAATGATTCCCAGGCCGTGGAAGTAGTCCTTGCTGCCGAACACCGGTCCAGTCTGCATGCGGTCGCGCACGTACCATATCGCGAACCCATCGCCGAACAGGTCCTTGCCGCGACCGTGCACTTTGAACTGGACCTGGAGCTCCCAGTTGCGGGTTACACATGGCTGGAATGAAGAGAAAGTTGGGTTAAGAACCTGGGATACATGTAAAAAGAAACAGGTTTAAAAATAATGCAGCATTTGTGGTCAAATATGGCTTGTTTTAAACAGTTGAGTTGGTCTTGAAAATTAAAGAAATTATACACATGCCTTAAAAATTGGGTAAACAATTGTGAATAACTGGTGATTCCTTAAATGAATTATCAATAAATAGTCAATCAGATCTTGACGAGTTTAATTTTGATTCGTTGATTTTCGTTTCAGAAACCGGGTGTGGGTAACATACTACATCACTAAGATGAAATATCACCACCATTAATACTATAACATAAATATAATGTCTGTTAAAACGATTAGTGTATGCTGTGTGCAATGAGCATCATAGAATGCAGTAAGTACCGTTTCAGCCTATCTATTCTGTAATAAATCACAATGAAAACTTAGGTGAAGTGAGCTTGAAGTAAGCTGTCATTCCACTTTATACGCTAGGGATTGACACTATTAGCAGCTTACTTCATTTAAGTTTTCAAGGTGAGATTTTTACAGAATAGGCCATCAGGTCTCACGTCCCTACATAATGCATGCAAGGCATTAACTTTGATACAACGTTTGTATGTCATGGATTGTCAGAGAGCATGGTTGAAACTCGACGTACCTACCTACCTAACAGTTTCCATACATTAGAAATAAGTATGCTCACTTTGGCAGATAAAACTTCCGAAAATAATATCCGACATCCGTCCTACCCATGTAACGCATGTTCATGTATCACCTATGATTTAATATGACAAATAAGTACCAGCTCGACAGACAAAACATTACCATAAATGGCTGACATTGTATCAGTGACACGTCAAAAATCATTGTATTTAGTTCTTGTCGTTGATACCTATATCTGCTTGCGGAGGAATGAGTAAAATGTCGTGAGGAAAGTTTTGAGTATGAATCTATATTCATACTCAAAACTTTCCTCACGACATTTTATACATATAAGAGTAGGGGAAGACCAAAGTTACGATGGATGGACTGTGTAAGAGTTATGGCTGGAAAGGGGGTGACTGTTGAGATGACGACTAAAAAAGTATGAGATCACGGACGGCTCAGATCTCAAGTGCGTATACGGCACCTAACCACAGACAACGGCCCACCTTCCATCCTGCGCCTCATGCCCAGTCACCTGTGCACTTGATGATCTTATGAATGCGTCGGTGAGTGGCGTTCGCGCAGCTGAAGTTTGGGCCAAAGATGTTGTTGAACTTCTTGCCATCGATACGCTAAGAAGATAGAGAAGTATGGAAGAAGAAGACATGCTTGCCGACCCCAACGAAATCAAGATAAGGATAGAATGATACTAGCTCGATGGCTCGATCGACAAAACATTATAAATAATAAATAAAATAAATAAATAAATATCCCTGGACATTTCACACAGCGCCATCTAGTCCCAAGCTAAGCAACCTAATGCTTGTGTTATGGTAACTAGATGGCTGATAAACTACTTATATACATTTTTTTTTGTAAATGCATACATATTATAGATAGAAAAACACCCAGACTCGGAACAAATACATGTAGGTCATACAAATATTTGTTCCGTGCGGGAATCGAACCCGCGACACGCAGCGCAGCAGTCCGATCGCTCAGCCACTGCGCTAACCGTGTTGTCACCGTAAATGACTCACATTATATCCAGACACGCGTCAAAACATTGTAATTATGTATTATTTTTATATATCTAACTACTGTTATGACGATCACTCGTTAGGAACTAAGAAATGTAAATAAACAAACAACGTTTAACACGAGGCGGTGTGTTGGCGATCGAACAGTATGTTGTTGCCAAATGAATAGTTACAGTTAGGACTGGATTAAGAGCTCGTGTGAAATTATGATTTTATGGTTTTCTCATTGGTATCGTCTAGAGCTCTATTTATATTATTATGAGATAGTTCATGCCGTGTTAAAAATATTGGTTAGTCCCCCTATGCTCTAGTCCCTCTATGCTCGACTCGAAAAATACCTACTAAAAAGTTTCGCTATGACTAACCGAAAAATATTACGCATTTATAAATGCTAAATGACTAATATTTATAGCACGTTTTTTTTTGTTGTTGTAAAGTCTTAGTAAACCTAACCACCCAGGGTCATAATCTGCACCCTAATTGCGTAACACACAATCAATCGGAATCAGAATCATTTTGCTAATCCATTGCTTCATAAGTTCGAAAAATTTGTCTGCCCAACACGTAAATAACGCAATGAATGTTGTTGAACTGTCAAAATGAAACCGATTCCGATTGATCGTGTGTTACGCAATTAGGGTGCAGCCAATGTTCCCGCTGCTGGGGCACTGGCCTCCTCTCTGGGAGAGGGAGTGGGCCGTAATCCACCACGCGGGCCCAGTGCGGGTTGGTAGATGTCGCATACCTATGTCTTTGATTTTTTGTTTCTAAGACATGCCGGTTTTCTTTCACCGTTTTGAGATCAGTAGTGATTAAATAATTTACACATTAAGTAAAGCGCCTGTCACGGTTCGAACCTTCACTCGCAAGTCTTGGCTGATATCACTGGGTCACCACTGCCTACCACCTAGGATACACCGTAAATAATATTCAAGTACTTATCGCCACTCGTGAGGGCAATTTGAATGTGCCTTACCCCTTATTAATTTTGGTAGCTTAAAAAAAAAAATGTAGCTGTTAAATAAGTGTATTTTTTTAATAAACTGACCGATATTTCGTCAGTAATAAATCTAGCGCACCGGTGGTATAGGAAAAAGGATTAAAGCTACCAGGCGAACAGAACTCCAAAGAGAGGAAAGGAAACTAACAATACGAGTTGAGCCCAAGAGTATGTTCCTACATCAAGCCCTTGACCCAACTGCCTAACGAGAGCCTCCCCAAGATCACTTGAGCAAGCCATCAGGTCGAGGTCTTTTGGCTACTAGAACATTGACCTTAGCATTCATTATTACGATAATTAGTACGCAATCAAGGCCACATGGAGAATACGGATTTGATTAGAAATTCCAGCATGTAATCGAAAATGAAAAGTACCTACTACTTACCTATAGGGAAAAATTGCTATTTTAGTTTAGCTAAATAGGTACTAATTTGAAGCCGGATGCACTTATCTATGGATTCTTGATGCGATAACAAAACTGACCGAATTTAAATACGAACTGATTGTGATATATATATGTGAGTTTCCTTAAGGAAAAACTTAAGAGGAAACGAGGTCTCTTGGTCATTGGCGTTCATTTCATATTAACGCATTCCTCGGTTTTCTTCCTGGATAATGATACTAGTAAAAATATTCTTTTTACTATATAATGTATTTGTATTTGTCATGAGGAGGAAAATAGACAGTAAACCCTTTGACACTAAAAAAGCGAAAAGTTATGGACATGTGCATCCTTTCCATTCTGACCTATGAATACCAGACTTGGTCTTTGACAAACATTCAAAAATCCAAACTCAAGGTTTGCCAACGTGCAATGGAGCGCAGCATTCTAGGCGTCAAATTGACAGACCATATTCGCAACACCACACTGGGCTCTAAAACACAGATTACTGACGTTGCTCAAAAAGTCGCTAAGCTGAAGTGGGACTGGGCTGGCCACGTCTGCCGTATACCCAATAAGCTGTGGGCCAAAATAACCACCACGTGGAGCCCTGGCACATCTAGAAGGCGTCGCGGCAGGCCCCGTAGATGGCGAGACGAGCTGGACAAAACAAACGACCAGTGGTCTTCTTTAGCCCTGGATCGAAAGAGCTGGAAGTCATGGGGAGAGGCCTTTGACCAGCAGTGGGATGATGCAGGCTAACAGTAACAGTATACACCGTAAAATTTTGATCGTTTTAATCCTTAAAAGGGGTCATTGTACTCATCATTATGAACAACTTTTACTACGGGACCAACACTGAAATCGTGAAAAAAAAAATCAGTCACTATGTCGAGTTATGCGAACATAAATCTATGGATCAACTGATTTTTTTATAGCATTGCTAGAAGGCCAATTCTCGTAATTTAAAAGTTCAAAATCTAGTCGCAGTGTCATCTCAGCGACAAACAAATGTCAAAAACTTGTCAAAATGTAGGGAAATTAGAAGTATTTTTTGACAGATTGAGACTGAGATCAGACTGTGAACGGTCTTAAAATTACGAGAATTGCCCCTCTGGTCTCTGTTTTGTTTTCTGGCATGTTTTTTTTTTAAATTTCGGAATACATTCTTATGGCATGAACGCCAACGACCACTTGTGACCGCGTTTCCTCTTAACCATTCAGCACCACAGTAGGTAGTATCCATGCTTAAGATATCGAACAAAGCGTATTTCTATGGGTAGCGGGACCATCCGAAGGGTAGCGGGACCATCCGAAAGGGTTTACCGCTGCCCTGGAACATAAAGGGCTAAGGAAGGAACACGGGTGGGTTTTAGTCAGTAAAAGTCTGACACTCCCTTCTGCTCCACCCAGAGCGGGAGGAGTCATTTGATGATTTCCCATCCTCAAAAAAAAAAAAAAAAAAAGCGTATTTCTATCTCAAACAAAATGAATGAATATCAAAATATATTCAAATTCCGTCTTTGTTTAAGTTAAACAAATAAAATACGACTAGTAATGTGAAATAAGCACAGACAATAATAATTTAATGCAAATAGGTACTAGTGGACAAAGTTCAACCAAAATAATAAACAGTATGTATGCTAGCAATGCTATTCAGTTTCTATGAACAGTCAAGGTTTTGTTTTATTATGTGAGAGCTCTAAACATAATAAAGCCGTAAATGATAGAATAATACAGCTATTCAATCTTAATTTCGTGTCGATGAGCTCCATAAGTTGTGAGTTGAGCTGCATGATTACGGACTAATGCGTGCACTGACTGGACAGGTCCACTCAAATATGCGTGGGCCTTTCCTCAAGAGGGCCTTTCACTAATCAGTTGCAACCTTTTTTATTTATTATTCCCAAGATAACTATCATTACTGTTTGCCCCACATCGGTAGCGTGGTATTAAACAATATTTCTCCCATTACACATGTAAAGTATTTTTTGTGAACTCATTCAGAGAACAGGAAAATAAATCTACTAGCAAAGGTGCTTTACACAAATGGTACCTCTTTTTATTATTAGTATTGATATACAAAAATAAATAACATAAGTCTCATTAGAGTTTGGGGTTTAAATTTATTTTCCCTGTGTCTAAAAAGACACGCTTAAACTTGGCATACCAATCTTGTCAAAGCAATTAGCTTGACATTTTGTTCAAAATAAGAGATAAATTGAATATTGGCATCACCTCCAGATATTTTGTTTCAAATATGATAACAATGGTATACCTATTACATAACTTATTTACTTAATCAAGATAATATTTACATAATATGAGCTACCATTTAAAACAATAATTGTACGGTCACGAGCAAAAGTATGTATACATTCGGCTTTATTCAAAAGCGATTTACTCCTTTATTTTTTAATGAAATTTTATGTTGTTACGAACATAGCGTTTTCGAACCCATAGGTTTATGTTATGTGTCTTTCAGCGTTGCATTCGTTGTTTAACGAAAAAATCGCAATTGAAAGTTGCCAAGTGTTGATATCGTGACTGTATGTACATGTATATGAAGAAATAAGCAAAACAATTAGGGCATCAAAAAATTCGTCCGCAGCACTGTCAATAGGAACATAACCAATAACATGACCCAGTAGTCACCAATCTGTAGGCTTATAATTAAATTACCAAAAACTAATTTCACGTCAAACCGTACAATAACAAAATTGAATGAAGCATGAACATTTTATTTGACATTGCTATTAACATTAGAATCGCCTATTATTGAAATTTCAACTTATATCTTTGTCATAGGGTACAGTTTTGCGTATCATTGTGTTTAGTGTAATAATTGTGACCTTGTTCTGGTTGGTTACTCCCATTGCTAAATTAAACAGTTTACCTGAAGGTTAGTTTTTTCTTATGTAAGAACTAATCAGGGTTACATGCTTTTAGTCTTGATAATGAAAAAATTTATGACATTACTTTTTTAATTTTTTTTTTTTGTATTGTGTCACGATGTACACAAATTGTAGGTTTTATCGGATTTTTGTACTCTTTTTGTTTGGTTTTAACGGTTAACAATAGAACTTTGGGTAGGCCTTTGGTGTGGGATGGAACCTGTGTCGCCATACCCGCTTGTTGCGGCAATGCTGCCAGCCTATTGGGCACTTTTCCCATTGACAACAATGCGGACAATTTTTTTTGTTGGCAGACCTCTTTTCTTTTTTAATTACTTGTACAGACGCCAGCATTATCAAGATACTACAATCTGTCAATTTCTCTAGTAGATTTTCAACTTTATCGCTAAAGCTTTAAGGTTCAAGGTTGATTGGGAAAATTTGACAGTTTCGGGTAGCTTGACCTGCTGGCGTATATATGGATATAGTTTAGTATTAACTTGTATATTGTATTTAAGATTTGTCAAATTAAATAAAAATTTAGCCTTATAGAGGGCTGGCCTATTCTTTGGCCAAAGAATCCAAAAGGCTGGTAGAATTGCCACGTTGTAAGGCAATGCTGCCAGCCTTTTGGGCACTTTTCCTGTTGACAGCGATGCAGCCGAATTTTTTGATGCCCTTTGATTATTTACCCTACTTTTTTATACTTGTACATATTTATATTTTAAGACTGTTGGCTTTATAAATTATGTAAATATGTCTAAGTAAATAAATATAGCCTTATATTTAACCTTATATATGTATGACATCTAAAGTAGATATTCAGAAATCAAATTGCTTTTAGTTCCAACTTCAATCTATGAAATCACATCCTTTGTTTTCTTATCAATTCACTCTAATAGTGTTAGATATTGAAAAGAAGTATCACAGTAGGTTAACAAACAACCCAGTAACACAATTGACTTTGTAATCAATGAACAAACCATACACATTAGCGTTTGGAAGGCTCTTAGAACTTTGTTCCTATAGTTTTACAGACAGAAGTGTTATTGTCTCTCTCTGTTTTATGGATTCATGCTTGAACTGCTGAACCAGTTTGTATGAAAATTGGTATGGTGATAGCTCGAGTCCTGAGGAAGGATATAAACATATTTTTTTTGAGTATCCCTATCATTTTTATGTGTACCTAACCTTTTCCCAACTATGTTGGGATCGGCTTCTAGTCATATGCAACTGAATACTTGTATTCATAGAGTGACTACCTATTTGACCTCCACAACCCAGTTACTGGGTAACACGATACCCCTTGGTAAGACAGGTTGTCAAACTTAGAAGAAAGTATGCCTATTTATAGCCTTCCTAAAACTTAGACTAAGATTCTATACTAATAATAAAGCTGAAGAGTTTGAGTGGTCAACACGATCTCTGTAACTACCAGTCCGATTTATTTATGCCTTTGATAGGCCAATTCTTGAACAAAAGTTACAAAGAATGCTAAGCGGAAACGTAGTAATATTGCGGACGGACGATGCAATGCGATGGGGTGGGTTGTGGGAATAAGAGATTGCACATGGAAGCTAGTACTGTATAAAGTTAAAAACACCTAAAGGCATCCAATGGAAAATGCAAAATTATACAGATCTATGCAGACAAAGTTATAGGTAAAGTATGATACGTTATGTTGTATTTAAAGAGGTCTATGAGTTACTATATAACAGTATTCATAGACAGAGCAAAGAGGTTTTTGTCCTTAGCCAAAGACAATAGACACTCTTGCATAAAGCCTAAGAATATTTATGATGTATTCATATAGTTGTTTCATTATTAGGTATACATGAATGGAGTGTAGATATAATAAGGATAGCATATTATATTGTGAGCTTGACTGCATGTCAGATTTAATAAAATATTACTTGACACATAAAAAAAAAAAAAATCATTCAACCAACCAACTCAGCCTATCACAGTCCACAGCTGGACATAGGCCTCTCCCAGGCTGCACATATGGCTGTATTGATACATATAATACATACAGATTAATATGATTGCTTTAGAATCATCTTGCGAATACTTAAGACTATGTTGTGTAGTTTATTTTTAACTTTTAGTTAGGTAGGTAACATGGGCTGGTGTTCGCAACTCTATGTCAATTCGCATGTTTTGCATATTATGGTAACTTTTAGTTTTCAGATACTTACATAGTATTTTCATAATTCTTTAAAATAAATAAGATGTCAAATGAACAATAAAGCAATAACATTTTTAATGCTTCTAGAAGCTGTTATATTAGTTTTTGTCTCGAGTGTAGGTTAGGTAATTTAGATGTTTGTTAGATTATAAAAGGATGTTTGTTAGATGAACACCATAGGTTGTTTCATGTAGAAATTGGTAGATTATTTTAAACTATTGTTCCACCTGTAGATTCATGAATAAGCAACAGAATATCAACAGCCATTTTCCCATAAAACAACACATGTTTGGTAGTAAAATGGAAAAGTCATAAAGATAATTAAACTTTTCAGTTTTATTGTCTAGTTTGTTATCACAACTAGGAAAGAATGTGTTACTCATACAATTCCAAAGAATAATGATATAAGAAGTTCCTAAAAACGGAAGTAGTTAGGAATATTGTAATTCAACGGGTTAATATCACAAAATAAGAAATAATATGCATTAAAATTCATGTTTAAATATTGAAATGACGAAAGATTTTAGTTTAAAACATCTGAGCAAACAAAGTCTGTAATAGCATGTGAAAATGTTACATTGTATTCATGATCAAACAACTCATAGAATTATGAAAATCTGCCAATTTAGCCCAGCTTATCTCTAATAACAGATCTGAGTAGCCTCGTGGCGCTGTGTGCACATTAATAGCACCTTATCATGCATTTATTCATAGCTAAGTAAGTAATAATAGATGTGTACTGACCACAGTATTCCATATAGCACCAGACTTCGACTGCAAGTCGGGCGTTAGTCGTACGTAGTTCGAAGTCACTATTGTGTTACCTAAGAAGTCCCAGTAAGGCACCGAATATCCACCTCCTGTAGTTAATTGATTAATTTTATTGTTAGCGCAAATTCGAGGTAAGATCAAAGTCACCGGCCAGGGGTCACTCACCTTGGTAAGGTTTTGTGAGAGAATGCTCTCGTCTGATGTAGTCCCTTGTGTTCCATTCTGCTAGAATAGAACTAACTAGTATAGAAACTACGAACACTTGCACCCAATAAAGCTTTTCATAAAGCATTTTTGTAATTTTCTAAATGATGCACGAATACGTGACAAGACAAACGCCAAATCATGGCAGATGGCAGCCGCTGCCTAGTGTTGCCAAGATATATTTTTGTAGTAGAATTTAATGAAAGTTGTATATGATTTATGTTTCTTTTTATTGTGGAAAAAGTCTTGAAATAAAAAATATATTACAATGTAATTAGTAGAGCCATTCTAAGTCTACATCCACATTCCTTTACCCAGTTGTAAGATCTGATACAGCTTTTTCAGATAAGTATAGTTTCCTATGAGATAAAATCCCTTAGGAAACTATAACTGAAAATCTCCAATTACATAGGTAAAGACCTATTAGTATCATAATAATAGGTCTTTACCTATGTACTTGGAGATTCTTTAACCAGCATTTTCAGATTTAATTATCTGTGGATTGGCGCACAATTGGAAATTCAAATAAATTTTATTCTAAGGACGTGTTAATTTCCAAATTCAGTCGTTTGTTTTTAAATAGTTTTTTGTTTTTGTGACATTGTGGTAGTTTTTGGCGCCATGGATAAACTGAAAATTCGTACAATTTTCGAATATAAGTTCTTACGTGGAAATACCGCTGCGCAAACAACAAGAAACATTAACGACATGTACGGGCCTAACACTGCTTGCATAGACTCGGACACACGGTCCATTATTGGTTCAGTCGTTTTAAATCTGGAAATTTTGAGTTGAAGAACGAGCCTCGCGGTCGGCCGGTAACCATTCTCGACAACGACGAATTGAAGGCGATAGTGGAAGCGGATTCAACTCAATCTACGGCTGAGCTTGCTGCGGGCCTTAGAGTTAGTGTTAAAACAACATTGAAGCACTTGCGTCAAATTGGAAAGATAAAAAAGCTAGATAAGTGGGTGCCACACGAACTAAGCGACCAACAGCGAGATTTACGCGTCGAAGCATGCACAGCACTACTGAGTCGGCAAAGAAACGAGGGAATTCTTAATCGAATATTGTTACCTGCCATGAAAAGTGGATCCCCTCTACTACAACCGTAAGGGCCGGCGCCCACTGGCGGCACGGCACGGCATGGGATTTTTATGCGACTAATAGAAAATATAAGTTAAAAAAATGACAATATTTTTTTTTGAATAAAATGACAACAAAATGTAAGAGATTGTATTACACACACACATACACACATTACATTACATACACTTACACTCACACACACTCACATTCACTACACTCACACACACTGCACATGCATGCACTGCATGTGTTTTCACTTACATTTTGCATGGTGCAGCCTCATCGCATCTGTAGCGCTCTTTATCCATTATCAACGAAAAGTTATGTTATGAATGTTATAGTCTATTTACACTACTTGGTAGATTTATTATTACATGCTCTGGTAACATTAACCTAAATGTCAATATTGTACAATTGTCGATAAAACAGTTCAACAAAACGTTTCGAAGTGGTTCACAGATTTACCAAGAGGTGGCGCTGTATGCCGAGGTTTCGTAATTAATTCTTCATATCGTCCATAGATGTCACTATTCCGTTTAAAAACATTTAGAAAAAATCTGTATTTTTTTTCAGTCTTACTTTGTATGGAAAAAATATGTAATTAAAGTAAGATTTGTTCTTTGAACTGCCTAAAGAAGAGAGCAGATCGAATAAAGAACATGACTCGTTAATCGACAT
Organism: Apamea sordens; assembly: GCA_945859715.1. Classification (NCBI taxonomy): domain Eukaryota; kingdom Metazoa; phylum Arthropoda; class Insecta; order Lepidoptera; family Noctuidae; genus Apamea; species Apamea sordens. Next base: position 6,190,613 of record OX244006.1, on the reverse strand, counting down.
GCACAGCAAATCGCAACGGCAAATTGCACCTGCGGCAAAATGTTGCATGCTATCAAGCGAATAACGTGAACGAGAAGCCATGACAAATAAACTGCCTTTATTGGTCAGATAATAAACTTTGGCTTCTATAAAATGTCAATGTAAAAGCAACGCCTCCTTTGAGCTATTATTTACGCAAAGATATGGTACTAAAGTGGTGCAGGTGCCTAGGAACCTACTTACTTTATAAAGGCATGCATCCTTACGAATTTTTCCTCCAATATACCTAAGTACTTACTTAAAAGGTCCTCTACGCGTATCGTCCATGGTTGAATTTAGGCTTCTTTTAAAACATCCCGGTCGTTGCTAGCACTTAATTTGCTGAATATACGGGTCAGTGATCTCTGATGCAGTTTTCAGTTCTGTGGTACTGTAGAGGCTTGTCTGCCGAAGGCAACCTCATATGTTGCAGGCCGGATATAATTTAGCGCGGATGTCAATCGAACGTTCAAGCGAGTGTCATAGATAGATGGTTCGAGAATAGGAAGTGACAATGAGACAGAAAGTTGTAAAAAGATTCTATAAATATAAATATAAAAGGGATCATTGTGTTTGATTCCTCCCGGTACCTTGGAGGGCTCGTCTAGCTCTCCACATGTGGTGGACGCGCCGAAGTTGCGACGAATTTGCGCGAAAGTTGCGCATTGTGGGAAGAAAGGTTACCCCATACGTATATAACAAATAATTTGGAAGAAGCGAGAAGGCTCGCATACAGAGGAAAGAATAGGCGCAGAAAAGCCGCCTGGAGTTTATACGCAGCTAAGTGGTTTTATATTTTTTTTCTAAAGAGAGTAAGATGGCTCAATTTTATACGGGCAACAACGGATGCCTGGAGGAGTTTATTGAGGCATTCAAAGTAGTTGCCCACTACAACACATGGCGTGAGAGCGATTGGGCGCTGATATTGGGCGTATATCTTAAGAGTGCTGCCCAGTATGTTTTTAGATTAATGCACCGTGATGGTATGAGCTTTGATGAATTATGTGATGTGTTACGAGCAGAGCTCCCGTGCCGATGTCACAGAGCATTTTATAAGTTGCAACAAGAGGAGATTGCACAAGATCTGTCTGAAGGAAGTGGACAGGAAAATGTTATAAATGTAGATGTTGATGCTTCTCTATTATTTAGTGGAACACAAGATGACCCACTACAAGATGAGCAAAGCTGCCTGGAAGGCAGCGTGGGAGAAGATGATGACGAGCGCAGCAGCCAGGGGTGCAGCCCTGCAGAGGAGGAGAAGAAGCCGATAGAAGTGTTCGAGAGTGAACACGAGGAAGAAATTGACGAATCGGGTCAGTCCAGTCCTTTTACTAACGTAATTAGCAATGTTTCAGAGCATCAGGATGAGCATTATGATCACGATGTGGAATCCATTAACAACGACTTCGTTGGTGATCAAATTGTTGAGGATAATTTTTTGTTTACTGATTCCGAAACAAAGGAGAATGGCCATGTCGAGTTGTCCACGGAAGTAAAGGAGAATGCTCAAAGCGTCGGAATGTCATATGACCACAGTAAGGTGGACGAAATTAACAACAACAAAACTAATGTAGAGTTGTGTGCAGTCAGAGACAAATACACAGAGGTGATGAACAGTTCTGTGCAGTTGAAAGACTTATTCAATTGTCCTACAGATGAGGGTGCAGACTTTAATCGTAGTGATTTTATCATACATCGTGTAGATAACCCCGAGAGACATATTTCAATCTCAATTCAATTCAATTCATTTATTGCGGGTAAATTGCGATCATTATTGGTGTTAGCAATGTTAATAATTAATATGGTTCATCCACGATGTGCACTAAACAATATAAGAAAAGCACGAGTGAAGAAAAAATACTCATTTGTTAGAAAAGCTAGAACTAAATGCTTCGTTTCAAAATGTTTTTCATTGATAGACAACATTTTAAAATCATTTTCTAAAAACAATAAACATTTTATAAAGAAGTTATTGATTTTAAAATACAAGTTTAGAAAATGTAAGTTCAGAGATAAAAACTTTTTGATAAAATCTTTTCATATTATTATGTAAACTTTTGTTGTCTTTAGTTGTCTTTCATTGTCATGTCAACGTCAGTTAGATGTAAATATCACTTTTAGTACATTATTTTAGTTCGATCATTATGATATAGTATATTAACATGATAACGTTTGTATGTTTGCATATGCTGGGAAAAAATACCGGACGCGGCTGGGAGCGAGTGAGGTGCCATACCTCACGGCTTCAAGTAGTCCGAGGGAGCGACTCCAATAGTAGGCTGTTAATAGGCTGAGATAGCATGAACGTACTCCAGAATTGTAGTAACGCGAGTTAGGAGAGATTTTTAGATTTACAAACTGTGGTCACTCCTACAGGGGGGGTGACACTCACCTAAGCTGAAACCAACTTTGCTTACGGGGCATAGCCTTTGCAAAGTGTGTTTGGTTGACACAATTGGTTCAACTTATAGTGGAGGACCCACAGTTATATCAGTAAGGACTGATGTTATATGGAGTTTACTGAGAGCGGAATAGATTTTTGGAAATGTTTCTTTTGGAGTACGGGCGTGAGTTAGGCATTTTCGATGGAAATTGACCTCTTAGCCTTTTCCCTCCCTCTGGCTCAATACCGTCCGATGGGGTAAAAGAGTCTGAAGTTAAGACCATTTATTTTTTTAAGCCTCATCCAGGCTGATGTGAATTGTCACGTCGATTTGTTTATATTTAGGAGGCCGCGTCGCTTCTTTTCCGCCAGTTTTGGCGCGACGAGGTTTAAGCAGGACTGCGTTAGTTTATGTTGGTGCACAGTGGCACATGTAAATATAAATTTACCTGACACTTGTCATAGTGTCGGGCACGCGATTAGTTTGTCCTGACTTAAGCCTACTCTTGCAAGAGTTGGACCTCACACTGTACGATATCTGGCGTTAGGTAATTGTTATCATAGGGATAGGCAGGAAGGGTCTGAATGTTCGAACGTTGTGAATAAAAGTCTTGTTTAGAAGCGGGAGTGTACCAGTCCTTTTATTCAAGGATGGGCGTAGCTGATGTAGAGGCTTGTCTGCCGAAGGCAACCTCATATGTTGCAGGCCGGATATAATTTAGCGCGGATGTCAATCGAACGTTCAAGCGAGTGTCATAGATAGATGGTTCGAGAATAGGAAGTGACAATGAGACAGAAAGTTGTAAAAAGATTCTATAAATATAAATATAAAAGGGATCATTGTGTTTGATTCCTCCCGGTACCTTGGAGGGCTCGTCTAGCTCTCCACAGTACCTACGTGCTAGTGTCCATTCTCGTGCAGTAAAAGGTAGATAATGAATTCCTATCTGGTTACCTCTGAGGAGAAATGGCGAAACAGACTCAGGTAAATGGAATACAATAAGTAGGTACATAGGTAAGTACTTCATTCGTGCCTTAATTAAACCCGAACATTTCGAAACAAAACTTTCATGCATGTTTTACGAGAGTTCTTAATGATTTTTTTATCGACAAATTAATTCAATACACTTAAATTTAAGGTCAGTTAATCGGATCGGTTTAAAATTAATCGATTTCCAATCAATCAAGTTGGCAATTATTTCGAACATGCTTCGAGAAAAGTGTGAACAATTTTCAACTAAAATTACCAGAAATATTAACCTGCCAATTTCATTCCAATTACAAACGTAAATATCAATCAACGTCAATCTTGTACTTTTATGGTGTTGCCCTACGAAATTATATTACAAAAATGGCATTTTTTAAAACGTCATAATCGAAGGGTTTCGCACTTTCCCCGCAAACTGATTGATGTCCCCACTTTCACTGACTTTGCTACATAAACTTTGTTAAGGTCAAAATCGCACACGCGGCAGGTCATTGACATTTACTTGGCAACTTTTACCATACGAGTTTTGCTTGATTTTCGGTGGTCTACACGCAAACGCGGCACTAAAAACTTTTATAGAGAGCTACAGGTAATTTTCTTCATATTATGCAGTTTTCAGACAATTTAGGAAAAGTTTCCATGCTAACTTAGTTAGATTTTGGGATATCTGCTCGGTTTTTGAGTATTTTACCCCTTCGTAGCTTATTGGTCAGAAAGAAGGCTGGTCGAGTTCAATGACCTACTACAGACAACAAAGTCTGCTCACAGCACTGCCCAATCTATCTATCTTGTCTGTGACGTCATATACATGTGGAGATTAGCTTTTACCCAAAGAAGGTTTTGAGTTCTATCCAGATCTCCAGACATCTACCTAGACAGTCAGGAGTTCGACTGACTCCTGTCAGGTGACGATCATGGGAAAAATGGGTAACATTTTGTATGTTCACACGTCATAGTCGGGCTACGGGGCATCCACGGGCATACACACCTACACGACCACTGAGCCCATCTAAAGGTCCCTTGGAGTCTGGAATCCAGCCTTACAGTAGCATCGGCTTTCATTTTGACAGTCTAAATCAAATCAATTTATTTGCGATAAGTGTTGGTAAGTACAATATCGGTCTTAACATTTATATTATAATATTATTGTTATGGATCCTTAACACTTATCAATTATCATATTACTGTAACATGCAAATATTTATGTTCATAATTAATTAAAATAATATAAGAAATCGATGAAATGAATGTTATTAAAATTACAATTGTATAGCATTATTATTATTAGAAATGTCATATTATGATAATTAAATTATTATAATTGTTATTTATTTTTAACCACAATCATTGCGTTATTTAGGTACGTTGTTGAGCAGACAAATTTTTCGAATATGTAAAACAATGGATTAGCAAACAGCAACATGCTTCAAAATGATTGAGATTGTGGTACCTGCGCAAATAGGGTGCAGAAGGCTTTCACGCAGATTTCTATGGACAAAAAAAAAACTAAGATTTAGAGAGAGTGGCTTAGGCCCAGAAGTGGGACATTGCAAACCATGATGGGGTTTTAATTCTTGACAAGCGTGGGAAAACTAAGTAGTTACTTACTTAGCTAGTCTACCTACCCATAATTTCTAATCCCAGATTACCATGAACATTGAATGGAATATTTTTTCACTTTCTCTAAAAAGTTTTCTAAATCTTGCACGCTGTAGTGTGCAGTTTCTATCGACACCTGCCTATGTTTAGAAGGGTTTCTAAAACCTGGCACTTGCTGCCTACGCATTGTCATTCTCAGGTTAAAGCAGTCGAATGAAGCCTTAAAGAGCAATTTGCTTTTCTTCATCGTCATTGGTCAGTTATTTTAGTTTAGGTATTGGTTGCAACTCTTAACTAGTCTTAACATACAACTCTACTAACCTTAGGCATATTTTTATTGTAAAACATATTTTTTACTCGTATTTTAAACGATTAGCAACCTTGTACCTCCCACTGCTGAGTACAGGCCTCCATCCTTCTGTGCCATGCTTCCCTGGTCTTTGCAAGTCTCAACGAGGTCTTCCCCAGTAATATTACTTAGGAACAGTTATCATTCATCACTGGCAGCCTTGTTCCCCCCACTGCCGAGTCCAAGCCTCCATCCTTCTGTGCCATGCTTCCCTGTAGTGCGATTCTGTAACCATCTCACCGTGAAAACTTATGCGAAGTGAGCGTGGAGTGAGCTGTTATTCCAACAAATGCTAGGGATTAACATTATTGACAGCTCACTCGTAAGCTCGCTTCACCTAATTTTTCACGGTGAGATTTTTACAGAATCGATCGGCTGGTCTATGCGCGTCTGCGAATTTGCCTTTGATCATAGTTTATTTGAAATCCGAGGGAATAAAAACGAAAGGTAAAAAATCCTTCTCCTGGAAAACATTAAAGTTCCGACCTTCATGTTAAATGTTAACCCAACTACGAGAAGTACAAGACCATCAAGTCTGCAAGTTCAAAAATATTGAATAACGAACCGAAGTAGTACCGAATGTTCGGCCGTTTCCTGCTACGAAGTTACTATTTGGTTCGGTCGGTTCCGATCCTACACTCTTTTGAATATTGAGTATAGTCCCGACCCAACTGAGCCGATCCGAACTTTTATCGCATTTTTCAATAATATTCGGTTCGGCCATTTGTGTCGGTCCGATCCGAACATTCGCACTTTGCACTTCGTAGTAGGCCCCCAGAAAACATCACTTTTTATCGGTTGATGCAGTTGCTGCTCCATTTATGATGCAGAAAACGAAAACAAACTTTGGCAGCGTTTGTCGCAGTTTTATTTCTGCAGGTTTGTACATACGATACGTCAATCATATTTTAAAAACTAGATGAGGTCGGCGTTTCCTATCTGACTACTCTGAGAAGAAAGGCCGAAACAAACTCAGTGGTCACAGTCACTTTTAAAGTCCAGACATAATCTTGGATAGACTATGTAGATTCATGTGTAAAAAGTCATTTATTCAAATTAGGCTGAGAATCAGCACTTTTCGAACGTCAAAATTACAAAAGACAGTCCCCCAAAAACGCCCGCCCTTCACCACTTCCTAGTGCTATCGCTGGGAAGAAGAAAAGCTGTGAAATGGAATATTGAGGAATGAACCACATACTTAGATTGAGTTGACCTGTTCAGTGTGCACGCATTTGTAGCACGTTAGTAATCGTGCAATTCAACTCAAAACTTAAGGAGCTCAATGTATGTAGGAAAATACTTCAAAGTTCTATTCTTAGAAAAGTGAAGTGTTTACAACTATGCTGGTTTTCTAAAATGTGAAATCTAAGGGCAAGGCCCGACGCGTGGGCTGCCAATTGACACATCATGGGAAATCTCATTGTCTGTAGAATACAATGTCGCCCATGAAAATGTTACATTAGTCGTAACTCGTAAGTAGTTTTTTCACTTTCGCGAGTACTCTCCAAAGAGTCTGTTCCAAAAGTGGGTAATGAAAGTGTAAACAAACCCTGTTCGGTTAAATTATTACGTGATTACCTACTCGTAGTATAAGGCTTATATATAGACCTCATAGGAAAAAGCCGTGTTTATGTTAATTATTATGTGAATTAAAATTTTAATTGAATTGAAAATTAGGTTATAAAATTAACCTAAAGATGCGTTTTCTGATCCATTTGTTTACATTTTTATCAGATACTTTTGGAACTAATTACACTGATATCGAAATGAGGAAATGTGATGGTTTTGAAAAGAAACAGATAGGCAATGGGAAGAGTAGACAGCTTTTGTTAAAGGACACAGATAAGGTAAAGTAAAGAAATATAATATAATAAACCTACAAAAGTCCATTGTCAAAATAATTTTCTACATATGGGTGGATTTGTTGCATAGAGTCAAAGGGTATCATAAATATGATGCAGCAACTGTCTATCTATCTATATATATTTTATGAAGAACACGTGAAACAAGTGTCTTCCCCATAACATTCGACGACACGGTTGGCGCAGTGGCTGAGCGATCGACTGCTGCGCTGCGTGTCGCGGGTTCGATTCCCGCACGGAAGAAATATTTATATTGCCTACAGGTAGTTGTTCCGGGTCTGGCTGTTTGTGTCTGTGAGTTTCAATGTTTGTAACGCTCCCACGATACAGGAGTAATTCCTAGTATGGGGCAACGAAAAAAAAAAAACGAATAGTGAATAAGATGTTACTGGACGATTTCTTAATTATATAGTTACTTGGCAGTTTAAGTTATAGGTAATGGGCTAGCTTTTATTTTTTTTAGACTCACTGACTAAAACTCACCCGCCGTGTTCCTTCTTTAGCCCTTTATGTTCCAGGGCAGCGGTAACCCTTTCGGACGATCCCGCTACCCTAATGGGCTAGCTAAGTAATGTAAATAAAGTATCACCAATATTCTGGTACTTTATAAAAGGACAAAAAATACTGTCTATCAACCCATGAATGATTTAAGTATATCAGTCACTAGCATTATATCTGCTCGCGACTTCATCCGCGTGAAGTTTCGGCCCCCGACGAATCGCATCGCATCGCATCGCTCGGCCGTGCTATTACTTATTGTTTTTGTCGGACTTTTTTTCCTTATCGCACATGTGACATCTACCAACCCGCACTGGGCCCACCGGGTAATCTAGGCCATCTGGGCCCAGAGGGTAATATAGGGGCCCGATAGGGCCGAAGCCTGCCAGGGTAGCGGGATCGTCCGAAAGGGTTACCGCTGCCCTGGAACATAAAGGGCTAAGGAAGGAACACGGGTGGGTTTTAGTCAGTAAGAGTCTGACACTCCCTTCTGCTCTACCAAGAGCGGGAGGGGTCATTTGATGATTTCCCATCCTCAAAAAAAAGACCCTTCCCCTCCCTCTCCCTCTCATAAATATCCTGTGTCCCAGCAGTGGGAACATTATAGGCTGATTGTGCATTCTTGATACAATTGGTGCTTGTAGTGTTGCATTGATATCAAAACATATCCAACTGATTTTAGTCTTCTTATCTTTATTGTTGTGGACTTTGACATTTCGATGGGTGTATTGTATTCTCGATACTTTATCGTTATGTGGTACCTAACCTAGTTAGACGACACGCCTTTGATCTACATTTTAAGTCTAGACATTTTTTTTTTTGTGTACGTGACTGACTACTTTAGATGGTGACTGTTTTTTAACCGACTTCTAAAAAAGGAGGAGGTTCTCAATTCGGATGTTTGTTTTGTTTTTAAATTTTTTTTTTTTATTATTTTTTATTACCTAAAATTGAATTGTGGAGAGAGTCTTTTATGCTCTGATACATACCCAACATAACTTAGGGGCCGAGAACCACGAGAATTGCCCCTCTGACTGGGTTATGTATTTACTTATCATATCTTTCTTTTCACCGCACGAGTCGATCGATCAGGTTAAGCTACGCTTGCCGCGGTTGGTCCGTAGATGGGTGACCATCTTTACATACCGAGACCACTCCGTGGCTCGGAAAGCATATTAAGCCGTTGGTCCCGGCTGTCATTCGTGGATCTTTGACAGTCGTTACGGTTCGTCAGAAGCCCGAAAATCTGACAACCAGACTTACCAAGCAGTATCATATTACCTAGTAATTGGATTGTGGAAGTCAGATTGGCAGTCGCTTCATGTAAAATACTGGTACTCAGCTGCATCCGGTAAGACTGCGAGCCGATCCCAACATAGTTTGGAAAAGGCTAGGCAGATGACGACATACCCAACATAACTTACGATACTTCTGTACATAGGGTTGAAGGACATCGACACGCAAACTGTAGCCATGAATTCAGCACATGATTCTAAGACCCCCCAAGCGTGGAAAATTTTCGTAGCTATAAAAAATAGCTGTTTCATAGAAAACTGCAATACCTGCGCGGTCAAAAAGTATCGGAACAGATTTTTTTTAATAATCGTCGAATTTCACTGCAGGGGGTTCATTTCCACGTGCGCCTCAAAGAGATGTCAGCACGATTGACGGGGCCCGATAGGGCCGAAACCTGCCATGGTAGCGGGATCGTCCGAAAGGGTTACCGCTGCCCTGGAACATAAAGGGCTAAGGAAAGGAACACGGGTGGGTTTTAGTCAGTAAGAGTCTGACACTCCCTCCTGCTCCACCCAGAGAGGGGTCACTTGATGATTTCCCACCGTCAAAAAAGAAAAAAGAAAAAGGGGGTTCAGAATCATGTGCTGAATCCATGGTTACAGTTTGTGCGTCGATCTCCCTGCCATACATAGGTACACAGAGTGGGGAGAAGAGTAGAATACTACCACATTTCATCAGTTTTATTTAACGTTAAAAGGGGAGAAGCCTTATTGCCCATGGCCGGGCACAATCCAGACTCCGACAAAAACACTTCATAGATATAAACGTAGATGCTAATCTCTCTTTTTGGGACAGTAAGGCCGTTGGATTTGTTTAAATCACCATCTGACTGACCTAACTATTCTGTATCTTCAAGAGCCCTGTGTTTGGTTTGTCGAAAGCATCTATCGACCCATTTTCCGACTCTCTCCTGGTACTTTTACCTTCGATGACCTAAATTGCTACGTCACAACTTTCTACAGACATAGGTTAATGAAAGTGACGGATAAAACCAAAAGTGGTGGCACCCCGAAGGCCAACCACTCGACCTACGACACTTACACACATTTAGGTCAGAGAAAGTGGAGAAAGTCTATATTTGACCGTGAACTACTCTTCATACTCTCCCTAGATATTTTTATCGTGTTCTTGACATTAACCATTCACTTTTTTCTGATTTTATATACCAATTTCAACTCTATCTTCTTAAATTTTGATGTCAGAATCGCGTGTATCGAATGTAGGTCACAAGCAACAATGTTCTTATGATTGTGTTTTAATGATGATTTCTTTTTGATCTTTTTAATGAGACTAACATCTAACTCATTGAATCGAGATTATTCGAGATTGTTACATTGTCGATCGTTGCACGTAGTGAAGATGACTTTTGTGGAGAATTCAACCAGAAACGTATTCAATTGCTGGCGGAGACGGATTAGAATTCTCGTGCGGTCTTCGATTTCACATTTCGTTGTCTCCGTCTGATCATTAAACTTAGACAATACGTAGGTACACAGAAACTGAGCTGCATAGGCGTTGCATTTGTCTAGAGTGTTCGACGGAGGAAAGATCGTGCGCCCGCCGAGATTTTCACCGCTTTCTATACACTTTCACTTCCGAGGCATACAGACGGGCAGACAGACAAAACGACTATAACACGGGCTGTTTATCGGAGCTGTGTCGGTGACTCAGTACATGTTTACAAACTAACACTGGTTTAGAAGGAAAAAGTCAGTGATGAATGTTACATGCTTAAAATTAAGTGGCTGATGAAAGGAACCACTGCAGTGACTCTGTGTTTGTTTGGTTTTTCATCTCGTTTGTCTTGCGACTCAGCTGGTGTTGTACGTGGTCCATTGTCGTGTGAATAGGTGTACAACAATATGTCTAGGTTTATTTGTATTGTTTAGATTTTTTTATTTGTTTTTTTTTTTAAGTAGGTCGCTTTTACGCCGAAAGTGTGCTCATTAGTTTCAATGTGAATGTCGTTGTAAACAACTGTGTTTCGTTTGTTTTTGTGGCTAAACTACCGGATAAACTTTCGTAAAGTTGTTTGTCAAAAATGAAGTTTCATACATTTTTTTTTTTTTTTTGGAGGTCAGATAGACGTCATACATAATCAGCCTATAATTATTCCACTACTGGGACAAAGGCCTCCTCTCAATGAGAGGGAGTAGGTCCTAATCCACCAGTGCGGGCTGGTAGATGTCACATGTCTTCGATTTTTTGGTTCTAAAACATGTCCGTTTCTTCACGCTGTTTTCCTTCACCGTTTTCACCAAAGTTAAGTGGACCACCACTGTTCTATCTGCTATAGGCAGTCACTCCGTGTAAAATACTGGTACTCAGCTGCATCCGGTTAGACTGGAAGTAGCTACATACTTGGGATAAGGCTATGCAGATGATGATGATGATGATGCCGTTAGACACATGGAAAAAGACTAAGAGTTTTTTATCCCGGGAAAAATTATCACATGTGTGGGGGCACAGGCACTGTAGTGTGATCTCTATGTCATAAATCTAATGACAACACAGCCTTTACCGGTGATTAAGAAGAATCTTGATGCCAAAACAGTGTGACAAGTGACAACCAGTCTTACCAAGGGGTATCGTATGATCCAGTAACTGGGTTGTAGAGTTCAGATAGACAATCACTCCATGTAAAATACTGGTATTCAGCTGCATCCGGTTAGACTGGAAGTCGACCCCAACATAGTTGAAGTCTTCCAAAGGTTTTCAAATTATACTTTCCGGATTCATTCATGGTTTTATTCAAATGATTATTATGCGAGACGACCATTATGTTAATACTAGGCCAGTTATTTTCTTTTCGTTAAAGGTCGTTGAACTACAAATAAAACCTGTTCGAATGCGAAGTTATTTTTGCTACGAGTATTAGGCCCACCTTTTTCGTGTCGTAGTTGTTTTCACTACTAGGCTTGTTGCTTCTATACCTATACAGCATAAATTATTCTTTGACATTCATGCCATCCCAAATGGTGATAAGCACAATTAGCCTATAATGTTACCACTGCTAGGACACAGGTCTCCTCTCTTTGAGAGAAGTGGGCTGTAATTTACCACGCCAGCCCAGTGCGGTTTGGTATCTTGGTAGATGTCCCATGTCTTCGAGTTTTGGGTTCTAGGACATGTTGGTTTTCTCACGATGTTTTCTTTCACTATTTTGAGAGCTGTGGTGATGAAATTATTTACTAAAATGGTCATAAAACTGACAAATAAACCATAGTAACATAAAGTTTTTTTTTTCCGATGGGTTAATATACAAAGGAGTTGCTAGGTATAAGTTTATCCACATTTCCTTAGTTTTGTTTAATATTATGTGCTATTCAGGCGAGTTCGCTGCAATGGGTTTCATTTTGACAGTTTAACAATATTCGTTGCGTTATTTAAGCTGTTGAGCTGACAATTTTTTCAAACATATGAAGCAATGGATTAGCAACATCCTTCAAAATCATGCAGATTGTCATTGAATTGGGTTATGCAATTAGAGTGTGGGTACTAATCTGAGAAGTTAATATATATTGACTACTATTTAATATCTACATTTTCTTGGATTTTGTGTCGATTTAGCTAATTTAAGACTAAATTAACTCGAATACTTTTGTTTATATTCAGAATTAAAATGATATTTACATAAATAATAACTTATAACTAATTAATAAGTTAATTCAAACTATTCTAAGAGTTAAGTTACACACATAACTGGATGATTTTGGTCGATATTAAATGTCTTCCGTTTTTTTATTTTGAAATAACCTGATATTTTATGAATTGTAGGAGCAGCTCAATATATTAGTGAGATTATCTATTTCTACGACATTCTTGTCTAAAGTTATTTTTGTATATATATTTTATGTTGCTAGATTTTCATTTATAGTTTTTAGTTTTTGAACTTAAAATCTTTTTTCCTACCTAATAACAGTACAATCTCCAACTGAAACATAGCTAATGAAATCCTTCATTTCATTAGCTATGTTTCAGTTGGAGATTGTATGTACCTACTGATCACTTCTGCTTAACCTTTTTGGGAAAAAACGCGTTATGTTTATGTAATACAGTACAGGATGGCAGGCACATCGACGCGCAGCCTGTACATGATTCTGAAACCCCTGAGTCATTATCATTAAAAAAAAACCACGTATTTTCACAATCGTGTCATCAGCAAGTTCACAGTGTGCAGTCGCACAGGTCAATCGATCAGGTTAAGCTACGCTTGCCGCGGTTGGTCTGTGGATAGGTAACCATCTTTAGATACCAAGACTCCTCCGTGCCTCGGAAAGCACGTTAAGCCATTGGTCCCGGCTGTCATTCGTAGATTTTTGACAGTCGTTACGGGTCGTCAGAAGCCCGAAAGTCTGAGAACCAGTCTTACCAAGGGGTATCGTATTACCCAGTAACTGGGTTGTGGAGATCAGATAGGCAGTCGCTCCATGTATAATACTGGTATTCAGCATCCGGTTAGACTGGAAGCCGACCCCAACATAGTTGGGAAAAGGCTCAGCAGATAATGATTTATTTATTTTTGGAGTAGCTATTTCTTTAGTACACAAAACCATGTTTAACCAACGCTAAATAATTTTTACGAATCAATTCAACATTTTTTATTTCGATTCTTCATCTACAAACATGCTTACACTCAGTAAAAATGTTGATTGCATACAATAAAGTGTATTTATCAATTATTGAAGTCTGAAATTCAATCAGTGTCCGCGAGATCGGTTATTGACCTCGCTTGCGATGCAAATCGTTGTTTCTTTAATATGGTATGCGTATGCGCGTTCTACATTCGACACTTTTCTCTTGAACTGAATAAATTGTTACATTCTTTTTTTCTGAGAATTATAAAAGAGATCGAGGTGTTTACAGCCAGGGAAATAAGTGTTTTTGTTATTAAAATTATGTTTACGTTTAATGTTAGATATTTTTATTGGGTTTCTCAATCACCTCACACATCAGGTCCAGTTGAAAACCAGCGTCAGGCACTAGTTGTCTGCCATTTTTTGCTGAACTGGGCCTTTTTGGTGCAGCCGTGAGGCACACTTTCCTGCTAATTTCTTACATCGGACTTTTTATTTGTTTTTATCTGATGTATGTCTCTGGTGTATTGTACCTTTCAGTCTGTGCTAAATAAATGTATTTTCTTTCTTTCTAGTGCATTAGGAATTCCTTTTTAGCAGCCTTGCAATCGGTCTATTCTGTAAAAATGTCACTGTGTAAACTTAGGTGAAATATATTTTTTTGTGAAACAGTTTTGAGATGACTCCTGCCCGTATATCCCGTAAAAACTCACCGTGAAAACTTAGGTGAAGTGAGGTTGAAGTGAGCTGTCAATAGTGCCAATCCCAAGCATCAGCCGATCTATTCTGTAAAAATCTCACCGTGAACAGTCAGGTGAAGTGAGCTTAGAGTGAGCTGTTAATAGTGTCAATCCCTAGCATTAGTTAGAATGACGGCTCACTCCACGCTCACTTCACCTAAGTTTTCACGGTGAGATGGTTACAGAATCGCACTGCAGGTGGAATGACTATAATAATAGTTTATTTTTTCTCTCTCCACAAAGGTTAGCTTATAAACTATGTTTTCTCGGTGAGATTTTTACAGGTATCGTTGTAGTTTTTTTTATTGTTTGTTTTGTCTGATGTATATATCTGGTGTATTGTGTGTCTTTTAGTTTGTGCCAAATAAATGTATTTTCTTTTTCTTTTCTTTTTTTTATTCGCTTGTCACACCTACGTTTTCAATCGACAGATAATTTTATCGGAGGAATAATTTTAAATTTTTGACAGTTCTTCCATACAATGTCAGACGTAAATTTTACTCCAGGAAAAAAAAATACCTGTCGATTGAAAAGTCAACCCTAAGTATTGTAAATATCTTCATTAGCAGTTCAGTTTTCAGAGTTGAGTTTACTTTGATATTTTACTCTTTTAAATTCAAGTAAATTCTTTTTAAAGGGACAGTTACCCGTCCGTAGGTAGCAAGCCAACGGTAACGTCGCTTACGAAACGTTTTTTATAGGAACACTTTTGGGTTACGCTTCGTAGACAATTCTACCATTCGTAAGCAAAACGAATCGTTTCTCGAATATAGGAACCGGGTCTGCGTTGTTGGTCTAGTAGTCGCAAGGGCTACTGTTGAACACGAGGTCCTGGGTTCAATTCTCGGGTCGGGCAAAGGGTTACTTATTTGGTTTTTTCACATTTTTCGAACATTATAAAGCAATGGATTAGCAATATCCTTCAAAATGATTCAGATTGAGATTGAAGTATGTTACGCATTATGGGTGAGGTGTGATGTTGTTGTGTAGTTGTGTAAATGCCCGTTTACACGCGTTTCCCTATAAGCATTTATATGAATACCTTTGATGTGTTCATTGATGAAACAATATGTTATTTTTAGTTTGTTTTGTTTTGTTCGCGTAGTGGGCGACTTTCTTGCGACATAAATGGAAAACTCGACCTGTGATGACGTAATTCAGATTTACATACATAACATCACGCTACCCATGGAGGTAAGCAGAATGCCACGTGCTACGATCCTTACCATGTAACTCTTCTAGAATTGTTTTTGTTTTTTTACTGTCTTGTTATGACAATCTATTGGACTCTAAAAAAAATATTAATTGGCAATGTTGCCAACTTTTAGAAAACTAAGATTTTTATATTTTTTCCGCATTGTGCTTAGAATGCGCAGTATACCTATCTAAAAAGAAAGCTGTATTTTGGTGTTGGTAAACAGGCTTAGGTTGATATCCTATTTAGTGGTTTTATATTCCATATTTGCGTCGCATATAGGCAGCTAACCTAGGAAATATATCAATAGATGGTTCGAGTATAAAACAAAGTCGCTTTTGGTGTCTGTCTGTTTGACCGCTTAGTTCTTCTGAACTACACAATGCATTTCGATGTAATTTTCACCATCGTTAAGAGGATTGATTCCGAAAGGTTTATGTGTATATTAAGTACCTACATTAATATTTAACTTAGAAGATAGGGTTATTCTGTTTCTCCACTCCAAGGTAGATACGTGGATGTCCAAGAATCCACTTAGGCCCAGGCCTAGATGGATAGACGGAATTTATAGGCTTAGGGTGGATTCTCGGACATGCGTTTCTGCGTATACATCTTAGGGTGGATACGCGGACTAATCACTTAGATATTACATATGTGCGACATGTCACCACATCAATATTGCACCTGTGTAAAATATTGAATAATTGAGTGCCTTTTCATCAACAACACGAACAACAATACGTTTATTTCTTACAAAGAAAAACTTTAATACAGTCAAAATTCCACCCAACGCAGCAGATCAGCTGACTAATCAATCTCTCAGATCTTATCTAACAAAGGAAACACATTAAACTTTACAACCGATTATAAGATATTGTCGAGCTAAAAGGATTTATTTAACTGGCAGCCATAGCGGAAATGTTTATAATGTTTACGATGATTGTTGATGATGAAGATGCCATTAATCCGTCCGATATTAGGCCTGGTTGAGGGTCGATGAACTGGCTGGTGAGTTCAAAAGTTCTATACATTTGATGTTTCTGACATCTTAGATGTAAACGAGGTTGGACAAAGGAGTATCGCTGCGATTTCTGTTACAGAAAAGAAATAAAGACTGGCTGTTTTTGTAACATTTCAAGTCAAGAACAGGAATTCGAATGTGTGATTCGGGAATAGAGAATAGTGTCACTATTTTGTCCTCTTTACGAAAAACAAAAGAAATATAGAACTTTAAGACTAATAATACTTAAAAAAATATATATTTTTGAGATTTTATGGAATTGATCCTTTATCATTTAGGTACCTACGATACGAATTGAATTGAAATTGTTTATTCTGTAAATAGGATATTGGAATCAATATTGCACGTCATATTATAAAAATTGATAGAAATAAGCTTGTTTTCTATTGAATGGCAAAGTATAACATAATTGCGAACAGGCAAAGTTGTACTACGTCTTGGGAATAGATACCTATAATGTTGCCTACTCCTTCGAGGAATAAAGCGTGATGATGATCATGATCGATCGTTTATCCGCTGGCATATCACCCGAAGGCTATATCCGCTGTATGGAACCATTTTGTTTCTTAAACGTGCCCAGACGAGACCACATATTAGGGGGTTTATTTATACATATACGGCTAGCTGACCCGGCGAACTTCGTACCGCCTCAGAATCAGTAATAACGAATGTAATGAATTATGTTATTAAAAAAAAAACACGTTTTAATAGTTTTTCTGCTATTCGGGGCGGAGACAAATCCAACTAATCAAAGATCATAAAAATCGGTCCAGCCGTTCTTGAGTTATAAATGGTGTAACTAACCCGACTTAGTTTTATCTATATAAGATGACTAGCTGCAACCCGCGGTTTCACCCGCCTAAGTTTCGATCCCGTGGGAATATCGGGATAAAAAGTATCCTATGTGTTAATCCAGGTTATAAATTATCTGTGTGCAAAATTTCATCCAAATCCGTTCAGTAGTTTTTGCGTGAAAGAGTAACAAATATCCATACATCCATACAAACTTTCGCATTTATAAACGTCAACAAAAATGTATGGATAAAGTCAATAATCACTACTTAACTTAAAGCAACATTTATTATATTATTATTTATTATTATTAATAAATGGCTAGATTTTCTTCTCAAATTCCTATCATACTCAAATAAACGTATCACAAACTAAATTGTAGTACTTCAAGAATAAGCCATTAATTATTTATAACTACATTACAATCCAGTTTTCTAACCTGACTGCAGGATGAGGGGGATCGATAAATCAGTGTATTAGTATTAACTCCTCGTCAGCGCCTACGCGTATGGTGGTAGCTGGTGGAGGAAATCGATTACTTTGATTCTAGTAGGCGTTAGGTTACCGACAAAGTAATTATTGGGGCTTTTGTACTAATATAAAAGAAATTAGAGAAGGAGCTCAATTATGCCTAGTTTATGAAAGAATTTATGTAATTCCAGAACTATTTATTTAATAAAATACGCAAACTGAGCAAAAATCTTTTTATTTTTGACAATCAGCAAACGTCAATAATAAAATGACAAGTGCGAGTCGTTTAATAGTTCACATAATTGAAGATAGATGGCGTATTGAGTTCAGTGTTGAAATTAATTAATTTCAACACATTATATAGCAAACTACCCTCATGTATAAAAAAGTTGCACTCGTTCAATGCATTTAAAACTGAATTAGCTGCATATTTACTTAATCGCAAATAACACCCTTGCTAAAAGCTGAGCATTCAATGGGTGTTTCATAATTGCTAGCGTGACGTCTGTGACGAAATTTATATAATCTACTTTAAGTATTGTTCTCATGTAAGTGACTTTGTGTCTTTTTGAGAATAAATATCTCTAAACTTATTATAAAAAGCTCTGGACATGGTAAAGCTATGGTGTAACTTGAAAATTGAGATGACCTCCAAGAGTGACGATTTCAGTTAGTCCATTGTACTTAGGACCAACATCAGCTTACCTGAAGGCCTCAATGTCAAAAATGTAGGGAAATTAGAGGTATTTTTGACAGATTGAGACAGATCAGACTGTGTAAGTTCTTAAAATTACGAGAATTGCCCCTCTGACTGGCTTATGAAAAGAAAGATATTAATCTTTCTTTTCTTACTTGGAGGGCCCCGTGGCTAAATAATAACAGCCGCACAGGTCGATCGATCAGGTTAAGCCACGCTTGCCGCGGTTAGTCTGTGGATGGGTGACCACCTTTACATACCGAGACCGTGCCGTGCCGTGCCGTGCCTCGGAAAGCACGTTAAGCCGTTGGTCCCGGCTGTCATTCGTTCATCTTTGACAGTCGTTACGGGTAGTCAGAAGCCCGAAAGTCTGACAACCAGTCTCACCAAGGGGTATCGTATTACCCAGTAACTGGGTTGTGGAGGTCAGATAGGCAGTCACTCCATGTAAAATACTGGTATTCAGTTGCATCGGGTTAGACTGGAAGCCGACCCCAACATTGTTGGGAAAAGGCAGGCATGATGTTGATCTTTCTTTTCTTACTTCTCTTCAATGAAATGAAAAACTAACATAAAATTATATGTTAGTTTTTCATTTTATTGTCAGCTGGGGGCCTACTCCAAAGTGCAAAGTGCGAATGTTTGGATCGGACCGACACATGGCCGAACCGAATATTATTGAAAAATGCGAAAAGTGTTCGGATCGGCTCAGTTGGGTCGGGACCATAGTCAATATTCGAAAGAGTGGTTCGGTCGGTTCCGATCCTACACTCCTAAGTGTAGGATCTAAGATCTACACTCCTAAGTGTAGTGTAGGATCCTACACTCCTAAGTGTAGGATCGGAACCGACCGAACCAAATAGTATCTATATCTCATCTTTAGGATACAGAAGTATGTATATATACTCCTACTCATGAACCAGAAAGTAATGCCTTCGATGTATCAGAAAATCTATGGCAACAGCTTCCTAGTTGAGGAAAGTATGTAGCAATCAGCATCCTAATTGTGTTACAAATTATCAATCTCAATCTGAATCATTTTGAAGGATATCGCTAATCCATTGCTTCATAATGTTGAACAAAGTGTCTGCTCAACAATGTAAATAACGCAATGAATGTTGTTGAGCTGTCAAAATGTAACCCTTTGCTAATGATAGTGTATTACGCAATTAATTCGCTGTGGGTATATTGCCAGAAACAAATGTGAATTTCATACGTTTGGCGTTATCGTGATTACTTTTTCTATATTCACGATAACGCCAAACGTATGAAATACACATTTGTTTCTTCTTTGCGTTTCAGTCTTATACGTGGAGCATGGTTTGTGACATAGCTCCACAATCACACCCTACTGCCGTTCCGTCAAGGTAGCCCCACTTTACCAGGTTGGCCTTACATCTTCCCACTTGTGTCCGGAGACGATGCAGAGATTTCCAAGTGGACTACGGAAGGTTACACCCTCCTATCCTGCCCTGTGTGTCCCAAAACATGCAGTCAAAGTGACCTTTGCGCTGCCACCGACAACGCCGTGGAAGTGACAAAGTTTTGGGAAAACAGGGACTCCGAAGTAGTATCGGCCGAATGTTCGGCCGTTTCCTGCTACGAAGTTACTATTTGGTAGGGTCGGTTCCGATCCTACACTCCTACACTCTTTCGAATATTGACTATGGTCCCGCCCGACCCAATTGAGCCGATCCGAACTTTATTCGCATTTTTCAATAATATTCGGTTCGACCATGTGTCGGTCCGATCCGAACATTCGTTCTTTGCATTTCGGAGTAGGCCCCCAGGATTTAAAATACAGTCGTGCCAGCGACACGAAGAAGAAGATGTCTTATAAGTCAAGGCAAAACAGCCACGGGTGGACCTGGCCTGACCTGGCTGGTAGGGTGGACCTGCCTGGTCAAGTATATATTTCCAGATTTCCCAGTTTTCCGCATTGTCAATTGTCGTTCCAGCCTGTCACCCCTATGTTCTTGAGGTCTTGTTCGACTCCTTTCAATCACCTAAAGTAGGGAACCTTCTGCGTTTCAATGGCTAGAATAGAAATATCGCTATGCAAGAAGTCGTTTATCAAGGATCGCTGAATCGGAAGCCTTGAGAACATCTGCCTGATAGAGTCCTCTAACTACACTGTATTGTTAATGTGTCAATATTCTAATTCTATGTCTCATGGAGCTATTATACTAAGCATAGTGTTAACACATGTCCTATACATCCTCCTTGTTAAAAAAACTACAATTTACGAGGCATAGACAAGACAAAGCTAATGTTAGTATTTGTATTAAAAATAAGACTGTTCCAATTATTTTAGACATGGTGTGAAGATGCCATAATGATAGCTACGTTTTTAAAGAGTTGCTTTTTAAAGTATCCACTAAGTAGTTGGTAGCAGCTGTAGCATTGTCAGACGCAGGTGTCCTCACTCATTCTGCGTCTACAAACCACGCTTTCGCTTTCATTGCGTTTTTTCTTTACATAATTGCTCACCGAAGACAAATTAACAGACCATTGTACATAATATTTACGACGACGATCGCATACGGTTAGAAAAACACGAAAAGGCATCAGCAACAACATACACCTCTGAAAACGACTTCGTATGCCAAGTTATGTTGGTTTATTTTGATTATATATACATATAGCTATGTTACATAGGTTCGCGCATAGATATAAATAACTAGGCGCACAACACAGACAGGTGGTTCAGGTTATATGAACCCGCCGGCTTGGTGTGACCGCGAAATTATTTTCAAGACTACACCAACCTCGAGCGCACACAAACATACAGCGACGCCCATCCGCACACACGTCTCACTACCAACGTGCGAATGTAGTGGTAGTCGTGAGAAACTTGCTGTTCTATTCCAAAACGGCACATACACTAGCCACTTGCGAAAGAAAATGGACTCTAATTACCCGGTTTACTGATTAAATTCGCCGCCAGACCGAAACGTGTTCGCGTCATTTCATTGACACGATGCGTATGGTAAAGTTGCTATCTTGTTCGTAATGTCCGCGAACGGAGGTACATTCAACTTTTAGCCCAGTAAACTCTCGAAGTTCGTTCACCCACTGCTTGTCAACTGACGTAAAGAGAGTGAGACGGGAGAATCGAGAGATAGCGGCGTCTCTGTCCCGCGGTATGTTCAAGTTTAGAAGTTTTTATTGAGCGTACGGCTGTCGAAATAGTTTACTTTTGTTTTGGTTATGCTTGCCTAGTACTTTTGACGGTTTACGTTGGCTATATCGATAGATAACGTGACTATGATGTGTTTGCGTCACGTTTCAGTTGTCGATGATTGGAAATTCATACAAAGAACATCTTTCAATATGTTTTAATAGAAAAACAGCTTTGTTTATCGATAAAACTGAATTTGTAACGAACTATCATTGTTATTGTGTGATTGTAGGAACAGATCTAGTTTCTGGTTTAGTCCTAATTTTTATCTAAACACAAAAATATGACAAATTTTTATAAGTTTTGGAAAAGAACTCAACTAAGCAAGTAGTCTGTTTTCTGTTTATATAGAAAAAAAATCAATTTTCTCCTATTTAAGTAAAGCGTGCCTTTTATAATCAACGATGAATTCAGGCTACGTCGCCATAACTAAATTCACCATTACGAAACCACAGCACATTGCTGATACGACCCACGAATTTTTATGAATGCGACTTTAGACATGCGCATTCAACCTTCGGACCGAATATTAAGCAATTTTTGAAAATGGAACATAATGGAGATCAATTTATTCTGCAACTTTTCTACGATATAGCTGTCAACTAGCTGTCAAAAACGAAAGAATTAGGTCTCTAACCAGTGCCGGATTAACCAAGCGCGGGGCCTGTAGCAAATATCAAGGGCCCCTTGGTTTGCTTTAGGTTATTAAGTTTTTTTTTATTAGCCTACGCTTTCCCACTCCTGGGCAAAGGCCTCCCTCCACTCCTTCCATCTTTCGCGACCAGCACAACCTCCTTTCAGTTTTTACGGAACGTATCCAGCTCGTCCAGTTATCTCCTACGTGGTCTGCCGCAACCCAGCCTCACTGTCGCAGGGCACCGGTTCTGTGCTATATGGGCCCACAGTTTGTCCGACATTCGGCAACGATGTCCTGCCCCATATAAGTTGGGCAACCTTTTGAACCACGTCAGCTATCTTTGTTTTGGAGCGCAGTATGGTTTTTCGAAAACGATCCGTTAATTTAACGCCTAGTATACTGCGTTCCATTCCCTCTCACCGAGACCAGGCCTGTGTCCCAGCAGTGGGAACATTATAGGCTGATTATGTATACTGCGCTCCATTGCTCGTTGGCAGACCTTGAGTTTGGACTTCGAAATGTTGGTTAAAGACCAAGTCTATGCCCCATAAGTTAAGACGGGAAGAATACACATATTATTATCTTTCTTTACGTGCGTGTACCACTAGGGCCGCGCGGCCCAGTCTCGTGAGTGTGGACGGGAAAAGGCGCGTCCCCATTAGGGCCACGCGACCTTTTGAGGCCTCGAGGCCCGGCCTCGCGAGGCATTTGTCTTTGCAACGCGTCCTCATTATAAGATCCACACGGCCCGCCTTGCGCAGTAGCTTTCGAGCTTTACGAAGAAAAGGACATGTAGCTTCAGCAGTATTTATTGCAGCGACAGAATAGACTGAACTGACGATCAAACTCTTTTATTAATGGATTTGTATCAGTGTTATGGGACTGTCGGAGTTGTTTTTATTCAAATAAAATCAAAAGGAATGATGCACTGACGGAGATTGTTACATGCTTATTACTATAAATGTTTCTGAAGCTAAAAGCACCTCCTCTTCTTAGTACATCTCGAAAACAATTGCGCAAGGCAGGCCACGCGGCTCTTATAATGAAGACGCTTTGCAAAAAAACATAAAAACCTCGCGATGCCGGGCCTCGAGGCCCTAGGCCCTAGTGGGGACGCGCCTTAAGACGACCCCATCGAATGAGGACGCTTTGCAAAAAAACATAAATACCTCGCGAAGCCGGCCTCGGGGCCCTAGGCCCTAGTGGGGACGCCCCATCGATAGGCAAAAGCGGAACAAAATGTACTTATATAAGTTTTTTGTGTACCTATAAAGAAAATTGATGCTTCTGTACAGCAGTCTGTAGCGCAGTCAGCAACCAAATTTAATGAGTGTGCAAGACTGGGATTTTATTCGGCATACTTATTTATTTGCTTAACACGTGCTTGTATGCCGCTGTATTTCACACTCATATTGCTGGCGTTATCATAACCCTGTCCACGACAATCTTTAATACCAATGCAATGCTCACTAAAGTTTAATAAGCTTTGAGCGAGTTGTTTAGCAACATAGCTCTCGAACATTTTGATACCAACTCTTTCGTGTTAAGTAGTGTATATGAAAAAATATCTCTACGCTTCTATCTAAATTAATATTTTTTTACGGTCAGAAAGCGTTGGTGCGCGGGCCCCCAGATGCGCGGGGCCCGTAGCATTTGCTACTCTTGCTACGTGGCTAATCCGCCACTGCTGTCTCTGACGACTTCCGTAAACGAAAAAGGGTAATTTTTGAAAACTCTAATTGTTACTTTTTGACAAAACGACCGTCAGAATATTTAGTAACGTTTACAGGAGCGATAACAAAATTGTCGTTATCTCCGGACCTTTTTGTAAAATGTAAATTCATAAATGTTGATAAAGATCAACATGCTTTAACATTAAGAAAATGTGCTGTGTTAGATCTTTTGATAAATTAATTTAATTATGATACTTAACACTTTACAACTTTATTAATTTATGTTGCTTGTTTTCCTTATTAAACAGGGACTTTTCAATGTTTATAAATCTGCTTGCCTTTGCCGTTTGATTAGAGAATTTTTCTTTCGACTCCTAGGAAATGCCGAGAATCGTAGTGCTGCAGTGCGATTCTGTAACCATCTCACCGTGAAAACTTATGTGAAGTGAGCGTGGAGTGAGCTGTCATTCTAACTAATGCTGGTGATTGACACTATTGACAGCTCACTCTAAGATCACTTCACCTAACTTTTCACGGTGAGATTTTTACAGAATCGATCGGCAGGAATCAAGCGGAGTCCATATCGATTCTATTTCTACAAAGATACCAAACAAAACAAATGATGGTTAGAATCCTACTCCCTGACCTTATCTAGCTTAAAAAAACCGTCCAATTGCGAGTGGGGCTCGCGCACGAAGGGTTCCGTACCATTATCTATGAAAATCACGTCTGTTGTATGGCAGCCCCCCTTAAATATTTATTTCATTTTGATTTAGTATTTGTTGTTAGAGCGGCAACAGAAATACATAATTTTGAAAATTTCAACTGTCTAGCTATCGCGGTTCTTGAGATACAGCCTGGTGACAGACAGACGGACGGACAGACAGCGAAGTCTTAGTAATAGGGTCCCGTTTGTACCCTTTGGGTACGGAACCATAAAAAATTTGATTGACGTGTAAAAATGTTTGTAGAAACCTACTTACAGAAATAAAATCATTCGCTCTGTAGTTCGATTTTCAAAAAACGATAGCAGCATTTGTTACCTATTTTGTCCCTGGATGTTTAAAAACACACCAAAAAGGTTGCGTACATCACAAACTAGAGGTTCACACGTTCAAAGGAATACCGAATCGAGAAATGTTGCCCACGTGAAATCATGTCTTCGACAACTATTGTGGGTTAAACCCTCCTGTTTTCCGCATTCCACACAAGATGGGTCGTTTTAGGGACGGAAGTGTGTACACCCGGGGTTCATAGCAATCTGGTTGTGTAAATACCTCATTGTCTATGTTTACTGAGTGGGTGTACCGGTTTTTTATTGTAAATGTGAGGTGAGGTTCATTCAAGCATTGTGGTTTGGACATGGTCCATGATGTCATGCAAGGTGATGTTGTAGAATTCAACTCATTTATCTAAGTTCTGATGTACCTAAATTACTGCACTGGACGCCGACCTCAGTACCTGTACGTGGATGAATAACAGTAAGCTCCGTATTGAATAAGGAAACCATGAAAACACTGTATAGGTACCTACTTACTTTGCGATTAAAAATGTCAAATCAATCAATCTTTTTGTTTCTTGATCCTACCTTTGATTAATTTTGTAGCATTTTGAAAATGCAATAACATCTGAACCTTAGATGTTATGCTCAGCTTTCAGCTTCTAAAGGCTGATCAACATTTGCAAATGATAAAGGTTTATTATCTCGTATAATTGTTTCAACATAGTTATCACAAGCAACAATGTAGACAACGATGACGTCGCGTCGTGCTAAATAATCAACGTACATCGACTACACAAGACTTAATTTCACTACAGAACCATAGACAAACGTCAAACCTGTGTAATAGATTCATTCGACGTTCGAATCGTAAAAATGCCGCCATAAACTAGTAATGTCAGTTAATTAACGTAATTCCGCGGAGGCGTGGATCATACTGGCGCGCTACGAACTTTTCTACACCTCTTCAATTCTCTATTTTCCTAGTACCTTGCTGGTTAATGTTGGTCTCTGCTTTCTTTTACAATCGACAGCGATTGATGCGTCTCGGCAGGCTTTTCAATTAAAAATAACTTTTATTATGTTGGATTAGAATTCAAATTGGTATTTGTAAAAGGAGATTTATAGCTGTCGCTGCAAGGGACGTACAAAGTTTTACATGCGTGTCTGTAATTAAAGTTTGGTTCGAATTTGTTGCGTGTGTAGTAGAATCGACGGTAAATGTAAGTTTGTTTTCTAAGCACGCTTATGACGGCTTTACACATATGGGTTTGCGGATGCTGCGGTGGCCATCCGCGTAATTGTTGGTTTTTGCGATTAAGTGTTAAAGTGCTTTCGCGCAAATAAACAGTATTTGTCTTAGAAATAATGTAGGTGGCAAATGACATTTCATATTCTATGAAAGAGTATCGTATGACAGCAAAACAATAGAAAATCTATGAAAAGTGGTGTTCAACCGTCAGCCAAGACAAATAATAAAAGTCATTGAACACAATAGCATTCACTTGGCAGTAAAGTAACTCAGTAATATAGGTACCAATCAATCCATGTAAAGCATCTAGGGGTTGTTAATTAACAAACATAGGTACTTACACTCCTAAATAATTCCCAATTCTTTGCCCATACTTCCCTGATCACAAACGATCATATGCCGAAGAATCCCGACGCATCTCGAACTCACGCGGTAGGTGGCACCAAGGCACTGACATTAATGACGTAAGTGGAAACTATAAAGAAAATGCCTGCGCGACACGGAATGTATCAAGAGGAGCGACGAAGCAATACAGGGACAGACAGGTATCAATTTTGTATGAAGCATTCAATTAAAAAGTACATTTGTAAAGGAACTGGCTATGGAAAAAACAGCGCCTTCCGAAAGTACCTTTAATAGCTTCCGAGTTTTTAGATTAGAAAGGTATGTAGGTACAGACGACAGTACATCAAGCTACCGAACCTGTCAAATTTTCCCAATCAACCTTGAACCTAATGCTTTAACGATAAAGTTGAAAACCCATTAAAGGAATTTGACAGATTGTAGTAGCTTGATGTGCAGGCTGCTGGCGTCTGTACTTAAAATTCCTCAGAAACACATTCTTGTCAGTTAAAATTAAAGTCATTTTTACCCCACTACAGAGTAAAGGACGTTTCTATAACAGAGAAGAACTGTTTAACTTAAAAAAGATTCAAAAGCCCACAGCTTCAAAAGTAAAACCTACCCAGTGAAAAAGGAAGGAGGTATCCACCTCATAGCATTCGACAAACCATAGAGTATAAAGAAACCTACTATGAACCTATGGTGAAGGTCTCTGACGACAAGATAGTTTCGTAAGAAAAAGAAAAAAGGGCCCATGAAGACTTAAGAGAATGAAGTACAAAGGAGCTTTGTTGATATTTCCGACAGCTATGAACTGTCAAAAAGGAATGGAAATTAGCAAGCATGAGATGCAATACCATGGAGAGAACGAATCGTGCTCACCTATTTGTACGTAATCTGAGAGAAGCCCAAGCAAGCAGCCACGGTACGTATTATGACAACCTGTTGCACTAAAGAAGTGGGCAGCAAGACATGTAGGGGGACTTATTATGCTCATGCGCACGTTCAAACATGCAACAATATCTGAGAAGTGATAACCATCTTGTCAACATTTAGGATTCTGGGCGTTGAACCTTTTACATAGTTTATAGTGGAAATATAGTGCCTGTATACTTCGGGGCTCCCATAACAATAAGCCTTTTATTCACTAAAATGTATGCAGCCGAGGTCAAACTCAAACCATTTATTTTAATTCACCAAAGGCAGTTTTAAATTGCCAAAGAGTCAGTCAGTCATAATTTCATAAAGATGAAATTAGTTGCCCATTGCAAAGCGTATTAGGTTCCTATGGAAAAAGAACGGGCAAGAAACATGGATAGTCTTTCATCTAATCAAAGTATTGGGGTGTTAGGAAACCCACATGTAGCTAGTATGTTGTAAGTCCCATATAAGAGGGAGATAATATTGCCAATAATCGGCCACAGATC
Source organism: Apamea sordens (assembly GCA_945859715.1). NCBI lineage: Eukaryota > Metazoa > Arthropoda > Insecta > Lepidoptera > Noctuidae > Apamea > Apamea sordens. Next base: position 6,162,615 of record OX244006.1, on the reverse strand, counting down.
TAGACTCCGAACTGCTAATTCCTTAATGGTAAAATCCTATATAACACTTTGTCTCGCCCATGGATTGAATCCAGGACATCACGACCAGCAATTGCGAGAGCACTGCCCCAACGCTGCAGTAAGTGAAAGAAAGGGAGTAGAAGAAAACGTATACCTTGGCGTTACACCAGGGAAGATGAAGAAAGAAGGAGTGTCATGTATAATGTGGACGTCGTCGTGGTAGGTAGTTGTTTTAACCGTAGAAGGTTACTGCTAGTTTTCTTCGAGATTTCATACTTTAGTCGTCGTGTGCACGAAGCATTAGCTTATTATCTCTTCAAAAAGAATGAGTATTTCTTAAACTTCTTAAAGTTTTATGAAAACTACGCAATATGGACCCTCGTAGCCGTAGGTTACATTATTGCATTAGCTGCTACGAAATGACTACGAAACGTAGACGCATGCAAAATCACCTGTAACTTCAAAAGATTGTCTTCAACCTCTGCTAAAATGTTGGTAATGTTCCTTACCACAAATCCAAGTTCCATCGGCAACTCGTTTATGCAACAATATAAGAAATGCGATAAGCATCATGTCACCACTTGAGCGGTCATTGAACTTTTAGCCCAGTGCTGGCAGACGCGCGAGTTAGACGGGTGCAGGAACAACTTGTTTAGAATTATGCGCTCCTGGTAGGGTTGCGACCAAAGTATTAGTGTGGAGTGCATAAAATTAAGGACACGAGAGAAATTTAAATAGTAGATAAGTGTTTTTGCTCATTTTTAGCAGAGGAATATTATTTTAATTTAGAGAAACTGCAATAATAACCACAAAACCATTTCATGTTAAATGTTGCCAAGACGAGACCATGTAGCTCGCACTGTCAAAAAGTAATCAGATCTCATTTAGAGCCAAGCTTCTAACTCTACACGCCGTAACTTCGCAAACTCTACACCTTAGTCAAAATATGTGGCTTGGTCTAGCTTACATACCAAATTTCAGCTTCCTAGGACTTCAGGAAAAACCTTAAGAATATTGATGATCATCAGTGAGTCAGTGACGAAATCGGAGTATTTTAGATATCAATAAAATCTAAATAAAGTATAAGAGCTATGCAATTGAAACTTTATAGGTTTAATAAGTCAACCACTGACATCATATCCCGAAATATTTTTTTATATGGTATAATCCAAACCCAAGTTAAGAAGCTTCAAAAATACGACGAAGTGCTTCGAGAAAAGGTAGGTAGTGCCCTTGCGCTTTGCTTGGCTCGTCTTGGCGGGGGCACTCCGGTGCCCCCAGATAAAAACGTAAGAACAGAAAGTACGATTGTAGTGAGAGAAAAAGGAATTATGTCAAGTGTGGGCGAACCAATAAGCACCTGCCTAAGTGCCAAATGAGTTGACATTTTAAACTTGTTTTTAATTTCTTTGACATTCGCCATCCCTGAAGACGGGAGTATCGAACGCAGCATCGCGCTCACACAGATAGCCGATGATAAAGTCTAACGATCGCCACTCGATTGTGTCAACTCGATATCATCTGATACATCCTGCTCCCCTGATTACTTATGTCAGTCGATACGGAGAGTATGTTTCACTATGTTTGACAGTACCTACGGGTGAAGTTTAGTTGTACAATTCTTATATTTAAGAGGAATTTTCTGCTGATCTACAAGGAAAAATGAGACCGAGAGATATAGATTCAAATAAATAAATAAACAAAATCAAAAGAATTTGAATCTTACGAGGAAAGAAGCATTTGTTTTGACATGAAAAGTATTGCAAACATAATGAAACCGGCTCTTATCAACGTGTTGCTGACGTTTATGTTGTCCTGGTAAAAAATAGGCGATGAATTGGCAACTATAAAGTTTAGTATTGCCAATTTTCATTCAACCATTTACGTCTAATTATGTATTCAAACACAGCTGACATCGTAAGTGCGCTTAGAGTGTATGAAAAGTATTTTTCCAACATTGTTTTAGCTTCCCATCTAAGATATTATAAATTGTCAACTTCCCCATTCCTGAGGCAGTAAAACGGTTCTAAACATGGTGCACTTGAAGCAGAATTATGTAGCGACAAGTAACTTAACTGGCTACAGGATTGTAATAACCATTAGTATGTAATATCTTGATCAAAATAGAACATACATTCTCAGGCCGTGGGGTCAAAAGCTTACAGTGAAATGGGAAAGGGTTATTTCAACTGCTAACATTCGATATTCAAAAAAGATTGGCTCACGAATTTGACGTTTGAATTTGATAGATCAACAAACAGCCTACCATAGACAAAATAAAAATTATTTTAAATCATACCTTTTTGGTCTCACCCAGCCCTATGTAATAACTCTAATGGTAGGTCCAGACTAGCGCTTGTTTGTATCATAGTAAGGTAATTACTTCTTCAATGGAAGGGATTACAAGATATATCGAGATTTACAACGTCCGGACTGCAACGCGATTGACAGAGATACATAGCGTCTTAGGTAAATTCTACTTTATTCTGCGGAAGTGTTAGGAATGAAAATTTTACTTGACAATTTGTTTTATGTGGTGGATCCGCCACCAATATAATAGACTAATATCAGATACTAGGAGGTACTTATTCATATTAGAATTAGGTAGGTACAGCTATCAAAAGTAATTTAGGCGGTCAGTGACAACGGATTTTTAATTAAATTACAGATTTTTGAAAATTAACGTTTTCCGCTGTATTTTTAATACTAGTACTGTCTTTCTCGATAAAAACATTTTTTTTATCGTTTTGGTTATTAATTAACTTATCAAAGATTTTCAGTCTTCTACAGTGGGCAGATTTTTGAATAAAACTAAAAACATTAAAAATCTTCAACAGCATTTTATATAAAAAAAACTCAACACATTGCAACTCACAGTACGAAGGAAACATTAACGGAAAACAAACATAAAAATAAACACCAACTACGAACGTAAACACCAATAAACTATAACGTGTAAACTTGCAATAATTTCCGATTTTCTCGCGATTTTCCCGCCGGGTTCACATTAATTGACGCGGGACGGGTTCCGTACATTTGCATCCGTAGTCATTCACCCCGGAACACTGCATGTGGTGGCCAGCATCATGAGCATTGAGCAAGGGAATGAATGGAAGACACGCTTTGATCCGGTGAGTCATGAATGTTCCTTGTGCACTCTTCATTGTTCTATGAAAGTTATGTTGCCTTAGTAACAGAGTACAGCTGATGGATCTTTTCTTGGATTAATTAGAGAAAAATATTAGTCGGTAGGAAAAAATATTGTTCTTCTATCATATCGTTAGGAGATTAGGGTAAGGGGAATCATTGGAAGACACGGTTAGATCAATGAGTGATGAATGAGGAGTGTTCCTTGTGCACTTTTGTTCTATGAAACTTATGGTGCCTTAGTAACAGAGTACGGCTGATGGATCTTTTCTTGGACTAATGGTATAGAAGTAAGATGAAAGCTTGTTCTTCTTTCCAACTGTTTGGAGATCATAGAAACCTTTTTGTTCATAAGGGTTCCTTATTCTTGTTTTTCATTACTAAATAAGTATGCCTACTGGCTATCGCGATGCAACATTTAAGTAACCAATACTGCTTGCAAATCTAGTTTTACCTATACTGTTCGGAAATTATTGGGCGTGTTGAACGGCGTGCAATTGGAGAGGCCTATGTCCAGCCGTGGACTACTAAAGATGATGATAATTTTGACATTTGTAAAACCCCTTATCTTACGAAAATAATTAAATGAAAGCTAAAAAGTAAATTACATTTAATTACAATTCTTTAAAGCGCTCGGAATCATACGCACTATACAATGCTACGCTATCATGTAGGTACGCGCGTAGCGCTACGAATCGTAGTAGGCTCTACGAAAACAATGTTTTAGTTTAGGCTACATAGAGACAATGATTTATATTTATCTGTTTTTTTTTTAACTTTTCATGAGTATTTTCAATAATTGGAGAAGAGGACAGCATCATTATTTTAGGTGAAACAGCCAGTAAACAACGACTACCAACCCTTGCTAATCATGGTGATTTTAATATGACATGAACATGATGCAAAGAGCCTTGACTTTTAAGTACTAAATTCCACCAAAAAAAAAAAAATCAAGGGCCAATAATCATCATCATAAATTATATTTAGCTACACGAAAACTATCCGTCTTTGCCTTAGTAGATATAGATAAATAGAAAAAAATATTTAAACTGAAATAAGCAAGCTAATTTGCTAGAACTCTGTAATCACGAAACAGACTATCGATCGTTCTAATACTAGACTAATACCGATGTTCTTTGCAGCACTGCGCTCCTGGTAGAGGAAAATTCGCGTGAAAATGTTCATAGAAGTTGTCTAGGTTTGTTATTTTACGAAATAGGTGGTTTTTGTAGCGGTATCGGAGTTTAAAATATGGAATAGAACGGATTTTATAGCATCTGTTTAATGTGATGGTGGCCATTGCTTACTTGCAAACTTTTTTTAACAACCTCGTTTCTACCAACGTAAAAAAAGTCTGTTGCTTTTGACATTAATTTGAAGTATGAAAATAAATTTTGTTAAAAAATTGTGTAGGTAATAAAAATGTATTCAAAGATGTATTTCACTCAACGAATGCGCATTCTCTTTTGTTTTGTCTTCAAACGAGAGAGCTGTTAACAACAAATTAGACTAATCGATTGTGGACTCGACTACACAATGACTAATGTCAATTGACAGACAGAAGCGAGAAGTCGTTATGCTTTTATTGAAGTAACTCACATACAAAGCCTTTGTCAAAGAGTATATAATGTTGTCTTTGTATTGTATGTCAGACGCTGTCAATGAGTTCAATTGATCGTAATGATCTTTATTGATATTAAGTAGTTGAAGTACACCCTGCGTTCAAGATATCTAAAGTAGTTGCAAATATTTTGTTAGCAAGCAAACGCGATGTGATACTGAGTCATTCATAATAGCAGTAGGTACTTCATTTTATAATTTTTACATACGGTTTGGACACAGTAATGACGCCCCGAAATGATTAAATGCGGCACTTCATTATAAAATACCTCCAGATTACCATCTCTAACATTTTCAATTACCTAAATATTTAACACTCTTTATAAAGGCTACATTAACACTTTGAATATAATCACTACAATGCCACGCATCCATGAGGAATTTCACAAAGAATGTGTCTGCTCAAAGTTGAAATGAATTTTAGGCGCGAATGCCCTTTTTACTTTTCTCAACGCGGAAATGCAAAGACATTTTTAAGAAATGGTCCCGTCAAGCCGGTTGGGTTATTTTAAACTGCATATAAAAAAAACTCGTACTAAAATGTATGCGCAAACGAGATCCAAGTTACCAGGCTTACATACGTTGACGGAGTTCGTCCAGTCATACGAGTCGCAACTACACTGACTCTCATTAAACATATCGCCTACGCGCTCGCTCACACCACAGCACTCTATTAATTGCAACCCCATCTCTTTCTAATTTAACATTTAAATTTATTAAACGTCAAATTGTGAAGCGATTGTGATCGCGCAGGTGTCTCAGATCAAATGATAAATTATAAATTTTTATCATCAATTTGTCCGCGCTTCGATTCCGAGCAAACGTGTCATGAATTCATTGCCGCTGATTGGCTATATCTGTCTCTGTCTGTCCCAAAAACGAACGCACACAAACAAAAAGTTCGTTCACACGTTAAAAATTTAAACAAAGAATTTGATTTTCGAAAAGCGTTTCGAGCGTGTTGATTCTATTCAAAGTCGGAAGTGACGATCGACTCACTAACGCAAGTGAGTTATCAACATTTCTCACGGTTAGTTTCCATCGGTGTGTGTCGAGTCCATCTTTGTTTCTTCGCTGGTGTTGCCGTGTGTGTATGTTATCTGGCTGGCGCTGTGTGCGAGAGCTGAGAGCAATGAGTCGCAAGCGCTTCCTAGGTTCGTTCAACTTTTAGCCCAGTAAACTCTGGCGAGTGACTATAGTTAGCTGTGGTTGTGTAGGCAGTATCTATGGTGTACAATGGGGTAGGCTGCATAGTGGCGCGCATTTAATGCCATGTTTACACTGTCTCTTTGTTCTGGACGCTTTATACTGTCATTTGCAATTCTATGCTGTTTGAACATGCGCTTGTTAGATATATATCATCTTGATATAATTATAATATATTGTTTGTTGGATAATGGCATCTGTCACAATTACGAAGCTTGTGACAGATTGAACGTGAACGTAGAAGTACCTAATTTGACTAGATATTGTGTTTACAAAAAACAACAGTATTAACTTGTAATAAAAACACTAATGTTATTATTATAAATAATTAAGTAATATTTGATTATCTTTGTAGTATATCTTAGATTTTATATTGCTATTTCAATATATTAGGTTGTTTCAAATGATTGGTACAATACTGTCAGTTGATGTTGATATACTTTTTGATGATGTCTAAGAATTAAGAATAAACTCTTATTAAATTGATTAATTACCTTATAATGTTTTAAAATGGTTTCACTATATAAGATTTGTTTATTATTACCTGTGTTAGAAGATATTAAGCCAAAATATATGATGATCTGTAATTGGTTCAAAATGGCGGTAGATGTTTTACGTAAAAGACGTTGGTAGTGTATAAAAAGGATTGTAACGACGTTATCAAGACAGTTGCTTGGTAGATGTTCAGTTGGTTAGTTCTAGTGCCGTTATTATGTGGAAATGATCGACCAGATGTCACGTAAGTCAATTAATTTGATATTATACCTCAATTATTGCTTATTATGAAAATGTTGTTGTGTAAGTCATATTATGGCCAATATTCCTAGCTATTGTTATTATGTTGCTATTATTTTGAATTCTCTTGGACAATTATCCAAGAGATAGAATAAATGGTTTTTAAAGATAACGATAATTTATGACAACATAAGATATGTATTGATAAAATACTTTGTTACTGTATCCATGGAGTTTCTTGTCCTTCTTCTCCATGATGACCTAGTTTTGCGAACGGACGACTAGTTTTCTGATTAATTACTGACAAGCCTAAGATTAAATAAATGTTTAGCCTTGTCTGTCTGTGCTTTATTTCATAAAACCCTTTTCCTACAAACCATATTCAATAATAACTTTCATACACAGTAAATAAGTAAATAGTAACCATTCTGATATTTAAAGCTTGTTATTTGGATAATATGTAGGTACATATACTTATAGTATATACTATACCTATATCAATAAATCTAACATCAGAAGTGGGATAGTTCTCTGGGCTTTTAAAACCACTTACTTATTCATTTTTATTTGCTATTTTCATGATTGATGTTGGAGCCGGATGTGGAAGCCGTTGGTCAGTGGGTCGCTGACTCCACTCGCACCATAATGATGACATCGCGCTGCCGCCTCTGACATTGGAGCTGCGGAGCTGCTTATTACTGTATGAGCTTTGAAAATACGGAAACTCAATCTGCTGTAAGAATATCTAAAAGTTTTGCGGCGGTAAGAAGTATCTGAAGTCGGTAAGACCCTTAGAGGCTATTTTACATCAAAACGAGATGCTATTGGATAAGATGATTACATTGGAAGGTAACATATTGCAAAATACTTTTAGATAATTATTATGTAACATTTAGTTCACGCTTGGCTTATAAAGGACGAACAGTTTTGACTATGTCAATTACGTGATAATTATTGAATCAATTGCTTTAAAATATAATTTGAGAATACAATATTTAATATAAAAGAGTAGTATAATGCTCAAAAGTGAAATTTAGTCATTCCTGATGATAAGCTATTGTTACTTATAAATTATTTTCTGGATTAGGATAACCTTATTTAATTTTGAGATATGACACATTATGAAGTATTTAAAACATCTATCAATCATCTTTGATCGTAATTACAATGAAATGTGGTTCATAAACGTTCCATTAAGCATTTAGTTTTATGTGATTTCTAATCATTGATTGTGCTGTAGAGATAATATTGAAATTACTTATTTAAAATTTATTTTTACAATATCGTATACCTATACTGTTAATAAACCGTTGGGTAGCCTCCTTTTCTGGTGTCCGAGACCTTAGTAAATAATTTTGTATTTTGTTTTAACAAATATTTCCATAATAAATAATGATTGTTATAGTTTGCGTGGCAGAGGCCAAAGGAATCTTGTAATTTCTAAAGACAAGCTAAAATTTTGGCCAGATGAAATGGTCTATGAAAATGCTGTTATTGAGGATACTATTTAAATCTCTAAATATCCAAAATAAATAATAATTTGATCTAAAATAAATAATGATAAACATTCAAAAACAAATTTAAAATATGTATATATAGGTATTATATGTGTGTATATTATTATTATATTTAATTATATAAAAAGCCTGTGGCTGTGCGTAGCTGTGCCTGTGGCTATATATATATTAAAAAAAAAAACTCCTGTGGCTGTGCGTAGCTGTGCCTGTGGAGGTAAAAAAACTTTGACTTGACTTTGAGGTAAAAAAAAAAAAAAAAAAAAACTCCTGTGGCTGTGCCTGTGGAGGTAAAAAAACTTTGACGACTTTGACTTTTGACTTTGAAAAAAAAAAAAAATGCCTGTGGCTGTGCGTAGCTGTGCCTGTGGCTAAAAAAAAAAAAAAAAAACTCCTGTGGCTGTGCGTGGCTGTGCCTGTGGAGGTAAAAAAAAAACAAAAAAAAAAAAACCTGTGGCTGTGCGTAGCTGTGCCTGTGGTTGAAAAAAAAAAAAAAAAAAAAAACTCCTGTGGCTGTGCGTAGCTGTGCCTGTGGAGGTAAAAAAAAAAAAAAGAAAAAAAAACCTGTGGCTGTGCGTAGCTGTGCCTATGGTTAAAAAAAAAAAAAAAACTCCTGTGGCTGTGCGTAGCTGTGCCTGTGGAGGTAAAAAAAAAAATACGCCTGTGGCTGTAGAAAAAAAAATAAGCCCGTGGCTGTAAAAAAAAACAAATACGCCTGTGGCTGTAAATAAAAAATAGGCCTGTGGCTGTAGAAAAAAAAAACGCCTGTGGCTGTAAAAAAAAATGCCTGTGGCTATGACAATACTATACAATTTTAAAACCAAAGTAAAGAAAAAAAAATAGAAAGAAAGATGTCCAGAAATTTACTTCAAGGATCAAGTACATTTCAGAATGGCCATGTTAAATGTTTGTTAATATGTTAATAGAAAATGTTTGTTCAATAGTTTTCAATAATATTGTCAGAAATTGACCGAGCGATGAGTTATTTCAATTATTTTCATGATCGTTGGTTATTGTTTCGATTCAAAAGCTGTTGAATATGAATTTACTAGGCTTACCAAATTGTTGCCATCCCAATTTAATATTAGCAATTAATTATTTGATACATTGTTTAAGTACTCAACGTTTTACTTTTAAATTAGCAGAAGTTGCAAAGATATTAAGATACATTGGTTAGAAAGTTGGCTCGAAGCAAAAAAAAAAAAAACAAAAAAAAAATTAACTCCCTGTTGAATTGGTCAATATGAAACGCTGATATTTTTGTGAGACTGTAGATTCATAGGTACTTCGAGAACGAAGTACATGTCAGTATGGCCGTGTTAGATATATATCATCTTGATATAATTATAATATATTGTTTGTTGGATAATGGCATCTGTCACAATTACGAAGCTTGTGACAGATTGAACGTGAACGTAGAAGTACCTAATTTGACTAGATATTGTGTTTACAAAAAACAACAGTATTAACTTGTAATAAAAACACTAATGTTATTATTATAAATAATTAAGTAATATTTGATTATCTTTGTAGTATATCTTAGATTTTATATTGCTATTTCAATATATTAGGTTGTTTCAAATGATTGGTACAATACTGTCAGTTGATGTTGATATACTTTTTGATGATGTCTAAGAATTAAGAATAAACTCTTATTAAATTGATTAATTACCTTATAATGTTTTAAAATGGTTTCACTATATAAGATTTGTTTATTATTACCTGTGTTAGAAGATATTAAGCCAAAATATATGATGATCTGTAATTGGTTCAAAATGGCGGTAGATGTTTTACGTAAAAGACGTTGGTAGTGTATAAAAAGGATTGTAACGACGTTATCAAGACAGTTGCTTGGTAGATGTTCAGTTGGTTAGTTCTAGTGCCGTTATTATGTGGAAATGATCGACCAGATGTCACGTAAGTCAATTAATTTGATATTATACCTCAATTATTGCTTATTATGAAAATGTTGTTGTGTAAGTCATATTATGGCCAATATTCCTAGCTATTGTTATTATGTTGCTATTATTTTGAATTCTCTTGGACAATTATCCAAGAGATAGAATAAATGGTTTTTAAAGATAACGATAATTTATGACAACATAAGATATGTATTGATAAAATACTTTGTTACTGTATCCATGGAGTTTCTTGTCCTTCTTCTCCATGATGACCTAGTTTTGCGAACGGACGACTAGTTTTCTGATTAATTACTGACAAGCCTAAGATTAAATAAATGTTTAGCCTTGTCTGTCTGTGCTTTATTTCATAAAACCCTTTTCCTACAAACCATATTCAATAATAACTTTCATACACAGTAAATAAGTAAATAGTAACCATTCTGATATTTAAAGCTTGTTATTTGGATAATATGTAGGTACATATACTTATAGTATATACTATACCTATATTATAAATCTAACACGCTCGTTTGACTATAATAATTATTTCTCAGGAGAAAATGTATCTATTATTGGACACACATTGTAAATATCACCTATTGCTTTTAAATGAATTGCTTCCGGGCGTGCTTGAAATAGCTTTGAGTTTATTATTGTTTTTCTCGGTAATACCTTTAACACTTTCGTAACGTGCAGTGTAAAAGAAATAAACAGATTATTTATCTTCATTTTGCACCTAATAAAATAGTGTATGTAGTACCCTAATTGTGCAACATACTACCAATCTCAATCTGAATCATTTTGAAGGACATTGCTAGCCCATTGCGTCATATGTTCGAAAAATTTGTCTGCTGAACGAGGTAAATAACGCAATGAATGTTGTTGAACTGTCAAAATGAAAGCCATTGCTATTAATAGTGTCTTACGCAATTACCCCGCAGATTATTATCTTCATTTTGCACCTAATAAAAATAATGTATGCAGAATGGCCACTTGTTCGGCTGCCTGATCAATCGGATCTTGAAAACATTAGGACTAATAGACTAATGACTCACGATAAACCAGATTGTCGATAATATCGACTTATCGGTACATCTCTAATCATAATAATTTCTCGTTCTGATTAGCATAGATCCTTACCATTACTGCTGCTTTAAAAAACTATTTATGGATAGAGAGACTGAAATAAGGGAAAAATATAATGAAGAAAGATAAAATACATTTTCGTTGCTCGATGACCTTTTCCTTTTCCGTTGAAAGCATTCCTTGAACACAAATACTAGGGGACTCGAGCTCGTGGAACGCGTACCAGAGTACAGGTAAGGCAGGTAAGTACCTATCAATTAAAATGATTACCAAAGTAGATTTCGTTGAAAATTTTGAGATTTCGCCCGTTTATCCTGAAGGACTTGGCAGATGTTTTAGGTAGGTACATGGGAAAATAGGCTTTAGCCTCACCCATAATTAGTCCCCCTACTGGCACAAATCCATACTCTGGGACTTAAAACGTAATTACGAGTAGGTACACGGTATCACATCCAAAGCTCAAAAATAATCTTGGACGAATTGAATACTATGATTAGTGATAATGACGACTACAAAGCTCCAGGGTAATTGTGAAACACTAACAGTAGCCATGGCTCTCATTTTGACAGTTCAACAGACGCGGTCGCAGCACAAGATTTGGGGGGGGGGGGGGGTCAGCATGGGTGCCAAGGAATATTAATAAGGGAGGTACATCTCCTCGTTGGTCTAGTGGTCGCCAGCGTTACTGCTGAGCATGAGGTCCTGGGTTCAATTCCCAGGTTGGGTACAGTGTTGTTAGGTTTTTTCATCAGAAATTTCTCAGAAGCAGCCTGGAGTCTGGATTTATGCCTGGTTGGTGGCAGGAGGCTCACCCCCTATGCCATGGGACTTAAATATAACTGGCGAAGAAATGGGGTATATGTACTACATGAAGGGGTATATGTACCCTGCCTAACGCTTCGGGGACTAAAGATTACGAAGGGAGGGAAGAGCGAGCGAAGCGAGCTTGAAAGTTTTAACAACGCGTCTCGGTTTGGTTTTATATTTTTAAGCGGAAATAGAAGTTTCATTGTCGACTTATCCAGGCAAGCTCAAGCAACTACGAGAATGTAGAATGCAAGAGCGAGCGAAGCGAGCTCGAAAATTTTGCACACTCTCGGATAGGTTCGATTTTCTTTTGATCATTCCAAAAGGAGTAGGAATTACTTGCTTTGTCAACTTATGAGTTATGAAGAAAAGCTCAAGAATCAACAGAATGTGACCGAGCGAAGCGAGCCATAAAATTTTTGCACCCCTCTTTGAAATAGGTTCGGTTTTCTTTTGACCATTATACAGAAAGAGAACTTACTTTATCGAATTATGACGAAAAGCTTAAACTCGTTTTACAGCAGTTTAGATTTTGGAATCGTGCCTTAACCTAAGCCTTTCGAACCTTACGTACAAGTGGAGTGCCCAATTGCTTCGCTCGCTCTTGCATCCTACATTCTATATTTTATAACAGGCTTATTAAAGCAAAAACTTTTTAGGCGCGTTAAAAAACCCACTGTCATTTCATAGTTAAAGTTTTCACTTCTGTCGGCGGTCCCCATGTCTCCTATGTTCTTAATGATTTTGTAAATGCTCATCGGGGTCTCTGTGGCTCAAGTACAGTTTTAAGTTAGTAAGACAAGTAAATCATTCAGACTCTCGATAGCTTGAATGATTTTGGGGGAGGTCATGACCCCAACGGACCGCGACTGCAGTTCAACAACATTAATTGCGTTATTTACGTTGTTAGCAGACATTTTTTTCGAACTTAAGAAGCAATGGATTAGCAATATCCTTCAAAACGATTCAGATTGTGATTGATTGTATGTTACACAATTAGGGTGCTGGTTACTGATAAGATGAAGTATTAGCTTAAGATTGGGAGACGTGGAAAATGAAAAGGGCGACTATTGTCATGCAAACGTTGAAAATAAAATAACTAATAGGTGACTTTTTATCGAAAACTCGTCAGTATAAAAATGCAAAGATATTTTTAAGTGACCCACGATTTTTTAGATATCACATTGAGAACACAAGTGTGAGTTTATTGAGTGTGTGTTCGACATCGACTCCTGCGCAAAATTCCGATCACGCGCGTAAACGTTTTGGAAATCAAGCGATACTATTGAAGTGATCGACGTTTTTTGTTTTAACTAGAAATCGTAATTGATGAAATTGTTTACTGCGTTCAGTAGAATATTAAAGACTGAATTATCAAGAAGAATTTATGTACAGTCACGACCGATGATGTGTACATGTAGCAAAATTCAGAAGCGACTTTTTCGCAGAATAACCATAGCAACTTAGAGATAAGACCTATTTCATAAAAGCATGTGTTACAATATACTATGTTCGTAACAACATACAATTATAATCAATACAGTATGAGTAAATCACTTTTAAAAGTTGCTCAGTAAAGCACTGGTAAAGGTATACATATTAGTGCCGGTGACTGTACCTACCTACATACTGACGGAAAAATAATTTAACTATAGTTTGACCGAAACTGCTGTACCGCGCCTTAGGAATGCGCGGCGAGGCGGGAGGAATACGCGGCGAGGCGGGGGGCAGGACGCCGTGAGCGATGACGAATGAGCGGCCTGCACTGCCCCCCCGTCTCGCCGCGCACATACCTAAGGAGCGGTACAGCGGTTTTGGTCAAACTATAATACCTAGTTTCCTAGACTTTAGTTAGGATAAGTAGGTAGATATGCAAAGTTTAGGTATAATCTATACTAATAATAAAGCTAAAGAGTTTTTTTTTGTTTGAACGCACTGATATCTGGAATTAACAGTAGAATTAAAAAAAAAAAAATTGCTTTTAATAGCCCAATTCTTGAGGAATGTTTACTTTACATAGGCTATTTGACATTACGCTACTACCCTTAGGAGCTGAGCAAAAAGAAAACAAGTCAGAAAGACTGATGGCGGAAATGAAGTAATTCTTCTATACCTACTATAAAAGAATTCCTTCAGTATAAATCAAAACGTTCTAATTGTACCTATACCAACAATTTGCATGTCATTATGTTATGATTGAATATGTTAAGTTATTAGTATACTACCATTGTAAGAACTTTTGTAACCATATTTATCTGCAAATAAATCTTTGACTTTGAATAGCGCGGCCAGGCGACGGGATACAACGCGGTGGGCCGAAATTTCACGCGGACGAAGTCGCGGGCAACAACAAAACAAACAACAACAACTACAACACAAACAACAACAAAACCAAATCAAAAAACAAACAACTGACTAATGCTCAGTTCCTATAAACAAAAACGAATCGTTGTGCTTACCAATGGTAGCATTTTTTATTTCCAAACTGAGCGCATATACCTACTCGTAAATAGAATCGTTTGCTAATTTTACATGTGATAGCTATTACTTACTATATGGGAGGGTCTACTATGCAAAGCTATGAGGTATTTGCTTCATTATACAAGTCTTAATTTTTACCAATAACGGTTAGTAAATTACGAGGGGCTCGTGGCTAAGTATTAACAGCCGCACGGGTCGATCGATCAGGTTAAGCTATGCTTGCCGGTGGATGAGTGACCATCTTTACATACCGAGACCCCTCCGTGCCTCGGAAAGCACGTTAAGCCCTTGGTCCCGGTTGCAACTCTTAGATATTTGACAGTCGTTACGGGTCGTCGGAAGCCCGAAAGTCTGACAACCAGTCTTACCAAGGGGTATCGTATTGCCCAGTGACTGGGTTGTGGAGGTCAGACAGGCAGTCGCTCCATGTAAAATACTGGTATTCAGCTGCATCCGGTTAGACTGGAAGCCGACCCCAACATAGTTGGGAAAGGGCTAGGCAGATGATTATAATGAACAATCTGTAAATTATAGGAATCGGCCATAAGTTATGGTCTCAGTATACAGGGTGGCTGGGACATCGACGCGCAACCTGTAACCATGAATTAAGCCCATAATTTTAGAACCCCTTTTTTTTTGGGTGGGAAATCATCAAATGACCTCTTCCGCTCTGGGCTGAGCGGAAGGGCGTGTCAGACTTTTATTGACTAAAACCCACTCGTTTTCCTTCAGTTGCCTGTGCCTTCGTAGGAAATGTATTTCATAGGAAAATGCAATACCTACGCGGTCAAAAAGTATAGAACAGCTCACTTTTTTTTTAATAACCGATGAAATCTATCGACGTGAGGGTGTTTAGAATCATGTGCTGAATTCATGGTAACGGGTTGCGCGTCGATGTCCCTGCCACCCTGTATGGCGTTCTGTATTTAGTTTTTCTGCTTACCAACTCAATTTGTGTAATACGTGATGTTGCAATGCTATGTTATTTTACACACCTGTATATTATTATACTAGCTTCTGTCTGCGACTTCGTCCGTTTCGCAGCGATTGTTCACTGAACAGGCACAGCAGTTGTTTCGCATCTTGTTTTTGTGTTCGATGTCAGTAACAAACAGATATATTAAAAATTTAAAACTCAGCTTGGAGCTGCATCCATCTTCGAAACACCTCCAATCCCATCTTTCTCCCTAATCCACGTCGCATCGCATCGCTGGCCGCGCTATTACTTCGTTTTTGCTTAATCTGTTTTGTTTTTGTTTCTGCCCGGTTCCTAAGGGCTCTAACGTGATATTAATGTAGCCTTTAGCCTACACCGAGAATTGGTCTATCAAACGCAAAAAGAATTTTTCAAATCCGACTGGTAGTTCTAGAGATTAACGCGTCAAACAGACAAACAAACTCTTCAGCTTTATTATTAATATTTAATTTATATTATAAGTGTTATTCTTTATTTCTTTAAAGCATTCTCTACATAAATTTTAATAATAGGGTCTAAGCCAAAGAAAAATATATAAAAATGAATAACAGAAAAATAAAATTACTTCAATTCGTCGATAACGCAAGGAATGGCGTCAATTTACGTTATGTTATATACCGATTATTGTGCAACTCGGTTGCAAAAAATCGAATATAAAAGTTAATAAACTTATCGATTGTCGCACGACACGGGCGCGCATTCGTATTCTTTACGCGAATCGTTGGAATTAGTGGTGAATAAAAAATGTTTAATCTATTCGCAGCTGCGGAAGGAATATCGAATGATCTTGTAATCGATTAGGTTTATGTGCTGTTTTCTGGTATTCGCTTCTATGTATTATTACGAGTAGTTACCTAGATTATTTTAAGATAATAGAAATAAAGTGGTATTAATACACCTTACCTACAAACTGCAGCATTTTTTTTTATAGGTACGTACCTATAATCATTTTGTTAATCAATTTATTGTCACCATATTTTGCAGCAAATCTTAATGAGAAAATAGCTTTTTGCAAATTGATATTTTAAAAAAGTAATCAGCAATCTAACTTGTTTAATATTGTTATAGAGAAATCATCTTTTTTTAGTAAAAAAAAGTCATGCATTTTCAATTTTCTGATACTGTATTCCTGTTACGAAAAACAGCGCCATCTATCGCCGAGTAGTGGAATTTTGCAGCTCGGTAAGAAATCGTCATTCCCACAACGTCGAATCTTCGGCCAGTAATATAGCAATTAAATTGCTAAAGTTAAGAGGAAAGCAATAACTTACTTAGTTTATTGGTTTGTCTTGATTCACATTATAAATCGTTCACCTTTATTCTGATTTGATGCGAAGTAGCCATGTTTTGGTTCGGTCATTGGAATATTATTGGAAAATGTATGGGAATACCGAAATACGTATACTTAGGTACCTACATGATTCAAATAAGTAATTTTTTTAATGTTACTAGAAGGTAATTTTAATTTAAAAACGAATTCATTCAATAATAATTACTTAGGTACAGCGTAATTTCGACAATAATTTACGCCTCTTAAATTGTAACAAAGTTTTTTTTTAAACTAGCATTTTTTTATTTACCTATCATATTCATAATCATTGAAAATTGATTTATTCTTCATACTATTGTAATAAAAACACAGCATTCCAAAACAAAAAGCAATCGACTTCCAATACCAAACACCGATCGCGAATAGAATCGATACTTGATAGTAATTAGTACAGAATAGGGGTGTTCGGGTCGATGACCGAACTTTTGGCGATCGGACGACACTGGAATCGATAATCGAGCGTCTAGACCAAGTTTAGACGAACTAAGTATAAATACTTGTTCAGTTTCCTGTAATTTAAACTTTAACAGCGTGTTAGATAACTCTGTTACAAGTTAATTAGGGAATAGTTAGAATGATTACATCCGGTGGAAGGATTTTGATAAGACTAATTGGAGATAAGTAGGTAGGTATTGAGACATTTTTTTTTGGATTTGCGTTACCAAGATGAAATTGTTGGTAAAAGCATGCATAATCAGCCTATAATGTTCCCACTGCTGGGACACAGACTCCTTTGTGAGAGGGAGTGGGCTGTACGGCCACGCGGGACAAGGGGCTGCAGTCCCCACATTCATAGCGATCGCTTTACGACCGAATTCGATCGCAAAGTCCTGTCACTCCATACATTACACCTGTCAATCCGGGACTTTGCGATCGGGTTGGTAGATGTCACATGTCTTCGAATTTTCGGTTCTAGGATATGCCGGTTTCCTCACGATGTTTCTTTCACCGTTTTCAGATAGGATTTGCGTTACCAAGATGAAATTGTTGTTAAAAGAGAACGATAAGCTCTCAAAGCATGAATAACTAAAAAATACGATTAAAACAAAAGCACAAGCTAAAAAAGCTGTTTTCGGTTATAATTACCTACCTCTAGTGCTGGTGGCACAGCCTTAGATATGAGTAGGTCGTAGGTTCGAATCCAGACAGGCGTTTTACTTTGTGTAGATTATTTCATCACCACTGCTCTCAAAACTGGAAGGAAAACATCGTGAGGAAACCGGCATGTTCTAGTACCAAAAATTCGAAGGCATCTACCAACTCGCACTGGGCCCACGTGGTGGATTACGGCCCATTCCCTCTCGAAGAGAGGGAATGTGGAGGTCACATAGGCAGTCGCTCCATGTAAAATAGTAGTATTCAGCTGCATCTGGTTAGACTCGAAGCCGACCCCAACATAGTTGGGAAAAGGCTAGGTAAATGATGATTATGAAGGAAGTTAAATTATTTGAAAAAACTAAAAAGTAAAATTATTTGCTCACAGTTGCGGCGCTTATACACCTTATCTTTTTAATTAATGGAAATATTTGATTAGCTATTTGAACAATGAGAAGGTTGACGTATTTCATCAGTCAAGATGGCACCTGTTTATGCCGAGTTCTCACGACAGCGGCCCAGCATGCTTACCACACATAAACCATATACCAATAAAGAATTTACCCCGCATGCCTGAGACAAACTTGGCATCAATCGAGAACAAACCATTTCCTCTAACTGGACACCCTGATAATTAGACATTTTTTTGTGGTTAATTACCAAAAGCAGTCTTCTTGCGGGGAGGGGGGGCTAGGACGGACGTTGAACTTCGCCAGCACGAGATAAATCTGCCACAGAGAAAGGCTTAAATCGCAAAATTCACAGCAAGAAAATTTCAACTCTAAAAACGGTTCATAGAGCTGACTTTCCGATGCACACGGAAGCGGGATCATTGAGCTTTGTAGCAATTTATTTTGCTAAATCGAAACGTCGGAAGCGCTTCGTCCATTGACATCCGAATTCCTTCTTTAAGTCAACGACCTAAGATTCTATTTTTAATAACTAGTGAAAGTGGTAAGGTCGATTGTAGTGTCTTCCTGGTACATATCATATCAATTAAGCATATTGGTTTGCTAATTTATTAAGTAATCAGGGCAGTTCACTCACGCGGCTTTAATAATACGTCGTTTGTAATAGCATTGAATTATTAAATCGTATTATTAACACTTTCTTCTAGCAGGAAGGATGTTGTGTTATTATAAATTACTAGCTGTGCCCCGCGGTTTCACACGCATAAGTCTCAATCCCGTGGGAATATCGGGATAAAAAGTATTCTATATGTTAATCCTGGTTATAAACCATCTGTGTGCCAAATTTCATCCAAAGCCGTTCAGGATTTTTTGCGTGAAAGAGTAACAAACATCCATCCATCCATCTATCCATACAAACTTTCACATTTATATAGTAGGATTGAGGCCTATTAATATTAATTTGTAATGGTCTGTGAGAGATTTGGCCGGAAATGTTTGTTGCTAACCGGGAAAAAATGCTCCAATTACTGTCGTTATGGGGGTAACACTGGTCAGACAGGCAGTCGCTCCATGTAAAATACTGGTATTCAGCTGCATCCGGTTAGACTGGAAGCCGACTCCAACATAGTTGGGAAAAGGCTAGGCAGATGATGAGGGGTAACAATGGTTGCTAATATAGGGGTGGCGCTGTGGCAGGGACATCGACGTACATTAGTACGTCAGTATGATCCTGAAACTTTTCCCCTACGTTGAAAATTTTCGTCAGTTATTAAGCGTAGTGAGCGTAGTAATTGTACTTCTTTCTATGAAACAGCTGATTTGTTTTTAGAATCGACAAAAAATGTCGACGCGTCTAGAATTAAGTGCTAAATTTATGGTTACAGTTTGCGCATCGATGTCCC
This sequence comes from Apamea sordens, assembly GCA_945859715.1. Lineage (NCBI taxonomy): Eukaryota > Metazoa > Arthropoda > Insecta > Lepidoptera > Noctuidae > Apamea > Apamea sordens. The sequence goes on along the minus strand of OX244006.1, from coordinate 6,142,904 downwards.
GGCCGCCCTATATACTCTATTGGAGCAATTGAGAGCGAATACCATTCGGAAGATTGATAACATAACATAACCCCACGCCTGTTTCACTGAAGGCAGGGATGGCCATAGTACAGTCACGAAAAAAAGTATGTATACACTCGACTTTATTCAAAAGCAATTTACTCCTTTATTTTTTAAAGGAAATTTTATATTGTTACAAACATAGTATTTTCTAACCCATAGGTTTATGTAATGTGTCGTATTTCAACGTTGCAATCGGTATTTCACGAAAAAATCGCAATTGAAAGTTGCCAAGTGTTGACATATTGGTGCTCGTGACTGTACACCCACATTTCGTACGTTAAGTTTAATCCCATGTAACTGGGGGCCAGCCTCTTTTCATAAACCGGGCCTCAACATAGAATCCGGGCCTGTTGAAGAAGATCAAAAAAGGTTTTCAAGAAAACTCCTGAAAAATCTGAAATGGGACAGCAACTCCAGTATCATTAGACACTGATACGACTGACCTTATCTGTGAATCTTAGGTGCAACATCACTACTACGTCTCCCCATGTCCTCCCTAAGTCCTCCTGTCGCGTCTGTCTGTCTGTCTGAACGCGATAAACTACCGAACGGATTTTCATACGGGTTTCACCAACGGACGAGGTGATTCGTGAGGTTAAGGTGTATAATTCATTAAGGTTTTGTGGAAATTAGCTGAAATATGACGATGATTGTTGAAGATGTCGGAAAGAATCATCCGACTAGAAGCTTTACGCGTGCGCCGCGTAAACCAAGAGTTAAGTATATGAAAACAATGTATTATGGAATTATTCCTCTACGGGGGTGACGCCGCAGGCAAAAGCTAGTGGTCATACATAAGTTTACGCCTTCTTCCCATGGTGGTAGGCAGAAACTACAGAACGAGACCTGCACCCTAATTGCGTAACACACTATCAATCTTAATCTGAATCATTTTGAAGGATATTGCTAATCCATTGCTTCGTGTGTTTGAAAAATGTGTCTGTTCAACACGTAAATAACGCAATGAATGTTGTTGAACTGTCAAAATGAAACCGATTCCGATTGATTGTGTGTTACGCAATTAGGGTGCTGCTTCTATCCTTAGGTACATACTCCTTTGGCCTCGTTTACTTACGTTCATTAATCAAAAGCTACAAAAGTTAAAGTGCTGCATAAATAAAGTTGTTACTAGTCCCTGTTCCAGAGTTCACCTCCCTCAAAGTATATTCCTAGCTACGAACTTATTGCCCATGTCTGTCGTTAGGGCCTTGGGCCTTAGGGCCTTATTGCCCATGTCTGCTTCCATAGTTCGTACTAATGTAATAGTAACAGTTGAATTAAAAGAGAACCGGGAGAATTAATAACATCTTACACTACAGGTGTAGGTACCAAAAACAAATATCAATGTATTTAGACCAAACAAACGTATGATATATACCAAAAATATTGTAACTTCACCGAGACGCGATAAATAAAACATCGTAACTAACAATATTGTACAGTCAGATGTGGTTTAAGGCGCAGTACTTGACTTTACATGACAACTAATGGTAAGGCTTAGTTTACACTGTGTTGTGAGTGTGGGGATTAAGTTAGTAGAAGTTAGACATAAACTTTCGTTCCCCCAGCATGCAGCACCCTTATTGCGTAACACACTATCAATCTTAATCTGAATCATTTTGAAGGGTATTGCTAATCCATTGCTTCGTATGTTTGAAAAATTTGTCTGCTCAACAACGTAAATAACGCAATGAATGTTGTTGAACTGTCAAAATGAAACCCATTGGTACTGGTAGTGTGTTACGCAATTACCCCGCAGGCCTAGAGAATTGGGCCAGGGGAGATCAACTACTACAACCTGTCAAATTTCTTTAATAGATTTTCAACTTTATCGCTGAAGCATTAAGGTTCAAGGTTGATTGGGAAAATTTGACAGTTTCGGGTAGCTTGATGTGCTGGCGTCTGTACCTACACTGTCGGAAATAACACAAATAAGTTTAAAATTCATTTAATATAAGCACATGTCGACAAAAATAAATTAAGAATCACATCTATCAATTCATATTCAGCACATTTAATAATTTTACTTTAATTTACATACTTAGCTGCCACAATGCCGCGGTTGCCGTAGATGGGTGACCATCTTTAGATACCAAGACCCCTCCATGCCTCGGAAATCACGTTAAGCCGTTGGTCCCGGCTGTCATTCGTGGATCTTTGACAGTCGTTACAGGCCGTCAGAAGCCCGAAAGTCTGACAACTAGTCTTACCAAGGGATATCGTATTACCCAGTAACTGGGTTGCGGAGATCCGATAGACAGTCGGTCCGTGTAAAAAAATACTGGTATTCAGCTGCATCTGGTTAGACTGGAAGCCGGCCCCAACATAGTTGGGAAAAGGTAAGGTAGATGATAATGACTTAGTTGCCACCATCAAACTAATATAGGAATTACAAGATAGTTCGGATGGAATGGTATGCACACGTTGATACTTGTTACCCTTATTGACAGACTGTAGGGTAGGTGAATACTTTTTTGTTGTGGACTCGTTAAGAACTGCACGCAGAATGGGGTTTCATCAACTCGAGAAATGCCTTTTATAATAGTAAACGCTCGTTTGCTGATCGACTCGCCGTCAGCTGGCGGACGTGACGTCATGAAGCCTTTTCACGTACAATGCGTCGATACCTAATAACACCTCCAATTGCTAACGAGGTACAAATGCACAATGGCCGGCAAACTTTTGCAACAAAAATGGCGTTGATTCCCTCTCTGAAGGGAAAAGTACCTCCGTGTCACAGGCGTTCCTCAATTGATACCTTATCGTTTTTCGCGCTTGTCAAGTGGTTGCCGGATACTATGTTTTACTAGCAGCACCCCGCGGTTGCACCCACATAAGGTTCGATCCCGTGGGAATATCGGGACAAAAAGTATCTTACTCGTATGTGTTCATCCTGGTTATAAACTATCTGTGTGCCAAATTTCATCCAAATGCATTCAGTAGTTTTTGCGTGAAAGAGTAACAAACATACATCCATCATCACAAACTTTCGCGTTTATAATATTATTAGGAAGTGTCATTCTATAGGGGACAAGTCTACAAGTCCAGACTCCTGGCTGTTACAGAGAACTAAAATTTCTGTCTTCGTATCTCAGCCGGAGAAGCTAGCCACAGCATCACGACAAAGTGTGCACAGTGCTTTACTGAAGCTGCAGTAACGGTGTTCAGATGAAATCTTCAGTCACGTGGAACACAACGTGGTGTTTTGAAGGGAAAATAAGGCTATGAAATGAATTAAGTAGTGGAAAGATTGTAGTGAGCCGGTTCTGCATAGAAGTTTCCCTTTTTCAATATAGGGCATTGACCAAGGCTTACGTGACTAGGCCGATGAGGCAATGGATATGTGAAAAAAAAATACATAGACATAACATCACGCCTTGTTTCCCCGATGGGTTGGGCAGAGGTATACATATAGGTAGTACACCCACATTTGCTCCAGTTACGTTTAAGTCCCATGTGATAGAGGGCTAGAGTATATTGCCATCAGCCGGGAACAGATCCAGACTCCAGACTGCTACTGACAAATTCCAGGTAGTAAAACCCAATAACACTTTTTTTGCAATTGTAATTAATCTATTCCTGGAGCTCAGAATAGCTGCCAGTGGCGCCAAAGATTCTCCCACAGTTTTGCAATAAACCTAGATACTTGACTTAAACGCCTGCTAACTTCCTGTGTAAGTCCTTTGATTTTTCATGTGATTTCAGGAGTTCTGCAGCAATGCTTTACTACTGAATAGCAAACCTAGCAGAGGATTTAGGAGCTTTAAATTGGGTAGCACTTTTACATTCACATGAATGTAAAAGTTTTTATAGCAATAATTTTTTTAATTCGTGAGTATTCTACAATTACATCTATACCTCTCTCTATACATATTATAAATTAAATCTAGGCCTGTCAACAAGTACGAGATACTTGATAAAATGAAAAATGGGCTACAGATCTAAAGTCTACAAGGCCTTGTAGGCCTTGTAGACTTTAGATCTGTAGCCCTCACATTTACAAAATATTTATAAAACAATCTATCAGAAGGATAAATAAAAAATAAAATTTATAGACCTATTAAAACCAAGTGATATGGTTGACATTACAACCACTAATAAAAAGTAGAAGACAATTCTATTTTTTATTAGTGGCTGTTATGACTTTAGATGTGTAGCCATGTTACCGCCAAAAAACAGTTTAAAAAAAATCGCGTTTAAATATTGTATACCCACTGACTCGTCGTCATCTTCTTAATTTCGCTAGCTAATTTAATTTAACCCTGTATAATAAATTAATATTAAACTTACATTGTAATAAAGTAATCAGCCGGACTATTCTATACAAATCTCACGGTGAAATCTTAGTGAGATTTGTACATAATAGCCCGGCTGGATGTATTGTCAAGTCTTAAAAACCGTAGGCGGGGGAGGGTCGCTGGTGTGTTTATAAAAACAAATGAAAAAAAAAAAAATAGTGTCCCCTTGAAAAAGGATCAGCTTCCACCTAATTCAAATGAAGATCCCTTAAAACTTAATCAGAATCGCAAAATGAAGTAAATATTAATGGTTTGTTTTCCAGAACGTCCTATTTATGCAGAAGTATTCTGGTGCATTTGTTTTGCAGGCGCCACATTGCGCTCGCGACGCACGTCGGGTCAACGCCCTATATCTCAGCCAAATAACAACTGAATAACGCATGCTGGTCCTGGTGTTAACTGATTTTCATCAATATTGATCATTGTCCTTGTAGCTTTTCTTGTGTTGTTGTGAGTCCAAGGTAGCGATGGAAAACAGTGTTTTTCATCAGAAAGAAATCCAAGTTTTTTTAGTTAAACTATGGAAACCTTTATTCAATATTTACATTATTTAAAAAGCTAACAGTTTTAAAATAATAATATGAACAAGTATATAAAAAGGAGGGGATATAATCATAGAGCATCAAAGAATTCGTCGAACACTTGAAAATAGACGTAAATACAGCTATGAATTTGTATAGCATTGTTACAAATAAATTTGACAGCATTGAACTCTCCAATATGATATGTTATGCAGTTCCTAGGACCGTCCACAAGCGAAAGGTGCGCGCTGGCAGATTATTTTCAGTGGGTACTTGCAAGACCAACTCGCGCTCGCCTGTTCGCAGAATGGTCGATTCCTACAATAGGACTTATGAACATATAGACATAATTGCATGTGCCTATAGATCCAAAAGTCTTATACTTAAGGAGCTTTCATGAATTTTATTCTTTATTTTTCAATCCAATTAGGCCCGCGTGGTGGATTACAGCCACTCCCTCTCGAAGAGAGGAGGCCTGTGTCCCAGTGTGTTATAGGCTGATAATGTGGCTGATAAGGATCGACGGCACGGTTGGCGCAGTGGTTAAGCGATTGACTGTTGCGCTGCGTGTCGCGGGTTCGATTCCCGCACGGAACAAATATTTGTATGACCTACATGTATTTGTTCCGAGTCTGGGTGTTTTTCTATCTATAATATGTATGTATTTACAAAAAAAAAATGTATATAAGTAGTTTATCAGCCATCTTGTTACCATAACACAAGCATTAGGTTGCTTAGCTTGGAACTGGATGGCGCTGTGTGAAATGTCCAGGGATATTATTATTATTATTATGTAAATCTGTATTGGTAATACTAAACAAAGTAAAACTGCCGTAACAATCAAAACCAATGTTTGACACTCAAATTAAAATAATCTACTGAAAACTGAAGCAGTTGACAGTTGTCTCATAAAAAACTCTGTTTCCAAGAAAACAATAAAACCATATAGTATCGCTTGAAAAAATAATGTATGCAGGCTGAATATGAAATTTCCTGTGCATGTGTGAAATGTGTTTAAAAGTACAATATGTCAGGGACGGCGGTAAATCCAACTTCGGTTCAAGGTAGCATAAAATCATTGTACAAACCTTTTATTATTTCATTCAAAAGAAATGCGAATGTGGGACTTTCTATATTGGAAACAAGTATTTTTGTATGATTTAAGTACAGTAGAACTTGTGTAGTTGGGAAAATCCATGGTCAAATAGTTTTTGCGGGTTGGGCCCAAAGTAGAATCATGGTTTTAGTATTGCCGGGTTCCAATGCCCAAATGGTAAATAAAACCAATTAATCTGCCAAGCATTTTCGGTTGACTAAATATATGGTCAACAACAAAAGTCGGTTAACACTTTAGTTGTTTAAATCTTAATTATAGAGCAAAATATTCTTAAAAAACATATAGTACCTAATAGAATATTTAAGAATAATTAACTCTGCTATTACATGAAATAGAGAAAACCAATGTATCGCATCATTTTGTGTCAATTTAGATGATTTGTAAAAGTAACAGTGTTAATTGACTTTTGTTGCTGACTGTACCAGTATTTTACACGCGATTGCCTATATGACCTCCACAACCCAGTTACTGAGTAAAACGATACCCCTTGGTAAGACTGGTTGTCAGACTTTTCGGCTTCTGACGATCCGTAACGACTGTCAAAGATCTACGAATGACAGTCAACAACAGCTTAGCGTGCTTTCCGAGAGGTCTCATTATGTAAAGATGGTCACCCATCCACGGACCGACCCCGGCAAGCGTAGCTTAACCTAATCGATCGACCGTCAATTTCTTCTTCAATCTTAATGTCATCGAAGATGTAAGTCGTACCTCGTAAAGTGGGGCTACCTCGACGGAGCGGCAGCAGGGTGTGGACGTGGCGCGGGTGTCACAAAATAAACTGCACCTCATATCCTGCCCAAAAACATGCAGCCAAAGTGACCTGTGCACTGCCACCGATAACGCCGTGGAATTAGCGAAGTATTGGGCCAACAATATTTAAGTACTTAACTGTCAGCGACACTTAGGGCAGACTTTTCAATCATCTGAAGGCCAATTCTCGTAATTAAAAACGTTCAAAATCTAGTCGCAGTCTCATCTCAGCGACAATTAATGTGAAAAACTTGTCAAAAATGTAGGAATATTAGAGGTTTTTTTGACAGATTGAGACTGAGATCAGACTGTGAACGTTCTTAAAATTACGAGAATCGCCCCCCTGATAACTTTATTGCAGGAATATTTTTGAATTTTTGACAGTTATTTCATACAAAAACTGTCAAACGTCAATTTTATTCCTCGAATAAAATTTATCTGGCGATGGAATAATCAACCCTAAATTAATTAAAATATTATTCATAGAAATCATTTCCATGAAAATGAATGATTGATGGATGATGATTTCCATTTTACAACATTCAGTACATAGTTTTAATTGTAAATGCGTTTCATACATTCAAATAAATTCAGATCGGTTTGTATCAAGCATGGCGCATGCAACGTGACAGTTCAATGAACTCACCAATCAGTTTTCATTACTCGCTTCAATGATGAAAGATGAATCAGAATGTTTATTAACTAGCGCTCGATTCCTATGTCTTACCTATCGATAGAGTGAGGCCACATGCAGCTGATGCAGCTGTATCCGGTTAGACTGGAAGCCGGTCCTAACATAGTTGGGAAAAGGCTATGCAGATGATGATGAAGGAAAAAAATGGCTGTGTGACATCCGGACGGAAGGACAGTCGCGGAGACGCTCAGACGCCGGACGGACAGACGGACATGGCGAAATTGGCGACACGGTTGGCGCAGTGGCTGAGCGATCGACTGCTGCGGGTTCGATTCCCGCACGGAACAAGTTTTTGTATTGCCTACAGGTGTTCCGGGTCTGGCTGTTTGTATATGTCAGTTTAAATGTTTGTAAACGCACCCACGATACAGGAGTAATTCCTAGTGTGGGGCAAAGTTAAAAAAGAATTAAGGTTTTTTTTTCAATTTGGCTACGGGTAACTAGACAAAACATATTACACCGTGTGTTGTTGAAATTCAATAAATCTTGAGTTCAAACTCTCCACATTTTCCCACAAATATTGAGTAGCTACCTAGTACCTAGTAACCAAACATGCTAACTGAATAATCCTTTCAATACAAAATTGAACCAGTCTTACATATCTTATGTCGACATGAGAGGAATTCTATGTCCTGCGCCCTTATTGCGTATCATACTATCAATCACAATTTGAATAATTTTGAAGGATATTGCTATTCTTCATAATGTTCGAAAAATAACAGTTTTAAAAGAGACCAGAAACACGGTCTATTTTTCACCAGTATGTTAATTTGTTATAATAAATATTTTGTGAGAGACCGAGAGAGAGTTATGTCTTTCTTCTCTCTCATGTAACGAAATGTGCCTAAACGTGACGCGTCCTTGAAATTTCACTCTCAATTCTAGTCCAATTATTATCGAATCGCCGCCTAAGAAGTTTTACTTAAATAATAAATTGAATGCATTCATTTGCGAGATTCTTAGAATCATGACAGAACCCTAAAAGTGATTTGATAATGCTCCGTGGAGGCATTGTTGCATTGTTACCGAATTAATGTCATCGCGAGCTGTCATCACAACGGAGTCTTCGACCTCTGCACTATTCAAGTATTTGACGTAAAGGAAATTTGAAAAAGTGTGTTCGTTTATTTTTCTTTTGTTTTAATTCCAATTTTCAAATCATATAATCAGCCTGTAATGACCCCACTGCTGGAATACAGGAACCTCTCTGTAAGAGGTAGTGGGCCATAATTCACCACGCGGGCCCAGTGCGGGTTGGTGGATAATTTGAGCTAGTTAATTTTCAAATATCTCTCGCTAAATGCAAAACGGGAGAAAAAGAGTCATTGATTTAGTTTTCCTTTGCAGATAGGTACTAGAGATATAGCGCCGATTCCCTTGTTCATAATTAGTCAGCGCCTGACGTAAAATGTTTTTTTTTGTAGCCAATTAATTAGTTTGACAAGACTAAACTAATATTTATCTTTTGTCCTTTTCTAATGAAATAGAAAGAAAAAGATGTACTGAACTTAAATTTAGTTTAGTTTGTGGACAAGGGAATCGACGCCAATATCAGGGCCCGTATTCCCGTAATTTAAAACGTTCAAAATCTAGTCGCAGTCTCATCTCGGCGACAAACAAATGGTAAAAAGTTGTCAAAATGTAGGGAAATTTGACGTATTTTTGACAGATTGAGACAGATCAGACTGTGAACGTTCTTAAAATTACGAGAATTACCCCTCTGATTTCCATACCTCTATAACTGTTATTTTTCATTATTATACTTCTTTTTTCAATAAAAAAGTGTATTTTTCTCTTGGCTTTTACGCAATTACTCGATCCATTTATTATGAATTACATGATAATTTGTTCATTACAACGATTTTTTAACGCTTGTTTATGCAAACAAGCGTTGAAAAATCGTACTTAGCATTTCTTTAGAATGAAAATTAAGGTTTTGCATTCTTTTGTTACCTTGAACCAGAAGTGGGTTTAACCGCCGTCTCTGACATATTGTTCTTATTTCACGGATGAGGGGGAATTTTCGAATCAGGCTTCATTTGTTTTATTCCCTGAAGTAAGGGAAATTCCTATTGAAAATCGGAAAATGCATTTGCATTTAATGGGAGTCTTCGTTTGTTCTGTTAATGTAATTACAACCTGAAATTCCATTACTTTAGCTTTCAATTACAGCGCAGGAAAAGTTGCAAGAATCCAAATCAATTGATAGATTCACCCACAGCAGCGGGTAATATAAAATTAAAATTAAAAATGTGACGCGCTGCGGTATAATCAGGAATTATTTCATAGAATATTTCCCCTAGCTATAACTTCTTACCCAATGAAGCTAGACACATGAAATTCCAATGGAATTTGCGATTTTCCATGGTCCAAAGATCTACTGAAAATTTCACGACATTTTTTTATTTCGTAAGTCGATTCATATCTGCTTGAATTTATATCCGATTTAAAACGAAATCGGACTCCAAGGACACTAAACCATACCAAGCTCAATTTAAACTCGGAAGCCAATTAAAAAGTCTTTTACTTTCGTTATGCTGCATTTTTCTGGAATGCGGACATGAATTTATTTTTCACAATTCAGCAAAACGAGTCTGTTGCGGATGTAGAGAGTAACAAAGGAGGTATTTCCAATTGTTTATGGTGCTAAATAATGGTGGGTGAAAACCAAGAAGGTGTAATTTTTATGACGCCATGAGGAAAACATAAAGGGATACCATTAAATAGATTTTGACGATTGCGGTATCGTTCATGTTGTTTTATGTTCTTGTCTCTGGATGACTGGACGTTGCCTTTGCTTTGTGTAAATATTTTTTTGTGAGTATTTGAATGTTGGCTGCATTGTCTATATCTAAAGCGACTGGGTGACATGTCCAGAATGGTAAAATCATTGATATACTCATCATGCAGTGCAAATTGGTGTATGTTTTGGAAATTTTGGTTCTTTGTAATTTGGTTTTTTAAGAGATAATTGACTAGTGAACTTCAAATAGGTTATTCTTTATCATGAAGTCTCCTTTTTAACTTCGACAAAGAGTTAAAAAAATATTATGCTTTCCCCGAACTGGTACCAGGCTCGCAGAAACGTCACGGAGTTTACATCTAAAAATAGCCCACTAAAAACTGGTTGTACAATCCGGAACCTTTCCTGGTGGGCCAGCGGGGGGCCTCCATATTTCATACGAGTAACGACAGACTTGCAATAATTACTTATAATTATCAGAACTGGAACAAAAAGCTCTCCATTCCTATAGTACCCTGGTGGCTTATGTCTTAGATTTTTAATTAGGGTTTCTGGATTGTGTTTTATTGTATTTACTATAGCGGTGCAATATTAGGATAGATAGAACTTTTTTGCGTAAAATTCAAAGAATTTGGTTCTTTCGAGTCCTTCTGTCAGGTTTTCAAACCGGGGTAACATGGGTTTGGTGCTCGGCTACAGAAATAAAATTTTGAAGTGAAAACTTCTTTAGCGGTGTTATGCACTTTTTTGTGATGGGTAAAAAATGTTAAACTCGCGTCAGGACACGTGACCTGATCGAAAATTCGTAAGACGGAGCTCGCGTTAGGACACGTGACCTGATCTAAAATTCGTAAGACGGAGGGAGAGTAGACCGCATTCCAAAATATCAAAAATGCACAACGTTAATATTCAAGTTTTCACTTCTGCTGGCACTCCCGGAGTGCAACCCGTTTTTTACAAGTCTGTAAATCTTACGGGTTAGGTAGGTATACTAACTTATTATGTAGGTACTCATAAAAGTGAAAAAAAAACTTGAGAGGTGTCAAGGGACACCCGGATGGAACGAAGTTCAAAGAGAGAGAGAGACTGACAGAGAAAAACGCGCACGCCGCACGGCTTACAACTATAGCAAAAAGTGTCGTTCCAACTTTTAGTCTTAATTTTTTCCGTCTACCCCTCTTTCGCAACGCGCGATAAGGAACTTCGTTCCAAAAATATAAAATAAGGACTCACTGGCTTTGGCTATCTCAACTTTTTAATACTTTGTCCTCCCAAAGCTACCTGTCTTGTGCTATTTCTGGGCATGTTGATCTTGCAAACCTTATCAGATCGTCACACTACCATCGCCGTTGTCTACCTCGACGGTAAACGTGAAAATAGTTTATAAAAATAATAACAAACATTTCATTCGATGCTAAACATTTCATTCAATGCTGTAATTCAGCAAAGTATTAAAGTCTGTAAGATCACGCATGCTGCAGCCGTTGGTCAATGACTTGGCTTCAGTTACAGTTAGCGGTACAGATACATAAGTTTTCAGGTTTACTGCGGCGCTGGCCTGCCTGAATAACTTTACATTATTATAATCTGTTTGATTTTTCAGGAATATTTGGGATTATGAGTAATTATTGGCACATTATTTACTGGCCAATAGGGATTGCCATGTTAGATACTTTTAAGAAAATTGTAACAATAAAACTGATGGATAAATATAGGTAGAGCACTGGTGGCTCAGTGGTAACAGCCTTGACTTACGAGTTGTAGGTCGTGGGTTCGAACTCAGGCAGGCACTTTATTTTGTGTAATTTATATCAACACCACTGCTCTCAAAACGTCTAAGGAAAACTTCGGCATTTCCTAATAAAACCAAAAATTCTAAGACATGTGACATCCACCAACCCGCATTGGGCCCGCGTGGTGGATTATGGCCCAGTCCCTTTAACAGAGAGGAGGTCTGTATCCCAGAAGGAACGTTATAGGCTGATTATGTAAACATAGGTAGCCAAAATTCATATCCTCCAAAGTGGCGAATGGTGATACCTAAGAGCCTACCCACTGTCACAGCCGCTAACAGCCTTCAGCACTATTATATCATGAAAGTCCTGCCACCATGTGAGGTAAAGAAAAATAATAACATAAACACAGTGTATCCCACTGATCCAGTGAAAGCTCGAGATTAACTGGAAAATCACAAAAAACACTTCATTATTATCCAGCGTTATCGCACTACAATACTGAATCATTCATGAACACCTAGGCTTCATAATCTCATAGTCAGTGACGTCACCGAATATATTTTTCAGGTTGTTGACACCGTTGATATTTTATGTAGGCGCTGAATGGTTTCATTTATTTAGTGTTTTTTTCAGTGTTTTTGTGGTAAGGATGGCAGATGTTGCTGATGTGATAATGTTATGCTTGATTCAATATGAAGCTTGGGAGCTGCGCTTATTTATTTATTTATAATAATAAGCACACCAACAGCATAGTCACATACAATTCAAATTAAATATCATCTAAAATTAGCATTACAGTAACCATGCCAATAACGGGTATGCATGATATTTAACTTAAAAAATATTAGAGACAAAGGAGAACAATAAAAGGTGTGTCTAGTAGATCTTAATCTAAATAGAACAAAACAAAAACAAACCAATTTGAGCTACATAGACGTGCACTCTTCACACTGTTTAAATGGGAACGTCTGTATGAAGCAAAACTCATAGAGAAAATATCAATAGGAAAACCTGTCAAGTTGCACCTTTCATTATATTGCCTTTCCGTATGGCAAGGCAATATAATGAACGAAATAAAAAGAAAATAATAACCTTGAAATTATGACCCTACGTAAGTAGGTAAGTTATTAGCCTAATTATTACGTTAAAGTTTAAAATAGTAGCCCCCCGACGGGACAACATTTAATAAAAAAAATCATACGTACTTAAGTAGGGTCATAATTTCAAGGTAATTTTTTTCTTTTTATAGGGTTTCACGTTTATACCTTTTAGTTCTATTTGTGGCTATATTTTCAATAGTTTTTTTTAAAATTGATTTAGGCTTTTTACGTTCATACTATTTTTATTATTTTGTGTCGGGGCTTTTTTAAATTTTGAATTTAATTTTTTATTTCATGTCTTTTGTCTTTTTGACTCCTTATTATTTCATTTCTTTTTATAATATATTTTCTTGCGTTTTAAGATTCAGGTAATTTGGTGTTTAATCACGTATTTTGTAATTCGCCATTTTGTGGTGGCGGCCATCTTGGATTCGAAATTTGTATTCTACTAGTCAAGCCCTGATACCCATATTGAGGGAGTTGTGAAAAAATATGTAATCCGTCATTTTGTGGCAGCGGCCATCTTGGACCGATTTTCATCAAACATAGCTAAGAATACTCCCGACTAATTCACCTTTCAAACAAAAAAAAAACAAAATCAAAATCGGTTCATCCGTTCGGGAGCTACGATGCCACAGACAGACACACACACACACAGAGAGACACGTCAAACTTATAACACCCCGTCGTTTTTGCGTCGGGGGTTAAAAACTGTGCAAGTTGGACACTGGGATTCCAGCAACTTTTTAAGCTTTCTGTTTCGAGAAAGCAGTCCTCGGAGTAAAGTTTAATTACTCTGTGTCCATAGCTAGGAAATCATAATTATGTAGGTATTTTAATGTAGTTTCAGATTTTACGACTTTTTACAAATAAAGCAGTTATTCTGCAGCCCTAAACATAATTTGGGCACGAGAAGTGTAGGTTATGCTTCCATTGTGTGTCTGGATAACAGAGATTTGGGTGAAAAAATACGCATTATCAACAACGGCTCGTTCGAATAACGATCTCATTGTAATAACTGAATTATTTATGTTCCTATATATATACACGCTGATTTCCTCTTACAGGGTGATCTGAATATTGGTAGCGTTTGGAAAATATACAATGAACACAAAAAATAATAAATAAAATCAAAGTCGGAGTGAGTAGTAGAATACTCTACTTTTTCAAATAATATTATAATAATATCCTTCCTCTATCTATCCTATCTTGCTGTGCCCGACAGGATCCACAATGATCTAAAATTATGTATATTTTATAATGTACCTACCACCTAAGTTCACATTGTGGAATGCTAATCAATGTATTGAGTATTGAGAACATTTTGATTAATGTTTATTAAATACTAGCATCTACCCGCGACTTCGTCCGCGTGAAGCAACTTTCTTTATTTTTTTCCGTAAGAACCTTCTACAAAGTATTAGAAAACTTAAAAAAAGATAGGGATACATTTTTATATGTATAGATTTCTTTCAAGAGAGCCTACCACACAGGTGTGATTAAAAGAGGCCTCTACAATTAAAAAGGCTAACTACATAACTTCACGCCTCTTTTCCCCGAAGGGTTAAGCAGACATGTATCTGCACTGCTACCCACTTTTCGCCAGTTATGCTTAATTCCTATGTAATGTGCGGTGAAAAAGCTATTTTTTTTTTTCTAAAATTCGATATGCCCTATTTAAGGCTGCGTTCTGTACCTACCTCTTACGTCACACGTTTTCGTAACTAATGAGAAGGGCTTGTGCCTAAGTAATAACAGCCGCACGGGTCGATCGGTCAGGTTAAGCTACGCTTGCCGCGGTTGGTCCGTGGATCTGTGACCATCGACCATCTTTACATACCAAAACATCTCCGTGCCTCGGAAAGCACGTTAGTCCCGGCTGTCATTCGTGGATCTTTGACAGTCGTTACTAGTCAGAAACCTGGAAATCTAACAACCAGTCTTACCAAGGGATATCGTATTAACCAGTAATTAGCTTGTGGAGGTCAGATAGGCAGTCGCTCCATATAAAAGACTGGTATTCAACTGCTTCCGGTTAGACTGGAAGCTGACCCCAACATAGTTGGGAAAAGGCTATCAGATGATGATGTCACTTGTCTAGGCCTTCTTATGACATACATTTGTGATAAATAAAGCGGTAGATGATAATCCATAATGTCATACAACTACGAATTAAAACAAAAATTCGAAGGGCCTACGGAATAATAGAATGTTTCGCAAGGAACTCTATATTCAACCTCCTTGCAAACGCATGAGAATAATCTGCATTCATACACATACCTATATAAGTAATTTTATTACATATGCTTATACCTAATGCACATGAATCTGTAAGCTTTGCGATTTTACAGTTAAACACATCAGGTTCAGTTGAAAACCAACGTCAGGCATTTTTGCTGAACTGCTCCTTTTTGGTGCAGCCGTGAGGCACACTTTCCTGCTAATTTCTTACATCGGTCTTTATACTTTCTATTTGTTTATGTATCTGGTGTATTGTGTGTCTCTTAGTCTGTGCTAAATAAATGTTTTTTCTTTCTTTCTTTTCTCTAGAATTCTCTTCATATGATCGCATGTTCTTACTTGCGATCAAGGCACTCGGCTATAAGTCTCATCTTTCAGCATAATCAGCGTATAATGTTCCCAATGCTGGGACACAGGCCTCCTCTCTTTGAGAGAGAATGGGCCCGGTAACAAGACCATTTAAAACAAAAATCTTTTTATTTCATACATTGGTCCGTTAGTAAAAAAAAAAAAACTATGTTACATTGAAATATTAAAAATCATTAAAACATTAAACAATTATCTACATAAAAATAATAAAAAAATAATTAAATAATTCCTTTTAAAAATTAAACAATTACAAAAAAACATTAAATAATTAACAAATTACCTACTATTAAAAAATTAAACAATTACTTTTAATTCTTTTTGTAATATTTTAACTTAAACCCTTTCATTAAAGAAACCTCCTGGAGCAGATACTCAGCCTACAAACAGTGGTCGTTTGCATGCCGATTACCTATCTGCTTCAGTGGTTTGACCTGATTTGATGTTGTTAAAAAGGTTCCAACCTTTGAAAATTAAAAAAAAATACCCTAAGGAGGCTGTTTACTTGATTGGTTGATATAGGTTTACGACGTGAATAATATTTTTTTACGAACTTATCCCATTTTCTTGGTTGTCGACCGTCGTAGGTGTAAAACTACCATGACAATCACTGATGCATTGAACCACCTTCCGAGACGCTTGATTTGATCACTGTTTTTGGAAGAAATGTGTAAACAAACCTACTTTTTAGATGCACTCACGATCAAAAGCTACCTATCTCACAAAATAGGTGGCATGCATTATGCAGCCATCACTCCTCATGCACTGATATACTCAAAGAGGTCAAAAACAAATTTGAATTTGATAATTTGTTGCGAAACGAACCTTTGTGGACTCATATTTATTCAGTTCCTTGCTGGAGTCAATGTACTAGGAAGTAATGGGGACAGGGAGCTGGTTTAGGTCGATCTTACGTGGTTTTGATCACGTAGTACCCTGTGACTCATCAAGAAGCGATCGCAGGACCAAAATCGTGTCCTAGTGACGGGTTGAACCAGCACCCTAATTGCGTATCATACAATCTCAATCTGAATCATTTTGAAGGATACTGCTAATCCATTGATTCATATGTTCGAAAATGTTGTCTGCTCAACAACGTAAATAGCGCAATGAATGTTGTTGGACTGTCAAAATGATAGCCATTGCTACTGATGGTATGTAACGCAATTACCCCGCTGTTTCAGGTGGATCTTACGTGATTTTGATCACGTAGTACCCTGTGACTCATCAACATGGGATCAAAGGACCAAAATCTTGTTGTAATGACGTGTTGAACCCGGTAATAAGAGATCAAAATCTTCTTTTGATAATAATCAACAACCAACGAAAAATACACGGTGCCAGGGACATCGACGCACAAACTGTAACCATGAATTCAGCTCATGATTTTAGAGATTCTAGAACCCCTAGCGTAGAAATTTTTGGTAGGATTATAAAAAAAGTCTACTGTTTACCCACTCCTGTCATGTACTGAATCCAGGGTAACTAATGTCCCTGCCACCCTGTATTTTATTTTATGTTAGTTTTTAGTTTGTTTAAACATTTCCATTGTATACGGTTCTTTGCCAAATAAACGCTTTTCATTATTCTTACTTTTTTCTTTATATACTGATTATATAATATAATTGCACATTTTATCAAAATAGGCCGTGATATTTTGACGACTATATGGTCTGCACCAATCTATATGGTTTTCACATGATCCAACCTAGATTATGTCTGGACTTTAAAAGAGACTGTGACCTCTGAGTTTCTTACGGCTGTTCTTCCTAGGGTAGTCAGACTATCATATTTAAAAAAATTAATGAGATCGACACCTCATCTTGTTTTTAAAATATGATTAACGTGTAAGCGTTTGTACAAACCTACAAAAATAAAAATCATTTATAATTTATTTATTTCTATAATGCACAATGTACACAACCATAGTTACACGCTAGGCTTAAACTAGAGAGTACATGACCCTGTTAGGGCGCAGCAAGATAACTTAAAACTAACAGTATTGTAGTGAGTATCCATTATCTAATATTAGGAACTTTCACAGTTAAAGTATAATATAATTTAAACTTATGCTTTGTACATAAAAAGATTATATATTATATTTAACACACAGATATACAACATGTTCCCGAATTAACGCAAAACCAAACACCCCAATTAGAATATTATGTTTTAATCATAATATACATGCACTGAATTTTTACTATTATGTATAAAACATTACTAATTTATTAAATTAGTTATACTGATTGTGGGAGAAAATTGTGGCCACATTAAAAATCTACGCACTCACATAGTCGCTACGTATAAGGGTCTAGCTTGGTAGGTACTTCATGCATTTTGGTTTGTTTTTATTCTTCTATATAATGACAAAAATCGATTCAGTAAACGATTCTGAACAAACTACTTTCATAATGTGCATTAATTCAGTTACACATTGTATATTGAACACTATTTTAACATTTTGTCTTCTATAAATTCCAGGATACTGTAGTAACATTTTTTTAAGAGCAATGCCTTTAGCCTAGCTTTAAATACACATGTTGTTTTCGTGGACCGTATATTTTCAGGTAATTTGTTGTATATTTGTATACTTCGGTATTCTGGGCTATTTTTGTACATTTGTAGTCTAGGTGCTGGTAGAGTTAAATTGTTTTTGCGGCGCTCGTTCTTGCCAAAATTAAACAAGTTTAGGTTATTTTTAACAAAAGTGGCTATTTTTAATATATAAATGGAGGGCAGAGTTAACATTTTTTCTTTTATAAAGTGCTGTTTGCTGGTTTTATTTGGAATAATATTGGCATACATTTCTTTTGTGCAATAAATGAATCACTCGCGTCTAATCGTGTCTCCCATATATGATGATACCGTAGCGTAGCCATGCGTAGATGCGTAGTATACAGAGAGGGCACAGTAAGTCCATATGAAAATTGTGACAGTTTTATTTTAGTCTTTTCGACATCTTTTTCCAATTTAAATGAGAGTCTAATGTGTAATGTATGTAGTCTAATAATTTGAATTCGTCAACTTCTTCAATTTAAATTCTTCAACTTCTTCAATTCTGATTTATCAATGACTGCTGAAACCTCAGGGATCACAAACACAAACGTCTACATTTCGTTTTTCAAGCAAAATAATAATTAATGCTCGAACATTTTACAATAACAAATCAGTTGTCAACAACACCACGCTTTCATGTGTTATTCATAATTTTAAATATACCTAAGCATAACATTAGGTTGCGAGTGTTTGTGCCGATTGACTTTTAAAATAGAGGGGGAAGTATAATGGATATCAATTAATAATGTAACACGATTTTGTGATTGTGTGTTAGACTAGCTTCTGCCCGCGACTTGGTCTGCCTGAATTTTCTTGTAAGGGCTCCTAAGGGTTCTTCCTTCATTTAGCTTTCCTCAAGACAGTATTGGGCTATCAAATGAAATTTTTTTTTTAATCCAAAATAAATAAAGCGCTAGTTCCAGAGGTTAGCGCGTTCAAACAAACAAACATACTCTTCAGCTTTATTATTAGTAAAGATATATAAACTTTGCTTAAAAGTAACATAACATAACGCCTGTATTCCTTCAAGGGTAGGCAGAAGTGTACAGGACCTTACCTTACCTGTACCTTCGCCAGTTATGTCATATTGTAAGTGTCTTAAGGGAATACTTTAACGTTACATAATGTTTCGTTTTGTTCCTGTGTTTATTTTTTAATCATAATCAGCCTATACTTCGACGGCACGGTTGGTGCAGTGGTGAAGATTGACTGCTGCCCTGCGTGTCGCGGGTTCGATTCCGCACGGAACAAATATTTGTATGGCCTACAAGTAGTTGTTCCGGGTCTGGCTGTTTGTGTATGTGAGTTTAAAGGTTTGTAAACGGACCCGCGATACAGGAGAAATTCTTAGTGTGGGGCAAAGTTTAAAAAAAAAAAAAAAAATGTATTCCCTGCTGGGACACAGGCCTCCTCTCTGTGAGAAGGGGTGGGGCACATGCCCCATCAGACAAAATTCTACGTAAATTAACAGAAAAACTAAACCATAATACTTACAGTAGGTTAGTTAAAAATAAGTAAAAGTAATTCAGTTTAAACGTATTATATTGACACATAAAACCTAAACAATAAAAAAAAAAACTATGTTGAATTCCGAATTTCAAAATAGGGTTGTGACATGGTCGAGGCAATTTAGTCATACTTACTCGAGTTTGGCTCATAAGTAACCAGATATGTACGATATTAATCATGTACGATTTTATGCATGCGTACTTGCGTACTGCGAAGGGGAGTCGAATGGAAATGATGTAGTTTTAAAAATTATAATTCTTTGACAATATGGCGTCTTTTCCGGTCAAGTTCATTGCTAAAGATTTTTAAAACGGTCAAGAACGTGCTGGAATTGTATTATCATTTTGATTATGAATTTTTTGTCTGTAACTTTTCACGAATGATTATTTAATGTTGCATTCTTTTCGTATCTCGTATGAGGGGCCCATGGCTAAATAATAACAGCCGCACAGGTCGATCGGTCAGGTTAAGCTACGCTTGCCGCGGTTGGTCTGTGGATGGGTGACCATCTTTACATATAGAGACCCCTCCGTGCCTCGGAAAGCACGTTAAGCCGTTGGTCCCGGCTGTCATTCGTGGATCTTTGACAGTCGTTACGGGTAGTCAGAAGCCCGAAAGTCTGACAACCAGTCTTACCAAGGGGTATCGTATTACCCAGTAACTGGGTTGTGGAGGTCAGATAGGCAGTCGCTCCATGTAAAATACTGGTATTCAGCTGCATCCAGTTAGAATGGAAGCCGTCCCCAACATAGTTGGGAAAAGTCTAGGCAGATGATTATTTTCGTATCTCCTTACATAATCAGCATATAATGTTCCAACTGCTGGGACACAGGCTCCAGGGGACTTACCACCAGCTCTTATAGCAGGGCAGAAGTAAGCCCCCCAGTTCGGGTTGGTAGATATCACATGTCTTCGACCTTTAGGTTCTAGAACATGCCGGTTTCCTCAAAATGTTTTCCTTCACACCGCCGCTTTGTGAGCAGTGGTGATAAAATCATTTATACGTAGTAAAGCGCTTGCTTGGGTTCGAACCCACGACGTACAGCTCGTAAATCGTGACCGTTACCACTGGGCCACCACTGCTCTTATTTATATTGTATCTCCTTATCAATTATTTTAAAATACCTTTTATTTATTTATTTATTTGGCTAACCAACAATTGTTTACACAGAGAATTAAACAAAAAAAATACATTTTGTACATACAAGAGTGCAACAACTTCTTATAGGCTAACACAACATGCATATAATTAGACATAAGGCAAAAAGGTGAAATTATTACAGCTTAAATAAAAATAAAGTTAAGGTAAGGTTCGATATAAACAAAATAAAAAAAAACGTTACGCTATAATATTAAAAGAGAAAATAATGTTAGGTGTTTTGGTGGACTTGGTGCTTGAATTGACGAAGCGAAGCGCCGCAAATATCTGTCTGCTCATCATGATCATTAAGGAGTCGGCAAAGTCTTGGAATCGGGGAATTGGAACCGGAAACAGTCTTACGGAATGGTGGTCGTAGTAGTTTAATAGGGTTACGTGGATATTTATGAGGTATGTTAAAGTTTAACTTACTCAGCAATTGGGGACAATCAATTTTACTGTGGATAATTTTAGTACCAGTATAAAGTTTAAGGTTTTTATAACAGAGTTTATAAATTATAAGAACACAATATCTACTTCATTTGAGTGGGAGTCAAACGGAGCATTAATTATCTTTTCCTAACTATGAACTAACAGACATGTTATATTTTAAATTTTAAACTAGCGACCCGCCCCTGCTTTGCACGGGTTTTTACGAATTGACGAAATATTGTTTTTTTTTTGATAATGTTTGTGTTAAACATATAAATATAACGGAATAAATTGTCTAGACGATGGTGAAAACTGCATCATAAACTGCAAAAAAAAAAAAAAAAATCTGTTGCGTAGTTTCTAAACTACGCAAAAGATTTTGTTTTTTTTTTAGAACAGCGCGGTTATACAGACAGGCAAGAAAAGGGACTTTAATTTATAATTATGTCTCTGGTTTATTTATAAAAGTAATAAATAAACCAGAGGACAAAGTATTATAATAAGAGTGACAGCTTCATACTTCTATTTATGTATAAATCTAATCCAGTTTCATAAATCATAATAAAAATAAACATTAAAAATATAATTTTTCATACATTGTTAAGATTTTGACAACATATGCGAAAATAAACTTCTGAAGTATCATTAATATTATTTAAAACGATTTGTAGGCATGTAATGCACATTTAGGCTATTGTGGCCTGTTGTAGGCCATTGTGGGCCTTTGTAAATGTAATCCTTTTGTGATAAGTTAATAAAGTGTGCATTTTCAAGCGGTCTGCGTTTTGCGATTGTCGCAAGACAAGGTGCAAAAAAATATGTTCGGACATGAATGACCGATGTATTTGTGTACAGGACGTTTGAATTGGAGCTGCAGTATTTTTGGATCGATTTTTCTGTTAATAAGGCAGTGACATCGATTTTTTTAAAACGAAAATCACCTTTTTTGCAGAAATAGAGAGTAGAAAGAACGTATAAGTTAAATTCAAAGACAAAAGGCAAGTTAGGTCAAAGTTAGCTAAGGTTTAATTCCATTTTTAAGTTTACTTTTTGTTCACAATGTTCTAGTTCTCTGAGAATTTGATGACCAGATGAGAGAAAGCAACGAATCTCTTGCTGAAAACAAACAATCATGGATGTGAGTAGAGTTTATTATATAAAACGCTCACAATTTTTCAAAAACATCACGCTGTGTCTAATGTTTGTCGTGGCAGCGGGCGGTGTAAGGCTGGTCACTAAAGCTGCGGACACAATACAAGGACAGCTCCTAATTCGCACGTCTACACTAGCCCGCACGAGGCGACCATGCATGGCAGGAGGAAAGTACGGATGCATGACATGTTTATGCAGAAAGGCAATTCTCGTGATTAAAAACGTAAAAAATCTAGTCGCAATCTCATTTAAACGTTTTGTTGACAGATTGAAATTGAGATTAGAATGCGAACGTTCTTAAAAATAAAGGAATCGTCCCTCAGATTTGAGGCGAAATGTCGTGTTTTTTTAGCAAATAGGGATAACCTACGTGATTGGTAACGGATTTCATTAGAGGCTATTATTTGACAGTGAAAATAATTATCTGGAGGACAGTTAATGGCTTCAGAGCTTTACGAACACCTCCTACGCGTGTTTATTTGGCCTACTTCCCTGTTAAATACAGATTACAGGATAAACCCATGTTTTTTTTCTATTTGGCAGTAGACGGTGCAAGCTGACACAGTGATAGTACCTACACAGCCAGTACTTTCCTGCAGCCATATATACGGAACCCACCTCATCGATCCTTCAACCTTCAATCACGGCATTGTGGTCAAGTCGACCATATTGTCCACTTTAGAAAAAAATAAGGATTATAATCTTGTAATACATTCTCGACAATAGATCGGGACACCGCGTGAACATGTTTTTTTTCTATGTCAATTATGAATAAGTTTAGTGGGCTTGAGTCGCTTGTAAAGGGTTAAGGAGGTGTGTGGCCTATGTGGGTAAGATATCGATAATTTTTATTAGATTGTGATCAATATTTTTATATTTTATGTGCAGCAGTTGTGGTGGCCCATTGGTAACGGCCGCGATTTACGATGGCTTGGTCATAGGCGTTTTACTTTGTGTAAATTATTTCATCAGCTCTGCTCTTAAAACGGTGGAGGCAAACATCGTGAGGAAACCGACATGACCTAGAACTAAAAATTGGAAGACAAGTGACATCTACCAGTCCGTACCGGGCCCGCATGGTGGATTACGGGTCGTTAGAAGCCCGAAAGTCTGACAAGCAGTCTTAAAAAGGGGTATCGTGTTACCCAGTAACTGGGTTATGGAGGGCTGGGTCAGATAGGCAGTTGCTCCATGTGAAATACTGCTATTCAGCTGCGTTTCTTTACACTGGATGCCGACCCCAACATAGTTGGGAAAAGGAGCAGATTGATTGAGGTATTTTAACTAACGTGACACAGATTCATGTCTGTACTGGTTTATGGTTTTACTTATTTGTAATGCTTCGGGATTGCCCGGATATACATAGGTACCTACACAAACAGTGTAATACAAATGGTTGGGCAATCCCAAAACAAATGATTATTCAGAATAGTTATTGGCATTACCATTTAATCTATTGTAAGAAAATGACATAAACTGGGTTATACTTTGGGTAGATACCGAACTGTTCACAAAAATGTTAGATTTTAATTTATAAAGACGCTGACTGAAACTTTATTAATATTAAAAAATTAATAAAAAGTCTGCATAGACAAAACGCACATTTACAAAAAAAGACACAAAATAAACACATAAAAAGTAGCCAAAAGCCTCGTATTAAACGTATGAACAATATTAACCATTTTTTCCTCAATTATTGTAAAATTATATAATACTTAAAATCCAACACTACTGATTCTCAACCACAAATCGTCGATAAAACCCTTTTACATTAATCCCATCCCTACCTTACAAAAACTGCGGATATGTGGCGAAATATCCGAAAGCAAGGTGCTGGCTGACCACCGGTACAATCACTGAAAAAAGCGCAGCGGACAAAAATGAACACAATTGCATCCGATGATGGATCACCCATGTGTTGTTCGACGAATGTCTATGGTAAGGGTTGGTTAGTAAGGAAGGGGTGTTTATTTGTTTTATTGAGATTTTGAGTGATTAATGATAAATATTGTTTTTTGTGGGTAGAGTACCCACAGGGCTCTTATTAACTAACAAAGTGTGTAATGTATGTAAGTAACATTAAAAGCATTGTGATACTTACACTTATTTTAAGAAGTGTAGAGTCTTGGAAATTGGAAAACATCTTTAGGTTTTAATTAAAAGGGTTTTTGGTTAAAATACAACATTACATCACATAATCTGACCTAGATTATGTCTGGGCTTAAATAAAGAGACTGTGAACCCCTGATTTTGTTTCGGTTTTTCTTCTAGCAGTCGGATAGGCAATACCGACCTCATCTAGTTTGTAATCTTATTATTGACGTGTAACAGTGTTTGGATAAACCTTACTAAAAAGCTCTGCATAGTATGAAGTCAAATAATCAAGTAATGATTTAAAAAAAAATACTTTATGTAGATATCTACTTTGTAACAATTAATAATTATGACTATCAAAATTAATGGGAAATTAAATTATGTAGGTACGTAATATCCCCACAAAACAAAAAGGAGAAATTATGTCACTATAATGAAATAACACGTTCGGAAAACTCACACATATTACCTACAAGGCGATTGACGCACAACCGCATAAATACTTGCGCAAATTGCTGTCTGGCTGGCTAAGTCATATGAGTGTAAGTACAGCTACCTATTGGCGACTGGCGACAAATTATAATTCGGAAAAACTGCAACGAAATATCAATGACTGTATTAAAATGCATTCTTCATACATAAGGAAAAATGGAAAAAAATCTCGTAAGAAGAAAGAGTTTTTTGCCTTATTTACGTTTGCTCTATACTTCGTTCCAAAACACAAATAGCGGACGCTGGCCGGACAGCTGCTGGACTAAAGTGAAACTGGGCTGGCCACATCTGTCCCTTGTCGGAGCAGCAATACGCAAAAGCCACCACTCATTGGATTCCAAATGGCAGGAAACGCCTGCGCGGTAGACCCAAAAAGAGGTGGCTGGACGAGCTGGACTCCTTCTTAACGGACTGGCCCACAATCGCAGTAGCCCGAGAAAACTGGAAGGAGGGTAAGGAGGTCTTTGCCCAGCAGTGGGACAACACATGCTTATAATAATAAAATAAAACGTTAGTTCAAAATATAGTTAATCAGTTTTGCAAAAGCCCTTTCCGTATCAATCTAACCCAATCTCGGATTGACCAGAAGTGTCTGCGCGCGTGCTTACCGCGATTAATACTCCTAAACTTGTTATTTGGACTTTATTTCGTTAACATAGAGTTCATTTTCGTTTATTAATCGATGAAATATTTCGCTAAGTGCTTGTATTGTCGTTTATTATGTCTTCCGCACGCGTCCATCGATGCGTGTTTATCGAATGTTTGAACCGATGTCTGAATCGATATAACACGTCATTTATTATCATTCGAGTGAATCCTTCCATCTTTTTTTTTCGGTTTTGAGTTAAACGACGCCATTTTTTGTGAGTCGATGTTATGTAAATTACGTGTTTACCGAGTATTTTTGGAGTTGTGGTGCTTTTTTTGTGACACCAAGTCGTTTTATAACTTATTATAATAATTTGAAGTTTTCGTAGTTTTAAAACAACATCAGCTGAATACATTTTGCTAAGCTTTCTAGTTCCCACCAGTGTTATCAATTATAGTGTCATCTTTATAGAGTGTGTATTGTATACCTACTTGCCTGTGTCTCACTTCGAAGTTAGTTGAGAGATTGAGACTCGCAATCTCTCAATCCGATCACTGGATTGACACTCTCAATCCAGTGACCGTTGTCACGCGCTTTATTTCTGATGATCATCCACGTCGGTTGCCTTTTAATTAAGTAAAATTACAACATACCTTTGCCTGCCAATAACTTTTTACGACTGGCCCAGTGCTCGACCCCAAAGTGAATTCCTGGCTACGCCTTAGAACGACAATGGCCCAGTAGAATGCAATGACAACCATTCATCCAAAAACATCGCTAAATTACACCGCCCTTTCGTTTTCGCCGAAAATAAAACCGAGTTTGCGTGTATTGTTATCGTCATAATGTTAATTAGCCGAAAAATATTCACTAGATTTCGCTACTTCACTTCAAATGCCGCACATTGGGCAAAAACATTTTTAGCCCGGGACAAAATTGACAATAAAAATGCCACCCAAATATCATTATTTACGGCGCATTAAACGGCGCATAAAAATGTTATTAAGTATTGCAAAATTGGGTGAGCATGTTAGAATTAGCTTTCTTTCTTGGGTGGTAAGCTACGAGGTGGGATGAGCATTGAAGTGCCCTTTCGAGTATATTTATCTAAAGGATTACGCACATTACGGCACTGAAGGACATCGCTTCTCTTTTGTCAAACTTGTTTTGTTACGAGAAAGCTTCCTCTTCAGATTTTTATTTACTTACGATATGGAGGCTCAAATATATAGAACCGAATTTTGAATGACAATGACCATACATAGGTACTTGAGGCAAAAAATATGAGACACTTTCTTTCTTGTTGTGCGCAAATAACCCACGTAGGTATGGAAATTTATTGGATTTTGTAACATTTCATGTACAGCATATTCCGTGTGCATATTTTTTTATTTAAAATAACCAAAGACTTGTCAGTAGTTAGGTATTTGGTATCTCTATATCCCAACTAAAGTTGTCGACATAGCTCACATAATAAGCAAGTTGAAGTGGCAATGGGCCGGCCTTAGGTATTAGCCGTTGATGACCGTTGGTGTGTTCTTGAGGAGAGACTGCAAATCGACAAACGTAAGGTATGAGGACGTCAAGCTAGGTGGAGCGACGATCTTCGCAGGGTGGCTGGTAGTAGCTGGATGCGAGTTGCCAAGAATCGAGCTGAATGGCAAGCAATTGGAGAGGCCTATATCCAGCAGTGGACTGCTGTAGGCTGATGATGACGATCTCAAATAAGCATAGAATATAAGGAAAAAAAGAAAGAAACAGTGTTTATTGTGACTCGAATATCTACGTCTTTATCTAATTATAAAAGGGAAACTCCTTACAGACCCTTAATCTTTTAAAAATGGCCACTAATATTGTTAATAGAAACCCTTCAACCTTTCTTAAACGAAGATTTATGTTAAAGATTGCAACAATTGAGTAGAACCCGAAAAAAATAAAAGGAAGCGGCGCTAACTTCGAGAAACGATAATCCCCAAGGAATCGCAACCCTTCCATGGTTTTGGTCATTTTGGTCATTTTTTCTTTGTCCAGATAAGTGTTGAATGGGAGCATTGTGCGCGCGTAACGTACAGGAAGCTATTCTGTTCGATTGTCCACGCTTCGATGGTCGATCTGTATACATATTAATATAAGAAAGTAGATGAATTATGTTAAGAAAGGAATTTATTTATGTACTTTGTTTATGTAGGATTTTTGGGACGCTGTTTTAATATGTAGTATGTTTGTTAATAGTAGGATGATTTAATATTCAATAGATGTGTACTCTACTGCTTCGTACGGTTTTTACAACTTGACAAATCCGCAGCAAAATACGTTGCGTTTAGAAGAACAACGCGGTCACACAGATAGACACACAAAGCGACTTTAATTTATAATATAACATCATAATACATAATCAGCCCATGTTCCCACTGCAGGAACACAGGCCTCCTCTCTGCGAGAGAGACTGAGCTGAATCTACCACGCAGGCCCAGTGTGGGTTGGTGAATGCCATGTTTAGAATGTTTGGTTCTAGGACATGCCGGTTTCCTTAGGATGTTTTCCTTCACCGCTTTGAGAGCAGTGGTGATAAAAATTATCTACACAAAGTGCCTGCCTGGTTCGAACCCTCGACCTACAACTCGACCAGTGGATTATGCCAATTTTGTTTCGAACAATGTGATGTGGCCCACCTTATAAATTATGCTGATCATTTCGAGGTATTCCACTCATGTGATGGTCCAAAATTGTCAAGTCAGGAGCAATTTTAAAAGCTGTGTAGGTATTTCGTAACAGGAAAATATCGGTGTGGTTCTTATAACATGTTAATACGCGTCCGCCGTCAGTGTGTCACACAAATGATAAAGCATTGCCCTCATTTTGGTAATCTTTTGTAGAAATACAAAATCGTGACTGAAATTTCTAAGTAATTGAAACGACAAAATCAACAGAAAACTACGTGTTAACAAATCTTAGCTCACATATTTTTTCAAAAATAGATCTCATAACAGAATAGATAAAAATCAGTAGGTACATCAGTGCGATTCTGTAACCATCTCACCGTGAAAACTTAGGTGAAGTGAGCGTGGAGTGAGCTGTCATTCCAACTAATACTAGGGAGTGACACTATTGACAGCTCACTCTAAGCTCACTTCACCAAATTTTTCACGGTGAGTTTTTTACAGAATCGATCGTCAGATCTACTTACTGTTTTTTTTAACCCCCGACGCAAAAACGACGGGGTGTTATAAGTTTGACGTGTCTCTCTCTCTTTGTGTGTGTGTCTGTCTGTGGCATCGTAGCTCCCGAACGGATGAACCGATTTTGATTTTGTGTTCTTTTGTTTGAAAGGTGAATTAGTCGGGTGTGTTCTTAGATATGTTTGATGAAAATCGGTCCAAGATGGCCGCCGCCACAAAATGGCGGATTGCATATTTTTTCACAATTTCCTCAATATGGGATGAGAAAAAAACAGCCTTGAAATTATGACTCTACGTAAGTACGTATGAAATTTTTTGATTAAATGTTGTCGCGTCGGGGGACCGCTCTAATTATTTTCTGTTACATACGCGGTCCTAATTTCAAGCTTATTTTTTCTTTTTATAGGGTTTCACGTTTATACCTTTTTTGTTCTATTTGTGGCTATTTTTTCATATTTCTTTTTAAGTTGTTTTAGGCTTTTTACATTCATACTATTTTTATTATTTTGTGTCGGGGGTTTTTTAAATTTATTGTTTTTACACAATGTGGAGACAACAATACAACAATAAATAAAAACACTGGCAATATAATACTAATGCATAGGATTATTTTGGAACTAAGTATCAAATTACTCGTAATCCTAACACCGAAGTAAGTAAAGTGATTTTTTCTAACAAACTAAATAATAATATCGACGGCGAAGTGCCAATAACTCCTAAGTTACAAAATACGAATTTTACACAAACTTTCAGTTTGTGTAAAATTTTAAAACGTATAAGTTTAATAAGTTTGTGAAATACGTTTAATTTCTTGGTAAATTACAAACAAAACGATAAAAAAGTGAATTTCGTGAAAATTGTTAGTTAAGGAGTAATTGGCACTTCGCCGTCGATAATTGTAGTATACGTACTAGTGATCGACTGGGTTTTGCCAATCTTTGACTAGCTGTAGTGTCTAAACTACTGGATATATTTGATGTAATTTTTATATGCAGACTGGGAACATCATTAGATTTACGCAATTTAATTTATTGTGGTCCCCAACTCCCCACCTTGTAGAGACCCATACCCTGAACAGTCTGCTCAACCGATATTCCTGAAAATCTCATCTTTTCATGTTGTCATGACCTACTTCTCATACAGCTTCTCTCAACAAGAAATAACCTGCTGTGAGGAACAATAAATTCAGAATTTGACCTACCAGGAAACCAGTCACACGAAGAGCTAAAACAAACAAAACAAAATCAAATGAACCAAAAAGGTTTGCAAATACAAAAGTATGAATAACACCTTCAAAATATCCTCAGGTCGTCGGCACATTTACAGTATCTCTGCTCAAACGGATTCATAAAGCGTTAATTCGTATCTTTTTAAATGCAAATTAGCAAATGCGTGATTTTCCGCCTTCGTTTGTAACACAAAATAGATAGGAAATTACAGAAGGTCGGCTCCATATACATCATCTGCCTTGTCCCAACTATGTTGGGGTTGCCGTCCTGTCTAATCGTATGCAGATCAATACCAGGAGCGACTGCCTATCTGACTACCGCAACACAGTTACAAGGTAACACGACGCGATGCCCCTTGCTAAAACTGATTTGCAGAGTTTCCTACTTCCCCGTAACGACTGTCAAAGATCTACGAATGAGAACCGGGCGTGCCGTGCTTTCCGAGGCAAGGAGGCGGCTCGGTGTATAATGGATGGTCACCCATCCTTCGATCGAGAAGGGCTCGTGGCTAAATAACAACAGCCATACGAGTCGATCTTCAAGGTTAAGCAACACTTGCTGTGGTCGGTCCGTGGATGGGTTGGGATAGTTAGTCGAATGGGACCATTAAGTTGCTTCGGGAAGCAAGTTTTAAGCCGTTGGTTCTGGCGATCATTCGTAGATCTTTGACAGCATTTACTGGTTGTCAGAAGCCCGAAAGTCTGACAACCAGTCTTACGAAGGAGTATTGTGTTACCCAGTAACATCAGTATTCAGCTACATCCGGTTGGACTGGAAGCTAACTCCAATATAGTTGGGACAAGGCTAGGCAGATGATGACCCATCCTCGGATCTACCTCGGCAACTGTAGCTTGACCTTGATCTATCGGCCGGTGCTTATCTATGTGTGCGTGCATTTTCATTTAGAGATTCTTGCCCGTTCTTCTTCATAAAGATCTACGTTTTGGTATAGGCAACTAGCTTCAACTTTCTGACTAACTGTCCGACTCTTTGATAATACAAAAGTGCCTGTAAATGATTTAATTTAAATAAATGCTTTGTATTTTAGTTCATTCTTTGTTTGGAGCTGATCTTCTGTACTTTTTTATTTTGCGGTTGTTATGTGTGCTATGTAAACAAAAGAATAAAGTGTTTCTAGTCTATGAACGGGGTCAAGCCATGTGTGGGTCATTGTCTCACTAGTGTCAATTTTGCATGTTTTTCTTTGCTTTCAATTTGTTTGATGTTTTCATTAATGCTGTCTGTAATGGTGCTACTGTAGGGTAATGACCTTTGCTAAACTCAGAAGAATTTATAAGCATTGATCATCACGCTTACTTAAACTTATGGTACTTCCTGAAGTGTCCAAAATTATGTTGCTGTGATTAAGAGTATATACTAAATACATGCTACCCACGCAGTCGCTTCATGTAAAATACTGGTATTCAGCTGCATCCGGTTAGACTGGAAGCCGACCCTAACATTGTTGGGAAAAGGCTGGGCAGATAATGACTTGACTAGATAGTACCAAACGAGGTAAATCCGTACTTCCATGCTGATAATATAAATTATCAACTTCAACTAAGCCTTTCGCAGTCCACTGCTGGACATAGCTGGCTCTCAGGCTGCACCACAACACCGTGTCCTCCACCTTCCGCATCAAGTCTGTCCCAGCCACCTTCTTGTAAAAAAAATCCTCCTCTCCTCTCTCTTTTTCTCCCTCCTCCTGTCTTTCATCCTCCTTAATATTATAAATACAAAAGTAATTCTGTCTGTCGGTCTGTCTGTCTGTTATCTTTTCACGCCGTAACAGTTGAACGGATTTTGATGAAATTTGGCAATCAGGTAGTCCACGATCTGGGTTAAGACAGAATATATCCTGGTAGAATACTGTCCTGTGGGATAATGTTCAACTTACTCGCCGGCAAACACGCGGGCAAAAGCTAATAAATAAACAACCCAAGTATTATGTCAAAAACCCTGAAAAAAATTTACCA
Source organism: Apamea sordens (assembly GCA_945859715.1). NCBI lineage: Eukaryota > Metazoa > Arthropoda > Insecta > Lepidoptera > Noctuidae > Apamea > Apamea sordens. The sequence continues at coordinate 6,110,923 of OX244006.1, read as the reverse complement.
TAGATCAAATTTTCTAGTCATTACAAATAAGCTAATTTTTCCCAACTTTCGAATCTACTTACTTAAAGATGACAATCAATCTTCATACAATAGTCATCAAAACAAAACACCATCACACCACAGCATGTAATTCTGCCTACTCCATCGACCTAACTAGCTAGCCTAAGTGCTACTACAGTTCAGCGAGTGAAAGGGACCCGGGTTCGGTGCCCGAGTGATCACAGCTTCCTTGTTCCGACTCGGTAATATATACTAGTACTTCCTACGGTTAGTGTCGTTGTACTAATATTATATATTGGAAAGTTGGTGTTTGTTTAGAAAAGTAACTATTGGTTTGGTGAAAATCTGCGTAGCTAAATATCAGAGGGGCGATTCTCGTAATTTTAAGAACGTTCACAGTCTGCACCCTAATTGCGTAACACACTGTTAATCTTAATCTGAATCATTGTGAAGGATATTGCTAATCCATTGCTCCATATGTTCGAAAAATGTATCTGCTCGACAACGTAAATATCGCAACGTAAATATTGCAAAATTAAACCCATTGCTACTGATAGCGTTTTACCCAAATACCCCGCTGATCTCAGACTCGATCTGCCGAAAAACCTCTAATTTCCCTACATTTTGGTCAAGTTTTTGACATTGATTGTCGCCGAGATGAGAGTGCGACTAGATTTTGAACGTTGTTAAATATGAGAATTGGCCATCAGATATGTTCCATTGTAACAATAATTTCTGCTTAGAAAATCTGTCTCATTGTTACTGTGTTGAAACAACTGACTAATTCAGACTACTAACATTACGTGGATTCTTTCTTCAAGTATACCCGGTGTTGTCGGCATTTATTAATGCATTCAAGGCCTCAGTTTCAAAACACCACACCTGACAACCAGTCTTACCAAGGGGTATCGTATTACCCAGTAACTGGGTTGTGGAGGTCAGATAGGCAGTCGCTCCAAGTAAAATACTGGTATTCAGCTGCATCTAGTTAGACTGGAAGCTGACCCCAACATAGTTGGGAAAAGGCTGGGCAGATGATGAACACTTTTATTTATTTTATAGCGAATAAATAAAAGTGCTTTGAAGTCAGGTCTAGGAATTGTCCCGGGACCTCGAATCGTCGTAAATTAAAATTGCTCAAAACGAATTAATTTGTCATTGGTCAAATTGATACGACCATCATCATCTTTTACATTAAAACGGTGAAGAAAAACATCGTGAGGAAACCGGTATGTCCTAGAACCAAAGATTATGGCCCACTTCCTCTCACAGAGAGTAAGTCTGTGTCCCAGCAGTGGGAACATTAGAGGCTGCCCCGTTGGTCTCGTGGTTGCAAGTGCGACTGCTGAGCGTGGGGTCCTGGGTTCGATTCCCGGGTCGGGCAAAGTGTTATTCGGTTTTCCATTAGGAATTTCTTAGTAACAGTTCTGAGTTTGGAAGTCGGAGGTTTAATACCCACGTTTAATTCCTCGGAAAGCACGTAAAGTCGTTGGTCCTGCGCCTGATCTCTCCCCGGTCGTGTCGGATGGCCGTTCCATCGGACTATGAGAGTAAAGGAACAGAGAGTGCACCTGTGTTTTCGCACACACTTGTGCACTATAATATCTCCTGCGTACCTGGCTAATCTCCGTTGAGATTGTCCACCGTGACCGAGATCGGTCGAGAGGCTCTTAGAGGATGATTATGAATCTATTCTATTCTATTTTTCTCTATGGCAATGGTGCCGATGTCGACAATTCTGCCAATGTCAGATGTGATATGAGAAAACGTGCGGTGAAAACAAAAACAAAAAAAAAAAACTTAAAATTCTATATCCAATACTAATGCATTAATAACAATGAATTTAATGTGGATTATGAATCTGTTACTCTATAAATACGCAACGTCCGTCCGTCAAGAAAACGCCTGTCAGTGCGACAATTGTAGTAGCTAATAAAGATCAAATTCGCAAAACACGTATTCGATTGTATGAAACTGACAGGTGTCAAGAACGCATTCTCTCGTCGGCCACACTGTACCTAACAACTACTCATAAACAACATAACTATAATTGGAAAACAGCATTACTTAGTAGTACTAACTACTAAAACTGCTATTAGTAATAGCGCAATGAAAGGGGAAACAAGCTGAGACTTACTGCCTGGTTCCTGATTGACGTTAACTGACTTCCGACTGGTTAGTCGTGTAATACACGAGGTACTACATATTATATTATGGTTGTTTACAATTTTCTAACGTCTGCACTTCTGAATTTTCGTTCATTCATATACTAATATTGAATTATTTATTATTTTTTGTTACGGGTAATCAGAAGTCCGAAAGTCTGATAACCAGTCTTACCAAAGGGTATCGTATTACCCAGTAACTGGGTTGTGGTCAGATAGGCAGTCGCTCCATGTAAAATACTGGTATTCAGCTGCATCCGGTTAGACTGGAAGCCGACCCCAACATACTTGGGAAAAGGCTAGGCAGATGATGATGATGATGAACTGGGTTGTGGAGGTATCTGTCCTCCACAACCCAGTTAGCCCTGGTTCGAAAGAGCTGGAAGTCATGAGGAGGGGCCTTTTCCCAGCGGTGGGATGATGCAAGCTAACAGTAACAGTAATCTCATCTTCATCCATACAAAAGTTAACTAGAACCTCGTTACCATTAAACCTCCATACACATTATCGAAAGTAATCAATATCCAAGCCAACCGATATCATTTGTATTCAATATTTGATTAAAATACGTTGTTATTCTGGAAAATGGCCCGTGTCCGGGAAGTTCGCAGTTTTCTGTCGCCCGGAAGAGAAAGCCGGCAGCCGGCCGGCCTGGCCACTTCCGGTCCGGGATCGATAATGGCAGATGCCGGGAATACTTGTGAGATTATAAACCTGTAGTTTATGGTCGTTGGCTCAATTTATTAGCTAACATTAATTTGTATCATAACTTGTTTGGAAATGATGCGAAACATTGATAATATTATGACATTTTTGTGGGCTGTCGTGAATTTTTGTTGAATTTTTAGAAAGAAATAGGATTCTAGTATGTATAGTATGACAAAGTGAAAACGTAACAGACAGACAGCCAGCCACACAGTTCCTTTCACGTTTTTAGATCATCATCGGCGGCGGCTTTTTCCCAACTATGTTGGGGTCGGCCTCCAGTCGAAACAGATGCAGCTGAATACCTTCGGGCTTCTGACTACACGTAACAACTGTCAAAGATCCACGAATGACAGCCGGGACCAACAGCTTAACGTGCTTTCCGAGGCACGGAGGGGTCTCAGTATGTAAAGACCTGTCGTCTTTAATATAATTGCCTAAAAATTAAGCCAAACGACGGACATCCGCCACATTAACGTCCTGACCACCGCAACATAGTCTAACTACCTAGGTATGCTCTATAGCCCAGTTCAGGTCATAAACATTTTACGAGCGCTCTCAGCGCAGGCGCCGCTCTCAAGCGTTAAATGTACAACAATTTACTAAGTGGGACAGGATGCACTTTCTAGGTCCTTGTACCTAGTTTGTTTTTTATTTAGAGGGAAAACCAAAAAACCTTTTTGAATGTACAAATTTATGTTGTATATGGCACCATTAGATATGTTGAGGCGATCAAAAATTGGCCGTATAATTTTTTCTATCATTAACCCAAAACAAAGAACAAGAACCGAAGTATTATAATTTTTTCTATCAGTAACCCAAAACAAAGAACAAGAACCGAAGTACAAATTACTACCGACTTATAGAATTGTCATCATCATGCTGATTCAATGGTCTACATTTCACAGTCAATGGAAGACATCATGATTACTCTATCATCATCATCATAATCAAGGTAATCCTTCTCAATGGCAATCTGTTTACATTTGATCATCGCAGTTTATTATTATTGGCAGACACAAGAGGGTAAACTGCCTCCCATTCTCCTAAGAAGTAATCTTTAGTTGCTTTTACAATTTTCCTGTTATTAGAGATGAAATATCAAACTTTCAAAGTAAATTCATAATCAGGCTATAACGTTCCCACTGCCACGACATAGGCCTCGTTATCTACCACGCGGGCCCAGTGCGGGTTGGCAGATGTCACATGTCTTCGATTTTTTGTTTCTAGAACATGCCAGTTTCCTCACGATGTTTTCCTTCACCATTTTGAGAGTAGTGATGATGACAAAATTTACACAAAGTGAAGCACCTATCTGTGTACAAACCTACGACTCCTTATAGTCACAGCCGGTACTACTGGGCCACTGCTCAATTCAAAGCAAATAACTAAACAAAAAAACTTGAACATTTGTAATTACCTTTAAACAACATAATAAACTAAAAACTATGCTCAACCGTGAAATAGTGCTCCCTAGGCAACCATTCCCGACTATAGTTAGAAAGTAGGACAGGATGTACCTCGCTGCACATTGCAATGTCAGCCATTACATATTCTAGGCATAATCTAGACCCGCCGATGACTAATGTTCTAATGTATATTACAAGGACATGTATCAATATGCTAAACAATTTCTAAGGCACTTTCTTTGGCTTGTTTTGTATTGCGACGTTGGCAAGGTTGATTTTATTGGCACGAACTTATGGAAGTGCAGTTGATTACATGGAGCATGCTTGATTGACCCTTCTGCTCCAAATCTGTCAAAAGTGTGTTGTTATTCAGCACTCTCATACTACACATACACTCACTACACTCGCTATACCTACTCTTGTGTAAAACACTACCAATCATAAATTGAATCATTTTGAAGTATATTACTAATCCATTGCTTCATATGTTTGATAATGTTGTCTGCTCAACAACGTAAATAACGCAATGAATGTTGTTGGACTGTCAAAATGAAAGCCATTTATTTATTATTTATTTATTTTACCATTTATGTACACACATATATAAACAGACATTGAAAACAGAACAGAAAAAATAGCCATTGTGTTACGCAATTACCCCTAATCTATAGATAGGACATGAGGAGTTCCCAAAGCCTGCCTAGTCATAATTATCGATATTCGATAGCGAATCATGTTTTAATCAACATACAACCTGACAGACCTGCAAATTGCAAAAAATGTAAGTAAATTTGGATTTCGCGGGCTACCTAGCGCATCCCCCTTATGATAAATGATAAATGATTTTATTTTGTAAGTAGGTTTGTACAAACACTTTTACACGTCAGTCATATTTTAAAACTAGATGAGGTCGGCGTTTCCTATCTGACTAGTCTGAGAAGAAAGGTCGAAACAAACTCAGAGGTCACAGTCTCTTTTAAAGTCCAGACATAATTTTGGTCAGATCATATGAAGACCATGTAGATCGATGACTGAGATGGTTTTACGATGATGGACTTAATATACACACACACACCCACACGACTTGACAATATAAAGTTGCGATTTATTGTTTACAGGATACCAATTAAACTTTATACTTCGACCATTTCAAGCAGTTTTTCTCCATCCGCAAATAAATCAAGTTTAAAGCTATTCATTCATTGAGTTATGTTAGGTTATAAATGTGCCACTGAACATTTAGTAGACACACCGATCTACTTTCCCTGACAGTAGTTTAATGACGCGTGTCGTACATATGTATACCTCATTGAAATCTTATTGGCAATATGGCTCATACAGGGTTATTTTAAATTGGCTAGCTAAACTATACAGACGCGGTAAGTATGGATATCCAAACACAATAAAATAATAAAGAAAAAGATTTAACTTTGAGATACCCATCACAACTGTGAAGTATACAAAAAAAAACGGATTTTTCAAACTGATAAGTATTTCAATTTACCTGCGGTCGACGACCCAAAAAAAAAATGCTAAAATGATTTCTTTTTTTTGTTTTATCGTGTTTAGATAACGATACCCATCACATCTGCGGAGTTTTGCTAGCTAAATTAATTTGACCCTGTATGAGCCGGGAGTGATATGAAGATTCGAATGACGTTATTGCGACGCACGCTATTTCGAAAAACTTTACGAGTGGTACGCCAGTTCGAAAACACATTGGGTCGAAAACTGTTATATCGAAAGACGTTATAGCGACGCACGCTATTTCGAAAAACTGTTTGAATGGTACGCTAGCACGAAAGTCTTGGTATCAAAATCCACTGTTGCGAATAGCTTATTCCAATCTGAATTTGTCTGGGGATCGAACTCGCGACCCCGATAAAGCCTTATCTTTGTATTGGGTTTGGGAAACAAGAGCCATTTCCCAAACCCAATACAAAGATAAGGCTACCCGACAAAGGATACCCGACAAACACGACACATCAACAGTAACAGACACTAGAAGCGAATAGTTACAACTTCGATCATTAATTCTCATAAAGCATGACATAATTATTAGCAACACCCACCCATATGAAACAAACAACATGAGTAAAACTACAAGTTAATTATAAATATCCATTAAACTGTAAACAAAATGAATACCTAAATCAACATCAACATCAGCCTACAGCTGCAGTCCACTGCTGGACATAGGCCTCTCCTATTGCACGCCATTTAGCTCGATTTTCGGCAACTCTCATCCAGCTGCTACCAGCCACCCTGCGAAGATCGTCGCTTCACCTAGCCTAATACCTGAATACCTAGATGATACTGAGTCACCAATACGTTCGTCCTCAAATGTTCCATCTTTACCAATAATAGGTATATCCAAAAACAATTGAAGTGCACCCTAATTGCGCGTAACACACGCACATTTTGAAGAATATTGCTAATCCATTGTTTCATATGATCGAAAAATCTCAACAACGTAAATGACGCAATTAATGTTGTTGAACTGTCATAATGAAAGCAATTGCTAATTTTAGATGTTACAGCACGGTTTTACAGCAAACAAACTTATTTTCTTTTTCTTACACAAAAACCCGACAAACATTTTATTTTTAGGTGCATCGTCTTCACATATAATTAATGTATGCAAAATATTGTAAAACATTTTAAAAGAGTAACGGTGGAGTTTCTTGCCCATTCTTCTCCATACGAAAACTACCTTTTGGAAGGGGCGACTAGAATCAATTTTATTTTAATTTTAATTTTGACGTTCAAAAGTGCCTTTAATGTGCTTATTTGAAATAAATGATTTGACTTTGACTTTGACAGGGGACAACCAGCAGAAAAACTAGCCTTTTATTGCCCCACTGCAGAGAAAGACCTCTTTTCACACAAAGAAGGCACGACCACAACCAATAGTAACAAACACTAAAAGCAAATACAACTTCGATCATCAATTCTCATATTAATCGTGACGTAGTTATTGGCAATCCCACCCATATGATCAACGCATGAGTAAATCTATGAATTCATTATAAATACCCATTAAACTATAAACAAAACCAATATCTAAATACCTACCATGAATCCACAGCTGTGGGGAACACGGACGCTACTTTAGCTAGGTCGCCAACAGTCTCCTCCCCAAAATTATCTTTAGCAACAAAAGGTAATAGATATCATCATCATCATCGTTTCAGCCGCGTAATACATCCACTGCTGGTTACAGGCCTCCCCCAAGCACCGCCACTTCGACCGGAGGAGCACCAGTGTATCCGACATAGCCTGAAAAAATACCAAACTTAAGTGACATTTCTCGCAGAACAGATGGTCGACAGGGCGAAAAGGTTCTGGAGTGGCGACCGCGTACCGAAAGACGTAGTGTTGGAAGACCTCCCACAAGCTCGCAGAAAGCCGCTGCCGCTGGACGGGAGAAGCACAGAACCGGTCGAATAGGTATATCCAAAAACAATTGAACTGCACCCTAATTGCGTATTTATACACTATCAATCTCAATCTGAATCATTTTGAAGGATACTGCTAATCTATTGCTTCATATGTTCGAAAAATGAGTCTGCCTAACAACGTAAATAACGCAATGAATGTTATTGAACTGTCAAAATTGTCAAATGTCATTGCTATTGATAGTGTATTACGCAGTACCCCGCAGTTCTTGTATTACCCATACACGTACAATATAGGTATTATTACCGAATGACGTGTGATGCTAATATTTCTTCCTGGGTTCTCCTATACGTCAAGCATAGTAAGAATAACGTGTTAGGTCAATAGATCAGCCTTATGCATAGTAGGTTGCACCACAGTCACCCTGTTTTCCTCACTGAACTCAGAACTGTTAAGTTACTACTGACGCTGAATGATAAATATATGTTACATTTATCTGTTATAATCTTTTGTTTTAAAGATTTGTAATCGCAATAGTCAAACTCTAAAAAACCTCAACTTTTTAACACCTTTAGGACTTTTGCTAAATGAAAAATGGCCAAAACAAACTCGGAGCACACAGTTTATTTTAAAGTCTGACATAATCTTAGTCAGATCGAGTGTATAATGCCTGCAAATGCCTTTACTAATCTTGTCATCATTATCGTCAGTTTTCTGCCCATAATAAAACTTGTTAGGGATCTTCGACAGGTCTTTTTCATCTTTATTGGCAGTCATCTCAGATTCCACTTCCTTCGACGTCATATCATCATTCACACAAACCATCCATATATATCTTGTCTTGTATCTCTTGTCAATACAATTAAAACCAGAAATTCTTTCCAAGAAACATCAAAGGACAATTTGATTTGAACCATTTAAATATTTTCACACTCGAGTATGTAAATCTTAATCTAATCCTTATTTAAATACTTCCTTTCTTGAGGAATCATTATAATTATCTGTTTATAATGTAAATCCGCGTATGTTTAGAATATGAATCATCATTAAAAGCTATGTTCATTAACACTTCTGTGTGACTATGTTAATTTTATGTTACTTTAGCTAAGTGTCAATGTCAGGGGAACTCTGCACTGAGACTTTCTAATAGTATCAATGCCTTGCTGTTCTTCTTAATCCATGATTTGATTCTATTCATCAGGTTGGCCAATAGGGTAATGATCGTAAAGACCAAGGGAGATGCAAAGAGGATTGCTGGTTGCATTTTCAACATTAGGGACAAGATAAAAATATGTAATGTGCCTGTTATTTCACTTGTGCCCTTAACTTTTCCCTATGTACATTAGCATAATAGCAATTTTAGATTAGGTACTCATGTCAATCTTTTTTTTTTACTTTGCCTACGCTGTCCCACAGCTGAGCTTCCCCCAAATCCTTTCAGGCATCCTTTTCTAGACCCACATCGATCCAACCCTTGGGGTGCGCGTCTACGTCGTAGACCAGGAATTGACTAGCACTCAAACGAAACCCCAAGCTTGGAACTACGGATGCTATAATAGAACATCAGACCAATAGGTCGGCAGTTAACGACAACTAGCTAATTAGAACCACGACACCACTTCCAGGTATTCCTGGAACTGCTAATAAATATAGGTGAATTAGTATCGGGAGTCATTCTCACGAGTTATAGAATGGCGGAGTATTCTGCTCACGTCGCCTAGACGTGGGACATCCGTTTGATGTACTGCTGCCAAGTCTTCGGGATTATACAGGACATGATATCTATGAGCTAGATCTGTAATAGAAATAGAAATGATACGGAAGAAAAGAAAGCTTCATTTGAAGAAAACAACGAAAGAACAATAAAGAGGGAGTTATGATGAAGAAAAGTTAATAGAAATAACAAACTCAAAAGGAAGGGGAAGAATAGTGAGATGGTGGAATATTCAGAAAAAGATATGCGAGAAAGTAGAAAATAAGTGACGCCGACCCCAAATTAATAGAAATATGGGCAAGATAATCATGATGATGAAGAACACACAATATATAAAACACTATATCAATTAGTTCAACTGCCCCATATAACTTCACCAACCATACTTCTGCAAAAGCTATTAACACAATTAACCCAACACAGTCATATACTTTCAAGTTCACGAGTACGCCAAATAATAAACAAAAGCCAACAGACATTAAGCTATCGACACACTGACAGACAAACATAAAGCTCGACTAGACAAGCGTGGTATGAACAGCACATGTGACGATATGGCTCTAGGCCAAGGTTAGGCAGCCCGACTGACTGCTGACGTCATCAATGTACTTATAGCTGAAAACACATCTGAATACATATGAGTGTTTGATGAGGCAGAATTCTTTGGCTACACACAAGTGTTCCCACTTCACGTAAGCGCTCTATGAAATGAAGATATTAATTTACAAGATGGAATAAGAAATGAAGAGGTATAAATCGGAGATATAAGTCTGACATAAATCAAAGGATTTATACATAAGTTTAAGAATTTTGTTGGCAGAACCAATGGCTAAAAGTTTTCAATGTCATCGTCCTGTTTTCTAAATACTTCTTATACCTGTCAGGCATTCAGACCTTCCAATGGACTCCTATAGAACGGCCAGAAGGTAAATATAATGCTAATATCACCATGCTTGGTATACCAAGCATGATGATATTGGCATAGTGGTATTACCAGTCCATGTGGACTGGTGGTGCTGCTTTCACAACTACAGGGCCCCAATTCTGTATTATTCCCGGCGAAATCTTACCACGTGCAAACAACGCCAATATCATGTCTTATTTACGGCAAGGATCCAAATTTCAACCGTACGGACATGTATTTTAGCAGTTCCAACCACGCCATTGTGTCATAGAGAATACTGTTGTGATAAGGTAAGGAATTAACGTGGTTTCGAAGTAAGGAATCGTTAAGTGAATTAGGGCCCAGGTGCTGCAGTCTCGACATTCATAGCGATCGCTTTACGACCGAATTCGGTCGCAAAGTCCCGGATTGACAGGTGTAATGTATGGAGTGACAGGATTTTGCGACCGAATTCGGTCGTAAAGCGATCGCTATGAATGTCGAGGCTGCAGCCCCAGGAGAATAGTGCTGGTTTTCTTTTGAACACTATCCTTTAGTGGTGTGAATTAAATATAAACTTTGTTGTTAAAATAAAGTTTTTTGTCCATATTACGAACATATTTTTCCTCTCACAGAAGTGACATCACTTCTGCTACAGCATCACACGTTGTTTATTCATGTAGCTATATTATTTCTCTAGCATTGTTACTCTCACGATCTTTGATAAAATTATGGGAAAGTTATAAAGTTACTAGGACAATGTAGGATTATCTCCACTTTTCTTGATTGATGGGGTCCGTAGCTATGTTGTAACTATTTAAAACAATTTGCAAGTCTCATGGTACTTATGTGTCGAAGGGAAATACCCAAGCGACTACCACTCTAGTCGCAAAAGTGTAGAAAGTATCGATAGACCGACATCTTTGTTTAAATACCATTTCGAGTAATTAAATTCCAACCATTCAGGTCAAGGTTTGTTTATAATAAAATTAATTGCTTTATTTTCTGCGGTTTTGACTTCGCTAATTGTATTATGAAATTGTTATAGAGGTGTTGATTTATTTTAAAATACCTACTTTTGCCTGTTTTGTAGAAATCATTATACATATGTAGTTTCAATTAATTTTCAATTCAACATAGCGCGGTTCTGCTGGGCATAAGGTCCTCCTTATTTGTAAAAGTTTTTCACACGTTGTAATTTTCTATTTTATTCTGTTTGTTCTAAGTGGTTAGTTCGAGTTCCAAAATACAGTTTTCACCGCCGCGTGAAGTGAAAACTGAAATTTGGTACTGGAACTAACCTGAAATTTGAGTAGGTAAGCTTGATAGTTCGAAACGTAAGCTTTTATTATAAAATAGCATTGCTGATACATTTAATAATTTGCCTAATGATAACATAATACGAGCTAAGTGTGGGTCCGTTTATGTATATAGTATTTCAGCCAGTTATGGCTCAGCCAAATACCAGCTTGGTGCACTTGGTTGCATGCCTGTCGGTCTTCTACAGACTGTACTACGGAAAGTGTGCGCAGGATCCCACCATCGCCCTTTTATTTATTATTTATATATACTTTATTGTACACCACAAAAATACATCGCATAAAAAATACATGGCACACTACAAAATATACAATGGGCGGCATTACTGCGATCTCTTCCAGACTACCTTCTTTTACTACCGGACTACCAGACGTACTGCGGAGTACCATCCACACTTGGTTGATATCCCTACCAGCGCAGCTCAGCGCTTCTCCTAAACATGTATTATGCTCACATTCAAAGTGTGAAACTCTCTGCCAGCGTTTGTGTTCCCTTCCACATTTAACTCGTCTGTCTTCCAAGCAAGAGTGAACAGGCATCTTCTGTGCACGCTCTTTCCATCGTAGACCTCAATCATCGCTTTCCATAAGGCGTGATCGAGGTCAAGCGCAGGTCCATTCAGCAATTTTTTTTAAAAGTATTACAATATCCTCAAATGTTCCACATGTTAGTTTGTGATTATAAAGTTATGTAAAACTGTTGAAATGTATCACAAAAACTTTAGTTATACTATTGAATCTAACCTAACGGAAATAGCAGATAAAGATGCAGAACGAATGCAGAATGAAGAAAAAAAAACAAATAAAGATGCAGAATAAAGATTATCGGATTTAAAAAAAAAACTTCTTTTTTAATCTAAATCCTTCACACGGCACTGGCCATTATGCCAAATGTTATTTTATAGTTTGGTATACATGACACTTTAATAGGTTTTCTAACCTCCTTGCATAGTGCCAATGGCAGATATATTGTTTATTTTAATACGGCCACTCATATATTATGAGTATGGGCTTTATAGCCTGATGTATTGGGATCATGCTAATATTTCTTGTGACATCGTAAAAATGGAAATATTTGAGAAAATATCCAAATATTTTTGTTTCGTTTAAATACCAGGAAGTAGGCATTGGCACATACAGGTATTGTCAATGAATCGATTATTAAGCAATTAGGTACAGTCAACAGCAAAAGTTGATGATCAAAATCAGAAATTTAATACTAACTAGCTTCTGCCCGCGGCTTCGCCCGCGTGGATGTCGGAAATTATCCCACGGGAACGTGCTAACAGGATAATATGTATGTTCTTCCCCAGAATGCCATCTATCTCGCGGGCCCTTTGTGGCTAATAACAATAGAAAACCAATTGTGTATCATAAGTGGTGATTAAGAGGGTACCTATATGATATCTTTACCTAAGTACCTACCTAATTAAAAAAAAAAACTCAATAACAGAAAATTAAATACCTACCTAAATAAACCTATTTCTGATGATAACTAATCTAAACTCAATAAATAAGCAAAATCCCTAAAAACTAATATCTATACGAATGACTAATCCTACCTAACAGTAGGTATTATAAAATAACCTACGGTCACTACGTACACTATCAAATATGCTACCTATACTTTAAAATTAAAATCTATACCTACGACTTACATGTAAATAAACCTAAATAACTCTAAAAACTAAAAGGAATAAAAATGAACTCCACTGCGGGTGACGTAACCTACGACAAACTTATTATTTGCGGTTGACACAGTAATGGGTCTAGGGATCGAACCGCAAAATTAAGTTTGTTTTTTATTGTATATACTTTTCCGGGATAAAAAGTACCCAGTGTGGTGCCCAGGATATTAAAGAATAATTAAACCAAGTTTCATCGTAATCGAACCGGTAGTTTTTGCGTGATGCCTGAACAAACAGACAGACAGACAGACAAAAAATTTTTTAATCACATTTTTGGGTTCGGTGTCGGTCTAGTAACACCCCCTGCCATTTATTTTTTTGATATTTTCAATGTACAGAATTTTCACTTCTACAGATTTGTATAGATGAACGGAGTTCTCGTCAGAACTGTGTGGCGTCGGAGTGATTCAAAAGTATGTGATTGTAAATTATACCAAACATTTACTACTAGTACAACTGCCATATAGCTGCGAACTCCGTTCATTAGTATTGAATTTCTGATTTTGATCATCTACTTTTGCTGTTGACTGTACCTAAGGGTACCCAGTCTGACAAGTACATCTTGTTATGTGGTTACACTATAACTCCTTCTAAGTAAAAATCAGTTAATTAAATAATATTAATGTCTGTAAGTGGTAGAAATGATTTTTTTTTTGTTATGTAATATTTTATTTCCTTTTATGTAGCATAAGCATAATCAGCCTATAACGTTCCCACTGCTGGGACACAGGCCTCCTCTCAGTGAGAAGGAGGACGTATAAATTGCTGTGCCCTGACAGGGTCAATGTACGAAACAAATATTATTGTAACATCTTCTACACTACATTGAATGCAATAAACGATGATTATGATTATGATTATGAGGACTCGTAATCCACCACGCGGGCCCAGTGCGGTTTCGTAGATGTCACATGTCTTTGAATTTTGGCTCTAGGACATGCCGGTTTCCTCACGATGTTTTCCTTCACCATTTTGAGAGCCGTGGTGATGAAATTATTAGACACAGTAAAGCGCCTGCTTAGGTTCGAACCCAAGACCTACAACTTGTAAGTCTGGGCCGTTGATACTGGGCCACCACTGAACTCACTAACACTACTTCAGCTAATTACTTTCTATTAATGTCTGTAAGTGGTAGAGGTGAATCTGTAAGATTTTATTTCCTTTTAACCAACTCAACCATGACTCAGCTATGCCCTAAGACACGCTTCTTGATAAATGATTTTATTTTTGTAAGTAGGTTTTGGTGGTTTCGCCTTACCTGATGGTAAGCTATAATTTGATACTCAAAACCTGCAAAGATTCTATTTGTATTTGGATCAGCCCACATCTGACTTTTCCATCTCATTTTCCAATATATATTTCGCATTCATTCCGTCTCACTTTAGCATAGAACTGAATTCAGTTTATTATCATCTGCCTAGCCTTTTCCCCAACTATATTGGGGTAGTCTAACCGTTTGCAGCTGAATACTGCAGTATTTTACATGAAACGACTGCCTATCTGACCTCCACAACCCAGTAACTGGGTAACACGGTTCCACTTTGTGATATCTGGAAGAGTTTCGGGCTTCTAACGACCCGTAATAACTGTTAAAGATCGACGAAACACTGAATTTAGTTCATAACTTATCATAATTTCCTCCACTTTACATAACTTACAGAAAGTGATGAACCAGCCATGTTTAGTCAGACCATTACCATAATCTAGATTATGTCATGGGATTACTAGAACTTGAATAATCGCATTTCACTCGAGGTCATCATTGCGCATGCGCGGTGCTACCGGCCAATCAGCGCTTAGCAAGCGGCGCACGTTCAGCCATCATTGGCTATGCTGGCCGGTCCCTCAGCGCCAACGCATACTTACCGACTATGTAGGTGCACTATGATTGTCCTAGTGCGTTCGTAGTACAAATTGATTAACTTTGATTCATTAAAACACATTACATTTTAATAGTTCTACAAGGATTTTGGCGCGTGGCCATAACTAACTCCGCCATCTTGTTTTTCCGGTCAATGTCATTCAAGCACCAAAAGATACTCGATGTGACAAAATGTGTTTTGACAAAATTCAAATGAGAGCTGCCGGGCACGTCATGAAAGCCATAGCGTTTACGTTCCCGATTTACATACGATGATGTTTGTTTCAATGTGATATGAAGATCACTGAAATCTGAAAATCAAATATTCAGTTTGTTTGCCTACAGAATGTCTTGCAAACTGCGCAGTCGCGATCGAACTGCGCAAAACTTGGGCTGCGAAAAACTGAAATGTATAAGTTAAAAGTTACCTGTTCAGCAGAGATAAAGTTGAAATAACTTCGTTGGAAAACGGGTACATTCGATATATGTAGGATGGTATGTACAAGAAACTAGTGAATTCATGAGACACACTTTTCAATGATTTCACTAAATTGTCTGCCTGGTTAGACAGAAGTTGTTACAGAAGCAGTGAACCAAGATATAGCAGACTAATAGGATCAGGCTAGCGATCCCTGATCCCTGATCAGGTCTGTGTTAAAGGCTGCTCCTAGGATCATATTGTGAGTTTTTACCACCTCACAATATGATCCTAAAGGCAGCCTTTAACGGGCTATAATACATAGAAGTGGAAAGAATTGACTATGAATGTCGATGGTTATAAGAGTAGGGAAAGACCAATGAAACGATGGATGGACTGTGTGAAAGATGAAATGGTTAGAAAGGGGGGTGACTACCGAGATGACGACTAATAGAGAAGTATGGAAGAAAAGGACATGTTGCGCCCAAATAAATTGAGATAAGGACAGGAGATGATGTTATGAAGAGGAAAGAAAGCAGCATCCAACTAAACACAAATATCCCACCTAACATTGCAAGTCCAAACCCATTGCCAAATACAGTAGCTTCAAAAATCTAGGACATTTCGTTACTGCTTGCAGCTGAGGTCTATGCCAAGCAAAGGATGTTTACAGGTTGGCAAGTTATTATGAAAATATCGGCTAATAGAGCCATCTACAATCAGCTGGGGTTCCGGGTGCTTCATAGCTACCCTACGCGGTGCGGGTCAATGGTGCAGTGGACTAAGTCGCGTCCGCTTGTCGGCACCACGCCAACTGCTAATGTAGAGGGTACAGAGTAGGGGAAGAATTCAGAGGCAGCACGAAGTAATTGTGTTGATGATGTAGGGGTTTTTTGAGGAGGTTCTGTCGTAAAGGGAAAAGCTACTGGCCGGAGAGAAAAATATGATATAGTTAAAGATTTAATTTCAAGGATTAGGCTGAAAATTTGAAGTTTTTGAATTATGGTTTACGTTAACCTGTAACCATTTTTGTCTTTATCTCTGAGGGCAGTGGAAAAACTTCTTGAAACAGTGAATATGCGAGATTTTGGCAATTTACTTCTACATTTTGGCTACCATATTCTAGACCAACATGGTTCCAAGAAGTACATTGATTTCTTGAAATCTTTGGTTATGTGTGTGCACCGTAGTTGTTTACCAACAATATTTAAATTGGCGAATTTCTCTGAATCAAACTACTCTATGCCGTATGTGTTATCCTGATCACGCGTGTGCATAGTAAAAGTACTTTCGTTCGAGGCCGCATTGTCATTCATGTTGGTTTTATCGCAGTGACGGGCGAACTATTCTCTTCTGTCACCGCCTAGTTTAGAATCGACAATGTTGTCAATACTGAATGTACTTGGATTTCAAGGTTTTGTTCTTTTGTTTTATGCGGCCTTGGTACTTTTCTTTGGGGGGTTAGAATTTGCTTTGGTGGTGTTTTACGCACAGGAGAGGTATTTTTTTAGTGGATTAACTGCATGAGAAAAGAGTAGGATTAGTTTTCCATGCCTATAATACTGTGACCGTTTTTGAAACTTGGTATGCTTTTCTCGTCAAGAGGTTGAGTGCAATTAGTAAAAGGTATGCCAGTGTATGATGATTCAGCAGCATTTGATTAGACATTAGATTTACCAGTGATTAAACAGCATTATCAGCGCGGTTTTCACTGCTGGGACACAGGCCGCCTCCCTGTGAGAGGGAGTGGGCCATAATCCACCACGGGGGCAAGTGCGGGTTGTTGGTAGCTGCATATGTTTGTTTAGATATTCTTGTTTGTTCAACAAGTCTTACATTCACAACTTTCTTTGTTCGTATGCTTGTAATATGGAAGCTTGACTTTGAAATTCAACCTTTTTTCAACACTTCTAATCATATAAGTTCCGATTTACAATGCATGTCTTTATTTCATGTATTCCGTTCAGTTACCACATTCATAGCAATTAATTACATGAACATTTTATGAAGAATGCAAAATCTTCTACATTAATTTCGTTAGCATAACATACAATGTTTTTTGTAACGCTACTTATAGGAAATTACGTAAGTCGAAATTGAAAAATGGTAATAAACATAACTTTTGAATTTAAGATCAGAACCCAATCGTATAAATGTTTCAAACAATATTTAAGGGGATACCTATTTCAATATTCAGATTTAACGAAGAAGGGGTTTTATTTACAATTTTAATCAATCAAATGACGTTGTTACTGTATTTAAAATTTGATTTTTTTCGAGTTTTGTTTTGACTAAAGTAAGGTTCTCTTAGGCATTGCTGTTAATTATAAATAAATATTAGGAACTTCCATAAAAAATAAAACAAAGAAAGGAAGAAAAGTTGTTTATTCTACACAAACTAGTATATTTAATTTCATAAGACCGCTTTCAATTGAGTGGGTAGAATAAAAAATGTGGCAGACTAAAAAAAAAAGAAGATTTTAAGGCATTCCTTATAAGTCAACCACGTGAAAATACATGTTGGCTGAAAACTGTGCTTGAAAAATGATATATGCTGTAAAAAATATTTTCATCCTTTTAATATTAACTAAAACAGTCAGGCGCTTATAGCCCTCTTAATAATTATCATAATCATAATACGTTTATTTTTAGATCTTTGTCCGGATTTATACTTTCTACCGTTATCCGGATATTGTAACCGAATAACTTTGCACGTTTGATCTGTTCTAGCTGTTTTTTTCGATAATGAGACTAGTTCAATGTCTCAAGGCTCTGAATATGTTTAGTTTTTATACTGTTTACCCTTTGGGATAAAATCGTGAATGAAAATGTGCGTAAGAAATCATCATTCTTCTGCTTTTATCCTAATTTATTTGGGGTCGACGCTACAAGTCTTTATATTCCATACTTCTTTATAGTTCGCTAGAAATATGAATCGTTTAAAAATATTCTTTACCTAGGCTTTTCTCAACCATGTTGGCGACGGTTTCCAGTATAGCCGCATATATGCAGCTGAATACCAGTATTTGACATGGTGCTACGGCCTATCTGACCTCCATAGCCCAGTTACCTGACAATACGGTAAGTCTGCTTGTCAGACTTTCGGGCAAAAACATAGGTAGGTATAAAGATTATTAATTAGTCTTGTTAATGTTTGCGCAATATTTTGAAACAGATACAGGAAATATACCATTTCCTGGATCCTAGTTTTTTAGAATCACCGAGAGTATGCCGCCGAACAATGAGAAAAGCACTAACTATATTTTATTGTAATCTTCTCTCCGTTTAAAGTTAAACGATCTCGAAATAGGTTTCGAGAAGATCGTTTTGTGTCGAATTCAGTAGGCTGAATTCACAATGTAACAATTCACTATATTTATCATCATCGTCATCATCCCAATTTATTCTGCGCAACATATCTTTTTCTTCCATACTTCTCTTTTAGTCGTCATCTTGGTCGTCACTCCCTGTCTAGCCATATCATCATTCCCACAGTCCATCCATCGTTTCTTTGGTCTTTCCCTACCCTTATAGCCATCCACATTTATACTCAAAACTTTTCTCACAACATTTTTAAATTAAAAAATCGGCACAATACAAAATACTTCTCATAATAAGATCTAGATTTTTCACCCACTATCTGCGTTCACAATCAGGTAAAGTAATTGAACACATATAATGGTGGCAGTTATACTAGGAATTCTCCACACCTCGCCCGCGAAGAATGTCACAATACCCACATAAATATATACTTCCTTTACATACGTAACATCACGCTAACTCTGTAATGGGGTTAGCAGAAATGTGTAATTAAAGCTGGTGGAGTGTTTAAAACTACGCGCTTAGAAAAAAATATGTCAAAAGAAATATCATTAAGATTGATAGTTATGTATTATAAACACGAACGTGAGGGAATAAAGGACTTAAAGAAAACTATGAGAAACATTGTCGTGGGTAATCAAAAACATTCACCACTGAAAGAAAACATTGTGTAGATACCAGGTGGTCTACTCCGAAGTGGTTCGGCCGTTTTCTGCTACGAAGTTCCTATTTGGGTCGGTCGGTTCCGATCCTACAATCTTACGCTCTTTCGAATATTGACTATGGTCCCGACCCAACTGAGCCGATCCGAACTTTTTTCGCATTTTTCAATAATAATCGGTTCGGCCATGTGTCGGTCCGATCCGAACATTCGCACTTTGCACTTCGGAGTAGACCCCCAGAACTTTGATAGTCTGAAATCGCCAACATGCAGCAATCAAGCGTGGCGATGAATGCTCGCATCTAATTCTAAGAAAAGAAGTCTTTTCCGAGTCATGAGACTATTACATGTTTTTCCCAACCTTACCTTACACCCTGATTAGTTACCAGTTGTATCGGGACAGTATTTTTTTCATAATGATCCACTAATTACGATTTACTAAAAATCTGCTTACTAAACGGCCATATCATCACGCGTTACCCTTACATATGGTCTGGTTCTGAGACCTACGGGTAGCGAAAGCGAGCAGTTTCTTAGGTACGTAATTTAGACCACTGAACTGGCGACCTCGTAATTAATAATAATAAACAGTAAATTAAATTATCATGATATCAGAGGTCCGTTAGTAAATGATCATGGTGGATGTGCTACGTGCCCCTAATTACATGGTTTAGCCACTGATGGATGGTCCGAGGGGAATTAAATTGAATTATTAACGTTAGTAGGATCAGGTGATGTTAGAAACATGGGGGAAAGTGGTGGGGAATGAAAAAAAACAACTTTTTATGGGCTTATGCAACTGAACCTCGCCGGTTTTTCCGCAAAGTTGCTGTACGCCACGGACATGTCCATGCTAAGCAAAAAGATTTAAAAAAAAGCTACAGATTTACTCTAAAAGTCATAATATTGCCGTTTAGTTAGGTTGACTCACTGACGTCGATTTACGTAGATCAAGCAGTATCGTACTAAAAGTAGCCATCAGTAAGTTGCAGAGTGTTATCATGATGCACTGTCTAAAATCAAATAATTCTTAAAGAAATGTTCAAATTGAGAGTTTAGTATACATATGAGTCAATTTCAACAACTCGATTTTTTACCTAATTTCCATGGACATTTTCATTTTCAGGTTTTGTAAAAAACTTTATTAATAAAGCGCAACATATCCACATTTTAGATACATTTTCTAAAAGGGGATTATATAATTATATTATATAGAG
Organism: Apamea sordens; assembly: GCA_945859715.1. Taxonomy (NCBI): domain Eukaryota; kingdom Metazoa; phylum Arthropoda; class Insecta; order Lepidoptera; family Noctuidae; genus Apamea; species Apamea sordens. The sequence goes on along the minus strand of OX244006.1, from coordinate 6,090,163 downwards.
AGTTATTTGGGCCACCGAAATTGGCGAGCCACAGAAATTTTATTATTGCCACCGAAATTGTTCGTGTCCACTGAAATAGTGAATTACTAAACTTAAATCAGTCTTACAAAGTTAGCAATCAAGGAACTGATTTACCCCTATGATCCCCATCATAGGACTAAAAAATTGTTCTGTATTAATGGATTATATCAATAAAACACTGTAATCACATAGACTCGTGTAATGGCTGACAACCAATTGCTTGACAACCCACATATAGGATTATTAACAGATATACTACAAAGATATAATCAGTTTAAAATTTACTTATAATTTCTATACATGCAGTTAATCAGTTAGCATTAATTTTGATACCTTGTACGTATCAAAATGACAAATTAACAACTAATTTAATAATCATAAGAGTAGCTCAATAAAAGCTATCGCTCTGAAGATAAACTATAAAATATAATGATGTTAGACATCAATCAACATTAAGATAAGAAATATTCTTTAAACAAAGAATCACTAACATGGTGAAAATCTTCAGAAAATATTTTCATCATCACTATCAAAAATATTAAAATTATTTCTGGTAACTAATTCTTTGGAATATTCAATGTGAGCATCATTATCAGTCTCAATGGTTTTTTCAAATTTTGACATTATATCTGTATTAATATTTTGGAAAAATGAGGCTCCCATCTTTGACAGGGTCGCTTTTAATTTTTTCTCTTCTTTTTTGCTCTACAATCCTCTTCTTTTTTAACCTTTCTTGGCTATCTTTTTTCTTTTTTGGATTACTAAAATAAAAAAGATATATAAAATACTGTTGAGTCAATTTAAACTCTCATATTTGATTATGAAAGCATGAGCTAAATCATGGGATTTATCAGACTGTAATGGATTGGATAATGCTATCTCTGTGTAATCTATAACTAGGTATGTTAAATGAGTTCTGTAAAAGTAATTTGGGCATAAAAAATATTGTTTCTTTTCAAAAACCTTCATTAACATTAATACAATAATTGATAGGTAGAACTTCTGTGGAGTCGTGTAATTTCCGTGGACACCCAGATGCCACGGAAACCACAGAAATTGGCCCACAGAAATTGGAAACGTGGCTATTTTTTTAAAATTACAAGAAACTATCAAGGCTATGACTATGTTTTCTATAATCTTAAATGTGTACCAAAGGCTACGTATCATGCATAAAAGTGATACCTTTATTTCTTGAAAAAAACCTTTTAATACCTGAACACCGAAATTGCAAAATTTCGTTCCGAGTAAACTGAAATCATGTATTTTCATTTTTGGCGGGAAGATGTGGCGATATGATGCACTATCGTTCTCACTGCGCGTAAGTGCATGACTGTCTCTTGCCGGCAGGGCATTTATTGTTCGTTTAAACTTATTGGTGGAAGCTCAGGACGGCGAAACAAAATGACCATGGAAATTAGTCACTTCGCTCGGACAAAACTACCGTTGACATGTATTCATTAACTATGAGTTTAAATATTCAAAAATAATAAGCTTCTTGTAGGTCAATTATTACTTAACGCAATCAAAATACTTTTTCCTGTATATGTTGGAAATTATCTTCCTGAGAGGTAAATGCTGTGTATGAAAGTGATTCTGGACAAGACACAGAAATTGATAATTCGTCATTTACAGATTTTTTTCTTAAAAAGTAATAGTCTTATAAATATAATTTAAGTGGCTTCATTTAGATTCACGTCTCTTTAATTCTGAGAAAAAAAATCGTTGCATTATCTGTAAAGGAGCACTACGTTTTCAGCCTAGACGTGTAAATTTTTCGCCTGAGAAATTCACTCATATATAGTACAACTAGATAATTAGAAATGTATAGGTACCTTCTGGGTCGCTATTCCAATCATAGATGGTGTTCGATGAGTTAACGTCAGCAAATGCGAAAGGTTACAATATTTATAGAAAAAAAACCATTTTGATTTCAATATTTTAGTCTCTTGTCTTGGTATATTTAAACAAAATCCCCTCACCACTTAAACAAACATGCTGTACAATTCAGAGACTCGTTACGTAAGATCAATTTCCAAGTTATTTCCTGCGAATTCGAAGCATTTGGTTACTTAGCCTTACTTTGTGGCTTCCTAACCATGCTACTCGTTGACTAATCTTATTACAGTAATGTTAATGTATTAACTTTTCCTTCTGCTGTAATAGATTTGTTGTTTGTTGCTGGGTGTTATAATGTTGTTGTGATGATCGTTGAGATAAAGATAATTTTATTTGTCAAAACACGCGTATACTTGCAAATTAAGCATGCAGGATGTCATAATATTAATCTTTCGTACGTAAAATTCACTCGTAAGCCGAAAAAAAAATAAGCCATAAGCCCGTAAGCCAAATTTATAAAATTTGCAAAACATAAAAAACTAAATTACTAAAGGCAACTTCAATCCAAGTACAGACAGTTTCTTTAATAGATTTTCAACTTTACCCCTAAAGCATTAAGGATCAAGGTTGATTGGGAAAATTAGACAGTTTCGGGTAGCTTGACCTGCTGGCGTCTGTACATAATAGTCCGTAATAAACATAGATAAGTCAGTAAAATAAATTAATCATAAAATATCACAAAATTTAAGGATTAATGAAAAAATAAAATAAATAGTCTGTTGTAACACTTGTCTTTTAATAAATTTCGAATCTTTTTTAAAAACAAATTGTCGTTGATTGGGCACTTTTATTGTAGCTTAGCTGAACGCTTACCTGCAGGCCAATTCTCGTAATTTAAAACGTTCAAAATCTAGTCGCAGTCTCATCTCGGCGACAAACAAATGTCAAAAACTTGTCAAAATGTAGGGAAAATAGAAGTATTTTTTGACAGATTGAGACTGAGATCAGACTGTGAACGTTCTTAAAATTACGAGAATTGCCCCTCTGTTGTTCGCTTGTTTTTAAAACATAGCATCGTTTTATGTTGATAGAGCTGAGCCTATCGGCTGAGTTGATTCATTTAGATGAATTAGATGATATCGCAGTCCACTACTGGACATAGGCGTCTGTCTCCCAGGCTGCGCCACAACACCCTGTCCTCCGTCTTCCGCATCCAGTCTGTTTCACCCACCTTTTTAAGGTCCTACATGAATGGTTAATGTCAATTGTTTAAAAAGGCATTGAATTACCTAGAAAATTATGTTTTTGCATGTTTTAAATCTGACTTAAGTTATGATTTTACTAGCTGCGCACCGCGGTTTCACCCGCATAAGTTTCGATCCCGTGGGAATATCGGGATAAAAAGTATCTTATGTGTTAATCCTGGTTATAAACTATCTATGTGCTTAATTTCATCAAAATCCGTTCAGTAGTTTTGGTGTGAAAGAGTAACACATCCATCCATCCATCCATACAAACTTTTCGAATTTATAATATTAGTAGGAAAATAGGAATAGGATTAAAACCAGCTTTATATATTTATATCGTAAATTATACTACTGCAAAAATGGGTAAGACAACTTTATTCTCATGGTTATCAAGATGTTAGAGAAATATTTTCTGTATAATATTAATAAATCTTACTAATTATTTAATATTAAATAGGTTTTTATTTATAGAAATCAAGATGTTCATATTTTTCTTATAGTGCCAAAACTTCTGTTTTGGCAGTACAAAACAAATGAGATATAATCATACGCTCCTCATTCAGTAATTAAATTAGCATAATTTGATAAAGTGGTCAACTTGACAATTTATTATATTTTGCAGTCATATTTTGAACGCTAACATTAATGTGGGAATTCCATATTGCAAGCTTTTGTTGATTTTTTTAGGTTTAGCAGTTTAAATTAAATTATACAAGCTGACATAACAGTTCAATTAAACGGACTGATGATTAACTGTCAACAGAACATTATTTTGTAAAATGTAAAGTTAAAGCGCATAAGCAGGATATATAGGTCTAAAAAGTTAATTGAGAACACTTTCGAAAAATAGTGTTACAGCTAAATTCGACCGATTTTAAATTTTCCATAGAAACAAAGATTTCCAATTACTTATCTTTTTTTAAATAACACATTTCGAAAATGTTCGTTTAGACCTATGTGTCCTGCTTATGCGTATGAAGTTTCATTAAAATCGGTTCATGCATTTCGAAAAACAAGGACTTGAAAGTTTGCATGAAATGCCGTACGTTGTAAACGCCCTTAAGGGCTGGCGTTTGGGGGACTGCCTTTTGTAATTTTAACGTTCGAAAAGTGCTGATTCTCAGCCTAATTTGAATAAATGACTTTTAATTTTGAATGGAAAACTGTGTATTGTATGAAGCTTCGGGTTTGTTGTCTGTTGTAGGCTCATAGACTCATAGATGCTTCGCTCACACACATGTTAACATTGTATTTTTTTAAAGAGTTACCGCGTAGTGTCTTGCCGGTTTTTCTCCATAGGAAACAACCAATTGGTACCGTGCACCTAGCTTTTGACGAAAACCTACTGGACTTATGAAAATATGTCCATGTAGGTTTTTGTGAAATAAAATATTTCGAATTTGAGTTTAATTATACCTACTTGGATAGTTTTAATGAGATCAAGGCAATTAATATAATTATGTGACGTCTAGCCCTGTATATTTCGCTAAGTAGATATTTCATAAAGTTTTTCAATCGAGAATTTTGTTTGAATCGAGTTGCAACGACAGTACCTCCTTCACCATGTATAAACTTTCCACAGTACAGTATTTTCCTCTGCACAGGTGTCTTTTGTAATTTATACAGTTGACAGCCGTCCAGTGTGTCCCCGCCGGAACTCCGTGTCCATTCGCGTTACTTGTCGTTGTCAGGACCAGTACACTCCTTGGACGTTGTGTATTTATTTACAAACACATGTGTGTACGTTACCTTATGTTTGCGTTTACTTGTATTGTCAAAGTAAAACATCTACCGAGTAGTATTTCGGCGTTCAGCTAACTGCTTATCAATCTTTTCACGCTGTCCAAGGAATTATCGATAATGGAAAGGTCAGACAAGACAGAACACCTATCGCCATTTGCAGGAACTAATGTCAGTTTACTACTAGGTGGACCGATGACCTTAAAAAGGTGGTTGGGATAGAGCTGGATGCCGAAGGCGGAAGACAGGGTGTTGTGGCGCAGCCTGGAAGACGCCTAATGTCTAGCTGTGGACTACGCTGCTGGACATAGGACGCATACTGCCTTGCTAATTTTCTATGAGCTACTGTTGTAAAAAAGACTGCTTCAAATCCTGTAGACATTAACCACGGGGAGATAGGGCTGCGAAATGAAGTGATAAAATGATATTATTTCTGTAAGTAAATCGGTTTGACATGACAATGTTTTTCTCTACGCTATTTTCTTTAATGAATGAAACCGACCCTTTGACAATTCAAAAGTGCCTGTAATTGGTTTAGTTGAATTAAATGATTTGAGTTTGAGTTTGAATACCACAAGGCATCACTAATCTATTGGCTTTTCGTTGGTGTAGTGATCGCAAGCGCTAATGCTGAGCATGCGGTGTTGGGATCAATTTCCAGGTCGGGAACAGTGATACTGGGTTTGACGATCTGGAATTTCTCGGTAGCGCCCTCTACTACATGGAACTTGAACATAACTGGTGCAATGTGAGTGTCATCATCATTTCAGCCGAAAATCGTCCACAGCTAGACAAAGACCTCCCCCAAGCACCGCCATTTCGACCGGTTCTGTATTTCTCACATCCAGCGGATTTCTGGGGCCTTCACCAGGTCTTCGGTTCATCTTGTGGAAGGCATTCCAACGTTAAATCTTCCGCTACGCAGTCACCTCTTCAGAACCTTTCAGCCCCATCGGCTATCTGTTCTGCGAGAAATGTGCCACATAAGTTTGGCAATACTTCGGGCTACCATCAGGATTCCTGCGGCCTTCACCAGATCAGGTGGTGTACTATTATAATAATAGTTAACCTCTGCCTAATCCATCGCGGAAAACAGTCGTGATGTTATGTTATGTTTTTGTAACAAGAAGGTAAGTTTAAACTACCGACGTCACTGACCAACCAGTTATCGTCCTACGTTTGAACTATGAATGTAATTTTTTCTAAGATCCTAGTAATAATTATGGTTATAATTATAATTGAGCCGCGTTAGACAGACAATGTGTTTCCTTTTCTCATTACATAAATACTATTCATTAGTCGACGAGCCGTGCACGGTAGGGTTGGCGCACAAATATGCAAATTGTAAATAAATAAATTAAAAAAATACTTATTTTTATTTTATTTTATGACCATACACGATGAATGGACTGTGTGAATGATGATATGGTTAGAAAGGGGGTGACTACAGAGATGACGACTAATAGAGAAGTATGGAAGAAAAAGACATGTTGCGCCGACCACAAATAAATTGGGATATGGGCAGGAGATTAATGATGATGAAACTGCGTGGTAATTGCGTAGCACATTAATAGTAGCCATGGTTTTTTTTGACAGTTCAACAACACTCATTGCGATATTTACATTGTTGAGCAGACAAATTTAACGAACATATGAAGCAATGTATTAGCATTATTCTTCAAAACGATTCAGATTGTGATTGTTACGCAATGAGGGTGCAGTCAAGTCAAGGCAAGTCCCGAATTGACAGGTGAAATGTATGGAGTGACAGGACTTTGCGATCGAATTCGGTCGTAAAGCGGTCGCTATGAATGTCGAGACTGCTGGGGCTGGATTAGGTAAGATTTAGATTAGTTCTCCTAAATGTTAGACATCATTGACTCTACCTTTCATATTTGACATTAGGTACATTTGAAAAATGCTGCAAACAGAAAATATGTCATAACTTAGTGGGGGAAGGAAATTAGAAAGAAGGGAGACCTCACCACATATGCAGAATAACGATACATATATCATTGGTTAATGCAAAAGTGACAGTCAAAACAAAAACTGTCACGGATTAATTGGTTCCACAATATAAGTTACAGAGATAGACAAGTCACGACACTTGGTGATATCAGGATGATGTCATCAATGAACAGGTGGATGCTGCCGTCATGATCTCATATTGGCCTCTCAGGGCTTCCACGCGGGAGTATTGTGACACCACGTGGTTATAGGCCAATGAACTTGATGTTTTTGGTCACCTGTAGAAAATATATTGTGCATTGAATAGGTATGAACTGCAAATATGATGCTTAAGACGAGAGAGATATTTATGCATGCTGATAATGATGATTTTTTTAGGTTTTGTTACATTGTTTTTCTTCTGCTAAGTAAAGAAAAGAAAGAAAGAAAGAAACGAAAACGAAGAAGAACGACGAAGACGAAGAAGACAAAGACGAAGAACGAAGCGACGAAGTGTCACATGATTGATGTGATATTGACATGTTGCGCTGCTGCCCCGTAATTGGGTTGTGGAGGTCAGATAGGAAGTCGTTCTATTGTAAAATTCTGGTATTCAGCTGCATTCGGTTAGGCTAGAAGCTGATCCCAACATAAGCGGGAAAAGCTCGGCGGATTGATATTGGGCTATGCACTGACATTAGTTTCTGAAAATATGATCAGAAAACTGCTGTCACAATATCATGTAAGTTGTAAAGTCTGGTTGAATGAACTGACAACAACAAAATCCAACCACTAGTCACGATGTCATACGTCAAAATATTATTAGCCGACTTCAAAATGACGAGGTTTTTTTAATAGGCTCTCAGAATATATATACTGTCAGTTTGAATAAATCGTAGTCTGGTTCTCTCTCTCACTATGCACAAATCATAGTCTGGTTATCTCTCCCTCTCTCTCACTATGCACAAATCATAGTCTCTCCTTCAGATAATCATACTCTATGCATAGATTATGGGCCAAACTGGTTCACAAATTCCACAAATACCTACTAGACAAATATAAGCTTCACTAGCTTGTGTCAACCCTACCAACGCCGTCGGATGGCAGTGATTCAGTGTAGTGTTCCCTGTGTTTTTGCGAGCGGCTGGGGTGTTGCGGCCGCCACGTGCTCTCGGCCGTCGAACCCGGCACACATCTCCTAAAGGAATACTATGCGCGAGCGCTGGGTAGAGGAAGTGTTGATGTCGTGAGGAGAGGTTCGTTTGTTTGGTTGGTCTGTTTGTCTTTCTGTTTTTCCCCCTCCACCATGAGTTGGTGGAGGGGGAAAACTTCTTTGCACCTGTAGTATTTTCATGGTTGCTTCAAATCAAACTCAAATTCTAAATAGTCTATTTTACATATATTAGATTTGAAACGTAAGAAGCTAGGTGCACGGTTCAAGTATTTTCGCTTTAGTTGGTTCTTTTAATATTATGTTATTGATGTAATGGTTCTGGGATGGTGTTGTATGCTATAATTTTTAAAAAGGGAGTGATTTGTTATTATACTAACGTTTCTTAACATTATTTTAACGTAATAGCACACAAACGTCTTTCAATGTTCTAAAAACTATTTTAAAATAACTCAAAGAAAAACAAAGAAGTAAATAAATCGCTAAGCCATCAACAAGCCCCTCTACCCTACACAAAAGTAGGAAAAGCACATTCTATCCTCCGTTTTTATAAATAAACCTTTCCAATAAGGCAGAGAGCCCGTCAACTTCGAATTAAGAGCCACTAGAGGACCCATAGATGCCACATTAGTGCTGTTTTTATATACTTAACGTGCATTCTATGTGCTGCAAGCATGTGCATTAGAATAGCACTGACGACTCTAATGTTAATTAAAATTAGTGATTAATTGCATGCGTTTCTTTACGAGGGTGTTTCCGACATGAATTAGCCTAAAATGGGTGTAGCTCCTGGTTGGTGAAAGCCTGATCAAGGTTTTGAACCTCAATGAATCTGCTTAGCCTTTTCCCTCGGCGGCTTGCAGTCTAACCGGACGCAGCTGAATACCAGTATTTTACATGGAGCGACTGCCTATCTGACCTCCAGGATCCAGTTCTTGGGTAGGTAATATGTTACCCCTTGGTAAGACTGGTTGTCATTTTGATCATGGTTTTGAACATCTGATCAATAAATCTGCTGACAATTTCATGTTGGCTGTTGCGATTGGATGTCAGGTGTTTTGTTTTTATTGAGGAAAATCGTGGAAAATTTCAACAGGGTTTTTCTTACATTTCTATGCCAACAAACTAGAGAAAGCGACTATAGGACCCAAACGTCTTCGTAATAATGTTGAAATACTAATACTCGACGAAAAACAAAAGTTTATATAATATTAACAGAATTTAATAAATGATTAGCTGCGCCCCGCGGTTCCACCCGCATAAGTTTCGATCCCGTAGGAATATCGAGATAAAAATTATCCTATATATGTTGATCCTGGTTAAAAACCATCTGTGTGCCAATTTCATCCAAATCCGTTCAGTAGTTTTTGCGTGAAAGAGTTTCAAACATCCATCCATCCCATCCATACAATTTTTCACGTTTGTAATATTAGTAGGAAGTAGGATTTATCACATCTGGGATAATTATTTCAAAATAATTTGTGTTTTATACTTCCGTATTTTATACCAATCTTTAATAAGAAAGAATTTGACCTTATCCATCCTATCAATATGATCATAAATATGCAGAATGTTAAGTGGCTATTAAAACCTTAGTTACCTACCTATTTAATAAAAACAACAAATAAATAAATACCAAAAACACAAACAGACGATTTCCCGCGCTCAAACATAAACAAGCGCGCACGTGGTCGGACCATAGACATTAAACTCGCCGCGATCTTTTTATGTTCCGGTCGTTGACCCGCCAGCGATTAAGGCGATATCACACGGACTGATATCAATCGTTTGAGAAACGTGTGATGTGAACTGAACTGAATGTTTGAATGATGAATGTGAGTGAGGTAGTGAATGGATGCGGAAGGAGCGGTGGCATCATTTCGGAGAGGCCTATTTTATGGGATTGCAGCTGAGATATAAAGCTATGACCTGGCAGACTTCGAGTTACGTGATGTTATTTCTTGGTATGCTTGCACCATTTTCTGTGACATTTAGCATTGGCCAAATGTGAGCTTAAGAAATATCTTAAATAAACAAATATTATATTAAATAGATACAAAAAGGAAATTACATTAGGAAATATAATAAATATAAACCAAAAGTCATTTATTCAAATTAGGCAATAATCAGCACTTTTCGAACGTCAAAATTACAAAAGACAGTCCCCCAAAAACGCCCGCCCTTCACCACTTCCTATTGCTATCGCAGGGAAGAAGAAATGGCGCAACAAACTCCCCAGCAGCACAGCTGTCTGTCCAGTTAGAAAATAATAGGGGTTAAACCGCCCACACAGATGAATAACAATGAATTGAAAGAGATGGTGGAAGCCGATCCGAGCCTAACTACCCAGGAATTAGCGGCATGGTTTAACGTTACCTTACCAACAATATTGACTCATTTGCGTCAAATCAATAAAATATTATATATAATATAATATCCCTGGACATTTCACACAGCGCCTTCTAGTCCCAAGCTAAGCAACCTAATGCTTGCCTAAATAAAAAAATATGAGAAATGGGTGCCTCATGATTTGACTGATCTGCAGAAAGAAACGCGTGTTGTGTTGCCTTGTTGAATCGATACAGAAATGAAGGAATATTTGATCGAATTGTGACATGTGATGAAAAGTGGATTCTTTACGATAACCGGAAGCGAAAAATGCAATGGCTGACCCCAGGTCAAACGCCGCAACAGTGTCCTAAAGCAAAGCTTACCAATAAAAAGGTAATGGTAACTGTTTGGTGGTCTCAGCATGGTGTTATTCACTATAGCTTTCTCCGATCTGGTCAAGCAATAACGGCAGATGTCTACTGTGCCGAACTCCGAACAATGATAGCAAAACTAGCAGTGAAACAGCCTCAACTCATGAATCGATCTTTACCATTATTGCTCCTTGATAAGATAACGCGAGACCTCATACAGCACGAGAAACCGTTTTAACTCTACAAAAAATTCCATTAAAAACCATTCGTCACCATCCGTATTCGCCAGACCTTGCTCCAACGGACTACCATTTTTTTCGTGATTTGGACAATTTTCTACGTGATAAAAAGTTTTCTTCTCAGGAGGCAGTACAAAATACTTTCACACAGTTTGTCGAATCTAGATCACGAGAGTTCTATCGCAAAGGCATAAATGACCTTCCTATTAGATGGCAGCAATGTATAGATAATAATGGTAATTATTTTGATTAAATAAATATGTTAAATTTTAAAAAAAAAAACGAATTTCAATTTTTCAGTAAAATGCGGCAATTTCATACTTTAACCCCTTATACTTGATACTTGATTGTATTACAATACTAGGTGTTAAGTAATTAACATTACAAGGCACAGAAATAGTTGTTTGATGTTATTGAAGTTCGAACTTTTTCATTTTAGTAACTGGTTTCCTATTAGTGCTTGACATTGTTGTTAGCGTAGAGTGGGACGCCCCCAGCTAGATCACCGACCTTAAGAAGGTGGCTGCCGTGGCTGGGACAGACTGGATGCGGAAGGTGGAGAACAGGGTGTTGTGGCATAGACTGGGCAAGGCCTAAGCCCAGCAGTGGACTACGATAGGCTGAGCTGTTTGTGTAGCTAAAAATGAATCTACTGATTTACTTTTTCTGAGGGTGTTGTAACGAAACGATATAATTTGAGGTTTTTACCGAGAGTTTACAAGTCTTTTAGATCGCAATCGCAATGAAGTTATTCTCATCAATCATTATTATAACTAAAAGTACCTACTGTGGATAATGTATATCCTCACATGAATAAAGCATGAGACGCAAAAAATGCAATATGATGAATTATATACAGAAGCAACAAGCAAGCAAGCAAACAAGCAAGCATACATCTGAATGTCTTACGAATATAATATGAAAGAAATATGTTTGGCTTATAGACTTTCGTCTTAGCTAACATGACAGATATATCGCATCATTTCAGATCATTAGTTTTCATTCCAAATAAATAATAACACTAACAAATACCTGTTTTAGTATGGGTAGCTATAATAAACTGATTGACATATCATACAGAGAAGCCAGGGTCACTTAGCACGCGGCAAAACCAGGAACTAACCAGAAAATGTATGGAATTTGACAGTGACGTTTCTCATTCCCTTGACGAGCAGCGCCACCACGAACTGTCAAAACATTTTTGTCACGCAGCGCAGTAACAATTAACGGTCGTTAATACACTGATTAATTTGACAGATATTAATTGTCCCTTAGATTGAGTTTGAAAAAAAATTATTAATCACGCAAGAGCAGAGGAAGCGGCAAAACATGTACCTGTTATAGTTTTATGGATTATAATTATCTTGTGATATGAAGATTTACAACTTGTAAGAAGAGTTTCCGCACTATTTAGGGTTCCGTATCTAATAAATACTTAGTATTTCACTTCGTATTCCTCTGTATCTAGACTTTGATATTTAATTTGCTAGACCAAAATGACAGCTCGACCTTTTTTTGGTGATGTTGACAGGTTTTATTACTACGCAGCTATCATTTTAGTCTAGCAAATTAAACAGCAAAGCATATTATATCCGATATGATCCTTTTTCCCAGCAATGCGTGGATTTCTAACCTCTTTTTTCCCATTGTTTTTTAGATTGTGTGGACTTATGGCGGTGTAGGAGTATGTGCTAAATAAACATAAGTACCTAATTATTTTCTTTTTTTCTTACTTTCTTTACATTACTGAATACATGTTACAGTTATGTATTTATTTTATGAGAGTTTGTTCCTAAATCTCACGGTGTGCATGAGCTCATGCACACCGTGAGATTGCTTGCTTCACAAGCCACGGAACCGTCCTCCCTCAATCCAAGTCACTCTTTGCCAGTTTATATTTCCTTTTCAATTAGCTACGAGGAGTTCAACCATTTTGGCTGTTAAAATACCCGAACGTTGACGGTTAGCAGCCGTCACCACTCACTGGGACGCTGGCTGTCTGGGAGGTCACACCGGTCACCAATCTGGTCGTGGTTGCCTAGCATGATACGGGCATTAACTCCTGGTTTAGGAGAGGCCCGTCAATGACGTCACTTAATGAGGAGGTGGGCGTTGGTATACTGCCTATTTCTTGACTTGGGTTATCACATGTGTGTAGGGTGTGATGACCCTGAACCGTCCTGATGTAACGATCTCATCACATCCCATGTTTTGCTGGCTGGTTGACCGAAGGCCTCTGTTTTATTTTCTCCGTTCTGCTTGCTAATAGACTATAACAGAAACATAGCTACTAATTTCTTTTGCAGTACTTTCCATTAAAATCAGCTTAAAACGATGACTATGTTCTAAATTCAAATTCCACAACACCATAAACAAAAGCAAAAACAGATCGTTAAAGAAAAATTATAGTGCGACTCCGGTATTGTCGTACCAGCAGACAAGGCTGAATATAATTAATACATTTGCCACACAAGTGACGGAGAAATCGCGAGTATTCACGACTCGGGGGAATGAACGCTAAATTGGAACGGCCACGGAACTATGAAACTAGGAAGAAATGTTCCATCCGACGCTTTCCTGCTCGTTCACAGTGATTTGTTGGTTTTTTATGTATAATCTGCATCAGTTTTTTTATGTGGTTTTGTATTCTGATTACGGACTTATCAATCAGTTAGTCTATGCTATTTAAAAGAAACAAAAACTAGAGTACTCATTGTCTTTTATTAGGTAGGTAAATTATATTACGTTCACTTTTTTAAATACATTTTCGTAATATAATCTAGCCTATAGGTAATAATATGACCAACTATGGACATCTTGTAGCAAATAAAATTATTTAAAAGGTGTTAATCAATGACATTAAGCTGTTCAGTATGGTAACAACATAATGTTAACAAATTGTTTGATTCATTATAAGCCGAATGAACCAAACCCAATTGATAAACTCATACAAAAGATACGAAAAACTATTATGTCATATTTTTTAAATTATGTATTTAATTTTTAAGTAGTAATTAACAATGTTTTTAATAACTACGAAGATGCATAAAACAACCTCACTTAATAATGTCGTACACATGCTATTAAAACTTATCAATCACATCCGTACAATGGAATTTGCGTGGGAAAACGTCAGCGCCATTTTGGTTTCCATAGACACTTTAAAAATAATACGACATTCCTACCATGCCAGTATTTTCCATGTGTCACTAAACTGCAGATGGTATTGAACCCAATTTTAAGCATTAATTAAGACTAAAGGTAAAACACCTGTTAGATTAGGTAAAAACAACTAGTACATACCAACATACCTAAGTTTAATGACCTGTAACTATTTGTACGTAATTGGCGCCCCTTTAATTATAGTGTTTATTTTTTTATTTACGTTTTTATTTTGGTACTTTACGAGGTAACGTGACTCATGTGTTACCACGTGGGGTAGGTTGATGTCCAGGTTACACCACGATGCGCAATTATTTTGGACTATAAAGCCGTTGAACTCGGAGGCCTGCCTTCTGCGAAGAATTTAATCATTTTTGGTTGGAGTTGGACAGTTGGCTGAAATGGAATTAATACAAGGTATTGACCACGTAGAGGAGATAAATTTATTAATGTTTTACTTAGGGCTGATTTTTCAATCGGCAGATAACTTTATTGGAGGAAAAATTTTGAAATTTTGACAGTTATTTATTTTGAAATTTTCATACAAAAATTGTAAAACGTCAATTTTATACCTCGAATAAAAATTATCTGGCGATGGAAAAATTAGCCCTTAATATAAGTCGTACTATTTCTCATTCTTATATAAATAACAATGAAAATCTAAGAAAAAATTATAACAAGTCATTAATTTGTAACTGACCTTTTCAATAATATCCAAGATTCAACCAATGCGCAACCCTCTCACTCTCCATAGACAATAATGAGGTTCCTAGCCAACGACTATAAAATGGCGGAGTTCCGGACTAGAACTAAATGATGGTCAGCACACACGGCATGATACGATCGGGTGGCTAGAACCACTATTATTAAGTATTTATTATCTAGTTTTTGTAAATGTATCATTTTCATGTATTTTGTTACGCATTTATTAGGAAATTCTTTTATAAGTTATAGATGAAATTGATTAAGAGAAAGAGCGCGAAATACATGACCATTTTCCTAAAGGCAGCACCTTAATTGCGTAAGACACTTTCAATCACAATCCCAATCATTTTAAAGGATATTGTAATCCGTTGCTTCATTATAATCGAAAAATTGGTCTGCTCAACAACAAATAACGCAAGGAATGTTATTGAACTGTCAAAATGAAAGCTATTGCTACTGTTAGTCTGTTACGCAATTACCCCGCGGTAATGGTTACTGGTGGAAAAAAATCTAAATGGGAACCCTAAGTTAAAGCAAGTTCCTCCACCCTTGAACCAAACTCTCGTCAATCAAGATGAAAAAGAATATGAATGAATGAGGAAAATGCAATGAAAACTACATCGCTTTTAAAGACTGCATTAAAATAGTTTAAAATACCTACGTATATGTTTCCGTCGGTTAGTTTTGGTAGATTGATTTTTAAATAACATTTATATAAATCATGAAAGATACTTAAAAAATCGATCTTATTCTAACTGGCTTCTGTCCGCGGCTCCGCGTGGATATCAGAAATGTACCTACCCGACGGGAAGGTGCGGGACAAAAAGTTGTCTATAATTTCTATAATTGTTGAAAAGGTGACATACAGACAGAGCTACTTTCAAATTTATAATACATGTATAATTACTTATGGATAAATACTACAAAACTGTCAAGTATCTTTTCAACGGCTACATCTTGTCCATTTATCAAGAAAATCATTTACCAATTCTAAAACTATAATCCTACTTCCCAATTAATCCAACTAATATTATTAACGCAAAAGTTTGTGTGGATGGATGGATGTTTGTTACTCTTTCACGCAAAAACTACAGAACAGATTTTGATGAAAGTTCACAGTAATATAGCTTATACATCAGAATAACACATAGGATACTTTTTATCCCGGTATTCCCACGGGATCGACACTTATGCGGGTGAAATCGCGCGGCGCTGCTAGTAAGAGTCATAACCATTTAAAAACGTTTGGTAGTAGATTAGTCAGGTGGCAAATAAGTCAATTGACGGGTTGACGGCCTCGTAAATTTCGCAGGAAACCCCAAAAAACGCCTAAGTAATTGGTATGAAACAGGTTATCAATATGGTACAAGAGCCTATGCTAACACATGCACTACGAAAATCACCCTTACTGCTACGACATCAAGGTGCTGTCAATGTTAAATGGATGGTTGGATTAGCGGCTATAGGATTTAAATCAGAGGGAGAGAGCCTACACTATCGATGAATTAGCTTTTTTCTATTTATCTTTCTAAGATTTATGTAGCTTGGGCATTCCGCATGGCAACAGTTAGCAAGTGGTTTTCGTGAACATCAATAAATTATCAGTCCAGGTTAAAATATAAGTAGGTAGAATTATAGATATTTATTGGCTACGGGCCACGGGCAAAGAATAAAAATGGCGTATTGACATGTTGACTATAAAAAATCTGTCAAGACGCCATATTTATTTTTAGGACTAGCTTCTGCCCGCGGCTTCGCCCGCGTGGATGTCGGAAGTTATCCCACGGGAACGTGCTAACAGGATAAAATGTATGTGCTTCCCCAGAATGCCATCTATCTCGCGGGCCCTTTGTGGCTAATTACAGTAGAAAACCAATTGTGTCTCATTAGTGGTGATTAAGAGGGTACCTATATGATATCTTTACCTAAGTACCTACCTAATTAAAAAAAAACTCAATAACAGAAAATTAAATACCTATCTAAATAAACCTATTTCTGATGATAACTAATCTAAACTCAATAAATAAGCAAAATCCCTAAAAACTAATATCTATACGAATGACTAATCCTACCTAACAGTATTATAAAATAACCTACGGTCACTACGTACACTATCAAATATACTACCTATACTTTAAAATTAAAATCTATACCTACGACTCATATAAAAATAAACCTAAATAACTCTAAAAACTAAAAGGAATAAAAATGAACTCCACTGCGGGTGACCCAACCTACGACAAACTTAGTATTTGCGGTTGGTACAGTACAGACAGTGGTAATCGGGTATAGGGATCGAACCGCAAAATTAAGTTTGTTTTTTATTGTACCTATATACTTTTCCGGGATAAAAAATACCCAGTGTGGTGCCCAGGATATTAAAGAATAATTATACCAAGTTTCATCGTAATCGAACCGGTAGTTTTTGCGTGATGCCTGAACAAACAGACAGACAGACAGACAGACAGACAGACCGACAGACAGACAAAAATTTTTTTAATCACATTTTTGGGTTAGGTGTCGGTCTAGTAACACCCCCTGTAAATTATTTTTTTGATATTTTCTATGTACAGAATTTTCACTTCTACAGATTTATTATAAGTATATAGATAACAGTTGTCTGAGCATTGAAAAATCAGCCCTTAGTTCGCTATAGGTAAAAAATATTGGCTTAATTCTCTAACCCTAAAGAAATTCAAATATCCACAAAAAAACACACTTCCAAAATCCTTCTGCTCCGCTCCAGCACAAAATTATTCCAAGAAAAATTCCAACACTGAAACGTCAATTTGGTAACTCTTCCCTTATCACGTACTCCACAATTATCATTCTCCACACGTCACAAATAGTTACATTTCGTCAAATTTCGTCACAAGTCGTTCGTGGTCAGGGTCGCTGGCTACGCAGAGTTCGTCGCCCGGTCAAATATTTTCGGAGACTATAAAAAATCTGCAACTCCTATTATGACGTCAGGGCCAGTTTGGCAAGTTTCGCAAGGACTTTTTTTGCGTTGTAATTATTTTTTTATACGTTCATCAACTTCGTTTGCATAACAATCCAATAATAACATTCTTTTTTGGGGCTATAAACACGTTCTTGTTTCTATTTTCGTGTAACAGGTGCTTGTAAACAGATAGATTAATTATAATAGTTAACATTTCACGAAATGTAAACGAAATTAGTTAGAAAATAAAATTAATTTTCAATTTAAATCCCAAAATAATCAATTACAACAACAATTTATTGCGATAATCGATCAATAATCAAACAAAATGTTAAAAGGCCGCCAACGAGTGAGATTCATTGCGAAATTCGAAATACAAGATGGCGCCGGCTTTTTTTGCACAATGCGCGCCAAAATAAACTGGCGGTCGTTCGTTAACCTCGGCGTGTTGACCCGGCGTGACGTCACGTGACGTGTTGGCTGTGACGTTGCGCTACGCCCACGGCCTCGCGCCTGCGCCGATGATTTAATACAATCGTTCAAGGTTCCTTTTTGTTATAGTACGGATATTGTCCTATATTGCTTCAAAGAAACGTGCGCGTATTAGAATGTTTGTTTTAATTCTTAGTACTGTTTTAATATTAGCTCTAAGATAACAAAGTATGTGTCTAAGAAATATTGTAGATTACAAATACATTTTAATACCTATTCAATATCTCTTTTACACTAGTATATAATATACTTTATGTATATTGTATTATGTAAATAGTACAACCACAGACTACCTAAAGTATTCTCTCCTTAAGGTTGTCTTTAAAAAATCGCTCTTAGCGATAAGACCCTCCTTTGTAAAATTTCTACATTTGTATCAGTAATTTATTTATTGAGGATCTCCAACAAAGGATACACAAATTTACAATAGAAATTTACAATAATAAAAAAAACCGGCCAAGTGCGAGTCGGACTCGCCCATGAAGGGTTCCGTTACGTTACGATTTATGACGTATTAAAAAAAAACTACTCACTAGATCTCGTTCAAACCAATTTTCGGTGGAAGTTTATATGGTAATGTACATCATATATTTTTTTTAGTTTTATCATTCTCTTATTTTAGAAGTTACAGGGGGGGGGGGGGGGACACACATTTTACCACTTTGGAAGTGTCTCTCGCGCAAACTATTCAGTTTAGAAAAAAGTGATATTAGAAACCTCAATATCATTTTTGAAGACCTATCCATAGATACCCCACATGTATGGGTTTGATGAAAAAAAAAAATTTTGAGTTTCAGTTCTAAGTATGGGGACCCCCAAAATTTATTGTTTTTTTTCTATTTTTGTGTGAAAATCTTAATGCGGTTCACAGAATACATCTACTTACCAAGTTTCAACAGTATAGCTCTTATAGTTTCGGAAAAAAGTGGCTGTGACATACGGACGGACAGACAGACAGACAGACAGACAGACAGACAGATAGACAGACAGACAGACATGACGAATCCATAAGGGTTCCGTTGCCATTTGGCTACGGAACCCTAAAAAGGTTCTCTTACGTGCGCTCCTTCAATTACAGAAGACCACAGCATGCACATATAGCTCGGTGTAAACACAATAAAAATAGAGAATATAAATTATCAATGATGAATACAAATTATAAAATTAGAATTAAAATATTAAGATTGAGCATTCAGATAAAAATTGAGAAGAAACATTGAATAAATTTGAGGAAAATAATAATTTTCAAAGATTAACATGAGATTGAGCAATAATATTAGGTACAATGGTTTAGTTTAATAATAATTATAATTAATTCACATTTCAGAGTGAAGTAATAAAGAGAATTCTATTCTATTTTAAACTCAATGTAATTGATTGTTTTTTTTTTGTTTGTTTAGCATTTTAGAAATTGTAATCCTTATTTTTATCAGCTGTTAAGTAGTGTTATTCGATTTGGATTTTTGTCACTTTTTCAAATTCAAATTCATTTATTTGCTAATATGGGTACTTTTTAAAATCTCTATTCTCCAATAATAAAATTCTCCGTCGCGGTAAACCACGGGCAAGGTGGTGTGACGATCAGCCAGTCTATTCTGTAACCATCTTAGGTGAAGTGAGCGTGGAGTGAGCTAATTCCAACTAATGCTAGAGATTGACACTATTGACAGCTCACTCTAAGCTCACTTCACCTAACTTTTCACGGTGAGATTTTTACAGAATCGATCGGCTGATAACGTTTGCAGGGCCAAGATGGCCAGAGATCGCACATGACATGGTTTGGAATGAAAAAGAGGCTCTTGCCCGTCAGTGGGACACTAAAAAGGCAAAAAAAAAACTCCTATATCTTCTCCTGGTTCTACCTAATCCTTAACAAGAGTATTATCTAATCAAATAAAACATTAAGACAATGTCAACAGGAGGATGTGCAGCAGTCTGCAGTTAATTCTCAATCATATTATCTAAAATCCGTCTGGTAGCTAAGCGTATCTACAGCATCCTATGGAAATGATTTTCTTAATGACTTGGAAATATATTCACAATTATTTGGTGAGGTCCAATTCATCATCATCTGCCTAGCCTTTTCCCAACTATGTTGGGGTCGGCTTCCAGTCTTACCAGATGCAGCTGAATACCAGTATTTTACTTGTAGCGACTGCCAATCTAACCTCCACAACTCAGTTTAAAAAAAAAAAAAAAAATTGACTCTGGGCTCACTCTTGACCTCAGTCCAGCCCAGAGGCAGGGATGAGATCTACGGTGGAACAAGCTTGCCCAGAAGAAGCCTATTCACTCTCGCCTTGAAAAGATTCGGGTTATAGGGTAATACGATACCCCTTGGTAAGATTGGTGGTCAGACTTTCGGGCTTCTGACCGAAACCGTAACGACTGTCAAAGATCCACGAATGACAGCCGGGTACAACCGATTAACGTGCTTTCCGAGATACGGAGGGGTCTTGGTGTGTAAATATGGTTACCCATCCACAGACCAACCGCAGCAAGCGTAGCTTAACTTGATCGATCGACCTGTGCGGCTGTTATTATTTAGCCACGGGCCTATTATGGGATCATATTCAGAGGTGAAAAGATAATTTATTGCCTCCATTTAATTTGCAATTTCCTAATTAGGGTTACTTAGGTACTTACGTGGCAATTTTTGTGAACGAGCTTAGGACTTTTCTAGTGGCGATTTTGCGAGGCTTATATTCCTTATGATACAGATAAAATAAGAAAGAACTGAATTATTTCAAGTAACTACACTATCTAGTCGTTGACCCCGTGGTAACTTGAAATATGTTTTTCTTTTGTTTTATCGTGTTTAAATGTCGATATCAATCATGTATAGTTTTCCCAGCTTATTTTATTTGACACTGTATTTTAGAAGATTATGCTACGAGATGATGCTACGACGATTTTAGAAGATTTTCTACATTGAGAAGATTTTCTGCTTGTAACTATTCTATAAACAACTTATTGACAGGTTACAACTTACAAGGCACCTATAATAATCTGTCCCGGAAATTTTTATAACATGCCTCGATATTAATGTACAATTTCAGACTAATAAGATGGGTCTACCTCGTTGTTCTAATGGTCGCAAGCGTTACTGCGGAGCATGAGTTGCTGGATTCGATTCCCAGGTCGGGTAAAATGTTCGCTGAAAACCAGCGCTGGGGCTCTGTCTCGTCTATACGAGACGGCCATCGCTCAGCATAATGCTAAGACCCTATGGTCTTAGCATTATGCTGAGCGATGGCCGTTTTGCGTGAATGTGACGCATGTTCACCCCCAATTTGTTACTTTTTTTTGTGTGTTTAAGTTCTTTTTTATGCGTCATGTTTGCCGCAAATAAATGCATTTTCTTTCTTTCTTTCTTTCTAACTGGCGAATTTTGGGTGTACTACTAAAGTTACATCTCTGTCTAACCCTTCCGGGATTACAGTCGTAATGAGATGATTCAATAATAATAATAATAATATCCCTGGACATTTCACACAGCGCCATCTAGTCCCAAGCTAAGCAACCTAATGCTTGTTTATGGTAACAAGATGGCTGATAAACTACTTATATACATTTTTTTGATATTTAAATTTTAAATTTTGATTATCATTTTAAATTTTGATACAATGTTGATATTTGTTTAAATTAAAATAACGTCAATTTGAAACAAATAAAATTTGAATATAGAAAAATAAACATCAAAACTAAAATATCTTGGTATCATCATTGACCAACACTTAAATTTCAAATCACATATTAATACCCTAACTGGCCGCGTACGGAAACTTATTTACATTTTTAAAACATTGCGACATGTAGCACACGCTTCAGTTATCCGGAATGTATACTTCGCTCTTTGCCAATCACTAGTAACCTATTGTATTTCCTGCTGGGGTGGAGCTGCAAAGACAGTGATGAAGCCTTTAGAAATCGCTCACAGAGCCATACTTAAAGTTGCCACCTTTCGCCCTATCTTATTTCCAACGACCGAACTTTATAAATCCTGGAACGTTTTAAATGTTCGACAACAGTACATTTTACATATAGTTTTACTCCAACATTCCAGAACACCATACAGACATATCTCTAAACGCCGGAAAGACAGAATCTGCACTATTCCACCTCCACGTACCTCTTTCGTAAAACGATTCTCTTTATATCTTGCTCCTTCTCTCTATAATAAAATTAATGCAAAATGCCCAATCTTTAAACTTCCATTCTACAACTGTAAAAAAACTGTACGGACGCTCCTTTTGGACCTCAATTATGATGACACTGAAATATTCCTCACAAAGTAATCATGTTAACCCACCCCTGTTTGTACAGACACCCTTACGAGGACCTTGTTATTCCTAGAACGAACCGAGGACCCTCCAAAAAACTGGTTTAAATACCTCGTTGGCCTTTTAGAGTAAGATAGAAAGAGACAGGTGAAAAAATCTATAGTGATGAGCTTATTGGGATAATGCTATCTCAACATTTTTCTGTATGAATTTCGGCTATCATACCGAGGACCTGAAATACACTGCTAAATGTGACCAGCGATGCACATACGAGGACTTTGTGTAAGCCAACCGAGGACCTCTGACGTATGCCCTGCGACGCCCTTCCGAGGACGTATTTTTACACAATATTTCTTATAGCTTGTACAAAGTGCGGACGTTGTGTTAGACTTTATATCACTAAACCGAGGACAGTTTTTCGCGTAGAACTTGTACAAACCGAGGACCTGGAAAATCTACCTACCTAAAACATTTTACGTGTAAGATAATAATTATATCAATGTTAGTAGAATGTTCCGATTTATTTCTTACACACTTTTTCTAAAACGAAGTACCAAGCGAGGACAAGTCGATGTCTTTACGTTTGTCGTTGATGCGGACCGCGAATAAGATGGGTATAATCACTGTGAAGGAAAGGTAAGTTTTTAATTTTATATGTATAAACAACTTTAAAATGAGTATATTATTATAGTATCAGATGCTGCAGTCAGTGTCGTCTTTACATGACGGTACTCCTCAGCACTTGATAGCATCGTCTTCAAAATTGGCATACGCGTTAGGTTTAGTAGGTGTAGTAAAACTAAAATAATTACCAGTTTGTGCTGATGCTGCAGCCAAGGTTGTTTCTTCATAAAGGAACTCCTCAAGTTTATCTAGTAACACCAAAATAATTACCAGTTTGTGCTGATGCTGCAGTCAGGGTCATTTCTTCATGAGAGAACTCCTCAACAGTTGATAGCAGCGTCTTCAAATTTAGCATACGCGTTAGGTTTAAGTTGTAAAACTAAAATAATTACCAGTTTGTGCTGATGCTGCAGCCAGGGTCGTTTCTTTATGGGGGAACTCCTCAATAGTTGGTAGCATCGTCTTCAATATAGCTTACAAAAATAAAGTAAAACTAGAATTCAGGTTTTAAATGAGTAGATAAATCAGAATTCGGAAACTTCAGTTTCATGATAGGTATTCAATACAATATCAAGTTATTAGGTATTTCGTTTCTTTCACATAAGCCGGGTTAAAGAAAAGACAACTGAAGTCTAAATTCTAGATCTCAAAGATGCTGGTATTGATTATTCCAAAGAATGTTTGCTATTTTGTTTTATTAAACGTGATGTAACTAATAGTTTTGACTATACCAAAGATCGTTATTTCTTTAAGGTACATGTCACATATCAGCTCACCTGCCTTTTTTTCTTTTCTTGCGTTTTTCGCTATTTACTACGATGATCGACGATAAATACGATGATCAAAACTGATGATACAACAATAAATTAAACCATTTTATTATCAGTTTCCATGATCCCGCATTGTGTTATTTAGCGAAAAAGCAATAACTTTTGAATTTAACAGGCCGTTGACATGAATGATTTATCTTTAATCATTTTATAGCTAGTTATTAAGTTTTCAGGCTTCCCAAATTATTTTGATCTCACTTGATAATATTTCTTTGTTGTTTTCTAACTAAGCATTGTGTTAAGTAATGTTATGTTAAGTTTTTAGCCCAAATTATGTTGATCTCTTATAATTATGGTTTCTATAAGTCGTTTTGTTTAACTCGTTTTCTAATAACTGTTATGTAAGTTTTGTAATCATGCTTCTCAAAGGTATTGTTGCAACTTGATGATTATTTCTATAAGTAGATCGTTGGTAAAAGTTTGTTAAATAATTTGTTTCATATAAAGTTCAAAATAGTACCATTACTAATCCGACAGACGTTGCAAACGCTTTTAATAACTATTTTACTAAACAGACATAAAATAACATGACGAAACCACCGGACACTACGAATTTGACAAGTAACCCTAACTAAATGTTAATGCATCCAGTATTACCGCAAGATATTATGAGAGCGATACAATCATTAAAAAATAAAAGTAGCACTGAATATGATGGTACATGAACAAAGGCTGTAAAATTCGTACCAGGCGACATCGCCTTGCATCCGTGTCTTAACTTATGTATCAGTACTGGAGTATTTCTGGATAGTTTAAAAACAATTATAATGAAGCCACTTTAGAATTTTTTTAAAGAAGATCTAGCAAATTATAGACCAATTGCTTTAATACCCATTTTTTCTAAGGTTATAGATAAAATGATTTATAACTCTGTTAATAATTTCCTATCCAAATATAATGTTTTAAGTGCGGAACAAAAGGGTTTCAGAAAAAAATAAGGGTATAAATACAGCGGTTTACGATTTAATAAATGTCATATTGCAAAATGTGGATAAAAAAAGTACCAGTTTGCGCAATTTTCACGGTCATGACGAGGGCATTTGATTGTGTTAATCATGAAATTATTACAAAAAAGCTAGACATCATAGGCATCAGAGGAAATGTACTTAATCTCTTAAAATCATACCTTAACAATCGTAAGCAGCACACAGAAATATCTAGAATATGTCCAAAAAGTAAGCACGAAGAAAAATATTTATCTAAGGCAAGAATTATTAGGTATAGCCACAGACTTATATTGGCATGGCGCACCACAGGGCAGTGTCCTGGGCCCTTTACTATTTTTGCTATATATTAATGATTTACCTCGCCACATTGAACATAGTAGTGCCTTAATTGAATGTATTTACAAAAAAATATACGAACATGACATAAATGAAACGTTAATAATCATTATACGCTGGCTTGAACAAAAAAACTTAGTGTAGATGCGTATGTACTTTTTAACCTAACGCTGTATGTGTGCAATTTAATAGTAACAGATAGCTGCGTACGTATTTAAGTCCCTAAAATTATTAACATTTCCATCACTTTATACTATTGAGGTGGCTGTTTTTGTTTAATAAAGTGTCCGCAAATAGAAACCGGACAATCAGGAGACAATATAAAAATTTGCTAATTGTTAGTGGTTCCGATACCGCCCTATTAAAGAAAAGTATTTAATGTATGTGTCCGATCATTTTTAGCCAAAACTGTTTGCGTGCCCTAGTTAAGGTAGTTAGTATAAGGATCATTTTAAACTTAACATCTGTAACTTGTACCTACTTTCTGTGCAAATAAAGATCTATTCTATTCATTTTAAAATAAACTTACTTCTATTTCAGTAAAGTTTATGTTGTTTTCTTTAGTGCGTTCTTAATCTTTATTTCTTTGTACTTTTTGTTTGCTTCAAATCTTGCTGCTGAGATTTCGCCTTGTAAGACATTTACTTTAGGTTCTTTATGAAAAGCACACGTATTCAGCTCCTGCCAATATAATATTTTATGGTGCAAATCATAATGTTGTATAATCTAAGCAGGCCTAGGTACTTAGCACATACTGCAGAAGAAGCCTGATTATTCCTCGTGCACCTAGTAGCTAACGATTTGTTTAAGGATTCAGTCTACCTTCGCTTTTCTCCTTCATAATTTTATTTAAATGATAGCATATAACTCGTCTTCTACACACGAGGAAAATTGTCGAAACGAGGACTAGAATACACACTGTTCGGAAAATCTAGCAAACCGAGGTCTTAAATACACATTGTGTGGAAAAGCTACCTAACCGAGGACTTTTGTGTTAAAGTTAACACATAGGTCCTCGGATAATACAACAAACGTGAAATGAGTGTAAAGAACCTGTGTATGAGTCGAGAGTGGCACCATCTGGTGGATACACAATGTCTGTGTATGCATATGAATATTTTTGATCAAACCGAGGTTTAGACAACTTTTTCGTGATAAGTATATAGAAAGACTCAAAATCGCTTGCAGAATACGAATCTTTGGTCAAGTCAAACCGAGGACCCTCGAAAAGGTCCTCGCTTTGAAAAGGTCCTCGGTCGTGCCTTGTGTATTCATACGCACGTCCTCGGATGGTACTTAAAACAAACACACACAAATACACACGCACACACTCACACGCACACACTTAACACAATGCACCTACACAGACGCACACACGCATACCCACACACTAGATATGTCTTATATAAATAATAATAAAATATAATATCATTTTAAATTTAATTTTAATATTGATTTTAATTTAATTTATATCTTAATTTTAATTTTGTTTATAATTTTGGTTTGATTTTAATTTGGTTTTTGATTCTATTTTGATTTTGTTCTTAATTCTTATATTGATTGTGAATTTGTTTGTGATTATGATTTTAATTTTGGTTGAATTTATTGTCTTTTGTCACATTTTTGTATTGTTGCTGTGAATTGTTGTTTACATAAGTGGATGAAATTAAACTTATTTATTTGTTATGGATAACTATTGTACAGTAACTACACTTATGTCCAGATGCTGTTTCAAACTTTAATGTTTAAACACACAATATTTATATAATAATCCGCCAATCAGGGGACCGGCACTGTCTCTCCTTAACACAGGCTAAATTCTAGCCTATCTAGGAGAACAGTACTTCACCCGTCTTTATTGTATAGTTGAACCTAAAAAATTACATATATGCAACATTTGTAAACTTTGCAATCCCATTTTGAAATAAACTATTATTATTATTATTATTAAAACTGACACATATCGAAAAACAAAAGAATACTCACAAAGCCATAGAGCCACAAAATTAGTTGCAAAAAGCACAAAAGAAAACTAAAAACGTTTGACGAACAATGCTTCCTTTGAACCTACTTTTCATTATGTCCAAGTTCAAGGAACTAGGTACTAATAAAGATGTGGCCTAGATTTGAAGCCAGTATGTATTCAGTTCTAGACTCAAATTCTTTGAAAAGCTACTAAATGGTATTCAAATAGTCAAAACGTATTTTCGTGCGTAAAACTTGTACTGCGGCCGTATTCTGGAGCGAATATTGTTACAAAACTACTTTTTGGAATAAACGTTTCGTATTTATTTTTTTTGCGTTAGCAGGAAGCTTTAAGAATCAGGAGTTTTGTATAAAAATATCTCGTCATCAGCCTATAATGTTCCCACTGCTGGGACACAGGCCTTATCTTTTCGAGCTGTAGGTAATCTACCATGCGGGTCCAGTACGGATTGGAGAGAGCAGAGCGCAGCAGCAGAGCAGAGCGTTTAGAGGTCACATGTCTTCGAATTTTTGGTTCTAGGACATCGGCTTTCCTCACGATGTTTTCGAGAGCAGTGGTGGTGGTGGTGGATAAATTAATATCACGTGGTTTTCCTTAATCAAAAAATGATGCGAAGATATCATTGTAATTTTGGACAAAGATATTTTTTTTTTTAAATTGTAGTCGCTCTTACGTAGACTCTAACATCCTGTGGTTTTACTAAAAGACGTAAGTTACATGAAATACGCAAGTTCTCGTTGCGTGACGTCGGTCCACATAATTTTTTTATATGATACCTAATTCTTCCTTCCGTTTTTGTACCCATATACGAGTAGGTAAGTATCTTTTCCTTTTTTCTCTGACGTATTTCTATAAAATTAATGATGAAATTAAAAACATACGTCATTTTTTATTTGCGTTAGTTCTTTTACTTAGAGGAAAATTGACTTAGGCAACGACGACGACAGT
Source organism: Apamea sordens (assembly GCA_945859715.1). NCBI lineage: Eukaryota > Metazoa > Arthropoda > Insecta > Lepidoptera > Noctuidae > Apamea > Apamea sordens. The sequence goes on along the minus strand of OX244006.1, from coordinate 6,062,002 downwards.
GACGTGTTAGGTAGTGACGTTAACCAACGTTAAGGGTTAACGTCACGTCCTTTGGGTAAAAAGAAACATTAATGTCCAAATTTTCCATTGAAGGTTTCATTCATATTTTGATGATTTTCTAGTATTCGAAGGGCGCAATGAATATTGTAATAAAGCCTCGTAAGTATTTCATCGTAGTTAAGTTTGAATGAATACCTAATCAATTTACTACTACTAGGAAGTGGTGAAGGGCGGGCGTTTTTGGGGGACTGTCTTTTGTAATTTTGACGTTCGAAAAGTGCTGATTCTCAGCCTAATTTGAATAAATGACTTTTGATTTTGATTTTAATATTTTACATCATTAAAGTATGCATTACAGACTTTTCGAATGAAACGTTAATAAGTAGTTATCGTTTCACGGAAACTGTGGAAGGTATCCAAGAATGTCAAAGCAGTTGTTGGGCAACTTGTTCCACTGTTGGGCACTGTTGTTGAACATGTGCTTATTAAATTGTCATAACAACCAAACTAAGCTTACAAATCGCGGTTATCAGCTCAAGGGAAAATGCCCGACCTTTGTTCCTGTCATCATACCAACCTCCTCGGCATCCTTCTCTTTCTGCTCTGTACCTTTATTTTTTTATATTATCCTGCAAGCACTTTTTGGAACGAAGTTCGTTATCGCGCGTTGCGAAAGGAGGCTAGACGGAAAAAATGAAGACCAAAAGTTGGAACGACACTTTTTGCTATAGTTGTAAGCCGTGCGGCGTGCGCGTGTTTCTCTGTCTGTCTCTCTCTCTCTTTGAACTTCGTTCCATCCGGGTGTCCCTTGACACCTCTCAAGTTTTTTTTATTCTTGTACTGTGTACTCATGTTTGAGCAGATAAATACATCTTATCTTATCATCCTTATTAGAATTCCTCCATTATAGCCAAGACAAAAGACTTAAAGTATTTTTAGCCTTTATTGTCCCACTACTGGGCAAAGGCCTCCCTACTCTCTTTTCACCGCTCTCTGCCAGAGCTTATCTTTATGAAAGGAGTCCTGCTCATCCCGCCATCTCCGTCTGGGGCTGCCGCAATCTCATTTGCCATTAAGCGGACCCACTGGATCGTTAGTTTAGCCCACTGATCGACTAAAGAACAAAAGTATTTACTTAATAAAAACATAAAAAACGTCCGTTTACTCTTGTCAAATCCTAGATTTGTGAAGATTGTGGCTTTTTAAACTCCAGTCCTCATTTATCTCTCCTCTATTTCCTGCCTATGTCTCGCCCAGGGCATTTTTTTATTATTTTCGTCACTTTAACTACCATATAAATAAAATTAACAAAATGATCGTTAATATCCGCATCAGAATAGTGTCGCGGGCTCGGTGCGTCGCCGCGGCACGGCGAACGGTCGACCTACATACCGGCTGGGGCCCGACCTCCTCAAGTTTATTGCCAATCTTGCAACATATACTTAGGGGCATACAACTCTAACAGACATTTTCTTCTATCACTATTGAGCTAGCTAAGGCTAGTGTGGATAGGGTTGGCAGTTGACATTCTGAAGATTTTTTCATTACATTACATATTATGTAGTACACCCACATTTCGCCAGTCATGTTCAAGTTCCATGTAATAGGGGGCGGGTATTGCTGCATCTTCTACTGAGAAGTTCTTGATGGAAAAACAAAAAAAAACTTTGATCGACCTGGGAATCGAACCCAGGACTTCGTGCGCTTGCGACCAGTAGATCAATGAAGCAGAGGACCCTGAAGAATTAAAAAAATAAACATATAACTGGCTAGCTATTGTACCACTGCTGGACAACAGTTATAACATTTTAAAGAGAAGAATCTATCAAATAAATCATACATACAGAATTAGAACTACCAAAATGATTAGCAGAAGAAGACCCGTACTTATTAGTAATTATCAATCAGCCAAAAGCCTTTGCGCATGACGACGCGCAGGTTTCAAGCAGCAAGTTCTAGGCCAAAGGCCATTACTGTGCTTTGGCATGTGGTTGGTTGCGCGCATCATGTCACGCGCAGACTGCAGAATAACTCATTTTTAATGAGTTGAATGTTTTGACTCTTGGACTATATTGGCGCAGTAGACTGACCACACGACTGACATAAATTGGTTTTAATGCTGATGGTCTTCGGAAAGGTCAGGTCGGTATAGCGTACGTATATGACCTTAGCAGGTGTCGTTCTTTAGTTCCTGCATATCATCTTGCACTTGGTTAATATCCCAATCAGCGCTTCTCCTCCACATTTAATTGTGTAATAAAGTGTGGAACTCTCTGCCAACGACTGTGTCCTTCCACATTTAACCCGTCTGTCTTCAAAGCAAGAGTGAACAGGCATCTTCTGGGCATGCTCGTTCCATCATAGACCTGATCCATCGCTTTCCATCAGGCGTGATCGTGATCAATGGCAGGCCCATTTATCAATAAAAAAAGGAGTGACTATTATGTATGTATGTATTGCCCGTAGCAATTACAAGGGAGAGTTGTTTTAAGAAGGGGTACCTTTGAGTGGTTATAGATTTACTAGTTCTATTCATAAATAAAGGAGTGACTATAAATTGTATGTATGTATTGCCCGTAGCAATTACAAGGGAGAGTTGCTTTAAGAAGGGGTACCTTTGAGTGGTTATCTATTTACTGGTTCCTCATGAAAACTATTTTCCCCACGAAAGAGCTCCACGATCTTCTGTAGTGCACTTCAAACTCAAACTCAAATCTTTATTGCAAACAATGCGGTTCCTAGGCTAAGTCTACTCGAAACAATTTTCGAGTAGACTTATCTTCTTCTAAAACTTAGCCCGTAGATTTGCGTATTTCGTATTTTTATGACTATCTTCCTTTCCCTTTAGTACCAGCTATTCGTATGTATGTATTTTCCTAGAATTTTGGCGTATTCCATTAGGTTTCTCCAAGCCTTGATGAGATGGAGCTTTCATTCAAATGAGATGCAAATTAACATTAGTAGTTTCTAAGGAGCTGCAGCCTTTTAACCTTGACATTGCAGGGGCATGCCTATATAGCATATAAATAGGAATTGCTTTGAGAAACTTATTATAAGACCAAGAAGAACTTCCTTAGATTATATCTACATGGCCACTTGGGTAGTGTGAAAACCTTGTTTTGTCTCAAAGCACTATCTTTTTTTGTAGGTTTTATATTCTTTATATTGATTTAAAGTGTTATTGGGCTTGTTCATCAGGAATTTCTCAGTAGCCGAAGCCTGGAATTTATGCCCCATGATGCCTATAGGCTCGCCCCTTGTTACGTGGGACTTAAACATACCTGTCGAAATGTGGGTGTACTATGGGTACACTTCTGCCTACCCCTTCGGGGAAACAAGACGTCATGTTATGTATATATGCATAAACTCTCATTGAGATTAAATCACATTTTTTCTACTCCGCTTTTCTCTTCCTGCCTGCTTGTGGATCACCAAAACTCAGATGCAGAACGGACTTTAAGTTTAGATATGAGTGAACACCTTCGTATAGGAAAGAAGCTATGTATTTCAATATGAAGTAACAGGCAAATTCATTCACAAAACTTTTTCATTCACAACTACAACCACGGGGTCTTTACGACACACGCAACAACCAACGCACAGATCATTGCGTCACAAGATATCAGAAACTCAACTTCCTTCTCCAACATCCTTCTATTAAAGATTTTTTTGTCTGTGATATATCTGACATATTTCGTCAAGACGTCAACTAATTCGTGCATTTAACCCAGTTCGTCACGGAACTCAGTGACTCAGAGAACGTATCTTAGTTATGACGGTATACAAACTTGTTTTGTTTAGCACTTGTGAATAGAAAGCCTTGGTAAGGTTAGAATAGTGTTGGAGTTATTCATAGGTTACGGGCTAAAAATATGTTTGGATAGCCCTGAGGATGCCAATCAAATATCAATGTGTATGACTGTTTGTGTCGTTAAGGAAAAAGGCGTGATGTATTCATTTGATGACATCCTTTGATAAAGATATGGGTGTGTGGATCCTGTGTCACATTATAAGTAGTTTAGACTCAAATGTTATGTATTTGTGTCCTGGGAATTACGTTTTTTGTTTAAGTGTTTTTTTTTATTAGGTATAGGATTTGTGGGAGCAGCTTACCTTGGCTTATGTGTAAAGGAGGCTATGGATATGTAAAGTCGATAACTGATAACCCAAAAGTCGTTGATGGACGATGGACCAATGTTTTTTTACAAATCTCCTTTGTTCAACTTTACGAAGATACTGTACGTTTATTAAGTAATTCTCAATAGTCATTATAATTCTGTAAGTAAACGAAAAAATCTATATCCAAGTGTATTGTCACAATTACAAATCTTATGGCAACTTTGCCAATTCGAACCTATCTTATGCCATTTCACTAGCCATCCAAACTCCTACAATCAAAACAAACAACACTGCAACCTACGTACAACTGCGCAGACGCACATACCACTCGTAACGGTCGGCCTACATACAGCTTTTGATCCCTCAATGCGAGACCACTAACTGTCTTTAAGTTGTATCACATATTCAGATCATGTTGATTTGTTATGTAGGTACTGCGCATTTGTTTGGTTTGTTAAATAACTATGTTTTGTGCGGCTGTCTTTTGATTTTTTATGCTTTGACCATGGTTTTGGCTGGTTATAAAAATTGCAATCTTTGCAAGTAACATCCACTTCGAGCGTCAGATTGTGTTACGCAAAATTGCATAATGAGAATGACAAGGAAGATACTGGTGAATATCTGTAATGGTTATTATGGATCTCTTGCCAGGATCCACGGCGGTCATCCCTTTCCTAGAAGTAAAGATTCAGCTCAAGAACGACCATTGGTGAACGTTCAAAGAGTAAATTGCAAACTGCTATTTTATTTCAGTTATGGAAGAGCGGAGTCTCCTAACACAGGCTTATCTGCATAAAAGGAGACCAATAACTAGTTTGTTATAAAATAATGAAACATTTTTAATTTTCATATATTTTTTAATTTTCATTAACAAACATTGATTGTTTGTTATGTCATTTTTTGTTTTTAAAAGCAGATATGAATTTAATTCAGTCACCTACGGCACCAAATTTAAGTATGCCAAAAGTGAACAAAGCTTTTCTGGAAACCACTCAGACTCAAGTTCCTGAACAGGCAAAAACATATACCAGCCTAATTCATCTCAATGTTGGGTAAATGCTCTCATGACTTTCAGTAGTCGTTGTTGCTTGATAATTTTGTCCAGCACATCCACAACATAAGCCTTTAATTAAAAAAGCCACCCAATAATTACAATCACAACATTATCGAATATGTCCGTTTAGCCGCTCCGCCCTAACCACAGTTGGAAACCATAACTTGGAGCTATCACTAACGGTTGACCCACATAGGGTTACTTAACGAGAGAACTCACAGTTACATCCTGATATGGCTGCTCTCAGAACTGGGATGGTGAGATAACTGTCCGGCGGCTTATTATGTAGATCCTGTTGTGCTGGATGTGGTAGTGTTGGTCTGAAAGGAAGCTGAGTGCCTTTCTTGTGTTAAAAGCTTAAAAGGAGAGGCGTTGCGGTGGACCTTCTTTGTGCCGTCCTCCTTTGGTTTACACTACAATGCAGCGTTGTGATGAGTAACAGTGCTATATTTGCTCTTTGCTAACCTTTATTCTGAAGATACCACACACGTACGGGTGCAGGGCAACTGTCAATTCATGAATGTTTAGAGTTGATGGGAACTTTAATGTCAAGGGTAGACATTGATAGCTTATTTTGCAATTTAGGAATGTAACCAGAGGGGGCAATTATCGTAATTTTAAGAACGTTCACAGTCTGATCTCAATCTCAATCTGTCAAAAAATACTTCTAATTTCCGTACATTTTTGACGACAAACAAATGTCAAGTTTTTGACATTTGTTTGTCGCCGAGATGAGACTGCGACTAGATTTTGACCGTTTTAAATTACGAGAATTGGCCTGCTGGGCCTCGATGATTACACTTGAGGACACTTGAGTAGGTACTTAGGTAGGTATAAAGTGCGGAGAAATATTCAGAAATACGCCAACGAATCCTGGTGATTATTGTTACATCACAAGGCGAATTTAAGAGAGATTATTGGAAAATTAAATGTATCCCCTGAATTGTCTAAGCTAAGAGAAAATATTTGTTTTTTTTTGTATCTTTGTTTGTTACGCTTTCACGCTAAAGCGGCTGAACGGATTTGAATGAAATTTGGCACATGATTAGACCATGACCCAGATTAGGACATAGGATACTTTTTATTCCGATAATCCTACGGGATCGAGTCTTATGTGGGTGAAACCACGGCGCGCAGCTAGTTACAAAAGAATTGTTGCAGTTTGGGATAAGGGTCATATCATATTTCGTTCATATCTCTATAAGTAGGTAGTTTACTAAGTCCATTGATCTTTGTTTTCTCGCGTAGGTGGTGCATTGCAATGTAAGAGATGAAGATGAGAAGAACTTTAACCAAACGTACAGAATTTATCATAGTGTCACTTTTAAATTGTAAAAGTAAACACTATCAATCCCAATCTGAATCAGGTTGAAGGATATCGCTTATCCATTGCTTCATATGTTCGAAAAAATTCTGCTCAACAACGTAAATAACGCAATGAATGTTGTGAACTGTAATGAAAGTCATTCCTACTGTTAGTGTGGTACGTAATTACCCCGCTGTACAGGGCTTCCATCTCAGGTCAGGATACTTTACTAACATTGTTACTTCATATTTTATCCCCCAGTCCTATCCAGTCAGCTTTTATATCAGCCAAACGTAGTATTATCGGTTTACTGGAAGTGTTTGCGGATCTGAACCAACATGGCGATATATTTTCTTTAGCTGTAAGCTAATTACAGCAGAGTCGACCTCAGGACTGTATATAGACGACTGTTAAATGATTGTGATCGAAACCTAATATGTAGGAGCTATATCTGGATCTGAACGGGACTTGCACATGATGTGAAGTTTATCAATATTTATTAATATAACTTAGCCTTTAGAGGTGAGGGGCTCGTGGTTAAGTAATAACAGCCGCATGGGATCAGGTTAAGCTATGCTTGCCGCGGTCGGTCCGTGGATGGGTGGCCATCTTTACATACTGAGATCCATCTGTGCCTCAGAATGAACGCTAAGCCGTTGGTCCCGGTGGGTGTCAGTCTTGGATCTTTGGTAGTTGTTACGGGTCGTTAGAAATACGAATCATTTTACGGTGAGATTTTTAAAGGAAAGATCGGCTGCTTAGTTTTGAGTGGAGTCGTGGACGCCTAATTGGTACTATTCAATGCTAAACAATGTCAAAGTCGTATGATGCATATTTTGTGTTAAATGGGCGCGGGCTCCGAAAGGCTCCCACAAAATATTGAATGAGTAACCAACAAGCAATTCGGTGCCATTTCTGAAGCATTTCCTGCTTCCGTTCTGAAACGAGAGTTGCCACGCCTAAAAAGTATGAATGAATGAATTAATGATATATTTAACATCATAATTATGGATCAAGGTCTGAATTAAAGTATTTTTATTTTTTTGACAGTTTAACAACATTCATTGCGTTATTTACGTTGTTGAGCAGACGAATTCGAACATTAGAAGAAATGGATTAGATATTACTAATCCATTTCTTCTAATGTTCGAATTCGTCTTTCAAAATGATACAGACTGTGATTTTATAGTGTGTTATGCAAATAGGGTGCAGATGTATGAACGTATAATATGAGTTTGTAAGGATCGCAGCCGGTAGCGTTCTGTGATTTCTGCCTACCCCCATGGGAAAAAGGAGTGAGTTTATGTACCTATGTGTGTAAGGATCAACGGAAATTCCTGTGGAAATCAAATAATAATCAAAACGTTTGCCAACCTGTGAAGCTACAAGAACTTAAATTCACTTAAAATATGTGTTTCGATTAAATGTTTGTTTATGGGTTTATCACAAAACGAAATTTAATGTAGCCACATTAAACGTAAAAATATTTTACACCAAATTGAAAACGTTCGATAAATAAATAAAAAATGAATTTCGGGGAACCATCAAATGATTATAAGCACACACACATAATTTTTAAATCATTTATTACCTCACAATAAAAACTGACAGTACTGACATAATAATTTATCTGAAACCCTCATTATTTCCAGCTAAACTAAGCCTTTGAACACTGTGCAAAAATAACAATAATAATAACATAACAATTTATCAAATAAATAAACGGCTCACATTTTGGATACAGTTAGATCATTAAGCCCAGTGTGTCAAACTGTGCATAACGGGACAAAATTCGTTGACGCATCCAGTTTGGATGACCCAAATTTGAATAAATCTAAAATTACATAAAGCCTTTTTTGATTTTGGCTGTTAAAAATGCTTTTGATTGGGGTCGCATAACGGTGCGAAGGATGTGGTATTTCCTGTATGTATGAGTCAGGTTTTGGTATCTTATTTGTTTTGGCACTTGATAATTATGCATTTCCATCATTTATCTGCACTCGTGACTTGACAAACTCATTAAAACTTGAGGAATGTTCTTTTCTTACGCGAAATAAAATTAGGAATTAGTAGCCTGGAGTCCCGAATTCGAAGACATGCGACATCCACCAACCCGCACTGGGCCCGCGTGGTGGATTATGGCTCACTCCCTCTCACAGAGAGGAGGCCTGTGTCCCAACAGTGGGAACATTATAGGCTGATTATGTTGGCGATAGGCTCGCCTCATATCTCTACTTAAACATATCAATAATAATAATAAAAAATAATATCCCTGGACATTTCACACAGCGCCATCTAGTCCCAAGCTAAGCAACCTAATGCTTGTGTTATGGTAACAAGATGGCTGATAAACTACTTATATACATTTTTTTTTTGTAAATACATACATATTATAGATAGAAAAACACCCAGACTCAGAACAAATACATGTAGGACTTACAAATATTTGTTCTGCGCGGGAATCGAACCCGCGACACGCAGCGCAGCAGTCCGATCCTAGGGCTTAAACATATCTGGCGAAATATGGGTGTACTATAGGTAGATACACCTCTGCATAACTCTTCGGGAGACAGGTGTGATGGTATTTTATACTAACTATATTCTACTGCAAGATTATTCTATTGCCCTATGTAGCCAATAGAGGGATGGAGCCAGTGCGTCTGATCCAACGAGTTCTTAAAACAATACTAGACATTTTAGCAAGAAGTGGTACCTCCCTAGATGCATCTTTCACGTTGTAATTCAGAATTTCTAAGCTATGATAAAAAATCAGACTTCATACAATTTTTTTAAGGGACTGTGTACAAAGTGCAGCCTAAGGCTACACATTTGATTACAGTCAAGTGTTTGAAGATTTTTGCTGCTTTACGGTCGAGTTTTGCAATATCCCAGTGACCCATTTTCTTTCAATCAGTAGTATTCCCGCGTAGTTAAAAAAAAAATCACAAAATATTTACTAACGCCTTTCATGGAGATTTTTTTTTGTTCTGTTTCTATTTTTGTGCAAAATACATTGTGTAATTTGTGGTGAACCATCCTTAATACAAACTAAAACGATTTCTAAACCAAACAAACGCTAAACTACCAGTCATAACTGTACCAACTTTTTGCAGCCATCATCTTTGAGTAATAGACTACGCATAACCGACCTGCCTTAATTCTGTTCCGCATAAATGTCACACTTGGGGTGCAGGTTCGATGTCCGGTAACGGTACACATTTATCTGGGTCACAAGGCTCTGCTAATATCATCGCAACACAACGGTACTCCGTTACTGGCAAGATCATACTACATTAGTCTTTGGGCCAGTCTAAGATGACCTTGGACAAGTATGGATACTCTAAAGTGCTGTTTGACGTGCTTAGGCCAAGTTAGGTGGTTGTAACTTGAGAAGGTTGTCCGAATGGGGTTATGTAACTGTGAGAGACACGTGTTTTGTGGTTCGTGGGAGTATATTATGTTATATGCAAGTGTACTGCGATTGAGGAAGTGAAGTGTATGGAGATAATAATGCAGGCAGTGTGTTTGTGTAAGATAAATGCCATATAAAAATGTTGTGAAAGATGGATGGAGCCCACTGTTAGAGTATAGCAAAAACAAATCGATTCTACTTCAACACTATCGTCTTTCTCATTCTAACTAATAAATATTATTTTTTGGATCCGAGCCCGCCATTTCACTGAAATCCTGCCTTTCTCTTAGTGAATGTACTACTATTTTACCCTTGTGTGCGATCACATGTCTCGCGTAATATTAGTAAGCACACCTTCCTATATATAAATAAATGGATAATAAACGTGTTCATCATCATCATCATATTATTGAAATCCTTAGAACGGCCTTTCCTTTGGTGTCCCCTTTAACCCTATCACTGGCCCTAAAATGAAGGTTGACTGTGTCAGCGTTAATTATCTGGGAGCGTAAATAAAGTACTCAATAAAGAAGAAACAGTGTCTTTGTGAAGGCTGGAGTCCGCTAGATGTGGGCAGGAAGGATCACCGTTCTTAAGAAACCTATTTAATATCTCCTTTGAAATATCACGGAAATGTATGGCTACATTGCCAAGCCGAGTGAGGTGGAGGAATGAGATAAATGACGTTTAAATGGACTGTGAGAACTACGATATGGTTAGAAAGGGGGTGACTACCAAGATGACTAATAGAGAAGTATGGAAGAAGAAAAAGACATGATGCGCCGACCGCAAATAAATTGAGATAAGGGTAGAAGAATTATGTATAAGAAAATCTGTTCAGGAGTTTTTGCGTGAAAGAGTACCTAACAAACGTCCATCCATACAAACTTTCGCGTTTATAATATTAGTATCCAGAAGTCTTTCGTCTGAGTTGAAGACAACGATAACGAGACACATTCTCTTCTATCGATTCCGCCTGTGTGACATAAAAATAGCTGGATTAGATAGTCAGTAAGGTTGATAGGGGAAGCTGACTTCAAGGGGGCGACAAACGAGCCTAAGCAAGCAGTTGGAATGGGCTTCATCTTTTTTACTGACTCTTTGAAAATTCAAAAGTGTCTGATACGGGTTTAACTGAAATTAATGCTTCGTTATTGAGAAAAGTCATTTATTCAAACTACGCCGAGACCCAGCACTTTTCAGCCCAAAACCAGCCGCCCTTCACCACTTCCTAGTGTTATAGGTGGGAAAAAAAAGAAACGCAACAAACTCCCCAGCAGCACAACTGTCTGTTAGAAGAACTTGATTTTATAAAATAGTATGTAAAGTAATTAACAATTTCTTCTCAGTTAGTTTTAATCTTTATCATAGTCTGGCAGTTTAAGTAATTTATACAGCCTACCCAAATTAAAAAAAAAAGTCCTATCTTTGGTATTGTTCGTCGAATCGGTGACCTGCACGATTACTCACAAATACGTGCACTGGCTGGACAGGTCCACTCAATCTATGTGGTTCTTTCCTCAAAAGACCATTTCAGACATCAATCTACATGGTCTTCATATGATCTGACCAAGATTACGTCTGGACTTTAGAAGAGACGAGGAGTTTGTTTCGGCAAATCGCCAACCTCATTTAGTTTTTAAAATGTCATTTTATTCTAAAATTTTATTTTATGACTGACGTGTTAAAGGGTTTAGTACAAACATTACAGAAATAATATCATTTATCATTGCGAAACACAAAACATTAAATGAAATTATTAGCCATATGCCAGCTAGCACACGCCAGTATACCAAAAACAATATAACAACATCTTTTTAAGTAACGATGGTTTCTTCGGGTTTTCATGGCCTTGCCTCCCACTACATCTATCAGTCCGATCCTTATTCAAATGGCCTGACTGCCTAGTGCCACATGACATTTTCCGTATCGCGGTCAAATTCCTGGAAACCATCTTCCCCATCCGTTATTAATAAATTAATATTTGAAGCCAATTCCTAACCGTAATTAATTCTATTTTAGGGTCAATGCAATCTGTTGGTACTAAGGAAAACGTTATCAAATTCAAATTAACTAAATTAAACTGAACGTACTCGGTCGAAGGTACAGGAAATCGAGGGTAGGGAGAGCTTTGCAATTAACGAATGTCACTGATGATGGTAACCACATACGATTAAACAACCGCAACACACCTGCTGAAAATTTACACACTTAGTATTTATTGGGCCCGCTGCATTTCCAATCAACCCAGCCTATTGCAGTCCACTGCAGGACATAGGCAGGGTGCACCACAACACCCTCTCCCAGCCACCATCTTTAGGTCGTCCGTCCATCTAGCTGGGGGGCGTCCCACACTACTTACGCTTGCTCATACGCGGTCTCGTCTGCTCTACCGGCCATCGGTCCTTCGATAAACATGACCAGCCCACTGCCACTTCAGTTTGCTTACTCTGCAAGCTACGTCGGTAACTCCGGTTATACACTGTCTTGTAACGTTTATTATGTAATCGTATCGAACGTCAAAATTACATACATAAGACAGTCCCCCAAAGGCGTGCTCTTCGCTACTTCCTATTGCTTTCGCTGGGAAGAAGAAGTTGCTCAACAAACTCCATAGCAAAGAATTCCCGTATATTTGTATCGGCAAAAAATAAACTGTTCAATGTGGAAAGAGAGTAGAGAGGGCCTTTTTTTTCTTCGCCGTTTATGTCCCACTGGCAAAGGTCAGTGGGACATAAACGGCGAAGAAAAAAAAGGCGCGGACAATATGATCACTATTATGAAGCGATAAGTAGATACTACTCGTAAGATAGATATTTAATTAGCTGGTATAATAAAATTAATTGATTACAGTAATAAATATGTAATTAATATGTTACTAGGGCATCATAGGTTATTAGCAATGTAATGGTTCTTTTTTCTTGTAATTAATTAGGAAGAATGTACCAGTTGTCGGTTCTGTCACTAATATTTCAGATTTCACGGTAAGAAGGCTAAATAATAACAGCCACACGGGTCGATCGATCTGGTTAAGGTACGCTTGCCGCGGTTGGTCTGTGGATGGGTGAACATCATCAATAACAAGACCCCTCCGTGCCTCGGAAAGCACGTTAAGCCGTTGGCCCAGCTGTCATTCGTGGATCTTTGACAGTCGTTACGGGTCGTCAGAAGCCCGAAAGTCTGACAACCAGTCTTACCAAGGGGTATCGTGTTACCCGGTGACTCGGTTGTGGAGGGCAGATAGGCAGTCGCTCCATGTAAAATACTGGTATTCAGCTGCATCCGGTTGGACTGGAAGCCGACCCTAACATAGTTGGGAAAAGGCTAGGCAGATGATGATGATGATTTATTTCTGTATAAATTCCCTCAAATATTCAACATAGTAGGTAGTTAATGTTTTTGGAAAAAAAATATCAGCCAAGCTAACATTTAGCCGCTCCACCTTATTTATATCAAAAATAAACAATGATAAGATAAATAATTACAAAAAGTAATTAATAAATTTAATTACATTCACATAATTTATTTAATGTACCAGGAATGCATAAACATTGAAAAGATTCTTTCAAACAATCATAATTAGAAATAGTGATAAGCCCTCATCAATTGTTGATAATTTTCAGTTATAGTTGATTGGGCATTATCTGATAAGATAATGATATCGATATGATATATCTGATGTGTTTGTTTGGATACAAAATTAATTATGTTCGGCCATTAAGTAACTACTTTTACCAGGGTATTATAAGTGTAAAGGCATTTACAAGTATTTCGACGTAATTGAGTTATCATAATGCTGTAAAATACAGCAATGTGGTAAAATTGAATGTAGGTATAGGAAAACGTATTTAACGTAAAGTAGGTTACTTTTTAACCGACCTCAAAAAAGGAGAAGGATTTTTGTTCGTCGGTATGTTTTTTTAATGTAGGTAATGGTAATGTTCGGTAATGTTGTTTGTATGTTCATCGATATGACTGATTTTAAAAAAATCATTTGGTTCAGGAAGATACGCGATCTGCCTCTACCAAATGAATAAAATAATTTGGAACCGTAGTTACCGACCTAATTCTTTTTTTTTAATAAATGTAGTTACTCCTTATAACATCAGCTATCTGCCAGTGAAAGCCCCGTCAAAATAGGTCCCGCCGTTTCGGAGATTAGCCGGAACAGACAGATAGAAAGACAAAAAAAAATGGTTTAAAAAATTACCGTAGGGTACAAAAGGCTTGGCGAAGGCTGTTATTTTGTCATTACAAACAGATGCTTCAATTTTATTTATTTCTATGGACTTAAGTATAGACTTAGAGTATAGATTAATACGAATAAAGTCACGGGCAAAACTAGTTAAATATGTGCGCAAACCAGTACAAGTGAGATAAACTAATCAACTATGCAGACGAGAAAGCATCTCATTTGTTTACAGCGTGTTCATTCCGGCATTATTACCAGATGGGGCACTTTTTATCATTCACTCATTTGAATATTCATTTGTTGATTGTTATCAGTGGCTAATTGATAAGGTGCGTGCTGTATGGACAGTGAAGTATGGTATTTTAAATAAAAACTATTATATAATATTTTATATAAATGAGATGTTATTGCTTGTGTAAATTATGAAACATTGAATAATAAATGATATTTATTTCTGTAAATTACTGGTATTCACCTGCATCCGGTTAGACTGGAAGCCGACTCCAACATAGTTGGGAAAAGGCTAGGCAGATGATGATGATGATTTATTTCTGTATATAGGTTAAAAAAAAACACTTTTAAACGACAAAAAGAAATAATAATATTTTAAAACTAGATCAGGTATGGTGGGGAAAAGCTAGGATATGACGATGAGATGTGGTCGGTTTAAAAGATATTGATACTTAGATCCCAGGGTTAGTATGATAGATCCATTGGTCCAAAGCACCTATGTAAATGGGAAATCCTCCATTTCTTTTAAAAAGAACCGTCAGCAACCATTAATATTAATTTAATTACATAATATTATTACTCCAATTGTTTTACTTAATTAAACGTAACGAAAAGTCTTTGACATAAATGTAAAAGGGTAAAGTAAAAGGGGTAAAATTTCAAAGCATTTAAAACAGTCGTAAGAATACACCTAAATATCTACTACAACAAAATTATTATAACTAGCATAGCATACCTAGAGCTGGAATACAAGCACGAACAACTAATGCATGCATTGCGATCGCTATCCCCTAGCGATGCAGACCGTCATCCGGATTGCATAGAAAACAAAAGCAAACACAGCAAAAACATTGCCAAGAATAACTATAAAGACATGCAGTGCACTGCTCTCGAAACGGTGCAAACATCGTGAGGAAACTGGCATGTCCTAGGAGCAAACATTTGAAGACATGTGACATATTCTAACCCGCACTGGCCCCGCAAACAAACAGCGCTACTGCTGAGAAGTTCCAGATGTAAGAACTCAATAGCACTTTGGCCGACTTAGGAATCGAACCCAGGACCTCATGCTCAGCAGTACCCATTGCGACCACTAGACCAATGCGGCAGCTGCAGCTATTGTTTTTGATGAATACCTCTCACTGATCAAGCTTTAATCATATAAAATATTTATGCCACTTATGACTACCTACCAAAAACGATAAAAAAAAAAACAGTAATATGCTCAGCATTAGTTAAAAAAACCTATACTTAATTGGCTTTACGAATACCTTTACCTCCTGAAATTTTACCCAAATATAATTTCCTGTGGGGAATAATTCCCACAATTTAGGTCTTCAGGTATATCGTATATAGGTATATTTCCATGGAAACCTGTGGTTTTAAATGTAAATTATGGTCGCATAAGTATTTTAGCCATTATTGTGGCAAAGTTAGGCACGAAATGCACGTCATATGTAACAGAAAGTGCTAAAAGAATTTTGATTTACCACATTCGTTTTTTTTTTAACTTAGGCGAAGTAATAAACATCTATAAAAGAAAACAACTACCAGACACAAAAATTAAAGAAACTCTAAACAAATTTCTGACAGCAACTCCCAGTTGTTTCATTGCCTTCATTCTGGAATCAGAGTCGTGAAGAAAAACGTCTGGCGGCCATCGTACTTTTTCCCACGCATGCGTGCCTGTTTTCTCACCGTAACGCTAGAGCCCGCGTAGGCGACAGTTAAGTTTGTTTGTTGTAGGTATTTCTAGACAAATGTTTTGCATTAGTTTTATTACAAATTATTAAGATAATAATCTGTGTGATAAAAATGAAAATAAAAACAAAAATTCGCTATAATTAAATTACGATTGCGAAGAATTTATGAAAATAATTTGATAAATGATTTTTTTTTATAAATAATTTGTAAAATGGCATATGCAATATTTTTGCTAAATAAAATTAGCAATGGATTTCAATCCGCTGAAATCAAATATTTTCAGGTAAGCCCTTGATTTTCCGGGTAGGCCAACTCTAACGCCGACGAAATTCTCCGGCGGCAACGACTTTCGTTCTACGACACCGATTATTTGGTACGCATGTGTACGTCACGTGTTGCGCATTCAAATAAAATGCGTGCGTGTTAGTGTGCGTATATTTCGGGTGACCTCCTAACGTGCTCTGCGTCCCTGGTACTTTGATAGAAGAGTGTTAGTTTTTTTGTACGTATTTCTTTTTGGAATCGGTTGAAACACGAGTATTTACGTTGTTGTTAACATTGTTCGCATTTTAATGAAAACTCTACTTTGGGATTATAGCCAGTCAAAATAATATAAAATAAATTTTCTTCCAGCTTTTTCTATGTATGATATTACATTTTTTAGCTATTAAAAAGCTACTGGAAACATTGTATTTTTCCTTTTCACCAAAATTCTTTTGCATAATTTCGTTGGTTGGTGTCATAGGCAGTGTTACAGGTGTTACAGTGGAACGAAGACTCATGTTCCACGAAGGCTAGTGATGTCAGAAAACGACGAAGTTGTAATATAATTGTAACTGCTTAGTAGTAAACTACATAATTATTATACTATTATATCTTTTCCCTAAATCCTTTCCTATAATTCAGTTTCTTCGTACGTAAAACTGTGACTAATATCTAAAGTTTTCTTACGTACGTATCTTCGTTAGGTTATTTAATTTATTATAACCATATACGTACCTAATAAAATTAATTTATCCTGTTAGATAAAAGAGCTTTAATATCTTTATGGATTTGGGTCATGCGTCAACGATTGTGGAAGTTTATCTGAAAAATAACTCCTGTAGTCTTTAATCCTGTGTTTTATTAACAAGTTACATTGGGAGTCACATTTTCAGCATGGTTGATGATGCTAACAGAAGGGTAATTCTCGTAACTTTAAGAACGTTCACAGTCAGAGGGGCAATCCTCGTAATTTTAAGAACGTTCACTGTCTGAGGGGCAATTCTCGTAATTTTAAGAACGTTCACAGTCTGAGTTTAGTCTCAATCTGTCAAAAATACTTCTAATTTCCCTACATTTTTGAAAAGATTTTGACATTGATTATCACTGAGATGAAATTGCGACATCGCGGGTGGATATCACCTTTTCGAACTGTCATTTTCATTCGAAATGTTGCCAGAGACGTAGTAGGTTTTTTTTAAATTTAATTTATTTATAATATTATTATTTTAACATATCTCGGACCATGGGGTCCCGGTCCTTTGGAAGGCGTACGAGGGGCCGAAGCCAACTCGCAGTGGCCCCTTAGGAAATTTTATTGTAATGTAGCACCACCCGATAATTATCCCTGTATGCACTGCAAGTGCACCCAAGGACAACCCCCGGTTAGTGTAGAACTATTACAGGATATGGAAAAATACAAATTTGGGCTATGGGTTTGGGTGGCTAAAGTGGACTGGTTACCAATAACTATGGAAGAACTATGGCCCCTGCCTGATCAATGTTTTATATATACACGGATAAAATGTCAGGGGGTGACTTGCACGCTCAATAATGGGCCCCCGAAAACGGTCGCTAGCACATAGTGTCGTAGCGACAAGGGGGCAACATGTCCTGAGGTGCTTATGAGGAGTGGAGAGGTATTCCACGGCTATCAGGACAATCCCGGAAGTACGGTCAAGATCCCTACCAGCATCTTACTGAAATACTTCCTTCCTCCGAGCACGTTTGCTCTTGCGAATCTCCACTCAAGCCAGCCAATAAAGGCAAGAATGAGGTGGGAGCTCTGTTCCTTGTCAGTGTTCACTCCAGCCGGCCAATAAAGGCAAGCCAGAGGTGAGGAACAAGGCTTCTCCCGGGAGATAGGGATATTATTAATTTATTTATTTATAATATAATAATTAGGTGCAAGTAAAAATTGACCATAAGGTGCTTAGCATAATCAGCCCATAATGTTCCTACTGCTGGGACACAGGCTGCCTCCCTGAGAGAGGGAGTGGGCCGTAATCCACCTCGTGGGCCAAGTGCGGGTTAGTAGTTAAGGAGATTATATTTTAGCCGACTACAACTGCCGACTGTATTTTTTTTTATGTTTGTTACCTCAGAACTCCGTTATTTATAAGCCGATTTGCAAAACTCTTTTTTTTATTTGTAAGGATATACTTGCAGATTGGTCCCATAGAAATGTTTAAAAAACGGTTCAGTAGTTTGGTTTTTAAACCAAAATTACTGGTAAAAATTATAATTTTTACCAGTAATTTTGGTTTGGTCACTTTTAAGTTATAACTTAAAAGTGAAAAATAATAACTTCTTTACAAAAAAACAACCGGACAAAAAAGACACTACAAAGTGAAAAATAACTTTAATTTCGGAAGTCGGTGGCATACAACGAAAATGCGAACCCAACGACATAATCGAAGCAAGGACCTCATTCTTGCTACCACTAGACCATCGAGTTTTGGAGTTTATCCACGTTCATTATGGAGTTCCATATTTATAACCTTCCCGTTCCTGTGATCCCTGACTATAGTCACGTATATCTTCTTATAAATGAACCTAGTAACTAAAAACACGTGAAAATTCTGAGATAAGACTTTCACGTGTTTAAAACGAGGAAAACTGAGTTCAGAAACGTGATCATCCGGCCGGATATAATGCACAATATATGGAACATTAATTTAAAGGTTGAGGTAAATTGTATACGATTATCGCTATGCAAATTAAAATATTCTACGTCACTAAGAAGGAAAATCGTGTAGTAACATATAGTGACTAATATAACGTAACGTTACATAAGGATAAAGATAAATAATATATGTATTAATTCGATGATGAGTCTTTGAATGCCGCTATGATAATTCAACAGAAAGGAAGCCGGGAAACTGACAATAAATATATTTCTAAGTATGAATTCGAATAAAATAGGCTTGTCACTGGAAAGGCCAGGTTTGTATTTCGAAGGTGACAGAGTTGACAGGATGCGCTCGTGTCTGTACTCCGGACGTAAATTAGGTATCGGCACGGAATTAGTATGTACTATATCTTAGGAATTAGCACTTTTGGAAGTTGTATATTTGATAAGTTTGAAAGCGAGTCGGTATCGCCATCTTTGGACACTACTGACTGAATGATGGAAGGTAGGCTTGGCGGGGTTTTTCACTCGTCTACGTAATTAGCAATTTTTTGCCACCGGATGCATAATAGGGCTCTTCTGTTTTCCAATAATAAAGGATCTATTTTTTATCTGACTAACCTTGAGTTATTCCGGTCGGATCCCCTGCTCTGTGATGGTTATTATTATGTTTGAATTCATATCTGAAGGCCAATTCTCGTAATTTAAAACGTTCAAAATCTAGTCGCAATCTCATCTCAGCGACAAACAAATGTCAAAAACTTGTCAAAATGTAGGGAAATTAAAAGTATTTTTTGACAGATTGAGACTGAGATCAGACTGTGAACGGTCTTAAAATTACGAGAATTGCCCCTCTGATCTCAACTGTGTTGGGGTTGGGATCGACTGTCAAAGATCTACAAATGAGAAGCTAGACTAACGGCTTAGCATCCTTTCCGAGCCACAGAGGGGTTTCGATATATAATAGATGGTCACCCATCCACGGACCTTCTCGGCAAGCGTAACCTACGATCGATACTTACGGCTGTTGTTACTTAGCCACGATCGAGTTCTATTTCAGATAGTTAAGTATGGTATTTTTCATTCATGCAGCAGATCTGATTCTTCATTCCTATTACACCAGTAATTAAAATATCTCTAATTTCCCTACATTTTTGGCAAGTTTTTTACATTTTGAGAGATTTTGAATTTTTAAATTACGAGAATAGGCCTTGTGATTCTTCATTCCTATTACGAGTTTCAATTATATCTGGTACTTAGACTACGTCGTAGTAGTTTGTACCTATATATTTTCCATGTTCATTGTCACAAATTTTCAATTTCCCCCATGTCTATTCGCACTCCATTTTAGTACAAACTATCTTCGCCACGCATTTAGTGAACGAAACATTCTAATCGACCTACATTCTACAAGTACCTACAAATAATTTGACAGTTCATCGTTTCGACGTTTCACTCTTTTTTTAAATAGCGAATGTAAACAAACGCTCACTGAGCTTTCTACTACGAGAATACAATGACGCACACAGACGCAACCAGTGTGCACACACGCACACATTCGAACACTCGAAATTCAACCTTTCTCTAGTTCATTTTACCCTGGTACTGCCGGTGGCGATATTTTTTTTTTCACCACGAGACCAAATGCCAAATTGGGCGGTCGTTGTTCCACTTTCGGAGTTCATTGTCGGATACCGTTTGCCGACCTACCTTCACATTTTGCTGGTATTTATTTTGGACAGACAGTTAGGTTTTATACGGCATTAAAATGCTGTGCAAGATGAGATCGCCGTTACGATAAAGGCGCCGTTTATTGATCGGTGGCGACGTGACGTGCGCCCGCGACTCCTTTACGTGGTACACGCTCATTCATAAACGTAATATTTCCCAATAATACGCCGTATGACGCGATTATCCAAGAACAGAGCAATATTTTTTGTTCTACAAGCGTAGCAAATATATACTGAACAATTTTGTTTATCTTTAGCTACATTATCTAGTCTAATATTTTGTTTGATATACCAAATTTTTCCAGGTTATCTAAACATAGCCAATTTATAATTCGTCGACACTGCCCCTGATTTTCGCGCGTCACGACGTTCTTAATTCAAAGTGTCTAACATTCAGGGAACATTACAGATTCATGTAATTCACCCCGATTTTTCGCATATCGCAAAAATGGGTTGGAACCAGCCAAATGTTTTGATACAAAAAACACATTCACATGGATTTAAAATGAGTATAATTTACTTGGATAAGTCTCGGCTTACATAAATAGGTACAAAAGTTTTTTTGCGCACCTTCATGCTATAGACAACAATGCTGACACTCATAGTGCACAAAAACTATAGAAAATTTCTTTAGTCAAAAAAATATAAGCACTCCTCGACATATCGTACTACAGATTTTATGCTGACAATTTGAAGTGCACACACTTATTTTAAGGCATTGGTCGCGATACAATGCCAACTATTTTCGGTCGGTATGTATTTAGGCAAATTGGGTGAAAGGTGAACGAACCTCGCAGTCATTTCACCGGGCGTTGACTCATCGCGGAGCGATTACAGTGCTATCATTACTGGCCGAATTTGCGCTCGACATTCAAAAACGTTCGAAATGAGGTTCCATACTTAATTTTCACGCATGAATGTTGCCCATCTGAATAATTATTTATGCACATCATTATAAAAGGCAAGTTCAGGGACTATGAATCGTTTTATTTGATTACGATTCTAAAGTAGGTACTCGAATCACATTAAAATAAGAACTCAGGATTTAAAAATTTAGACTTACAATATTTAAACAAAAAAAAAAAAAAATAGAAGTGGGCAACACATTTAATAAATTAGTTGGTGTGTCTAAAAACTATTACTATTATAGGTACTGCCTAGGAGAAGTCGCAGTCAAACACTTAGGCTCAAATAAATCATAATACTTACACTTGTTTTAAATACTTATAATTACTTAATTATTTTTACGTCTTATTCATCATCATCATCATTTGCCTAACCTTTTCCCAACTATGTTAGGGTCGGCTTCCAGTCTAACCGGATGCAGCTGAATACCAGTATTTTAGATGGAGCGACTGCCTGTCTGACCTCCACACACAACCCACTTATTGGGTAATACGATACCCCTTGGTAAGACTGGTTGTCAGACTTTCGGGCTACTGATGACCCGAAACGACTGTCATTTTTACGTCATTATATTATATATAATTTATAATTCATTTCTTTTTGCAGGTATTCGTGATTCATGTCTAGTTTGATATCTCGTCATGATTTTCGTCCGAAGTTTTTCTTATAAGCGTGTGAAAATTTTTGGTTTCCTTCCTTTTTGTATATTCAGCTTTTTATCGCATATAGTTTACTATAAATAAGATAGCACTCAATTGTTCGAGACGTTCGTAGTACCTACGACTACTTATGTATAGCTAAAAATAAAGTATGCCACAAAACTATTATCAGAGAAAACGTAAAATGTAGGCCTCGTTCGAAAACAATCATAGCTTTCCAAAACAAAATAGTAAGAACAAACCAATCGCGTTTCTAATTTCGAACATGAAAATATGTTTTTCTAAAGCACGGACGGTTATCTTTCCGTTGACCTATAGGCAAAAAATAGGCATTTAAACTTCTTACGTGCCTACAACTAAACTAAAGCAGAAAAAAAAGGAAATAATAAAAAAAACAACATTTTAAATTTGGAAGCATCTATTCGGCCATCGCCCGATTTGCCAGTGTATCGCGACCGCTGTTCGCGACTGGACAAGTGTGAGACTACTTTCATCGGAACTTCGGAACTCGTAGAAAGTTAGGGAGTCGACTATTTGACGCGGCGAAAGCTTCGGGCTTTGTCTCGATGTACAAATTATGAGCAATGGGTTTGATTTTGTGTCGATGTAATTACTACTTGATCATTAGATTAGAGATAACACCATGGGTTTGAATTTTTCGATGGTCACATTTACGCGCCATCATCATCATCATAATCAAACTATAATGTTCCCACTGCTGGAACACAGGCCTCTTTTCTTCGAGAGGGAGTGGGCTGTAATCCACCACGCGGGCCCAGTACGTGTTGGTGGATGTCACATGTCTTCGAATTTTTGTTTCTAGGACAAGCTCCTCACGATGTTTTCGTTTACCATTTTGAGAGCAGTGGTGATGAAATTATTTACACTAAGTAAAACGCCTGGCTGGGTTCGAACCCACGACCTACAACTCGTAAGTCGGGGCTGTTACCACTGGGCCACCTCTGCTGCCACTACTAAACGAAGATTTTATTATTTTTGTTCAGAACCAACCAATCCAACCAATATTTTTTTCCAATTTTTTCTTATGATATTTAGCTTGAAAACTTTTAGAATGCATAGTATGCATACTCTTTGCATCATTTATCTTTGACATTTTTCTTCCACCACACATCCTACAGAATAAACTGAAACTCTGTAAGTATGGCTGCAACAGCAAAAAAAAAATCCATTTTCATCCGCAAGACAGAGGCTCAAATTTACACTGCCGTGGAACGGTATGAAAGCGATTTTTTTTTTGTACAACACATAATGAACTTTATGTCAAAAGTGTAACGCACATAATAAGATACACAAATACGCACAGGTCGCGCATCTTCTGGAGAATTATCGCGCATTCTCGGGAATTCCGGCAGTAATAAGCTCGTATCTAGTTTGTACGTTATACAATTGACATAAAGTTAATTTTGCTATGTATCTACGAAAACTCGCTTCCACTCCGTTCCGCAGCAGTGTAAATTGAGCCTAAAGTTGCGGTTCTTCCCAGGAGATAGGTTCCAAAGCCCGTTAAGATTAGTCCCAAATCCTGGTCCTGGGTTCAACGGGACGTTAGGCAAATTGTTATTGGATATTTTCCATCAGGAATTTCTCAGTATCAGCCTGCACCCTAATTGCGTAACACACAATCAATTGTAATCTGAATCATTTTGAAGCAAATTGCTAATCCATTGCTTCATAAGTTCGAAAAATTTGTCTGCTCAACACGTAAATAACGCAATGAATGTTGTTGAACTGTCCAAATGAAACCGATTCCGATTGATTGTGTGTTACTACGCAATTAGGGTGCTGGAGTCTGGATTTGTGCCCAGTTGACGGCAATAAGCTCGTCCCTAATACATAGGACTTAAACATATCTCGCTGAATGTGGTTGTACTATACGTACAGACGCCAGCACATCAAGCTACTACAATCTGTCAAATTTCTTTAATAGATTTTCAACTTTATCGATAAAGCATTAAGGTTCAAGATTGATTGGAAAAATTTGACATTTTCGGGTAGCTTGACCTGCTGGCGTCTGTACATCTCTACCCTTTGAGGAAAGGGTGGATATCTTGATACAAGTCCCAAATCTGGCAGTTTTAAATAATTATTTGACAGTCAAGACCAAGTATCTACAAAACCGTTTTTAGACACTTAAATGGTCCAAGTTAGACACACTCCTTCACAGTGACACTCAAGTTGAATACTGTCAGAATATTCGGTACCTACGTGCTGTGTGTGCGTCAAGACCTTAGTGTGTGTACAAAATCTGGGTCGAGAGACTGGTCAACGACCAGATTGGCGACCACCGGTGGTCGGCAGTTGCTGGTGGGAAATCTAGAAAGGTCCATTTGAACTTCGGCGAACTCTCTTTGTGACGGAGAGGTGACCTGGATTTTAAATGATGATGGTATACGGTATCACTCCATGTAGGCATGATGATGAATGATGCTAATGACAGCTGGTTTTTTCCACGGAGTGAATTTCGATATTTGGGTTACTTTACTAGTCATACGAGTTTAGATTCACTTGTTTTGTTGTTTTTGATAAATAAAAAATGATGAGCTGTACTCCTTTAATAAAGATTGGTCCTTGGCAGCTCTGGACAGAGACTAGGGAGGCCTTTGTCCAGCAGTGGGTAATAAATGTCTAATAAAAAAATAAAAATAAATCTTCAAGTTTTTTCTTTCCTGGACGCGTACTGCGAGGGCTGGTTCAAGGTGGAGCGGGAAAGGAGTTCCTGGAAGGACGTGGGGTAGGCCTTTCCCAGCAGTGAGGCAGTATACAGGCTAAACAAAAAAAAAGTTTGTCTAATATTCTTCTGTAAACAAAATACTAGTCATCATCTACCTAACCTTTTCCCAACTATGTTGGGGTCGGCTTCCAGTCTAACCGGATGCAGCTGAATACCAGTATTTAAACAAAATACATATTATTGGTCTATAAAAAGACCAATACGGATTTTGTTAGAAAACATTTCGAACATCTTTTTAAGAAAAACTATGTATCTGTTTCAGTTCAGAAAGGTTACAGACACAATTTTCTTTCAGTCCACGAAGGTTCGCCTTCTAAGCTCTTATGAGATGACTAAGCTGTCATATTTTATGTACGCAAATGTATTTAGTTAAATAAAAAAAAACCCAGATTTTATTAAGTATTTTTTTGTACACATGCACGCATACATAATAGCTCGCCCGCACTCCCCAAAGGATTAGGCAAAGGTGTACAGACGCCAGCATATCAAGCTACTACAATCTGTCAAATTTCTCTAATAGATTTTCAACTTTATCGCAAAAGCATTAGGTTCAAGGTTGAGTGGGACAATTTGACAGTTTCGGGTACACACACATTTCGGCAGTGTTCTTTTTGGTAATTACTGAAAAATAAATCATGTGAGGTTTTCATTCTTGTTATTATTTGGCAAAAACAAGGAAAATAGGTCAGTGTAGCATACAATACCCGTCAATGAGTGTCAAAATCATAACAAATAGCTAAAGTAAATAAAACCATGAACGTCACTATGACGGAAATGACCGTCTTTACAAAACACAATAACTGCAAATGTCGTTTTGTTTTTAAATAGGTTCCTTTCCTTGTAGCAGCAAAAAGGCTGCATGACGTATTTGAAATAGGATATACCTACATAATTATTTTATCATTTCCTGTAGTTTGGCAGATGGCCAATTAAGTAATCGTTTTATTATTCCTATTTAAAATCGGAATAAAACTTTTTATATAATTGTTATATATTTTTTTTAAATCAAATTTAACTAACCAACCACCCACCAAGCACCCACCATCCATCCCCCAACGACCCACCGACCACCCACCAGCCGCCCAACCACCACCACTAACCCACCAACTACCAAAACCCACCACCAAGCTCCCGCACCCGCCGCCAAATGGCCTGACCGCCCGCCACAACTTTTAACTGTCAAAAATTAGTCAAAGTCCATTGAGACCAAAGACAATTGAAAAAGTTAACCTAAAAAAAATATTAGTTCGCAATTCGAAACTTACTGATAAAATTACAAGAATTTGAAAAAGGAAATCCGTATCACACGTAAAAGTCGACGGAAGGAAATGGCTGGCTATAAAGTGGAGTGCGTGGCTTTGAAATCGTAAATTTTCGGCGGGAAAGCACGGCTATGGTGTGTGGCCGTAATCGGCTACAGGATAAAATGCTGGCCAAATGCTGCTTGATTTTAAAAATGGGATAGGGAAAGTAGGTTTTTCAATATTTTTTTGTTTTTCCATACCTATTCACACTGTAATTTGAAAACATTCAACAATAGGACTTAAACATAACTGGTTATGTGGGTGTGCCTCCTGCCTAACCCCTCGGGGATTACTGGTGTAATGTATTAATGTTAGGTTAGGTTCATTAAAAACGTTAATAAATAAACACTAAAAGCATGACTAAGTGCAGAAGTTATGATAAAAACGAGGATAGCGGATTGAGGTTGAGTTTGTTATGAAACAGCTCTTGATACATAACATAACACAAGGCTGACTCATTGGGAGGGTTTCCCGTGAAGCAGATATGATGCTGGAGATGTTATTGTTATGAACACAATTCATTACTATACCTATATTACTATTAAATAAATGGAAAGAAAATCTTTTTTTTCAAGGTTACCGAAAGGGAAAACAAATAGTTATAAAGCTTTTAGAACTTTTTTTTTCTGTAAACGAAACGACACAACACAGAATACAGAATAGGGTAGTTTCCTGGGTAAAAAAAAATACTTGAGAGGTTTCAAGGGACACCCGGATGGAACGAAGTATAACTGGCTTGCTTTCTATAAGAGAGAGAGACAGACAGAGAAACACGCGCACGCCGCACGGCTTACAACTATAGCAAAAAGTGTCGTTCCAACTTTTGGTCTTAATTTTTTCCGTCTAGCCCCCTTTCGCAACGCGCGATAAAGAACTTCGTTCCAAAAAATAGTTATCATTTTTTATATAATTGACAAAATAAAAAATACGGGTCCAATATTTTTTGATAATCTGACGTACTAAATAGATTTTTTTAGGAAACTAGCCTATTGAATTGAGAGAGAGAATTGTGTAGAAAAGGGAGTGGGAGGCTTTTGCCCTGCAGTGGGACAATACGCTTTCCGTGTTAACAAATTGATCGTTTTAAGGGTTCTGTACAGTCTACCCTTGCAAAGCTCTCGTCGCCAGCCAACAATGTGTCGTCACAGCTCCCATCTCGAACTTTCGACGTCACGAATGACTCACGAACATATCACAGACTTACGAAAGTTAAATTTTGTTTACGTTAGTGTCTTGCGAAAGTTACTGACTACAACTTACGATATCATTATAGTGCAATGACTCAGAATCGTAGTAACGTATGTTGGTTGTAAGATCATCATGATCCTGGCCGCAACTCAACTTGGTCGTAGTATGTGGTATTAGAGCTGTGGTGGTCCGGTAGTAACGACCCCGTCTTACGAGTTGTACACACGGCTACACATCAAGCTATGCAAAACCAGTATTAGCTGACCGTTCATTGTGAGAAAATATCATACAAAGTGAGGCCAAGACAAACTGGTTTTGTATAGCTTGACGTGTAGCCGTGTGTACGTCGTGTGTTCGAACCCAGGCAGGCGCTTTACTGTGTGTAAGTAATTTCATCACCACTGAAAAAGCCATCACCTCTCAAAAACGGCGAAGGAAAACATCGTGAGGAAACCGGCATGACATAGAACCAAAAATTAAAAGACATTTGACATAATCCAACCCGCACTAGGCCTGCGTGGTGAAGCGCGGAAACTACAGAATACATGATCCTCTATTGCTTTCGCTTACGCTCATCATACATACATCTAGTCATACAATCACGCCGGTTACGAGTAAGTACTACGCACGCGCACTTGACCTTTAGTTCTGAAGAACATCACTAGGGTGTCCCGTCCCAGAGTTTCTACTCACAATTACTGCCTCGTACTTTTTGTTAGTCGCCTTTCACTCATCCTCCTAACATAGTTAAGCATACTGTTTTAAATTTTTGTCACTACATTAAACCGCACCGCCTTATCATCTTATTTAAAGTGTTACTGACGTATTTATAATATTATAGTACTTATGGATTTTCCATTCTACAAGCTGAAATCCCCGCCACCCCTAAGCCTTCAGTTTTTCCTTCGTGTCGCTGGCACGACTTTATACAGGATTTTGTTAGCCTAAAACTCGGCCATTTCCACGGCGTCGGCGTCGTCGGCTTCCACATAGTCTATTTACTCTAATTTTGACGTCACGAATGACTCATTCAACACAACCGAAGACTTACGAAAGTAAGATTTTTTTTACGTTTGCGTATTGCGAAAGTTACAGCCTACTACTACAGAAAGTTACAAATCTATAGACTAAATGGCTGACTCAGGTTTTTCCTTGAATCTCTCGTTCAATGATGCGGAATCATAGTATTGTTTTCTGTAATATACAGGGTGGCAGGGACATCGACGCGCAAACTGTAACCATGAATTTAGTACACACACATAATTATGATTCTAAACTCCCTAGCGTAGAAATTTTTCATCAATTATTAAAAAAGAAAAAAAAAATGCTGTTTCATAAAAAAAAAATATATAAAAAAATGAAAATATTCCGATCTTATTTCAACTTATTGTTCGAGCCGTTTGGGGTTCAGCGAGACATTGTCAAGCAATTTGGCGACTCTTCACGCGACCAGAGGGCTGGCCTATTTCTTGGCCAAAGTATCAACATTTTTCCTGTTGACAACGATGCGGACGAATTTTTTGATGCCCTGTGATTCTTTCTTTTTTAAATACTTGTACACTTTCAGATATTTTATTATAAATATTTCTTAGGTTCGAGCCGTTTGGGGTTCAACGAGACATTGTCAAGCAACTTGGCGACTCTTCACGCGACCAGAGGGCTGGCCTATTTCTTGGCCAAAGTATCAGCATTTTCCTGTTGACAACGATGCGGACGAATTTTTTGATGCCCTGTGATTCTTTCTTTTTTAAATACTTGTACACTTTCAGGTATTTTATTATTAAACTTTCGGGTATTCAATTAATAAAACGACCTAAAGAAGGTGGCTTTTTTTTTTTTTGAGGATGGGAAATCATCACATGACTCCTCCCGCTCTGGGTGGAGCAGAAGGGAGTGTCAGACTTTTACTGACTAAAACCCACCCGTGTCCCTTCCTTAGCCCTTTATGTTCCAGGGCAGCGGTAAACCCTTTCGGATGGTCCCGAGGTGGCTGGGTTAGACTGGATGCGGAAGGCGAAGGACAAGGTTTTGTGGTGCAGCGTGGGAGAGGCCTATGTCCAACAGTGGACTGCAATGCATCATGGGCTGAGTTGATTGATTAATTGAAATAATAAAATCAAAGCACTCAATATGGAAGTGGCTTTACAATTGGCATCCATACATACGTTTTCTGATTCATATGTTTATATTTTCATCAGATACATTGGAATGTATCTGTTATATGTAATAGGACCTTGATATTTGGGATTGTTGACAGTAGACGCAGAAATGACGGTGCGTTTTTAAATGGTGCTCTTGCTTAGCAAGCGTTTGCACACGTTTGGTGGCATGTGTGGCACTGAATTTATTGTACGTAACATCTTTTGTGTCTACCACATTTTATGCTAATCAATGATTTTTATTGTATTTAATATTTTGCTCAGTGAAACTAGGTGATATTCTGTTCAAAATACATATAATGTTCTCTTTAAAAATGTAACAATATGGTACATGGACGCGCGACATGGTACAGACGCCAGCACATCAAGCTACTACAATCTGTCAAATTTCTTTAATAGATTTTCCACTTTATCGCTGAGGCATGAAGGTACAAAGTTGATTGGGAAATTTTGACAGTTTCGGGTAGCTTGACCTGCTGCCGTCTGTACCAGGGATTCAGTACTTGATTCTGAAACTCCTTGTGTTGAAAATTTTCGTTGGTTGTTAAAAAAAAATTATAACCGACCGGTTTGGCATCATGAATCACCTATTACCTTTTGAATCCAATACAACACAATACAAACATTCATCCGTTTACCATGGGTCAGAAGGAAGCTGTACCTAATAGCTGCGTCCATACACTCTGACGGATATGAGAATTCCGTCAAGAATGTCACAGAAATATTTCAGTTAGGAAATCCGGTTCATCGCTTTCTAGCTTTTCGAGTACTTTTAATAGCGCACTTTCATAAGATTTGATGATAGCATAATAATACATAATCAATCAAGGGTGTTGACATACGTCATTCTTGGGTCCGATGGGATCATGGGACCCGGTACCTACCTAGCCTGCGGAGGTTCGTGTGTTCGGTTCCTTCGGGCGCTTCCGAACTATACGGTTAAAGTTTTCACTACGCATATACGATAATACAATGCATTTAATACTTCCTGTAAATCCCATTCTATCCTAATCCCTGATAGAATGAAAGATGACTAAGATATGTCTAACATTTCGACCATATTCTTCAAAAACGAACGCTTTATTTGATACTGTGTTACTATAGTTACCTCGAGATGCACATTTCGGCAGTTGCTACGGCAGTCCGTTGACCCCCGACCATCGCCAATACAAGTCGTTAACGTTCTGCATTGTCTATGGATTCCGAAGCAGTGGTCAGCAAAATATCAGCGGTCAATGACCTCGTAACGCATGGTATCGGGAATCAAACGCATTGATAAGATACGCCCGTGAGATATTATTTTACTCTTAGGATTTATTTAGGAATAAAATTTATCTATATTTTTATTATTTTTAATGGTTTCAGCTTTGAAATTTATAACTCTTGGATAAATTGAAACACTCTATTTATAGGTACCAAATGCATTAGGAACATTTTTTTTTAGCCTATATCGTGTTCCTTGTGGTATACGTCCAGATCATCTCGCCATCTCTTTCTAGACCGGCCTCGGCGGCGCCGTCCATCTTCAGGGCTGGTTTGAGGTGGAGCGGGAAAACAGTTCCTGGAGGGATTTGGGGTAGGCCTTTGTCCAGAGCAGTAGGATAGAGACACAAACGTTGCCTTCCAAAGCTCCTTGTTATGTGGAATCTGTGGCCATGTTGGCCCAGCAAACGTTATCAGATCGTTATATTAGGTACAGTCAGCAACAAAAGTCAATTAACACTGTTACTTTTACAAATCATCTAAATTGATACAAAATGATGCGATACATTGGTTTTCTCTATTTCATGTAATAGCAAAGAGTTAATTATTCTTAAATATTCTATTACTATATGTTTTTTAAGAATATTTTGCTCAATAATTAAGATTTAAACAACTAAAGTGTTGACCGACTTTTGTTGCTGACTGTACTATCGCCAAACCTATATCTGACCATTTTGAAAACAAAATCCCGTGCACATGATGACTACAGCTGCGTCCGTAAGTAAAACCAAAGAGGACTTTTTAGGTCGACTAATATATGCGCTGCAAGCAGGAACAGTCCTTACGGTGGTCAGATATAGATTTTGGCGATAGTAATTACTCATTAAATTCAGACACGGACGGATCATTAAAGTTCATGAAACCATAACGAAATTAATCACAAAATTAGCCTTGTGTATTTGAACCTAATGATAAATAAATATTTCAACAATTAAGATATTTATGAAAATATTTAAATAGCTACTACCTAAAGATGTATAATTTTTTTTATTTGAAATAGATCGCAGAAAGCGGTAGCCTGCCCATTGTATATTATTTGCAGTGTTTGATGTATTTTTTATGTTATGTATTTTTGTAGTGTACAATAAAGTATATATAAATAAATAGTCACTTATTTTTTCTTTACCCTATATCGTGCTGCTGGGCAAAAGCGTCCCCTTTTTACTTCCAAACTTCCCTGTCGAGCGTCTATTCCTTACGATGTATAAAATCACGCAAACTCATTTGTTGTCGTACATCGATTATTTATATTATGCAATTTATTTCTTCGCCATTATCTT
The DNA here is from genome assembly GCA_945859715.1 of Apamea sordens. Classification (NCBI taxonomy): domain Eukaryota; kingdom Metazoa; phylum Arthropoda; class Insecta; order Lepidoptera; family Noctuidae; genus Apamea; species Apamea sordens. The sequence continues at coordinate 6,029,850 of OX244006.1, read as the reverse complement.
AGGAGCCATCTTGCTGGCTGTCGACAGATTGTGAGGTGTATGACTCTTTAGTCACAGCCAATAGGTTATCAACCTACCACTTCCTCCTATGTACTGTCGGTTTTCAAATCCAAATGCGACAAATAAAACACAATGAATCTCTAAAAAACCGGCCAAGTGCGAGTCGGACTAGCACACGAAGGGTTCAGTGCCACAAGGAAAACAAAACGTCGAAAAAAAAACACGTTTCTTGTATGGAGACATCCTTTCATTTTAAACTTTTTTTTATTTTTTTATTTGTTGTTATAGTGGCGATAGAAATACACACTCTGTGAATTTTTACTTTCAACTGTCTACCTATTACGGTTCATGAGATACAGCCCACTGACAGATGGACGGACGTACAGCGGAGGCTTAGGGTTTTTTTGAGGATGGGAAATCATCAAATGACCCCTCCCGCTCTGGGTGGAGCGGAAGGGAGTGTCAGACTCTTACTGACTAAAACCCACCCGTGTTCCTTCCTTAGCCCTTTATGTTCCAGGGCAGCGGTAACCCTTTCGGACGCCTAAAGACACCTTGTTATAGCCTTAAACATACCTGGCAAAATGTGGGTGTACCATAGGTGCAGTTCTGCCTAACCCTTTGGGGAATAAGCATAATCAGCCTATAATAATGTTCTCACTGCTAGGACACAGGCCTCCTCTCTGTGTGAGGGAATGGGCCATAATCTACCTCGCGTGCGCAGTGCGGGTTAGTCGATGTCACATGTCTTAAAAGTTTTGGTTCTAGGATGTTTTCCTTCCCCGTTTTGAGAGCAGTGGCGATGAATACAAAAAGGAAAGTGCCTGTCTGGGTTCGAGTTCACGACTCACAACACAACTCCACAGCTCTCAACTCTGCTCTGCTCTTTGGGAAATACGGGTGTGTGTATTTTGTTATGTTATGTACGAGTACCTTTTCGGAAAAGCTAATCGTATCTTGAGGCCTATTTTTCATCCTGTTAATCCAATTAATTTGTGCTCGCAAGTGTAGTTCCGGTAACATTAAGTATGATATTGGCTTAGCTTGGCCTGTGTTATGGGCGTTACGACGCATATTGACTAATTCGCATTATGACCAATGATGGTTACCGTCATAAATACGCGAAATGACCAATCGCTTAATGACCAGCAATGGGATATTGGCTTAGGAAGGCCTTTGCTCTAATTTTCTGAAAATTAGCTTAGATGCCTGTGCATCTAGACAGATGTGAGTGGAGCCGCCGGGAGGAGACGACCTAGAAGGACTTTAACTCGGCCAACTCAGCCTATCGCAGTCCACTGCTGGACATAGGCCAGAAGGACTTATAGTGATGGCCTTATTGTCACCTTACTGGTGATGTTCTTCAGAAAGATCAGGTTCGCAGTACTCGCAACTGACGCACGTGTATGACCAGATGTATGAACGTAAACGAGGCAAATGGAGTATGTAAGGATGGTAGCAGGAGGCGTTCTGTAGTGTCTGTCTACCCCTATGGGAAGATGGCGTGGGTTTATGTATGTACTAGCTGCGCCCCACGGTTTCACCCACATAAGTTTCGATCCCGTGGGAATGTCGGTATAAAAGTATCCTGTGTTAATCCTGGTTATAAACTACCTGTGTGCCAAATTTCATCCAAATCCGTTGAATAGTTTTTGCGTGAAAAAGTAATAAACATCCACCCATCCATCCATCCATACAATCTTTCACGTTTATAATATATGTAGGACGTAACATAAAGGCTGTAAATGAACTATTCAGTCAACACGCTAAGAAAAAGAATATACTATCTCTAGGGGAACTTTCTGTAACCATTTGAGTGGTCTAAAACAAATCACTTGTCAATATAGAACGTTCTAGATAATCTACCAGCAGTGCGATTCTGTAACCATCTCACCGTGAAAACTTAGGTGAAGTGATCGTGGAGTGAGCTGTCATTCTAAATAATGCTAGGGATTGACACTACTGACAACTCACTTCACTTGAGTTTTCACGGTGAGATTTTTACAGAATCGACCGGCTGGATTCCTACCTATATCACTTGATAATGATGCCTATAATAATACCAGCCTATTACTGTCCTGTAGAGTTCAGGCCTCATCTCGTACAGAAAAGGCACGAGCAATGATCACCACGCTTGATGACGACGGGTTGGCGATTTCAGACTTATACTTACAGAGAAATATATATATAATATATTTCTCTATATATATTTCTGCGTGGCTAAATAATAACAGCCGCACAGGTCGATCGGTCAGGTTAAGCTACGCTTGCCGCGGTTGGTCTGTGGATGGGTGACCATCTTTACATACTGAGACCCTTCCGTGCCTCGGATAGCACGTTAAGCCGTTGGTCCCGGCTGTCATTCGTGGATCTTTGACAGTCGTTACGGGTAGTCAGAAGCCTGAAAGTCTGATAACCAGTCTTACCAAGGGGTATCGTATTACCCAGTAACTGGGTTGTAGAGGTCAGATAGGCAGTCGCTCCATGTAAAATACTGGTATTCAGCTGCATCCGGTTAGACTGGAAGCTGACCCCAATATTGGATTCACCACATGAGTTTAGACCCCGTAGCGTCGAAATGTTTCGTCGGTTACCAAAAAAAAAAACTTCTGTTTCATAGAAAAGTGCAATACCTACGCGGTGAAAAAGTATTGAAAAGCAATTTTTTTTTTTAATAACCGACGAAAAATTTCGACGCTATGGGGTCTAAACTCATGTACTGAATCCATGGTTACAGTTTGCGCGTCGATGTCCACCTGTCCTGTATTTAGATAGAGGGACACAAAACCAACACTTGTTCTGTCTGGACCAGACACGTTACGGCTGCGGCGGTGGCGCGCGGCGGCATGAGGTATATTGAAAACTGAATGATTTTGAAAGAGGATTGTACAGACGCCAGCAGGTCAAGCTACCCGAAACGGTCAAATTTTCCTTATAAACCTTGAACCTAATGCTTTAGCAATAAAGTTGAAAATCTATTAAAAAAAAATTACAGATTGTAGTAGCTTGATGTGCTGGCGCCTGTACCATGCAACATCTTGATTTCTTATATTTATTGCCATCGTAATGTTATTAAATTGCAGCTCAAAAGTATATGAAATAAAAACCCCTCCCCGAAACTGTCAAATGTTCCTAATCAACCTTGAACCTAATGCTGTAGCGATAAAGTTAAAAATCTATCAAGAAATTTGACTAATTGTAATAGCTTGATGTGCTGGCGTCTGTATAAATCACAGGTTTCCTCACGATATTTTCCTTCACAGATGTCAGTAACGACTAAGATAAACTCAGTAAGTAGATATGTATTGAAAAACTCGCATTGGTATTTACTCGGATTTTAACCCACACCTCGTGTATGAGAGACGGTGCCTTAAACGATTGGGCTATCACGGTTTGATCCCTATAAAAACAGAAATCTGCGAAGTCATCTTTCGTAGAACTGAAATACCAATTTTACTTTTGTTAGCAGGCAGCTAGTCAAACGTACGATTTTCAGGTGTCAATGACCCCCGTGTGTGTGATCGGAAGTAGCATGAATCACGAATATATTTACCAAGATTGATAGATGTGATCATAATTATATTCTTATTTATTTATATATACTTTATTATACACCAGAGAATACATAACAAAAAAATACAATTATTAAATATACAAAACATACAATGGCCGGCCTTATCGCTTTCTGCGATCTCTTCCAGGCAACCTTGGAATGGATAGTGATTGCGTGGATATAAAAAATGTGGTTTTCAGTGGTGCAAAATAATATAATATCATCATCATCTTCCTGCCCTTATCCCATGTTACTTGGCGCAACACGTTTTCTTCTTCCATTCTCCTCTGTCAGCCGTCACGCTATCATTCACTCCCTTCTCTTTCATATCATTCCTCACACAATCCATCCATCTTTTCTTCGGCCTTCCTCTCCCTCTCCATCCATCAACATGTATATTCATCACTCTTTTAGTCACATGCGCAAGGGACGAATCCCTTCTCATCACATGCCCATACCAAGCCAAGCGATTTCCTTTCAACTTTTCTGTCACTGGTGCCACTTTCAAACTTCCTCTTATATACTCGTTTCTTACTTTATCCATTCTCGTCACTCCACACATCCATCTCAACATTCTCATCTCCGCTGCATGCAATCTTTTTTCATCCGTCTTCTTCACAGCCCAGCATTCAGACCCATAAAGTACGACAGGCCTTATCACGGACTTATAAATTTTCCCCTTTAACTTGAGGGGCATCCGTGGGTCGCAAGTTGTTCCTGTGACCTGTCGCCATTTCATCCATCCTGAGTTGATCCGGTGCGTTACGTCTCGGTCGACTTCGCCATCTCCTTGGACAAGCGACCCGAGGTACCGAAAGTCGGAGCAGATCGATAAGGGCGTTCCGGCGAGTGATATGGGCCTAGGACTGGAGAGACCGCCAAAATCACAAAACAGATACTCAGTTTTGGTCTGACTTACTCTCAGGCCAACAGTCTCGAGTCTTTTCCACCACCCCTCTAATCTGCTCTGGACCTCTAAGCCGTTCTCGGAAACCAGCACAATGTCATCGGCGAACAGCATACACCAGCGAGCCTCCTCTTGGATATCCGATGTAAGAGCATCCTTTATCAGTACGAAGAGGTACGGGCTGAGTGCTGAATCCTGGTGCAAGCCGACAGCCACATCGAAGCTGTCAGTAGTGCCCACTGTAGACCGGACTTGGGTACTACATCGACTGTACATCGCTCTGATCAACTGCACATAGTTCCCTGGCACGCCTTTCTCCTTCAGCGCCCACCACAAAACTTCACGAGGCACTCTGTCGTATGCCTTTTCGAGGTCAACAAATACCATGTGCAAGTTCTTATGCGCACTTCTGTATTTCTCGCACAGCTGCCGGATAGCAAAGATGGCATCTGTTGTTCCTCGACCAGGCATAAAACCGAATTGGTTTTGCGAAATTTCACTCTCGAAATTTCACTCTCTTTTGCAAAATAATATAATATAATAGATATAAATATATATATCTATGATGTATATATATTTAAATGATAATGGGGTTGAAACCCTCGGGCCGTGGGGTCCGAGTGCGCATGGTCTTTTTAATGAAATCTCGAAAAGACTAGTTGACACTTCCCATGACCCAAGAGCTTCCTTTTACCTTGGCCAGAGGCTAAGCATTGCCATACAACGTGGCAATGCCGCCAGTGTCTTGGGTACATTACCAGTCGACAGCGATGTGGATGAATTTTTCGACGCTATATTTTAGTTTGTAAATAGTTTTAGTTAATTTAGGATATTATTTTGTTATTATTTAAATATTGTCAACTCAATAAATAAGCAAAATCTCTATAAATGATAGATACATAAATAAATACATACTAAATACACATAAGTATTATAAACAACGAAAATAAATGACTACTACTGTGGGCAATACCTACCTCTAAAAGCTATTCATTTCCTGAATTCCCAGCAGATCATTAGCAATTCCTCTAATTTTCGCAAAATTTCATTTCATATTTGGTGTAAACATTGACGCATGAATAAAAATAAAAACCGTTATTTTATCGGTAGGTAATTTTTTCATTACAGTTTTTATTTAATCAAATTGGTTTTTTATTTATACAGTTTAAATGTTATTTCATTGTAATATGAATTGCACACGGATCATGTTATGAATTGTCAGTTTGTGACCATTTTACGATTTTTTATATGATTCACATTGTTATCCTATTATGATCCTGCCAAAGTGGCCTTTTTAGGCCCCCAGATGATTGCAGCTACGAAAACAAGATCACAAAAACAAGCAATGTTCCTTCACGTCTCTTAAATACAGCTAACGATTGCGCGTGTTTTATTTGAACTGGCAATGCATTCCATAAACAAGCGGCCTGAACAGAAAAGGATTTGTCGGGAAATGTGGAATGCGTATTTTCTTCATCATATTATAGCGTATTGACTTCGTGTTATGAGGGCAAGCCATGTAAGTTACTTATGAGGGCAGAAGCTGGTTAGAGTGGTCCCAAAGATAGGCTCCATTTCGTCATTTTCTATATTTTAAAATGTAGAAAAATTAAGTCAATTTTTTTTTAAATATAAATGTCAAAAATGTAGGTAAATTGGAGACATTTTTGACAGATTGAGACTGAAATCAGATGGTGAACGTTTTTAAACCGACCCTCTGTTCTGTGAACAATTTCCCCTGCCCGCTGCCTCAAGTTTGGCAAATTTTCAGGTTGTGTCGGTTACGTTCTCCTGTGTACCTCTTAATTTCTGATTCGATCACGTAGGGGAATTCCGAGACTACGTGACGACTGAAAAATGACGCATTTGTAATAAAATTACATAGTCCATTCATTACATAGTAATTACATAGTCACCTGTCACCTTTTTTTTGTAAATAGGCCCCAGGCAAAATCGCGTGGTTCAGCTAGTAGATAATAATTTGACTGAAAGTTGTCCACAGACGCATGGGCATTAGATAGGAAACTTTTGTTTTATTTACAACATTAGCACAGCCATCGACGCGGGCGCAGCGGAAGAAACCACAATTACACGTCTCGGATATTGATTTATGTTTAGGACACGTGCATTTTTTTTTGTTTTTTGTTTTGATAAAGTTTACTGGTACTTATGAAAGTTAAAGAAATAATAACAAGAAATGAGTACCTACATAAGACGAAGTCTGAAAGTGGCACCGGTAACTGAAAAGTTGTGTGGAAATCGGTTGTCAGGTATGGGCATAATAATATGATGCAGAGGAATGAGGAAAATTTCGTGAGGAAAGTGGTGAGTATGAATGTAGATATAAGAGTAGCGGACGACCAGAGGAACGAAGGATGGACTGTGTGAAATGGCTAGAAAGGGGGCTAAAGGTAGGAAAGATAATACAGAAGTATGGAAGTAAAAGACATGTTGCGCCGACCACAAATAAATTTTGATGAGGAGAATGATGAAAATGACCCCAGTTTGTGTCCTAGGGATGCTACACACTTGTTCGGTTCGCCACATTAGGTTCGGCAATATTTATTGAACAACAATGCCGACCTGAAGTAATATTATCTATTCGGTTTTCAATCTGCTCGTGCAGATCGGAAAACTTCATTTGGCATCTCAAAATATCTCGTAACTCTTTTACACCAGTTAATATAGACTATAGTAAGTACGGGAGACAATTTTATTAAAAGATTCCGTCGCGTAATTATAGCCAAAAGTGTGGATGCACGCGCTAGGTCAATGACCTGAACTACAAACTTGGATTTTTTAAGTAATATCCCTTCATCATCTGCCTAGCCTTTTCCCAATTATGTTGGGGTCAGCTTCCAGTCTAAACGGATGCAGCTGATTACCAGTAGGTACATGGAGAGACTGCCTATCAGAGCTCCACAACCCAGTCACTGTAAGACCCCTTATAAATTGATTTTTCACAATGGTAAGGTCATTATCGTTGGAGATTTCTTCCACCGGATGTGAAGACTAGACCGTATTTATACATCTAAGAAAGAAAGAAAAGAAAGAAAAATATTTTATTCTGCACAAACAGAACGCACAGTTACAAATAAAAATAAAAAAAATAATTATAAAAAATAAAACATAAGATACACTTAATTAAAAGACTAGACATCTAAATAAACTGCGTAATGAATTTAAATAAACCTATTGTTCGTGCAAGGCTCGTGTATCATTGGCTATTTGGGCTTAAAAATCTTAGTAATACTACTAATCACTAAACCGTGAACATATTGGGTTCTATTTTTTAAACATTAGTAAGACAGTAAAAAAAAAATTAAGGCAGGCTTGACTTCCATACCTGTAACAAATTCGTCTTTACGAGTTTCTGATCACAACACTATAAGCTACTCATTTCCATTTATAATTATTTAGATTCAAATGCACGTAAGCTTTAAGTATATTACGAACGCGTCGCTTTACAATCAATTTTCCCAACTTAAAAAAAGAATTATAATATTCTTAGGTTAAAATCCTGAGCAACATATAAATACTAATATAAATACAGCAAAAAAACTTGTAATTTGATTTTAATATGGGAGAACCTGAAATAAATTGATTTTCTTTTATTTATTTAATACTCTTTTCAACAACCTCCAACCTCAAAGAAAATCACGCCAAACGCAACTGTTCTAAAATAAATATTCAAATAAATGCCCAGCGCTTACGCAACGGATCATTTCGAAGTCAGTAATGTCATAATTTACTTGTATTAAACCGAAATGACCGTTCCTTGAACCATGTTGGTATTCAGATGTCGTTTGATACTTACCAATGGTAATGATTGGTAAAGACTTCGACTTATACCTAAGTATATGTCGCTTAAAGTGCTTAATGCTTTCGGCGTTTCGCGAAGCATCTCTTATCGTTGTTATTTTCTAATAATATGTTTAATCTGTTTTTTTAAGATTTTTTAAATTAATTTGTTTGTTCTAGATTTTTTGAAACATGTGCATACTTTCTGGCATATAAGAACATTGTAGTCTAGTTAGAAATTATTTATGATGACACTCTTATAAGATTGAAAGAAATTTTGCCGCGGGAAAAATGTTGTGTGATGAAATTAAATCAATGACATCTAATGCAATTTCGTGACCCTACAGGAAATTGCAATGATGTTCGTCTTTTTATTTTACGTTTTGTTATTAATTTATTTTTAAGTTTAAGAAATATTTTGCCATAATTTTTAAGTTTTAGCCTTTAGTTTTGTTATTATATTATTTCAGAGATTGCTGGTAAACCTATAAATTATTGGCGACTGTATAAGACCGAGACTATTGTGATCTATAGTACATATAGATATATACATAAAAGCTGTTGGTGTACCTTAATAAAAAAATAAATTCTCATAGACAAAAAATACAACCATAATGATTAATAAAAAAACGATATCCCTATTCAATGAGATAATTATCATTCAGCGTAAGTTTAAAATTAAATAGAAATCGATGAATAAAATGATTTTATTTATATGTAAACTAGCTGAGCCAGCAAACGTTGCTTTGCTTTTATTTCAAATAAACCAATCAAACCAACTTTTGAATAAATTGTCCAGGGGTCGGTCAGTCAGAAAGATAAAGCTAGTTGCCCAGTCCAAAGCGTACCTATGGAGAAGAACGGGCAAGAAACTCCACAGACACTATTATAAATCAAAATAATATGGTTACAAAGTATTGGTTACATCATTCATGTTAAAAATTATGCTTGTGAGAACGATGCAAAAAATTAAAAGCGTCCGTAATGAAAAGATAAAAAAGATTTGTAGTCCTATGTTCTATGTTACGGGTTTGATTTCGCACTTAGTCCTTCAAGTGGACCATTGTGCATGAAAAAAAATGTAGTAGTAGTAAATACTTACTAATAAAGTACTTATTAGTAAGCTTAAAAACCGATGCAAGTAATCAGAGTAGAGTCTAGAAAGAGAGTCAACTCAGTCAGTATAAACCCACACCTTTATCCCAAGCAAAAATGGTGTGACCAAAATAATATTATTTATTGCCTTTTTCTAATTCATATTCTGCATCCATTGTCATTGACGGAGACATTCTTTGTGACAGTTCGGCGTGTTATGATATAACGCTCCCGGCTACTTTAAATAAAGGATAATGATATTCAAAAAGTCAATAGAATTTTCAGAAATGGCCACCGTTAAAATTTCATGCAATAAAAGTTTCCAAAGACACTCGTTGTTTTACGAAAAAATTTACAAAAACTTTTTTCTACCACGAGCGCCGTTTAGACCACTGTTCTAAAGCGGTGTTGTTTGAGATACCGTTGGCACAGTGGGCCCGCAGCATCGTAAATTAAACAAAAATATAATGAACGGGAATGTTTGTAAAACTGTACTTGGGTTTTTTTTTTTGGCGACAGTTCCTTAGAGTTGATGACGTTGCATTTCTTTTTCAAATGCTGGCTGTAAAATTTATCTCAGATGATTTCAAACTATACCTCTTTCGCACAAGATATGTTTTAGAATAATGGGTGGTTTATGGACAATTGTTGTGGTCGAACATTTGTCATTTGGTAAAGTCAACAGGCTATTCCGTCGGGTAGGCTTTGTTGTCACATAGTGTGAAAATATTTTAGTGACAAATACTATTAAGCTGCAACACGGTGACTCACGTAATTTCTTTTTAATATGACTGCATGTACGTCGAAATATCCCATATTATTTCGCTGTTATTCCCCTTGCTAATTAGGTGATTTAACTTTAGCGTAATATCGGGCTTCATACGTCTACGAGTACGTACAGTCACGAACACCAATATGTCAACACTTGGCAACTTTCAATTGCGTTTTTTTCGTGAAATAACGAAAACAACGTTGAAATACGACACATTATATGAACCTATTGGTTCAAAAATGCTATGTTCGTAACAACATACAATTTCATTAAAAAATAAAGGAAGTAAATCGCTTTTGAATAAAGCCCGAGTGTATACATACTTTTGCTCGTGACTGTACTACGCGGTTAGTATGAAGTTCGGCTCCAGACTTTACCTAGCATGAAATAATTATTATAGCACTGTGTGCCTGCCCGCACTTACCTAAGTCACGTTTTTCTGTGACTTATGTATTTCATTTTTACACAGAAAAGCGTGACATAAGTGCCTGTTTAGAACAAGAGTGAAAGTTTGTATGGATGGATGTTTGTTACTCTTTCACGCAAAAACTACTGCATTTATTTGGATGGAATTTGGCACATAGATAGGTTATAACCAGGATTAACACATAGGATACTTTTTATACCGAGGTTCCCACGAGCTCGAAACTTATGCGGGTGAAACCACCGGGCGTTGCTAGTAAGTATTATGGCCTACTTAAGTCACACGTGTATCGTATTGTACTATTTGGATACTAACATAAGCTTTAAGTTTTCATTACTAACACTATTGTATAAATTCATTGTGGTCTAATAATTAATGTGTTTTATTAAAATTTACACAATTATACGTAAGTAAGTGTCCGAAGTGAAAAAATAATAACAGCTGCACAGGTCGATCGATCAGGTTAAGCTATGCTTGCCGCGGTTTGTCTGTTTGATGGACGGTTTGATGTGTGACCCCTTGCCTCGGAAAGCACGTTAAGCCGTTGTTGGTCCCAGCTGTCATTCGAGGATCTTTGACAGTCGTTACGGGTAGTCAGAAAACTAGTCTTACCAAGGGGTATCGTACTCGGTAATTGGGTTGTAGAGGTCAGATAAGCAGTCGCTCCATTTAAAATACTGTTATTCAGCTGCATCCGGTTAGACTGGAAGCCGACCCCAACATAGTTGGGAAAAGGCTAGGCTCGTATGTAAGCCATTCGTGAAATCGGTTCATTAAGCATTGGTAAGTAAGTAGGTCAAATATATTTGCGTATTTTACATATGTCGTCAAAAACCTGCAAGTTTGGCGAAACGAAAAATTTTGCCTACTTAAATTACTCTCACGGATTTTTTCCAGAAACGACCAATTTCAGGTTTTTTCAATGTGGTTGAAAAGTGATTGACTTACCAAGTACCTATGCAAAATACTTATATATTATACCAGTTGATTATTTCCAATAATTTATTAAATGCAACAATGAAATTAATTTTCCCCTAACTATTTAAATAATGTTAACTTCAAATAATGAATTATTACCTAATGTAGTTTTTCCGAGTACAAGCTACAAATTGAAAGCTAAATAATGTTTAATTAACTCACTTTAATATTAATTCGAGGTTTCCATTTACCTATATCAAAACCTATTCCTGTGAATTACGGTATTAGTAAGTACGGTATTCAATATTAATATAAATGTTAGGCTGACGTCTGACAGAGTTTGTATGGAAGAACTGTCAAAAATTCAAAATTATTCCTCGGATGAAATTATCTGGCGTCGGAAAAATCAACCCTTAAGGACTTAAGTTGACGTTACGTTATTTATTGCATCGCACAAAGTTCTATAAGTGTTTGATGATGCCCCCTAACCTTTATTATACTTTCTGTCCTAATAACTATGACTAAGAGCTGATTTTTGCATCGCCAGGTAACTTTTATTCGAGAAATAAAATTGACGTTTGACAGTTTTTGTATGAAATAACTGTCTAAATTTCAAAATTATTCCTCGAATAAAGTTATCAGATGATTGAAAAAACAGCCCTAAAATTGCTACCAAGCCCAAAAGTCTGACAACCAGTCTTACCAAGTGATCTCGTGTTACTTAGCAACTAGTTGGAGCACAACGCTTTTATTTGTGGTTAAATACATCTTGTCTCATCAATGTTCAAAATTAAGTCATACAGACTCTATTGATAAATTATTTTTACTTTTCTAAGTTTACACAAACCCTTTAAAAAAAATGTTTTAATCTATTCTGGTCGAACCTTCGACAACTTTTGAGCGGCCTTCAAGTAAATCAAACTATCTCTCACAGTAGCACTAGAAACAGTTAAATAACAAAGAATTGGACCGACCAGCCAGTCACAGGTTTTAACAAAAACAATTGACAATTGACAATAACCCTCGGTAGCCAAGCATTGTCACACGACCGGAGAAAAACAAAAAGGTTTCTTGTCCTATGAATATTATAATTAAACCTTTTCATAAACTAACGGTGCTAACCCTTGTAAAAGAACAGGGTTGGCAATAAAATCGTAAATCAAGGAGAAAGGGTGCAAACGGTACCGTGGCCAAATTTTATACTGTATAGTGGTGTTTGGAGAAATAAATTTTACAGTACAGTATAAAACTAACGCATTTGGGGGGTTATATTTTGTAGTAATCGTTTTTGAGATAAAGGGTTTTACTGCTAAGCCATATTTTTGGTTTTTGGTTAAATAACTGTTTTGTGTACACTGTGGAAGTCTGAGATGCTTGAAAAAAAGTTTATCATGGTGAGTGGTGACGTACCTACATAACAAGCTATTATAATAATTATTATATACACCTACCTATCAAATTATTATGTAAATTTTTGCAATAAACTATAATACAGCAAGCATCAAGCAAGTATAATATATATATATCAACACTTAATTATTGTCAATAGTTAGTTGCGTTACATATTGCATATAATAATTTTATTTATTCTACTATAATTCTTGCTTCTATATAAAACCTATACTGAAAAACTTTATCTATAATACGTCAATAGTATACATATTATAAATTAAAGTCAATTTTCGTGTCTGTCTGTGTGACCGCGTGGTTCTTCGAAACTACGCCACGAATTTTGTTGCGGTTTTCACCATTATTTAGAGAATTTATTCCGAAAGATTTATGTGTATTTAAATTAATATTAAACTTATATGTTTCGAGACAAAGATGGCAGGACGAGCTTGACTCCTACCGAAAGGACTGGCCGGTACCAGCAAAGGACAGAATCGTGTGGGAGGGAGGGGGAGGGAGGCCTATACCTTGCAGTAGGACAATAAAGACTAGTTAGTTTAGATCAGTGTATTTTAACGTGTGGGTCGCGACTCCCTAGGGGGTCACCAAGCCTCTTTAATAGGGCCACCGTTTCTTTAAAATTATAGGAGGTTCCCAATGGAATCAAACACTTCAAAGCTTCAGTGGTTGATTGTGGGAATTCTATTTTTCTGTTTAACCAAAAGGTTCCCAAGGTAACAGACTTGAATTCCAAGTTAGCAGCGGAGGGAAGGGGGTCGCGAAATATTTTCCGTACTAAAAGAGCCATGCCATGAAAAAGGTTGAAAAACACTGGTTTAGATAGAATAGATTACATGTAGGTACTGAGGAAATCTCGGTGTCGTAAAAACCTTCTGAAGCAGGGGAGGGTTGCCAATGTCGTATAAAATAGCCATTTCCTGAACATATATATTTTGTTGAGTTGTATCAATTAAGCCTTTCTGAGTATCCCAGCATGGGTCAAACGCACCGACGAAACAATACGTAGAAATTATTAGAAAGTAGTTCCATGGTATTAGCATACTCCATCTGCTACTTGCATTCAACGAATGCTGAGTAATCTTCATTTCGTGCAATCTTTTCCTCATACAGATTAAAAATGTTTCGATCCTAACGTAGTTTTTTCTTTGTTTGTTTAGTTTAGACTAACCTCCTTTTTTTGTCAAATTAATTTGATTTTGGACATATCATGTATGTGATTTCTAAGTTTCTATAAGTACCTAATTTACCGCGGAAGACCACTCATCATCTGCCTAGCCTTTTCCCAACTATGTTGGGGTCGGCTTCCAGTCTAACCGGATGCAGCTGAATACCAGTATTTTACATGGCGACTGCCTATCTGGCTGTGTATGCTATAACCATAGATGCTATAACTATACAGGCTGGCAGGGACATCGACGCGCAACCTGTTACCACGGATTCAGTACATGATTCTGAACTCCAGTACGTTGAAATTTTTTGTCAGTTATTAAAAAAATATTAGCTGTTCCATACATTTTGACTGCGAAGGTATTGATTGCAATTTTCTATGAAACAGCTGTTGGGTGCTTGATAACCGGCGAAAAATGTATACGCTGTATAATCATGTTCTGAATTCATGGTTACAGTTTGCGCGTAGATGTCCCTGACACCCTGTATAGTTATAGCATCTATGGTTATAGCACATCTTTTCACTTACATTATTTGTATCCTAGTTTTTAGTAATACAACTGCATTAAGCTCTATTTTACTAAGTCCACGTTATTATTATTACTATTTGGTTTGGGTTGAACTTACTTTCGTGTAACGTTTCAACGTTATAAAACCAAATTAAGAAAGAAACACAACGATTCATTTGTTTTCCTTGCTGGACATTTCAAATTCAAGTCGGCCAGTATTCTATCTACTGGGAATGTAGAAAATAATAATAATGTAGAATTTGTGTTTACAATATTTCAGCCGCGAAAATTGACCTAAACTTTAGTAGGAACTAAAGTAGGAATTCCAGCACCCTAATTGCGTAACACACGATCAATCGGAATCGGTTTTAATTTGACAGTTCAACAACATTCATTGCGTTATTTACGAGCTGAGCAGACAAATTTTTCGAACTTATGAAGCACTAGATTAGCAATTTGCTTCAAAATGATTTTGATTCCGATTGATTGTGTTACGTAATTAGGCTGCTGTATACTGCTCTGTAAAGTTATGTATTTATGTTTTACTCTAAAAGGCGTCTTCTGAAATTGTGCATTCAAAATAAATTAACCTATTAGGTATTTAATTTTTTCCACTTAGGTAATACTAAAACATATCCGTTTTTTTATTTCCTTTAATACAAATTATATACACACTTCTTATCTGTATTTGACATTATGAAACTTTCATAAGAGTTAAATATTTATTGAATTACATATTATGTATATGTATTACCCTATTCTTTTGCAAAAATAATAAAACCAAGTTGATATGTCAACAGCTATGCTATGCCGACCGGAAACTGTGAAACTACGTGTTATCACGTTTTTCTTTCCCGTCTCATATTATGCACTGCTTATATTATAGACAGAATGGTTATTCTGTATATTTTTCGTCTGTTGAGGAAGGAGTGATTTTTTGTTTGTTTATTTCAGCAGAAGTAATTTCAGTGAGAGTAATATTATGATGTTCTTTTTAAAGAGTTCATCCGGGGGAGTACTGTCACCTGTCGCGAATGGGCAAACTTTTGGAATTGCCAGGAATGGCGGAAACATAAATTTAAAAACATTTTATATACTTGTACTTGACCTTTCGGTCTTGTAAGGTAGCCGAACAGTACGTACTTATAACTATTAATAGAAGTTTTACCTATACAAATCTGTGTGTTTACTCGATTCGAAAATACGTTTTATGCGACAGAAATACATTTCTCCCTCGGTATGTTCTTCTACAAATAGTAGTAACATTGAACTATCTAACCTACATAACGTTTTTTTGTGAAATTATATCGAAGGTTATAAACCAAACCGCGAAATGAAACTGAATTTCACTAAAATCTAAAATTCTGAACGAACGGAGAAGGAATTTGAATATCGACGCAAATGTCGTGAAGAATATATTAATTATAATTTCTAATAGCCAATAAGAGCCCGGAGATAAGCTTACTTATTCAGTGTTAAGTCAAAATATGCGCAAATAACATACAGTGCTCTCCAAAAGTTAGTTGACATTTTTCAACTTCAGCTGTGATGCTACATTATCATTTAAAAGAAAAAAGGTTATATTTAAAAAATATTGTGAAGCTGTTTTTATTTATTTTTTTTTATTTAAAAAATATTTAATTTTTATAGGTGAATGGTGATGAATTAGTTGAAACATTTGAAACTAGAATTTTAAATCATAATGTGGCATCGCAGCTGAATTGGCAAAATGTGAACTAACTTTTGGAGGGCACTGTATGTTATTTGCGCATATTTTGACTATTTCGCCTATTGCGTATATTTTGACTATTGCGTATGTAAGTACATATATGAATTATTTTTAAATCACTAACAAAAATGGATTATACATTGATTATTTTAGTGAAAAATACATTTTAATGAAATAACGGATTGGTTGTCGTATTTATAATATCTATTAATAAAATATTTGATTTTATGTTTCAAGCAAACTATAGAGACACTACCTTTTGTAAATAATTTCATCACGACGGCTCTCAAAACGGTGAAGGAAAACATCGTGAGGAAACCGGCATGTCCTAGAACCAAAATTTCGAAGACATGTGACATCTACCAACCCGGACTGGACCCGTGTGTTAGATTAGGGCCAACTCCCTCTCACCACGTCAATTAAAAACAAAAAAACTTACGTAAGTATATTGAGATTTTTTTCTAAGTTGGCTCAATTTAGGTTTTTCTATAGTTTGCCACGCTCTGACAAATTTTTCTCGAAAACAACACACAACACATGTCGTCGTAAACATCAGAATCAGATTCAGAAATCATTTATTGGCAAAGAATGTAGGTAACAAAAATATAGTTTTTATGGCGTAAAAAAGACAAATAATTGGATTCAGTACATTCTACTGTAAGGCATGCAACATTAGGAACTATAATAATCATAAGTATTGCAAATCTATCGTAATCAATAATTGTCAGGTAATCAGTTTTTAATGTCACATTCTTAAAAGTCAAATTCACCGGGAAAATAATAGTCATGCATGTATACAAAATAAGAATATAGCTAATTTAATAAATTGAAATATTATTGAGCAATGTCATAGGGTGCTATCATTTAAAAATACACTGACAGCGTAATAACATTTTTCAACTAGTAGTTTCGGTAATTTCTTTTTGACATCTACAAAGTGTTTTCAGAAAACTAACCTTGTTTCATAATCTAGATTAGACTTGAATGTCTTTTTTTTAAATATCCTTTTACCGAAATGGAAAATCCAAAAGATTACCTCAATGAAGTAGGCACCGAATATCTGACATAACTAAGTAATCTTAAAACGGCTAGTTGACACTTTTCCACTGCTGGCGGCTGGCTTTTACCTAGCCTATACAACGTGGCAATGCCATCAGTCTCTTGGGTACATTACTCGTAGGTATTTTAGTTATAGTTTTAGTTAGGTTATGTTATTATATTCTAATTTTGTATAGTTTGTTAGTTTATTTAGTATTATAAGTCTATCCAGTCAGTATATATACATTTTTATTCTAAGAAATAAAACTTAAAATGATTGTAATTATTGATGGATTTACAAACTACCATTTCAAAATTCTTTTATAAAAATATGTCGTGGTGTTTTAGATAGCGTCTGCCATTAAGGGTAAAGAATGATCCCTTCGGACCGCAATAAAAATTGTTAAAACACCGCCAAAGTTTGATAAAAAACGCACTGGGTAACTAAAAAGAAGAAAAATGGTTAATTTTATTCATATTGTAATTTTTGTGTTTGCATAACAATTAAATATATTACATAGTTTTAAACTATTGTCCTTGAATTTTAGGTGAAGCGTTCCAATTTTAGGATTTTGTTGTTAGTTTTTTTAGTAACGTGGTTAATTGACTAAATTGGAGTAAAGGGTTGTTTGACCATTTCCTGTTAGTACGTGACAAAGTTTTATTTTTTGTTTTAGTACTCACATTTTATCTTTAGTTGTAAAAAGTACAATATACAATACAAAAATATGTTAGAGAGGCCGTGGTGAGTGGTTAAGTCATAAACTTGAGAACAAGAGATGGGTAAAATTTGTCCACACTTTTGTGATACAATGCTGTTTGAGAGTGGCGATAAGGTAAATTATTACATTAAATAGTACAGCGGAGGGGCCCGTGGCTAAATAATAACAGCCGCACAGGTCGATCGATCAGGTTAAGCTACGCTTTCCGCGGTTAGTCTGTGGATGGGTGACCATCTTTACATACCGAGACATCTTCTGTGCCTCGGAAAGCACGTTAAACCGTTGGTCCCGGCTGTCATGTCAGCCCCGAAGCCCGAAAGTAAAATACTGGTATTCAGTTGAATCCGGTTAGACTAGAAGCCGACCCCAACATAGTTGGGAAAAGGCTAGGCAGAAGAAATAGTACAGCGGTTATCACAAGTTGTTATCAGGATGTTAAAATAAAAAAATTTACTGCTTAAAATTTGGTATGACATTAACCACCCTTGATAATAAGGCTACTAGACACGCGCGGGTCGATGGTATCAACAATTCAACACAAACTTTATGGTACCAAATAATCACAAATCAAGTTTTTAATGTTATAAATACTCAAACGAAAAAAAAAGGTCTCTCGGCTAGAATGTTAATTGTTATTAATTGTGTATGTTATACGTAATGTAGAATACGTGGTTTCAATTAATGTAGGTAAGTAGTAACTTAATCGCCATACTATACACTTACAAATGTTTACTTACCAACTGAATTTCGACAAACCGTAATACGACAATATTTTATTTCGACAATATGGAACTCTGACACATCTTCATTTCGACAAAACTTTAGTTCGAAATACCTTAAGTCTGATACTACTGTACTACGACAAAGCGTTTTTTCGACATGACTTAACTAGGAAACGATGCGACTTCGACGACATGCTTCTTCGACAACAATGGTAGTCCGACATCAGTCAATTTCGGCATGCTGTACCTACTTCGACAATATCTTACTTTGACGTGATATATCTGAGACACGATGCAACTTCGAAATTATTCTGCGACATTATAGAACAACTAAACTAACTATAAAGTTATTAAAATATGGCATTTTCAATCTCAAATAGCAACCGAGGGTAAGTGGTAGACTTGTTGTTTTAAGTTTATCCATGTTTGTTCCCACGAGTATTAAACTTTGTGTACTTGGTCAAAATAAGGAGGTTCGCACTAGTGACTAATTCATGTAGCTACCCATTAGCCAAGCTACCAACCTCCCTCGCGGTGCACCGCCGCTTGGAGGTTTGTTTTGGGGTGATTTTTTATAGAGGTTATCTACCTCGCGTCCCGGGCGGTTAAGCCAAGACCCTCGACCCCCGTCAAAAGTCAGAGACATGACCTTGACAATCTTCGGGGCTACGAGACTAACGGTGGCAGAAGAAGACTTTCTCCCTGCCTGCCCGGCGGCAGAGTTAGTGCACAACGAGCCCGCTCTTACTCCGCCGCTGTGCTTCTCTGCAAGCGCAGAAAAACACACGTTGGAGCGTACCTCTCCGACAGGATATTGGCATACGGGCAACGAGACCCCTTAGGCACATAGTGCCCAATGGGGAGTCGTTGCCCGTACCCCAGGGTGCACCGTCCCGGAGCCTGGCCTTCCCGCCGGACATATCCATAAGGGAATTCCAGTCCACGGGGACACGGGGAGGTTTCCTGTCAATCTGAATCAATCTGAAAACTTTCTCTATGTTATCAACATTGTAATCGCAAATATAGTAGGTGTTGCAGTTTTGTATGGGACCCAGGATGCAAAAAAATGCTAAAAATAAAATAAACGCCTTTTAAAACAGAAAGGCCCTTACACACTTTCTAATCGTAAAAATATTCCTAAAGGTGGCAATTTTAGCAACGCTTCATATTTTTTGTAACTGGCGGTAAAAAACGGAAACTGCGGATGTCATAAAAACACTAAAATATAAAAAATATCCCGTACCTTTCAAAGTACAATATACAGGCTAAAATTGTTTTGCAATGTAACCGTTATAGGCAATTAGAAAGAAAGAAAAAGTATTTATTGCAAATTGGGTACAATTTACCCAAACTAACGGGTAAATGTCTAATAGCCACTTAATAGCTTTCCTCAGTTATACTAAGGGTTGATGCATTTTTCCCCCACTGCTGCCACTGCCTGTCCCACTGCTGACCCAAATCCTGCCATGCGTCCTTTTCTAGCGTCACCTATAAAGTTTCTAAAGGAAATTTTCAAAACTACATAAAAATTGAGTTTTCTCGAATCCCATGAAATTTTACCAAGGCTTTATGGGGTGCTTAACTGTTGCAAATTTTCTTTTATTTTATTTATTTTATAAAACAGCTTAAACTATCATTACAGGGTTTACCCTAATGCGACAGTTAAGAGCTTAAACTAATAACCTATACTAATAACCAAAGCTTACAATAACCAAATTAGAAAAATTAAAACTAACAACATTATTAAATTATTACACCATCAAAAACACCAAACACAGTTTAACATAATTACTTACATCACATAGCACAAACATGAACACAAACATACTTTTTAATTAACAAAATATTCTTACATTAAGAAAAAATTAACAATTATTTTCCTTGTAGCATAATATAAATGGGTCCCTCTATCACGCCCTGCGAGGAATACGTCAAAGTACAAGTCACCCTGTATAATATTGATAAAGCATCGAGCCTTTCCAACATCAACTCATCACACATCTCACAAAACGCGTGGGTTTTCAAACAGCCTTGCTTTCATGTGCTAGCAAATATTTTTTTGGTGCTGTTTGTGGTGCCCCCCGAGACGTAATGCCCTAAGCAATTGCTTAATTTGCTTAGAGGCTTATCCGGAACTGCTAATTGTACATTTTCTTCTGCTGGGTAATTTACAATGAGAACGAACTATACGAATCTAAATTTACCCAGAAACGATTGTGTATTGGCCACACCCTATTCTGTCTCACTACTCTCTCCCTACATCTACTCACTACATACACTCACACACATCCTACACTTACTCTCTACACACACACACTCAGACCCTACATTAATTCACCACAGCAAACTAAAACCTCTTGCATTTGTAATTCTTACATCCTGTTTTCTTTTACACCATTTGCTTATTGTTGAAACGTCCCGATTTAATATAATATGGCTTTGTTTCTAACGAAGAATCACTGGCTCCTAAGACACAGGCACCTACACCTAGTTTAGGAGTCAGAGAACTAAAACTATTGTGACCTAGTTATAAGCCTTATATTCTCTTAGTCTTTGGATACTGTAATGTGATGGCTTTTGGTGAAATAAAGAATTATTATTATTATTATATTATTATTATTATTTACCTAGACATTAGACTGTAAGCTTTCTGAAGAATAAATCCTAATTAATATTATAAACACGAAAGTTTTTGAGGATGGATGGATGTTTGTTACTCTTTCACGCAAAAACTACTGAACAGATTTGGATAAAACTTGGCACACAGATAGTTTATATTTAGGATTAACACATGGGATACTTTTGAAAGTTTGCGAGGTTGGATGGATGAATGTTTGTTACTCTTTCACGCAAAAACTACCGAACGAATTTGGATGAAACTTTACAGTAAAATAGCTTATACATCAGAATAACACATAGGATACTTTTTATCCCGATATTCCCGCAAGATCGACCATGCTAGTAGGTACAAATGATAAATGCGAAAGTAAGTTTGTTTGTTTGTTACGCTTTCACGCTAAAACGGCTGGACGGATTTGGATGAAATTTGGCACATGGGTAGACCGTGACCTGGAGAAGGACGTATGCTACTTTTCATCCTGGATGGCAAACGAAGTCGCGGGCTACCGCTAGTAAATAAATAAAAGCAATAAGTATGTTAAGTTTATCTATTGATAGAAAGTTCCTGGCTTGGGGCTAAAAGGCTCCCGCAGAACAGCCCGGTTAAGCAGCTGAGCAATTTTGTTGTTTGGATCTTCATTAAGGGATAAGGGAGGGGTAACGGCATCGTCCGAAAGGGTTACCGCTGCCCTGGAACATAAAGGGCTAAGGAAGGAACACGGGTGGGTTTTAGTCAGTAAGAGTCTGACACTCCCTTCTGCTTCACCCAGAGCGGGAGGGGTCATTTGATGATTTCCCATCCTCAAAAAAAAAAGAAAAAAAGAACAGCCCGGTTAAGGCCACCTATGTGGTCATAGAGAACTTGCCGAGACTGGGCGAGATGCCCATCAGAGAAAAAAAACAAAACAGAAAATTCTTAGGAGTTCTCTCCCCTTAAAACTTCTCACGAAAATAAAAAGGGCTTAAACAAGTCGAAACATGCAAAAAATCTTATACAAAACCATTTTTTGCACAGTACTGAAAACCCAAAACATTGAATGCCCTTCTTAAAATTATGAAGACAAAGAATGTTTCTTTCGGTAACTATCTCCGTGTGTGCCGCAGTTGTTCAAAGGGTAATTTAATTTGTTAATCTGTCTTAGAGTCCATTATTCAATTACAATCCGTGACCGAGGAGCTTAAAATAATCGTCGGCTCAATGGCTACTTCTGGTGGGGAGTTTGTTTCGCCACTTCTTCTTCCCAGCGATAGCACTAGAAAGTGGTGAAGGGCGGGCGTTTTTGGGGGACTGTCTTTTGCAATTTTAATGTTCGAAAAGTGCTGATTCTCAGCCTAATTTGAATAAATCACTTTTGACTTCATTGCTATCTACTATTGTGATGTACAAAAGATGACTATTGTTTTAAAACTCTTAGAAATATTGTACAGAAATGGTCTTTCAGCGGTAGCTTTTATAATATTATAGATTTATTTATTTATAGATAGATTTATTGGCAAAATAATATATAATGCCCTGCCGGTTGAAAAAGTCTCTGTTTTAACCCTCTGTTGCTTTAAACCCAACTCAGACGTAGCTATAATACTTATACATGAAAATCCTGCCATACAAGGCGACAATGTTTTAATATATAATTTTGCCTTCATTACAGTATTGGTTGGTGACATCATAGAAATATATAATTATATATAATAAATTATATCTCCGGGTGCGGTCACAACATTATGTAGTGTTGAAATTATGTCGTTTTATGCCTAAGTATGATTTATATTAACAAACAGGGTGGCAGGGACAACTACGCACAAACTGTAGCCATAAATTCAGCACATGATTAGACCTCAAAGCGTAGACATTTTTCGGAAAAAAAAATCAGATGTGTCATAGAAAAGTGCGCGGTCAAATGTCAATTCAATTCTCAATTCTTTATTGCATACCATAATGTATATAGTTGGTAGCGAAATAATTATATGAGTCACAATTATGGACCCTGTCGGGCACAGCATAGATCACTTAGGAGAGAGGAGGAAGAACACTGGCTGTTTAATGTGATAAATTTTATTATTAGTTATGTAGGTCACACGGCTGCCAAGCTAAAATGGAACTGGGTTGGTCACATCTGTCGCATGCCGGAAAAGCTATGGGCTAAAGTAACCACACAATGGGTCCCAAACAGCAGCAAACGACAACGCGGCAGGCACAGAATGAGATGGCGGGACGAGCTCGACTCTTTCCACAAGGATTGGCGTTTAACAGCACTGGATAGGGATAAGTGGAAGGAGGGAAGGGAGGCCTTTGCCCTGCAGTGGGACAGAAATGGCTGAATAAAAAAAAACTTGAGAGGTGTCAAGGGACACCCGGATGGAACGAAGTATAACTGGCTTGCTTTCTATAAGAGAGAGAGAGAGACAGACAGAGGAACACGCGCACGCCGCACGGCTTACAACTATAGCAAAAAGTGTCGTTCCAACTTTTGGTCTTAATTTTTTCCATCTAGCCCCCTTTCGCAACGCGCGATAAGGAACTTCGTTCCAAAAAAATTATATAAGTAGTAAGTTATCCTGTTTTTTTAGTACAGAATTGAATGTATGGAACAGCTGATTTTATTTTTAATAACCGATGAAAAGTTTCTACCCTAGGAGATCTAGAATCATGTGCGGAATTGATGGTTTAGTATACAGTTCGCGCGTCGATGTCCCTGCAGCCCTGTATATTATAGCTACGCTACGTCTGTGATGGGCTTTACACCAAATATCAGGTCGTTTTAACTTAATTGCTGTATTACCATGCAATTTCCTCTTACATAATAATAATAATTATTTAAATAAAACTTTAATTAATGCTCTCAAATAATTATTATAACTCCATAGGATATCGTTTGTTCTTCCCCCATTAAACATAAAAATGTAGGTACAATTAAATTATTACCATACTATCCGGAATTAATTATTAAATGAACTTATTCCGAATTTTCCTGGACTGATTTCGTTGCTAGGTCGGATGCTGTATGACGTAAATTTAAATTAAATTGTGTGATAAAATATCGTAATATAGTTACGTTAATTTATTTCATAAATTGGGAACACCTTTATGTATTTGATAAACGGAGTCATGACGCAGACACGATATCCCAAATGCGTGATTTCCGTTCAATATATACCTACCTACATGAATGATTTGTGATTAAAACTTGAGTCATTTTGTATTGGGAACAAAACTTTATTTCATTATCATTCTTCTATCCTTTGTTTTATTTCTAAATGGGCCTGCTCTCGACCTCGTTCACGGCTGATGGAAA
The DNA here is from genome assembly GCA_945859715.1 of Apamea sordens. Lineage (NCBI taxonomy): Eukaryota > Metazoa > Arthropoda > Insecta > Lepidoptera > Noctuidae > Apamea > Apamea sordens. Next base: position 6,005,171 of record OX244006.1, on the reverse strand, counting down.
GCGATGGCATAGTCTTCTCTTTATACTATGGCGATGGATGAGGTCCATGATGGAACGAGCGTGGCTGGAGGATTATTATAACTTATTTGGGGTCGGTGCAACATGATTTTTATATTAGTCGTCAACTAGGTATAGTCATCCCCTTTCTAGATGATATATGTTTCACAACAAAACTTTAGTTAAAAGTTTTAAAAAAAAGATGAAGCAAAAATTAAAATTTTCATCAGTTCAAAAACAAGTTTTAATCGGTTTCGCAGACATATTTATCTACGACGTGCGGGGCATTGTTCCTTGTCAGCCACCCAAGAGTTCAAGATACGGGAAAACGATGCGCTCCAATTTTCCCCGTACTTTGAACTCGACAAAAACAGTGTTTTTTCGAATGCGCAAAGTTTTTGTTGTTGGAAAATTTGAACGACCTTCTCATGGTTTCTGCCGCCCTAGTACTTTGGTTATTTTTTTTTTTTTTTGTTATTATGTTTTTGTTCGCTTTTATTAATTTTGTTCGGAGTATTTTTGGATAACATTATCTTGCCATTAAATGTATTTTTCTTTTCATTTCAGCACGTTTTAAGGTACCTACTCGAAGCGTGGAGGTTATTTCTGTTCCATAAACAGGTTTATTGTTACTCGAATAATTTTCTAATTTATCTTCATCCTTTCATCAATCTGTTGTGGGGTGACCTGCTTTCAAGAGGTACCCAGCTATAGGTGCGTTGGCCGCTCGAAGCCACATGCAAGCAACGTGTCGGGTTTAACGATCGCAGTAGTGCAATATCAGGTTGCTAGCCCATAGACAACACACCGTTTCTCTTTTCAAAAAATGACGGAAAAATTCGCCAAGAAAAACGAGATTTTTAACAGGTCCCAAATCAGGATTATACTTTATGTTGTTTAGCCATTATTAGTAGACAGCTTAAACCCACACTTTTAACATAAAAATACTTAGTTGGCAGATTCTCAAGCAAATGCTAGTTTCTAAACAAACATTTTCTCCCACAGATAACCTAATAGTAATTATTTAATCTGTGACCCTAGTCGCATGGTGGCCTCAGTTCATTGACTTTGACATTTCTAATTTAGGCCTCGCTTAACCCGTCAAAATTTTGAAGGCAGATATTTTCGTATTTCTCGTACAAAATCGGGTGCTACGTAACTTAGTAGGGTTATCCGCGAAAAACGTTCTCTAACCGAGCTAACGACTGCTTTCTTTTATTCAAATTTGTCCGTAGTGAAACCAATAATTGTATATTAAGTTAGCAGACAAATAAATTATGTTCACATTATGTAGCTTTTTTCAATTTTTCATCAATAATGCTATCGATTTATGACATATTGTCAATGGGTATCGACAGCGAAACTTTTGATTAATCGGATTCAATCGATTGGGAAGTATTTTATTCGATTTTTATGTGCCAAGCATAGATATAAACATTTAATTTGTTGCATTATCAAAATGCAACACAGTTTTTTATCGATTCAATTAAATCTTTCAAAATATTTGAATAAAAAATGCAAATAATTTCTCAGCAGGCGTTTGTTGTTCAAAAATTAACATTCAAAAGTTGGAGATTTCGAAAACACCACAAATAGAGACAATACCACCTGCATCGTTAGCCACAAAAATTGGCAAAAAATCGTTCGCAAATTCCGTTATTGTAACCATTTCGGTAGCTAAAGCTAACAATTGGGGCATTCATGGGGGCTTATTATTTAAGACAATAGACCCAGTAGTCGAACAGACAGATTGTTAAATAATTGAGCCATAGAAATGTAACAGAAAGCAAATAGAATAACTAAAGACAGGTCGTAAAGGAAAGGGTGAATGAGAGATAGGGGAACAGACGCGCGCGCAGTGGTCAGTTTATATGACACTCTGGATAACTCACTAAATGGATAATAAATCATCTGTCTAGCCTTTTCCCAAATACTTTGGGGTCGGCTTCCAGTCTAACCGGATTTAGCTGAATACCAGTATTTTACATGGAGCGACTGCCTATCTGACCTCCACAACCCAGTTACTGGGTAATACGATACCCCTTGGTAAGACTGGTTGTCAGACTTTCGGGCTTCTGACGACCCGTAACGACTGTCAAAGATCCACGATTGACAGCCGGGGCCGAGACATGCTTTCCGAGGCACGGAGGGGTCTTGATATGTAAAGATGGTCACCCATCCACGGACCAACTGCGGCAAGCATAGCTTAACCTGATCGATCGACCCGCGCGGCTGTTATTACTTAGTCACAAGGACAAGGGCAGCAAAGGACAGGGTGGATCGGATTATTAATTATTTTTACTATTTGTTGATGATTCACTCACGGACTTTCCAATCAAGCGTTTTGATGCAATTTTGACTAACCAATGATGGAAAACCAAATGATGGCCAGTATGTTGGCTTCAAAATTGCATCAAAACGCTTGGTTTTGATGCAATTTTGAAGCCAACATACTGGCCATCATTTTGCTATCATTATTGTTCCAACTTAGATAGAATTCACAACCATTAAAAAAGCTATAGAACTTGTTAAGTACCAAGTCTCGATTTATGAGTCCTCTAATAGCGTAACACACTATAAATCACAATCTGAATCCATTTGAAGGATATCGCTAATCCATTGCTTCATATGTTCGAATAATTTGTCTGCTCAACAACGTGAATAATGCAATGAGTGCTGTTGAGCTGTCAAAACGAAACCCATTGCCACTGATAGTGTGTTAATTACTCAGTTACCCCTCTGGAGTCATCATAATCAGCCTATAATGTTCCCACTGCTGGGACACAGGCCTCCTCTCTGTGAGAGGGAGTGGGCTGTACTCTACCACGTGGGCCCAGTGCGGGTTGGTACATGTCACATGTCTTCGAATTTTTGGTTTTAAGACATCCAGTTTCCTCACGATGTTTTCCGTCACCGTTTTGAGCCACCCTCATCATCTCATCTGCCTAGCCTTTTCCCAACTATGTTGGGGTCAGCTTCCAGTCTAACCGGATGCAGCTGGATACTAGTATTTTTCATGGAGCGACTGCCTATCTGACCTCCACAACCCAGTTACTGGGTAATACGATACCCCTTGGTAAGACTGGTTGTGAGACTTTCGGGCTTCTGACTACCCGTAACGACTGTCAAAGATCCACTAATGACAGTCGGGACCAACGGCTTAACGTGCTTTCCGAGGCACGGAGGGGTCTCGGTATGTTAAGATGGTCACCCATCCACAGACCAACCGCGGCAAGCGTAGCTTAACCTGACCGATCGATCTGTGTGGCTGTTATTATTTAGCCACAGGCCCCTCTCGTTTTGAGCCACCCTCTGGAGCGCAATTGTAATAAACGTTGATACAAAATGTGTCAACCGTGACGATATCTTTTGGGATATAAGATATCTATGAGGAAAACTCGAAAAAAAAACTTTAACTACATTCTGTGTGCGTAGTAGTAAAATATCACGTCATATCTATTAAATCATCTGTGGTTACGTTTAATTATAGTAGGTGTAGGTAATAATCATAATTTGTTACTAAAAATAATCATAGTATTTTTATTATCAGCGTTATGTGTCATTCGTCATAAATTATCTCGCTAAGATTCCACAGGAAGGAAGATGCTGTGAAACGTGGTATTTATTCGATGACGTATGGACCTACGTCTGCCCGTGCGTATTTTCTTTTTATGCAGTAAAATTATCTACGTCAACATTACAATAAAAACAGGATATTTAGTTACAAATACAATAAATAATAACAAAAATATTGCTGGTATCGTATGTACCCATAGTATATAGAATATAATGTGCATACTTAGGTAGGTACGCACGACATATGAAGCTATAAATTTCCAGTATAGGCTGACTTCTCATTATACGAAAATCAATGCGAGGTCAGCTAAAACATTATCAGAGAGCAATTCTTGTAATTTTAAGAATTTTCAGTCTGATCTCAGTCTCAATCTGTCAAAAATACCACTGATATCCCTACATTTTGACAAGTTTTTGACATTGATTGTCGCTGAGATGAGATTGCGACTAGATTTTGAACATTTTTAATTACGGGAATTGGCCTTCAGATCGTCATACCACCTTTGCCGGTACCAACATTAACAAAACGTACATAACCAGCTTACAAACTGTAAAACAACATTTAGACCTCATGGCGTCAACTAAAAAAGTTCCTACAATTTATTGACGCATCTTCCCTACCTAAGTATTTGTCAAAAAAACCTCTCTCTATTCCCAGAATCATCATCAAATAAAGTCAGCCCTTGCGCTTTCTCAAAAAACTCTTAAAAAGATTGCAACTATTTGCACAATAGCACACACAAAGAATATTTGTATTTTTTATTGGCAATAAAAAGATAAAAAATTCGTTGTTGCCAACAATTCAAATATCCAAAATGGTGGCCTTCAAAACATTTGCACAAGGTACCTATGGGGTTATAAAACTATTCAAAAACGTACAAAGAATGACGCAAAAGTGCAATAAGTACCATCAGGAGGTATAAAAAGTAATAAAATCACTGTTTTATGGTGTACAAACTATTTGCGCATGTTTGTAACTCATTAAAAGTTAATGGGTTAAAAAAAGGTTCACAAACCTTTTTTAAACCTTTTCTAAATATCTATGAGACTATGATGAAGGCAACCTACCTGCTCATCTCCAAAAGTCCAGCACCGTTTCTGATGGCGAATACTTTGATGTTAGTTTGAATTCTTGATTAAATACAAACACAATACAAAAAAACCCCAAATCATCAAAATTCGGTACACGGCGCATTTTATGATATTTTTCTTAGAACTTTTGCCGTTGACATTTCTCAGGAATGAGCTTAAACATAAAAAAAAATATTTTGTGAACCTAACAGAGTCCGCGTGTAATTTAGCAATTTGGCATCAAAGCAAGTACGATAGCCAACTCGATATTTCACGTCAAAAGAAAAAACCATAAATCATATAAAAGGAGTTTTTATTCGAACTGGACTACATAATAAAAACTGCCGATAAATCTAAACAAATGATTACAGCCGATTATGACAATAATCTCTATAATCATTCTTAGGGCGAATGTAATCAAACAAACTGAACGCGATCAACACGTCTAACCGTATCTGAGCTGACAGTTTCATTTTCCATAATAATGATGACACTGATAGCTATTGAACGATATTCTTCTTACATGATCGAGTTCAGTTCAATGGTTAATTTGGCCCTAAAGCCTTAGTTATTCATTGATAGTTTCACGTGTAAATAATTATCTTCTTACACGTGAAACTATCAATGAACAACTAGCGAGCTAGATTGAGCGACTTTGCGAAGAAGAAGCAACATAATGACTACTTTATTTATAAACGTAGCTTAAAGTTAAGTAGTGATTAGCGACTGTTTAACCATATATTTTTGTTTTGACGTTTAAACGTCACTTAACTTTAATATCGTTTATAAATAATCCCCTATAAGTACAGTCGCCTGCAGTTCAAGCTCCCGAAACTGTCTAATTTTCCCAATCAACCTTAAACCTTAATCATTTAGCAATAAAGTTGTAAATCTATTAAAGAAATTTCACGGATTGTAGTAGCTTGATGTGCTGGCGTCTGTTCAAACAGAAAGGACTTGTCGATTCTGTAGTACCTAGGTACTATAAATTACATCCACAATAATTTATTATGATAGTTCGTAACCAAAGGTCCAATTATATAATCGGAATGTCTTGATAACAGCTTGTATCTACATTTAAATGTTGATAGTAATTACTTTCTTATTTACTTAACAATTAATAAAGTCATTAAGATAGGTACTGGTTTAATGTTCTACTCGTAACAACGTAGCCAATGACTGGCGGCCATTTTTATGGTAATATCAAATCATTTTATTGGTTTTTAGAAGATGTGGTTAAAAATTTTGTGTGGTTTTAGAAAAATGCTGATGGGGTAATTTGGAAAAACTATTTTTTTTTTAATATGTCTGATTTTGTGTAAGCTGGCGTTATTAATGTGTGGTGTAGGAGATGGAGAAGATAATTAGGGATGGATTGTGTTAGAAACGACTTGAAAGAAATTGACAGTTTCGGGTAGCTTGACCTGCAATTATTACTAGTAGGATACTCGTACAATGTGCAGAACATTGTACGAGTATCCTACTAATAATAATTATTATAAACGCGAAAGTTTGTGACGATGGAACGTTACTGTAATGGTGTTGTTTGTTACTCTTTCACGCAAAAACTACTGGACGAATTTTGATGAAACTTTACAGTATTGTAAGTTTTACATCAGAATAACACACTTATGCGGGTGAAACCGCGGGCGTTGCTAGTATTGTTATATTTAGTACGTACTACGGATAATATATACTATACTTGTTACTATGTTAATACTTGTTCACCCACATTGCCTAACCATAAAATCCCCGAAGATTTTATGTTATGTAATTACTAGCTGCGCCCCGCGGTTTCACCCGCGTAAGTTTCGATTCCGTGGGAATATCGGGATAAAAAGTATCCTATATGTTAATCCCGGTTATTAACCAAGTGTGTGCCAACCAACTTTCATCCAAATCCGTTCAGTAGCTTTTGTGTGAAAGAGTAACAAACATCCATCCATCCATCCATCCATCCATCCGGCTATCCATCCATACAAACTATCTCGTTTATAATTTTAGCAGGATAAAGTAATATTTAACGAGACCTGATTCAACCTCAATCAAATTAAATGCAATAATAGATTCTACAACAAATAGCCTTTTCTCAAATATTTTGAGGTCGGCTTCTAGTCTAACCGGATGCAGCGGAATACCAGTATTTTACAAGGACCGGCTGCCTATCTGACCTCCACAACCCAGTAACTGGGTAACACGATACTTCTTGGTAAGACGGGTTGTCAGACTTTTGGGATTCTGACTACCCGTACCATATGTCAAAGATCTACGAATGACAGCCGGAACCAAGATGTCCGATATGTAATGGCTGGTCACCCATCCACAAAATGACCGCGGCAAACGTAGCTTTATCTTCAATCGACCCGTGCAACAATAGATTCTACAGCACCCTGCATCAAATTGCGTCGTCAAACAAAGTCCATATCATGATAATAGATAATAATGACGAAATCAATTCATATGTCCTGAAAAAATCCCCTGAATAAATTAATCAATAAATAACTTTGCTACACATGACAAAATCACAAAAGAGATACGTCAGTACCTAACAGAATCAAGTAAACAGTTTAAAATCATTTTATCGATGCATTGTTTCAAACAAGAACGTGTAGATATAACCACAAATTGATGACCTATTAGTAATTTAGTATTTTCCATAATAGTGTCAATTTTATGTCACAAACCGGAACTGGGTCAGTAATATATTGGTATTATTTGTTACCTTCATCTTGAATGTTAAAGGTCATTTTTAATTTGATATAAGACAAAATTGTGAAGATCCGGCCAATTGACTTGACAACACGGTTAGCGCAGTGGTTGAGCGATCGGACTGCTGCGCTGCGTGTCGCGGGTTCGATTCCCGCACAGAACAAATATTTGTAAGTCCTACATGTATTTGTTCTGAGTCTGGGTGTTTTTCTATCTATAATATGTATTTATTTACAAAAAAAAAATGTATATAAGCAGTTTATCAGCCATCTTGTTACCATAACACAAGCATTAGGTTGCTTAGCTTGGGACTAGATGGCGCTGTGTGAAATGTCCAGGGATATTATTATTATTATAATATTATTATTATATAATTCCCGTAATTATATAGGTATTTTAATATATCTCATCTCAGCGACAATCAATGTCAATAACTTTGCAAAAATGTAGCGAAATTAGAGGTATATCGGACAGATTGAAAATGAGATCAGACTGTGAGCGTACTAAAAAATTACGAGTATTGCGTTTCCTGTTCCAATACCTATTTCCTGTTACCTACATTATTTATTTTGTATTCATTAGTAGGCATAGATGAATTACGGAATGATTGCCGAGAAACGGTAGAAGTAGCGTTGCCACGTTGGCAAACCAATAGCCAGGTGGGTGGACGACCTACAGAAGATCGCGGGGAACACCTGGATGAGACTCTCACGGACCAGGGAAGCATGGCACAAAAGGGAGGTGGCTTATACTCAGCTGTGGGTGGAACAAGGCTGCCAATGATGATGATCATGATGATAGATAAAATACCTAACAGTAAATAAATAAATAAGATTTATTGTTCAACTAGGACTAGATTATACGGCAAAGTAATCCTACTAATATTTTAAACGCGAAAGTTTGTATTGATGGATGGATGTTTGTTACTCTTTCACGCAAAAACTACTACACCGATTTGGATGAAATTTGGTACACAGATACTTAGTTTATAACCAGGATTAACACGTAAGATATCTAAGCTAGTTAGTTAGGATACTTTCTATCCCGATTTTCCCACGGGATCGAAACTTATGCGGATAAAACCGCGGGGCGCAGCTAGTATAATATATATAAAGCACAAGCATAAAGTTTCTTAATCTAGTTAGTGTGTGTCGTACTGCTTTCAGGTTATAAAATAATCTGTGTTTAGGAATAGGTAACAGCTCCGATCCCCGTCATAAATGGTTGACTTATAACAGCACGTGTTAAATATGTTTATTAGAAATATGTGTGTAGATCTAACAGTATATATATTGATTTATTCATCATCAAGTAACATAACACAGACAAATATATGAATAATTAATTAAATTAAAAGGACAAAAAAAAAACAAATACCTATACAATAACAAAAACACATGCAAATTAAAATTGAAATTACAATGTATACCAACAATTCCTAACCATGCGTTGTTGAAATCATGTGTAAAAAAATATAAGTGTACAAATATTGTTCAAGAGCAATTTAAGCAATCAATTCAGGTCAGCGTTTACTTAAAGAGGTAAAAATAATATTAACTTTTATCAATTAGGTACCACATTGACTTCCCACAATTTTCCATATAAATCTTTTTTATGACGTCCAATGGCCACAGGAAAATAACACTTTTTTTCCCTAATAATAATATGTACTTATTACCAAAGTTTTTTTTGCGTCATTTTACCCTAAATAATAAACTAACTTAATACTAAACAAATGCAAAATTGTTTCTTGGACTCAAAATGGCGGGTGCACCTGGTGACAACAAAAAGTTATTTTATTATAATCCTCTTTAACTATTCTAATTTTCTTGGAGGTCGTCTTAAGTTTATAACCACCCGCATTCCCCAAAAAGCGCCGAAAGGGATTAAAAATTAGTTCGTCGGAACATCAATATTGTCGTCAAACATCGAATCTTTTGTTTTGATATGCTCATTATTATGAAGTCTTTAAACAATTACGACGCACCATCTTAATCCGTTGGCAGATTTAAAACATCCAAAATTTTAATCCCTAAATATTTGTCTTTACTTTTTTTATTTAGCTTGAAAAATTACGGAATGGTAAAAACAAAAGAGCGGTAGCCTTTACAGGATTATAATTTACAAGGGTTGGGTTATTTTTGAACGGGTTGAGGGATTTGCGGGGACAACCAGTGGCAAAAGGATTATTAGATAGTCAGTTTACTAGAATCCAAAACATTGAATTCTAAATCACTTTATGGTGCCGTACTAAGAAGATTATATAGAATTTGAGTCAGACTTGCTAATGCTCAAACATCAAAAGTATGTCACTACGATCTTAAAAGGTAGTAAGTGATTTATCGGCAATGGCCAATATTGAGATATCACGACTGTACGTAACGATTTCTCTCGACACAAGTTCAAAGTCCCAGAGAGCGATCATCTCGAATTCTCGACAATCGTAGTCGCGACAAGTGTGAAAGATCGTCACTTCCGAAGTTCCGAGTACCTACTATAAAAAACAAAATGCGATTTCTTCATAAAAATTTTTGAGCACTGAAAAAGTTGAATGCTCTTTTAACAAGTCGAAATATTTTAAGTAAAAATGTTTTTTATTTTCCTTTTTTTAAACAAATAGGTATATAAAATAATTTAAGTAATATGAATTAACGTTTCAAAGGCGTGCGTTAGTGGTGTACGTAATAATTATTTAAATCGTCGTAGTAAACAAGTTTCATTCATAAAGTTTCCTCAATGAATCTCTCATACATGCTTATAAAGGCTATCAAAATATTCGTATGGCAATGCTAAATAACAAACAATAAGTAATATGCATGATACATACATACAATGTTTTGTATGTCACTAAAGTAATAATTGTATCGTTCGGAAAACCCATTATCACACTTTATTACTACATTTTAATTTAATTTCCTACAATAAATACGTATTATCTCATTTAGTTTAGAAATGCAACGCTTAATTAATTAATATGAATAATTATTATGCACTTACTAAAATAAATAATATATGTAACTAAATAAACGATGTAGCCGGTATATGTATTAAAAATCTATCTATTGATTATTTAAGCCCGTTCTACAATGTCGCGCCGAATAAGATATTTTTAAGCCGAATATATATGTATATTATTATTTAAGCCTTTTATTTTCGAAAAAGTACATATTACATAATATTCATTTAAATTATATCTTAAAATATTTATTTTGTACAAAATATCAACAAAAAAATTGTAGAACAATTTAAACATGCATTACAAAAATAATTTGATAAAGACTAATATTATTAAATAAGTATAATATATTATAAAGTTAATAAACGAATAACTTGCTTGTAAGTAATGAAATTGCTAACTTGTCTCGCACACAAATAATTATTAATGTATGCACTTCTGCAGTCTGTGATAGAATTTAATCATAATGTTGATTAATCAAAACAATAAGACTGTTTACACTTTAATGGATCTCATTCATCACGTATTTTAAATAAGAGCATTGTTATACACTGTACAAAGCAGATTCTTTTTAGTCGATTCCAGTTATTTTAATGCCAATACAACTAATAATTAATTCATTAAATATTTGCATTTTAATTACAATATTTTTTTTTAGTTGACCTATAATTTTAAAATTTAAGTTCAACTTTTTTAATTTAGTATTTTAGTTACTTACGTGATTATTTTTAGGGACTTTGAAACTGGGGTGTATGAACCAGTAATCGGCCATAGGAGGATTATTGACTTTTAGCCGCAACAGGATAAATGTATTGAATTAATTATTACAACCGAAACAAATAAAATAAACTTTAATGTTAACCTTTAGGCTAACATAAAACATAGTAGGTATACTACAAAATATATTGTTTATAAATCATTCAATTTTTGGATAAAAATTCAACATTCATCAGATTAGTAGCCAAATTAATGAATATTTAAATTGTGCATTATCTGCTACGGCATGTGCTAACTAGCAACGTGGCATTAAAAAAATATTGCAAAAAAAATTGTAAGGGCGGGGGCGCATCGACGCCCACCCGGCCGAAAGCTTCCAAATTCGAATCGCAAAAAAAATGCGCGAGTGCGCGCACGAGAGCGCGTTATAAAAGCAAGGCACGTGGTCGCGTTGCCACAGTCGTGAGACATCCACGGAAGCGAACGCACGTCACTCTATTCCGCGCGCGCTCTTACATCGTAAATAAGATCGATATTTTCAAGTTCAAAAATAATTGAATATGGATATCAAAGTTTTGGATCCCACTGGCATCTATTGAAGATCCCAAAAATCATCAATCAAATTGAGAATATTTGATATTTTACGAAAAATCTGCGAAAATGTTCGGCTTGGACCCCACTGGAGTTTATTGATTTTCGGAAGATTTTGAAATTTTTTCAAGAAAATTGAATTAAGTGTTCAAGATGTTTATCCTGGATCCTACTGGCGTTTACTGATTTGGGATATAAATCTCAATCCCAAGTATCCTGAGCTATTTTTTTGGAGTTACTGCATCCTGTTCATCAAAATGTTCGTGCTTGATCCCACGGGAGTGTACTGAAGAATTTTCCCGTTTCGTGTGAAGAATACAATTTGTGCTTCAAAATGTTGGGCTTGGATCCCACCGGAGTGTACTGAAAAAAACTGTTTTAGTGTTAATAAGTGCGGTTAATAAACAAACAAAATGGTCGCGCTCGACCCCACTAATGTGTACTAGGTTTAATTTATATTTTTATTTTCATTTTATTATTACTCCTTCAAAATGGCTTTGGGTCTAGATCCTACGGGAGTTTATTAGTTAGGTTAGGGACATGTCGCATCCCATTTCATATCAAATAATTTAATTCATTTTTAATAAAATGTCAGTAATATGTTCATCAATCCGCCACAAATTAATATCATTCAGCAGAAATGCATTTTCATCAAATAGGAAGAAGAGGAAATTATTTCTTTACAGAGTAAATTAAACTTTGTAATAATGTAAGTAGGGAACCAAAGACTGTTACTACCTATCCGCTGATAAACTTTATGTTTTAAAGTCTGGTCGAGGAGTAAGAACTAATGTTCTTTAATTTATTGAAGTTACCTTAGAGTAAGTGATTATTTATTGACTAACAATAGGTAAGTAGAATAATTTAGTTGAAATATCTAGAGTTGGTGTGACAACTCTGTGTTATCATTTATGTTATGTTTGTGATATTCTTCGTTGTCAACCAAACTGAACGGTATTTCTAGCATTTCTATGTACCCATTGCATTTCTTTTCGACTGTGGCAGTGATTTTATACTCTTGTAAAATAATAAGACTGTTAGATGAATACTCTAGCTAATTGTTGCTGAATAAGCATTTAAAAATGTGTAAAATATACATTTGATTTTTTTAATCTGTTGTTTATATTTTTGAAACCCTTACACACCATTTCACTCATAATTTTTAAAACATAAATTATGAAACACATTGATTTTACAGACATAATTTTCTCATGAATTTTAAAACTTATCAATATTTAGATTGATTTTGAACACAAAGTTTGTTGCATCTTTGATTACCTGTGACCGATTAACAATAAACATACTCACACATTTTGACATAACACAATCAAATCTTTAGAAAATGATTTTATAATAATACAAAATGTGAAATAAGTAACATTTATGTAATATATTACAAGAAGTTTGTTCAAGTTGCATCAGCCAGGCGATTGCAAGCAATGCCACCACATCTTGGAGAATGTTGGTCCTCCATAAGTGATCGTCATTGAGTTTGCCACTGAATTAAAAATTACAAAATACTACCATTTTGATAAAATTTATAAAGTCATACAGTACATACGATCATTTTAAAAAGATTTTTAAAAAAGTAATAAAGTTTTCAGTACTTAAATAAAAAATGAAAAAAAAATAATCAAATAGCTATATGTTTTTTATTTTAATAATTTGTTAGTTTATTTAGTATTAAAAATGTGTTCACTTAATAAATTACAAACTAATAGGTACCCTAAATTATAAAAAAGTACTAAACCAAAATACAACTTCAAATATTTCAAAAAAATAAACTCGGATCTAACAACTGCCCACTGCACCCTAAGACCCTAATATAAACAAGAATATTGAAAGTGTCGAAATTCAACCTTGTTATTGACACCGTAGAAAATATTCTCGCGCAACAAAATAATAACATTACATCAGTTGATACTGAAGAAAGGTAAGCAGGGAAGGAAGTTCATAGGTCTGAGGCCCTGCGCAGACGACAGATTATCCGTGACGCACTTTTTAGTCTGTGAAAATAGAACCTATGCAATTATATGCAGTAACGCACACGACCTTTTTGCGCGTCGTGTGCGTTACTGCATATAATTGCATAGGTTCTATTTTCACAGACTAAAAAGTGCGTCACGGATAGTCTGTCGTCTGCGCAGGGCCTAAGTAGTAGTAAGTTATCCAAGTGTCTAAGTAATCTGTCTAAGTGTCTAAGTAGACACTTAGACAGATTACTTAGAAACTTACCTGACTACCACAAAACAGTGTTTATCAGTTGTTTAGGCTAAACACCTTTTAAACACGACATAATTATATGGACTTTGACATAACACTGACATTAAACACTCGTTCAACAAGTGTTTGAGTTTTTGTAGTAAGACCCTTAGATTTAGACAATGAGTGCAACCTGGCAGTATTAGTACTAATAAAAAGTAGCTTATTTCGAATATAGTCTATTTAGATAGAACGTGCAGTGTTGGCCCCGCGGTAACAGTCCCGACTTACGAAATGTAGGTCGGGAGTTCGAACCCAGACAGGCGATCTAATTTGTGTAACAAATTATTTCATCACCACTGCTCTCAACGGTGAAGGAAAAAATCGTGAGGAAACCGGCATTTCCTAGAGCCAAAAAATCGGAGGCATGCGACATCTACCAACCCGCACTGGGGGCCCTAATTCAACACCCGCGTGTTGAATTTAGCTCCGCCCGCTCCCCCGAAGAGAGAAGGCCTGTGTTCCAGAGTCCCAGCAGTGGGAACATTATCTATAGACTGGTTATGTTGCAACTTGAAATACTTCACATTGTGAAAGCCACGCAGATTAGGATTCATCATCATTTTAAGAGCAACAAAACTATTAAAAAATAATACCACAGCCCTTTCATTAAAAAAACAAAACATTTATCTCATGCTAAATTGGCTACAAGCTACAATAAATATTCCTTAAAAACTAAAATATATGGAGTGATAGTAACGTATACGAAGCAAAAGGAATATATAAGGGTCGTAGCAGGTGGCATTCTGTAATATCTGCCTACCTTCATGGCAAGAAGGCGAGAATTTATGTATGTAGTTATAACCAAAGTTTAGACTTACGATTATACTTTATACAAATACATACTATTTCGACAGACGCCTTGTAAATGATAGTAGCAATGGACAATTGAACATTTCAATGAGCGTTGCAGACGCGATCGAAGCTCTAGAAACATTATCTACATCTTCAATATACCGCCAATCTTGTCGTATATAAACTATGTACGAGTACGTCGAGAAAGGAAATACGAGAGTGGATTGCCCTGGCTGCAGGCTTTAATTTATTTAGGAACCACAGGATTACCAGCGGGATAATTGCGTTACACTCTAACAGTAGCTATGGTTTTCCTTTTGGCAGTTCAACAACATTCATTGCGTTACATAAATTGTTGAGCAGACAAATTTTTCGAACATGAAGCAATGGATTAGCAATATACTTCAAAATTATACCGATTACAGATTGTCATTGAACGTGACGCAATTAGGGTGCCGGTGAAGCAGCCTCCTAGGTTGATCTGCGAGAAGTCATACAGAAAAAAAAAACCCGAGAAGGAATTCAATTACAGACATTCGACCAACACCTGCCTTGAGACTACAACGCAACCGCTACTTGGTCAAACGTAGTGGGAACACCGTAAGATATAGTAGGTACTAGTCTATATGGGCTCGTTTATAGCGTATTCCCCAATGACGTAGGCAATGAATTTCCTAGAATTTACAGAATTTGAGTAAACAGTCCTATATATCTGGAGAATATACAATACACTGTCATAGGTCCCAGGTAGCGTCTAGTCCTTTGATTTCCTAGAAGTCCTGACTGCTCATAAATACTGATTAGTTTAAACAATATAAAGCAATTATTAATACAATGATCGCCCCAACAGGTGTAGAATGCACTAGCGACCGAAGTGACATGTGCTATACACATGGCAGGAATAATATCCTTCTGTAATGTTCGTATAAATTGCTGAGCGGGTTTGTATTTATATTTTATCTTTCAAGTCTTTTCTTGAGTTTTGGGTCTCCTCGGAAAATATTTGGAACGTATGAGGCAAACGCTTACAAGTTTGACGTGAAATACCTACTTATGCTCGGTACCTATAAACAAAAACGAATCGTTTTGCTTAGCAATAGTAGCATTTTTTTGCCAAACTGGGCATATAAATATATTCGTATGCTAATTTTACCTGTGATAGCTACTTCTATATGGGAGGGTCTACTAAGCAAAGCGTATATATGAGGTCTTTGCTTCATTATTGGTGAAGATACAAGAGTCTTAATTTTAACCAATAATGGGCCGTAAATTATAGGAATCGGTCAATAGTCAGCATTCCCTTGCCCTTATTGTAATCCATTCGGATCATTGCAACATGTCTTTTTCTTCCATACTTCTCTATTAGTTGTCATCTCCATGTTTCACACAGAACATCCATCTTTTATAATACAAACTTAGGGCCGGTTTTTTGATGCGTAGTTAAACTCCAATTGCTAAAAATAGTAAGTAATGGTAACATTTTTTCAGAATTTGTTTTTTTATCAATGTTTAGTTTTCTTATTGGTCATTTTTTTAACTAATAGTTAATTATTAGTCCATTAGCAATGAAATTATATCATTGGATAAATTAAAAATTTATCAAAAAACACATTTTGCAAAAATCTAACCATTAGTTACCATTTTTAACAATTGGTTGAATTTAACTACGGATAAAAAAATCGGCCATTAGTATGAGCAAGACCTACTATGATACTGTTACAGTTAGCCTGCATTATCCCACTGCCAGGCAAAGGCTTCTCTCCATGACTTATTAGCTATTTTGATCCAGGGCTAAAGTGGACTACTGGTCGTTTTTTTCTCCAGCTCGTCACACAATCTTCTATCTACTACCATATAGTATTAGTCGATATATTACATGCAACATGTAGAATTCTGACTGAACATTCTAGGTTCCTAAAGTACAATAAGTACCAGGAGTCTATAACATTCTAGAAGGTGGCGGCTCCACCATTTCGTGCATGATCATCTTGACAGCTATTACTGGCAGCCATAATGACAGCTGACATAAAATCCAGAACAATCCTTGCCCTGCCTTTATCAAATATAAATCCACGCGAACCTATCCACGTTCCGAATCCCGCATTAGACTCAACGTGTGCTGAATAATGTATCATCAAATAATATCAATATACCACATTGTCGTACTTAATTCCTAGGTCAGCTTGGATCCAGTGTATTTGCATGTATACCTACATTGTGTTATCATATGACACGTGAGGACGGGACGGACATTAATACATTGTAATGAAAGCGATTTGGTGCTCATGGACGAGGGATTATGTGGTGTCAACTGCACGAATTTACGAATATACATAATAATACATATATACTAATAACAATAGCAAATCCTGCTATATCTTTTTTGTTTTCCTTCATCATGCTCCTGCTTATACAGGGAAAGGTGTAAAAGAAGCCAAGAGTAGAGGAATACCTGAGGAACTGTGAATGGATTTTCTGAAAGATAATATGGCTAGCAAGGAGTGACTACTGAGATGATGACTGATAGAGATGTATAGAAGAAGAAGACATAATGCGCTCTTCTTTTTCAGATACTAAAACCAATGTACGGTAGGCAAAATGTCTGGACTGGCAGTGTTATTAAAAAGAATTTAACACGACCTGAGAATCGAACCCAGGACCTCATGCCTAGTAGCCTTTGCGACCAATAGATAAACGAAGTAGAGGTGGTTATTTTAATACACAAGTAATAATCAACAATGTTGTAACACATAAATATTTTACAAATGATTTCATTTGTTACAATTCCCAAATAAGTTGAATAACTTACGGTGGCAACGCGAAATTTAAAACGTTTAGATACCATCTTATCTTAAATATTAACGCAAATATACTTTAGGCTTATCTTTATTTTGTATTGAAACAACTTAGCTGGACAGTGCACATAAAGTATAGAGTTTAGTTAGTTATATTGTGGGAGGGTCTAGTTCACTAAATAAGTATAATTATGAACAGTACATGCAGTGACTAGTGAATACTGAGGCGTGGCTACTAACAGGATTTTAACGTACATCCCGTTAAATCTAAATGTTTTTGAGTTCAAACAAGCGGTATTTTTTTTGTTTGTAGCCTTTATTGGCCCACTGCTGGGCAAAGGCCTCCCCCAAGTTCTTCCAGGAACTCTTTTCTCGCACCACCTCGCACCATCCCTAGCGGTACGCGTCCAGGTCATCGACATCTCTTTCTTGCCCGATGTGAAAATTCAAGGAAGGCACAAAAAGCTAAGGTTTTAGAACGTCGAACTTGGCTTGGATGAAGCTGGTTGCCCATTCAAACTCAAACTCAAATTATTTAATTCAACTAAACCAATTACAGGCACTTTTGAATTGTCAAAGGGTCGGTCAATCAGAAAGATGAAGCTAGTTGCCCATTCCAAAGCGTAGGTATCTATTCCAAAGCGTAATAGGTTCCTATGGAGAAGAACCGGCAAGAAACACCGATCTTCACTGAACGAAGATTTGATTGACCCCTAACAACAGCAATGGCAAGCATGCTGCTACAAAAACACCAATGATACAAAACATAATCCCATCAGATTTGACTACGATTTTTTACACATGGTATAATTAAATCGCTGCCAAGGCCACCTACTGGTTTCGGATAATTAAATATAAATCATGACATTGGACAAGGTCAAACGAATAGTGGCCCTTTACGGAATTTACGTGGATATTGCTAATATAAAATAGGTACTTCTATATCCCTACCTAAATATTACAAATTAAAGTCGCTTTTCGTGTGTCTGCTGTGTGACCGCGTTCTTCTTCTAAACTACGGAAAGGATGGTGATTTTAAATCGCCTACTTAGCTGACTAACAACTATTTAGCTAGTTAGATAGCTACTACTCAGTAGTAGTAGTTATCTAACTAGGCGATTAAAAATAACGCTACGACCCTTAAAGCCGAGCAAAAAGAAAAAAAAGCAGAAACCGTTAATCGAAAATGCACCCCGTCGCATTGCATCGCATCGTGTGCTCGCGCTATTACCTACTTGGTAATAGCGCGAGCACACGATGCGATGCGACGGGGAGGGTCGGGAGAGCAAGAAATTTCACGCGGACGGAGTCCATGCATTTGATAGATTTGATAGCCCAATTCTTCAGAAAGGTTATAGGCTACTGCCTATACCTAACCTTAAAGAATTAGGCTATAAAATGCAAAAAAAAAATACAAATCTGACTGGTAGTTCCAGAGATTAGGGCGTTTAAACAAACTCTTCAGCTTACAAAAAGAAGAAACCCCGATGTTTTGTCAAGTAGTAAAAACCATGTGACGCAGGGACGAGTAGCTAGCACGTACTATCTCCAATATAATATCCCTGGACATAATAATATCCCTGGACATTTCACACAGCGCCATCTAGTCCCAAGCTAAGTAACCTAATGCTTGTGTTATGGTAACAAGATGGCTGATAAACTACTTATATACATTTTTTTTTTGTTGTAAATACATACATATTATAGATAGAAAAACACCCAGACTCAGAACAAATACACGTAGGACTTACAAATATTTGTTCTGTGCGGGAATCGAACCCGCGACACGCAGCGCAGCAGTCCGATCGCTCAGCCACTGCGCTAACCGTGTTGTCAAATATCTATATTATCTGACCACCGGCACCGTAAGGACTATTCCTGTTTGCAGCGCATATTATAAGTCGACCTAAAGAGGATCCTCTTTTGTTTTACTTACGGACGCAGCTGTGGTCATCATGTGCACGGGATTTTGTTTTCAAAATTGTCAGATATAGGTTTTGGCGATAGTAGCTACTCGTACTAAACATAATTTGTTATGCGATTTAAATTTTGGCGGATTTGAATATCATGTGTATAGGGTCAAATATAAATAGCTAGCGAAACTTAGCAAACGTGACGGGTGTCAATATCTAAAAACGATAAAACAAAGAAAAAAAAGATTTGTTGGTTTTTTTTGTAGGTTCAATGACCACTGGCACTGTAATCACTTCAAGTAGTTGAGAGAATCTGTTTTTTTTTTTGTTTTTATCGTGATTAAATATTGATACCCATCACATCTGTGAAGTTAACATAGAAAAAACTTATATATTTCAAGTGACTAGAGTCGTTGACCCCAAAAAATACAATTATTACTTATTTAGTTTTTTCGTATTTACATATTGATACAGTGAAGTGCAAGTGCGGTGCCTCTAATCAGACCATGCCCCACTTGCTGGAGTGCCCTATGCGCCCGTTCACCTGCACCTTGGATGACTGAATGAATGCCATTGATGCCGCAATCAACGTGGCCACCTACTGAGCTCAAAAAATATAAAATATCGAAGAAGAGTACCATCAACACGAAAAGAAGAAGATATCTATCACACCTGCGGAGTTTTGCTAGCTAATTTAATTTGACCCTGCATATCCATCAACTCTATTTAAGTAGATAGTTGATATTGTAATATTCTTTATACATTATCTCTTCTTCTGCCTAGCCTTTTCCCAACTATGTTGGGGTCGGCTTCCGGTCTAACCGGATGCAGCTGAATACCAGTATTTTACATGGAGCGACTGCCTATCTGACCTCCACAACCCAGTTACTGGGTAATACGATATACCCCTTGGTAAGACTGGTTGTCTGACTTTCGGGCTTCTACATTATCGCGCTTTACAAATTATTACTATTATCTATGACATCAATGTCAAGTCACTGTCAACACAATGAAGACACGTGGAGTCGTTGACAGTCGGTGCGAAATTTGTAAAAATAATAAATTATAATAATTGTTTTTCTAAAATTAATTACTATTTTTACAAGCTAACACTAAAATATATATAGGTACAATTATATAATACGAAAAAATATAGAAAACGGCAGGAACTCATTGGGCATCAAAAAATTCGTCCGCATCACTGTCAATGGGATAAGTGCCCAAAAGGCTGGCAGTATTACCACGTTGGATGGCAATGCTGATTCTTTGGGTTAAAAATAGGCCACCCTTCTGGTCACGTGAAGAGTCAACCAACCGCTTGGCGATGTCCCGAAAGATTCGATGAGCACTCGGACCCCAAGGCCCTAGTGTTTCAAACCCAAACGGTTAAAAGAAGTGAATTTTACCTAAAATAAGTTATCGTGAAAGCGCAGTGGTGGTTAGTGTTAACGGTCCCGGTTAACGGTCCCGACTTACCGAGTCGTGGGTTCAAACCCAGGCAGGCACTTTACTTTGTGTAAATATGTAATTTCATCACCAATGTGCTCAAAACGGTGAAGGAAACCGGCTTGTCCTAGAACCAAAACAATGGAAGACATGTGACATCTACCAACCCACATTGGGCCCGCGTGGTGGATTACTCGAAGAGTGTAGGCCTGTTCCCCGGCAGTGGGAACATTATAGGCTGATTATTGTATGTTATGTAATAATAAAAACTTGAGAGGTGTCAAGGGACACCCGGATGGAACGAAGTATAACTGGCTTGCTTTCTATAAGAGAGAGAGAGAGAGACAGACAGAGAAACACGCGCACGCCGCACGGCTTACAACTATAGCAAAAAGTGTCGTTCCAACTTTTGGTCTTAATTTTTTCCGTCTTCGCAACGCGCGATAAGGAACTTCGTTCCAATAATAAATAACGTTTATTGGTTCATTTAAATTTGTTAACAAAATGAACACTGTCACGTAAACTAGGTAGGTACCCGTGCTATAAGCAACAGTAACAATTCGTGGTTGATTTAAGTATTTACTTAAATATAGTTTTGTGCAAAAATCCGGGCGTGCAAAAAATGTAAAGAGGGGCTTGTGGCCAAGTTATAACAGCTGCACGGGTCGATCGAACAGGTTAAGCTAGACTTGCCGCGGATGGTCCGTGGATGGGTGACCATCTTTACATACCAAGACCCCTATGTGCCTCGGAAAGCACGTAAAGCCGTTGATCTCGGCTGTCATTCGTGATTTTTGACAGTCGTTACGGGTCGTCAGAAGCCCGATAGTCTGACAACCTGTCTTACCAAGGGGTAGGTACTTATCGTAATACCGAGTAACTGGGTTGTGGAGGTCAGATAGGCAATCGCTCCATGTAAAATACTGGTATTCAGCTGCATCCGGTTAGACTGGAAGCGGACTTCAACATAGTTGGGAAAAGGCTATGCAGATGATGATGTATGTTATATAAATTATCTTGAGGTCCTGAAGCGTGGCTCTGAAAAGCTGTACCTAATGCCTTTGACATATTCAAATGACTGGTTGCAAATAATATTAAGTGGTAGGTACTTTTTTTAAGTAAAAATGCAAAACGAAAAATAAAAATGGTATTGCATAAAGCTTCTTACGCTGTAAGTTCATTCACATTTATAATAATAATAATAATAATTCATTTATTTTCAGACAAAGTCCATAACATTACATTAAATTAAAAGACAAAATAAAAATTTATGAGGTCATATTTGTGCATTAAAATAGAGGGGCTCGTGGCTAAGTACTAACAGCTACACGGGTCGAAAGATCAAGGTTACACTACGCTTGCCGAGTTGGATCCGTGGATGGATGACCATCTTTACATACCAAGACCATTCTGTGCCTCGGAAAGCACGCTAAGCCGTTGGTCCCAGCTGTCATTCGTAGATCTTTGACAGTCGTTACGGGTTGTCTGAAGCCCGAAAGTCTGACAGCCAGTCTTAACAAGGTGTATCGTGTTATCCAGTAACTGGGTACTGGTGTTCAAATAGGCAAGCGCTCCATGTATAATCAGTATTTTACATGGAGCGCCTTCCAGTCTACCGGATGCGGCTGAATACTCCAGTCTAACCGGATGCGGCTGAATACTTCAACCCCAACATAGTTGGGAATAGACTAAGCAGATGATAAGATGATGATTTAAAAATATTAAACACTGTTTATAAGTATAATGACCGAAGTCAGAAGGTACAGACGCCAGCAGGCCAAGCTACCCGAAACTGTCAAATTTTCCCAATCAACCTTGAACCTTAATACTCTAGCGATAAAGTTGTAAATCTATTAAAAAAAATTGACAGATTGTAGTAGCTTGATGTGCTGGGGTCTGTACGTCATAGTCCACATACCTATAAATTATAGAACACTCAATAAACATGTTGGCGATAAATTATATTGAATATGTAAACGTTTCCAGCACTGATCTCATACTTATTGTTATTTGAAAGTGATCATTTATGAATGCGGGAGCTATGACACAGCTCTAATTTTATTATATTTGTAATGAAATTGAAGTTTAAATAATAATCTATACTAATAATAAACTTGAAGGGTTTTTTTTTATTGACAATGGGCTCACTCTTGACTTCAATCCAGCCTAGAGGCAGGGATGAGATCTACGGTGGAACGAGCTTGCCCAGAAGAAGCCTATTCACTCTTGCCTTGAAGAGATTCGGGTTGTATGAACTCGGGAATGCAGACGCAGGCAGACAATTCCACTCCTTAGCTGTGCGCATCAGAAAAGATGATGAGAAGTTGTTTGTTTGAAGGCGCTAATCTCTAGAACTATCAGCTGGATTTGAAAGACTCCGAGCATAGCTCGCTCCATAGCGCTTTATTACCGGTAGTAGGAGTACGATTCCTTGGGATAATTTCTGACCTCTACGAATGCAAAAACTAGTCTGTACATATTTTTGCATTATTCAAATTCATGATTGAATTGATTGAAAACAAAAATCTACGCTGCAGGTTTTGAATGTCTATAAATGCGTGTTTGTGGGCCGCTGGGACTCGCCGATGTGGAGCCACTGGATGCGACTACACACTGTAGGTGATCGCATCCAGGGTTTGCCATAAACTGGCACTCCTGAGCGGGGCCACTTTGTGATGTTAATTTTTTTATTTTATTTTTTCTGTGGATTTGTTTTTGTATGTGCTAACAATAGTTTTTTAAGGTTTTTTGTGTTACTAACAGTATATGGGCTTCGTCTGAAATAAATTTCTTATTATTATTATTATCTCCTTTATTTCAACGTAATCATATAAATTATATTTTTAAATATTAGAATATAAAAAGTAATAAAACATTTAAAAATAGTAACCCACCGGTATCGGGTCCAAGCTACCGGTGGTCAGGGCTCTAGAGAGAGGAACCTCCTCCTCCTTATTATTAATATATTATTATTATAAAGGTAAACTGTAACTATGAATTCAGTAAATTATTATACCTACATAGAGTAGACAGTTTTCGTCAGTTATCAATATAAAAATCTACTTTTTCGTAGAAAAGTGCAATACCTACGCGGTCAAAATGTATGGAACAGCAATATTTTTGACAGACTGGACGTGGACTGCGGACAACCGGGTGTTGTGGTGGAACATAGTGTATGCGGTATGCCTATGTCAATCACTGGGCAGCGAGTTAGATATTAAATAGGCTGAGTTAATTGGGTATCAATAAATCAATGCTTTATCAATTTTATTACATTGTAATATTGTGAGGCTGAATTACATGAAGAAAGAGGGAGACTTGTGCATAGAACTTGTAAAGTTTCTCTCAATATTTGATTTCTAGTAGCTTGATATATCCCTGTCACTCCTCTACCCTCACTACACTACTCCTCCTAGGTACTAGGAGGGCCTAGTACCTAATCCCAGTTCCCAATGACGACGCCATCCAAGTCTTTATGTTCTTTTTGTCATGATTAGTTTTGAATGAACTGAACGACTTAAAGTTACGACTTGCATCGTTTCTGCGGCCTTGATCACACCGATATACGAATTTACATACTACATATGGCCGACTTCAGTTTTATTTACGAAGAGGTCACCTTTACGGAACAGACCGCAAGGCGCCAACCGGAGGCGCGGAGGCATCCATTACATAACCCCAAGTTAATGTGAAGGGCCTCGATGGACACCAGTTACTGTATCCGCGAGCCAGTACCGGCTGTCAGACGTGGGTGTGTTTTCTGAGAATAAAGGCTCGTTCATGCGAGGACAGTTTCTCGACTGACGGGCGAGAAGTCGTTGCGAGACTTGCCTGGCGATTTTCTTGACCACTTCTAGTGTTGTTACTTAAACCAAAATTAATGGTAAAAATTACAACAACCCTTAAATTCATAGTGATGGAAATTTCCATCATAAAGAATTTTTTTTATTTTTATTTTTTTTAGTTTTTTTTTTTAGTGATCGGACTGAACACATTTTTTTATTTTAAAATCCTTAGTTAAAAATAATCCATGCAATTAAGGATTAAAAGAGAAAAATAAAAAAAAATCGCAAAAAAAAAACAATCGACTCCCAAAAAAGACACTACAAAGTGAAAAATAACTTTAATTTCGGAAGTCGGTGTCGTTGAGTTCGCATTTTACTTAGTTGTTTGCCACCGACTGTTCTATTGTACCTATTTAGATTGTGATACCCATCACGTCTATGAAGTTTAAACACAAAAAAACAATTTTTTTAAAACTAATATTTCATATGACTACACTAACTGCGGTCAATGACCCCACAAAAAAATCATCAAATTATTTTTTTTTTTTTATCATGTTTAGATACGAATCCCATCATGTCTGCGGCGTTACGCTAGCTAATTTAATTTAACCCACTGTTTATTTTTGTTATCAAAAGTTATTTATTCAAACTAGGCTGACAATCAGCATTTTTTGAACGTCAAAGTTACATGAGACAGTCAAAACGCCTGCCCTTCACCACTTCCCAGTGCTGGGAAGACGAAGTGGCGCAACAGACTCCCCAGCAGTTTACACGAGTCAACATTTCAATCTCTCTTCGACAATCGTCTATTTGAGGTGAGGAACTGTCTCCGTGTAACCAAGCCATAACACCTTCATTTTACTGCACAGTTAACAGTTCAGAGGCCAATTTAATTAATATTGACACAATAGTGTCGTGCTTACACAATTAAGTCAATAAGCATAAAATTGAGTGATGGTAGAGCTCTTTGCGAAAGAGCTCATCCGGGTAAACTCTATGATCAAACATGTTTTTGTCACCAAACATTATCTATCTTCTATCTATGAAAGAAAGAAAGAAATAAAATACGATATATATTTTTAATATAATTTGCGGTAAATATGACGCAAGAATAAACAATAAAACACAAAAAAAAACAAGTTGACAAGTTGTTGTTGTCTATATACAAATAATAATGCTGAAGAGTTTGTTTGTTTGAACGCGCAAATCCGATTTTTAGTTCTACGGATTACCGTAGAACTAAAAATCGGATTTGAAAAAATTTTTTGCATTTGTTGACCAAATTTCTGAGGAAGACTATTTAACATCGAGCGGACTCTTAGGAGCCGCGCAAAACCTTTTGAAGTAAATTTTTAGGTGGCAACGCGTTCTAATTCAAAGTCAAAACATTCATTTCAATTCAACAGATTAAAGGCACTTTTGAATTGTCAAGGAGTCGGTAAAAGAATACTCCTTAGTGTTTAATAGGTATGCTTACAGGTGATGAATGCCAATTTTTAAGAATGGGCCGTTGGAAGGCTCTTTCTGCAAGATATTGGCAACCTACCTGGTAAAACCAGGGTTTAAATCAGCATTTCTCAAACGTCGACAAAATGGACGTCAAAAATATAGCCCGATTCATACTTTACGGCGGCTCTGAAGTGCGCTACTCGCTGCGCAGTACCCCACCCCTCACCCCCGCTGACAGGTGAATTTGTTACTGCGCAGCGACTCGCCTCATGTTCCGAGCCGCCATCGAATCGCGCTGTACAATGTGTGGCTCCCGAATAAGATCAACAGAAGGAGCAGTGCAAAAACTGGCTAGCTGCTTCCTATACCATGATGAGGTCCTGGTAGCCAGGTTTACCAACATGTTCATCGATTGCCAGATATCAGCTACATTTGTAACTATCCTTATTTAAGAATCCTCTTCGTACGGGTCGTCTTTTTTATCGGGAACAAACGACAATACAATAACTTACTACCCACAGCTATGTACTTCTTACACTGATGAGGTCCTGGTAGCCTGGAGCTGTACCAAGCTGTTTATTGATCGCCAGGTTTCAGCTTTAAAAACACCTGTAATTAAGGCACCTGCACAATTCTCTGTTTAACTTGGGAAAAAGCAGCAATGCAATAACTGCCCAGCTACTTCCTTACGCAGATGTGGTCCTGGTAGCCAGTTTACCGACGCGTTAAGAAACCCCAGATTTCAGTTCTGAAACTAAAAATGATTTTCCAGTGTAATGTGTAACAGTCCCCGTTTAATATTAGGTTATTCCCCTACTTAGCTAAATAAAAGGAAAACATTGCCAGAAAACCAGGACTTTATTAAAACACTAAATTGTTACGGATATACCTACTTCCCTATCAATACTCGTTTACTAAAATAATGAAGGAAAAATCTGAATATTTGGTCTTTGAAGTCATTGATAGGAAGTATTCATCAAACATCAAGTAATTCGTTTCCTCACTAATTAATTCATTGTAAAACTTTGCTTATAATAGGAGGGGCTTGTGGCTAAGTAATAACTGCCGCGCGAGTCGATCGATCAGGTTAAGCTACGCTTGGTGACCATCTTTACGTATTACGACCCATAACGACTGTCAAAGATCCACGAATGGCATACGGGACCAACAGCTTAACGTGCCTTCCGAGGCACGGAGGGGCCGTGCCTCGGAAGGCACGTTAAGCTGTTGGTCCCGTATGCCATTCGTGGATCTTTGACAGTCGTTATGGGTCATAAATCCCGAAAATCTGACAACCAGTCTCACCAAGGGGTATCGTATTACCCAGTAATTGGGTTGTGGAGGTCAGATAGGCAGTCACTCCATGTAAAATACTGGTATTCAGCTGCATCCGGTTAGACTGAAAGCCGACTCCAACATTGGGAAAATGCTAGGCAGTTGATGATGCTTATAATAATTGGTCGAATGTACGGCCAAGGAAAATGGCCCAGGAATGGGCCCAATCTTATTGCTAGCATAGTCAGCCTATAATGTTCCCGCTGCTAGGACACAGACCTAGTTCAAAATCTAGTCGCAGTCTCATCTCAGCGACAACCAAATGTCAAAAACTTGTCAAAATGTAAGGAAATTAGAAGTATTTTTTGACAGATTGAGACTGAGATCAGACTGTGAACGTTCTTAAAATTACGAGAATTACCCTGCTGATTGTGAACGGTCTTAAAATTACGAGAGTTGCACCTCTGGTCTTTGAGAGAAGTGGGCTACCCCGTGGACCCAGTGCGAGCTGCTGGACGTCACATCTATACGTTTTTTTTTTTTGGCTCTACGACATGCCGATTTCCTCAAGAAGTTTTCCTATACCGTTTTGAGAGTAGTGATAATGACCTAAATTACACAAAGTAAAGTGCCTGC
Source organism: Apamea sordens (assembly GCA_945859715.1). Lineage (NCBI taxonomy): Eukaryota > Metazoa > Arthropoda > Insecta > Lepidoptera > Noctuidae > Apamea > Apamea sordens. Next base: position 5,977,198 of record OX244006.1, on the reverse strand, counting down.
CTGGGTTCGAAACCATGACATACAAACTCGTAAATCGCAGCCATTACCAATGAGCCACCACTGCTAAGTGCTGAAGGCCAATTTCTAATATTTAAAAACGTTGAAAATCGTAATCTCATCTCAGCGACAATCAATGTCAAAAACTTTTCAGAAATGTAGGTGCAGTCCGTTCAGAGTTTAACCACTCCGACAGTAGCAACCCAATAGTCTCCTTATTAAGACGAGAATAAAGATCACTACGATTTTGACAGACCTGTTAGTGGCAACAATCCAACAGCAACCTTATCGCAATGAGAATAAAGGTCACAGTGATTTTGACAGTCACAGCAAAACAGAGGTGAACTGTGAAATCCTTTCACAATTCACCTCTGTTTTGACCACCAGATTGAGATTAGAAGGCGAGCGTTCTTAAATATAAAATATCCCTCAGGGCTGACACAATTTAGATTGGCATCTAATCGCTAATAACAAACACGTGTTGGGATGACCCTAGCATAAAATACATAATTGTCAACAGGATAGAAGAATGAGGAACTAGTCCCTATTTGTATAGTAAAATTCCCTGTGATTGCACTGGGTCGATTCAATCACTATGATGATATCTATTCGGAGAAGTGATCAAAAACGCTAACTAAATTATTCAATTAAAATAATTCAACGCCTCATTATCATGAAAGTTTGGTAGCGTTATAAACTAAGTAGCATTTTTAATTATCTCATTGTTAGCTATCATCCTACTTAATATTATAAACGTGAAAATTTGTATAGATAGATGGATGGATGTTTGTTACTATTTCACGCAAAAACTACTGAACGTATTTGGATGAAATTTGGCACACATATGGGGTATTACCCCATTGAATGACTACTTCATGAAATCATGACATTTGAGGCCAACTTAAAGAGTTATATTGCTGATTCTAATCATTATAATTCTTAAAGGCATATTTTCGTTACGGTTACGGTCGCGAATCATTTTTTAATCAACATACAACCTGACACTGACCAGCAGAGGACGTCTTTTGACTAAAATCATGATGATGATGAAACAAAACAGGTGAAATGTGGGTGTACTATATAGGTGCCCAACCCTTTGGGGAAACGAGACGTGTTGTTATGTGTTTATGAATGGCCAGTATTAAGAACACGTCATATTTGCATAAAACCCTCAATGGATCCCTCAAGGAAGTAAACAACATACAGTCAATAAATTAGTAATTAAAAGAGGTTTTATTGTTATGAAGATGGCAACATAACAGTGAAGGAAAACGAATGTTTTATTATTGTTGTATAATAATATGTCAGTATACGTCAGAAAGGGAAATACGAGACAGCGTCAGTATTGCAGTTTAAGAGGCAATATTCGAGGAAGGAAGAATCTTATGAATATTAATTTAGCTTCTTCATCGTAGCGTCAGATTCGTCCTCATCAGTACAACGCTAGAGCAGTCTGTGGTGGCCTAGTGGTAACGGCCGTGACTTATGTGTGGTCGTGGGTACGAACCCAGACAGGCGGTTTACTTTATGTAAATAATTTCATCAGCCATGCTATTCTGTAAACACCTCACCATGAAAACTTAGGTGAAGTGAACGTGAAGTGAGCTGTCAATAGTAACAATCCCATAGCATAAGGTGGAATGACAGCTCACTTTTAGCTCACTTCACGTAAGTTATCACGGTGAAATTTGTACAGAATAGAGCGGCAGCACTGCTCTCATAACGGTGATGGAAAATATCGTGAGGAAATCGGCATCGATATCTACCAACCCACAATGGGCCCGCGTGATAATGATGGCTCACTTCCTCGTACATAGAGGAGGCCTGTGTCCCAGCAGTGGGAACTTTATAGACTGATTATGCTTAGCTAGTACAACGCTTTATAAGGTTATTTTGGCGCGAGGCCACTGACCTATTTTATACAAGTACGCTGAACTAAATATTTTTATTTATTTTTTTATTTATTTGGGAAAAACAAACAATTGTACAATATGTTTTACAAAAAGGAAAAAATATATACATATAGACATATGGGTAAATGTACAATCAACGACGTTTCCACAGATTACTTGTGTACATTATCAATTAGATAGTTAAGTACAAATTACATTTAAATACTAAGTAGGTATCTTAAACTTTTAGCTTAGTTACTAATCACACTTGATTTTGCTTTTGACCATCGCACAAACTATCAATATTTTTTTTTATTTAAATTGCTTTGAGACAGAAAGAAGATATCTAAATGACAAAAGTGCTTATTATAAATTGTAACTAGTCGACGGAGTGGAGCACGCTCACCAGCATGTGTTCGGCTAGTAGTAAGTAAGTAAGTAAGTAATATACTATACGAAATGACATCGATACCCATTAAGTTTGCAGAGTACCGCTAGCTAATTTAATTTAATCTTGTATTTTTGTTCAGTATGAGGAGCGATGCGTTGCTCTTTATGGGCAACGTCAAAACCTTACGTGTCTCATGCAGGGGCGTGCATTAGTTTTCAGAATAGGTAGGCAGGAATTTAATTTTGTCGTATTAACTTGAACGAGTAAAGACTAATGACAATGTGCGAATAGTACGAGAGCCGAGTAGGCCGTCTGGCGACTGCCTACTGCCGCGCGAGTTTGTATGAAGATTTTATTTTTTGTTAGGTATGATAATTTAGTGAGTTTCTTAAATTGTAGGGCACACACACTAAAATGCAATTGACAGGCTTATGGTGATTTATCGAGGTAGGCACTGCTTATATGCCTTTATGCAATGCACGCCACTAGTCTCATGCCTGTAATTTTACCTGCACCTGACCAACAGACAACGCTGATTGGTGTCAGAAATACCTAAAACCTAATGATAGTTCTTCCCCGAATTAACTCCTTTACAAGGACCACTTCCACGTCCGTCGTACGTCAAACCACAGCTTTTTAATCTGTGGTCACACTTTACCTTTGCGGTAACATGATGTAAATGTAGCTACTGTGTTCTTTTTTATTGTTTTCTCATCCAATTTTCCAATACGCACATCATACGTCAGTAGAACACATTGCAGGTAGTGAATCAAACGTTAGGTACATACCTAACTTAGCAGTAGGTGGCAATATAGGTGTCCAACGGAGTAATTGTGTAACATCAAAATCAAAAGTCATTTATTCAAATTAGGCTGAGAATCAGCACTTGTCGAACGTCAAAATTACAAAAGACAGTCCCCCAAAACGCCCGCCCTTCACCAATTCCTAGTGCTTTCAAAGAAGTAACGCAACAAACTCCCCAGCAGCGCAGCTCTCGGTTCAGTTAGAAAATACTCAGATTATTAGCCTCCCACCACCACCGATTTCGGTCACGGTGGCTCTCAACTGAGATTAGCCAGGTACGCAGGAGATATTATAGTGTACAAGTGTGTGCGTAAACACAGGTGCACTCTCTGTTCCTTTACTCTCATAGTCCGATGGGACGGCAATCCGACACGACCGGGGAGAGATCAGGTGCAGGACCAATTTACGTGCTTTTCGAGGCATTGAACCGCCGACTTCCAAACTCCGGACTGTTACTAAGAAATTCCTAATGGGAAAACCGAATAACACATTGTCCGACCCGGGAATGGAACCCAGGACCCCACGTACAGCAGTCGCACTTGCAACCACGAGACCAACGTGGCAGTTGCGTAACATATTAACAATAGCTTTACGCCAAACTTATCGTATCTCCAACTATGTAAGTCGAGAAAGCCCTTCGAGAAGGGATTGCCCTGGCTGCAGGCCTTAATTTATTTAGGCACCACAGGATTACCAGCGGGGTAATTGCGTAACACACTAACATTCCCCCATTTCACCCTCTTAGGGGTGGAATTTCGAAGAACCCTTTCTTAGTGGATACCTACTCTTCACGAAGAACACAACCTCCAAATTTCATGTCTCCAAGACCAGCGGTTTAGGCTGTGCGTTGATGTATCAGTGCCAATTATTGTGGTCACCCATCCTATTTGGAATCACGACCGGGGTTGCTTAACATTAGTTAGCGCTACAACCGCAAAGCCGAGTCGAGCTTCTCACTCATTCTTCATTGTATTATATATGTACATACTTCAATGATTAGGTAATACCTACGTAAAGTTTCAGCCAATTCAACTGATTGGTTAATGGTTATTCTATAGCATTTTAGTTATTCTTTAGATTGATATAACTTTTTTATTTATGAACCAATTGAAATGAAACTAACACTAAATTTTAAGTAGGGCAAACCAAAACGCATTAGTGAAAACCACATTCAAATCGGTTAAGCCATTTCTGAGATTAGCGTGCACAAACGTACAGACAAACAGACAAAAATTCTCAAAATCTTTGTTTTTTGTTCTATTTCGTTCATAAAGCCCCTATAATAGTTTTTCTTATATATCTACCATGTACAGACAGCGACTAGTTACGATTTTATTATATGTATTGATTTACATTATAATTATTATGTGACATTTATTATCGTCCATAGTTTGCGTTTCCTAGTAAGGTAATGTCAACGGTACTCGATAAGCATCACCATACTTATTATATAATTCGGTTTATCCCCGAAAAATGTATGAAATCGAATGATAGCCTAATTAAGGTTTTGTAACCGTATTTGTTTATCATTTAATTAAATAACAAAGTTAGATAACAGTGTTGTTTTGTTAATGTTTTGCTAGCAGCCATATTTGCTACAAGCCACCGATGGGAATTCCCATCGGCAAAAAAAAATACGAACTTCTATACCTATATGTCAAGTGTATATGTCAAAAATCCTGCCCTAGTGCTCACCTTCGATAAAAAAGAAACTCATCATCATCTGCCGAGCCTTTTCCAACAATGTTGGGGTCGGCTTCAAGTCTAACCGGATGCAGCTGTATTTTACATGAAACGACTGCCTATCTGACCTTCACAAGCAAGGTTACCTACTAGGTAATACGATACCTCTTGGTAAGACGGTCGACTGGAAGTCAGTCAGACTTTCGGGCTTCTGACGACCCGTAACGACTGCCAAAGCAATCAAGTTCCAGAGATTAGCGAGTTCACACAATTTCTTTAGCTTTATATTAGTAATAGTATAGATATAATATATATATATAAGCTACAAATGTCTGTGTAGTTAAAGATAAAATACTTTCTCGTCTGGATAATTGCAGCTTGTTTTAGTTTTATTGTAAAGTGACGAGAATCATGTTTGATTCAATTATAATTAGAAAGTCAACATCGAAGTGGTAATTAACTTACTGCGGATGACATTAATCATTTTCTTACAGTCGAATTAGTATGAATTTTTTCAAATGCATTTATAGAAATTTCTAAAACTTGGAGAAACTCGACTAAGTACCAGATAATATATGAACGTAAACGCAGCATAAATTAGGTCCAGTACTGAAGAAAAGGATGCAATGGCTATAAGAGTAGGAGAATACTAAAGAAACGTTGGATGCATTGTGTGAATGATGATATGGTTAGAAAGGGGGTGACTACCGAGATGACGACTAATAGAGAACTATCAAAAGAACCGGCTAACTGCGAGTCGGACTCGCCCATGAAGGATTGCGTTGAGTTGATTGAATGAAAGGTAAATGGCGGTTTACGATTTATGACGTTTTAAAAAAAAAAACTAGTATAGTTCTTATAGTTTCGGAAAAAAGTGGCTGTGACATACGGACGGACAGACAGACAGACATGACGAATCCTTAAGGGTTCTGTTTTTTGTCATTTGGCTACGAAAACCTAAAAAATACATGTTTTGCCGAATAAGTTGGGATGAGGGCATGAGAATGATGATTGAAGAATAAGAATGCAAAAGGCTAAAAATGACCAACGCCAAAATAATTCACTCGCGAAGTCCTGTTTTTGATACAACTGAAGCACTATATTTTGTTGCGCAAAATATTAAAAGTATGACAATTTATAGCCCATAAAAGTTTTCACTTATATTTATGTTATTGTACCATGATATATGTTGGGTCTTTACGTGTGGCTGGCACGTCCACTGCCTCAAGGCTTCGTGCCAGAAACCCATATTACCATGTCCTATTTACCTGCACTTGAATATAGTAGGGCTATAGGTTCTATAATAAAATTGCTTGGAATTTGAATTAGAAGTCATGGAATCGAAGGAAAACCCTATAAAGGTAATTTAACATAACGTCACGCCTTGTTTCCCCGAAGGGTTAGGCAGAAGTAGGTAAACTATTTCGTCACCGCTGCTCTTTTGGCATGTCTTAGAACCAAAAATTCGAAGACATGTGACATCTACCAAACCACCCTGGGTCCTCGTGGTGGATTACAGTCCACTCCCTCTCACTGAGAGGAGCCCCTTGTCCCAGCAGTGGGAACATTATAGGCAGATTATGCTGTACCTATAGTACAGTCATGAACGAAAGCATATATACACTCGGCTTTATTCAAAAGCGATTTTTTTTTCCTTTATTTTTTAATGAAATTTTATGTTGTTACGAACATAGCATTTTCGAACCCATAGGTTTAAGTAATGAGTCGTATTTCAACGTTGCATTCGTTATTTCACAAAAAAATCACAATTGAAAGCTGCCAAGAGTTGACATATTGGTGCTCGTGACTGCATTTACACCTACATTTCGCTAGTTACCTTTAAGCCTTTAAGTCCCATGTGGTACCTCGAGCCTAGAAAGATGTCAGGAAATATTAGAAAAAAATTTAAAGGCATGTCATAAACACTAAAATATTAGGTACTTGGCCATTTTAATTGTAAACATTAATTTATCCATGAAGAGCTACTATCACAAACTTGTTTTTATTCATTTTAAACAGATAAATAAAGAGGCACACAATACTATTTTAAGTTTTTACTGTTTTTTTTTGCGTGAATATTGTGTGCCTTAACCTGGGTCAAATAAATTTTCTTTCTTTCAACCGAAACGTAACCAAATCAAATCAAATCATCTTTATTGTGGATCATAGGTACATAATACAGATGGTGTTGTTTAAATATTTAGGACCAGCTATGTCCTACCCTTAGGGCGTACAATAGAATGTAGGTAAGTGTCTAGTGAGTTTACTTGTACATGCATGTCAACAACAATGTAATACATTGTTAATTATGAGATTCTTGAATTTTCTTAATTATTATTATTACATTACCTATATGATTATCTACACCGAACGCATCATGACTCAGGCCGATTGTATTTTAATAATGACTTGTTTTTTCCAAACCAATGTTTAGCTTATTTCTAAAGTAAACATTTTTAGCAGTAGGTAATATTGATAAATAAAAACTAAAATGAGGTTTGAGATAACTTTGAAAATAAGACTGAGAAATACGACTTCATCATTATTTAATCAATTAATTAAACCATATCGCCGCTCTAGATGTGATACCTTGCAATTATTGGTCAATTTTACATTTTGATGCGAAATTGTCCATCACGCAATTTTCCATCTTCCTGGTGATACCTTGTATGTACAGGAGGTTTACTTCACTTAAGAAACTGACTTTTAGTGACATCTCGTAACAAGACTTTGAAGCACTTTGTAAGGTGGGACAATTTAATGGACACCAAGCATGCCAAGGTGATTTTTTATGTACATACAAGAAAACATACGCTATTTTAATTAATATTCAATAAAATAACCAAAAGCATGCAATATACATAATTATCAAAACAGTTTTTTGTTTCTCCTGGAAAACTGACAAGTTCGTATTTACGAGGTGTCACATCTAGAGCGACGATATATGACCGTTCATTACCAAGAATTGGGGAAAAGTAAGCAAACTTTCCTTCCTTCCTTACCTTCCAATAATTTTCCACTCACGTAACATCAAACCACTTTTACACTAATTAAATATGCAAAAACGTCAAAAACAACAACATTTCTCTGTAAAATTGAAATAGAAATACCTAATGATTTAATGTCTGCGGTTTTGTTACGTAGTTTTCAGGTTACTGTACCTAAACTGCGTAATAAATACATAACATAAAGTAAACCACTGGAAACCCGCTACTTATTATAAACAATAGGACTGACGTCACTATGGGCGGGTTGAGAGGCGTGACTTAGCCCATGCAGGTACCTATCCTTTTTACCCAAGCAATGTTGCCAACTTAGTGCTTTCGGCACTAGATCTAGTGCATTTCTTGATGTTTCAGCGCTCAAAATTCCATAACAGTGCCTAGTGCCCTAACTAGCGCATTTTTTAAAGTCGAGCTGGGCTAAACTTGCTACAATTATGATATTCCGAAGGAAGTTCTTGAAAAGTCTTTTCGAAAGAGATGTACAAGTTTAAACTCCAACAATCAACTCCTGGGCCCTCATCAACTTCTGGTCCCTCAACTTCTCAAACAGCCACCACAGCAACCGACAACTTAATATTCTCAATAAAAACGTTTTTTTTAATATTTCAATTGATTGATTTTATATTTGGTGCTCTTTTATCAAAATTAGCACAACCCTAGTGCATTTTAGGGTTTGTTTACCGTATTTCTTACAATAGCAGTTGGCAACACTGTCAAGTCTTTGACCAGTGCGTGTTGCCAGGGATGACTAATGGCACTGAAACGTGGTCGTTCACAATGGGCCTTATTTGAAGGCTAAAAATCACCCAAAGAGAGGAGAGGAGAGAGCCCTCGCCAATGCCCTTTGGGTGACTGGTTGGTTAGCCTTCAAATCACGTAAGGAGACTCCAAGTATAGCCATTCTTGGAGTTTCCTTACGTGATCTAGCCAGAAATGAAGAGAGTTGCAGGAGAACCAAGGTAACCAACAGAGCCCGAAGAATGCAACTAGCTTCATCTTTCTGACTGACTGACCCTTTGATAATTCAAAAGTGCCTGTAATTGGTTTAATTGAAATAAATACTTTGAGTTTGCCAAACTTAAGTGGCATGGCACATTGTTTTCAGAAAAGATGGCCGATGGAGCCGAAAGGTTCTGGAGTGGCGGCTGCGTACCGGATGACGTTGGAATGCCTCAAGAATCCGCTGGATGCGGGAAGCGCAGAACCGCGCGAAGTGGACGTGCTTGCCGTGTCCTGCCGTGGACGTCTTTCGGTTGAAATGATGATGATGATGACGGCGAAGCCAAAAGGAAGAGTTATACAGTTTTCAGTAGTTTATGTATGTTTGTTTGTTTTTACGTATGTTCCACCGTAGCGTCTAAACTAATCATCCAATTTTGATAATTGAGGTGTCAATCGATTCGTTCATATGGTCCAGATGATATCTTCATCTGCCTAGCCCATTTCAACCTTCTGGATGACATCATCATCTACTTAGCCATTTCCCAACTATGTTAGGGTCAGCTTCTAGTCTTACCAGATGTAGCTGTATACCAGTGCTGCCTACCTGACCTAGTAACACTGCATCATCACACCAAAACTTTTCTATAAAAAAAAAACAGGTAATACAGAGAATATTCATTTTTTTTAAAGGTTTGCATCATCACGACACCAAATGTTAAATGTGTATAACATTTTGTGTGTCGTGATGATGCAAACCTTTAAAAAAAAAAAATATTCTCTGTATTACCTGTTTTTTTTTAATTCATCATCTTCCTGCCCATCTCACAAACCATCCATCTTTTCTTTGGCATTCCTCTCCTTCTCCATCCATCAACATTTATATTCATCACTCTTTTAGTGCGTTAAAAACTATAATAATTACTGGCGCATAAAACAACATTCTATATTCAAACTAGCTATTACAGACCTACAAAGTCACAAAACAAAATAGTAAAAAGTGTGGATGCGTCGCGCGCGCAGGTGGGCAGTTCGCGAATGCGCGGTGCGACGCGACGCTTTCTTGCGCTAACCCACTTTTAGCGCACGGTAAGACTGAGTCGCTTAGCTTGCGAGCTTCGTGGCAGTTTTTTTTTTCTTTTTAATGAAAGGTCCTTTTTCATGAATTGACAAAAACGGACAAATAGTCCGTTTTTGTCAATTCATGAAAAAGGACCTTTAAAGGAAGGTCCCTGCTTTCCTTGGTACAAATCTGTTTTTCTGTAGACATCTAAAAAGCCTGTGGTGTTGTAGTTTAATAAAACAAAATGTAAGTAATTAAGTATTATGTCCATCGTTTGTTTACTAACTTGGAACAAAATATAAGTCCTGATAATAGTAGTCATTAAAGCTGCAATCACTGCGGCTTTTCCACCTCTTGCCCCTAATATAAAAAAAAGTCAAAGAGTGCCAAATAATACCCAGCAGGGTAATCACGTAACATACCAGTAGCACTTCCTTTCATTTTGACAGTTCAACAACATTCACTGCGTTATTTACTTTGTTGAGCAGATAAAGTGTTCGAACATATGAATCAATGGATTAGCAATATCCTTCAAAATGATTCAGATTAAGATTGATAGGGTGCTGGACGGTATTAGGGCCACAACCACCTTCGGTTGTTTTATTCTTCGGGGATTCCTCTATAATTCTAGTATCATTTATATTTTCCTACGGGAATTTTTCATTTAGTATGAAACTCGAATTAAAGTCATAATGCATGCATGACCGGAAAGCCCAATGATTTGTAACAGACACTATACTCATTTTAATTACTATTTTCCTCAATAAAAATTACCAGCATATTACTTATATCTTATGGGATTCTCCTAATAATTATCGTCCTGGCCTAGTGCTTAGTTAATAGCCACAATGACTAAAGATAATAGTAAAATTTCAAATAATTTGTCTTATTGTTTGTGTGATTTTTCAATCGATAGATAATTTTTAATCGTGGCATAAAATTCAGATTCTGACAGATTTTCTGTGGAAGAACTATCAAAAATTGAAAATTATTCCTGAGATAAAATTTAATCATCTGGCGTTGCAAAAATCAGCCCTTAGAAAACTTTGGTTTTACCTCTGACGAACTCAGCTAGACCAGCTAGATGGTTGGATAAAGAAGGTGGCTGGGACAGACTGGATGTGGAAAGCGGAGGATAGGGTGTTGTGGCGCGTCAGAGTTCAATAAACTCAGCCTATCGCAGTCTATTATATATTTTTGTTAATTCATCTTTAACCGTAGAAATAAAAAAGCACATTTTTTTTTCAAATACTTTTTTTGTTTACAAAACTTCGACTCCACAGTTTCCTCTATGCAAAAATGCATCTAAACAAAGCTAGGTGGCGCATCTTAAGTGGCTACTCTGAACTCTCTCCTTAACGCCACTGTCGCTATTACTTGAGCGCTTACGTCAAATCTATATTAGTAAACATTCTCAGAAGCGAATGATAGTTGCAGTCAACACGACTTTTTTGTCGCAGCGAAAGCTGTCGTACATAGGAACCTTTTATTTCTATTTTTATTAGGTACTAGTGAGCCGGCCCTGCTTCGCTCGGGTGCGATGACGACATGTCAAAACGATCAGAAGGCAAATTCTCGTAATTCAAACGTTAAAAATCTAGTCGCAGTCTCATCTCGGCGACAAACAAATGTCAAAAACTTGTCAAAATGTAGGGAAATTAGAGTTATTTTTTGACAGATTAAGACTGAGATCAGACTGTGAACGTTCTTAAAATTACGAGAATTACCCCTCAGATTTCTGTGCTATATATCTAAGGGCTGATTTTTCAATCGATAATTTTTATTCGTGGAATATAACTGACGTATGACAGTCAAAAATATAATACAGTCAAAAATTATTTCTCCGATAAAATTATCTGGGGTAAGAAAAATTAGCCCTAAGTTAAATATGAATGTGTTATACATAAACCTTGGAATTAATGGTCTAAAACATGGTGAACCCACATCAAAATTCATTGTGTAGTTTAGGAGATCTAAGCGGTCACATAAACATACCTACACAAAAAGCGACTTTATCTTATACTTTGTATAGAGCTTATACTTTTGTTTTACTAGCCTACGCTGTCCCACTCCTGGGCATAGGCCACTCCACTCCTTCCATATTTCGCGAGCCCGCGCGTCCTCCTTCCGGTTTTGACGGAACCTATCCAAGTATCCAGCTTGTTCCGCCATCTACGTGGTCTGTCCCGTCTCATAGTTTATCTTATAATATGTATGTATACTTTATATGGACGTTATTAGGTGGTAAACAAGCAGGCAGACCATCTCAAGTAAGTTTTGACGACCACCGTACATTACAATTTCAGAGGAACCGCAGGTGCACGTTGTTATTTCAGAGTCAGAAGTAGCAGTTATTCAATATGTGTAGGTATTTAATCGCATACAAATCATTTGTTCACATTTACACAGAAAGTTAATATTCAAGATTCTCTTTTGCATGCAATGTTTTTGGAAAACATATTCCTAAAAACAGAAATGTTCACAGACTAGAAGCTTAACATAGCATAACACAATTACCTTGAATCTACATCAAGTCTTATTTTACCAACGAAACCAGGATGTGTGTTGGGTTTATACCTACTAGCTCTAGAAGGCTACTGAAAGCAAAGGATTATTTTATGAAATTACATCTAATAAGCTTCAAATTCTCGTAACAGGTCATCTATTTATTTGTAAACATGCCTACATATTTTGATGACATGTTCAATAAAGCTAAAGCCTTGCCGTTTAATTCAAATTACTATTGAAAAGTTAGTTAAGGGTTTAAACACAATAATAATTCTGTATAACTGGGCACCCGTTAATTTAGGTATTAACTTTTACTGCAAATCAAGGAACGGCTTATGACTCCTACGATCAATAAGTTATCAAAGAAGAAAATTTCCAAATCAATGCGCTTGAGTTTATCATCGCTGTATGTTGTAATTAGCAGACAACAGGACAGTGCTGCTTATCATTTTGATTTAATAACTGATTATTACTTTAAATTAATTATAAAAGGAGATGGGACTGCTACAGTGAACTATAATAGGACCATCATTGCTCAACTATGAGCAGTTTTGTTTGTAACATGGGCGTAATAAAATAAAGCCTTTACAAGTGGTGATATTTAAATGCTCGTCCGGCGTACTCTGGGTTAGCAAGTTGGTCTCTAGGTAGATAGCTACGCACGCACCATGCTGATTAGCTGATAAGAGAGAAGAACAAAAGAGTTAAGTTAAAATCACCCTTTTAACACATCGATTTAAGAAATACTAGGTAAATTATCAAAAAGCTGATTTAACCATTTGCCTGCAATAAACTAACTACGCAATACTTTCCAAGAAAGTTCAATATGTATCTATTGCTCACGACTTTTTTCTATTGGCAAAGGCTACAAGTTGGCTGCCAGAAGGAACATACATAAATAACAAGCATGACGTATTCGCAGGAGGATTTCTTTTTAAAATTAAACTACCATAGACTACCCAATAGCTACGTTTTATTTGAAGATAAGAGGCAATGTGATCATGGAAGGAATACATTTTACCATAAATCAATAAATACGTTTACCGCTAACATATTTCAAACGTCATTATAATATGATATGAACTTATGACTAACACTATAACATCAAGGTTTAGCAAGATGGAGAAGAAAAAGAAGGAGCGTTATGGTAGTAAAACACGTAAGCAAATATAATTCAGTTAAAAAAGATGAGCAAAGATAATGATAGGACTGACTGCCCAGGGTGAAACAAATGTAGGTCCTACTAAAGTATCGTCACTCTTGGACGGTATATGCCCTGGCTGGAAGCCTTAATTTATTAAGGCATCCACAGGTTAACCCGATTAAGGAGCCGGAAAAAGGACAGTCTATAAAAGTAGATATAGCAAATCAAATCAAATCAAAGGTCATTTATTCAAAATAGGCTGAGAATCAGCACTTTTCGAACGTCAAAATTACAAAAGACAGTCCCCCAAAAACGCCTGCCCTTCACTACTTCCTAGTGCTATCGCTGGGAAGAAGAACTGGCGCAACAAAGTCCCCAATATAGGATAGCGGATCCCCAGGATAGCGGATCCCCAGGATAGCGTCCTTTTTAGGGGTGCGTACCCAAAGGTAGCATCCTTTGGGTACGCACCCCTAAAAAGGACGCTAATGAAACCCTATTACTAAGCCTCAGCTCTCCGTCCCGTCCATCTGTCTGTTAGCGGGCTGTATCTCATGAACGTACGTACGAACGTATACGTAGGCAGTTGATATTTTCACAGATTGTGTTTTTCTATTGCGCTGTGCGAGTCCGGCTCGAATTTGACCGGTATTGTTGGGCTTTATTGAGTTCTGTGAGTGTAACTTTAAGTACCCTGCACTGTAAATAATGACATTATAATATCGCAATACAAAACTTTTTTTAAATATGCATTTAAATAACGAAAACCCCATCCAAATCGGATCAGTAGTTTTTGAGAAAATCGTACATACAACATACATACAAACATACATACATACGGGTCGAATACACAACCTCCATTTTGGAAATCGGTTAAAAATAATCTAATACTTAAACTATTTTCGGATCATAAAACATGATGAATTCTTAAAATGAATAATGCCAAGCTATTCAAGCCTCAGGCCATACTATTATACATTAATGAACTGCTAAACACACTGGCAAATGCTAACACATAACATATTCACGTAACTGCTGTCACCTGTCATGTTTACTATGAACTATCGACAACATAAATAATAAGGATTATCATGGTGATGTAAAAGGGTTTGAAGATTGTTATATGGAGCATCGCATACCTACTGTCGCGCCTTTTAGAAAATGGCGGCCACGCATGAGACCTACATATATAAATCGATAGCTGACATCATAGTATACAGAAAACGTTCAAAGTTCATGATTGAGTCACGTGATCAACTAAACGTTAACATCTCAGAAACGTAACACTTCACGGGGTCTTATTATTTTTTCTGTTTGCATTGATATCAGAGGGACAATTCTCGTAATTTTAAGAACGTTCACAGTCTGATCTAAGTCTCAATCTGTCAGAAATACCTCTAATTTCCATACATTTTTGACAAGTTTTTGACATTGACTGTCGCTGAGATATGATCGCGACTAGATTTTGTACGTTTTAAATTACGGGAATTGGCATTCAGCTATTGATTTATATATAGGTCTCATGCGTGGCCGCCATTTTCAAAATGGCGCGACATTAGGTAAGCCATTGATCTTTGCGGGGCGAGTCGGTAGTGGACATCACGTTCGCCAGCCCCGCTCTGTCACAGCGTGTCATCGACTGGCGCGTCATGGAGGAGGTGGAGACCTACTCCGATCACCGGTATATCCGGTTCGATGTCTCCACCCAGACCTCTAGCGCGCTGGTCCGACAGGCCCCGAGTGGTCCGCGTTGGGCGCTGAAGCAGCTGGACCGGGAGCTCCTCCTGGAAGCCTCGATCGTGCAGGCCTGGGTGTCTTCACCGGACAGGCCTGCTGATATTGACGATGAGGCGGAGTGGTTCCGGGAGGCCATGTCCGAGATCTGTGACGTGGCAATGCCCCGAGTCCAGCCAGGATGCGCCCGACGTCGGGTGTACTGGTGGTCGCAGGAGGTGGAGGCGTTGCGCAAGGCGTGCGTCGACGCGCGACACCGATACACCAGGCACCGCAGGCGCCGCATCCACCCTCCGGATGCGGAAGCCACAGAGGCGGAGCTGTACGAGGGGTACAGAGCGGCGAAGACCGCCCTCCGAGAGGCTATCCAGCGGGCCAAGGACACGGCCCGCGAGGAGATGCTGGAGACTCTGAACAGAGATCCATGGGGGCGCCCTTACAAAATGGTGCGGAATAAACTCCGCACCTGGGCCCCCCCGCTGACTCAGAGTCTCCGCCCTCAGCTGGTGGAGGAGGTGGTGAGCGCTCTGTTCCCTTCACGCGGGGAGCATACTCCCCCGCCTATGGCTCCGCCACCTACGGTGCCCGAAGCGGACCACACGGACGACGACGACGACACCCCTGAAGTGACCGGGGTAGATCTGAGAGCGGCGGTAGGCAGGCTGAAGGCCAAAAACACCGCCCCAGGACCTGACGGCTTGCCGGGTAAAGCCTGGGTCCTGGCCTCGACGGCTCTCGGGCCTCGACTGGAGGCGCTCTTAAGCGCATGCATGGAGAGAGGCCAGTTTCCACTCCGTTGGAAGACGGGGAAGCTGGTCCTCATTCAGAAGCCGGGGCGCCCTGCGGACTCTCCGTCCGCATACCGGCCCATAGTGCTGCTCGACGAGGTTGGCAAGCTCTTTGAGAGAGTGATTGCGGGCCGCCTCGTCGGGCACCTGGGGAGGATTGGGCCGGATCTTGCGGATTGCCAGTTTGGCTTCCGCAAGGGGCGCTCTACGGTGGACGCCATCATGCGCGTGAGAGCCCTCACGACGGGGGACGCGGTGTCCCGGGGTGGGGTGGTCGTGGCGGTGTCACTCGACATCGCCAACGCGTTCAACACCCTGCCCTGGAGCTGCATTGGGGAGGCACTCCGGTACCACCGGGTGCCGACCTACCTCCGTCGAGTAGTCGGGGCGTATTTGACGGACAGAGCCGTCATCTACCCCGGTCGCGACGGGAACTGGAACCGGCGAGAGATGTCGTGCGGTGTCCCACAGGGATCGGTTCTGGGGCCGCTCCTGTGGGACATCGGTTACGACTGGGTGCTGCGGGCCGACCTCCCTGAAGGCGTCAGCGTAGTTTGCTACGCTGACGACACGCTGGTCCTGGTGCAGGGGAGGTCGCATCAGGCGGCGGCCGACGCGATGACACGCGGGGTTGCGGTAGTCGTGGAAAGGATCCGGCGGTTGGGTCTCGAGGTGGCATTGCACAAGTCCGAGGCCATGTCCTTTCATGGGCCTCGGTACGGGCCACCTCCGGGATCCCAACTAGTGGTAGGAGGGGTTCACATCGGCGTCGAGACCACGATGAGGTACCTGGGTCTCGTCCTCGACAGCCGATGGAACTTCGTCGAGCACTTCCGACGTTTGGCCCCCAAACTGGAACGGGCCGGGGCCGCCCTAAAGCGGCTCTTGCCCAACCTGAGGGGGCCAAACGCCTCCTGCCGGAGGCTTTACGCGGGGGTCGTGCGGTCCATGGCCCTATATGGGGCCCCGGTATGGGCGCGTTCACTGCGGCTTCGAGCCGCACACTATCTGAACGCGCCCCAGAAGGTGGTAGCCGTAAGGCTGATCCGGGGCTACCGCACGATCTCAGGCGAGGCAGCAAGCCTCCTTGCCAGACTGCCACCATGGGATCTGGAGGCGATAGTCCTCGCGCGCCTATATGATTGGCGCGCGGAGGCACTACGCCGGGGGGAAACTCCGCATCCGCGGCAAACCGCGGCGGAGCGGACGAACCTCCGGCGCGATCTCATGGTGGCATGGAAGGAGCGACTATCGCAACCCAGCGCAGGGCACGCCACGATAGCGGCGGTAAGACCCCTCTTTGAGGAGTGGCTAGAGAGACGTCACGGCGCTCTCACCTACCGCCTGACGCAGGTCCTCTCCGGACACGGATGTTTCGGGAGGTTCCTGCACATCATCAGGCGGGAGGAGACGCCCGGGTGTCACCACTGTCAGGATCGCCCAGAGGACACGGTGGAGCATACGGTGGAGGTCTGCCCTGCTTGGGCAGAGCACCGCCGTGTCCTCGTAGAGGCGATTGGCAGCGGCGGCGACCTCTCGCGTCCGGCCCTGGTTCAAGCCATGGTCCGGGGTGAGAGGGAGTGGGAGGCAGTCACCTCCTTCTGCGAAGCAGTCATGCTAGCGAAGGAGGTGGCGGGGTGGGCGAGGGAACGCGCCTTGCGCACCTCACGCCTCAGCCGCCGCGGGAGACGCTCCGGGCGTCGGGAGCCGCGTGACGACTCCCGGCCACCGTAGGCGCGGGCCTGCGGGCGGAGAGTAATGGGTAGCTCTCCGTCCGATCAGGACTAGGCCCGTGCCGGACGGCGTGTTCGTGTTCCACGCGCGCCTCAAAGAGATGTCAGCAAAAGAGACGGGGCCCCATAGGGCCGAAGCCTGCCAGGGTAGCGGGACCATCCGAAAGGGTTTACCGCTGCCCTGGAACATAAAGGGCTAAGGAAGGAACACGGGTGGGTTTTAGTCAGTAAAAGCCTGACACTCCCTTCTGCTCCACCCAGAGCGGGAGGAGTCATTTGATGATTTCCCATCCTCAAAAAAAAAAAAAAAAAAAAGCCATTGATCTTCAAAGCCCTTTGTGTCCTTTTCATTGGCCTAGACGCCACAAGGGCTTAGCCTATAGTTCTTAACTTATTGACTTAGTAACCGCAAGTACAGACGCCAGCACATCAAGCTACCACAATCTGTCAAATTTCTTTAATAGATTTTCAACTTTATCGCTAAAGCATTAAGGTTCAAGGTTGATTGGAAAAAAGGTACAGTTTCGGGTAGGTTGACCTGCTGGCGTCTGTACATCTATCAAAGTACTGCGGGGTAATTGCGTAGCACACTAACAGTAGCAATGACTTTAATTTTGACAGTTCAACAACATTCATTGCGTTATTGACGTTGTTCAGTAGACAAAGTTTGAACATATGAAGTAATGGATTAGCAGTATTCTTCAAAATTATTCAGATGTGACAGAAAGTGTGTTACGAAATTAGGGTGTGGTCTGTAAAAGTGTTATCATATGCATAACATCACGCCTGTTTTCCCCAACGGGTTAGTCAGAGCTGTACCTACCTATAGCACACTCATATTTCGCTAGTTATGTTTAAGTCTAAGTCATGTATCCCAACCGGCCTCAAATCCAGATTCCGAGCTGCATCAGGAAGTGTTATCAATTAAATTAATGAAAAGTTTTCAGTAGTTAGGAGTTTGGGATTAGGTCAAACTGTAAAAAAAAACTTGAGAGGTGTCAAGGGACACCCGGATGGAACGAAGTTCAAAGAGAGAGAGAGAGAGACAGACAGAGAAACACGCGCACGCCGCACGGCTTACAACTATAGCAAAAAGTGTCGTTCCAACTTTTGGTCTTCATTTTTTCCGTCTAGCCCCCTTTCGCAACGCGCGATAAGGAACTTCGTTCCAACAAAGTTCGTCCTCCTATTAGATACACATAGAACTTTTCCATCCTATGTACACAAGTCGGTTTCTAAACGCAGACACAGGCGGCCGAAAATCCTCGCGAGAGGTCATTGCCTTGTGTGTGTATAGCCGAAAGTTACGCCCGCGTCGCAGTTTCAGCGAATTTACATAGACCTTACCGAATATCTCTACCTACAGCGATCTCGGAACATTGTAGGATATCATCACCATCTACCTAACCGTTTCCCAACTATATTCGGGTCGGTTCCAGTCTAACCGAATACAGCTGAATACCAGTATTTTACATGGAGCGACTGCCTATCTGACCTCCACAACCCAGTTACTGGGTAAACGATACCCCTTGGTAAGACTGGTTGTCAGACTTTCGGGCTTCTGACGACCCGTAACGACTGTCAAAGACAGTCGTTATCCACGAATGACAGCTTTAAGTGCAACTCTACGTAAAACTGTCCTCACGTGAACGCAGTACAAATTCCGCACGTGACAAATAAATTATACTACCCACATTAAAAAAAAATGTAAATAAGTATACGAAAAAAAGTCGTGGTGAACTATCGTAATTGTAAAATGGAGGATATCAGAACATTGCACAGGCGTGGGGACGCGGAGTGCATGGCTAAACGGGTGCATTACTATTACATGCGCGTACGCACTGCGGTGAAAACTCACCGCTTATGTACCGCCACGCTAATAGCTACCGAACTATATAACGTACTGACACCTTGTTTACCGTATTATCTTGCGACTGTTGTTGTGTTAAGGAATAAGTAGATTTTAATTTTCTTTTTAGAAACGTATACCTACCAGCACCACCACCACCACCTACCTACTGAGCATCGGAAAAGGTTCATAAACAGCTTGTCTTCACCATTATTAAAGGTGTCATCATCATCATCAGCCTATAGCAGTCCAATGCTGGACATAGGCCTCTCCTATTGCACGCCATTAAATGATAAATGATTTTATTTTTGTAAGTAGGTTTGTACAAACACTTTTACACGTCAATCACATTTTAAAACTATATGAGGTCGGCGTTTTCTATCTGACTAGTCCGAGAAGAAAGGCCGAAACAAACTCAGACGTCACAGTCTCTTTTAAAGTCCAGATATAAATAATCTTGGTCAGATCATGTGAAGACCATGTAGATTAATGTCTGAGATGGTTTTTTTGAGGAAGGAACCAAACAGTTTGAGAGGACCTGTCCAGTCAGTGCACGCATTTGTCAGAAATCAACTCGATTTTTGGCAACTCTCATCCCGCTGCAACAACAGCGGCTGCATAAAGGGGTGCTTTCATTTTAAAGTAGTTCGTCAGTATGATGTAGGTTCCAAACTCCGTGCATAACCTACTAGCTGTTTATACTAAGTCAAGAAATTGCACCAGGAAAATCATTTTCCACATTACCTAATCAAAACAAAATTTGCATCATCGTAAGCAGCTCAGTATAACGATGACTGATCAACGATCACGCGAAATATTGATAAGTAATCATACAAATTAGCATAGGCATATAGCAGTCCCTATTAGTAGGTACAGATGCTGACGAATTTATAGATGCCAGAATGAGCTCTTCCCTTTTTTTTCTTCCTTTATACGCGTGCCACAGAGGAAGATGAAGAATGAAGATACGTCAATGAACGTCACTCGTGAGAATTTCGATAGTGTTCAGCTGGATGGGGAGTGGTTTAATGGACCTGCATTTTTATTCGACACAGAGACTTCGTGGCCGACGTGTATATTTGCACCGATCATTGAAGAGTCTGACGTAGAATGCATACATAGTACATATTATATTAGTGTTAGATTGTATATTGTACTAGCTCAAGCCCGCGACTTCGTCCGCGTAAAATTTCTGATTCTCCCGACCACCCCGGCGTCGCATCGTATAGCCTGCCTGCCCTACTTAGTTTTCGCTTAGCGGTCTTACCCCCTTTTTTTCTTTTTGCTCGGCTCCTAAGAGAGTTCGCGTGATGTTAAATAGCCTACTATAGCTTCCTCAAGAATTGGACTATCAAAATCAAAAATTTCAATCCGACTAATAGAGTAGTACATTAGAGTAGTTCCAGAAATTAGCACATTCACTCACGTAAACTCTTCATGATTAGTATAGATAAAGATTTAAGATAAAACAGGTAGATACAACACTTTAGTATACACTATAACAAATAAGAAAATAACTTTTGTGAGGTATCAATCAAGCAGTGCGATTCTGTAATCATCTCACCGTGAAAACTTAGGTGAAGTGAGCGTAGAGTGAGCTGTCATTCCAACTAATGCTAGGGATTGACACTATTGACAGCTCACTCTAAGCTCACTTCACCTAACTTTTCACGGTGAAATTTTTACAGAATCGATCGGCAGGTAACCTTTGGATCAACTTAAGAGAGAAGGAGAAAGAAAGAAAAAAGTATTTATTGACTCGTACAGGAAGAACACAAACAAACTAAATAAAACATAAAAAACTAAATTATATAAAAAAAGTAACAAAAAGAAGTATGAAACAGAAAGTCCTATACGAGACCAAAAGGCTCCTCCTCAAATGCTATCTCAGTATGACATTTAAAAAATAAATGTCACAGCGCTGGTATTCTCATAGGCGATACGATACTGCAGGTAGTCCCAGCATCAGCTTTTGTCTAGCCCACATCTAGATAATTTTAGATTAGACAGTTTTTCACTGCTCTTAAAACGGTGAAGACGTGAAAACGGTCAAAGCGGTGAACGTGAACGGTGAAGGAAAACATCGTGAGGAAACCAACATGTCCTAGAACTAAAAATTCGTAGAGATGTGACAACTACCGACCCGCACTGGGCCCGCGTGGTTGATTACGGCCCACTCCCTCTCACAGAGAGGAGTCCTGTGTCCCAGCAGTGGGAACATTGTAGGCTGATACTAATAATAACCTGACCAATTTTTTAACCTGTAGTTTAGGATTGCCTGCCCTACCTGTAGGTTTTAGGAGCCGTTTGTAAAACACTGCTAACAAACGGCACCTAAAAAACTTTTTTGCAAAAAAAACAACCGACTTCCAAAAACAACACTACAAACTGAAAAATAACTATAATTTCGGAAGTCGGTGTCGTTGGGTTCGCATTTTCGTTGTTTGCCACAGACTTCCGAAATTAAAGTTATTTTTCACTTTGTAGTAGGTACCTATAGTTTTTGGAAGTCGGTTGTTTTTTTTTTTGCAAAAAAGTTTTTTTTTCACTTTTAAGTTGTAATTATTACCAGTAATTTTGGTTTAAAAACCAAACTACTGAACCGTTTTTGATGAAATTTCTATGGGACCATTTAGGAAGTACACCCTTTCCAACAAAAAAGAAGATTTTTTTAAATCGGTTGGCAAGCGACGGAGTTATGCGCGAACAAACATTTAAAAAAAAAAAAAATACAAACATCCGAATTGAGAACCTCCTCCTTTTTTAGAAGTCGGTTAAAAATACTTACAAACCACCGCCACCGCAACTTTACACAACATAAAAATGTAGATGCTTCTCTGAATTGTGTCCGCAATTGTACATTTTGTCCATGTAAATCTGACATAAACACCTTTTACCAATAGTTTTACCATAAATTAGCAATCAGGGAAACGAAGCATCTCCACTAATTTTACAATTAACACCTTACGGCATTCCTAATAAGCTAAGCTTAGTTCAAGTGAGGACACCATAAAAAGGCGCATTTTATAGATTAGAAAACTAGGAACTAGAAATCTAAGTTATAGTATATATACCTACTTGTTTTCTAATAACTGGTGTACGCTCGCGTAGAAATGTGTTCAAGTTGGTTTAGCTTATAAAATTACGGCTCCGTGTCTAATTGGCTTGGATTAAGCTGTGCTAAAAATGTTAGTGTCTTTTTCTAGCAGAAAGAATAAGAAAGGGACGGAAACAAGTTGAGCTGCCAAAATAGGTTCCGCTAAAATTCAACTAACATCCATACTTTATACAATACTAGCAGACCGGACAGACGTTGTCCTGTAGGAGTTCAGTGACATACACACGTACAGAAGAATTATATTTATTAAGAAGATTATAAATTCGAAAGTAACTCTGTTTGTATGTTCAGTTTTCACACTTATACCACTGAACGGATTTCGATAAAATTTGTCAAGGATATAGATGACAGCCTGAGGAAGCACATAGTCTACTTTTTATCTCGGTAGCACGTTGTCGTGGGATAAATCCGACATCCACGCGGGCGACGCCGCGGGCCGAAACTAGTTTCAAAATATACCGCTAATAATAAAGTAATACATACTTGTGACCTTGTTTAAAAGAACAACAACAAGAACATACTTCGTTTCTTTTCCTGTTAACAAATATAACTTCTGTATGACTCAAAGTCCCAAAGATGAAAATCCGATGTTTGGTCTAAACTAAGAAGAGCTCATTTCATCATCATAATGAGCATCTACCATCCCACTGCTGGGCCTAACCCACCTACCCCGCCGGCTTTCGCTGAAAACCAGCGCTGGGCCTTTGTCTCCCATAAGATCGAAGCATTATGCTGAGCGAACGTTTTGCGAGGATATGACGCATATTTTCCCCCAACTTATTCTTTTTTGTGTGTGTGTTCTTTCTCTGCGTCAGTTTGCCGCAAGTAAACGCATTTTCTTTCTTTCTTTTCTTTTTAACCATTGACCATTAACTTACTGATTAATGATGAAATAAACACAACACTTACATACATATAATAAAATCATCGTTATCTCGAAGTCAATACACTCTGCAGTTAATCAGATGACGTGTACCTATACAATGACTAACCGACATCAAGGTATTCCCTGGTATGTCGTAACGCGACACAATGTATAGCGTTGGAATGGAACACGTCGACAAAAACACGCGTTGTTTGTATCTCGTGCATTTTGTAATTAAGTATCACGTGTATTTCATTGTTAGGTGGTCTTAGAACCTTGACTAACATTATAGACAAAATGATTATCATTGCATCATGTAGTCTTTTCTTTTTTGAGACAACTGTTACTAGCCTGCATCATCCCACTGCTGGGCAAAGGCCTCTTCCCATGACTTCCAGCTCTTTCGATCCAGGGCTAAAGAAGGCCACTGGTCGTTTATTTTGTCCAGCTCGTCTCGCCATCTTCTACGGGGTCTGCCGCGACGCCTTCTAGCTGTGTCAGGGTTCCACGTGGTTGTTATTTTGGCACACAGCTTATTGGGCATACGGCAGACGTGGCCGGCCCAGTCCCACTTCAGTTTAGCGGAAAAAAGTCTAAAATATTATCTTTATTTTCATTTCTTATCTTGTCTTTCATTACTTTCCTTTCTTTTTTTGTAATATTTATTTATTTATTTGGGACAAACCAACAGTAATATCTCTATCTATCAGTAATATCTGCGCAAATAATAAATTAAATAAAAAATTGTAATCTCTCAAAACGTTGTTCTCAAAACGGTGAAGGAAAACATCCTGAAGAAACCGGCATATCCTTGAATTCGAAGACATGTGATATCTACCAACCCTCATTGGGCCCGCGTGGTGGTTTACGGCCCACTCCCTCTCACAGAGAGGAGGCTTGTGTCCCTGCAGTGGAAATATTAAAGGCTGATCTTGCATCATCAGCTGACATCAGTCCACTGTTGAACACAGGCCACGCCATTCAGATTGATTCTGGGCAACTGTCATCCAGCGCAATATCTAACCACTTTTAAAATAAAACCATGCCAGAATAATCAATGGACTAACCTCCACTCTTGCTAAAATGTTACAAGTCAATGTCATTAAGTCCCCTCGACTTAATGACATTGACTTGTAACATTTTAGAATTTCATTGAAGTAGGTATACAAATATGCCGAAACTAGGGATACATCATTCAGATTTATTCTGGAAATCGTGAATTCGTGACAGACTGACGTCACACGAAGCAAATGATCGTTTGTTTATTCACCCTCATGCATGCAATACATATCTAAATAGAAGCTACGTTTTGTTGCCTTGATGTTCTTGAATCAAATCAATCTGCCTCGCCATGTTGTCCCAACTATATTAGTGTCGGCTACCAGCTACCAGTCTAATCGGATGCAGCTGAATACCAGTATTTTACATGGACCGACTCCCTCTCTGACCTCGCTGTAACTGAGTAAAACTAAGGTTATCGTATAACCCCGTTACTGCGTTATGGAGATCAGATAGGCAGTAGGTTACTAAGGGTTTAGTAAGACTGGTTGTCTGACTTTCAGACTATCCGTAACAACTGTCAAATATCTACGAATGACAGGCGAGGCGGGACCAACCGGTTTAACGTGCTTTCCGAGGCACAGAGGGGTCTCGATATGTAATGGATAGTCACACATCCACGAACTGACCTCACCAAGGTTTCGATCGACCCGTGCGAATGTTATTTTATGGAGCCCGGGCCTCATCAACTAAAAATACTTGCAGATAAATAATTAATTAGTTACGAGTATACAAATACAATCTGATAAAAATAAAACTAAAGCTGTCAAACAAGGCTAAATTAAAATAAGCTAAATATGTAATACTTGTTATACTTGTGGCACCGAGGAAAATGTGAGGAAGTTTTTGAGTTTGAATGTCGATGGCTATAAGAGTAGGGGAAGACCAAAGGAACGATGAATGGACTGTGTGAATGATGATATGGTTAGAAAGGGGGTGACTACCGAGATGACGACTAATAGAGAAGTATGGTGAATGATGATGTAATTTTTGTTTTAGTCAAGTGTAACAGAATATGTCGATAGTTGACGTGTGTGACAGCTCACAACTTTCGTCTCATTCTTGTTTTGTATGTTAGAGAAAGACGGACATAGTTTTAGTATAGTGTTGTCTAGAACAGTCAGCTTCAAAATGTATTCAGATAAACGGCCTAGGTATTATTTTATTTATCATCCTCGAGCATCCCGGACACAAACTAAAACGGTAAAACCATATTTCAAAACTTTTAGAGCAACATTCCGGTATAGAGAAACAGAACTTTAGGATTTTGTGAATGAATATAGGTAAGTAAAATTATGTCATCCAACTTCATTCATGAAAATCCCGTGTCATGATATCAGTTTCTAGATCGATTCATAGACCGATCGATCGATTTGATTATTTCATACGGACTAAATATACGTTACGCTACGTTATAAGGTGTTAAAATTTTTAAGTCCGCGATCGTTCGTAATATGCACCTAAGTATAAAATATCTTAAGATTACGTGTACGTCTGTACCTACGGATTGGATATCGTCAGATAAGAAAGCAGTTTTCACTCGCACAGGGAAAAGGAAACGTCTCGAACGACCCGGCTGATAGCTGCATAGCATGTAGGGTTTCTGTGAGACTGAGTTATGGTAGAACAGAGTAAACGGACTAAATAACATTACGCCTGTCATCCCTAAAGGGTGAGGCAGAGATGTACTATCACCAAAGCCTATATCTAATCATTTTGAAAACAAAATCACGTGCACATGATGACCACAGCTGCGTCCGTAAGTAAAACAAAAGAGGATCTTTTTTAGGTCGACTTAGTCGTAACGCTTAACGTGATTTCCGAGACACGGAGGGGTCACGGTATGTAAAGGTGGTCAGCTATCCACAGACTAACCGCGGCAAGCGTAGCTGAACCTGATCGATCGAGCTGTTCGGCTGTCATTATTTTTTCATGGCCCCTCATAAAAGAAAAGAAAAGAAAAAATAATAAAATACATAGTCTCAATACCTACTCCCACAGTTTCCCTCCATTTCATTTTCGCACATCTGTCGATATTGTTGTATACAACATTATGTAAGCGGATCTATCGACATTACAATATATCGAAGGACATCACTACATTAATACACGTCCCCGACACGTTGACATTTAAGTAATAATGTTTTTTGTTAATGAAATCTATTTTTGTATTTATTGTTTTTTGATCTCGTAAAATTATAGAATTAGTAAGTTTTGGTCTATAATCTGTATACTAATACTAAATCTGAGGGGTCTATAATAAGAACAGCCGCACAGGCCGATCGATCAGGTTAAACTACGCTTGCCGCGATAGGCCTATGGATGGGTGACCCCTCCCTGTCTCGGAAAGCACGTTAAGCCGTTGGTCCCGGCTTTCATTACACAGTAACAGGGTTGTGGAGGTCAGATAGGCAGTCGCTCCATGTAAAATACTGGTATTCAATTGCATTCGGTTAGACTGGAAGCTAACCCCAACATAGTTGGGAAAAGGCTAGGCAGATGATGATGACTAATACTAAGGCTGAAGAGTTTGTTAGTTGGAAGGCTATAGGCACGCTAGGGCCCTTAGGAGGCGAGCAAAAAGAAAAAAAGTAAGAAATACTGCTAAACGAAAACGAAGTAATAGCCCGGGCAGGCGATGCGATGCGATGCGACGGGTGGGTCGTGGGAGCAAGATATTTCACGCGGACGAAATCGCGGGCTGAAGAAGATTTACTTACCTATTTATTTTATTTGTATGTACACTAATATTTTAGTAAGCATGTTTATTTTAGTAAGCATGTTTATTTTAATAACATGTTTATTTTAATAAGCATGTTTATTTTAAAAAGCAGTTTAATATCGATATCGGTATCAGTTTAATATATATTTTCACATTGACTGAATATTATTAAAGGTTGGTATATATTTTTTTTATATATTTATTTATTTTTTAGCTGTGCCCCATGGTTTCACCCGCAAAGTATCGATCCCGTGGGAATATCAGGATGAAAAGTATCCTATGCGTTAATCTTGGTTATAAACTATTTGTGTGCAAATTTCATGAAAATCCGTTCAGTATTTTTTGCGTGAAAGGGTAACAAACATCCATCCATCCATCCATCCATACAAACTTTCACGTTTGTATATTATTAGTAGGATAGGATAGGATTATAGGTATTTATTCAAAACTAGCTTCTGCACGCGGCTTCGCCCGCGTGGATGTCGGAAATTATCCCACGGGAACGTGCTAACAGGATAAAATGTATGTGCTTCCCCAGAATGCCATCTATCTCGCAGGCCCTTTGTGGCTAATTACAGTAGAAAATCAATTGTGTCTCATTAGTGGTGATTAAGAGGGTACCTATATGATATCTTTACCTAACTACCTACCTAATTAAAAAAAAACTCAATAACAGAAAATTAAATACCTACCTAAATAAACCTATTTCTGATGATAACTAATCTAAACTCAATAAATAAGCAAAATCCCTAAAAACTAATATCTATACGAATGACTAATCCTACCTAACAGTATTATAAAATAACCTACGGTCACTACGTACACTATCAAATATACTACCTATACTTTAAAATTAAAATCTATACCTACGACTCATATAAAAATAAACCTAAATAACTCTAAAAACTAAAAGGAATAAAAATGAACTCCACTGCGGGTGACCCGACCTCCGACAAACTTAGTATTTGCGGTTGGTACAGTACAGACAGTGGTAATCGGGTATAGGGATCGAACCGCAAAATTAAGTTTGTTTTTTATTGTATATACTTTTCCGGGATAAAAAGTACCCAGTGTGGTGCCCAGGATATTAAAGAATAATTATACCAAGTTTCATCGTAATCGAACCGGTAGTTTTTGCGTGATGCCTGAACAAACAGACAGACAGACAGACAGACCGACAGACAGACAGACAGACAAAAATTTTTTTAATCACATTTTTGGGTTCGGTGTTGGTCTAGTAACACCCCCTGTAAATTATTTTTTTGATATTTTCAATGTACAGAATTTTCACTTCTACAGATTTATTATAAGTATAGATAGATTTATATTTACGTTTATTTCTTTGTATTCGGTAATTTCTTAATAAGGAAAAGTACATTCAATTAGATATATGAATTTCTAGTAAGTATTTCTTGGTATTTTCATTCATGAACACAAATAACGTTTGCATAAATATGAATTAACATTATTATTTAACGATGTAAACAGTTCATTACTCACAAACCTACTTGTTTACTATTGAAGTTTTGTTAAAACCCACAGAGCTAACACCAAGTCGTTTTCCGCGATCGAAATTATAAATATATACCTACTTTATTCATATATATTATATGTGTATAACATTGGCTTCAGTAATTTAAATAATATTTAACTTAACTTCCTCGCTAAATTCAGATTAGGTAATTCTGTATTCTGTATATTAAATACATAAACAAACAAAACATAAATAGATAGTGCGTACTTGGGTACTACTCATTGACAATACGGAATCTCCAAAACTATATATAAGCCTATAGTACAAGTATTATCCTCCATTGTCATGGTATATAAATGTTTAATTATGGCATCCAGGGATGGGTAGATATGCCTTGAGTTAGAGGCCATTCTTCAAGAGAGGAGAGCAGTGGTGGCCCAGTGGTAACCGCCGCGAGTTTCGAGTTGTAAGTCGTAGGTTCGAACTCAGTCAGGCGCTTTACTTTTATTTCATCACCACTGCTCTCAAAACGGTGAGGGAAAACATCGTGAGGAAACCAGCATGTCCTAGAAGCTAACATTCGAAGACATCTGACATCTACCAACCCGCACTGGGCCTGCGTGGTGGATTACAGCCCACTGTATCTCAGCAGTGGCTGATTATTTTATGCTTCAAGAGAAGGGCTCGTGGCTAGTAGTAGTAGTGTTTAAGTTATATTAATATTGTATTGTAAACAAATAACATAAGACAATGGTGAACGGTGAATCTATTCTTGTTTATTGTTAAATCTAAGTATTGTTGTAATGCATGTTTTAATTGTTATGAATGAATGAACTTATTTTTTTTAATACATGCAGATTATTTTTTTAAATATAATGTATGAACGGCTGTTATTTTATCTCATCAACTAAAAATACTGGCAGATAAATAGTTAAATGAAAAAAATAAATAATTAGGTTTATAAATACAATCTGATAAAAATAAAACTAAAGCTGTCCAACAAGGCTAAACTAAAATAAGCTAAATATGTAATACTTGTTATACTTGTGGCACCAAGGAAAATATCGTGAGGAAAGTTTTGAGTTTGAATGTCGATGGCTATAAGAGTAGGGAAAGACCACAGTAACGATGGATGAACTGTGTGAATGATGATATGGTTAGAAAGGGGGTGACTACCGACTATGTGATACCCCTGTTGCTCGGAAAATATATTAAACTGTTTTTCCTGCGCCTAATCTATCTCCGGTCATGTCGGATTGCCGTCCCGTCGGACTATGGCAGTGAGGGAAGAGGGAGTGCACCTGTGTCTGCGCACACGCTTGTGCAGTATAATATCCCCCGCATAGTAGTCTCCGCTGAGGTTAGATGCCATGGCCGAAATTCGGTCTGATGTATGAAATCCCATCAAAAAAAAAAAAAAAAAATGCCCTGTTATGTAGGTACACCTTTAATTTGTGTATACTTTAGCAGATATACCTTTTCTTAATACTATTTTAAGCCAATGTTAAAGGTGCATGTGTGGGTGTGTAGTGTTAATGTGTGTGGTGTGCATGAATAA
Organism: Apamea sordens; assembly: GCA_945859715.1. Classification (NCBI taxonomy): domain Eukaryota; kingdom Metazoa; phylum Arthropoda; class Insecta; order Lepidoptera; family Noctuidae; genus Apamea; species Apamea sordens. Next base: position 5,946,872 of record OX244006.1, on the reverse strand, counting down.
CCACCTGCCATCTAATCTCTTCTCCACCCTTGGTTGACTAGTAGAGAATGCCTAAGGCGTTAAGTCCGCCTTTGTACCTTTTTGTGAAATAAATCACAGAACAGATAATGAAATAAATAACCTAAATTTAGGTTATTTTTATATTCCGCATACATTCTTATAATTGTCTGACTAAATGTTGCTGGAAATAATTATTTTTCTGAAGCCACGCTACGTGACCTCAACAGCCCAATTAAGGGGGGATTACAATTTCCGCTTTGGCACCTCTATGTGTGTATCTGCACACTGTACTTTTTGCACAGTCACCACACCGACCCTAACCAGAAGGCCAATTCCCGTAATTTAAAACGTTCAAAATCTAGTCGCAGTCTCATCTCGGCGACAAACAAATGTCAAAAACTTGTCAAAATGTAGGGAAATTAGAGGTATTTTTGACAGATTGAGACTGAGATCAGACTGTGAACGTTCTTAAAATTACGAGAATTACCCCTCAGACTGTAAATGTTCCTAAAATTACGAGAATTGCCCCTCTGATCTTTCACTACGTCACTTTGTTGGGCTTAAAGGCCCGCTTGCAAATACGTTTTGTCATAATCAGCATATAATGTTCCCACTGCTGGGACACAGGCCTCCTCTCGGTGAGAGGGAGTGGGCCGTAATCCACTGCGTAATGCAGGTTGGTAGATGTCACTTATCTTCGAATATTTAGTTCTAGGATATGCCAGTTTCCTCACGATGTTTTCCTTTACCGTTTTGAGAGCAGTGGTGATAATTATTTACACACAGTAAGGTGCCTGCCTGGGTTTGAACCAACGAGCTTCAACTGGTAAGTCGCGGCCATTCCCACTGAGCCACCACTGCACTCGAATACGTTTAGTGCTAAATGCAATTAGTTATTGGTGATGGAAGCCGGTCTTATTGTTTAATTGCTTCATAGCAGGGAATTAATCCTCTTCTTAAAAAAAAAAACAAACAAGCATTTTCTCAAAATATGTTCGTTGAAATTTAAGTCAGTTGTGCAAATAACAAACAAAAACTATCATCATCTTTCTGCTCTCGTACCATGTTACAAGTACTTGTGGTCGGTGCAGTACGTTTTCTTGTACCATTCTCCCCTGTCAACCGTCACGGTATCATTCAAACTCGTTTCTTTCATATAATTTTCATACTCGTACAATCCATCTACCTTTTTCTTTGACCTTCCGTCTCATGCGTTTCATTCCTCCTCATCACATGCCCGAAACAGCCAAACGGTTATAAAAAAAAATTACAATAATCCTATCCTACTTCCTACTAATATTATAAACGTGAAAGTTTGTATGGATGGATAGATGGATGGATGGATGAATGGATGGATGTTGGTTACTGTTTCACGCCAAAACTACTGAGCGAATTTGGATGAAATTTGGCACCAGTATTAACATATAGGATACTTTTTATCCCGATACTCCCACGGGATCTAAACTTATGCGGGTGAAATCGCGGGGTGCAGCTAGTAACAAATAAAAAAAACAAACCGCCTCGTTGGTCTAGTGGTCCCAAACGCTAATGCTGAGCACGAAGTCCTGGGTTCGATTCCCAGGTCGGGCAAAGTGTTGCTGGGTTTTTTCATCAGGAAATTCTCAGTTACAGCCTGGAGTCTGGATTTGTGCCTGGTTGACGGCAATAGGTTCTCCCCTTATTACAAGGCGTGATTTTTTTATGTATTTATGTGATGTTATGTTATATAAAAACCGGTGACTAAATATAGCATATAGCAATGTATGTGTGTGTGCAATGTATGTATGTGTATGTGTGTATGTATTGGTTTGTTCAAGAATAGATAGTAGGTATTTTATTGTTACAAGGTTCTATCCCAGGCCCCCTGTGAGTACTAAATCTTCTATGCACATTAATTAAAAATCAAAACCACCCAGAAGCCAATAATTAGCACCTCATCAGCTAGATACCTCTAGCAATGCGGTACAGATCTTTTTTCCGGACGTTCCAATCACAGTATAGAGATTTTTCATAAATATTTAAACTGTGTCTTTTTATTTTTATGCTGTAATGAAGGACTTACTTCCATTTTGTTTTAAGAAGACGTGTTTTGGCGATGATCCATACAATGTTTAGATAAATAAAGTAATGCTTTGTTTGCCATTTATAAAATTAAATTCCTTCGTAAAATATGGTTAAATTGGTTCATTTTCTCCAACATATTTAGATACTTTTTTATTTATTAGTTATTAATTCGAAGAATATTTAAAGAAGAGTGACTTATTAGACTAGTGGTCGAAAGCGAGACTGCTGAGCTTGAAGTCCTAAGTTCCATCCCAAGGTCGAGCAAAATGTTTGGTTTTGCATCTTAAATTTCTCGACACGCCCACTATTACATGGGACTACACACACACTGTGGGAGTGTACACATGACATGCAATAAAGAGTTTGAGTTTGACTTAAACATTGCTACAGAATTGTAGGCCTCCTATAGTGCCCTGGCTACCCCTTTAACAAACACAGGCTCAATGTTATGAATATAATTTTGTATGAACTGGCAACTAAATATATCTGAAGGCCAATTCTCGTAATTTAAAACGTTTAAAATCTAATCGCAGTCTCATCTCGGCGACAAACAAATGTCAAAAACTTGTCAAAATGTAGGAAAATTAAATGTATTTTTTGAGAGATTGAGACTGTGATCAGACTGTGAACGTTCTTAAAATTACGAAAATTGCCCCTCTGGTTTAACTATTTTTTTTTTTCATAACATTGTGGTTATAAGGATTCGTTCAAGGAAGTTGCAAATAAAACCATAGTGCATTCACGTTCATAAGTTCACGACATTTAAAAAACCCCTACCGGTTGGGAAACCACAAAATACAGCTCTGAATAAAATACAATCAAAATTACACTTTATCTCCTTCAAAATAAAGTTCATTGGCACAGGGCGTAGCGCGTTGAACTCTTTCGTATGTAAATGAATCACGTCTTAGTGATAGTGTCAAAATAATACAAATAATTTGTTGTTAATTAGATGTTTATTGGAACGAAGTTCCTTATCGCGCGTTGCGAAAGGGGGCTAGACGGAAAAAATTAAGACCAAAAGTTGTAACGACACTTTTTGCTATAGTTGTAAGCCGTGCGGCGTGCGCGTCTCTCTGTCGGTCTCTCTCTCTCTCTTTTATAGAAAGCAAGCCAGTTTTTTGTCTCAGGTTTTTTATATTTTTAATAATTAAAAAAATAATAATTATAACTTAAACAAAATAAAATTTTATTACAATTCCTTCACTAATTAAACGAAAGGAACTTCGTTCCATCCGGGTGTCCCTTGACACCTCTCAAGTTTTTTTATATTTAGGTCAGTGGGCATAGTAAGAATCTAATTTGAACTATTTCTACGTTTTGTTCCTAGTTACCTATTACCCGATTGCAAACAAGGGCTATGTTTTTATTTACGAAGTACGTCGTGCTTAAGAACATGACAATTTCAAATTAATGTGAAATCTAGAAATGTGTGGATATCAGAAAATCCTTATCCTTATTATTACATACCTCCTTAGGTATATTGAAAACATTCAGGTCGACCCTGTAGTTGTGTTTTTAACCGACTTCAAAAAAGGAGGAGGTTCTCAATTCGGATGTTTATATACATGTATGTCATTACTTCCCAGAATTTGATTCTTATTAGGGACACTATCGAATGGTGTAACAATTCAGAATGTGTTTTTTTAAATCAAAATCAACGGGTTCGATTCCTGGCTAGAAATATTGATTTTTTTTTAAGTTTTATTTTTATCAAAATCGATCACGAAACTACTTTGAGTACTTTTGGCGTCGGTGTCAAAAAACCAAAATGCGGAACCAACGACAACGACTTCTCTGAAATTAAAGTTATTTTTCACTTTGCAGTGTTTTTTTTTTGGAAGTCGTTTTTTTTTTTGCAAAAAAGTTTTTTAAATGTAGTTTTGTGTTTTTATCAAAAGAAAGATATGCGTTTTATTCTTTCATGGAATTGGCTTGCTATGGCGCATTGTTTTTGTAATTCGTATCGTTCAGAAATAAACTAAGTACTTTTATACGCCTGATGTTTAGCTAATTAGTTATTTAGCATACTTTGAGTCAAAGTTCTCTGACACACAAAGATCTTTAGTAAAAAATTCTAAAGCTGACTCACCATATGACCGCGAATAAAAGTTATCTGGCGATGGAAAAATCACTCACCATATGACCGCGAATAAAAGTTATCTGGCGATGGAAAAATCACTCACCATATGACCGCGAATAAAAGTTATCTGGCGATGGAAAAATCAGTCCTTAATGCTGAGCTGATTCTTCCATCGCCAGATAACTTTTATTCGTAGAATAAAATTGACGTTTGACAGTTTTTGTATGAAATAACTGTCAAAATTGCAAAATTATTCCTCCAATAAAGTTATCTGTCGATTGAAAATTCAGCCCTAAGTTTAGTAACTATAAAATTAAGAAATCATCCAACAACGTATTTCTTATGATTCATGTGTTTTTTATAATAGTCACCACTTGCACTGTAGCTTAAGTTCACTCACACTGCATTAAAACATCTCCCAAAATATTTTACCCTTTTTAGTCTAAATTTAAATAGGAATATAACAGTAAACATTACAGTAATTAAAATGAATTTATTGCATTATTAGCTGTAGGCTGAAAATGCTGAAAACGATTTTCAGTCGAATCAACCTGCCTAGCATTTTCTCGACTATGTTGGGGTTGGCTTCTAGTTTCACCGGATGCAGCTGAATACCAATACTTTACATAGAGCGGCTGTCTATCTGACAACCTCCATAACCCAGTTTCTGGTAAACACGATACTGTGCGAACGAAATAAATGAACAAACGATTTGAAATATTATTATTATTATTATATTATTATTTTAACTTGATGTGGATATCGTTACTGCATTTGATTTGCAACCTGAAGGCCAATTCTCGTAATTTAAAACGTTCAAAATCTAGTCGCAGTCTCATCTCGGCGGCAAACAAATTAATGTCAATAACATATCAAAATGTAGGGAAATTAGAGGTGTTTTGACAGATTGAGACTGAGACCAGACTGTGAACGTCCTTAAAATTACGAGAATTGCCCCTCAGATACCATGCAAAAGTGCAATACCTACGTGGTCAAAATATATCAGTAGTAAGTAAAAGAACTTATGTTTTTCTTGTAAGAAATAGGTATATGCTTTTGAACAAAATTAGGTCAGATATCGTGCATACTCATGTCTTGATGTAACCTTACGCGTGAACTCATTCATAAACCTCGCTATAGAAATAACATGACATTTCAAAAGCCTTTGTTTGTAACTAAAATAGGTATTGAATATTTAACAAAAATGTGCGTGTGAGTCAAGATCACATACGCCGTAATTAATAAATTCTAATTAAGCATTGACGCATTTGTTTGACCGCAAAATTATATCGGTTACTTTATGTCTACTTTTATTTTATTTTTAGTATAGGTATACCTAAAACTAAACTGTCTGGTAATAAAATAAATAGGTATTCCTTTTCTTGCCAGACAATTTCATAAGGTAGGTAATTGAAAATAGGGTAGCCGTAAGTCTACATTGTTTGTAACCTGCCACCGTCAATTGATTACTATTAATACCGTTCATTGATTTTAATAACCCTTCAACTGGGTTACTGGCTAGAATCCACTTCCTCTCACAGAGAGAGGTCTGAGTCCCAACCCAGGAAAGGGAACTATATAAGGGCCTAGAATTGAGCCTTGAGGAATGCTTTAATTTACTAGTGAGTTTTAAGCTATTATGAATAATAAAAGAAGGGTAAGAATCATTTACTATATCTTGGATTCGATTGTTTGGTCAAGATAATAAAAACGACCTTTATTGCGATTCCATTTACGAATAAGTGTTCGGTGATGTGGTGAACTAACTCAAATGCTTCAGATACATAGAACACAATAGTTGTCATAATCCTGTATGTAGGTCATTTATTTAGTAACATTCTTCAGTTAGGTAGTGCTTTTAGATTTCTTTTAGTGTTTTTTTAGAACTTTATTAATGGATTGTGTAAAAAAAAATACAGTTACGAAGCGAAGAGTCAAGAAAATATTCAGTATAAAAATCGATGTGAAGATAACTAATAAAATAAAGTAATAACATAACATATACTCTAAAAAACGGTCGTTCTATATGTAAGAAACGGTATTCAATAATCTGATTAAACTGTAAACCTAAATTTATTATAGCATTAAAAAAATCGACCTTTTTAGGAATATTTAAATGTGACCTCGATTTTGAATGAAATATATTGTTTTTGTTAAGTAAATAAAATTGATCGAGCTAATTTTATTTACTTAACAAAAACAATATATTTCCTAGGTCTACACGTTACATATTTACGACGTTCAGACTGGCTATACAAGGTTGAAACTACAATAAATTAAATTAAATTTATATGACTAATGTCTGTATGAAAAATTTTATCAAATAATAATTGCTGCTTATTTACTCACTATAGCTAGTTGGCTAATAGGCAAAACCCATAATTGGCCCATCATTACTATTTAGGCTAAGCACGCACTACGAATTTTAATCGTTGCGGATTATAATCGCCAATCTGTGAACAATACCAATATTTTAGAGTCCGCGCACTGCGGCAAAAAAAACGCTTGAGAATTTGCTTGAAAAGATATTTGCGATTGCGATTTTATTACGCATGAACATGCGATTCAAAAAAATCGCATCGCAGTGTGCGTTTAGCCTTAGTGTAGATGAAAATATCACTTTTTTAATTTCGATGTTAGGATATATTTGATAGTTCCAAAATACTCCTCATCTTCTGCCTAGCCTTTTCCCAACTTACTATATTAATGTCGGCTTCCAGTCTAACCGGATGCAGCTGAATACCAGTATTTTACACGGAACGACTGCCTATCTGACCTCCACAACCCAGTTATTGGGTACGATACTCCTTGGTAAAACTGGTTGTCAGACTTTCGGGCTTCTGACGACCCGTAACGACTGTCAAAGATCCACGAATGACAGCCGGGACCAATGGCTTAACGTGCTTTCTGAAGCACGGAATGGTCTTGGTATGTAAAAATGGTCACCCATCCACGGACCAACCGCGGTAAGCGTAGCTTAACCTGATCAATCGACCCGTGCGGATGTTATTACTAGCCAAAAGCCCATTTCGTTCACACTATAGGTACTTTATTGTAATTAAATATTATGTGAGACATTACATTGAAACTATTTATTAAATGCCGTTTATTTGTTCAATTGACTCAGACTTTGAAACACTGAAGTCAAGGTCGGAGCTAAGTGGTGAAAGAAGACAAGGCAAGTTCGAGGAAAAAGTTAAAAGAAATAAGATTAAATTTTGATGAAAATGGAAGCAGAATCATGTAACAATTCGACATTTTACAAAAAGTACTATTTCGGGTAACCGATGACATTTAATCTGGCAATAATGTAGCTGATTGGAATTTTATTGAATTCTGCAAGATGATGTATGATGTCATCAGCACACTATGTATGAAACATGTTTATTTTTATTTTTTTATTTTATTTTCCTTTAATGGCCAACCAACAATTGTTTACACTGTAATAATTTAAAGTGCTATCTACCATAATCTAGGATTAGTGTAACAATTTCTTACAGGTTAGCACCGCATGCCCCATAAACATTGGGTATGCCACAAGCATTATACTATAAATAAAAAATAAAGTTGATATCTTATTAACTAAAATTAACAAGTTAAAAATGATATTACGTGATAGGATATAAAACTAAAATAAGCAGTAAAATTAAAATTCATTAAAGCAAAGCAAGTAGAGACTAAATAATGAAACAAAAAAAGAAAAAACGGGATTAAACATAACTAATAGTTGTTCTACGAAACTTGGCATATGAGTCAAAATGCATGTCAACAAGATCGCTTTTTAGATTTAGACTCAAGCTAAATAAAATTGAGAGCAGTGGTGGCCCTGTAGTAACGACCCCGACTTGCGAGTTGTAGGTTGTGGGTTCGAACCCAGTCAGGCGCGTTACTTTGTGTAAATTATTTCATCACCACTGCTCTCAAAACGGTGAAGGAAAACATCGTGGGGAAACCGTCATGTCCTATAATCTAAAATTCAAACACATGTGACACCCGCACGGGGCCTAAGTGGTGGATTACGGCCCACTCCTTCTCAAAAGAGAGGAGGCCTGTGTGAAAGCAGTGAAAACGTAAAACGGCCGACTATGTAAATTAAAATAAACATTTGGTAGTAGTTTATTTATTTCATAGTAAACACAGAAGTGTTTTTAGGGTTCCGTAGCCAAATGGCAAAAAACGGAACCTTTATGGATTCGTCATGTCTGTCTGTCTGTCCGTCCGTATGTCACAGCCACTTTTATCCGAAACTATAAGAAACTGTTGAAACTTGGTAAGTAGATATTGTATTCTGTGAACCGCATAAAGATTTTCACACAAAAATAGAAAAAAAAACAATAAATTTTGGGGGTTCCCCATACTTAGAACTGAAACTCAAAAAATTTTTTCATCATACCCATACGTGTGGGGTATCTATACTATCTATGGATAAGTCTTCAAAAATGATATTGAGGTTTCTAATATAATTTTTTTCTGAACTGAATAGTTTGCGCAAGAGACAGTTCCAAAGTGGTAAAATGTGTGTGTGTGTGTGTGTCCCCTGTAACTTCTAAAATAAGAGAATGATAAAACTAAAAAAAATTATATGATGTACATTACCATGTAAACTTCCACCGAAAATTGGTTTGAAGGAGATCTAGTAAGTAGTTTTTTTTTAATACGTCATAAATCATAAACCGCAATTTACCTTTCAATCAATCAACTCATGTTTAATTTAATAGATAATGGTACGGAACCCTTCGTGCGCGACTCCGACTCACACTTGGCCGGTTTTTTTAAATAAAATATAATCACAGTAATGAGTAATTTCAGTTAACTGCTTCCGAACTTTGACCTTTTCCGAACGATAGGAAACAAATAGGAAGATCTGGGACATTACGTGTGGTTTATGTCAATTGATTTAAACTTTGACTTATTTTTCTCAGTACCTAATCCGTGATATTAGGAAGTTAGTGACAAAAAATATTATTTGTCAATATTCGTGGTCATATGTTTCGTTCGTTTTTTTTATTTCGGTACTACCAAAGGTGTATTCGGTGTTACCCAGTAACTGGGCTGTGGAGGTCAGATAGTCAACTATCCGGATGCAGCTGCATCCTTTTAAAATACTAATAGACTGGAAGCCGACCCCAACATAATTGTGAAAAGGCTAGGTATTGGTGGTCATATTTTTTCATATTTATAATTGTAACAAAAGATAGACCCTCATTATCTACTCGATGGGTTTCAAAACATGTGAATTGGGGAAAATTTTCAGGAAATTCCTATGTGCTAATGTCGACATTCTGCAAATGACAATTTGTTTACCAAGCCTGATCATTAACCCTTCATTCGTTGAACGAGTCATTGATCCAGTTGGAGGGGACCTGTTGAAGTTAATAGAGATACGATGTCTGGCAAGTTCGATAACCTTTTTAGTGCTTAGACTACATCGACCTTCACTCTGAGTAATAGAAAATATTCTACATGTAATAATAATTTTCTCGAAATTTTCTCTTTTTCAAAAAGAAAATTCTGAAGCCCAGGAATCCTTACAAAAGTCTTTCGGAAAACTATATTTCCACATTTCGTCCACTCGCCGCCAGATGTCGTCCACAGAGCGCGCTTCTATCATATAAGCGCGCGGGCGCAGCGCTCGTCTCATTGGCCGGCACGACGCACGCGCGCTCACTACAGTGCCCCGAACCAAACTCGCGACCGTGCACCAAACGAACTGTTGTGTTGACTGTGCTAACATGGATATACTTACTCTGGACCCAACTGGACTTTATTAAAAAAACAAACATCAAGATGGACACCACTCTGGACCCCACCGGTCAGTACTAACTTCTACAAGTTCTACAACCTCACATTGGTCCGAATCCTATAAGAATCTTTACAAAAAAAAATGGACACGAAAGTACTTGATCCTACTGGACAATACTAAAGTGACAATGATCGGTTTAGACCCCACGGAAATATACTAAACCTCTCCCCCCTCCAACTCCGATGAGACAAGATGTGTTGCGGAAGACGCAGGATATCCACAGGCACCAGTCCAGGGGAGACTTCCTCGTGTAGGAAGAGAAGGTTCACCTCCGAACGAGTACACTGAACGATAAACAACTCATCGCCTGTAAATACTATGAATAAAATGAAGGGAGGACGTGTTCGCAAGGTCATTGGATGGAAATCAGCTGACTCGCGCGCCGCTTGCAATCCGGAAATGAACACCCATAGAAACAACATCAACGTTTGGAAGAGAAAAAATTGCAAAACGCTGTTTCATTTCGGACGACACTAAAATTCAATTCAAGTGAGTATTGTATTTTTTACATTTCCTTCTTTCTTTCTGTTGGAGACGCCTGTCAAATTTTCAATTCACAAATGGAATGGCCCTTTTATATTTGACAGACACCTCCGTTTTTAAGGGTTGGTCAAAATTAGAATGCAGTGATGGGTGCTGAGAGACAAAGAGCGAATCGGACAGCTGTCGCCGTGGCGGACACGAGAGCCGCACGCTGCATATTAAAGTTCGTTGCACAGCTGTAATCCTTCCTATTCCCCGGCCGCCATATTCGGACTTTTTGGACACCGAAACAAGATCATTTTGAATTTAGAACACGCGCTATGCCCGCACGCTACCATAAACTTTATATTTTAAAATCAATTATAAGGTTGAATATTCGGCTTTCTGTCCGAATTTCGGCCAGTATCGCGATTTTTATGGCACCGACCGCGAGTTCATTGACCGGACATATTTTATTTCATCGCGCGCTTCCACGTACACACACAGAGACTACACACCCACACTCGTGTAGTGTCGCACCCACACAGCCGCGAACCATCTCTGCATGTTTGCGTCCACTTCGCGTAAACACAACACACCGCTCATTTGTATTGCGAATGTAATCGTTGCTATAATTAATTATCATTATTGTGTCATATTACTCGCGGACCTAAAAAACAACTTTTAAAATGAGGCTTTAAACTTTATTGGTACTCCGATATTCAATTATCTGATAGGAATCTGTACTTAATATTGTTTCAGTATCGACTTCCTTCAAGACATAGTTAATTACATTAGGTGTAATAAAGTATATATAGATACCGCGTGTGTAGACGAGTACGCGGAAAGGTATAAAGGTATAGGTAGGTATTATAATCGGCACACGGCCCAACACGTATCATAATATCATGAGATTATCAAGCGGGTAATGTGCCTGTGTTTGCCGAATTATTCCAGTTCAACAACCGGGCGAACGTCCGATCGGGAGTTCAAAATAGACGCGGACACGATTCCACCACGCTCCTCGACGACATCAAAAATGTCGTTACTTTACCACGTTAATACCAATTTAATACGCAAAAAAGATTTTATATCCATTTTATAAAATTGCAACATTGAACTAGATATTTGACAAATGCAACACCACAGAAGAGTCGTTACGTAAAGGCGTTTGAAACTTTGAGTTTAGAAACTGATTTATGTTTTTAATTGGTCGTGGCGATGTCACGGTGATTCACGAGTACGTGATATTTAGGTTCGCACATGTCTGTACGAGATTGAGCAATATTCCGCGATGAACCTCCTTGACCCCTCTTCGGCCTCTGTCGGCTGCAGTGTGGCCTGTTTTTGGCATTGCGTCATCATAGGTCACTACCACCCTAGTCCGCCATATTTTTTGCTCATAATATTCTCCGCACGTTGGTTTCTTCCTTTGTTAGTCCATTTAAACTCATGCCATCTATTTTGGTAACTTAATATAGTCAAGACTGGTCGCGTCGTAACTTAATGTGGCGTAATTTGATTGTGATAAAACTTGAGTTGGAACAATATATTTTATTTCTCTTTTTAGGGCAAGTGGGAGTCATAAACACGTTATATGGACAGGTTAAAGACTCGGATACAAGTTTCCTAAAAAGTTGGTTTGTGAATAGATAATCGCTGTGGTATAAACAAAAAATATGCCTACACGATTACGTTAGACGATAAAAATAACACGAGCGATGATATGTGGCTGTCCATACACTATTTATTGCGCGTCCTTTACCGACATTACGTGTGCATAAATTACAGTCATTGAACAGGGAATTAGTAGTTACACAAAGTCGCACGACCTGAACCAATCAATTCTTAAAACCTTACACACTTGAGTAAAAATGAATTTAAGTTTTAAGTACTTGCCTCAGATATTTGCTACAGACTGCACAACATTATGTAAAAACATGAAATCAAGTAGGTACGACCATACATACTTAACAATCAATGTTACGACATCAACTCAAGAATTTGCAACGTTGTGACGAAATAAAATGCATTATTTAAAAATACTCAAACAATATTTTAGTATGCAAATTGTAGGGTTAAAATGTTAAATTACAGGTTCGCGTTTTGAACTTTTAAATAAAGGTTCGAGGTTAATTTGTGGTTTGAAATACTGATTGTGAGTTATTTGTTGGGATACTTGCTTTAAACTGTTTTTTTAACTGAAGGGGATAATGTTTTACTTTAACACAATTAAGTGCATATAAACTCTAAAATTCCGACAAAATCATTAAACCCATACCATTCGTCGCATATGTAATCAATACAATGCAGCACAAAATTACAAAGTAAAACTACACACGACAGAAATAGATATTAATTCTAGTCTAAATGCACAGCATGTGTCCTAAAAGCAAACGAAACGCGTTGTTTGACATACAGGTGTCCGTTAAAATATAATAGACATGAGACAACAAACACGCACAGAAGCCAATGCACATCAGACTACAAGCAGATGCAATAATGGACGCACTCCACCAACGTATTATTCCGTTTAACATGCAAATTAGACCAATAATGTTATCGATTCTTAAAATATCAACAAAGAACGTCGGGAGATCGCCATTTTTTCTGCAACAAGTAAAAACAGCACATGAAGTTAAAAATGTATACTTTTTGCGATGCAAAATACTGCTTGTCGCATTACAAAGGTGCAATACAAGGTCGAATGGCAGCTGGTAGGTCTAATTAAAGGTTTTATGTTTAAATAATTAAGTGGGCAGTGCCAAGCCACGCTGTACGATGCAGCAGGTGTCGCCTTGTTTATGCAAGTATAAAATCATTATTTAGGGACATGCCAAATTACTTGCATTAATAATATAGTCTCGATGCTATTATTGCTTGTGCACACGTAAGATAAATTGCTCGAAACGCTCATTTGAATATGTGTACAATAGTTTTTATGTCAGCTCGAAATTATGTCTAGATGTTTGCATATTCAAATTTATGTGACTCCTGCGCTCGGACTCGATCCTTTTATCTGTACAAATGCTCGATTACAAGTTTATTTCTTAATTAATAACACCAACGGGTGTCTCTTTTGTTGCTTCAAAGCGTTTTAGATAGATTGAACACTTAATAGATGTGAATTAGTCACTTACGATGTAGTTGTCGCTTCGCTAAAAGCAGAAATGAAAAAATAACGTCAGTGCTAGGAAAAACAAGAACATACATTCCAAAGTTTTGGTAACACGACAAGCATAACCTAAACTCTAGAATTATCTAGAAGCATCAAATGAATACAAAGTCACATAATGACGTAACCACGAGGAGGTAAAGGAAAAAAACACGTACAATCACCCTATGTTTTTAATTTTCTATCAAAAAATATGAGACATGGAATGTATGGTAGTTTTGTGTGGAGTCAATAAACTTGTAAGGAACCAGTTCCTATTTGTTTGAACACATCTTTGACCAAACATTAGAAAAAAGATAATACTATACTGTCGATAGATATCCACGAATATTAATTAGTTATCAATTAATTTATTGAGGTATTATTAGCCTTAATTGGACTTTTTATTTTGATTAACGAAAACTTTAAGGAATTTCCTTCGGAGATACATAATGATGATACATTAATAAATGTATTGAATATCATAGATTCCTTAATTGCAGATCATAATATGTGGCTAAATAACGGATGCAAATTAATTTAATTTATTTATTAAAGTATTAACCTTTCAACCTGGTGCTAAATATGCAGGTATGTTGCTAGAACTAGATTTTTTGCAAGTGCGACTATACAAAAGAATGTAGCCTTGAGTGCTATTTGCATGAATTGTGCCACATTTTTGTCTGTTTCCTCTACTTATTAGCGACTTAAATCAAACACAAATCCTTTCACTTGAACCATCTTAAAAACCAAAAGGTTTGTCGGAACTGTATTCTGAAATAAAATGTGAAATAATTACACAATCATAATGACCTCGAAGCCTTGTGCTATCATGTGCAATTTCGATCGTTCGACATTATTAAAGGCACTAATTTAACCTGTAAATAGTCGCTACTGGTTTATTCGAAACATATAGTGTTGCAATATATAGTAAGCTGATTTATTTCAACAGCTCATAATCTATGCTTATCTGGAAATTAAAAAACTGCATTGTTTATTTGCTTATCTTCCTTACATAAGCTTTTCTTTTCATAGTTGCACGCGATATGTTCGTAACCTGTCATTACAATCTTTGAATCTAAGACTTTGTTTTCTATATCTACGTGTAGCTCATTTAGAATATCCTTTTTATCTTTTCTTGCCATATATTCAAAAAGGACAACGCGCGTTACTTTAAAATTATCATTAAAAACAACACTTGGGAGTAGGCTATTAAAATATAATGCCAATGACGTTGCTCATAGAATTAATGAATTCAAAAATAGTTGGAACGAATTTAACTTTATAATTTGACATTTACCGCACTCGTGCCGAATGTACATCAAACTGGCGGTCAGCAAATGCAGTCAGTGGGTCAAATATTGGCCACAGACACCTAAAATTAAATATTTTATCTCCAACCTTACTCGCTACAATACAAGTCGACTTGCATCAGCGTTTGCATAACACATCGCCTGGCGTAATATCCGCGTGAACGTTCCTTTTTACTCTGATCGATTTGAACTGCACTTTTATTTAATTGGTCGGTCTGTTTTTACTCTTTTTAGTTACCTTATCGTTGTAATTTATTTTTGAGTCTATTCCATTTTGTTTCTTCTTGCGTCAAGGTGGTTTATAAATGCCTGTCCATAAAAAATCTACTGTGTATGCAGTCTTTATCATAATGATGAATATTCAAGTATTTTTATATATTGCACATTTATTTTATCCTCTAGAATTACATAGGATATATCTATAAAACTTGGCCTTAATTTATGTATGTTCCAGCCGGTATTCGTGTATGTTTCACAATAGAATCTATTCAATCGATCTACGCAATAACCACGTGGGTCGTGTTTTATAATTTCTAAAATATAAAAATACATGAGTAACATCAGCGTATAATATGTAATAAATATAACCAATGGACAGCTACAACAGTTTGCCGTCTAAAATAATAAATTAATACAAGATTGACAGTCATTATTATTCATCCTATGTCACCCAGTATCTACATTGTACGAGTAGATCCATTATAAGATAATTGTGGATGATCATTTTAATTTACTGAAGATAGCTTTTCTCGTATCTTTTTTCTGACGTGGCTACTGATGAATTCGTCATCGATCAAGTCATTGACACGACTGCACTGAACGCCAATATACTAGGATATGATGAGATCGCAGGCGTTCAATCAACTCTAGAGGTGCATCCACCTTATCAACACCGCCCAACATGCTATTCTGAAACAATAACGTAATAGAACCACAAAATTTCCAACTACATATTTTTACATTTAAATTCTAATCAAAACACCAGTTGATGTGTTTGTCGCGTCTATTAGATAAGAGCGCTGTTTAGATAACGCACACATCAACAGATAAGCAAGCACGTGTGGGTGAATAGCTCCTCAGAACTTCTGTTTCCCTAGTACCCGAAACATAGAAACTGCTCACGAACGAATCTGAAAATACAACATGAACGCTACTTTCACATGTGGAAAATCGTACACAAGTGTAAATCTACATGCGTACACGGCGCATGCTCTCATTCTGCTTGTATTTGGACGGATGCCTGTGTGTTGTAGTGAAAACGCTTTCCTCGTACGTATACTATGTATGTATGTATGTGCATAAGTGGCAGTATCTCATAGTAAAGGAACGCGTGTTAATAGCAAAGTTGTGTTTCCGCATAGGCAGTTCGTAGAGCCAACGAACACGAACGTGTGAAGGCCCCCGTGTGAACATGAGAGCGTCAACCTTACGAATTAGAAAAAAGTCGCTTTACGCCTCGCTTTGACGCATTGCCCGGAATTTAAAATTCATCGTTTTTAGGATTAGGATTTCCTCAAAATATAAATTTGTAACTATGTTTTTCTTTTTGAGTAGCTTTTTTATAATGTTTTTTTTTAAACTCATGTTATTCAGACTATGTGATTTTTTATAACAAATACAGAAAAATACGTCAAAATGTCGTCAGGCGCTGTGATTGTGACGCGCCTACACGCGCTAACGCACACCTCCAAACGTGCTCACGTACTTCGTCTGTGTATATAACTACAACATTGAAACTACAACGTACGTCACAAGTTGGCCTCCCGCAATCTCTGCGAGCCTGGTACCTCGTCTCCCCGTAATAAGCTGAAGATAACTCGCTTTTCTTGATCTTACAATAAAGGAAGGCATTTTAGCTTCCGTGTTCTTTTTTTAGATAAGGATTAACAAAATTAAATAAATTTAATATATATTTTAAATATTTAGGGTATGAATACTTATTGAAACAGGAGTGCAATCAAAAACGAATATCTCCACACAACAATTATTTTTAAATTAATTAATAATTTTATTGGGTTATTACAAAAATCCCAGTGTCCCATTCTTGGCAGGTCGAGCAAACCTGCAAGTCCTTTCATATGACTTACACTTACACTCGGTATTCAGAACTGCTAAGAAGGCGTTGCCTGTACGTAACTACGCGACGTAACATACAAGCTCTTCGTGTTCTCTGCAGTCCTGGTACTGAGTGTTCTAGTTGACGATCCGAGCAGTCACGAGATGACGATCGTAATTCGAGATCTTTAATCGATTCCATACTTAGTTTTAATGAGATGAGATAAGTAATATTTTAATTGTAAAAAAACATCAGAAGAATAAGTAAACTGAAACTGAATACTAAAAGAGCATCATGACGCACAACGCCATCTGTTATCGACTAGCGTCAAACGAAACAACTAAATTTATGAACAGACAAGACAGAAAAGAATGGTATTTTTTTTTAAATAAAAAATACTTCGAGACGCGTTGTATGCGAGCATACAATTTGAGGAATTATTTAAGGCAATGTGTCGCCAGGTTTAATTGAACAATGACAGGTGCACGGAGCCTGCCCCAGCCAAGGATGACCACTGCGCGGCCGGTGTACACTGGGGCAACTGGCGGCAAATATTGGCTAGTTTTTTGCTCTAGGACATGAGCGGGACACGCAGGAGACTTCTATTATAATTAGTGTCTTTATCAGTAGATTGTAATTGGATGCGTCGCGTAAAAACTAGATCCTTTGTGTCCAGAATGTGTAGCAATTGTGAATTTAACATGTAGCGCCTGCCAACTGCCGCGGTCATTAAAGTAAACATTTAAACGCTTATTCTGCTGCTCAATTAATATATGAAATATATCTATGACCGCCCGATATTTATATTTGTTTGAAATAAAAAATTCAATTCAATCGCTATAAATACTTTCGAGTCATAATCGAGAGGATGCGCTGTGGAAAGAATCTATAGTCTCCATTTTTATGTGTTTTTATTTCATAGTTTATTTTGATCGTTAAACTTTTGAATAAGCCACTTGTAAAATTAAAGTTCATAAAAGACTGATCAAGCAAGGTTTTTATTGAAAACTTGCGCGAGAGTGTATAATTTCGTGGTAGTTTGGGGTCCAGCAAAAGATGGCCGAACACTAAAACATTATAAAGAACAATGAACACAAACCAAAGGCCGACCATTAACCTGCGCAAATAGATGTAAAACTACAGAAAACTATTGACCACTTTTTGCAACGTGGATTGTTAAAAAATGTGTTTGGCTTTGCGAAAAAAAATCAAAAAATGTACGAAGCGACCCTGTAATAAATGTATATTATATACGAAATGTGACGGGGTGATCTAGGTGGTCGCTGGTCGCCCAAATGTTTTGCAAAAAATCTTTTTATGATTATTGTTCAATTGTGTTATGGATATCACAGAATGCACCGGCCATTGTCCTGTGTGTTTTTGTTAGATTGATGACAGACAGCTTCTTTGTGTTTTTTAAACTCATGAAACTTAAGACTATTACTTCCACTCGGTTTGCTAGCTTGGTCGTTGAAATTAAACACGTCTGAAAATATTTAGTTAAATAATACTCTATTTTCTAAAGTATTTAATTTGAAATCTAAACATTGTAAAGGAAAATACCATATAAATATTGAATAAGTATTGCGTATTAATTTAAAAAAAATAACAATAATTACACAACATTACAACAACAAAAAAGTTCCCATCAGTCAACACAAGAATTTCTGAATAACGCGCCATACTTTTTAATAACCATTATAAAAACGTTGCTACCAAAACACTGGCAACTAGAGTATGTTAAAAATACAAATAAAAAAAAATACAAGTTGTGCCCTGTTGACCACCTGACGGTTTACACATTAGCCTTTAGGGACCATGTCCCGTTTAGACTGTATTAATTTACAACGGGTATTTATTTAAGGCCATTCAGCGTGTCAAACCATAATGTAAAGAGGATAAATAAAGACAGATTAAGATGGAAGACTTAGATAAATAATAGAAGTGTAGGCACACAGACGCAAAAGTAAAATTAAATTTTGCATATGGAAACAAAAACCTCTAAAACAAAAGAAAAAATGGTACCTATTAAAAACCTAAGGACGTAAGGACAATATTAAAAGGTTCAACCAATTTTTTTCATTTTGATTGAAAGGCGAAAAAGGAAAAACTGGTAGTTATGGCAGATATTGATATTGAAATATTCACTTTTATATAGACGCGATTCAATTTGATTGCTTTATCCAACATGAACCATGTAATGCTCGCTGTCGACTACTTAGAACTAAAGATAGATACAAAAGTAATCTAATCCACAGAAAAAAAAAGAACTGATGTATTACCGGTATTATATAAGATTCAGCACAGGAAATGAATAGTTAATGTGCAACAGGGTGCATAGCATCGTGTATGTCTATGCACCATTACTGAGCACCTAATAATTTTAATACTTAATCTCTCTATTTAATTCTAAAACGATTTCTTATGTTTTGATAGAAAAATATAAGTTGCGAAAATAATTTTTTTTTTTTTTTGTTTTGTATTCCGATATAAACTACACTACATAGGATTGAATATTATTGCGAATATGACGAATTGTAAGTTTGAAGTTACGCTTCGTGACGACAAAAATAAAACGAAATCGTAGAAGCTCTCCAGCAGGGCTAACATCAGCCACGTGATAAAAATTCACTCTCGCGACGAAAATATTTGTCTATTTCTATCACTTTTCTCGTTTCCCGCCAGTACTGCTATACAAGATACACCACTTACTCTGTCCAACGTGATATTTTCTCGTCAAACCCTAATATGGCACCTTAGTTTTCGTTATTTTGACCAACCCTACCTTTTATGTGTTTACAAAAAACTTTTGTTTCGTGAATACCATTTGATATTAATGTTTCCTTTTCTTTATTTCCAGATGTTAATGCGACTACATCGGCCTTCAGCTTCACATCATCTACATCACCTTTATCGTCAATCTCATCACCATCATCTCCATGTTCGTTATATCTACTCCATTATGATAAATACTCAGTAGTAAATAAGATGTTATGCGACTGATATATTTCTCAAGGAATTGCACATATCCTTCATGCATTTTTATTTTTATATAAATTATTATAACTTTAACATAAGACGATGTTATTTTGTTCACATAAATGTATTTCACATATCTAGTTGTATTCTTTTTTGTGTCAATAAAGTAACATCATTAAGAGTATAGGTTAAGAAAATTGAAATGACAAGCAAAAAGAGGCAAAGGGATTTTGAAAGGTTTTCTTTACCCCGACTGTATATTATATAGAGAAACCTTCAAAAATTAACCGCAAATTATATGTAGAAAACATTATTAGTACTAAGTTCTTAGTTTTGTAATATTTCGGCTCCTTGAATACGTAACTTCCAACATAATTCGAGTTACCATAACATACCTTCCGCTTGTTAAATTGTAAATAAAGTTGCAACGCTTTTCCAGTGCTTCTCGTTGACCCTTTAGATTTTGACTTATAATTCTGTCTAAATATTAGTATATTCTATTATTATGTAGATAAGACTGCGTTAAGTTTAAGCGGCTACTTTTAAAAATTCAGTGTTGCCAATAAAGACTGAATTATTAAAATTAATGAATTTTACCTCTTTCGTCCTTCTTTTGGTAAAAAGGCCCAGAAAGTCCCACCCTAGGATATTTGAAATTTATATCAATGTAAGCGAAAGTAAAGGCATAATATAGGGGATAATAAAGATGTTTATATTATTTTGAATCTGAGTTTTTTTTTTATTTACTTGTGAATCCTACGAACAGAATCGTTGATTGCGCTGAAATAAGCATAACATTTATTTCAATTTGACATATGTAGGTGTCAAATAAAGTTAATAACTGAAACTAGAAAAAAGCCAAATAACATACGACACAGGTATAGTAGTAGATAGTCAAAATCAGCTACAAAAGGGAACATTTCGACGAGTAACTCCTGATAAAGATGACCCTCACCCACGAAGACGCCTGCCATCTCAGCATAAAAAGAAACAATAGTAAAAAACTTCGCAAAATATAACCTTACCATTATAAATGTGAATGAACAAAAACACAAGACATTCGCAATACAAAACATTGTAAAATATTTCTTAATTTGTTTCATAACCATTATTGTTAAAAGCTTTGGGTCCTTACAGGTAGATTTGAAAATTACATTGTATGTATCAGTGACGCTAAAAAAGGAATCCATCATAGTAAAAAATAGGATTGCATAACTGGTACCTTTGTTGATGAATCATTTTGAAATAACTCATGGATCAATTGATGGACTTATATCTGGCAATTGTAACAGAAAATGATAGTAGAAGCAAATATCGTGTCACTGTTCACACATTACATATGAAAGAAAAATATTAGGGGTTAAAGTATGAAATTGCCGATTTGTATGTACTGAAAAATTGTTTTTTTTTTTTTTTTAATTTAACATATACAATATTCAATTGTTGTGGTAATTATTTTGAAATTACCATTATTATCTATACATTGCTGCCATCTAATAGGAAGGTCATAGTCTCCTCTCTAAACACAACATTGATATTGCGAGCTGTTTCTGCCGCGAGTCGTTTTTTTTTATTCAGCTTGTGTAAGCTGAATAAAAAAAACAACTGAAAGTCGATAATCGAATGTTGCACATTTTTTTAAAGAAGAACTTCATAGGTTCCATTTGAAAAAAGTTTCACTCAAAAATCTCAAACTATGAAGGTTCTATGTCAATTCGAATTACCTATTACAATAAAACGGCAATTTCATATTTTAACCCCTATTTAAAGACCAAGATGAAAACTCAAAACCAAAATATTTTATTTCACATAAATCTATAGGTTCTGACGTTTCATAAGTGCCCATGTGCACTTATGAAACGTCAGAACCTACATAGGTGCACGGTTCGAAATGATCGTTTCCTATAGAGAATTGCCGGCCAGAAACTCCTCGGACCATCCTTTAGAAAGCCGTTCTATAGCCCCAAGGACAAAATTAGAAAAGAGTCTGTCAAAATTACAAAATGTTGCTTAATAAAGACTTCGAAACAAAACTTAAGAAACATCATTCTCTTACATGAAGACCAAAGAAACACTTAGAGCGTACGCAGATAGCATACGCCGACGCCGCCGGTCGCCGATTTTTGTAGGAGCTAGATCAAAGTATAAACGCACATGACCCACAGAACAGGTCATAAAACCCGGCGAAATAATCACAACGATTGTAGGATTTACAAACAGACAACTGTTGCTAATGTATGCTACCTATAGTTAACTAAGCTAACAAATAACTAACAAGCAGTATATAATATAACAGTAGCAACAGCACAATATGCCACTACTATAGTGGAAGAACCCATTGAATTATACATCATCAAAAGCTATGAATCTCGCACATATCTGTTATACAAACAATACTCAATGATAATACTAAAGATGACCTACGACAACAGTTCGTCTGTTGTCGTCACTGGCTTCACTTCTACTGTTACTAATTACTAACGGTACTCCGTCAGTTGAATTGACGTATGGTTTGACTCACGATGGTCTTAATAGACTATGTTGTTCGTAGTCTTGTTAGAAAGGAGCATCAAGTTTTATTGATATACATACATAATAGTAAGATCCAATGCAGAATTTCTTTTGAAGTCCTTTAAAGTTTAGTCCAGATCCATTTCCTAATTAGGCTTCACATTTGTATATCAAAATGCAAATTTCTATCTACCAAAAGTGTCTTCGAAAATGACAAATTGCAACAGGAAACAAGAATTTGTCAGGAAAATTGATTGGTTTCTAATGTTAACAGCAGATGATTCTAAACGATGAGACATTATACTACTTACTTCGTCACTATAGGTATAAACGAGATGAACATATCACTACTAAAACAATCGCAGAAACAACCAACTGTCGTCGGTAAGATATAAAAACCAAGCTCAATCGCGAAGTTGCAGAGCAGGTAAGTAACAGCGATCAAACTGACGTAATGAGAGTTCACGGTGACCCTCTTGATGACCAAATAACGCTACAAATGTCAAGTGTATTCGTAATTGCACCCAATGCACTTGATATACTATCATAAAACAGTATCGACCTTTAATTAAAACAACGCGATCTGATTAACCAACTTACCTATAGAAGTATAAGCCAAAACATTGCCACATTAAAAATTGCAAATGAAGTTGGATTATGAAGAAAAATCTATGATCGAAATTTAATAAAATGTATAACAAGGTTAGTCTCAATGTTCCTGGCAAGGCAAGTGGTAATGTTGGAAACAATTTTAATACCCACTACGTTTATTTAGATAAATAAGTACTACCAGCAAGTAATGATTACATCGAACACGAAATAAACAAGGAAGAGAGAGAAATATAAGAAAAAAGAGATATAAATACACAGAGACGAGCCTTCAATTAAATAATCCTTACATCCCATAAGAATGTACATTGTATAATCATTACCAAGATACATACCACAAAATAAGTATCGTAGGACCAAAAAAAGTGACGGACAAACAACAGATACCTTCAATACGAAGACCAAACAAATATAAATAAGTAACGTTACCAGGAGCGCATAAATCATAGGAAAACGATAAAGGCCAACCGTTAGTCCTAAATTCCGAACCAGCCACGGTATAATCGCGACCACTTACGAGATAGGAGCGACTATAATAAGCTATTACCGACGTACTAACCTTTTGATGTATCGTTTAGCGGTATCCATGTAAGCTAGCCGACTATGTAGGGTTGGGACCCGTTAAACTGAGCTCTAGTGATGTGATTGCAGCTGCAGTATCGATGATTTGCGTTTGAGAGCGAAGCTGGAGTATCGAACGCAAGAAAAAATGGAGCAACGTCAAAGAAAGTATAGTTTCCTTTTAAACTGACTTTGACAGAAAATGACATCATTTTGTTTATCCACATTTTAAGTAGCAGATGTAGAAAAACATTTATTCATACGACCTCAATGGTATTTGCAATTCAAATTGCTAATTTCAATAAGAACAATTACAAAATGATGTTGACTTAATTGTGTATACAATATACATGTAGGAATTTTAATAAAGTAACATGTAGCCTGCATGCAGTTTTATCTATTGACACTGGCTGTATTGTCTGTTATCTTAAAAAAAAAACATGAAACACGAGTGACTTCTATATTTGAAATGATTTGACAGAGAGAAAGATGAAGTAACGAGCTAAGAAGTGTATTTTTTATTTATATTTTATTAAAAGAAGTTAAACGCATTTTCAAGTATCATTTCGATCTACACACATGCACTCAACATCAATAACTTTTGATTAAATTCTAAGGATCTATAATAAAATATATAAATATAGTATATATAATAAAATAGTAATATTCAACACTTACATAATCTTCAAAATTACCAATTGAGAATTACCATTACCATAAACCAAAAAATATGTTCCTTTTTTAAAAGAGCTGTGTTCCGAGCCCATTTTTTTTTCCTTCAAAATATCGCAACAACAAACAAACAACCATCTAACTAGGCCCATAAACATCGACTATCGATACTTCGATAGTGCGCAAGCGCATGCCGCGGCAGGATCAGGGATACGCGGCCACTGGCGCAGTAGGTCGCCGGCCGCTCGGAATGCGGAAGGGCGGGCATCTTCTCAGCTACACACGCGCGACCATAGGATTTGTCCAACTCACGATAACTGTTTTATCAATTGTGATCGTTAGATCTCCCTATGTCTTATGGGAGCCTGGTATTTTGATTGCGAAATTATTAAAGGTCTCTAATTGAATTGGTACGGAATATCGTAGCATGTATATTTTTCGTAGCAATTTCCTATATTTTTATTACTTATTTTTTTTTTTGTATCGAAGTTGTAATAGTGTATAACTACTTTGAATTTTAAAGTCCAAGAGTAGATACTGATTAGAAAATATGTATGTGCTTCTATTTTAAACAGTGATAAGAAATACTTATACATAGTATTCGATATGAATCAAAAGAGAGAGATGTCATATTAAGATTATAAAAATATATTGGCCTTGCCAAATGGGAAGCAATACTAATTCGCAAATCACGTAAATAAGGAAGCTTATGCGTCCAATTTCGAGTGAAATACAATCCGTAGGAACTGCTTATGAAATTAACAGATCATAAATTTTAATTAGCAAACAACTCGCGAGTTAAAAAGGTGAAGTTCGACAGTTTCGGCCCTCGGTACAGTTGTTAAAATCTTAAAGTAAGTTCATACACGTTAATGGCGCAACTACACTTGGTCGTGGAGCAATTTCTCTCGAATTCGGTTACCAAAATCGGGCAAACGACGAAGTGTATAAATACGGGGTCGAGTATCTTTTCCGTGTTCGGACTATCTATTTCGGCTTCATTGTTTCGATTCCGAATTCGGATACCCGAATAGCAGATAACATGGCGTCTGAAGGTCAAGCTAAAGCGTGGCCTGCCGGAACGCGGGCGCAGGTACTCGTCTTCACTGAAAATTTTCATACTCGTTAGCCCGTATTCCAGCACCCTAATTGAGTAACACACTATCAATCAGAATATGAATAATTTTGAAGGATATTGCTAATCCATTGCCTTATATGATGAACGCAATGAATGTTGTTGAACTGTCAAAATGAAAGCCATTCCTATTGTTAGTGAGTTACGCAATTACCACGCAGTGAGGACCAGTGTAATTAATGCATCGGGTACCCGAATTCGAGTAAAGTTTTTCGAGGACCCGAATATGGACCTGCGACCAAGTGTAATCGCGCCTTAAAATTATTGACGTGCCAAATATGGTAAATACCTATGTGATTTAATGTCAACACGGTTGAATGTCGCTGTCAATAACAGACAGCTGTCATCTGACCTTTAATTGTTGTTCAAAATTTTAAATGGAGACATTGTTTTCTTGTAAGTATTGGTTACACGATTGGATATTCATCGGACATCAATTTTCATTGAGTTATTAAAACTGCATTATACAAGCTGGTGTACAGAGGTGTAATTTTGTGCGTGTGACAGCTGTGTTCGCACAAAGTGTTGAAGTTTTGTTGATCATTAGGCTGCCTTTTTTATGTGAGAAATACTAGAGTAAAGGAAAGAAAGAAAAAGTATTTATTGGGACTCACACAGTAATATCACAAACTAATACTCTCTTAAAAACATTTAAAAAATAAAACAAAAGTAAAATGAAAATAAATACGGAAAAAAACAATTTACTTAAAAAAATGGACTGTATAGCTTATAAGTGCGAATTTATTTTAAATTATGATTCCTTCTTCCTGTCTCATCCCCTCATAGCATATCTATAAATAAGTAAAAAAAAAAACGCAAAACCGCAAAATGTGCAAATAAAACACATTATGCAAGCATTTAAAGCCCAACGTTCTATTCCTCTTCATATTTCCTTCATCCTTCTCCAATAGACGAAGATCTATCTCCGAATAAATCTCAGACTTTAAACTCCCTCGTGCATCCGTCTTTAACGGTACCTATATAAGTAAAATCATTCTTAGGGCGGTCGATAAAAAATGGAGCCTGTCCGGCCTATCGCCCAAAAAACCATAGTCCTGTTACCCAAGGGTACTGACCCTATGGGGTGGAATGACCTATTTAGATTGAATGGTGTCATTATAGGATGTTTATCTTTTTTCTGAGACGTACAATGACGTAATGTTAAATATTTTTTCTTAAGATATTGTCATGGATTTAATGCATGTAAAGTATTGTTTTGATTAAATACAGGGTGGCAGGTACATGGACGCGCAAACTAACCTTGCATTAAGCACATGATTCTAGAACCTCGCAGAATTTTTTTAAATTGATCGATTATCGAAAAGCAGATTGCACTTTTCCATGAAACAGCTGACTTTTTGCGCGGTCAAAATGAATGGAACAGCAATTTAAAAAAAATATATATAGTTCTCTAAAATTCGACGCTTCATTCATGGATTCAGTACATGATTTTGAACCCTCCTGGGCCGTAATACTCTATGACACAGTGAACGAAACTACGCGAAACGCGAAACCAACGCGAGATTGGCGGGATTAACTAAGGAATTAACGTGGTTTCGATAAGGAATCGTTAAGTGGTCATAGTGAATTAGTTACCCTGTTCAGAATCATGTGCTGAATCCATGTTAACAAGTTGCGCTTGCGCGTCGATGTCACGGTAGATAATATTACCGATGTCCCGGCACACTGTAGATATTGTAATTAACTTTTTTTTTTTTTATTTTAAATGGAAATGTATGCTAATAGAAAATTGCATTACGACTTTGGTTGATGTTATTGTAACAATGCGGAAATTTTCGACTTGGTTACTGCATTATTTTCATTAATTCCGTGTTTTAAATTACCATAATTAATTATTTTTCTATTGTTAATTACTGTCAGGTAACCTACACCTTAATTGTGTAATACACTATCAAACTCAATATGAATAATATTGTAGGATATTGCTAATCCATCGCCTTACATGTTCAAAAAAATTATCTGCTAGACAACGTAAATAACGCAATGAATGTTGTTGAAATGTAAAAATGAAACCCACTGCAGTGACCCATTCCCATTGATAGTATGTTACGTAACTACCCCGCTTTTCTAAAATGTGTGAAATGTCAATCACATTAGTCAAAGTTATTTTTCACTTTTTAGTTGTACCTACCCCACACAAATTCGTATATACTTACAAGATTACAGGTACAATAACAACTTTCACAGAAATGAGGGTGGACCGTGGTATACTGAACACATCTGCGTACCCCTTTATAGGGTACAGGCGTGACGTTATGTTGTGTGATTGCGTAAACAATAGGTACATACATAAGCGATAGCAGCATCAGCAATAGCCGTTGATTTGCTGGCATTTATTGAAGAGTTCCGTTGTCTGTCTCCGAAACTTATCATCAGATCTTGTCGAAATTTTAATGGGACCATTTAGGAAGTAGCCCCTTTCCAACAAAAAAGAATTTTTCAAATCGGTTGGCAAGCGACGAGGTTATGCGCGAACAAACTCCTCCTTTTTTAGAAGTCGGTTAAAAAAGACAAAAATTAACACTCTAAAGGCAGTCAATAATTACAAATCATATTTCAATCGCTTCTTATCTTTATTGATTATAGTTGAAATGTTATAACTCCCGGTATGTTAGTATTATTAAAATCTAGTAAACCGTGGAAATAATGAATTCATAAGTCAGTTATTGTACTAGTAATGTAATAGTCACGACTATGGCTTGAACACAATCTTAATTAAACAATCAAAATACTAAATAAACCGTTTATATTAGGACTTGGATAAAGGTTCGACAATGCGACTGAATAGTCGTGTCTGTGCTTAATTACAAAGTTATTTTATAATGAAAGTTGTATGGATTTTTCTTCTCGATTAAAAAACATAGGTAGTTTTTATCGATATTTAATAAAAATGCGTAAAAAACATAATCAACTACATTTGCTACTCAACGAACAACAAAAATATTTGAGCAGTAGCGGCCGAGTGGTATTGACCGCGACTTAAGAGTTGTAGGTCGTAGGTTCGAACCCAGACAGGCGCTTTAATATGTGTAAATAATTTCATAACCACTGCTCTCAAACGGTGAAGGTAAACATCGTGAGGAAACCGGCATGTTCTAGAATCAAAAACTCGAATACATGTGAGATCTACCAACCCGCACTGGGCACGCGCGCGCGTGGTGGATTACGGACCACTCTCAAAAAGAGGAGGCCCGTGTCCCAGCAGTGGGAACATTATAGGCTGATTGTATTATGACCAAAAAAACGTCATTATTCTCCTGCCTATTCCCAATTTATTTGGGGTCAGCGCTACGTGTATTTTACTTCCATAATTCTTGTTTTTCGTATCACTGGCATGATAATTACACGGTTAAATTTTGTTGGTCCTTCCCCTTCGCCACTTCCTCGACGCATGCTTAGGGCCACAGGATAGAAGGTGGAGCTTAGTTTGTGACTCAGCTCCACATGCACACCCTGCTACCGTTCCATCGTCTACTTTACGAGGTTCGACTTGTTTATTAACTAACCAACAACAAAACGTAGGTATGTATATTTAACCGCCATTTTTCATACAAGCCGAATGCAAACGTCATCATTTAAATAATTATACAAACAAAAATGATAGCAATTATTTATTCTCGTTGAATATACAGCATGTATCATAAATGTGTGGTCATGTCTAAGGGTGTAGTACAGACGCCAGCACATCAATCTACTACCATCTGTCAAATTTCTTTAATAGATTTTCAACTTTATCGCTAAAGCATTAAGGTTCAAGGTTGATTGGGAAAATTTGACGGTTTCGGGTAGCTTGACCTGCTGGCGTCTGTACAAACCATTAAACTGAACAACTTTCTCCATGGAACCAACATCGTAATCGCGAAGAATTATCAACTATCCCGAACAAACAAACAAAAAAAAAACGACTAAGTACCTACTTACTACCTCTTTATTTAAAAAATAAAAATTATAACCTCCTCGACCCGTATTACGGTTGATTATTTTTTCACAATGACAATGTTGGTCCCTTGAATTTAGTTGTTCACTTTGATGTCTGTACCACACCCTTAAATATGACCACACACCTTTAACATCATCATCTGCCTAGCCTTTTTCCCAACTATGTTGGAGTCGGTTTTCAGTCTAACCAGATGCAGCTGAATACCAGTATTTTACATGGAGCGACTATCTATTTGACCTCCACAACCCAGTTACTGGATAATACCGCACATCTGTATATACTAATAATAAAGCTGAAGAGTTTGTTTGTTTGAACGCGCTAATCTCTGGAACTACCAGTACAATTTGAAAAAATATTTTTCTATCTGATAGCCCAATTCTTGAGGAAGGCTATAGGATATTTAACATTACGTTAGGAACCTTAGGAGCCAAGCAAAATAGAAAATTGTCAGAAAGAACGTTAAGCAAAAACGAAATATTAGTACGGGCAGGCGATGATGATGCAACGGGGTAGGTCGGAGGAACAAGCAATTTCCCACGAACGAAGTCGCGGGCAGGAAGCTAGTTACTGATACACGCTGTATACTCCATACAATGTGTAGGGACAAGATAAGACGATAGTTACTAAAATTAGCCTGCACCTGCCCTTTAAAAGTCGAGTTATGTAAGATAAAGATATTTAAAAACGATATTTTATTTCATTTTATCGGAAAGTACGTTAAGCCGATGGTCCCGGCTGTCATTCGTGGGTCTTTGACAATCGTTACGGGTAGTCAGAAGCCCGAAAGTCTGACAACTAGTCTTACGAAGGGGTATCGTATTACCCAGTAATTGGGTTGTGGAGGTCAGATAGGCAGTCGCTCCATGTAAAATACTGGTATTCAGCTGCATCCGGTTAGACTGGAAGCCGACCCCAACATAGTTGGGAAAAGGCTAGGCAGATGATGATGATTTTATTTCATTTTATCTTTAGACTACCTATGTTTCGCACGGGTCGATAAGAGGCGCTTGCTGAGGTCAGTGGGTGGATGGGTGCATATCGAGAGCGCTCCTTGCCTCGGAAAGCACGTCAAATCGTTGGTGTCGGCTGTCATTTGTAGATCTTTCACAGTCGTTAGGGTTATTCAGAAGGCCGAAAGTCTTGCAACCAGTCTTGTCAAGAATTATCGTGTTACCCAGTGACTGGGTTGTGGAGGTCAGATAGGCAGTCGCTCCATGTAAAATACTGGTATTCAGCTGTAACGGTTGAGACTGGAAGCCGGCCCTAACATAGTTGTCTAACCTAACCAATGTTTCCCGCTTGTTTTGTTTGAAGCTGTAAGCATCTACTAAAAAATCAAAAGTAGTCAAGTTTTATGTAGTTCAGCCTACACGTGCCGAGGAGAGAGTATTTAATTGAGTTGGCCCATACACTCTCTACACAAAGTAAAGCGCCTGCCTGAGTTCGAACCCACAACCTACAACTCGTAAAGTCGGGGCCGTTACCACTGGACCATCGCTGCTCTCAAAACGGTG
Organism: Apamea sordens; assembly: GCA_945859715.1. Lineage (NCBI taxonomy): Eukaryota > Metazoa > Arthropoda > Insecta > Lepidoptera > Noctuidae > Apamea > Apamea sordens. Next base: position 5,915,995 of record OX244006.1, on the reverse strand, counting down.
AAGGAAAACATCGTAAGCAAACCGGCATGTCCTAGAACCAAAAATTCGAAGCCATGTGACATCTAGCAACTCACAATGGGCCCGCGTGGTAGATGACAGCCCACAGTCACAGAGACGAGATCTGTGTCCCAGCAGTGGGAACATTATACAGAGTGGCAGGGACATCGACGCGCAAACTGTAACCATGGATTCAGCACGTGAGTTTAGACCCCATAGCGTCGAAATTTTTCGCCGGTTATTAAAACAAAATATTGCTGTTCCATACATTTTGACAGCGTAGGTATTGCACTTTTCTATGAAACAGAAGATGTTTTTAAAGATTTTCTATACATACATACAACACTCACTACTTCTACTACGTCTCGTGAATAACAAGCATTACGATTTTAATATATATTTAGAACGAAAATCCGCTAAAAAATCTGAAATATTCACTAATGATGCAGTCAGTAATTCAGAATACAGTTTTAAAAGCGTGCCATCTTTACCAATTTAATTTAAAATACTCTGTAACAAATGAATCGAATTAAAAGATGGCGAATTGTAATTAGCAAAGACATATGTAGAAGTGAACCATAGTCTATTTAAAGTCTACTATTAAAGTAATGTTTCGTTTTCAAATGAGAATGTGCGGGAAAGTAAATGTTAATGTGTTTTTGGGTTAATTGATCAAAATGAACGTGTTTTAAATTACTAGGACTTTGGCAAATGGATATAACTAGCTATCTTGACTAAACGACAACGAATTTGTTGTATATGGGTTAGTGTTAGTACAGGTGCAAATTAGTTTGTTAATGCTCTTAAATGAACACTGTTTCGAAAAGAAATAACGATAAACCGTCATCATTAATAATATATGTATCTTTATTTGTATACGTGTACGAAAAAATGTAATACTGAGTTTATTTTCAGTAATTTTGGATTCCTATGCAATATCGTTTTTATAGTTATTAATATCTGACGGCACAGCAAGTGGCGCCGTCTGGTTTTGATACGAAGCTACTGGAACCACCGAATCGGTCGAATAAAAGTGACACTGGCTGATTTCTGTCACTCGATGAGAGAGAGCGTCGCATTGATGGTTGCTTGGCGGCTGTTTTCTGATGACAGATGTTGCCAAGTGAGCAGCTGTCGTACCACGTCCAAGACGAACTGCATAATCCTGATGATATTGGAGCTACCAAACCACTAATACGATGACCGCTTCTGGTAAAGGCTATCCTCCACCGTTATACTATATTTGAAGATTGTTAGCTGAAACAATTTTTTTGTTTTCTGGATTTCTCACCAACTGACTAACTTATCAGTTCAGACTTCACAAAAATACAGGGTCAAATTGAATTAGCTAGCGAAACTCTGCAGACATGATGGGTATAGACTATAGATAGATACACGATAAAAAAAATTAAAGATTTATTGTTTTTCTTAGGGGTCAACGGCCACTGATAGTATTGTCACTTAAAGTATGAGTTGAGATGTGTTTCATCAATTTAAGATATTGACCAATCACGTCAGTGCAGTTTACACAAAAAAACTGATTTTTTAAACTGGTATTTCAAGTAAATACCTACACTAGCAGCGGTCGATGACCCCACAAAAAAAACGTATGCAGAGTTTCGCTAGCTAATTTAATTTGACCCTGCATAATTCATGGCTTATATTTTATACAGAAGTCTGTCTGTGTGTTAAACTATAAATACTGGAATCCAATGAGTACGTACACACTTAAGTAGGTAAGCACCTTCTGACATAAGCCCCCAAGTTTTACGACCAACATTATCTAAGAATTAAAAATAGGACAAAAATATAATAAGTGCAAAATCTAGTTTTGAAAAAAATGAACTACTTAATTAGTGAATTAAGATAGGTAATTAATGAGCGACAGATGCCTGTGACCATTGCAATTAGATTTAATTTATTATCACAAGAATTGTACCCGACACAAGGAGGCAAATTAATTTGGCTTATTTTTTTTCTGGGTCTAAAGGAAAAAACCGGCTAAGTACGAGTCTGACTCGCACGAAGGCTCCGTACCACGAAAACATTTTTAAACCAATTTAATGACACATAAAATCACTCTATTATAATCACCACGCGAGCCCAATGCATGTTGGTAGATGTGAAATCGTCACGTGGCTACGAATTTTTGGTTTTAGCACATGCTACAGTCCTACCGTCAAGAGAATGCGTTCCTCACACCTGTCAGTGCGACAATTCTAGTAAGTAATAAAGTTCAAATTTACAAAACACGTATTCGTTTGTATGAAACTGACAGGTGTCAAGAACGCATTCTCTCGTCTGCCGCACTATAGTTTCCCCACGATGCGATGGTTTCCTTCACCGTAAGTACTAACTAAATACCTACATTCAATAAAACAACAGACCAGAAAGTGTCAAAAGTACTAAATATCAGACTGAATTACAAATCTAGATCTACACGAGAAGGATTCCTTCTGATCTGCATAAGGTTGTGCCACTTTTGTATCAAGGGCGAAACGGTTGTCATGCTGTAACTATTGACTTATCAGCACTCTAATTGTGTAATACACTATGTCAATCTGAATCATTTTGAAGGATATTGCCAATCCATTGCTTCATATATTCGAAAAAATTATCTGCTAACAACGTAAATAACGCAATGAATGTTGTTGAACTGTTAAAATAAAAGCCACACTAACAGTAGTAATACTGTTAGTTTTGTACGCAATTACCCCGCAGTTCCCATACAGGAAATCAAAGGAGTAAACAATGCATTACTGGAAGAAAAGAATTCGGTAGGCCTCAGTCTAAAGGATGTTAGACGTGAAACATCCTTTAAAAGTTGACCCATAAGTAAACGAGTCCGTTTGTGACGTGACAATTGATCTGAAAGCCTTTAAAAGCACCATGTAGGACCAAAATCAACAATTACGTTGATGAGAAGCACATACAATGTTGTAAGAACATTCCTTTAACGAGCGCACTGCGTTCGAATGCTCCCAAAATAATACCACTGAATATCCATACCATCTCTAGCTCGATCAAACGCTTTTAGTCCTTTACCGGTCCAATAAAAACTCCTATTAATTGCGTAAGCACATGTAATAAACTTTTGGATTGGTTAAAAATAACCGGCGCAAGAGCACCACCGGTCGACTCAGTATAAATTCTTAAAAAACATAAACTTCACAGGCGCACTCGGCGTCCAAACAGACTTTAAATGACACCAACGATTTTTAAATTCCGAACTATTTACATTCCAATACGAATCAAATTGGAATTGCCGCCAAATCTGACGTAAGACTTTTTAAATTCGGATACACATCCTGAAATCTATGATTAGAACTCGATTCTAATACACAAAAAATAGAGTTTAGTATAGTTGTTGAGTGTCCGTGTAGTTGAATCGTTATGGCGTGTGCGAGTCCGGCTAGGATATAGGTCATTGCTCCCCTAAACCTGCAGAGTAGTCAGGGCAGTTCATAAGTACTTCCATGTTTAAATTGCCCAACTTGTATGTACTCTCTGTACAGGATGGCTCGGACATTACTTACTTGCTTGGCTCGCCGAGTGACCATCCTGCCGGCCTGCCGCGTTGATAACATCTAGTTTTAGAGCCATTCCTCTCGGGAATGAGGACTATAACTCTAAAAAGGATAAGGTTTTGAATTAAAGGACACGAGTCACGACATATTTTAGTGTGTGTATCCGAACTTTGTTGTCAAGTCAACGGTTTTGATGTTCTTTTGGAGATAAAGTTTGTGATTTTACTAAAAGTAAGTATGAAATGTTTTTTGAGGATCAACATGATAATGCAATTCATACAGAATAAGATCCTAGTGGACATTTGATGCGTAGAGATTGGCACAAACAAAGAAAGGCATATGGACAATTAGGAAAAGTGGGATTGTTGATGATGATGATGGTGACATTTGGTAAACTTCAGACCAATTGTCATAGTTAATTAATAGAAAAAATACAAAACTTAATGCAGTTAAATAAACGAGAACAACGTTACAGTGTTGTTTGAAACCTAAGCAGTTAACGGTAGTTTATGACTGCATTATTCCCCATAACCGATTGGTTATCACATAATGTTATACATTATGAAACAGCAGCGGTAATGTTCGCATAAATATTTGGATTTTTCCGCAAGTACCGTTTGTTGCATTTCCGTGACATTTCACGTGACCATTATGTTGCTTAGTACCTACCTATAATGTAACTGGATAAGACCCTGGGCTAATTGCGTAACACACTTTTTTTTTTTTGTTGCGCTGTTTAATTCTCTTGGACTTCCTTCATCGTGTGTCGGGGTGACAGAGGGGCAAAACCACCGCAGTGATCCAGCTCTGGCTATGACCGGGTGCGGGATTCGCATAAGCATTCACCACTCCCAACAATTGATAACACACTGACAGTACAGACGCCAGCAGGTCAACCTACCCGAAACTGTCAAAATTTCCCAATCAACCTTGAACCTTCATGCTTTAGCGATAAAGTTGAAAATCTATTAAAGAAATTTGACAATAGCTTTCATTTTGACAGTTCAACAAAAGTTTTCGTTGGGTATTTAAATTATTGAGCAGACAAATTTTTCGAACATAATTATAATAATAAGCTATATTTCATAAAAACAGTACTTAAATATGATAAAACAAAAGTACCTACACAAAAGTTTTAGCATCTGGAACCAAACTAGGGGGAACCTGTATCTCGGCTAACAGCGCCAATCCCCTCGAGTTACATTAGATTAGAGTTCTTAAATGCTAGCATTTTACAAAACAAAGGCAAAAATAAAATAAAAACTAAATTATGGTCTAAGGTTGTATTGGTCTGCACCTCTCTTTGCAAAAAAGCTTTTGCTTTTATAAAGCAATAGAATAGCAATATTCGTCAAAATGATTCAGATCGTAATTGATTTTGTGTTACGTAATTAGGGTGCAGGGTAGCATGGCACAGAAGGATGGAGGCCTATAATACTCGGCAGTAATGGGTGGAACACGGCTGCTAGTGATGATGACAATTACTTTTTGCACTTTCCTCGTGCTTAAGCCCAAAATGAGAGTACCGTGAAGCCCTCTGCGAGCTTCACGGTACCGGGAGGAATAAAATCAAAATACGGAATTTCTCGTATGTTCAATAATTATTCTTAGAAAATATACCACGTATTTTACATCTTAATTCTTTTGCTTGTCAGCCTAATTCAATTACCTACAATCGAAGTTTAAAATGGCGCTACAAGAGATTTACAATGCACACATAATAGAGGTGATTTGATTAATAAATCATAAAGGGTGGCCACACTAGATAAATGAGCGGTATTTAAAGACTCGTAAGACTCCCTTTCTCGGCGATACGCAACTAAAACTAAACCATGATAGACTTTTACAGCTTGCGCGGGAGAGTAACTATCTAATAATTATTTTAGCGCCTAGTCGTTAAATTCTATTGAGAACGACTTCCTTCTCTGTACTAAGTCAATAGGCTTCTTGAGAATGAGCTGATCTTGAGGGTCCTTTGGGATCAGAGTAAAAGAAAGAAATAGAAAAAAAATATTTGGGATACGCATAGGAAATATAAACAAAAACTAAGTTTTTTTTTTTTAATAATCAAAATACACCTGTGCGAGGTCAAAAAGGCTCCTATCCCAGCATAATGCTGCGATATTTAAAAAATATAAATACTTCAGCGTTGGTATTCTAATAGGGCCCGCTGTGATGCCACAAACGCACTTTCGGACATCTATAAATCCCATTCCGGGATTAAAATAAAAGATGGAATAGGTATCTACATAATAGACTAGCCTAATTTTGGTACCTAACAATATTTTCTGGCTAGGATTGTAGGTATTATCAAAGTCGAGGCAAACATCAATGAGGGGCACACGGAACCGAGAAGTAGGTCTAGGTATGGCAGAAAAGAAATACCTAAGCCCAGCAGTGATTCCGGGTTGAGATGACGATGATGTTGAGGTGCTGTAATTTGAGGTGCACCTGTACACACTGCCACATAACAGACTATACATTTCCAGTTTTAGTTGGCCTCACATTGTATAAGCTTTTCGTACAGACGTCAGCAGGTCAAGCTACCAAAAACTGTCAAATTTTCACAATCATCTTTGAACCTTAATACTTTAGAGATAAAATTGAAAATCTATTAAAGAAATTTAACACATTGTAGTAGCTTGATGTACTTACTGGCGTCTGTACGTAAAGCCTACGTATGCTTGATATGTCATTGTGCATACCTATCGCTAAAACTTGGTCTCTTAATTAAAGTGAAAAGCGTCACATGACGAAGAGTGGAAAAAACGACGAAGCCCGTCTACAGGTAATGAAGTACCTTCCAGACCTTCCAGGAATGCTTAGAATCAGAATTAGGAATCTTCCAGAACACCTTATGAATAACTAGATAAAACTGAATATTGGTATCATCATTATATTACCCATAAGAATCCCTTTAATCTTGTTCTGCATTCATTGCATTATCATAATGGTCCTCAAAAGACATTTCGGGGTTTATTTATAAACAATGTTTAAACGTAAAAATTGTATGGTTAAACAGTCGCTTATCACTACTTCACTTTAAGCAACGTTTATGAATAAAGGAATATATTATTAGGGATATAATATTATATCCCTAATGATATATCCCTATATAACTTGTATATTACTACTCGGAAACTTAGTTTAAAAGTCAAAAGCCAAGATCACACTGCCGAAGACAGGTTAATAGCCTCGGTATTAAATAAACACCATAAAATTACTCTCCTTTGACGTAAACAATTTATAGAGGAACTACGCTCCAAGATTTTTATTTCAATTCCCATATTAGATTGAAACACATAACTTACAAAATCCGATCCTTATAATGAACTTGCTGACGTGTTTATTAAGCTAACTAAGGCTTAGAAACTTTATTTTAATATTATTACGATAAAACAACACTCAATAGCTGTGTTTAATGATATTCTAACTCTTCTGGCCCTTTCTTGCATAAGTATATTGGAGTAACTTTTTAAATTTCAAATTTGAATCTATTGAAACGAAAAACCTCATTTAAATCTGTAACTTCTTAGTTTACACCGGAATTGGTTCATTATTAAAAGGTATTTTCAAGATATCCTTTAATGGAATCACTCTAGAAGGAAACCTACAAATACATTGATTTTTCAATCTACCAAAACTACAATACTGACAAATCTTCCGACCAATAAACTTAACTAAGCGACTTCAACAGAAATATATTTATACGAGTATCAACTTGGATCCCTGTTCATTCAGAGATAGGGGTCAAAGGGTCCGGAATCCGACCAACGATGACAGGTAGCGCCACCTCACACGTAGACTTTAAACTAACGGCGCCATCTTGATAAATGAACTGTCAAACACCCGTCAAAGTTGACAGTTGATAAGGATCTCTTTACCTTCAAGCAGATTAATAATCTATTTTAATTGTTTATGATCTATTGTCAAGGCGTATTATCTTTTTAATTGCTACATGCTAATTGCGTGTTTAATCGTTATAAGTCCTGAGCCTAACATGCTCTAAGACCATTTTATGACTTGTACATTTTTCTTTATAATGTCAAGCCTTGTTTGAATGAATAATGTGATTCTACGTATATGCCATAGCCCGTGATGCTATCAAGCAATCTTATTAAACAGTCAGTAAATAAAATGTTCAGTTGCTTAAAAATAACCTAAAAATAATATCATATAGGTAGAATTCGAGGCTTAATAGTCGATTTGCACGAAATTACTTTCTATACCTTTATTCCATAAAATTCAAAGTCTGCCAATTGCCTAATACTTATTTCTGGAGTTGACGACTCGCCCATAAATAAATTAAATTCGTGCGAGTCAACTATAGAAAAAAATAATATTATATTAAAAGTCTCGATTCGCCAGTTTTGAGCGAGTAACTTCGAGCGAATCGACTAATAAACCGATTTAGAACGCCAAAAGTTATCATTTACATTTTAAAAATACCTGTTCCTTTACTTCTTATCTTTAAAATTATGGTGACATTCGTATTTAAAAATTAAACTCAAAGAAGGTTCGCGGCAAAAAAAAGTTTAGATGTGTTTCCGGGTGTGAAATGTGGTCGGACCATTTGGTTTCTGAACGCATTTGGCTGAGGAAAAAAATAAATTGGGATAAGTCCGAAACATGTCATAACATGGATTCCGTAAGTGTAAGATGCGGGGTTTTATTTAAAAATATTAATGGAGTTAAAAAATATGTACTACCTATTGCACGACTTTTAGGCCTTGTTCGCGTTTGACACCAAATGCTTTTATTCATTTTAGGGTTCCGTATCCAAAGGGTGCCAACGGAACCCTATTACATACAAAGCCATTAATTATCAACTTATGGCCACATAGCTCCTTTACAGAATAAGCTACATTGTGTGTTCAGGCACTGAAAATACACAAAATCCCTTTAAGAACCTACTTGATTATACAATCAGCAACAGTTCTAATCAGTTCAAACGGTTTCTAAACGGTGCATTTACAGCAATCTACAATAATGCGTCACATAACACAATAACGTCACAATGTGTTACCGAATTCGCTCCAATCAAGGGCTTAAAAGCGAAATGCATCGCCTTATGCAACTGTTACTATGACTGCTGTACACAAAAGCCTATGTTTGTTAGATAAGCACTTCCGAATTTAGGGTCGGCCTAATACTAAACTCGATTGGTGGAATGAAATTAAATTACAAGCTAAATTAACGCTAGCTTTTTTAATTGGTATAAAATTATTTATCAACGCCAAATAATAAAATATATTTGGCGTATAATAAAAAAAAGTTGACATGAAATTGACTAGGTAGGTACAGCATGCTTAATTTGTATACATGAAATCCCTCCCAAATGTATGTGTATCTTATTGTATAAAGAAAAGGAACTGAAATAATTGATCCGTGAAATCATTTCCATTTCAACCTCTACGTTATTAGTGAAAAAATAAGAAGACAGTTAATCTTGATGACGCGAGTAAAGTATAAAACAAGCATAATGTCACAGTTGACATTAATGTTGTTTATTACTTTCGTTGCCATAACTAACTTACGATTATACATTATGCATGCAGTGGGATTTAGAACGTTTCCAATTAGAATCAGACAAAAAAGTACGTAACCATGGAGAACTACTTGCCGATTCTTCTCCAAAGGAAACGACAAATTGTAACAGTGCACCCAGCTTCTGACGTTTCATATAGGTTTATCTGACATAAAAAATTGCGCTTGCAGCGCCGTACACGTGATAGAAGTGAAACTTCATAAAAAATAAAGAATAAGAGATAGGTATTTAATGTGAGAGACAGAGAAAGTTACATTTTCCTTCTTTCTCATGTAACAAAATGTGCCTAAAAGTGACGCGTCATTGTAACTTCACTATAAATTCTCATCCAGTTTATCGAATCGCCGCCTAAGAAGTTTCATTTTCATAATATTTAGAACTAGAATGGCGTTACCGACTTCGATCACCCAATTAAATACCTTCGCTACTTAAAAAAGAATTTCCTCCCGCGCATACGCAACCCTAAATGAGTTTCGTAATCATAAACGTTTCCGCGTAAAGATGGCGGGTGTTTTTGCGACTTCTCTCACGTGTAAGGGGGCGCGTGAGAAATGCATCTTGTATTCTAATAAGGTTGTTGCTTCCTCTAACACTGAAGAATCTAGCGTTATGTAACTGCTTATGTGGTTAACGGAAAGAGTATGTGGTACATAGGGTTTAGGTTACCTAGCTAAAGGCACTTTAACACTTTTATAACCCGGCCATCGAGAGAATGCGTTCCTGTCAGTGCGACAATTCTAAACTCTGATTTTTAATTTGCTAAACTAAAATAACAGCTGCGATCGAACTTTTGTCAACATGACATTATTTACTACTAGCTGCGCCCCGCGGTTTCACCCGCATAAGTTGCAATCCCGTGAGAATATCGGGATAAAAAGTATTATATCTGTTAATCCTGGTTATAAGCTATCTGTGTGCCAAATTTCATCCAAATCCGTTCAGTAGTTTTGGCGTGAAAGAGTAACAAACATCCATCCATCCATACAATCTTTCGCGTTTATAATATAAGTAGGATATATTAGCTATCATTTTGGTCTAGCAAATTGAATATCAAAGTTTAGTAACTAATAAAGATCAAACTCGCAAAACACGTATTCGTTTGCACTAAACTGACAGGTGTTAAGAAAGCATTCTCTCTTTGATCGCACTGTATAAGTGGTTTGTTGAGACTGGAAACTTCAATTCAGTTGGGGATTTTTATTATTTATTTAACATAGGTACACTGCTTAATTACTATTTATACGAGCTAACACTAAAATATATATACAAGTATTTACTTAATACGAAAAAATATAAAAAAGGCAGGAGCTCATCGGGCATCAAAAAATTCGTCCGCAACACTGACAATGGGATAAGTGCCCAAAAGGCTGACAGCATTACCACGTTGGATGGCAATGCTGATTCTTTGGGTTAAAAATAGGCCACCCTTCTGGTCACGTTTAGAGTCAACCAACCGCTTGGCGACGCGACGACGTCCCGAAAAATTTGATGAGCACTCAGGATAGGCTGGGCGATTAACCCCCAAAATTACTCAAACTCAAATCATTTATTTCAATTAAACCATTTACAGGCACTTTTGAATTGTCAAAATTAAATAGTCGGTCAGTTAGTCAGAAAGTTGAAGCTAGTTGCCCATTCCAAAGCGTAGATCTCTATGGAGAAGAACGGGCAAGAAACTCCACGGACACTCTTTTAAATCAAAATATTTTTACAAAATCCTGGGTACATTATTCTTATTGCTTCTATATGTGAGAACAATGTAAAGAAAGAAACAAATTAAAATATAAAATTAAAAATAAGCCCTGGCAGATACTAATGATTTATTTCAATACCATTATCGATCCCTAATACCCTTCTAGTCTGGAACCGCCAACGCGTCTTGAGCAAGCGTGCAGGTGAGCAATGCTCGCCGTCTCCGTATGAGAAGAGGCTTTTGCTCTGCAGTAGGACATTATTAGACTGGTATTATATATTATAATATTACGACTGCTGCATTATCGTTATCTAAGTACGATCTGCTAGGTACTAGAATTTACTTTTTTTTATTTTGCCATGAACTCGCTTAATAACGCTAAGACTACAATTTAACCGCTCACGTGAGGCGATCTACTCTATAAGTCCGTCAAAGAAAATACGGACCCGTCCGAAAGTAGTTGATTCGTCAAAACAAGTGACAAATTAAATTTTTCGAACGGGCACACATCGCGAGTAGGGACAACTGTCAGGTTTGTGGTCATTCATTCTTATTTCGGGATCCGAACTAATCATACGTCCGTAGGAGTCAAGGCACTGGTAATGGCCGCAACTTCCACCGAAACTACGGATTACGTGGATAGGGGGTAGACCTCCTAATTTGACCGCAGATTTACTAACCAATGATTGAAATCAGAAGGTCAATTCTCGTAATTAAAAACGTTCAAAATCTAGTCGTAATCTCATCTCGGCGACAATCAATGTCAAAAACTTGTCAAAATTGTAGAGAAATTAGAGGTATTTTTGACAGATTGAGACTGAGATCAGACTGTGAACGTTCTTAAAATTATGAGAATTGTTGTTTTCAGCATCCGGAATTATTCCAGCCAAAGGCATAAACAGAATTGCAAGCCTATTTCGAAAAGTTGTTTACAAGCAAAATTATGAAGTACCACAACAACACGTTAACGACATGTTCAATATTTACAAATTGATAAGAGAACGGTTTGATAAAAGGGCCAATTTTGTAACGAAGAAAATTTTCAGAGGCCAATTATACTGCATTGTGAATTACGTCACAAAACAACTGAGGTTACAATATTTATGTATCGGTTACCGTTACATAAATATTAAACAAACTACTTAGCTGTGCAGTAACCGCGAGAAAAGTACTGTTTTCAATAAAATACATACAATAAATGAGAAGTTTTGAGAACACACTATGTTATACTTCAAAATATTCGTTTATACTTTTGGGGGAATTATAGCAGTGGTGGATGGCCTAGTGGTAACGACCCCAACTTACGAGTTGTTCGAAGGTTCGAACCCAGGCAAGCGCTTTACTTTGTGTATTTCATTTCATCACCGCTGTTCTAAAAACGGTAAAGGAAAATATCGTGAGGAAACTGGCATATCCTAGAATCAAAAATTCGAAGACATGTGACATCTACTAGATTGCACTGGGCCCGCGTGGTAGGTTACCACGGGCCGCTCCCTCTCGCAGAGAGGAGGCCTGGGGGCCTACTCCGAAGTGCGAAGTGCGAATGTTCGGATCGGACCGACACATGGCCGAACCGAATATTATTGAAAAAATGCGAAAAAAGATCGGATCGGCTCCGTTGGGTCGGGACCATAGTCAATATTCGAAAGAGTGTAGGAGAGTAGGATCGAAACCGACCGAAACAAATAGTAAATTCGTAGTGCCACAGGAAACGGCCGAACATTCGGCCGATACTACTTCGGAGTAGACCCCCTGTGTCTATGACGCATTCGTCATAGAATGGATCCAATATTTACTATACTGCCGATCAACTAGTACTGGACATAAATATATGTATAAACCTTATGCAAGCTTATACCACAATTGAGGTGGTGTATCGTAGCTGAGTTGTCTAAAAACAATCTACATTTTATATTAGCACACTCAAAACATAAGAATAAATTAAAAAAAGATCGTTTTTTAACTTTCGAACATCACGTTTCGTTCGTAAACCGATTTTTTACCAAAAACTATCATCTGCTACGCGTGAATCGTTTATCATAGAGTTTTTAAACGCATCCCGCGCAGATAAACATCTTGTCTATGGTTAACGCGAAAAATTAAAAAGATCGTGCGTGTCCGTTAAAAATGATTTATTGAATGCTTTCGGTAGTAAAAAAGATAGAATAAGATAATCGCGTATAGTGCTAAAACGTTTGTTCATTTATTAAAAAAAACGGCCAAGTGCGTGTCGGACTCGCACACGAAGGGTAGATACTACCGCACAATATTTAACACTACATATTTTTATTACTAAATAATAAACAGCCGCACAGGTCGATCGATCAAGATAAGCTACGCTTGCTTTCCGAGGTTGGTCGGTGGATGGGTGACTATCTTTACATCTCCGTGCCTCGGAAAGCACGTTAAGCCGTCGCGTAGGTCCCGGCTGTCATTCTTGGATCTTTGACAGTCGTTACGGGTCGTCAGAAGCCCGAAAGTCTTACCAAGGGATATCGTATTACCCAGTAACTGGGTGGTGGAGTCAGATTGGCAGTCGCTCCATGTAAAATACTGGTATTTGGCTTAGACTGGAAGCCGACCCCAACATAATTGGGAAAAGGCTAGGCAGATGATGATGTTGACTTGTTGTTATTGCGGCCACACACACTCTGTGAAAATTTTAAGTGTTTTCCTATTAGGGATCAAAAGATTTAGCCCTATGACAGACAGAAGGGTCCCATTTTCACCTTTTGGGTACGGATCCCTAAAAAGAAGGTATTAAAAAATAGGGCTCTATTCAGAATGGATCACAAATGATTCAACTAGGAAGAGCATGGATGGATGTCGTCCACTAAACTATAGGTAGCCTTGTGGTGTGTTTTTGCTTTACTAAGCGAACGTCGCCGCGTCGGTGCACTTTTATAGAACAACAAAGCTCAAGCTAAATCTGCGATCTGTGTGTATCTAGCGTAGCATTATGCTGAGCCTATGGCCGTTTTGCGTGGATGTGACACATATTTTCCCCTAACTTATTCTTTATCAAAACGCCCATTTTGAATTGAATACCTTCATCAAGCCAAGGTGTACCTGAATATAATGCCTAGGCTATCTAGATCGCATCTAGATCCAGGCCCTGAGTATCAACAGTAACATACAAGCTGCAAATGCCTAAGTAATGTATTTACATTATGTTCAAATTTAAATGGGACGTCAATTACTATTTTATAATTTACTAGCTTCTGCCCGCGGCTTCGCCCGCGTGGATGTCGGAAATTTACCCACGGGAACATGCTAACAGGATAAAATGTATGTGCTTCCCCAGAATGCCATCTATGTCGCGGGCCCTTTGTGGCTAATTACAATAGAAAACCAATTGTGTCTCATTAGTGGTGATTAAGAGGGTACCTATATGATATCTTTACCTAAGTACCTAACTAATTTAAAAAAAAAACTCAATAACAGAAAATTAAATACCTACCTACCTAAATAATCCTATTTCTGATGATAACTAATCTAAACTCAATAAATAAGCAAAATCCCTAAAAACTAATATCTATACGAATGACTAAACCTACCTAACAGTATTATAAAATAACCTACGGTCACTACGTACACTATAATCAAATATACTACCTATACTTTAAAATTAAAATCTATACCTACGACTCATATAAAAATAAACCTAAATAACTCTAAAAACTAAAAGGAATAAAAATGAACTCCACTGCGGGTGACCCAACCTACGACAAACTTAGTATTTGCGGTTGGTACAGTACAGACAGTGGTAATCGGGTATAGGGATCGAACCGCAAAATTAAGTTTGTTTTTTATTGTATATACTTTTCCGGGATAAAAAGTACCCAGTGTGGTGCCCAGGATATTAAAGAATAATTATACCAAGTTTCATCGTAATCGAACCGGTAGTTTTTGCGTGATGCCTGAACAAACAGACAGACAGACAGACAGACAGACAAAAATTTTTTTAATCACATTTTTGGGTTCGGTCTCGGTCAAGTAACACCCCCTGCCATTTATTTTTTGGATATTTTCAATGTACAGAATTTTCACTTCTACAGATTTATTATAAGTATAGATTAGGGTAGCGGTAGGAACATATATGGTTATGTAGGTATGATTAGTGCCTGTGTTTTTTGAAGAATTTTAACAAGGGTACACACGGCTACACGTCAAGCTATACAAAACCAGTTTGTCTTGGCCTCACTTTGTATGATATTTTCTCACAATGAACGGTCAGCCAATACTGGTTTTGCATAGCTTGATGTGTAGCCGTGTGTACCTCTTTCAGCTTGTAAAAAGTTGGTATGAATTAAGCTGGTATTCTGATAGATAGGTCCCGAGTATTGGTAACTAACCTACCACTAACCTACTTCCTACTAATATTATTTAAACGCGAAAGTTTGTATGGATGGATGGATGAATGTTTGTAACTCTTTCACGCAAAAACTACTGAACGGATTTGGATGAAATTTGGCACACAGATGGTTTATAACCAGGATTAATACATAGGATACTTTTATTCCGATATTCCCACGGAATCTAAACTTATGCGGATGAAACAGCGGGGCGCAGCTAGTTCATCTATACATATATAACATGACGCCTTTATATCCCCGAAGGGTTATGCAGAGATGTACTTATAGTTAAAATTGAGAACAGATAAAATTGAAATTTAAAGCACGTTAAGCCGTTGGTCACGGCTGTCATTCGTGGATCTTTGACAGTCGTTACGAGTCGTCAGTAGCCCGAAAGTCTGACAACCAGTCTTACCAAGGGGTATCGTATTACCCAGTAACTGGGTTGTGGAGGTCTGATAGGCAGTCGCTCCATGTAAAATACTGGTATTCAGCTGCATCCGGTTAGACTGGAAGCCGACCATAACATAGTTGGGAAAAGGCTAGGCAGATGATGATGATAAAACTGAAATTCATAAAAGTTTCCCATCAAACGAACTAGTTGAACATTAATGCAATATAGATGATAATAATAATAATAACATTTTATTTCAGGTATTTAACCCATAGCAATTACAATAAAATTAATACACACAATAAAATACAAAAATCAACACAAAAATACAAAAATCAACACAAAAATCTTCAAAAAAAAAAAATAGGTAATATGGAGTATACATTACTCTAAAGGTAATGTATACTCATTGATAAGCATAAATCATTTTAACATTTATTGGTACAGACGCCAGCAGGTCAAGCTACCCGAAACTGTCAAATTTTCCCAATCAACCTTGAACCTTAATACTTTAGCAACAAAGTTGCAAATCTATTAAATAAATTTGACGGATTGTAGTAGCTTGATGCGCTAGCGTCTGTACTTCGATAGAGTGCAAAGTTCACAGGAAGGAAGGAAAGTAAAACCATTAATTGTGGAGTGATAATGACAAATTATTAATTTGCTAATATGGAGTATTTTGCTCCCTAGCTGCCCTGATTTAGAATGATGACCTCTGAGACTGCCTCGTTGGCCTAGTACATAACTGGCGGAATGCAGATGTACTATAGGTACATAGAGCCGTAACCCACCACGCGGGCCCAGTGCGGGTTGGTGGATGTCACATGTCTTCGATTTTTTTTTGGTTCTAGGACATGCCGGTGTCCTCACAATGTTTTCCTTCACCGTTTTGCGAGCAGTGGTGATGAAATTGAATACAAAAAGTAAAGTGCCTGGGTTTGAACTCACCTCTGCCTAATTCTTTACGGAATACAAGCGTGATATTATGTCATTCATATTGAATCAATCATTTTCCTAATGACACACACCATCATAATAAATCATAGAGCAGAAAATCCCTCCTTATTCTACATTTCATTAAAACAAAAACAACATTCTCTACAGCAAAATATAATAACAAAAAGTTACCCTTAACCGATGTTAGTTCAAATCCTAAACCTTTAACCCGGATTAAGTCGTCTTAGCAACAGATTGAAGTACCAGGGCCCCACGAATGCATAGAAGATATCTGTGACGCAGCCACGGCGTATTAGGAAAAACGATAACATTTTCTTATGTCACCGTAATCGCTATTGCTATTAGCGGCTATCTTTAATTGTTATGTCATGTTTAGTAGTAATTATGAAGCTAGAGATAGGTAAATGTTGATGATTAAAAAAGATTATAAACTTACTTTTCGTCTATTTGACTTGTACGGTCAGCAACAAAAGTCGGTTAACACTTCAGTTGTTTAAATCTCTTAACTATTGAGCAAAATATTCTTGAAAAACATGTAGTAATAGAATATTTAAGAATAATTTAACTCTTTGCTATTACATGAAATGCTGAAAACCAATGTATCGCATCATTTTGTATCAATTTAGATGATTTGTAAAAATAACAGAGTTAATTGACTTTTGTTGCTGACTGTACACCTAACCGTTAATCTATATTGTCCCACTGCTGGGCAAAGGCCTCCCCCATATTCTTCCTTTCCTTCTCCGTCCAATCGTCACGCCAGCGCTTCTTAGGCCTGCCTTGGTGACAACGATCGTCTTCAATCGCCCACTGGGTGACAACTTTGGCCCATTTCTCTAGATGCATTCGTATATATATATTTTTTTTAAACATTGCCCCACCCTAGGAATTTCTCCTGTATCGTGGGTGCGTTTACAAACATTTAAACTCACATACACAAACAGCCAGACCCGGAACAACTACTTGTAGGTCATACAAATATTTGTTCCGTGCGGGAATCGAACCCACGACACGCAGCGCAGCAGTCAATCGCTTAACCACTCCGCCAACCGTGCCGTCATTATTTTTAACATACAGGGGCTCGTGGCTACTTAATAACAGCCACACGGGTCGATTGCGTGTCGCGGTAGGTTCTTTAATGAGTGACAGTCCATTACATATCGAGACCCCTCCGTGTCTCGGAAAGCACGTTAAGCCGTTGGTCCCAGCTATCGCTCGTAGATATTTGACAGTGATTAAGAAGTCCGAAACTCTGACAACCAACCTTACAAAAGGGTATTGTGTTACCCAGTAACTGGGTCAGATAGGCAGTCGCACCGCGTAAAATACTGGTATTCAACTGCATCCGATTAGACTGGAAGCCGATCCCAACATAGCTGTAAGCAATTACAGAAAACAAAAACAAACAATTTAAAAAAATCAACCAAATAAACAATTATAAACAATTTTTCGTTTCTTTTTCATTCTGTAAAGAGGTTAGGATTGATTATTTTGAACACAAATATTTGTAGAATTAAAACTGTCTAGGTTTGTTATTCTTTAGGCACAACCGTGCAATAGTATTCATTTATTAAACACACTTCAAATTACAAGCGCATAACAACATAATAACACCCATTGTCTTTTTATGTACCCAAAGACCAATATTGGCCATATATCGTTTTCCATCGCTTCATTCCCATCTAAAACCTCCGCAGTAATACATAATAGACCAGCAATGGTATCAAAAATGTGTACAACATCAAATACCATGTCCAACATCCATAACATTAACATAAACACAATAAAAATAAGCAAGGTGTATACAGAAAAAAGTTAACACTTTACTACGAACGGACTCAGTACAATATCTAATGGCAATCGATTAGTTCCTATTAAATACGAACTCGTGATTAGGAATTCAAATAAAACCTTTAATTACAGGCGTAGGACACAGGTGGCAGCACTGTGCACTTGGCAGACTGATTTTGAAAAAAAAACTAGGGAATAGAGGGAACAAAAATGTATGGAGAAAATGGTTTAAAAACTTTTTGTAGTAACAGACAACCCACAGCCTAAACCACTAGGTCTAAAAGCATGCAGGAGTTTCTTGAATAACGAAGGTGAGCCATAAGGAAGGAATTTTGAAAATTCATCCCCAAAAGGAATCAAATAGGGACTAGAGGATGGGGAGGGGGGGTGAAAGTGTGTTTGTTGATTCATTATTTTTGCCTATAGGATATCCCATTACCACAGCATGCAAGCCGTGGTAATGGGATTTGAGAATGATCTTGAGAAAACATCGTGAGGAAACCGGCATGTCCTAGAACCAAAAATTCGAAGACATGTGACATCTACCAACCCGCACTGGGCTCGCGTGGCGGATGCCTGTGTTGTGTCAGCAGTGGAAACATTATAGGCTGATGATGCTACGGCTTGTTGAAGATAAAATAAAAAAAAAACTATAGATGCATTGTGTGACAGATATCATGCTTGTAATTTGGTGAATACTGAGATGACGATGAATAAAGATGTATAGAAGAAGACGATATGCTGCGCCGACGACGCCGACCCCAAATAAATTAGAATAAGGGCAGGAGGCAATTGACGATAATTATTTTTTTTTTTTAACTAAATGGATAAGCACAATAAGTGAATTAGTACGTAGTGTTTTATTTTTCTAATTTAAATTCCATAGATACAACTAAGATTTTATTATCATATTTAATGCATTTAGGTATAAATTGCAATTAAAAATGTTATACTTTTTATCGGAACCAAAGTTAACCACTCTGCTCGACTAGATTTTGACATATGACATATCAGCTGACTCGACGGGATTTTGCGAATTACGTCATGAAATTCAGTAAATTACATCAACTTTCAGCATTCAAATTTATTAAGAAAAATATGTTTCCGCGCTTATTTTATACAATATATTTGTGGCAAATATCTTTAATTATTTGTTGAGGTCGGTCAAACTTCGTTAGTCTACTACGAAAGTTGTATAAAATAGGTATTACTACACCTATCCAAAAGGTAGGCACCTTAAACTCGCTGGAAATATGTACATATACAACCTATTCTCTTGCTGAAAATATGCAAAAGGGAAAAATAAAGATATTATCATTCTCTCCGCATTCTTACTTTTACCATTTTTCTTACTTAAACTACTTATAAAACGCAATCAAGTCTTGATAAAAATTACAAAAAAAATTGTTTCGCCATGACACTTCTTAGTGCTGACCATCCGTCCAGTTTTCTCATTTCGATTCAAAAATTACATAAAGTCTAATCGATAATCGGAATTTGCAAAAAAAAAATAAAAAAGGTGTAGAAACTATATAAATCCTCTTTGGTATATTTTTCATGAATTAATTTATTTTTGAAATTAATCATTTTAATTACCGTACGTGTATGTACACGTACACGTACGGTGTGGTTAGGTGTGTAATTTTTTATGGTTCCGTACGTCCAAATGAAAAAACGGAACCCTTGCAGGATCACTTGTGTCTGTGGGTCTTGTCTTTTCTTATTTGCTTCGAATCTACTGGACCGATTAAATTGAAATTTGGTACACATATGAATTTCTGTGACCCAAAGACGGACGTGTAACGTAAATAAATTAATTTTGAAAATGGGGTCACTCTTGGGGGGCAAACTAGAAAATAAAAATAAAAAATCTTTGCTGTACCTCTGTGTGACATATCAAATGAAAGGGCTTGTTGTGGGGGTTTTAAATATATTTGCTTAATAACTAAAACAAAAGTTATGTGGCCGTCTGTCTATGTGCCGGTCGGTCTGCCTCTCTGCCGTCTGTACAAACCTAAACTAACCGTAAAATCTAGATTTTGACCAATTTGCACCGGCCAGCCTTTCTTACAGGGTTAACGCGGGCGTTTTCGTGGACGCGCGTTGTGGGACAAAGTAGGCACTCCTTATGTCCCAAGCTGCCGTTCTGTAGCTTGGGATAAAATTTTAAGAACTTTAATTGTCTGATTTCTAATTTAAATGATCTGAAAATACTTTTACGGAATCCATAATTTCGTCATGTCAGTCTGTGCGTGCGTTCGGATGTTAATGCCATTAACCATTTTACTCGTAGACGTTAACGAGTGTTAATAACACTATATCGTATTCGTATTCTATGCACGCAAAATGGTGTAGTAAAATTACGATAAACATAATTAGAGGTAGCATTCCCCATGCATGTACCCGAGGGTTGAAAAAAATCTATGCACACAAGCGTGTGGGAGGTATTGTTGGAACTTATTATTAAAATTATAAAGATGTTTCTAATTGACTTTAACTTTTAAAGTCAATCGTTTTTGAGATATGAGATATTTTCGTTTAAAACCGCAGAATTAACTTGGTTTTTTACAGTTTTTTCGAGAACTTTTATGAAATACTAACTTATTTCTGCAGTCAATCAAATTAATGATATGCGCTGTGTATGCGTAAATATTCATCCCAAGTACGGGACCTTTCACTGTGCATGGTCCGACATACACTTGGCCAGTTTTTTTTTTTTCTTTGGGAAACTACCACAAAAAGTAAACAATTTCTATTACTCAAGTAAACTAATATAAATAAAAACCACCAAGCTCATACAGCTAACAAAACATAATGAAATGTAAAGTGTTTGCGGTTTCCCAAACTTTTGCTAAGCCTATCTAAAAATGTATACTGGGCATTCTGTAGCAAAATATTAGAAAGTATCAAAAATTAATAATTGCACAATAAATAAAAATAATTTTGAATAGCGAGCGCATTCCGAATATAAATTCAAATATAGAAACAATTCGGCGCGAAATTGAATAAATGACTATCTATGGTCATAGGTCCTCTGTTATTGACTCAGTTTCAATATAATGTCCAAAAAACGATTAAAATTACATTAGGAAAGCATAAATCATTATTATAAATAATGCTTGTTGTATTTAATGCTTAAAATAATTTTATTTCAATTTCTGAGAATCGATTTCTGACATTCGTCATATTAATTACTCGGGTCAATCGAATTTAAAAAAAAAAATCGTTTGGCATAATCGCTTTCGCACATCATTACGATAAAAAAAAACAACAATGGTCGGCGATTTTGAACACAAATTAAGTAGTGGTAATGAATAATACGTGTTATTGGACCTGTGTTTCAATATTACGTTATGATTTGGGCATTTTCGTGTTTTTTATAATATTTGTAATAATATTTTTCACATTTTACATCTTATCTACATGTGTGTGTGTGACTTTTGTGAAAAGTAAAAATGTAAACACGCACGATTGGCGCGAAACTTCGACTTTAGATATCAAAAAACTACATTACCACTACTTATTTAACATGAACAATGGATGAATTCGTCAAATAATTAAATCATGTATTATTCATTGCCCCTGTGGTGGAGTTTGGATTTTCGAAATCCCCAATTTTTATGTTTTTTAGCCTCGACCACCACTGTCATCAAAATGGCGATTATCGTATTTACAGACTTGAATTTAATAAAGGTAAATTAATAAACTTGCGCGCTAAATATGGAAGATTGAATGGCGATAACATATGAGTTTTTTATCCAACTCTCTTAATTAACGCACATTCATAAGATTTGATGGGTAGCATAATCAATATTTACATTATCATTAAGGGTGTCGTATGTCGTCATTTCAAGGTCCAATGGGACCCCTTACTGAGCCAGCGGAGGTTCGTGTGTTCGGGTCCATTCGGGGGCGCTACCGAACTATACGGTTAACTCAAATTACTATTTTCATTACATTTCTCATTATTTTTATCGAAGTAAAACTTAATTTTATTTTTAATACCTACGCAGTTAGATTCGTTATTACAATTAGATTCAAGATAACTTAATAAGTACTATGTTAATTAGATCATAAACTATGACAAACCGTCAAGGAAAACATTGTGAAGAAACCAGCTTGTCCTAGAAACAAAAATTCGAAGACATGAGGACATGAAGACACATCTACCAATCCATACTGGGCCCACGTGGTGGATTACTGATCACTCCTTCTCACAGACAGGAGGCCTGTGTCCCAGCAGTGGGAATATTATAGGCTGATTATGGAAACTATGATACACTAATATAAACATACCAATAAAGAAAGACATTAACATTTATTTTAGAACATTTTTACACCGGACAGATTTTTGAGGGAACAAAATCTTCATAAAACACAAAAATACAATTCCTCCTTCCATTAAAAACATCATGAAAACTACATATAACAATATTAAACTCCGTATTATTATTTCTTTGTCAACGCTAACGCTAAAAAACTTCAAGTCGAAACAAGCAAACTTTTTTGGAATAAAAAAAATGGCGCCCCTGATGTCCATTCCTGTTCTGCCAGTGGCACGTGCCTTAAAGCATATGCTCCTTTATAATTGCAGAACTACTAGCCATATGCTCGCAATTCACACATCTATATACACATGACTTCACCCTTCTATCGTTACTACTAGGTTAATTTTCGCGTGCTCCTCTGTAGTGGAAAAGTTGTTACCACTAAAAGTAGCCGGATACTAGATCACCTGTACAAATTAATGTTCGAATATTGTGTCTTATGATGCCTTAGTGTTATTATGAGTATAGCAGGTACTACATTTGCATATCTAATCGATTGTGGTAAGGAGAATGATTCCCTGAATAAAGTGTTAGCTAACTTGATCAAAGGACATTTAGAAATAACTGTTTTAACGGTTTAAGAATAAAACAATACAGAAAAATAATATGAGTTAAATTGCTCACCTAGACGGCTGCTAATAGAAAGATTTAAAATCGTCAAAAATAGTAAAACAATAATATTCACACTAGCTTGTGCCCACGACTTCATCCGCGTAAAATTTATATCCTATGCCACTCAGCAATACTATAAAGATACATTCTTTTGCTAATAATGGGTGAAAGAATTTTCAGAATCGGATTAATGGTTCCGAAGATTTGCCTCTACATACAAATACAAAAACTACTTCTTCACAATATATATGTAAGTACATTGACCCAAAACAACAAATTATAAAATTCCACACCAAAAATCCGTCATCCCAAACATTTAGAACCGTCAAAAGCATTCGACACCTCAAACCATAACCTACACATCAACTTTTAAATAATAGCTCGGACATGGTAATGAATAAACATTCAGTAGTTAATCGTAATATTCATAATACGGTGATAAAGTCGACCATGACATTTGCGATGCAGTTAACACAGCGTCAGCTACTTGCGACGAAATGTACCCATAACCTTATTTCATAGTAATCTCGAAGACAGCAGCGGTTCGGTAATAAAGAAATACAATTATTATATTAACGAAGTCCTATTCATTAAAGCTATTAATGATATGATACGAGGTCATAAAAAGAAACAAAGATGGACCAAGTATTACCTGTGACTAGTTTTGCACACCTTTTAAGTACGTTGTAGCTGGCACAAAACTTTGCAAGTATCTTGCATGCTTTAGTAATTCATGAATCTGTAGATATATAAATACATAAGCTCACGACTTCTTCTCATGGTTGTAGGCAGAAACTACAGAACACACACATACTCCTCCTCCTCTTTACATACTCCTTTTGCCTCGTTTACGGTCATCTAGTCATCTGGTCATACACGCACGCCGATTATAGCACAAAGGCATGCAAGCTCATCATGTGTATTTGCGGCTTAAGTCTCCAAAACGTTGAAGAAGTTTAGTGTAGTATGTTTACAAAACCGGTTATCATGGGTAATCTAGAGTCTAGAGGAAAATCAACATTGCTATCTGGAACACAATTGACGGAAGTTCGCGTTGGTTCAACTTGATAAGTCAAGTTACTAGTTGTTTTTATTACAGCACGAATGTTAGAAACTGATCAACATTCTTGAGATTAAACAACATACAGCTGTTCTTTAATTTGTCGAAAACTGTATGACACAATTTCAGAACTATATCAGAATATATTGATTTCAAATTCAAGCCTATGGTTTTTGTGAACAGTGAATTTCAGTTTTTAAAGATAAGTAAAACCAACTAAACTCCATTAACTTGAGGTAAACTCACAGATTTAAGAGGGGACATATATTATCTCTTGTAAATTTTGGGGTTTTGTGCATTTTGAATTAGAAAATGAAGGAGGAAGTATACCAGATTTCAAAAAGAGAGAGAGATGGTCAAATAGTTACAATTACATAAACTTCATTAAGCAGTACCTATATGAAATATTATGTTAGACTATAATTATATTATCAGAAAACAAATGGAACAAACAAGTTCTAACAACGTATTGTAACAAGTCAATGAACCGATTTTAAAGTTTTTTTTTCAATTTATTCGCTGGTTCCTACAGATTACGGGCTGTTCAACTTTACACTACATAGCACATGAGATAACAACTTTAACATGCCACTTAGCATTGCTTTACAATTATAGAATGGCTTTAATTTCCCACAAGATAAGTAAATTAATTAAATTAGAATAAAAGCAGGATATAGCTTTTCATTTGACTATCAAGGTTCATTTTATAACCCCAATTTTCGTCGATGATTTCTCAATTACAGTGTAATAATGTTTTATGCTTAAATGATTCATCTGCATCTGTCTAGCCTTTTCCCAACTATGTTGGGGTCGGCTTCCAGTCTAACCGGATGCAGCTGAATAGCAATATTTTACATGGAGCGACTGCCTACCTGACGTCCACAACCCATACCCCTTGGTAAGACTGGTTGTCTGGCTTCTGACTACCTGTAACGACTGTCAAAGATCTGCGAATGACAGCCGAGACCAACGGCTTAACGTGCTTCCCGAGACACGGAGGGATCTCAGTATGTAAAGATGGTCACCCATCAAAGTCAAAGTCAAATCATTTATTTTAAATAAATGAAATAAAAACTTTTGAACATCAAAAATTACATTAAAATAGAATTGTTTTATAATTTAAATAGAATTGAATTCTAGTCGCCACAGTCAGCAACAACAACATCCGCAAATCAACCGCGGCAAGCGTAGCTTAACCTGATCGATCGTCCTGTACGGCTGCTATTATTTAGCCACGGGCCCCTTAAATGATTATATAACTTAAATTAACTACTTACTTACTACCATCTACTAACTACTTAACTTAGTATTTCTAACTTTAGGGCCTTAGCCCCTTTAAAACACAAACATTTACTTTTGCCGAATTTGATTTTTTTAACCAGTGAATAAGACGAAGAATCAATTTCATAATGGCAAACTTTAAAAGATAATAATTAAAAATTAAGCAAAATGCCAGTTCAAACATTACGTCAGACATTGAAAGTGGAGTTTTGGGTCAATCAATAAGAATGACATTTATAATATTATTCTTTTTAAACAGTATCTTTACTCTTTACTAAATTTTCTACGCTTTTCTGAGTTTACTTTTCATTTTGCTCATTTTACTTTATAATTAGTTTAAACACATGATAAGGTTTATTATTTTACAATAAAAAGGCACGTTATCAAGTCAAAAGAAAGACGTTCACAATGTTTTTCACGACTTTAACTTCAGAAAAACAATCTAGAGCATTTAATTAAGGTATTCATAAACGTGCATGTAATAGAGAAGGAGCTACATACATATTTTACAATCCTTCTTTAGACTTCTAAAACCATACAATATGCTAGCCGTAACGATACGATGATGATTTTGTGCAAAACCCAACAACACCAAGCGGTGTTCCCTAAGGGACTGTATTGGGTCCCATGCATGAAAATGATCATTTTAAGAACACACAGCAGCTAGCAGCTTTTGTTATAGGTACAGCTTATCATGGTTTATCAGTTTAGTACTTATATAAATTAAAACTTAAATGCACTGAGCCCGCGTGGTAGATTACTGACCAATCCCTCACAAAGAGAGGAGGCCTGGTACCCCAGCAGTGGGAACATTATAGGCTGATTATGTACCTAGATAATTTATTATGTTTACCGACTTTTTTCTCTTATTATCATTTGCACAACATTTTTTTTTTTTGTACATTTGATATGATAAGACATGTTTACAGCACCCTTAAAAACACAATTCTATGATAACTTGACTTGACCACTACTTAGTTTATCACAGTATATTATTACATAAATTACCAATATTTAAGAGATTACTAACTCTGATAGGTTTTTTTAATAAAATGGTTTATCAAAAGCTGTTTGTCGCCGAATGTACTAGGAAACGCGAATTTAAATCAAGACAAGTCAATGCTAAACTCGATATAGGTACTTTGTAAACGAATGAAGCCATTTTGCAATCACTGCCTTAACGTCGTAAAACCAAAAGTAACGCCCTTATAACAATATCGACTAATATAAATTAAGTATTGTAAAATGGAGTTGAATATATTTTAAGTTCATAAAATATATAATTTGCACAGAGCAAGTTTTTTTTTCTCTTGAGGGAATTTCAAACCAATTAGTAATTTCTTGGATAATTTTAAGAAAATTGCTATACTATATATATATTGGTTGTTATATCGAGCCGTTTGGGGTAGAAATACTAAGGCTATGGGGTCCGAGTGTCCACTTGGTTTTCGAGACATCGCCAAGCGGTTGGTTGTCTCTTCACGTGTGGCTGGCGTTTTAGCCAAAGAATCAGCATCGCCATATAGCGTGGCAATGCTGGCAGCCTTTTGGGCACTTTTCCTGTTGAGTGCGATGCGGATGAATTTATTGATGCCCTATGATTATTTCTTTTTTACAAACATGTACATATTATTAGTTTAGCTGTACTTACACTTTAACTCTCTCACAATGTAACGGTAGGTAGGTACTCTAATTTCAAAAAACCAAATCTATGCAACAAGTAAAACCCGCTAGCCTTTTCCCAACTATGTTGGGGTCGGCTCCCAGTCTAACCGGACGCAGCTGAATACCAGTATTCTACATAGGGTGACTGTCTATCAGAAGGCCAATTCTCGTAATTTAAAACGTTCAAAATCTAGTCGCAGTCTCATCTCGGCGACAAATAAATGTCAAAAACTTGTCAAAATGTAGGGAAATTATATGTATTTTTTGACAGTTTGAGACTGAGATCAGACTGTGAACGTTCTTAAAATTACGAGAATTGCCTCTCAGACTGTGAACGTACTTAAGACTACGAGAATTACCCCTCTGACCTCCACAACCCAGTTACTGGGTAACACGATATTCCTTGGCAAGACTAGTTGTCAGACTTTCGGGCTTCTGACCACCCGTAATGACTGCCAAAGATCTACAAACGACAGCCGGAATTCTATGCAATAAGTATGCCAACTTTATTTAATTTTCAAATAAATAATCCAAATGTTACCTACTGTTTGATAAAGTCAATACGTAAACACAATTTAAAACACCGAAACCAATCGACTATTATTGACAATTAACTTGATTATGTATGTTCTAAATTCATATACCTAATTCTAACCAGCCAACTACAACGATTCGAATTAACCGATTAATTCGAATGCTTAATCGATTTTGCACATCGTTCGGTCCCGGCCTTGTTAGTCTAAGCTTCCTCTATATAAGGGTAAGGCAAGGATTCCACACATCCTGCCAATGCATTTTTGAACGCACGACATGGCGACGACGGCAGGACTCACCGATACATACCTTTATTTTGAAACGAACCGCTTAAAATACAATAGGGATTTGAAATGTATATTGAAGATTTTATTCCGGATTTCTATATGGTTAGTTTGTGATTTATTAGGTATTTTCTGGATGGGTTGAAACTTTTGAAGCCCTTTGATGACTAAGATTGACGGAATGTTCAAACATGTTTTTTTCTTATTTTTCTCTCTGAGCATTTTATGTTACATTCCGCAAAAGTCGCGTCACAACATCGGAAAATTCCTGCAATTTCCACCGTGACAGAGATTCCAAATACAAAAAAACCATAGACGCAACTTTTTTTTCAAAGGCAAAAATACCGATACGTTTATTTCGAAGCCGAGGGCTTTCCCTTTCATCTCCATACAAGGTAACCCTCAAGATAGAATTTACGTCGCGTTCCATAGTAAAGAATTACCAGACATCCTGACCTCTCTGGGAACTTTGCTTGACTACCATGAACCTTGTAGCACTGAAGATAAAGTCCAAAATTGTCATGTGCTTTCTATAGAGAGGTCTTCGTTTTTTGGTCAGGATTGCCGATCAAACGTACGAAGGTTTTGATCAGTTTTTGTGGTGAGGAGGATATTTTCTTCTTAAACTCGATAATGGGGCTGTTTGCTTCAAAGTATGTTATGCTTCTTAATCTGCATCATGCCAGTACTTAACGAAATCCTATAAAGTTATTATACCTACAAGGTCTTAAAACGAACAAAGATGGACCAAGTATTGCCTGTGACTAGTTTTGCTCAACCATTAGGCATGTATTTTGACTGAATATAAAACTTTATTACTTATCGTGATTATGAAAACTATTCGGTTTTTTCTTTCTTTATTATTAGACTTAATTATGTTTTGGTAATTGGTATGCGCGTGTTTCTCTGACAAATAAATCTATTTTTCTTTCTATATTTTTAGGAAAATACACAGACCAGGAAATCGCCGCGACTAGAGAGTCTACAGACTTCTTTACAAATAATTTTCGTGTTCAAATTTGGCACAACTGAGCGCAAGCTAGCTGTCACAGGACATTGTAAGAATTATTTATTTATCGTCACACTGGAACGCCATACAGCAATTACACCAATTATCACAGGCCGTCAGTTTCTATGAGTAAAGGGTGACTGACACTATAACTTTTACGTCCCAAGTTCTAAAAATCTAAGAATTTAAAAAGGGCTTGTCTATCATAATTAACTACCAATTAAAATAAAAAGTATCCCAAAACACGAAATTTTATTAGCTGTACGAAATTCCCATACAAGCCTGCCATTCGCCTTTACTTTACTTTGTGAACAAGAGAATCGGCGCCATTGTCGAATGTTCACGAAGACAAACTAGACAAACGTGTCCATGGCCAAACTCCAGAGTCAGGTAAAACTAAAGTTGTACACATACAACATATTAAACGTAAGCGCTAAAGAGTTAGAAAGCCATAAACATGCTGTGGACTAAAGTCTAACCTAAGCTACTTAGTTTGAATCCCAATGAAGTGCGGCGTCAGACCTTTTTAGGTAGACTGGGCACAGAAAAACTGCAGCTGTATTCTGAATCCAACTATGTTTATTGCAAGTAGGTAGGAATATTATATGGGATTATAATAGGGAGAAATTTACTTCTAATTTGATTAAAACTAGGTATCCGAAGCTATTCAAAAGGAACTTAAAACGAACGAACGCGAATAAAGTTTCTACATTCTTCTTCGTTTGTTTTTCTACATTTATAACTAACATTTGCTTGTGGCTTCGCCCGTGTTGAGTTCGGAAATTATCCCACGGGAACGGATAACCGGGATAAAAAGTATCCTATATGTTAATCCAAGTTATAAAGTCTCTGCGTGCCAAATTTCATTCAAATCCGTTCAGCCGTTTTTGCGTGATTGAGTAACAAACATCCAAACTTTCACATTTATAATATTACTAGCTGCGCCCCGCGGTTTCACCCGCATACGTTTCGATCCCGTGGGAATATCGGGATGAAAATTATCCTATAATTATGTTAATCCTGGTTATAAACTATCTGTGTGCCAAATTTCATCCTAATCCGTTCAGCAGTTTTTGCGTGAAAGAGTAACAAACATCCATCCAGCCATCCATACAAACATTCACGTTTATAATGTTAGAAGTCAAATATACCAATTATGCACGTAATTCCTCTTATAAATAATAACATAATTAATTAAAATACTTTTCAATAAATGCTACCCAATAACAAATAAACAATTTTAATATAGTAACGCAGTGTGTAGGTACGGTCACCAAAGGAGATAAGTAACCAGGGCCGTCGAATATAGCTTAAGTTTTGTAAGAAACCGATGGATGTTTTCGAATAAAATTTGGTTTAATTAATAGAAAACTGTGAGTTCATTTATCAAATTAAATTTCATTCGAAAACGTCCATCGGTTTCTTACTAAACTTCAACTATATTCGACGACCCTGGTTACTTATCTCCTTTGGCGACTGTACATAAAAAATGCATGTTTAAAAATAAAATAAGTTATCCTTGCACAATTATAACAACATTCCTCCAATATGGAAGGTTTCGATGAAATATATAGTGACATAAACACGAACAATTACTCAACGACTGCATAAATTTGCTTAATTTTATTTTTATCATAAAACTTTGTACGAAAATAGAATCGATACGTCATAAGAAATCAATATGTTTAAGTCGCGAGATCGCGCAAAGGGAGAAAATTGAACACAACGTGCGCCATAAAAAATCTTAGTAAATAAACAAGGTGGCCAGTTGGTATTGACTCTCAAAAACTGTAACCATGAATTCAGTACATAATTCTAGACAGAAAGATAGAAATTTTTAGTCCGTTATAAAAAATCTACGGTTTCATAGAAACGTGCAATACCTACGCGATCAAAATGTACAGAACAGCATTTTTTTTTTAATAGATAACCGACGAAAAATTTCAACACCCCCTGTGTTGAAAGTTTTCGTAGTTCAGAATCATGTACTAAATCCCTGCCACACTGTACACCTCATCATCATCACACACATAATTCACATCATCATCATTCACTTGTTTTTTTTTGTGTGTTTAGTTGTTATGCTAAGTGTTTATTTTATGCATCATGTTGGCGGCAAATAAATGCATTTTCTTTCTTTTCTTTTTATCATACTCCTGTCCATAATCCTTATCTCAATTTATTTGTGGTCGGCGCAACATGTCTTTTTCTTCCATACTTCTCTATTAGTCGTCATTTCTAGCCATCATCTTTCACACAATCCATCCATCGTTTCCTTGGTCTTCCCCTACGCTTAGAAAATATATACCTACCATGTAAAGTCGGAGGAAGTAAAGCAACTACCATCCATAATAACGTAACCCTTATGTTCAGAACACATAATTATTATCGACGCTAAACGATTACTGAATGCTCAGAAAAAAAATAAAAGCCATGCATCCTCTTCCGTTTAATATAAAAAAGTAATTACCCAATATGAAACAGAAAACAGATATTTAACACATCAATTTAATGATGCAACAAAATAACTCTTTAGCTTTAATAATGGCGAAATTTGACAGTCGATCCATAACGGTCCATCCATTGTCTACCGTCGATGCGTCCGCCATTTTTTTGTTCAAAAAAACCTATCAAAACCCTTTCTATTTGTGGACATCTGCCGAAATCGATTTTGCATTTTTTTTCCACAAAAAAACAAGCGGGTGCAAAAAGGTACCTACGTTCCGATAGTTTTTGTGATCAACAATGTTTGGCAAAACGGCAACCCTTTGATCAAATATAGTGGTGTAATCAGATTTCGGCATGTGCTATCTTTTTTTCTCTGTTTTTTTTTACAAGAAACTCGATCTTGAGTGGAGTGTGCCAGTCTTTTGTGGCTGTCAAATGTTTGCTTTCGCCTATCGTCTTCCGTGAAAAAAAAACGGCACGAGTCTATTGTAGACGTCACTTACGATCCCATTCTGCTCTGTCTCAACACATGCTGTGATGTAATAAAAGGGTTTTACAACTTTTTTATATAAATTCCCTATCCTTGAATTGAATCATTAAAAAAATCCAATTAATATTTCAGCGAACACCTTTCGTGGATATATTATTAAACGTAGACAAGCTATCAGATGATAAAAAATAAAGTAAAGTTGCCAGTTTCCATAATTTTATTCTTTTAAAATTGGTAGTAATGGCAAGTTTTACAGCCAGGTGGTAGATTACTCGAAAACAACGAAGATGAAGATCTTGTTGACATTCTTTTACATAATATAAAGCTTTATTATATTGCAAAAAGCCCTTAGAATAACCCTAAGTAGTCAGTTGGTTATAGATTAAGTTAAATCGTGTTTAAAATGGTTAGATTATAACCGCTCCATGTAAGGAGGAAGTAACGCATTAGACTAATCTAAAGCTCTCTAGGCTCAATTGGTCCATTATAGACAGGGCTCCTAACTAGTTCTATGTGGTTAAATAGGACTATAATGTTAGCGGGACTGGAATAAAGACTACTTAACGTAGATATGCTATCTATTGATCGCGATATACATAGTTACATAGCTTCTCATAACTTTGTCATCATTAATTTTTGTGCTGCACGAAAATTTTCCTAATTAATCTGAAAATATTGTACACTTGTCTTTAATAGGTAGGTTATCAAAGCATTATTCTAATATATATATTATTATTTATTTTATCCTTTCTCCTTTCCACTCCTCCCTGTCTTGAGCTAGTGTGGAGCAATCCTTCTTCAATAATTCTTCTTCTCCTGGGTCTGCCTCGATGTTGACGAACGTTTTCTGGGACCATGGTGGTAGATTTGGCCCATGATTCGTTCGACATGCGGCAGTATAATTATTATTTCTTCTCTCTTCTTTTCAACATTGTAAATGTAAAAAACCATGTCCTTACATGGTTTTTTGGTGACTACCGAGATGACGACTAATAGAGAAGTATGGAAGAAATAGACATGTTGCGCTGACCACAAATAAATTGGGATGAGAGCAGGAGAATTACGACATTGTAAAAAACCTGCACCCTAATTGCGTAACACACGATCAATCGGAATCTGAATCATTTTGAAGCAAATTGCTAATCCATTGCTTCATAAGTTCGAAATATTTTTCTGCTCAACACGTAAATAACGCAATGAATGTTGTTGAACTGCCAAAATGAAACCGATTCCGATTGATCGTGTGTTACGCAATTAGGGTGCTGTCTTTTGTATTTCCTTTCTATTCTGTTACACGCAGTTTTCAGCATCCAGTTTGGTTAGGTACCTACGTTATTTTTTTTATTTGCTTTCAAACGGTTGTAACAATCCGATCAGATGTGTTTGCAAAAAGGATTGTGACATGTGCTCATAAGCACTCACAACATTGACAATACATTATTTGTTATGTTTTTAACCCTTTTAACAAACGCGAATGAGTATTGTTTTTAGTTCTACTGCAGCTGAGGTCCTGTCCTATTTTAGAAAATATTTTGTTTTAGTGTTATGGCAAGATATTTAGATACTGTGTGAAAGATGATTATGGCTTGAAAGGGGGTGACTACCGAGATGACGACTAATAGAGAAGTATGGAAGATAAAGACATGTTGCGCCGACCGCAAACAAATTGGGATGAGGGCAGGCGAATGACGATTATTATGGGAAGATATTAGGTAGGTACTTATATCGAGTTTTCTTATCTTTTTGCAAATGAGAAAACATCGTGATTTTACGTGTTCAGAGCATTTTCACACTGTGTGTCTGTAGATACGAAAACTTTTACTTAGGAATACCTAAATGTGAAAAGTACAGGCGCCAGCACATCAAGCAACAATCAACAACAATATGTTAAATTTCTTTAATAAATCTCCAACTTTATCGCTAAAGCATAAAGGTTCAAGATTGATTAGGAAAATTTGACAGTATCGGGTAGCTTGATGTGCTGGCGTCTGTACAAACGAGTTCTCTAATGAATAGGTGCCACCTATTGTCTTTAAGAGAAAAGACAAGATGATATCGTCCATAACAAACTTCATAAGCTGTTTATAATAATAATATAAATGAAGGTGTTCTCGTCTAGCTAATGGAGAGTACTTGCATAGACACAACCTTGTAGCCAGGATAATACATCAGCAACTTGCTCTGAAATACAGCCTTATAGAATCTGAGGTGCCGTACTACAGGTAGGTATGTGCCCGACCCAGTTCTCGAAAATGGAAATATCACATTGTACTGGGATCGATCCATCATCACTGACAGGACTATTGTTGCCAATAAGCCTGATATAGTGGTGGTGGATCGATCAGAGCGGCGCGCAATGATTGTTGACATAACCGTCCCGCATGATGAGAACCTCGTGAAAGCCGAGAAAGATAAACAAATTAAGTATCTTGATTTGGCTCACGAGGTGGTCGACATGTGGGATGTGGACTCAGCGATAATTGTGCCGATAGTCATGACAGCTAATGGCTTAATAGCCAAGAGCCTCGACCAACACCTCAGGAGGCTCTCGTTGGGCAGTTGGATCGGTACTTCTGGATACGGCTCGCATTGTCAGGAGGTTCCTCTCTCTGGAGCCCTGACCGCCCGCCGGTAGGTTGGACCCTGTTCTCGATACCAGTGAGCTACTATTTTTTAAATTTTTAAATGTTTTTTTTAATTTAATTTTTTTGTATTAAAATATTTAAAAATGTAATTTATAAGTACTTAGATGAAATAAAGGAAATATAAGTAATAATATTTTTTTATTTTCAGAAAAAACTTAAGATTCACAGAACAATTTTACAACTAAAAATGAACATAACAGAAAAAAGTGTACCTATCGTTGGTGCCTGTACTAATTAATGGAAATCATTGTATCACAGACACCAGCGCCTTCCAAGATAGGTTACATAATAAATTAAAAATTCGAACGTGCTATATTTATAATGCTGTGGTTTGCGATGCATTTTTGCATACACGCTATACTACTTAATTTTTACAAAAATAACCATATTATAATAATATTCGTAGGTAGTTAAAATTATTATCTAAAATATTTACATTTAGCTTGCGCCAAACATCTGTCCCTTCGGGGTAGGTAGTCTTATGCCGCTTATGTCTATAAATATAGGCTAACAGGTGCCTCTCAAATGTTATCACCAAAAGTGGAAGAAGTGTGTCTGTTAAATATAGATTAAACACTTAAGTGATATGTTCATATAAAATACTACTAAAATATCCAGTCAAACACTTAGCATTTATTTGTATTAAACCACTAGCTGCGCCCCGCGGTTTCACCCGCATAAGTGTCGATTCCGTGGGAATATCGGGATAAAAAGTATCCTATGTGTTATTCTAATGTATAAGCTATATTACTGTAAAGTTTCATCAAAATCCATTTAGTAGTTTTTGCGTAAAAGAATAACTAATATACATCCATCCATCGATCCATACTCGCAAACTGTCGCGTTTATAATATTAGTAGGATTTACAGGCACTCTTGAATTGTCAAAGAGTCGGTCAGTTTGTCAGACAGTTGAAGCTGGTTGCCCATTCCACCTCAACCATTTTGAAGGTAACCGAATGATCCAACACACACGCCACCATCAGCGAGACATTGCAATCGTATTTTTCGTTCGATCCGTTTAGACTTTAGAGGTTGAGTTTCGTAAAATCCGTTCTTACTTCTTATTCAAACCCTGTATATTATTTTTCGAATTATGTAATTCTAGTACACCCTCTAAGAAAATCCATGCCATCTTTCAAATTTCATATTTCTAGCTGCTTTGGTTTTGGTCGTACGTAGTAAGTCAGAAGTCAAGCCAGTCTTACTAAGGGGTATCGTGTTAGCTAGTAACTGGGTTGTAGAGGTCAGATAGGCAGTCGCTCCATGTAAGATCCTGGTCTGACAGCCGACCCCAACATAGTTGGGAAAAGGCTAAATAGATTGTTTGAATGTCTATTAGTAACATTTTCTATGCTATCTGTTTTATAAGGACAGACCGAAATAATATGATAGATTTGTAATGAATTTCCTTAATTCCTTTTCAACTCTTTCCATGAGTTAGAAAAAAGGTTCAAGATAGGTAAAATAATTCTATCAATTCATAGATCCACTCCATTGATATGATAGAAAAAGTACAAGTGTTCACATATCAATGACGAAGATAGCCCATAACGATACCACAGCCAAATAATAAGCGTTTTTGTAGAATGATAAACAGTAAGTAGTCCTTAACACGAGTAAATATATACTCCTCAATTTAAATTCAACTCCGCCATACATAGCCTTAACGCCGATATCGAGCCGCAAAAACTAAAACTTGAATAAATAAAACCTCTTTTATTACGTTGCAACACTTCGACCTAATACCCACTATCCCATTTTCCCACTGGGTCACCCGAGAAAATTCTATTTAAAGAATTGAGCACAAATGTATAAGGACTTATAAATGATAGATCATCCCGCGTGCACGGTCCATTAATGGATTATTTCAATATAGTATTGGTCACCTGGTCATCCCCTCCCCCCTGACTTCATCCCCTGTCAGGTGTGAGTCCACCTGTACAGGCAAGTCTTGTTTTGACAGGTGGACTGGCATTGTCACATAGGATTACTGCGTGCATACCTGTGCAACGAAACTGCGAAGTTTTTTGCCTATGTACTTACTCTTTAAGTGGTGTTTTTTTAACGTTGGCAATACCAGGCACGTTCTATGCAAAACAGTAAATTAATGGGTAGTAATAACGAATTTATTGGAGCTCCAATGTGTGTGTGAGTGCTTCTGGAAATTGGCCTGACTGTCAGCACGTCTTTAAATGCTCTAGTTTTTCTATACAAGTTAGTTGTTTAGTATTCCTAGACTGAAAACTAGCTGTATTAATATTGTTATATGTAAAGACAACAAGAAATCGTCAATAGTCTAACTATTAACACCAACGCTAAATGGGATAGATTTGTCTACTCACAACGGAACTCTTTTTTACGTTGTTGAACCTGAAAACATTAATGACATGACCTTCGTAACATTCATAATCGTCACTTTGCAACAACGTATTTCTTAATTGGTACCCAGAACATAGGGCCAGTTTCTCAAAGACAAAGACATAGAGCAAAATTAATGTGACAAATTGTCAAGGCCGCGAAAACTGTTGCGATTGGCTGTTGATAAGTCATTCAACCAATCGCAGCAATTTGTCACATTAATTATGCGCATTATATATACATAAACTCACGCATTCTTCCTATGAGAGCAGGCAGAAACTACAGTACGCTGCGAACTACGATCCTTTTGGTGTTTGTTTTACTCTATTGGTATTTAATGAGTAAAATAAAACTTTACCCGCCAAAACCTCCACTTACAAAGCCCACGTTGACACTATGGATACCTCCCTACCTTACATACGTATGTTACAGGACTCCAGAACTTACAGAAATCAGGTTCTACGACACAATAGCGTCTGTCCTCGACGCCCTCTCAGGAATTCCTTCAAAATCTGGAAGACTCATCAATATACGGACAAAAACCATCACAAAAAGGGTCCTACCCGATTTTTATTTGAAGGATTCCGTCGAGGCAAGTATGAGAGGGCGAACGATCGTCCGCCAAACGAACCGCGTCGGCAAAAATGTGCATAATTGGCATCGAAATGGAGAAAAAACCTTTCAAAAAGCGACCTCTAAACGTTAGGAAAAAGTGCTCGGATACAGGGTGTGACACTTCAAGATTATTTACACTTAACACGCACAAGATTTAACCTTAACGGAAGAAAAAAATTCTGGAATTTTGTCTATGCGCCGCACGACGTTAAGTTTTATTCAATTTTTTAAATAGGAATCAGTTGCACTTATCATAATGTGAACTAAACTGGCCTTTACTGAGAACAGTGACGTGTTTAACTAGAGCAATGAAGCACTATAAATCAGGAATTAATGAATACATCATGTACTGGATTACCTTTATACAAGAGTTTAAATATGTAGTTCTGTTATGTATAATGAAGTGTGAGGTTTTTGTGGAGTTTTTACTTACGCAAGCTGGGGTGCACTTTACATAATCTTCAATGCAAATTATAGTTATTATTAATATCTAACCGGATTTGGGCTAAAATTAGGACTTAGGGCTTCATTCGTTCACGGAAACTGCCATTTACAAAACCGGACATTATTTGTTTGTTTTATTCTAGCACCTTAGTGATTTTTTTCTAACCTGCATTTACAAAGCGCCTGTTTCAAAGACGAATCGATCGAGATCGAAAACTATTGTTTCCCTAAAAACAGCACAAACTTTAACGAATCTGTCCAGCCTTAATCCCAAGCCTGCCCTTGGGTCCCCATCAAACCGACATCTCCTGTATATCGATGCATTTCTATAAGGGATTGATTTATTCAAATCAAGAATCTTTTGATTGTCGGCCATGCCGCAGGCAGGCACACGACTTATTTGTTTTTGAATGGCAATTATATTTTATTTTATTATAAAAGTATCTCGCATGATCCCTTAATGTCTAATTTCCGCGAAATTCGTCTCGGTTGGCAACTTAGCAACAAAAAGCTAAGCATCGTGCAACGTTTTCATAAGATAATTGCGTGATTATGATAAACTAAGAGGTTTGTGCTTGTACAACTTTGTGGCACGCGACTGCATCTTGTTTAGATTTTTCTAATAATTTTATCGCGAGCCTCCATCTTGCAATACGTTGCACTGTTGCTAGAAATTCGATTATATCATGTTAGCAGGCTATATCCAGTAATTTGTATGCTGTTCTTGTGCCTGGACCACACAGTTAAACCATATCTCTCTCAAAGTCATCATGACACATACACCGGCCTCCGGGTTAGTTATCATTTTTCCACTTCTGCTTTGACATAACACATTAGGATTTAAAATTCTAATGGTGCAAATGGTTGAACTGCTTTAATGTTTTTATTGTCTAATTCAACTACCTTTGATTTACCATAAAAAATATCAAATAATCCGTTAGGAGTCCCTGATACTTTTTTTATTTTAAATCGTAATGTGGCATCACAGCTGAAGTGGAAATGTCAACTAACTTTTGGAGGCCACTGTAGGTAGTGGGCCGCACAGGACAGCCATTTAAATGACTTTATCTTAATAAATAAAACATCAAAATGACACCTCAATAATAATTCCGTCCAAAGACTACACGTTCGCTATTCATCACCTACATTAACATTATTACCTATGCAAATTCCATAACGAGCAGCTGATAGCGCACGCGCGTTTTTTTTTTCAGCCATACAGCCTATTAAACAAAAAAATATAAATATGCAAACCATCTGCCTTCAAAAAAGTCCGATCTACCGACAAACCACTAAAAATCGCACTAAGAAATAAAAAATTGTCATCTGCATACAACATCTGGTCAATATAAAAACATTTTGTGCCCACAGATAAAAAATACTTGCTAAAAAGCGCGCGGTTTACAAAAAAAAGTTTAAATAAGACTAAGGCAGTTTTTATGTTGGCAATGCTGAGTTTTTTAATCGCGGCATGTGCCACACTTCCGCTGTTCGGCGTAATGCTTAATTTTTTAATGTTATTTGTTTATATTGAACGATAATGCACACTTCATTGAATTTTTTTGTGTAGTATTGTTTGTTTCATACACTCTTGACCGTCAATACTTTATAATAGGAGCAAACTGATAGTTTGTAAAAACTGCAGCAGCGTGTTTGACAGTTGGCGGTAATGTTTTGATTTTTGACCGCAAAAACTATTGCAAAAACATTCTAAAGTTGAAACCATGTTACCGACAAATATTATTAGTAACCTAAATATGGTTTACAAATTGGTATTTATTACTTATGTCTTAATTATGACCAGTTTAATGAATTTATATAACCATTATAATTTTAATAATTACTGCTCTTTTCCTAAGTGACTTAGCATAATTAACTCTTAATTATCGTCTCGTAACTTTATAAAATGTTAATTGTTTGCAGTGCATTTAAATGTTGCCAACTTTAATAGAACATTAGCGCGGTTTTAATAACATATAATTTTAATATTGTCTTTAAAACCCGACAAATGAATATTCTCATAACTATTCCTAATCATCCAATTTAAAACATAAATCATTTAAGAAAAAACAGACTCTCAATTTTTGTTTTTTTTTTCTGCACTAGGCAGGCCAAACATTTTATTTTTGCATCTGTCGAACTATTCGTCTTGTCATAAACACATGCTTCCAAAATTAATTTCACTGCATTGCACGAAAACACAAAGAAATAAAAAAGCGAATGGCATTAGTCTGTGCCCGAAAAAAGAAAAAAAAGGTTTCATAAGCACGAGCCACATTTTTTTTAATTTCTCCTCTATAGAGTGTGTGTTATTATGATCTGAACAATTGTTGATCAAATTAAGAAAAAAGTTATGTTCCCTTACTGTACGACAGACATAACATGGATAAGGTAGTTGCAAAACGCAGTGGCAACGTAGATTCGTAGATCGATCAAAAAAGTATCGCAATTTTAAAAAGTTATTTAATATTTGTTGGGGTATAATGCCCAACAGTGAAAATGTTATGTACCTACTTGTTATGTAAACGAGTACACGAACGATTCCCTTGATGGATTTATTGCTACTGAATATACTTAATAACGATAATAACACAATTATTACACTTGAATGCTATGGTTATGTGTGCATAAATGAGTGTGGCGTACCAACTACCTTAAAGACCAATGTACAGACGCCAGCAGGTCAAGCTACCCGAAACTGTCAAATTTTTCAATTCAACCTGGACCCTAATGCTTTACCGATACAGTTGAAAATCTATTAAAAAAAATTTACAGATGGTATTGGCGTCTGCACAGTACAATATTATAAAACAAAAAATATAGCAAAGTAGCTTATTGCTCTATAATATATGAAAAAGGTGTCGTAAATAATGTTTTAAAGATAAAAAAGACAAAACGAACGAACGAACTTCAATATTTTTCACAAATGCGAATTATCTTAAAACATATTTGCTTACTGATAATTATCATACTTATATTTTCTTTAAAAAAGAAAATATGTCTGTCTTTCTTGAAATAAAGACAATGATAGTTGAATACAGACCTATGACGTCAATTGGGTATAATCACCTAATAAAACATAACTATAACGAAGTGCTTATGATAATATTCTGAAGGATATTAATATTAGTTTTGCATATAAAACGGCAATTTTAACAAAAGCCTGTTTTCTGAAATAATATTTAAGGTTAGGTCAATGTATTTTATGAAAAGTGGTTCTTATTTTCTATTAAATAACGTTTATGAATAAAAAAATACACAACTGTAAAATTGCTAACGTGAAAATATTCTTAAATACGTATTTAACGCTGGGTAGCCTTTACCATAAGTGATCATCGTATTAGTGGTTCAGCAGCTTGACTAGTATTAGGATTGTACCGAAATATAGAGCTACATACATCGTGAACGTGGTACGACAGCGGCTCCCCTGACATCATCTCTGTCATCAGAAGACAGCTGCCCCGCAACCATCGATGCTACTCACGACTCTGCTAGAGTGACTGTCACCAGCCAGTGTCACTCTTATGCGACCTCTTCGGTGGTTCCAGTGACTTTTTAACAAAACTAGTCGGTGCCACTTGCTGCGCTGTCATTCGTATACAATATGGAAGAGACATCAACGCGCAACCTGTCAGCAACGATTCATGTAAAATTTTTACGAGAGGTATCAAAAACAAAAATGTGCCATTTCTTAGAAAAGTGCAATCTAGCTAACCTAACCTACACGGTCAAAATGTATAGAACATAACCGACGAAAAATGTCAACGGAGTTCCGTCCAGAATCATGAAACAGGTTAGTTTTGTGCCTTAAGGCATAGCTTTATAATTTTGCAGTCTGATATCATTAGATGACAAGTGACCGATGTTACACATTAAATACAAATTTATAACTGTTTCTAGGAATTGCGCTTGTCGTTAGAAAAGTCTTC
This sequence comes from Apamea sordens, assembly GCA_945859715.1. Taxonomy (NCBI): domain Eukaryota; kingdom Metazoa; phylum Arthropoda; class Insecta; order Lepidoptera; family Noctuidae; genus Apamea; species Apamea sordens. Next base: position 5,874,029 of record OX244006.1, on the reverse strand, counting down.
TCAAGATCAAAGACAGGCGCCGGATCACTTAGAAACCTGTTTTATTAAATGCGTAAAATATTGCGCTTGATACCCATTTTTTAATTACATAATGTTACTTCTTACCTATAATATGCAGCATGACTAATACTCCAATTGCCTTAAGCGGCCAAGCAAACTGGAAAGTCCATTATCATCATCTGCTTAGCCTCTTACCAACTATCTTGGGGTCGGATTTCAATCTAACAGGATGCAGCTGAATACCAGTATTTTACATGGAGTGACTGCCTATCTGGCCTCCACAACCCAGTTACTGGGTAAAACGATACCCTTGGTAAGACTCGTCAAACTTATGGGCTACTGATGACCTGCAATGCCTGTCAGAGATCCACGAAAGACAGTCGGGACCAACGTTTTAACCTGTTTTAAAATATATATCTTTGTTTCTGTATCTACAGCAAAGTCACATCCACACTAAGATATCGCCGCATCAAAACCACGGAAGTAGCCACAGTACGGCCGCCTCTTCCTGTCTTTTTAACTTCCTTGCCAAATTGTACCTTTTTATCAAAGTTTTTTGGCATTTTTTTTATCAGCAAGTAAACAATTAAGTCGGATGGAGCTCGTGCCACGTCAGCTGCTCCGACACACTCTTGCTTTCTTTACGATTTCGCACCATGTTTTCGCATAGAAAGTGTTCATTATATATCTAATAGACATCTGTGCTTGATGACAACTGTTGTTAGGAATAGAAAAGCAGCCGATCTGTTCTTTTTAAAATATCACCGTTATGACTTAGGTAAAGTGAGCCAAAGTGAGCTGTCAGTAGTGTCAATCACAAATATCTTGATTTAAAAGAGTGTCCGTGGAGTTTCTTGCCCGTTCTTCTCCATAGAGATCTACGCTTTGGAATGGGCAACTAGCTCCAACTTTCTGACTAACTGACCGACTATTTAATTTTGACAATTCAAAAGTGCCTGTAAATGGTTTAATTGAAATAAATGATTTGAGTTTGAGTCTAACATCTGAGGCTAACCACCAGCTCCTATTATAAGAGCTGGTGGTGCTGGTTAAAAAGATAATAGCAGGACAGAAGTCAAACTGCACTGCTTTTTTGTTCTATGACTGAGTACAAAAAAGTAGTGCAGTTGATTTCAAGCTCACCTAAGTTTTCATGGTGAGATTTTTACAGAATCGGGACCAAAGTTGCAAGGTCGAGCTAAAAAACAAAATCGACCTATACCTAGATATTGGCGCCGATTCTGTTGTTCACACACTAAACTAAATTTAAGTAATTACAGTGCATCTTTTTCTTTCTATTTCATTAAGAAAAGGACAGAAGATAAATATTAGTTTAGTCCTGTCAATTAGTCAGTTAATAAATAATAAAATTACCCTGGTACATTTATTTGACACTAGCTGCGCCCCGCGGTTTCATCCGCATAAGTCTCGATCCCGTGAGAATATCGGGATAAAAAATATCTTTTGTCCTAATCCAGGTCATGTTCTACCCATGTGTCAAATTTCATCCAAATCCGTTCTGCCGTTTTCGCGTGAAAGCGTAAAAACAAATATACAAAAAATCTAATCTTTTCTCTTTATAATATTAGTTTAGACATTATCGTTACGCAATTATGTTGTACTGTAATGTATGAAATGAAGTCGACAGGTACCGAAGGTTTTAAGATTTCCGCCGATCTATTCTGTGTTTACTTTAAGCTCACTTCATCTAAGTTTTACGGTCACATTTTTTACAGAATAGATCGGCGGAATTGCGAATGATCTTCTCTTCTTCTACTTTAAAAAACCTTAAATTCATTTATTACAAGACGGACCTCTAGAAGGGTCTAGAAATATGAAATTAAATTGGTATTGGTGTGGTATATGAAATTTTTCACAAGAGTTTTAAAACGAAATTGAGCACTAAGGAAGGATTTTTGAAAATGTATGTATATGTCGCAGCCAACTGGTTTAATTAGCCGATTAGTTAACCGCCTAGCTTTTCAACTAAACGGCGGCCTTTCAACTAACGGCCTGAACAATATTCAATAAATTATAGTTTAGGTTGTACTGTACACTGGTGTTGTAGGTGTAACTGTAACCAATCACGTGCGAGCCGAATTGGTCGCAATAACTAAGCCAGAGCACCCCGACCAAATGGGTTAGATTAGAACTGTGATCAACCGCGTGCGAGCTAAGAGAGCGAAGCGATGCAAGCACTACTCCCAAAGACCAGGCGGTTGACTAAACGGCTAATTTAACCAGTTGGCTGCGACACGATTATAAAAAGGGGATCCTTGTACAGAAGGCACGTATGAGAAGAGGCATTTGCCCCTCAGTAGGACAACAATAGGCTGGTATTAATATTATTATTGAGCTAAATATTATTATATTAATGGTTGTCTGATTAAATTAATTATATTTTTTTTAACATATCTTGGGACACACATGTCCCTGTCCTTTGGAAGGCGTACGAGGGGCCGAAGCCAACTCGCAGAGGCCCCTTAGGAAATTCTATTGTAATGTGGCACCACCCGACGATTATCCCTGTATGCACTGCAAGTGCACCCAAGGACAACCCCCGGTTAATGTAGAACTATTACAGGATATGGAAAAATACAAATTTGGGCTATGGGTTTGGGTGGCTAAAGTAGACTGGTTACCAATAACTATGGAAGAACTATGGCCCCTGCCTGATCAATGTCAGGGGGTGACTTGCACGCTCAATAATGGGCCTCCGAAAACGGTCGCTAGCACATAGTGTCGTAGCGACAAGGGGGCAACATGTCCTGAGGTGCTTATGAGGAGTGGAGAGGTATTCCACGGCTATCAGGACAATCCCGGAAGTACGGTCAAGATCCCTACCAGCATCTTACTGAAATACTTCCTCCCTCCGAGCACGTTTGCTCTTGCGAATCTCAACTCAAGCCAGCCAATAAAGGCAAGAATGAGGTGGAAGCTCTTTTCCTCGTCAGTGTTCACTCCAGCCGCTCAATAAAGGCAAGCTAGAGGTGAGGAACAAGACTTCTCCCGGGAAATAGGGTCCGTGGGGTCGCTGCTGCCCAACAGCTCGCCACATGCTGCCCTGCGGGTTCCTGTAGGTATCTCTCTTGGTCTGGCTCCTCACCCTAGTTCTGATCCGGCAAAGTAAACTCTTCCGTCACAGACCTAGAGTTTAGAGCGCGCAAGCCCCACCACGACGTCAACGTAGAGTTACGGCGGTGGGGTAATTATATTATTATTATATTTAGGTCCCTACGTAAATAGAAAAGTTCTGAATTAGATTGAATAACTTAACTTTAAAATTTTTTTCGTAACTTTTGAACATGTAATTGGTACGAGTGACGCTTGGATCAAGTTATTGGCCCGGCTGCCTTTTAAACTTTAAAATCAAACCAAAGTCACTCAAAACAATAATTTCGCTTTTCAAAAACCTCTAAAACAGCATCAATTTCACAAAGATGAAATACATAAAAACAGATTAAATTGATAGCAGTAATGTGATGTGCAACCAAATGGCGCGGAACGCTGCACCAAGTCGTAAAAAAAAAACTAAAAAAAACTGTGCGATCTCGTGCTAGATAATTAAGGCTTTCGAGGTATTTATTACGAAAAAAGTTTTTTACCTGAGATATCTAAATTCTATGAGTACAGGTGGCTGTTTTAAGTTTTACGATTGTGATAAAGTTAATGTTTTTAGTCGGTGAATAGTAACCTTAGACTATTTTATTGAAGTAAATAAAGATTATGACGTATTTTTTGCTCGAAAACATCAGAAACTCAGATAGCTATCTACTGGACATTTATTATAAAAAAAGACACGATAATACACGTTTCATATTTAAAATTATACCACCACTTAGATACCTACCAATAACCATGTTAATATTTTTATGTGTTTCTAATGAAGCAATGAATGTAATTAAAAACACCCAATTTATTTTTCTTTTTTTACAGGCGTGATGTTATGTAATATCTCTGTATTTCCTAATTTGGTTTGTGATCTATACGTACTATTGCCAAAATCTATGTCTGACCACCGTAAGGACTATTCCTGCTTGCAGCGCATACTATTAGTCAACCTAAAAAGGATTGTCTTTTGTTTTACTTATGGACGCAGCTGTGGTCATCATGTGCACGGGATTTTGTTTTCAAAATAGTCAGATTTAGGTTTGGCAATAGTACCTGCCCCTCAAGTAAGACGGCACACGGTGGTCATGTGCTGCCTTGCACCCTTGCATAGTTAGGTTTTGGAGAAACCCCATTGCAGTCTCCCCAGAGGTGTGCTCTAATCATCTACAAGCGTTGCGCAGAGAGGGCTCCGGATTGGTCTTTTGAAATGTAACGGTGCCCATGTGAAGATGGTAACCACCGGGGTGGTTTTAGTGAGGTAAAAATCCCACACTCCCTGGTTTTATCCCCAAGGACCGGACGGCAAAAAAGTACCCTAAGGAATTTCAAGATTAAACACAAAAATCTACAAAATTCTACAAACGAATACTTTTGAAATACCGACTTATCTTTAGATTAACTTAGGTACATACAAGTGTTAAGCAAAAATACTAACTCAATAAGAAAGCAAAACGAGCATTTTTTTTTTTTATTTGCATCACGCTGTATACGCAGGCCTGTCACATACGTGCACCGAATCTATCGGATATGTGTAAGCGCTAAAAAACAGCGGACTCCGCGTTTTTTATCGAAACTTCGAAAGAAATTGTAGAAAAAAAAATACGATTTCGCAGATGTTGGTTTTATAAATTTCTTGCACGTGTTTTGATATTTCAGGGTTCTTTGGTGATTAACTTGATGAAACCATTTTCATTTTAATTAACAAATCGTACATTTTATGACAGAGACGAAATAATATTGGCTGTTTGTGCATGTGAGTTTAAATGTTTGTAAATGCACCCACGATACAGGAGTAATTCCTAGTGTGGGGCAACGTTTTTAAAAGATAAAAGAAAAAAAATAAAGGTTATGTACAGACGCCAGCAGGTTAAGCTACCCGAAACTGACAAATTTTCCCAATCAAACTTGAACCTTAATGCTTCAGCGATAAAGTTGAAAATCTATTAAAGAAATTTGACAGATTGTAGTAGCTTGATGAGCTGGCATCTGTACCTATTAATACTGTAACAAAAAACTAAAAAGGAAAATTATGTTATCACAAAAATCCCAGTGTTATGCATAATTTTCTTTCAACATAATATAGGGTGGCAGGGACCGACGCGCAGCCTCTTAACATGGATACAGTACACGATTCTGACCCCCTCGTCTAGAATCATGTGCAGAATTGAGGCCATGAGAGGCACAGTGGTCTAACTGAAAAAAAATTAACTAATTTTAGGCCACTGTGGCGCTATGTCTTTACAGTTTAGAGCAGAGAGCCACAGTGGCCTAACTGAAAAATATTGAACTCATTTTTAGGCCACTGTGGCGCTATGACTTTTACAGTTTAGAGCAGTTTTTTCAAATAAAGTCAGTATTGAAAAAAATACAGTTAGGCCACTGTGGCTCTCATGGCCTCAATTCATGGTTAGGTACAGTTTGTGCGACCATGCCAATATAGATGACATGTTGGTTGTTGCATGTTGGTTGTTGTTGTTGGTGTCATGTTGTGGTACCTAATTACCCCATGACCGTAATCTGTCTTATGATGACTTCGTTTCGGTAATAATTGAAAACTAAACAGTTGAATGTCAATCAACCATGTCAATCATGTCAATAATAATTAACTAATAAATAATTGAATGTCTACTGCTGCGAAAACGAAATCGGCGGAACCCAAACACACAAACGGTCTCACACACTTTTTTCTGAACTCAAGTGTGCGGTCTCCAAATCTATGAAATCGTCCAAAAATATAAAAATAGACTTGCTTAGTTATAAATGGATAGAAAACGATGCACAATAATGATGGCAAAACATTGTTTACGATCATATTAATAGTTCATTTGCTAAATTGAGTTTTAAAATGTAATTTTAACATCGTCAATAAAACCTTTGAAGTGCCGTATTAATTTTAGTTTTGACCATTAGTGAATTTAGTTCTGCACTAATTTATAAAATGTGGAACGGTTTTTTTGTTTCGCCTTTACTGTCCCACTGTTGGGCAAAGGCCTCCCCCAAGTCCTTCCAGGGACTTTTTTCGGCTCCTCGAACCAGCCCGGACGGTACGCGTCCAGGGCCAATCCGACAATTTTGTAAATGAGTGACATATTTGTAAGTATGATAGATGCTGTTTAATAAACCTTACAATTATGTAAGAATTTCACAAGTAAAAATATTACAAATATACATACATATATACATATGCAGAAAACGCTTGTAGATTTCGAGGACAATATTGTATCTATAAAGTAACTAGCTGACCAGGCAAACGTTGTTTTGCCATATAAATTATTTCTAGCTGCCCGGCGCTACTTCGTTCGCGTGGTGTCCTACCCCCTACCCTACTCCTACCCTACTCCTACACTACTCCTTCCCTACTCCTACCCTACTCATACACTACTCCTACCCTACTCCTACCCTAATTCTAACCTACTCCTAACCTACTCCTACCCTACTCCTAACCTACTCCTACCCTACTCCTACACTACTCCTACCCTACTCCTACCCTACTCCTACCCTACTTCTACCCTACTCCAACCCTACTCCTACCCTACTCCTACACTACTCCTTCCCTACTCCTACCCTACTCCTACACTACTCCTACCCTACTCCTACCCTAATTCTAACCTACTCCTACCCTACTCCTAACCTACTCCTACACTACTCCTACCCTACTCCTAACCTACTCCTACACTACTCCTACCCTACTCCTACCTGCTATAAACCTCACGGAGCCCGAGACCTTTCCAACGAGTGCAAAACCGTGGAAATTGGTTCGTGCGTTCTGGAGTTATAGCGTCAGGAAGGAAAACCCGACTTTTTTTTAAATAGTAGATTGTAAGTTACAATTTACATAAAATGTAAGTTTTTGTTGAAGATTCTTAAATCGAGGGTAGATTTCAAAAATCTTAGAATTTTAAAATATTTAGAATTTGGTTTTAGCATTCGGTTTACAAAATACTTTTCTATTTGTTTGATTCATAACGAATGTCATGGAGCACAATAATAAAATCACGATTTTGTCTCAAATATAGAAGAATACCTAAAGATGTTTTATTCGGTCGGTTTAGTAAAAAACTAACTCACGATATTTTCCGAAATCCATTGAACGTAAAATCTGTCACATCAAAAGTAAAGTTTATCCTTTTACGAAAAACTCGCCGTTGTCGTTCACTCATAATTAATTAATTATATTCTTTATCACTACTATTACTACTTCCACTACTAGTTATTAGAACCATTATTTAATGTACATATAACTTTTTATAAAAATAAATATCTTATCTTAATTGTAATAAGATTACAATTAAGATAAGAAATTTATTTTTCAAAAATAAGATATTATTAGATAAGATATTTTTTCTAAATAAAAATCTTATTGAGGGGCCCGTGGCTAAATAATAACAGCCGCACAGGTCGATCGGTCAGGTTAAGCTACGCTTGCCGCGGTTGGTCTGTGGATGGGTGACCATCTTTACATACCGAGACCCCTCCGTGCCTCGGAAAGCACGTTAAGCCGTTGGTCCCGGCTGTCATTCGTGGATCTTTGACAGTCGTTACGGGTAGTCAGAAGTCCGAAAGTCTGACAACCAGTCTTACCAAGGGGTATCGTATTACCCAGTAACTGGGTTGTGGAGGTCAGATAGGCAGTCGCTCCATGTAAAATATTGGTATTCAGCTGCATCTGGTTAGACTGGAAGCCGACCCCAACATAGTTGGGAAAAAGGCTAGGCAGATGATGAATTGTAATCTTATTATAATTATTATTTATTTATTGCATAATTTAAGTAAATGATTTTTTTTTCTGATGATTTGGTTATGTAGCTATAGCTAGCCTTATAGTAACTTATTTATTCATTTCAAATTATTTGTTAATTTTGGTCATAGAGCAACACGGGCCAACGCAGACCGCGTTGCTCTATGATTTTGATACTCGTAAATGCTCGTCTAGTGGGAACCACTGATCTTTTAATTTATGTTTTATCTGCGGATAATGCAGTGGACTGCAACATTATTACTTAAAGTTTTGTTAACCTTATGTATTATATGTAGGTAAATCAAATAAAATAACAATTAAATTGAGGTACAAAATTGTTAAGTTCTGACACAAGGCGAGTCAACCTGTCGAGTGTCGGAATTGTTCTACAATTTACAAAATATGTAAAGTAATTAGAACTATGCGTTCAATAAAACAGTTTTCCTTACAAATACCTACCTATATAAATTGTCACATGTAAAATTGTAGGTACAATTTTACAATTTTGTCAATTTTCCACCATGGTAAATTTGTAAGTTGTATTCTTTATTAAACAGAAACTTGTAGATTTGTAACTTGTAAAATACAATTGTAACAATTTGTAATGTTTATTAAACAGGGCCCAGGAGGGGCAATTCTCGGACTCACAGGATTGGTGGTCAGGAGGGCATTAAGGATCCTTAAAGTACGACACACAGGGGACTCAGCTCTGGCGACAGTTTTAGATGACGGCAGTGCGAACAGATAGAAGCCTTGTCTGCATCTCCCGAGTGGTTCTCTGATATGGACATTATCAGCTTGGCTCCTATCATATATTGCCATGCTTGGCTGTTCATTATCGCGGATCTTCAGAAGCCCGAAAGTCTGACAACGAGTCCTACGAAGGGGTATCGTATTACCCAATAACTGGGTTGTGGAGGTATGATAGGCAGTCGCTCCATGTAAAATACTGGTATTTAACTGCATCCGCTTAGACTGGAAGCCGATCGGAACATAGTTGGGAAAAGGCTACGCAGATGATGGTATCATACTAGCCTTTGGCGCTAAACTACACTTTAAGAAAACGAACAAATAAAAACAAAAAAACTCAGTCTTTAATCAGAGACATCTTACAGTTAAACCGAGAACTAGCTGTCCATTATTCATATAGATCACAATAGGTGGCGCTACTTCACCTTTAGGTAGCCATATTGCATTATAGTTCTAAGTGTACTCAACAGATGGCGTTACGCTGCTCTTTTATTTCTGAAATAGGCTTTCTTAACTTCATTAAACATGTCATTATATAATTCATTAGAGTCCTTCTGTCTTTTGCAATTGAATTCACTCGTTGTTACGCAGACTGGTCGACTTCCATCATATTTGCTACTGTTGTATTCGATCCCGAATTTCTTCAGTTCTTTGAGCAAGTCATTAAGACATGCGCACTGCCATGGATTTAGATCCATCAACAATTTCTTTATTTTTCCTCCAGAGTTTCTGAGCTCGAGACAAAAGTTATCTGGCAAATATGTTATTTTATTGCTCGATAGATTCAAATTCTTCAAGGGAATTCCTCTAAAAGCATTTACTGGTACATCTTCAATTTGATTTCCATACAAATCTATTGATATCAGTTTTGGCATATTTTTAAATAGATTATCGGGTATGATTTTGATCCTGTTACGCTTCAAGTCAACCTTTACAAGATTCTTTAACGTTGAAAAAATATTATCATTAATACTCTCAATAACATTAGCTGTTAAATCCAGTAGTTCTAAACTATCCAGATTAACAAAAGTGGCAGGATTGTCAAGAGTCGATATTTGATTCGTAGACAAAGTCAATTGTTTCACAGTTCCCATGTTAGGTTTCGTTGCGAATGCTGGAACTTCGGTTAAGAAGCATCTATCCAGATTAAGGATTTCTAACTTTTGAAATGCATTTAATAAAATGTCGGAAGAATCTTCCATATTGTTTCTAGAGAAATCAATAAATGTAATGCTTGGACTCTGATCAAATATGTAAGGAGTTAGATCTTTCCCTACAAGAGCATTGCTTGATAAGTCTACATAGTTCAACTTGGTTAAAATGTCAAATATTCCCAGTTCCAGACTGTTTATTCTGTTCCCTCTTAAATCTAAGAGTTCTAGATTAGTAAGCTGATCAAATAGTCCCAAAGGAAAGTCTGTTAGTTGATTGTATGAGAGATTTAGATGAGTCAGTTTTTTTGGTTCATCTATAACGCCAAGTCTGAGTGTTTGAATCTTGTTTAAGGACATATCAAGGTAGGTTAGTGAAGTGAGATCATTGAATGATTCAAAGTCAACGCCAGATAACTTGCATGCTCTCAATGTAACCGATGTAGTTTTATTATTATCTGATACTAGACCTCTTACAAGTTCATAATCCGACTTTCCTGCAGTGCAAACGACTTCTTTTGCATTAGAAGTTTTGCATTTTGGCTTCGCTTCAATTATGGCTAGTATTGTAAGTAGAGCAGCTAGAGTATTTCTAAATACAGCCATATCTGGAATCAGAAAATAAAACATTATATTATCTGTTTTTGTAACTTTGTACAATATGCTAATTTATGTTTCGCCCGTTGAAGTTTATGTCTGTAGTTTTTTACCAAATTAAATTGATTATTCTATAAATAGTATATCGGAATGACTTTTACACGTCACATTAAAAAAACTTGTTGGAGTCGTCATTTCCTATCAACAGGGGCAGTAAGATAGGCAGCCTGAATGGTGAAACAAACTCAGGGTTAAAACCTTATTTATAGTACAGATATATTTTGCTCAAATCATCAATCAATTTGGAGACCATGTAGATAGTGTCTGAAATGGTCTTTTGAGGAAAGAACCACACATATTTCAGTGGAGCAGTCCAGTCAGTAATCGTGTAGATCAACTATTGTCAGACATTCTTATTCTATTATTGTTTTCATGTCTTGTTATAGCTCTGTTACGGTTTTCGTATAGCAAACTATAGTTCAACGCCATCTAACAGACTAGACAAAAACCACTTACCTACAAATAACTATAAAAATAAGTAGCACACACACATTATGTACTTTGTTTTTTCCTTATTTCTATTATTCACTCATTTCTGACAACTATATAAACTAAGAATAAGTAGTAATAAGTAGTATTTGAACACCTATTAAAGTAGGATATGGTATAAAGAACTTGTAATTATGTATTTTGTAACCACCCTTAATCAAGCAAATAAATTATTTGAATTTGAGTAATATTTAAAAATAACATCACAATTTACCTCTTAAATTTCCGGTGAATCGTCAGCCTCACCACCAATATCACAAATTCTTTACAATTCACTTGACACTAAGGTTATCATCTCATTGTAATCAATATAATTTACATATCAACATACGTCTCAAACATATGGTCAAAATTATTCACAAACAAGATGATATGTTTAGGAGCGACTCGCGTGTAGCAAAGCCGGTCTTTACAAGTATAATGAAGTTAGTGTCATGTACCTCTTGATATTTCTTGTGGTTTGGGTTTTCCCAGTTCCATTCATTCATTTAGCAGGAGTTTCCAATTAGCTATCGAACTGCATTCGTGCATATTGTGAATAACTTCATGGGGTATTCGAAAGTTTAACATCGTTAGTAAATTAGTAAAGTATGAGGTAGTTATCTAGATCATGGGATTTAATAACTAGTCTCAATTATTTATTAAAAAAATGATAACACACTTTTTTTCGCTTCTTTGTTAACGCGTAATTCTGTTTCTAACTTAACATCATCTATAATTATTTTCGGGCTCGTGGCTAAAAGATACACGTCGCTTGCCACGGTCGTTTTGGAGATGGGTGACCATCCTTAACATATCGGGACCCCTCCGTGGCTCAGAAATCACGTTAGGCCAATAAAAGTGTAACAACCCGTCTTAGGAAGGAGTATCGGTATCGTGTTACGCAGTAACTGTGTTTTAAAGGCTATATAGATAGGCAGTCGCTTCATGTCATCATCTGCCTAACCTTTTCCCAACTATGTTGGGGTCGGCTTCCAGTCTAACCGCAGGCAGTCGCTCCATGTAAAATACTGTTATTCAGGTGCATCCGGTTAGACTGGCGGCCGACCCCAACATAGTTGGTAAAAGGCTAGACCATTAAAAATAACGCGTCACAGTACCAAATGTATTTACAAAATCTGTTAATTGGTTGGGCATTTGTTTGATTTTCCTAAATGTCAAAACTCAAGAGGTGATTACGAATATATAATATATAGACATGTCTTATGAAACATTTACCATAAATAAATATCTTATCTAAAATATTGTGAAAATTGCTTGAAGAAGTTGTTTGAAGATCTTGTGAATGTGATGATCAGAGAAAAAAAATGCAATTCCACGTTTAGCCATTTTGCAGTGAGAGAATTACAAGGGTAATGAGGATGGTAGTGGTGATATTGTTGAAGACGTTACGGTTTATCTTCAAAATGTATCTCACAAAGTCCAAGTTAATTAAGAAAACAAACAACCAGAATCTTTATTAACGAAGACACTTGAACTTGACGAAAGCACCGATCTACTACGTCGTGACGTATCAATGCAAGAACATAGTTCATCGTTCAGTCGCTAGATGGCGTTATTTTCAAATCTATTAACAAATTAATCAACGCTAAACTTCATCATAGTATGTAAATTCCAAAGCGTTATGTACGCTTCCCACTCACGCCCACTCATCAAATACTCACTCATTAACACTATACAACCTTGACCTATTAAATCTATTACCTATAATATGACTGCTATCTTGTAGTATTGTTATTCGTATACGAATGTTTAAGTTTCAAGTAACTAAGATCTAATACCTCTCTTACCTCTCTCTCTCTAATATCTCTCTTTGGCTTTCTGCCAAAAGGCAATGTCCTTAAGATAATTAATTACTTAGAAATCATTCACTATGCGTAATTTATTGACTACCTACGTAGTCGTATAAACGACAGTACCTAGATTATTGACATTTCTCAATGTCAACATTAAAATAAAACACCAAAAACAACTGCGATATATTTTTATTAATGACTAATGGTATATAAATTAATTCTTACACGTAAATTTACAAAATTACTCATCCTTTATTACATCACTATTTAAATTCTCGTCTTCAAGTCGCTCGGTAGTGGGTACTGATGTTTCATCAACGGTATCATCACCTTTTTCCTTTAAATCAGAATCTTGTACTTCATCGAAAGTATTAAAATCTATTGAAGAATCTTTTAAAGTGGCACGTTCTTCAACATTTTTACTAACATTTCTTGAAATATCTAACTCACTTTTCAATCTCTGTATTAATAATAATAATAATAATAATAATAATAATAATAATAATAATAATAAATTTATTTAGCTAAGTTTACATTCGAGTGGATTGAATTCCTAGACCTCACACTAGGATTCCCTGTGTTGTGAGATCCAGGGTCCTTCGTTCCGTTAACAAGTTCACATAATATGATACATTCTTAAACTTAAAACCTAAAATAGGTATGTAATGAGTTATGTATGGTGATGTGATTTGTGCCAGTTGTGTTAGTGTTGTAATAGTGTCTGTATGCTATAGGTACGTATGTAAGCGAGTACACTTATGTATTCGTGAATGGTCAATCTGTGTGAGTTTTACTTATACTACGAGACTTTCTGTCATATCGTAGTCCAGTGTTAGCAGCCAATTTGTTACCGTCACTCTGCATTTTTTTTGTGTTAGTTTTAGTATTCTGTGTAGATTATTGAGTTTTGTGTATATGTGAGGTCCCATAAAACCGTAAGATCTTCTGCCGATGGTTTTCCGACATCGGATTTTATCCCAATTTACCCTTCGGCTTGAAATGACACAAGTGCTCAAGGCAGTTTTATGGAATCGTAAGGTGACAGACAGTATGTAAAGCTGTCTAACCCTTAGTACTCCCACTTCAGTATATAGTTTGTTCGTGGGGTACCGGTACGGCCGTCTATAGGCAACTTTTAGTAGAGCACGTTGAGCTCGTTCTACTTTAATTAGCGAGGTCTTGCCTGCACCACCCCACGCTACTATGCAGTAATTGAGAATGGATTGACAGAGGGAGAAGTAAATCATCTTCAGGACAGAACCATCAGCAATCTTGCCTAGTCGTTTAAATATACGCAGCATCGTTCTGATCCTCCCCCTTAAAGCGCTCAGGTGTGCGGACCACGTCAATCTATTGTCTACAATGACTCCTAGGTATTTAATAGAGTCAGTTTGTTCAATGTAAGGACAAGAACACTGGTCGGAACTAATACAAGAGTGCAGCCGTAAACAAGTTACTAACTTAGGGGATGAACGTTCGGAAATAGCAAAGTTGATTGCCTTGGTTTTTTCAATGTTCAACGACAAAAGATTATATTGGAGCCAGTTCGCAACAGCCTTAACCCCGTCTCCAACCACGCGTTGCACTTCATCCCATGTTTTTCCATGAAAAACTATGGCGGTGTCATCAGCATAAGTGAAAATTTTAGCCTGTGGAAGGTTCATGCTGCATAATCCATTTATGTAAACAATAAAAAGAGTGGGACCGAGCACGCTTCCCTGGGGAACACCAAAATGTACGGTGGTTGAGTCACTACAATGTTCCCCCAGCACAACCCTTTGCGTTCTATCACAGAGATATGAGGTAAACCAGTCCAAAGCAACGCCACGAATTCCTAGAAGTGAAATTTTCTTGATAAGGATTTTTCTGGATATAGTATCGAAGGCTTTTGCAAGGTCCAGGAAGATCCCAGTACATGCCTGTCCTTGACCTAGGTTCATAGTTATATAGTCGGCTAAGTTCGTTACTGCATCTTCCGTGGACCTGCCAACCCGAAAGCCATACTGATTATCCGATAGTAACTTATTTTTTTCTAAATATGCCAGTAGTCTCTTGTTGACAACTTTCTCAAGGATTTTTGAGAGGGCTGTCAGCAGAGAAATTGGGCGATAGTTTGCGGGAGTTTTTGGATCTCCACTTTTAAATATTGGACAAATATTTGCAATTTTTATGCAGTCGGGTACTACACCTGTACTCAAGCTTAGATTGCATAAGAAGGCAATCGGCCCCACCAATACATGTGCGCACTGCTTGAAGAATGCGTTATTAATCTTATCATAACCCGATGCTGACGTAGTTTTAAGATGAGTAATAATTGTAGATATCTCTTTTTCGTCAGTCGGAGCAAGAAAGAAGGAGTTTGGACTAGTGTGTAGCGTACTATATTGCTCATTGTTAGAGGCCAGTTCAGTTTCAGTCATGTCAAGTTGTCTAAGAGTTTTGGCTGCAAGGTTTTCGCCAACGGTTGAAAAGTATTTATTAATGTTATTTAGTGTGGGGACTGGGTTGTCACAGTCAGTTACTAGCTCAGACTTTCCAGTTTTTTTATTTTTGATATTGCAAATTTTCTTAATTTCATACCATAATTTTTTACAGTCGCCGTTAGTTTCCATTAGTAATTTACGGTCATGATCTTGTTTCAGATTGGATAGTATATTGTTGCAATAGTTTCGATATTTCCTATACTCTTGCTGAATGATAGGGTTATCACGATTTTCCACTTTCTTCGCATTCGTGTGCATTAAGTCACGTCGTCTTATGCACTTCAGAAGGTTTTTAGTAATCCATGGCTTTATAATGACGTCTGAGCTGCGACATACACGAGTAGTGGTGTGCTGATTTATTTTACTAGAAAGTGTTTCGACAAATTTTTGGAATGCATTAGAAACGTCTGAACATTCAAGAAGCCAATCCCAGTTTACATTTCCAATATCTTTTTTTAAATTTTTGTAGTCGATTCGCGTATGTCGTTTCTCAGCCCTGGTCCTAGCTAATTCTCGGTGAATGCCAAAGACAACCGTCTCATGATCCGTTATGCCAGTATCACATACAATTACAGTAGCTGGCTTTTGGGTTTTGATCATGACATGATCCAAACAGTTGCCTCCACGCGTCGGAAAAGTATGTCCTGGAAAAAACCCATAGTGACCAGTTAAGTCTAAGTAGTCGGAGGCGTGTCTGTCAGTGCCACCCGATTTTATATCAATGTTCAAATCCCCTACAATAGCACAAGTGTTTGCCGTACATGTCTCCATCAGTTCTGTTAAGGATTCACAGAAGTTATTTATATTATAAAATGATGGTGACCTGTATATGGCTATCAGAGATAGTTCGTTACTGACATTGACCACCAAACAGTTCGAGTCTTTGCAGGGTGGTTCTACGACAGAAGCCTGGAGAGATGACTTTGTATAAACAACTATTCCATCGTTTTGGTTAAGGTAAGTTTTGGAACAATGATAGTCGTAGTTATTAAATTCGAAATGGGCGTTACCGTCGTTAAGCCAACACTCTGTTAAAATAATTATATCGGGCACAAAAAGCAGTCGGCTCATGAGAACAGCGAAATTATCAAAATTCTTTTGGATACTGCGTATATTTTGAACTACAACCGAGTACTGACATCCTGTATTGCCTATGTGCAACCTACACTCATCTATAGAATATAGTTTTAGGCTAGTTGTAAAGGCCGATTTGTCGATTTCGTCAATAACTTGTGCTAAATTAGCCATTAGAATACATAAGTTGGTGTATCAATATTTGTCTCGATGAGTTATATTGGCCGCTCCACAAAGAAGCTAAGTATATTCGGAAGCGGTGTTGATGTGGTGTAGTATTTATGGTATCAGTTGAGTGCAAGGTGTGCAAACAAGTTGTAATAATAATGTGTATTACATAATGAGGTTTATAAAACGTGTATAAGTGCGAGTATAAGGTATGGGGCACATTATTAATAACTGTAGGGTGTATTATATTTATAGGTATAACAAATATGTGAGTGATATGTACTATGCATGAAAAAGTTACAAAAAAGTAATTAAATTGACTTAATATAAAGAGGTTTGAGAACTTACGTTTTGATTTTTTAGTATTGGTTACATTCGGATTTGTATGAGATACCTGTATAGCAGATAAGCAGATTAATATAATAAACAGTCATTGATTCGTATCCAATTGTAGATTGCGTAGAGTTTGTTCCGATCTAATGAGAATTGGTTTTGATCCTTCAATTTTCCGTAAGAATATATTTCCATTTGCCGTCCAACAGAACTTGTACTCTTTTTGTTTTGCAAATTCCCTTGCTACATAAAAAAGTTTTCTGGAGCTAGCGGGGAGGTATTCGGCAACATATACTGGACGGCGATCACCGGGTAAACCAATGCACTGTGTGTTCAAACGGCCATCATTAGGGTGGATTTTATTGAAGTCACGTACGCTTGTGATGAGTTGGTTCTTAATCGGAACATTAGTGAGTTCCGCAATGATTGGTCTCACAGAGCCTGGTTTCCCGGGTAAACGATACACGTCGCGCAGTTGAGTGATATTTAGCGGCACGTCAACTGCTGCACCTATCTTAGTGATGATCGTGGATAAGTCTGACGCTGACTCGTTCTCCGATAAGGGCACATTGCGGATCTCGACGCACGACGTCCGGGAAAGCTGTTGAAGGTCTTGTATCTTCATTTCCAAAATATTAATGTTGTCTCTGTAGGCTTGGTTTTCTTTTTTCAAAGCATCAACTTGCTTCGCCATGTCCTCATACTGTTCATTGATGAATTTCATAGATTTAACAATCTCACAGTTGGACTCCTGTATCGCATTATTTTGTAGTTTCATTTCAGCTATCTCGGAGGCCAGCTTCGAGAGACAAGCGCTTTGGTCAGCCGAAAATTTGGTAAGGCGTTCCTCTTGCTCATTTTTCCAGGTCGAAAGCATTTCAAGTATCTCGCGTTTTACGTCCTGAAGTTCATTACCAGGCGAAAATTCCGGGCAAGGTCGCTTATGTCGTGACGTAGTGTTGACACTATCATATGGGCTATTCAATACCGCTTGGGGAATATCCGAATCTGACTTTGCTTGCAATACACTGGTGCTCTGCGATGGCGTAGCCGGAGGCGACCTTGGAATGCGGGGCATTGTATGCAGCAAGTCAATCCAATGTAGACCGTAACACACGATAATAGGCTTGGGGTTACTTGAAGCGATAGTACTCAGGACACACGCGCGCGCGTGTAAGCGGGATGGCAATTATGGCAACTGTCCTGCTTCCCCAAGTGGGCGGGGCACGATCGATGCGTTAGATCACCGGCGTTTAGGCAGTGTGACGACCGGTCAAAATAATTAATATTTTTAATTGTGTTTAAACAATAATGACCACTTTAACTTTGCGGTTACGGGTTAGAGTCTCGTATACACTTTTAACGTATTTATGCGTAAACCGAGCACACGTCCACTCTCAAATAAGACAACGGGCGAAGGGGGAGACAACGGGCGAAGGGGTATTGCTTGAACTACTTCATTTTGGAAATTCATATTAAGCTTGTACAATTGTTCTGAATGTTCCTTCTCTCTTCTCATTTCATTCTTCATGTGTGTATCCTTATATTTTTCAAACTCCGTCATTATTCTCACTTTCGACTCGTACGTGTGTTGTACCATCGAGACTAGAGCAAATAGTTTCTCAATCACTTTATCTTTAACCGCTTTTGATATGTTTGCATCTGATTCTAGGTCTGTTTTTGCGTCGAGAGCCAGATCGTTAGCTGATGATGGGAACCCGAGCAAGGATTTTAAGCCATTCGATGCATTAGACTTTGGTGGAGTCGGACTTTCTACTTTTGGAGGATTAATATTGCTTGTACTGTTTTTATTCCCTTTCTTCGATGTAAAAGCACCATGAGACACCACCTCAGTAAACACACCAGAATTTGGTTTATTAGACTGGTATTCCGCTGTCTTTTTGTTCACCTTCTGAATCAAATCACTTTGCTTCTCCTTCTGTTTTTCAAAAGTACTCTTCTCGATGACTTCTTCATGCAGGATTTTATTTTCTTCTTGAGTCTCTTTGCCTTTGTGGAAAGGGCTTCCAGTTCTATTGGCGAAACTCGTCACTGTCAGCTTAGACATGTCTAGGTATGTCTATATAAGGTGCGTCTTTAAATATGGCGATGAAAATTCGTATCACTGAACTGGATTTTTCACTGACGCTTGTGTCCACTGTGATGACGACCATGGCACTAAGCGAGCGGTCATATGAAATGTTGAACGGTTGGCCTCACCGCTCCAAGTGTGGGTTTCGCTCCTTACTTTTGGTTTGTCAGCGCTTCCTAGGCGTGGCAATGAATTTATTATAAGCAGTATTGATTGGCTGGCGTGGGTCTTAATGCAGTTTGCATTGTAATGTTGACATTACTACGTTTTAGCAAACGTTTAAGATAAAGTTAACGGTGGTTATGATTTAATGGGTTGGTAGTTTGAGTTTTTCATAAAATATAAGAGTTTTGTCGACATTACGTTCTCGAACTTAGATTTTTCATTACCTCATGGGTGGCCTTAATTTTGTTTATAAAAATACTAGCTGCGCCCCGCGGTTTCACCCGCATAAGTTTCGATCGCGTAGGAATATCGGGATAATACGTCTTATGTGTTAATCCTAGTTAAAACTATAAGTATGCCAAATATCATCCAAAATCGTTCAGTAGTTTTGGCGTGAAAGAGTAACAAACATCCACCTATCCGTCCATACAAACTTTCGCGTTTATAATATGTATTAGTAAGATTGTCCGGAATATTGTATATAACTCCACAGTTACTCTTTTAAAAATAATTGGCTTTAACAATGTTTTCAAATTACAGTGGAGGACAGTGTAGCCAAGTAAAAAATAATTATAAATTACTTAATAAAATAGAAAATAGTCTACAAATCTACAGTCTATAAGGCCTACAACGTTCACACATTCACAAAATATAAAAACAATTATATCTACAGGTATTTAAAAATAAAAACCTATTTCTACGAAATGACATGCATTGATATTACAATCACAAATAAAGAGTTGAAATTAGAAATGTAGGAATTTAGCTATTAAACCCACACTAGATTAGAACTTAAACAAATATTGGAATATTCCAATTATGTCATGAGCGGTACTTCAAGTGAATGTCAATAGTCCGTTCTAACCAAGTACAAACGCCAACACATCACGCTATCCGAAACTGTCAAATTTTTCCAATCAACCTTGAACCTAAAGCTTTAGCGATAAAGATGAAAATCTATTAAAGAAATTTGACAGATTTTAGTAGTTTGATGTGCTGGCAACTGTACACTGAATTAATTAACTTGAACGAAGCAAAGCATAATAACAGAGGTTATTAACACGCTTTTAAGGACACTTGTACTAAAACTTGTAAAGTCGAGGTAGGTACTGCTCCTTCTGCCAGGGGTAAGGAATTAAGGATGATTGAGCGAACCCCGAATGATTGAGGGAACACCGTTAAGATTTAGTAGGTGAGACTGACTAACCCCTTCGCCCACACCAGCGGGGTAACAGTCTAACAATAGGAATGGCTTTAATTTTGACATTTCAACAACATTAATTGCGTTACTTACATTGTTGTTTACGTCGTTTTTGTTGTTGACATTTTTCGAATATGTATGTGAAGCAATGGATTAGCAATATAGTTCAAATAAGTAGTATATAGTTCAATCTGTTGATATTGATATCGATTGTTATTGATATCGTGATACGCAATTAGGCACAATTAAAAAACGTACGTACGACCTGCAACAATTAAAAAACGTTAACTACATACTTTCCATATCTTCAGTCCATTGAAGAAACTAATCTTGAAAAGAATTTCATAGCAAAAAAAACCTTATTTTGATGTTTAAAAAAAGATTAAAAATGGGTTAAGTAGCAAGATTTTCTTTTCGAAGAACCTATTTGGATATATTATGTTACATCGACCAACGTGCACTGGGTCTATGTGGTGGATTATTTTAACTCAAAACGGAAAAATTGGTAAAAAAAAAAGATTAAAAAAGGGTTAGCAAGATTTTCTTTTCTAGGACCTAAAATTTGGATATACAGGGCTATTTTTCAAAGACCAGCCAAATTTAAGGATGTGGGACCATCAAACTGAACAACTTTCTCAATGGGACAAATAGCGTAATATTATACGCATATTTTGTGCATATTTAGCCCTTTTTAGTGCATATTTGCATGCATATTTTGGCATTTTGATAGTGCATATAATCCGATGTCTACATATGACCTACTCCTTTGCATAGTGGAATCGAGTTCGAGAGATAACACGGTCCGGAAACTTTTCCCGTAAAAGATCTCGAAGAGGTGATCACAATTGGCCACCGAGATCTTGTGATTTAACACCTTGCGACTTCTTCCTATAATTTCCCTTTGACATTAGACAGCTATACATTTACTACACGTGCATTCTTATTAAAAACATAACTACAAACTCAATACAAACTAACATACGAGTACAATTAAAGAAAAAAACAATGATATACTCGTTTAACCTGAGAGATAGACATAAAAATAAACTTCATCAGCGTACGCACTAATTACTGTAGAAAGACCATATTATTTGAAGGAGCACAGCTGTTCAATAGATTGCCGGACGTTATAATATAAAAGACTGCGATAACGTGAATAAACATATTTAAACATAAGCTTAAGAAACATTTATGTAAGTACATTGTAGCTTCTAATACTCTGAAGGAAATTGAATTGTATTTTACTGTATTATCGTACTTACTACTTTGTATCTCATTAAGTATAAGCGGACTGTAAGTTCTTATGAGAAATAAATTGCCTTATACCGAAAAAATGCACTTCCTTAGCTTATACGGTTAAGATAAGATAAGATTTCTTTATTTGTTTAAACATTGTTTAGATACAAAAGCATGCAAGATATTACGTCGTTTGAGTCCAGTCATGTTTAGATTGAAAATAATTAATAATAAGACAAAAAAAAACAAAAAAAATACCTAGAAATAATAATGAAACAAAAAAAATTCAATTCAATTTATAATTATGAAACTTTGGAAACCAAAAATTATTTTTGTTATAATTTTAAAATTCCAAATAACTCAAAAACTATAATGTCAAACAAATACGAGAATAAAGAAATGTCAAAGTTACAAAATATAATATGTCAAAATTAAAAGATTTATGTCAAATTTATAAGATTGATGTCAAACAAAAATAAAAGAATAATGTCAAAGTTACAAAATATAAACAATTAAACAATGGGTTTGCTATTTTAAATCTTCTTAGAAAAAAAACCAAAGGCACTTTCCTCCCTGTAAAATAAAAGCAAGTGAGGCACGCTTCAAGTTCAGTAGCTGCACTTACGACAACATAATTCACAATACACTAACATATGAATGAACATCAAAACGCACACTACATAAGGCTATTTGCATATGATCGACAGGTGTGACGCTATCTGTCGTCATTCGCAGTGCATCGCCTACATTAGATGTTATCACATTCGTGTGGGGAATATAGGAGTTACAAGTTTCAAGACTGGGTATTTATAGCACTATGGTACTAAGTAATGTGTGATGAGAATTTGCTATGGGAGCTTACCATAATCGAGTCCACTTAACATTGCTGAGAGCGGTGGTGGTAACATTGCGGAGAGTTGTAGGTCGTGGGTTTGATCTCAAGCAGGCACTTTACTTTGTGTAAATTATTTCATCACAACTGGTCTCCGACAGTGAAGAAAAACATCGTGAAAAAACCGGCTTGTTTAGAAGAAGAACCAAATTTTCAAAGACATGTGACTTCCGCCAACCTACACTGGGCCCGCGTGGTGGTTTATGGCCCACTCCCTCTCACAGAGAGGAGGCCTGTGTCCCGCGGGGACATTATAGGCTGATTATGCTAACATTGCTATCCTTTGATGGTCAGCTACTAGTTCCCATTTATGTCTTTTCACGGTGGCTTTGTGACGACTCCAGTCGAGTCTGTTAAAAAGTCTAATGTAATTTTACCAAGGCAGTGGTTGGTGGCAGATGGTTGTGTGAACATGGAACAAGGACAGGAAGATGATGACAAGGGTTTAGCAGTAGAATGATAGAATTCCAGTTTACTGACTGAAAATCACCGTCAGGTGGTAAGCTAAGGCTTGTAATTCTTGTGTTTGTAATTCTCATTAATAGTTTTAAGCTGTTTTTTGTTTTATGCCAATAAACGATATTTTTTTCTTTTTTATATTACTTTAAGTTTCAAACTGCAAGTCCTCGAATTAACACAATCAATAATCTGTTATTCTGAGGGCAAAAGTGAAGGTTGTTGGCAGCGTTCAATACAATCTCTCATTTCCCAGATGAGTATCAAACTATACTGTGCGTGCTCTGACACATAAGCAAATAGGTACACGACTACTCTCTGCCTAAAGTTTTTTAATACTCCGCCAGAGATATTATATGGAGAACTCAGGTGCACTCTCATCTCTCACCCTCATAGTCCGATAGGACGGCAATACAACACGACTGGAGAGAGATCAAGTGGCCTAAAAAGACCGGTAGAAAGGGTTTTAAAAACTGGTTTTTCATTTTAAAGCAATCATTGCTCATTTTTATTTGTAAGCATTAGAAAACCATCAGTTGTAATTAAAACTAAATTAAATTATAGCATATTAATTCTGAAACAAATAATTCATGAAACAAAACGCTTCGACGAAGCAGATTGTGGCCTATTGGTAAGTACACCGCAACCAATTCTACTGGATTGGAATCATTTAAAGTTACACAATACCAAATATGGAAAACGATTACTACTGTAGTTTGAATCATTTCGGAATTGCATTCAGAAACAAAATGTGTTACGCAATTAGGCTGCATTTTAAGCAATAGGTACCTCTAAAAGCTATTCATTCCCAGCAGATCATTAGCAATTCTTCAAATTTTCGTAAAATTTCATTTCATATTTGGTGTAAACATTGCCGCATGAAAAAAATAAAAACCGTAATTTTATCGGTAAATTTTTCATTAAGTACAGTTTTTATTAATCAAATTGGTTTTTTATTTTTTATTTCTACAGTTTAATAAAAAAAATATTTCATTGTGATATGAATTGCACACAGATCATATTATGAATTGTCAGTTTGTGACCATTTTACGATTTTTAATATGATTCATATTGTTATATTTATTTATTGGGTGAATATTTCATTTCGTGCATATTACACGGCAGATGATAAAGATTATATGAAACGCTGAAAGAATTTGAACCTAACGTTGTTTTTGTATAGTTAACTTTATGTTCTATTAGGCACAATCCTTAAAACATCTTTTTTTTAATTAGAAATGCACTAAATTCATAACAAAGTATCTAAAATCTAATTACCATCTGTGTCCCTTTTACCAGATTTTAGTTAATTGTCACATCCTGTTAAAAACTATGTTTGAAGAACGACATTTTTATTACTTATAAGGATAGCAGGATAGTTAATCTATTCAGAGACGATTTATTGTATACGAAGAACATATTTGAGCGGTTTCATACCACTTTGAAAAATGTCCCTACACTTTCCCATAATTACCATTCGACGGTATACTCGATCCGATATTTTAATATTTACGCGTCTCTGTGCACCGCGCTTCGCACAATATATTCGACGGCAGACAACGCTCAGCCACCGACCCGAATACATGCGTGAAAGAGTGATTTTAGCTACGTAAATTAAAGTTCTCCTGTCCGAAAAGTAACGTGGTTCGGAATATTTCTGCATACCGTTCGTGTTATGAAAGGTAGTTGTATTTATTTTTATCAAATGATTATTTTCCAGATGTATTCGGTATAAGTCTCTTTTTCCAATGATAAACTTAACAATGCTGTACCTGTTCCAAATAATGGTAATTTATAGAAAATATTTATGAATCTAATTACCATTCTTCTAATTACCATCGATTACCGTTCTTTTGGATTCGAATGGTAATGAGAAATAACGAACGGTAATGATTATATTCTGTGATTCAATTCTGTAAACACTGCATTTTTCCTTACTTGTCTTATATGGGATATAACGAATACTTACAATATATTTCGCAATCTTATTAGTTGTCTTTGGTTACCAGCACACGATATTTATTTATATTTTTCAAAGTAAAACAAGTACGATAAAATGCACAAGCATTATTAATTTAATTAATAACGGACTAAAAGGCACTAACCTTTTTTACGTTTACGTTTTTACTTACGTTTGTTTGTCCTTCGTCATATATATCACCAATTCTGTCAATAGGCGATATGACCCCAAGAGCCAGGAGACAGTCTGGTGGCCCAGAACAGACCTGAGCACAGCCCAAAGAGATCTCTAAAAGCTACAGCGATTTGCTTGTGCAGCAATCACAAGCTGCATGAGAACTGCACCCACCGCTGTCCTACAGGCCATACTTAGACTGCCTCCCCTACACCTCATCGTGACAGAGGAGGCGGCCCTGTCTGCCTTCAGGCTCCATCTATCAGGAACCCTAAGCAAAGACTCAAGGATCAAGCACATACGCCTAAAGGACGAGGCGATCAAACGGCAGCCAATGATGGCATCACCCTGCGACAAAGCCCCTAAGCAATAGGTACTGCTTCCAAAAGCATTACAACGTAGTGCTTAAAGAGGAGTAGTGCTACTACTCAGGCCCAGGAGAGCTGAGAGTTTACACTGATGGATCAAAGACCGACTGCGGAACTGGAATCGGAGTCTTCTCACACGACCTCAACATAAACATATCCACCCCGCTAGGAATGCTCAACACGGTTTACCAAGCCGAGTGTGTGGGTATAATACAAGCGGCCCATGCCATAACAGCCAGGAGAGTTACGGACACCCATATTCGTATACCTACTCTCTGACAGCGCCTCAGTCCTCCAATCCCTAAAGAAGGGATGCATCACATCAAATCTTATATTAGAATGTCACTTGGCCCTTGAACAGGTAACTAAATCGAACCGCAACACAGTGACACTACAATGGATAAAAGGACACAGTGGATCACTAGGTAACGACGCGGCTGACGAGCCGGCCAGAAGGGCATCCAGCACGTCAGTCTATGGACCGGAACCAGTCGTGCCCATCCCCTTCAATCAACTACGCAGGTGGCTACAGAAGCACACCCACACACAGGCAGAGAACTGGTGGTCCTCGTTACCGGGCTGCAGGCAGTCCAAGGCAGCCATGCCATCTTTACATGGCAAGCTAACCAAAAGATTGCTACAGCTGGACAGGAAAGGCCTGCGCCTGGTGACGGGGACCATCACGGGGCACTGCTCACTAAACAAACACTGCCATACGATAGGCATAACGGACAGCCCCCTGTGCAGAGCTTGCATGGAGGCTGATGAAACCGTTGCGCATGTGCTCTTTGAGTGCACAGGCGTCACCCAGATTAGATCAGAAACCCTCGGGATACCCACATCCTACACAGATGTTCTCGACAGACCAGGAGACCTAATAAGCTTCTAGAGGGAGATGGGCTGGTTGGAATAACCACCGACGGCTGCCATGGCCCACGCACAATGGTCCACCTGAAGGACTAAGTGCGGAAACCAAACCCGTGACATAAAACATAACCATCGGTTTCTTACTAAACTTCAACTATATCCGACGACCCTGTTTACTTATCTCCTTTGGCGATCGTACTTATTTTGAAGTTAATTTATAGGTTTGTTTTATTGAAATTAAAGGCTGATTTATCAAACTGTTGTTGTATTGTTAATTACCATTTTTTCTACCTCATTACCATAAATATATATCTAATTTCTGTTTGTGTTCAATCTCATTACCGTTCCTTCAAAAAAACAAACGTCAATATCTTAAAAATTAAAGTTCTGATTACTGTCCCTTTGTTATATTTCACTTATCATCATTAAACACTTTAATAAAAACATATAATGAAAATGATTAGGCACATTTTTTTGACTATTCTACAAAAGATCATAATATGCACGAAATGAAATATTCACCCTATTACTTTTAAGAAGGCTTACAGACTAAATTACAAATAATAGGTAACAACAACACATTATCAAGTTGGTATCCTATTATGATTCTGCAAAAGTGGCCTTTTTAGGCCCCCAGGTGCAGGACCAACAGCTTAAAGTGCATTCCGAGACACAAAGGTATCATACCCCCAACTTCCAAACTACGGGCAGTTACTAAGAAATTCCTAATCGAAAAATCCAACAACATTTTGCCCAACCTGGGAATCGAACCCAGGAACCCACACCCACGGTCAGCAGTCGCTCCTCATGCCACTTCGAGAAGTTGCCAATAGTGTAACTACGAGAGATTGTTTGAAATTAGTCTGGTGGCAATGTTTTCTCAGAAAAAAAGTCCTGATTAATTTTTTCCAGTCCTGGCCCGCCTTACGTCTTCCTAATTCTGAAGTATTATAGGTTTTAGAGAAGATTCTTAGGAGTTTGAGAGTTAGTGAGTTTGAGTTTAGGGCAGACACTAAGGTTTTGGGGTAGAATCTAGCTTCTAAATATACTTACCTATTAATATTTTGAACTCCCAGACATAAAAATGTCTTAAGAAATAATTTAAGCATCACCTTTTTGTACCTTGTTTTCTGTACTTTTCTTCCTGTCTGTATAAAGATATATGTGCAAATAAATGGTAAAATAAACAAATGAATAAACTCACGCTATTTACCTATGAGGGAAGGCAGAAACTACAGAACGCGGTGGCGTTCAGTGCCTATGTAAGGATCGTAGCGCACCAGCTGATCCAAACCCCGGACATAAATATCTGTAAGTACTGCCTACGACTAACCCTCAATGAAGTCCCTTTTAAGATGTAAAGAAAACAATTCTAAGGCGTTACACTCTCTTTTACCTAACTACCTTTTAACTGTGTCTACGAAACCTACACCAACAGTTGTCACCATCACGGCACCACCCAAACTAACAACCTCCTTTTAAGCCAAACCTTTTTAAACCCGAATCACAAATACCTCCGCAACTTCGAACATTCGTAACTCATTAATATAATTAATAGTTCGCCGGTATATCACTTTCTCCATGGCGGAACTATGGGACACAAATGGTATCCCTATTAGTATGCAGTGTTGCTACAACACGCCGGATCAATAATAATTGGATATCACCCGTTAACTGGTGGCAAAGTATTTGGGTCAGTTATTGGATTAATTTTTAAATTATTATCTGACTAGCTGGTGCCCGCGACTTCGTCTGCTATCCAGCATGAAAAGTAGCCTATGTCCGTACCCAGGTCTTGTGTCAAACATCCAAATCCGTTCTGCCGTTGTAGCGTGAAAGCGTAACAAACAAATTTACTTTCGCATTGATAATATTAGTTAGGATTAGAGTCGGTTTTATGATTCTTTTTCTATTCAATGGTAACCCCTGTTACTGATCCACTGCAACTTCAGAGATAGAAAGAGAAAAAAAAACTTGAGAGGTGTCAAGGGATACCCGAATGGAACGAAGTAAAACTGGCTTGCTTTCTATAAGAGAGAAAGAGAGAGACAGACATAGAAACACGCGCACGCCGCACGGCTTACAACCACCTATAGTAAAAAGTGTCGTTCCAACTTTTGGTCTTAATTTTTTCCGTCTAGCCCCCTTTCGCAACGCGCGATAAGGAACTTCGTTCCAAAAACACATCGTATGTTTCCACCGTCAAGAGCGTTCTGCCGATTTTGAAAACATTAGGTCCACCAGATAATCAGCCTATAATGTTCCCATTGCTGCGACACAGTCCTCCTCCCTTCGACAGGGAGTGGGCTGTAGTACCACGCGGGCCCAGTGCGGGTTGGTTTAGATGTCACATGTCTCCGAATTTTTGGTTCTAGGACATGCCGGTTTCCTCACGATGTTCTCCTTCGCCGTTTTGAAAGCAGTGGTGTTGAAAGTATTTACACAAAATAAAGCGCTTGTCTCGGCTCGAACCCACGACTTACATCTCGTAAGTCGGGGGCGTTACCACTGGGCCACGACTGCTCCCAACTTTAAGTCCACATTTACTCATAATTAAAAATTATATTTATCATTAAAAAGTCAATTAGTTCTAGCCAGAATTATTCTCACAGTAAAAAGATGCCACAATTTCGACTACACGGTTAGCGCAGTGGCTGAGCGATCGACTGCTGCGATGCGTGTCGCGTCGATTCCTGCACGGAACAAATACTTGTATTGCCTACAGGTAGTTGTTCCAGGTCTGGCTGTTTGTGTATATGAGTTTAAATGTTTGTTAACGCACCCACGATACAGGAGTAATTTAAAGCGTGAGACAACGCTTAAAAAAAAAACTACCCCTTCAAATATAAAAAGATCCTGCGGCCTAGTCTTTTCCCAAAAATTTTGAGGTCAGCTTTCAGTCGAACTGAATGCAGCTGAATACCAGTATTTTACAGGGAGCGACTGCCTATCTGACCTCCACAACCCATTTACTGGGTAGCACGATACCCCTTGGCAATACTCGTTGTCAGACCTTCGGGCTTTAGGGCAGCTCGCACGCCGCCGAGCGTCGCGTCGCGTCGTCTGTTAAAGTGCAAACACTACTGTTAATCCACCTGCCTGACTCACTGTTTGTATCAAACAGATTTGAATAATCCAAGCCATGGTAACACTGCAGGAATTTTTGTGCCCTATTTTAAGTACGGTATTTGTACCTAAATAAGGCAAACTTTAAGACATTTTGATCTACTTTGACCAGTTAATTAGGTCAGATAGTGGTTAAACGCTAACCTATCAAATATATATATGTAGCATAATTAGCCTATAATGTTTCCACTGGGGGTCTCCTCTCTATGAAAGGCAGTGGGCCATAATCTACCACGCGAGACCAGTGCGAGTTGATGGATGTCACGTGTCTTCGAATTTTTTGGTTCTAGGATATGCCAGTTTCCTCACGTTGTTTCCTTCACCATTTTGAGAGCAGTGGTGATTAAATTAAATACTCAAAGTAAAGAGCCTGGCAGGGTTCGAACTTACGACCACTGGTCATGCTGCTGATCAAATATAAGACAGGGTTAAATTTTTGACTAACGTCCTGTCCATCTCTTGATTTCTATATTTTCCAATGGTCGATCAGGAAAGCTCCGGAAAAATACCAACATTTTACCAATATCAATAATAACAATTTAACCACCTCAATAAGAGATGAATCTTCCTGTCATTCAAAATGGCCATTTTCAAACGCAACAAAAGGGAAAAAAGGTTCGAAATGGACCTCATCATCATCCACAGCTCCATTTCACACACAGGACAAGGGCTTCTCGTTGCTTGTGTCAAGAAAAATTAAATACATACTGGTCACCACCTACTTACTTTTGAGAGGGTTGAAGGTACCTACCTATAATCATCTTTACCTGATCTCTCACCACTAAAAAACAGAAAAGAAATGCCCGTTGTTTACAAAACATATCCTTATAGTAAAAGTCTTGAACCACATTTCAAGAAAGCTTTTCACTTTTTATCTATTTTCACTTTCAAACTGATTTTGCCAACTTTATTTAAAACGCAAAACAGACCCCGATTTTAAGGAAATCAATACTGAAACTCTCTCTAGATATACAAATCGCTGCGACATGTTTCAGGTCATAAACCTCTCTGAAGTTCACGAACAAACCGATGATCCTTTGACCAACAATGTCATTATCTCCTAGACTGACAAGTTCAATGATATCAACTTAAACACCATTACGTATGCAAAGACGCGCGTGCGCGCATCTGCTCCTCCATATCAAACACCTCACTACTTGACCGGTCGCACCTCTCGCTCACACCTTCCCCCCTGTCCATAAGCCAGAAAGAAACACATGAACTGGATCATGGCTCTCCGAACCAGGGAACGGTGTCACAGACAACAGAAAAGGCGCTTGATACAAACGAATAACTATTCTAAAAAGTACGATAAGCGAATGACAATGTTAGAACTTAGGACGTTTTGTATTCCATATCTCCACGAGGATTCGTATCAGATAGCTTTCCCTTACACTTGGGTCCCCTCCGTGCCAGAAGGTCGCAAGCGCACGTTCCACTCGTACGTTGAAAGACAATGCGTACCGGAACTGCACACTACGTGCTGAATTTGAAATAGCTGTATAAAAACCGCGGGGTCCTTGTCGAAACTATCACAAACAATCCAACCTTCAGTCAGTGAACACCACAAGGAGCTAAGCAAAATGGTGTCCAGTAAAGTAGTGTGCTTGATGGCTCTGGCCCTTTTCGGGAGTGCGGCTGCCCAGCCTGCGAAGGAAGCTTTCTGGAAGGGAACACCCATGGACGGCATGGTGGAGGAGATGAGATCAGGCTGTGCCGAAGGATCAGACCCCACCGCCTGCATCAAGTACAAGGTCATGTCGTTATTGGACTCCATTTTCAAGAAGGACACCTTCCAGGTATCCGACTTTCCATTCCGCGACAGTTTTAATTTCCACTTTCCAAATAATCGAAAGTTTAACAATTAATTCCTTTCTCCCCAGATCTCCGACGCCGTTGAAGTAACGAAGAATGGTGCTGCCAACGATGTCACTGGCCGCTCTACTGGCGATTTCTTCGACAGCATTGAGAACTTCATCCAGTCCCACGATGTGACCTTCATGCTACCCATCGCCGACACCAAGATCACTGTCAGCCCGAGGAACCTTGACAATGATGAGCTGTCCCTGAACGTGAAGTTCAACAAGGAGGGTGCCCGCTCCGTCGGTGAGGCCCGCAAAGCCAAGCTAAAGAAGATCATCGTCCCCATCCTGGTGTTCGTGCTCCTCAAGGCTATGACCCTCATCCCCCTGGCCATCGGTGTCCTCGGTCTGAAGGCCTGGAACGCGCTGCAGCTGTCCTTCTTCTCGTTCGTGGTTTCCGTCGCTCTGGCTATCTTCCAGCTTTGCAAAAAGGTGAGTTAAGCTTATACTTTGTAATTAACAATGTAGTCCTCTCAGTAGAAACAATACAAAGTCTTTAAAGTTGCACTGACTTATTTTGAAAAGCACATCACTTTCCCAAAAACTATTTGCACCTTTGGCACAACTTTTACAATCTGTTGGTTTGTTTTCACAGTTTGAACTTGATTTGCACCATTAACTTTACGTTTTAATCCAACACTGAGTTTAACACCCAATAAACGAAGTGTTTTTATTGTGTACTAACCTTCTTTCACAACTCTACTATCCATAAGCCTAACATTGTAGTTTACCCAGATTGCGGCGGACAACTCGCACCCCCAGATCTCCGCGCACGGTCCCTGGGACGCCGCGTACGCTGCCACCCGTCGCAGGAGAGACGCCGAGCCCGAAGAGCTGGCCCAAGAACTCGCCTACAACGCTTACCACTAAGCTATCCGAACGCCACCCCAACCCAACGACCTGTATCCGAACTCCGTTTTTCCCGCCGTTTTTTGACAGCTGGTTGACGGACACAGATAACATAGACCAAATAAATGATTTCGTCGAGAAATCGAGACCGTGTAAATACTATGTAATGCAACTTATTTATTAAAATATTGTGCTTGAGAGCGTGTGATTGTGATGTATGACTGATGTTATTTATTTATATTAATAATAAATCTTTGAAGAATTATTACTATTATTTCATTTGGTGTTCCCTACTCCAAAACTTGCAATAAAGATATTTTGAAATATTAGTTAATTGTTTTCATTGAAAAGTCGTAAGAGATTTAGCATCTTATATACCTTAACAAACAGTCACTATAAAATTAATGATACAGTATTCCTAGCTCTTAGAAATACACTATTCAATTAAACTGATGACTTAAAATTACCAATTAGCTTTTACCGGAAGTAATTCACTACTTTCATCATCGATAAAAACTTATGAATGTAAGGTATGTCATGTGCCAACTTATAATTCAGAGAGTGCATCAACAAGCCAGCAGGAATCAAGAAGTATTTGTTTCACAAAATAGTTACCTACACACTTATGAAAAAATGTAATCCAATAAAGTCATGAATTACAATGATAAAAAAATAGGTCAATAAGATGGCATTAAAAAATGAAAAGAAGTAGGTACACACACCGTGGAATTAGACCACACGCACAAAAATGAAACGCATGAAAAATCCAAACTATGTAGGTCAACAAAGCAGGACGTTATAAAATACTTTCTCTAAAAGGGAGGAAAATTCGATACGAGGTGGCATTTGCAACACATTAAGTTTCCATTCAAGTGCCAATCGCTTTCTACAACACTTGGGCTAATCTGCCATGATGATCACGTAGGAGATACTATCAATGTCACGTGCAACTTTTTACTTTGATCGGTTGAACCAGCTGATCGGTTGATTTGTATTGATTTATTGTACATATTTTTTGACAAAAAAAAAAGGCTTGTAGATTTGCTGTTTGCTGAAAATTATCATATCAATCAACTAATTATGCGATTTATATTAATAAGATTTATTAAGTATTGACTAAGAAGTCAGCCTTATATACCTAGTTGATATGTTTTGATAATCGTGTAAATCTAAAATGTCGGTCTTTCAGATCAAGTCTGTAAACTAAGAACATAGCAAAGACCTTTTAGGGGTTTAAAATAAAGGCGCTTTTCACCAATGAAACTGAACACGATCAGCACATTTCAGTGTCAATATTGCACAACAATGACGACGCTGACAACTCTTGAACATGGTTTAGACGTACCTAATGATCGTGGTCATTGGTGAAATTCACCTTAAGACTAAGACATAATAATGGTAATTCATTTTATATATTAAATACCCATTGCTGTACCTACCGTTGCATGATTTGGCAGAATTTACCGCTTTATTTATCGTAAATGTATGTCGAAGGCCTAGACAAGTGACATCATTATCAGCCTAGCCTTTTCCCAACTATGTATGTTGGGGTCATAGCTTCCAGTCTAACCGGATGATGAAACTCCTTGGTAAGACTGGCTGTCAGACTTTCGGGCTTCTGATGACCCGTAACGACTGTTAAAGATCCACGAATGACGGCCGGGACCAACGGCTTAACGTGCTTTCCGAGGCACGGAGGGGTCCAGACCTACCCAGGTATGTAATGATGGTCACCCATCCACGGACCAACCGCAGTAAGCCTTAACCTGATCGATCGACCCGTGCGGCTGTTATTAATTAACCACAAGTCCCTCTAGCTTAGACAAGTGACAATAGTTTTAAAACGTTTTGTATTTCTACAACGACTTTTGACCCTGTCCAGTGTCCAATTAACCTTTGAGATTTCCATCAAAATTATCGCTGATAGAATATCGATTTGTCTAGGCCAGAGATAAGTTGGAACTTGGTCGTTCGTTATTTACATAATGAAAAAATTCGTTTACGAAAAGCGCTACCAGAACAAGCTGACCCTGGTCTTGAAATCTTCAGCCGAGTAGTAAAGAAGTTTGCAATTAACAGAAAAATTGTTACATATTAAATGCAACGAGTTTTTATTCTCTCTGAGGGAATAGTAGAAAACTGGGTCGCGGTATGTTCCTTATTTGAATGACTACTATACTATCACTCATGCAAAGCAGTGCCTAATCAACGCAGCTGATTAGTTCTATTCTGGGCTATGACGCCAGACTACGCTGATGACGACAATGCCACCTGGAATCCTTCTCACTTAAAAATAAACTTGAATTTTAGCTAACTAGTACACTGTAATACTGGTTAAGTAAGGATTATTACCTAAAAAACCAAATTAAAGTAGGCAAGTCAATATTTTAGGTTTTGTGGTTACCGTTTTGGGAGAGAAAACACCTGTACGCCTTTGCCAAAGAAATAATCTATTGAAGCTAAGCTGCTCGGGTAATAAAAAAAAATGCAGTTCGATCAATCAAAATATCGAATCCACTTAATTACTTCAACAACTAGAACCAAATCACTGACATAATTAGGGAGGCCCAGACGGGAGCCCTGCGGCACTCCTCATTATAATGCACCGCCCTCACGCAGGATGCGGCAGGCCGTCGCCTGGCATACCTGCTTTACCCCGCTGACCTACTGGGCACACATTAGCACGGATTCAGAACCATAACTCAACTATTTTTAGGTCCTTATAGCATACAAACCTTACAGAACGCTCCTAACAAACCCAAATTCTCGAAAAAGGTTCAATATTTTCAATATATCAACGGAATAAGGTTCAAAGTTGCGAGGATATAGTTTCTGCGATGGCAAAGGTTAATTTGTCTATTTGTATGTAGAAGTAGATGATGGGGTTTCGGGCCTGTTTGTATGTCTGTCACGAACGCAATGTTTGTAAGTGGATAGTGTTATGTGTATGACTGTTACCTAATACGGACGGCATAAATTGTTTACTTACTTTCTTATTGCAAATTAAAGAAGTGTAAGTGCTAAAAATAATTATGAATTATTTTCAGATTTATTTTTAATTTTGTTAGTTTGCTTTTCAGAGTAATTTACACAAATGTCATTTACATAAATTGACCAGTTTGGAGTATGAAAGTGGATAAGAGTCGGAGAATACCAAAGAAACGATGGACGGACTGTGTGAAAGACATATGGCGAAAGAAAGGGTTGAATACTGCAATGATGGCTGTAGGTATGGAAATAGAAGACCTGCTGCGTGGACCTGAAATAGACTAATCTATTTCAGGTCCACGCAGCAGGTCTAACAGGATTATGATGAATCAGGATTAGTTTTTTGACCCATTATACCACACAACAACCTCTATAAAACTGTCATTAAAACGGCATAAATCCACAGATTGATAGCCGAACATTATAAGAACGGAAGTGAAACAGCAATTTCACAATCCGGACATGGCAGGCTATGCTAATGCGCGCACGAGTTGCATTCGCGATGTCCAACCCTTATTGCATAATGAAGATGTGCGCGAACATTTTGCTAAATCGGAGCAGTTTCACTTTTGTTAGTAAAACTATGTATGAGCTTTTTATGTAACCTAGTGTAAGATGGTGTAAGTTGGTGTAAATAGAGTTTGTGACTGGAAATGAACTGGGTGGTGTTCATTTCAAATATTAATTAGTTAAACATTTGTCATACCCTGAAGCATAAGCGTAATCGGCCTATAATGTTCCCACTGCTGGGACACAGACCTCCTCACGGTGAGATAGAGTGGGCCGTAATCCACCAGGTTGGTAGTTGTCACACGTCTTCGAATTTCTGTTTCTAAGACATGCTGTTTCCTCACGAAGATACCCTCAATTTTAAACTAATTTTACTCACGTGATAAACTGGCAACAAACAAAAGCAACTTACCTTACTGAAAAATCATGGAATTTTAAATAAGAACATGAATGAGCTTAGCTTGATGATGGAACGTTTCTATAATTTCCGTTTTGTATTCAACGCAACTGCAACTAATGTAATTTTATTCACATTTGTCCCACATAACATGAATATTTGTCATGCGCCAATTCTATCACAAGTGGATAAAGTTTAAATGCCCAAAACCGATGTAGGTACCTAATGAAAAGCGTAATTTTCAGCATAACAACACGACACGACTTAACACCTACGGTTCTGACATACACTTAAAAACATTAAAAGAACATAATCAAGTTACAATTCCTTTAAAAATAAGGAGCCTTTTATACCCCAAACACACAAATCAAAATCTCCCGGATCATGCCATTGAGTCTGACAGCTTTAACGAAATACCTACGCTGCATAAAGCAAATGAATGACATTACATTACAAAAGCGACACATCGCTTGATTGGTATGTACACGTCGGTGGTGAGAGCATAGTCCGACACTGCATGACAAACGAGCTGATTGAGTATGGGTCTGAGCAGACGGAACACACAACAGTGGCAAAAATATGGCTGGGTTCAAATTGTATGAAGAAAGAATTGTAGTGCAACCACATGATGAAGAAGTAATTTATAGAGCACTTTGTGGAGGAGCTCATCCGGGGAAGTTTGTTAGAGGCATAAGACATTTCACCTTTATGTCCGGGATGGCAATGCATCTCCGATTCCTCTGGTAATACACATGTAGATTATAGGCCACTGCTAAATAACATTTAAAATACTCAACCCGTTCTGTCACGTTCAACGGCTGTCGCGAAGATTATGTGGCCAAACTGACGATATCACATCACTTAGGCAACAATTAATGTCACTCACACGCAATTTATCTTTTGTTGGAGATCCTAAATAAATGAACTCATAGTAATGCTGCCACACGACTGCCTAAACCAGAACCTGGCTATGAGACTGGCATTGGAGCGCGGCTTTGAAGATTGGCATAAGTAGAGTGTCCGTGGAGTTTCTTGCTCGTTCTTCTCCACAGGAACCTACTACGCTTTGGAATGGGCAACTATCTTCATCTTTCTGACTGACCGACCCCTTGACAATTCAAAATTGCCTTTAATTGGTTTATTTGAATAAATGTTTTCAGTTTGAGTTTGCAAAAAAAGTCCCAACATTGGGAGAACTTGGGCTGTGATTGATTATGACATGTAACTTTTAGCAGCACTGCAATCAATTGAACCATTCACAGTTTCACACTAGCAACTGCCAGGCCGAGCAGTGGTGGCCCAGTGGTAACGGCCGCGACTTACGAGTTGTAGATCGTAGGTTCGAACCCAGACAAGCGTTTTACTTTGTAGAAATAATTTCATCACCACTGCTCTCAAAACGGTGAAGATAAACATCGTGAGGAAACCGTCATGTCCTAGAACCAAAAATTCTCGAAGACATGTGACATCTACCGACCCGCACTGGGCCCGCGTGGTGGATTACGGCCTACTCTCACAGAGAGGAGACCTGTGCCCCAGCAGTGGGAAAATTATAGGCTGATTGTGAACTGCCGAGCCACATTTTTGCCACAGTGCTGTGGCACGTCTGGCCACACTCTATGCCCAACAATTCAACAAGAAGGTTAAAGACTTCGAACATGTTTCGACGGTGTTACGTATATATTCGTGAAGTGTTGAAGAATGAATTCCGCTTTACATATTGGATTGTTTTCGGACACTGATTGTTATGGTTTCCGCATAACTGTCGGTGTCAAAGCAAAGTCTAGTGGAATTAATTAAAGTAGCAACATCGTGTTATAACTGACGAGGAGCGAATGCCTGTTGCCTAACTCCACGCTTATACTGCTGCTTACAAACATCCATTTGGATAAGTGACAGCACTACCTGCACCACCCATCTGCACTAGCGCGCTGTGTCGACGATATCGACAAAGTCGCGGGAAACACCTGTATGGGAGACGCACGGAACAGGGAAGTATGGCAGAAGAAAGGGCAGGCCTATACCCAGAAGTAGATGATTCTGGGCTGAAATGATGATGATGACTATCTGCTCAAGTGCAGAAGCTGCAACTTACACACATCCTAATAGCATTTGGATAGGTGATACAAACACAATAGGATAGGTGTGTGTTTCTTCTGCACTTTTACCCCAAAAGTTTGAGGAGACGTCAACCGTCCCCGACAACTTTATTGAAGGTGCATTATACTGAACGTACTCAACGCTCTCCTTGAATCTGGTCGTGGACTGGATCTATTCACTGATGAATGGAAGGTGGAATACAGTAGGATTATATGGCGATTTGCGAGAATACTGAGTGAAAGGGTTAATAATAATTTAACTATGATGTTGCTAATATTGTGTTAGTCACTATTTGTAAGCATGTGCCAATACAATGCGGCCACCCTAAAAAGGATAAAATGCATGTAGTTTTGCTAGAACCAAACAGAACCAGCAGCAATACATATGACTATCTTATCGACTCAGACGAAGTCACTATCAAGGAATTCACTACCAGTTGCATACCTAAATGATGCCATCCAATAAATAATAGTTTGAGAATAAATGTTAAGTCCTTGGTCGTTTCAGGCACTTAGCTATACATATATTATGTAGCTCTTGAGCCAGACTCAGTAATATTGTTATCTCAGGATTATACGATGACATCAGAGGGGCAATTCTCGTAATTTTAAGAAAGTTCACAGTCTGATCTCAGTTTCAATCTGTCAAAAAACCTCTAAATTTCCCTACATTTTTGACAAGTTTTTGACATTGATTGTCGCTGAGATGAGATTGCGACTAGATTTTGAACGTTTTAATTAAGAGAATTGGCCTTCTGACCACCGTTTTGAGAATCTTAGGTCGGCAATATTTTAATATCCTGTAAGGATAATGACAAGGACAGGCAGAAGTGATTACTCTGATCAGAGAGCCTATTAAAAAAGTGACATTCTTTCACCGATAACGATGTTGGACAAGTGAAAGATGTAGGACTAGGTAGGTATTCTTTTAACATAAGCTACCGAAAATCGTACGTCAATGCTGTTGAAAGTCTTTGTAGAAATACGAAACACTTTGAACGTGATTATCACTTGCCTAGGCCCTGTGGTGATTACTGGAACTACTGTATTCGCCAAAATGTAGCACAAAACACCAAATGAATATGACTGTGACGATTAACTAATGCTCACAAACCTGCAATAAGCCACTATAGTATTCCCTAACATTACGTAAAAATCTGTAGTAATGTGGACGTGACTAGAAAGGTTATATCCACATAACAGTTAGTAAAGAGTAGTAAGAATCATGTTTGTTTACACTTACTTCCAAAGCGTAAAACTAGAAATAAACAACGGAAATGTTCGTGCTTGAGTTTTAAAATGAGTTATTTATTAACTAACGTCTGTCAGTGGTAATCGGGTATAGGGATCGAACCGCAAAATTAAGTTTGTTTTTTATTGTATATACTTTTCCGGGATAAAAAGTACCCAGTGTGGTGCCCAGGATATTAAAGAATAATTATACAAAGTTTCATCGTAATCGAACCGGTAGTTTTTGCGTGATGCCTGAACAAACAGACAGACAGACAGACCGACAGACAGACAGACAGACAAAAAATTTTTTAATCACATTTTTGGGTTCGGTGTCGGTCTAGTAACACCCCCTGTAAATTATTTTTTTGATATTTTCAATGTACAGATTTTTTACTTCTACAGATTTATTATAAGTATAGAATAGATATTGGATCTCCAACAGAAGCAATTAAAAGCAGGGATAAATACAAGCGTGCGCTTCCATTTATTTAATACACACATCATTCAGTTATAATCTACGTAGGTACAATAAGTTTGACAAGGACGAAAACATTAAAATAAATCAACATAGATTACACGAAAATCATACAAAGGAAAACAAAATGAAAAGCTTAACACTTAGGGTACAAAATAATAAATGCAAAAGATTAATCATAGGAAATAACAGACAAAAATACCAAATCGTTATGGCTTAGAAACTATTTTTATGTCATTTTTAAACTTTGACAATTTGCCGCTATTGATTGATCATAAATATCACAAGTTATATAAACCACTGTCTGAAAAGTTCCTGAAATTACCGAATATAATCATAAAGCTTCCAAGAAATTTAGGTGGTTATTAATATTTGAAATATCATCACCAAAATACATCACTCTCACCACCAGGACTTTCTTTAAATGAAAATAAATAGTTTGCCAAGTATGAAAGCGATTGACATTCAGCGCACGC
Source organism: Apamea sordens (assembly GCA_945859715.1). Lineage (NCBI taxonomy): Eukaryota > Metazoa > Arthropoda > Insecta > Lepidoptera > Noctuidae > Apamea > Apamea sordens. The sequence continues at coordinate 5,833,853 of OX244006.1, read as the reverse complement.
GCCAAGACCGCGTGCCTTGCCGCCCAAAGGATCACAGTATAAAAACCAAGCCCATTGAAAAATTAAATCATTGTTGCTCCATTATCCGGACGGACAGAACGTCTAATTAATTAATCAAATCTAATGACAAAGTGATAAAAAAAAACAAAATGAAGTGTTTGTGTTTACTCCTGGCTTCCGTCGCCATCGTTCGCGGTTACAGCATCAAGGACAATGAGATTCAAACGGCACGGTTAGGATCAAGTGATGAGTTACTCCAGAGTGTGATCAGTGATTGTTTTGAAGCTGAAGCCCCGATGTCTTGTCTCAAAGTGAAAGTGCTCTCGTTCCTGGACACCAAACTTGGAGTGAGGTCTGAATCTGCGAGGGCTTTCGACGACAAGAACATCGACAAAGTGATCTTCGACCGCGTTGGCCGGTATCTGAGCAACAATGAAGTCAGGTTCCAGCTGCCTGAGTTCCTCTTTGACAGCGCTGAGGTGTCTTACAGAGCTGACAGGGGTTTGGATGTGGAATTTCCGGAGTCTGACAGTGAAAACGGAGAAGGTAACGAAATCTACCAACACAAACATAGGAGCATAAAGATTTGATGTCGAAAATAATGCAATTTTTCTTCCAGCTCGTGGCATCTTGAAGAAGAAACTCCTGCTCCCCGTCCTACTGCTGCTCAAGCTGAAGATGAAGGCTCTGATGCCCATCCTCGTCGCCATCATCGGCATCAAGTCCATGAAGGCCCTGATCCTCAGCAAACTGGCCATCACTCTCGTCCTCGGATTCCTGATCTACAATTTGATCATGAAGAAAGGAGGTTAGTTATCGAAAGATGATATTCTTGTCTATTATCAACATTTATATTTCGAAGATAATAACATTTTGTTTTTTTTATTGCCAGCCATGCCCATGATGATGATGCCGCCTACAGAAGCCGCCCCTCCCGCACCCCAATACGGTCCCCCGGCCAATCAGTACGGACCTCCCTCAACCCCTGGACCTTCCGCACCCCAGGACTCGTACAGCCCTGCTTGGGAGCCAGCTAGCAGTGGTCCTTACGCCAGAGTGTGGGACCCTTCGCAGCTCGCTTACAGCTCATACTACCCTGGTGACTCCAGCCCGTCAGCTGCCTCAAACCAGTCTCCGAGCTACTCCAGCGTGTCCTCAGTCTCCCCATCAGCATCATCATCTTCAGCCGACCACTAAACGATTACTACCTCATGTAAATACGCACGGGAAACGCAATGTACATAGTGTTTTGAAGCACGCACCAATGAAACGGCTAGGGTCTAGAAGAGTTATTTATTGACGAGATTAATTTATTATTATTTATTGAGAAACAATAAAGAAACTGTCGTTTTAGTAATGGTTAATTATTTTGCAACCCCCTACTTTATTACCCACAAAGAACAAAACCTAAAACATTCATAATCTTATAAGGGGAAGTCTGAAGTCAGAAATATGCCCCGGAAGCAATTTCCGGGGCATATTTTCAAAAAAGGCAAGGAAAAACAAGCCTAGTGGCCCATAAAAATTCCCTAGGGCTTTAATAGCGTTAGCCCCAAGTACCTATAAGAATGTGAACTGCATTCCTATAAACTTTCACCAACAGCCATTAAAATAAACAATACAATATTGTTGCCCTGCTTTTCCTGACATGCTTATGATGGGCAGGTCAATCGACCACCATATTTGGGACAGCTGACATATTTGGCCAAATAGGTAGGTATGTGTTTTATAGAGTCTATAATAGAAAAGTTATAAGACATCAACTTGATGGAATGGTATCGCCGCGGCTCGGTACCCTAATTGCGTAACACCCTATCATCCACAATCTGAATAATTTTGAAGGATATTGCTAACCCATTGCTTCACATTTTCGAAAAATTTGTCTGCTCAACAACGTAAATAACGCAATGAATGTTGTTGACTTTTACGTCTAGTCCCGAGTGTATAGTTTACTTCTTTCTTCTAGGCATTTTGTGTGCAACATACTGGTGTGATAATCTGGTATGACTACGAGTCGGTAAGGACATTATCGACCGATGCATACCATCCAATATGAAAATTGTCAAACGTTAATGTTTGAGCACGGAACCTTTCCAACTTATAGTGCGGCCGACCAATACGTTCTTGATACCTGTCAGTTTTATACAAACGAATACGTATTTTGCGAATTTGATCTATATGACTACTAGGATTGTCGCACTGATAGGTGTTTTGGAACGCATTCTCTCGATGGCCGGATTGTTTTACTTACTACGTTGTAGTAGGAGTGAGTTCACCACAGTCCAACAGGATGATCGGATTGATCGCAAGTCAACGTTTAGCCGTACTTAGCATCTAACTTTCGCTTATGTAAAGAGCTAGGATACATTAACGGGCAGCAAACCGATTTATATCCCCTGTTGCGCTATAGCCAACTTGAAGCGAGAATACTTTATGTAAAGGCTAGTTTACGGGCTGAAACGCTGTATCTCTTTTCATGCCATTTTAATTGCATGGTATTATTCTTCAATATCTTACACGGGTATGTACTCGTACTTTTTAGGGATTCCGTAGTCAAATGGCAAAAACGGAACACTTACAATTTTTGTTAGGTACTGAATTCGTATGGGACCTAAAACAGTTCCTTGGGGCACGCCTAACGAAATCGCAAGCCCTGTGATAATTTAGAAATCCTATTGCTTGAGGAGTTACAGTTTTAAAGTTGTACGGTGGTTTTTTACAAGGGCTTAGGTCCCAAGAATAAAATTTATCTTCAAAATAGAAAAAAATTGTGGTCTAAGTAATGAAAGGCGTAGTCAATAATCATTTTTCTTTATTTTATTCATTTTAACTCGATTAGCACAATATCAGGTGAAGAATGGAAGTGAAAGGTTTTCATATAATTTCAGTACTAATGTCAGTACACAAATGTGTGGAAAAGTGGAAAAATAGGTAGGTATGGTTATAAAGAAGTTAGTAAGTTCGTTATTATTGTCACAAAGGTATGGTATCAGTTACTAGAACTTACGATAAATTCATATTTTTTTTCTTTAGGGAATCTAAATATTAAATTGATATAAAAGATTAGATTCTGGAATGAGTAGGTTTTTTTTGTTGTATTATGTATAACAATTTTTTTTTCTAAATAGAAAATGGATATAGTAACATAAAGTCAGAGAAATTAATTGTTTAGCAAAGTGACAACCAACTTAAATTGCCCGTACCTTTGTTCAATTCCAATCACAACTGTCATTTTTGACAGAAATGAGCTGTTTGACCGCGCAGATATTGCACTTTTCTACGACACAGCAATTTTTTTTAATAACTGCCGAAGAATTTTAATGCAGCGTAGTTCAGAATCATGTGCTGAATAAATGGTTACAGTTTGCGCGTCAATGTTCCCTGCCACCCTGTATAAAATGGCTTTATCAAGGTAAATTGAAGTTGTGTCACGTCTGTCGATTTGATAAACAACCAATTTCCCTGTCTGTACATATTAAGTTTGAGTATAATAAATACTTTTTTCGTGTTCGTGTCACCAATAAGCTTACCAAGGTTTCCCGAAAATCAAGTAGGCATTTACTACACTCTAACTTGCATAAAAATTAGGGCGAATTTCACCACTGAAACTGAACGCGATCATCACGCACATCTAAACTGCGTTCAAGAACTGTCATTGTAGCGAAATATTAACACTGACAGCTCTTGAACGCGGTTAAGTCATGTGTTGATCCGGTAGATCGCGTTCAGTTTCAGTGGTAAAATTCGCCTATATTTTTCCACTAGAAATGACGCTCACAAGTAGGTACGAAAGTTTAAGAAATAGTCGTGCATATAACTACAGTGGGTATATAAACACAGTACAAATGCACTAGATATATACAAGGACGCTACATACAATAGGTAAATAAGAACTTTACCTTATTTGAAGGGTAAAAAGTACTATCTAATCGAATAAATAAAAATTAAAAGATTTTTGTACTTATAAAACAGGTGAAAGATGAAGATAGGAAAATTAACTGTTCAGATGAAAAATTTTAACGAAACTTACATAATATGAAGGCATTATTTATACTTTTATACACATCCTTCCTACTCTACTTAAGAACTTGGTATCATTTTTATTAAAATGTACAGTCAGCTAAATAGTTTGGAATGAATGCAATATTGATTGTATTTTTTTCGCATTCTGTCTACACTTATCTCGTTCGTTGACTGTACAACTAATAAATACTAAAATAATAGGAAACATACATGTACATAAACTCTCGTTAACACGGGTGATTTTTTCACGGGTGAGTTGAAAATCCGACAGTCCGAAAGTCCGGTTTTGATGCGCTACTGGCATGCACTCTCTCCGTTGGATTTTCAATGCACAGAGAGTTGAAACTCCAGTTAAAAAATCGCCAGTGTTTCGAGAGCTTATTTTTTTCATCTGAACAGAACTGCTCATCTATTCTGTAAAAGGTTTACTGTGAAAACTTAGTTGAAGTGAGCTGTGACATGCTAGAGATTGACACTATTGACAGCTCACTTCACCTAAGTTTTCACGGTGAGCTTTTTGCAGAACAAACCGGCTGAAGTGCTTGTGATATCTACAATGGGTAGGTTAAAGCTATTATTTCACAGCCTTCGACTAAGGAGTGCTTCTTAAGGTACTCTTTATAAAGTGAACAGCCATAGGAGAGAAGATTTGAATAGGTATATAGGTAGTTTTCATACATAATAGGTACAGAATGGCGACGAGGTTCTCACATTCTCAGTTAATAAAACGGGATATATTATAATTATGTATGTAGGTATATTAAAATCATTATCAACGCGCGTCTACGGTTGCCGTCGACACGCGTTGACGGTAGCCGTCGACGCGTGTCGCTTGTGTGTATGAGCACCGAGTCACATCGTCGCGTCGCGCGTCGTCGTTACGTGTCGCGCGCGTGCGACACGTAACGACGACGCTGAGAAAAAGTGAATAAGTACATTGCCCTTTCGCTTTTTACTTGATTTTTATACGTTATTTGGGTAATTCCTTAGACCATTAATTCAGAAACGTTGCCCGGTTCTCTGTTAGCATTTATAATATCGTTAAATATTAAAAAAGGTACCGCGACTAAAATATTATTTTTTTTAATGTTCATAGATCATCATGTAGGAGTAGGATCATTGTAGGATAAGTCGTTCCTCATCGCCATTCTGTATTTACGCAAGTATTATTTATATTTGTTATAAGTAATTTCACTTCATATTTGCGGTATTGGCTAAAAAAAAACTTTTTTACTGGTAATATTGTCTATAGGTAGCCTTGAAGTCCGTCAAATAACAAGTAAAATTAATACTTAGTTACATAGATAGGTACAAAGTTTATTTTAACATACATAATTATCTAGCTATGTAGATATGAGAAACGAATAGTACCCAATGAAAAAACATAGGTAAAATATCAACACATTGTGCGCTTCATTGTGCGTCATTATATCTTGCAACTTTAAATTCAACAGTATCCACTATGCTTGATATATAGCTTATTAAAAAGACAAGTTTATAATATGATCTATTTAAATAAATAAATAAATGATTCATTTATTTGTATAAATTAATCAATCATTTATTTATTTAAATCAATAAATCATAAATAAATAAATCATATTATTAACTTCAAATTCAACAGCATCTACTAGGAATATGCATTGACATAGATTGGCCAAGCTGATCACGGAGGGTCAAGATACTCATGTCGACCCGAACTACTTCCTAATTTGATGTCCACCACCTGCACCCTAATTGCGTAACACACTTTCAATGATAATACAAGGGTTTTGAAGGAAATTTCTAACTGACCTCCTGGCTTGTATCAATCAGGTCACTCAGGTGGTGGTCATCTCATTGGTTCAATTTTTCCTGAATTCTGAATCCTGATTTTTCCTGATTTCCTGAATTCCCGGTACAGTCCTTTCACAGTTTTTAACACGCTTTTACGCGGTAAAATCAAAGGTAAACAAGTGGTTTACCTCTGATTTTGCATCACTGTCAAAATCAGCTATCTTTATTTTGCATCACTGTCAAAATCAGCTATCTTTATTTTGCATCACTGTCAAAATCAGTGATCTTTATTTTGCATCACTGTCAAAATCAGTGATCTTTATTTTGCATCACTGTCAAAATCAGTGATCTTTATTTTGCATCACTGTCAAAATCAGTTATCTTTATTTTGCATCACTGTCAAAATCAGTGATCTTTATTTTGCATCACTGTCAAAATCAGTGATCTTTATTTTGCATCACTGTCAAAATCAGTTATCTTTATTTTGCATCACTGTCAAAATCAGTGATCTTTATTTTGCATCACTGTCAAAATCAGTGATCTTTATTTTGCATCACTGTCAAAATCAGTTATCTTTATTTTGCATCACTGTCAAAATCAGTGATCTTTATTTTGCATCACTGTCAAAATCAGTTATCTTTATTTTGCATCACTGTCAAAATCAGTGATCTTTATTTTGCATCACTGTCAAAATCAGTTATCTTTATTTTGCATCACTGTCAAAATCAGTTATCTTTATTTTGCATCACTGTCAAAATCTGTCATTTATTGACGTTGCACTAGGGCGGCTGTTGGGTTGCTACTGTCAGAGGTTAAATAACTGTGGAAGGACTGTAGTATCGATCGACTTTTGACTTCTAGGGCCCATTTAATAAAACCGACAAGTGACAGCCCACAATCTGACAATTTTACAAGGTTCTTTCAAGGATTTTCTGCTTCATTCAGCACGTCATGAATACCTGGATCTAGACAATACCTGGCCTGGAAGATGCAATAAAAAATTAAAAAGTCGAGTAAATGCGAGAAATAACATAGATAAGTATAAGTTTCTAAACAGCACCCTAATTGCGTAACACACAACCAATAGTAATCTGAATCATTTTGAAGCAAATTGCTACTCCATTGCTTTATAAGTTCGAAAAATGTGTCTGCTCAACACGTAAATAACGCAATGAATGTTGTTGAACTGTCAAAATGAAACCGATTCCGATTAATTGTGTGTTACGCAATTAGGGTGCAGGTACCTATATAGATTAGTGATAGTGATAAGAAGAGGGTATTCTTGAAGATGGAAAGTGATAGTGGAAGTAATACAAGTGCAAGATTTATAGCAATTTTAAATTAAATTCACCACCTCGGATGTTATATTTATCAATATAGGCAAAAGAAGGCGTTTTCAGTAGGTACAGTCCACCGTACATAAGTGGTAACACTTCCTCATCACCATTCCTTCTTTTATCCCAATTTATTTAGGGTCGGCGCAATACGTCTTTTTCATCCATACTTCTCTACTACGAAAATCGCCCTTACTGCTAAGACATAAAGGCTCTGTAAATGTCAAATTGTTACCACTGAGGGGCAATTCTCGTAATTTTAAAAACGTTCAGTTTGTTCTGTCTCAATCTGTCAAAAATACTTCTAATTTCCCTACATTTTTGACATTGATTGTCGCCGAGATGACATTGTGAATACCTAGATTTTGAACGTTTTTAATTACGGGAATTGGCGTTGGATGTGCGGTTGACTGTACCTATCTATCTCATGTGGTGTATATATATTTACTAAAAACATATTCTTCTGCCTATACAGAAGTGATGAAATCAGCTCTAACGTTTAATAATAATAGGTATAGATAATGTTTATGTCTTTTAGTACTATTAAATATTTCTCTGGTAACTTTTTCCTAACTCTATATTTATGGCAATTTTCAATAATCCCCTTTATTGTCATCAGATTATTTTGAAACAATAGGTACTTACAGTAATAATGCTGTCGAATCACCAGCAAACAATACTTTAGTCTTTAAACTTAAAACAATCTTGATTTACCTTTGGTTTTGACTATAACTCCGTGAAATTAATATTCTAAGGGCCGATTTTTCAATCATCAGATAGCTTTTGAGCAGTGGTACGAATTATATATAATTAGATCGCAGGTTCGAAACAGCTTTCAAAACGGTGAAGGAAAACATCATGAGGAAACCAGCATGTCCTAGAACCAAAAATTGGGAAACGTGACATCTCTACCAAGCCGGCCTGGGCCCGCGTGGTGGATTATGGCCCACTCCCTCTCACAGAAATGAGACCTGTATCCCAGCAGTAGGAACATTATAGGCTGATTATGCTAGATAACTTTTGTCTGGAAAATAAATACGATGGTACCTACATGTTTTCTTTCCAAAAGTTGTCAAACCGCAATTTTTATCCCTCAGTTACCTGAAGATTGAAAAACTGGCCTTCAATCTATTTCAGCTGCCTTACACCAAACTGGATGATGACGGCATTATTACAATAATATTTTCATGATACATAGGTATGATAAACTGGACTTTAGCTCACTAACAATACAATTCCTTGTTTCATAAATAAATATTCCTGCTTTTGTAGGCAAATTAATAATCTCCACTTATTCTACGCGGTGTTCGAAACCAATGGAAGATGTATAAGGCACCAGGGTACACAACACCAATCTAAGCGTTGCTTCTTCATACACAATGCTATGCAATCTCCATCACTCGACGACTGGCTCTGCGCAAACCAAGAGTTGTCAAAGTTCCTTTAACTTTGCACTTTATGACACTGAAGATAAAATTGATTATTCAAAATCGTATAAAATCTCCTGCACAGAGCCATTAAAAAGCGAATCAGCAGTACAGAATTATTCCGCGTTTTCACGATTTTTTTACCGCATGCGGTCCCCGCAAGTGATGCAGACATAACCGCATCGAGGGAAACTAGTACTTATTTCTTTTCAATGGAATTCTAAGCTTAGCAATCTTATGCGTGTGCATGAAATTGAAAACCGTCGCATAGGTACTGAAGTTGTCGCTACGATAATTAAAATAATAGAAGCAATGAATACTTGCATCGCCTTGTGTACGAAGAGCCGTATCTGAACCAAAATTGTCGTCCTTCTTGTTAAATTAATATTTTCTTTATTTGTACTTACTATAGGTGAACTTAATAATCTGTGTATCAAACACGGCAGTTATGGATATCGGATTATTAGCACTTTATTATTTCTAAATGGAAGCATGTCTTTACTTTTTTATAATTGAGGCCATGAGAGCCACAGTGGCTTATCTGAAAAAAATTGAAGTAATTTTTAGGCCACTGTGGCGCTATAACTTTTACAGTTTAGAGCAGAGCCAGTGGCCTAACCGAAAAAAATTTAACTATAATTTTAGGCCACTGTGGCGCTATGACTTTTACAGTTTAGAGCAGTTTTTTTAAATAAAGTCAGTATTGAAAAAATGACAGTTAGTCCACTGTGGCTCTCATGGCCTCAATTATTGTGCCTATTTTTTTAAATCGTTTTATATTGGTTTTGATAAATACAGATATATTTTGTAAATGAATATTTCGACATTTGATACACAGCTTACCAATTTTATTCGACAAATCCTCGACATAACCATTCATTACTACTTCTACAAGACTTATCGGTTGAGTATTTCATATATTTTTACGATATAAAAGGGATGAGGTGAAAATAAAAATAAACAACGTAAAATTTAAAAAATAACATTTTACTTTCAAATAAATAGGACTAACACTGTCATGCTAGGGATTGAAAACAAAAAACCAGGTATAACTCTAGCCAAATTTTATGGTCGCTCTGGATATAACGGAGTCTTTTCGTTCATATACGGGAACAGCCGAATTTGCACTGACTAACCTGTGTATTTCCGATCGACTGAATACGAGCATATATACCAAGAGATGAGGCTGTAAGGGCCGGCGCCCACTGGCGGCACGGCACGGCAAGGGATTTTTATGCGACGAATAGAAATATAACTTAAATATATGACAATAAAATTAAAATTTCGATGATGATGCCAAAGGACGTCGCGGAATGCCTAAGAATACCGCGGCATCATTGCTGTCGATGAAATTTAAATTTTATTGTCATACTTTTAAGTTTTATTTTCTATTAGTCGCATAAAAATCTTGCCGTGCCGTGGCGTGCCGCCAGTGGGCGCCGGCCCTAAGGCTACGGACACAAAGTCAGCGGGCGCGGGGCGGCGCGGCCCCACACACACAAAGGTATGGACGTGGCCGCGCGGGCAGCGGTGCCCGCGCGGCTGCATTGACGTATAGATAGATAGACACTGTAGTAGATTTTTGATGAGACACCGATATAGAACAACAAATATGTATACCATAAAAATAGGAGGGTAATTACCCAGTTATGGGAAGAAATATAATATTAAAACACTACGCCGCTCCCCGCGCCCGCTGACTAAGAGACCGAGGCCTTATTTGCTTCAAATAGTAATCGTTCCGGCCGGCGTAGGACCGATCTGGAGGCCGTAACATCTAGGACTTTTTGTCAGATCCAACGGATCTGGAGGTAGTATCGTGTATGGTAGCCATATCACTCAGTTCTGATTGGTTACTATATAAGACACCCTTAAATTCTGAGCGACCATAGAGTTTGGCTAGAAGCGTTTTGTTCTACTTTAGAGGATTAATTATTTGGCTTGCAACAATGAACACAAAAAGATAAAAAAAATATCAGAGTCTTTAAAAAGTTTCCTAGTCACTACTACAACTCCTAGTCATATGTATTTATCGCGTAAAATATACTTATTGTTACTATTTTACGCAGTACAAATAACTTATAACTTGTCGAATGCCTCATACTCTCACAAAAACCTAGCAATGTTGAAAAACCACGATTAGGAGTCTTATAATTATCTAAAATCAAATGATTGTTAGTGTTTCAGTCTGTAAAACATACTAATAATGTTAGAATTTACCTACAATAAATATGTGAATGACATTTTGCAAAAATAACCACAATTACGATTATTCTCTCAAATGAGGAACTTTTAGCAGAAAATCTACTACCTATAACTTTACACACACTTCCAAAAAAAAAAGGTATAAAAATGACGTTTGATCTCTTTTTATAATAATTACAGGCACAAGGAACAACAACCAACTATTTCATTATAATACAAAAGTCATCCACTGCGTCTTCTTTAGAAATTTTGTGCAAAGACAAAAAACATCAATGTTGGAACGAATCACTACTTAACTTAATTTTAGTCAAAATTTTACAAGCACTTTGGATTAGTATTTAGTCACGTAAAGTAAAAGAACACATTACTTTTTTACCCTTGACTCTAGGAGGGTGTTAAGTAGCTTGCGAAATTCAATTCATTCAAGTTTTCTTGCGTTCTTTTGCAATTTGCAGGTCAGTATCAGGTTGTATATTGATCTAAATGTGATTCGCAGTCGTAAAAAATATTTATTTAAAGAATTATAATCATATTACCCTATTAAATGACTATTTCAAGAAATCATGACATTAAAAGCCAATTCTAAATCAAGGAGTTGTATTGCCGATTCTAATGATTATAATTATGTAAAGTCATATTTTTTACGGTCACGTAAGAAAATTTTAATTTCGCGGGCTACCTTATAGCATCCCCCTTAAGTTTAAACACAATTTCAACCCATTTGTTCTTATTTAATAGGGGCAAGTCCGTTGTCGTCTCAATATTCAGGGTAAGAAATACATAACATTACAAACAGGGCAACTAAAATAATACAATATAATAGTAACGCTAACAAATATAATAACTCGATACATCTCAACGGCATTGTACTACCTATTAAATATATTTTATGCACTTACAAACTTTAACTTTACATATATGATTTTATATAGCGTATTTACGTTTATATATTAGCATTTTAATAGAAATATTCTGATTTATTCACAAGTTCTGTTTGCCTTTATCTCAACTTGTATTTTTTACAATTCCATCGGCTAGAAATATGTTCTGATTACTTGTCATAAGGTTGAGTTTCGTTTGCATTTTGACTTGTCATTAAAATAGCCTCAAGGTAAAGAGATAATAACCAATAGTCTTACTCTATAAGATAATATCTAATACGATATTAGCCCCTATACATGTCAATAATCTTCTGTGAAACTGTAATAAGACCAAACAATGAATATTACTATTAATAAGCACCAAAATAACTTATATTGTAATTCGTAATATTTGATCATTTGAAATAAACTCTATAATTGAGATGTTAAAGTTCAGAGTGCTTTGAGACAAATGAAATATTTGGTTTCAACCTAAGTTGCGAAGTTTACTGAGATGGGAATACTAGTAAATGCATGTTATCTTAAAAACTGTAGCCTTATACCAATACCACACAAAGGCAAGGTATAATCGTCCCGGCACTGCAAACAAATAAAAGGCACAAAACTGACAAACTGATAAAACTATTAGTTTTTGGCAAACTGTATCTCATATATCCTATTGAATAAACAACCTACTACACAACAAAAAATGATATAACTTGCATATAATATAATATATATATAGCTATAGAACACATTTTGTCGAATGTCACAATCCTTTTATCACTGTAATCCAGGCACCTTACTTAGAACTCGCACTGGACTGCCAACTATTAACGTCACATACATTCCATGGTATTATCTCTTTTCTCTATGATGATCTTGTCATTTATTTAACACTTAAGCAACCAGAGACGGGCCGGATTGGCCCATCTTTTTTGTACAGGATTCTGACGCAGTTTTATACAAGATGGCAGATTTTTGCGCTGCGATGTTGCCCAACCCGGCCCCCTTGGTGTACGCTAAGCTTTTCGTTCTCCTTCAAAACGTCACTTAATTTTCTATCAAAAACACATCACTTTCGGGTAGTTCACTGTCCCAAACGTCGTGTAAATACGTCCCACGCCGAAGAGACGTAGTGAAGTGATCGCTAGGCAGTCCGCCAGCAGTCGGCCGTGACGATGATAGGGCACACGCGCGTGAAGGTGATGCCGGAGACCAGCCCCGACACGAGCACGGCGCCGCCCAGCATGCCGGCCGTGCTCGCGTTCTCAGGGGCCACCGTGCTGGAAGTTGGGAATGGGCCACTTAGTAATTGTCTTCTAAAGAAATGATCAGGCAAATATCTTGGCAAGTTAATAAGACCAGCCTTTTATTGCAGGGCAAAAGACTTGCGGCTAAGTAATAATGCCGCACGGGTCGATCCATCAGGTTAAACTACGCTTGCCGCGGCTGGTCACGGACCAACCGCTCACGATGATGAGATGGTCACCCATCCACAGGGATGGGTGACCATCTTCACATACCAAGACCCCTCCGTGGCTCGGAAAGCACGTTAAGTCGTTGGTCCTGGCTGTCATTCGTGGATCTTTGACAGTCGTTACGGGTCGTCAGAAGCCCGAATGTCCGACAACCAGTCTTACCAAGAGGTATCGTATTACCTAGTAACTGGGTTGTGGAGTTCAGATAGGCAGTCGCTCCATGTAAAATACTGGTATTCAGCTGCATCCAAACACATGATAATCATCATCTACCTAGCCTTTTCCCAACTATGTTGGGATCGGCTTCCAGTCCAACCGGATGCAGCTGAATACCAGTATTTTATATGGAGCGATTGCCTATCTGACCTCCACAACCCAGTGAATGGGTAATACGATACCCCTTGCTAAGACTGGTGTCAGACTTTCGGGCTACTGACGACCCGTAACGACTATCAAAGATCCACGAATGACAGCCGGTACTGCCGAAGCAAGTGCAGCTAAACAGATGATGATATTGCAGGGCAAAGGCCTCTTCTCATACTAAGAAGGCATGAGCATTGATCAACACGCTTGCTCAAGACGAGTTGGGGATTTCAGACTTATATTAACTACGAGTATAAGTCCTGGGGGTCTACTCCGAAGTAGTATCGGCCGAATGTTCGGCCGTTTCCTGCTACGAAGTTACTATTTGGTTCGGTCGGTTCCGATCCTACACTCCTACAGTCTTTGGAATATTGACTATGGTCCCGACCCAACTGAGCCGATCCGAACTTTTTTCGCATTTTTCAATAATATTCGGTTCGGCCATGTGTCGGTCCGATCCGAACATTCGCACTTTGCACTTCGGAGTAGGCCCCCAGGTTTTCTCACGATGTTTTCTTTCACCATAGTCAGTAAAGTCCAAGATAAACTTAGAAAGTACATATAAATTGAAAACCACGTTAGTACTTGTCCGGATTTTGAACCCACAGCCTCGTACTTAAGAAAGCAGGCTTCCATCCACTGGGCCATCATGACAGTTCCGCTCAATATTAGTTTTCTAATAATAAGAATGTTGCAAAACTTATGTGTATACAAATTTATTTGAAATTATGTATGTTTGTAAGTAAAGCATTATTGTACCCACTTAAAAAAGTAAGAAACATAACTATAATGTATCCTCTGTTGCGTAGTGGGAATAGAACAATTACAACTAGTAAGAAATTATGTACATTAATTTTCACTCATAATAGGTAGCTTTTTAAAAAAACGTTTCATGGTTTATGTTAAATCAGTTCAAATCGACTCGCAAATCTCGATTGACTTGCCTCGAATGTCTTATTACCAGTGATAGGAATAGGTAGTGCCTATTTGCCTAAACTTCGAAGAACAGAGACAAGAAACGGAGACTTCCTTAGGACTAAATTTTTTCCGGGACATCACGTGTACGGCTCCGTATACAATCATTGTGATTAATAGTATTAAGATCAACAAGTCATTTTCACAGTCATAGTTAGTCACAACAAAAAATTTTATGGTTGTAACGACTGTGAATTTTATTTATTATGTTATGTCTAGTCGCAAACTTTAGGTAAATATAGACGAATTACTTATTCCAAATAACATATTTTTTTAATGTATTTAAAAGTGTTGTCCCGAATATCGGGACAGATGACCTGGAAAAAAATTTAGTCCTAAGGAGGTCTCCGTTTCTTGTCTCTGTTCTTCGAAGTTTAGGCAAATAGGCACTACCTATTCCTATCACTGCTTATTACAAAACGAGTTCTAACTTTAGTGCAAGTTCAAACTTTCGAGCCATTTTGAACTTTATTCTAACATAAAGTTTATAATACAAAATTGACGACTCGGGTTTGACGTAATTTTATGTAATAAGAACTTTAACATTGTCAGAATAGAGTTCGAAAAACAAAAATGGTTCAGGTTAAGGCCGGCCTTGTTTCGTAATAAGGCCCTTGCGAGTTTTTGTTCCTTATTTGCGTCTCACTTTGCGACGAGCGAGAAGCCTTTAAGTCTTTACGTAGCTACTCACCCTCCAATATACATCATGGCGAGCGAGCTGCCGTGTCCTGAGCTCCACCCCAGCAGTGCTGACGCGATCCAGAACACCCAGTCGTTGGTCACGAACACAGGTAACGTGCGGTCCAGCGGCTTGTAGTTACATAGCAGGAAGAACGGGATGAAGAGTAGACGCACTGTCGTGAATAGCACCAGCCAACGAGGACCGGGCTGGAAGGAAACAAAATATTTTTTTTTATTAAATGATAAATGATTTTATTTTTGTAAATAGGTTTGCACAAACACGTCAAATATTTTTTTACACTAGATTAGGTCGGCGTTTCCTATTTAACTAGTCTGAGAAGAAAGGCCGAAACAAACTCGAAGAGAATACCTAATAATTTAAAAAAAAAAACGACTTCAAAATTAAAACCATTTCGACCGTTACGTCTATATTTAGCAATGTAGTTGAGCTACACAAGGCAGTACCTCGATTTATAGGAACTTCAATACAGATTGCTCATTTTAAAATAATTTTTAATACTTTAAGCAATATACAGAGGCGGACGTAATGCCATAGCCATTTTCTACAAGTCAACCTAGTATTTGTCAATAAATATCTCTATTTTCTCTCTCTCTCTTTTAAGGAAAGTTGAAATAGTATCTTTTATGGTTCCTAAATCATAAACAATATTATTGTTGCTTTAATAATTATACGCAAGTTCAGACTGTAACTTGAATAAGTTTATCTAAGCATTATTGTACCCACTTCAAAAAGTAAGAAACAAACTTCGATGTTTCCTCTGTTGCGTAGTGGGATCCAAAAAGTTATTTTTGGAGCGCAGTTCCATAACGCGGCTTGCGTTAGGAGTTGACGAGTACAAATCGTCAGGTAAGGAAAAAGCGTTATACCCCTTCCATGCGACTCACTCTCTCTCTCGGTCTCTTTCTATTATGTGCGAGTGTGTGTGCGTTCGAGAATCCAGTACGGAACGAGTTCCTGACGGGGGTCCCCCGACTACATGCGTTTTATTTTTACACCAGATAAAATGTTCAGTTATGAAGTTTCATATAAAAACTGCGCCCAGCGGTTTCACGCGCATAAGTTTCGATCCCGATTTTGATATAATTTTCTTCTACACAAACCTTGTCCTGACAATTACAAACACACAAAAAAAAGAATTATCCAATTTGGTGCAGTCGATCGGAAGTTATGCGCGTACATACATTTCGGTCATTCATATTTATTTATATAAATAAATTTACTGCCACCTATGTGGATCGAAACTTATCCTGAGGTAATGAAAAAACATTAGTCACAACTTTTTAATGTCAAAAATAAGATTACCCGCCGTTTTTTTTTTTGGCTTTTTTTCTAAGAGAATCGGCACATAAATACATAAATAAATACTGTATCTATGTATCAAAATCTTGTGAATGTTCTAATAAAAATAAACCGTTCTTACTTTTGATTACAGTCAAACTCGTTTATAACGACTTCGCTTAAAAGCTGAGCACTCTAGTGCGACGCGACTCTAGTTGAACAATTTCTACGAAAACTTACGGGACTTTACGACGCAATGTAGAAGTCCTGCGATAGAATAGAATACTCTATTTTATGTAAACCATAGTATTACATATGTACGCGTTAAGGGCCTATTTACATAGATGTTTATAACCGCTATCGGCTATGACGTCAGCATTGGGACGAATGTCGTTATAAGCAGTATTTTGACTGTATTTATGACATCTAAATCTGCTGAATGTAAAAAGTGACTTACGAATTGCCACGTGCTGGCCGTTATGTTGCCGATCGTAGCAGTGAGGTTGAATGTTAAGAAGCAAGTGATGCGCACGAAGTTTTCGCCCAAAAACCCTACGGTGTTCGGTGCCACGTCTGGAAATTAAGAAAATTATAGTTAGCGAGTTCCTGCTACTATTAAAACATTAGCCTGGAAAACAACGAATACAAGGCTTCAGTAGAACCTCGTCGTCTGGTACACAATGGCGCCGATTCCCTTGTTCACAAACTTAACTAAATTTAAGTTCGGTGCTTCTTTTTCTTTCTATTTCATTAAGAAAAGGACAGAAGATAAATATTAGTTTAGTCCTGTCAAATAAACATACTTCATAGACAGTTTAGACGTGATTAAAAACATGGCTACTAAAAATACGTCAATTTACGTCAGGCGTTGACTAATTTGACAGGACTAAATTAATATTTATCATCTGTCCTTTTCTTAATGAAATAGAAAGAAAAAGATGCATTGAACTTAAATTTAGTTTAGTTTATGAACAAGGGAATCGGCGCCATTATAAGACAAAGACTATAAGACTGGATATGCAGCCTCCGACCAGACAGGTGTTGTCAGTGTTGTGTCTGGTGGCTAGCTACTGCCCGACAGTTGATGTTGGGACGTTTTATACAGGGTGGCAGGGACATCGATGTGCGAACTGTTACCATGCATTACCACACGATTCTGAAGCCTCGAAAAAAAATTTTCCCTTTCCATTCATTTTGACCACGTAGGCACTTTTCCTATAAAACAGCAGATTTTTTATTTTGATAACCGACGAAAAATTTCTACGTTAGGAGTCTAGAATCGTGTGTTGAATTCACGGTTATAGTTTGCACGTCGATGTTCCTGCTACCCTGTATGTACTAGTCGCGCGGTAAACTCTGCTTGCGCGATACAGGATTTCGGATGACGTCAGTTGTTTGCATGTTACAATGTAGATACCACTACAGTCTTGTTAGGCTGGCCGGCTATTATGGTGTTATGTTTTACCTGATATAACGGAAGGGAACACGGCTAGCGTGACGAAGAAGATGATGAACACGTTGTACAGTTGCACGAACGCTTGCTTGAACAGCGTGATGCGGGATGTTTGTTGTACGTTGACGGCCTTAGAGCTGCCCCGGTCTGCGTTGCGTTGCTGGTGTAACTGGTCGTGGTAGCGGTAGAATTTCTGTAAAACAATAATAATATTGTTATTAAAAAGCCTGTGATGTCCCACTGCAGTGCAAAGACCTACTCCACGAAGCACCTTCTCCAAGTAGGCGATCAGCATAAACTCCCGTCGGACATGCAATTGATTATAGTCAAGCCCAGGACAAACTGAGTGGAATACATCAGTGGGTACAACGGATATACCCCATATAATTTCCTGTACAAATGACGCGTGAACGTTTTTTGAACGCGCTCCAACATTACAGAGAACTTAGCTCCATGTGGAGCCCATATGACCGCACTATGTTCCAGATGACTCCTGACTAGTGCATTGGGACGTAAGTTTGCCTATTGTTCGTCTGATATGCGGCAGATGTGTCCAGCTCAATTCCATTTTAGCGTGGCAGCTTTCCAAGTGAAATCAGTTATTTTTTTTATGGAACAGGGTGTATTCCTAACCCGATCTGTTAGTTTGACACGAAGAAAATTCCGATCCAAAAAAATCCGAAGAGATTAGAAGAACCTACAATCAAACCTAGGACGACGCATAGCAATCGCGATTACAACCACAAGACGATGCAGTTAAGAAACAAAACGTTTATTAAAATTTATAACCTTACTTTATTCGCGTACAAAATAAAACTATTTGATCCTTTCAACAGGGTAATTGCGTAACAGATTGACAGTAGCAATTGCTTTCATTTTGACAGTTCAACAACATTCATTTCATTATTTACGTTGTTGAGCAGACAATCTTGTCGAAAATATGAAGCTGCAGCGGTATCTACAACGCCACATGCGAACAACGCGTCATACTGACATCACGCAAATCCTGCATCTCGCAAGCAGAGTTTACCGCGCAATTATATACGCATACATACAAACTTTCTGATATCAGTCGTTGGGCAGTTGCCCGCCAGACACAACACCCGTGTTCCTCATACTTCTTTAAAGCAACGGATTAGCAACATACTTTAAAATGATTCAGATTGTTATTGAAAATGTGTTACGCAATTAGGGTGCTGGGCAGGTATGTACATAAATATAGAGAATTATATATAAATAATAGTAAGAATGTAGCAAAACATCATGCACACATATTTACTTCAAAATATGCATGTTAGTTAGTAATGCGTTATTGTACCCACTTTAAAAAGTAAGAAACATAGCTATAATGATTCCTCTGTTGCGTAGTGGGAATAAAAATATCTGAGGAATCAATTCATTCAGATTTTCTTTATTTCATTAAGTATATTTTTAGCGAATAATTATTTTTTATTTATCCTTAGTATTTTGACCCCGCCTCGCACCGATTACCACCCAAATTGCGTGACACACTAACAATCTCTATCTGAATCATTTTGATGGATATTGCTAATTCATTGCTTCATATGTTCTAAAATTGTATATGCTAAACAACGTAAACTACGCAATGAATGATGTTAAACTGTCAAAATAAAACTCATTGCTAGTGATAGTGTGTTACGCAACTATCTCGCTGACTAGGGAAAAGAACCTATGCATGTTTTTTTGGACTGAGGAATACTTCGCGATCATTAGTTGGAAGGCAGAGAAACGATATCCTCCACCTAAACGAATGAATTGTCTGTCACATCAGCATAAATGAAACATGGCAGACAAAATGTTGCTGACGCCATTCGACGTCAGCAGTAGTGACGCCATCTACAAGATGTAGTAAATTGACACAAGACGACCGCTTTGTTTCGAATTTCCTTCTAAATACAAAACGGCGCGCGGCGTATGAACTTCAAAAGGAGTCCGTATAGGTGCAGGAGATAACACTGCGTCGCAGTATTTAGGGCTAGCTAGGAATGATAGTTATACCGGATCATTTTTTTTTACCGTCTCGAAAATAATATGATGTGTTGTGTAAGTGAGTAACAAAATCCAGCCACAAGAGTTTTTGCTAGTAAGTATAGGATCGCGCTACGAATTCATTGATCAATCCGCGCATTTAGTAAGGTTCGTATAATTCCGCACGGAACAAATATTTGTATGACCTACATGTATTTGTTCTGAGTCTGGATGTTTTTCTATCTATAATATGTATGTATTTACAAAAAAAAAAAAATGTATATAAGTAGTTTATCAGCCATCTTGTTACCATAACACAAGCATTAGGTTGCTTAGCTTGGGACTAGATGGCGCTGTGTGAAATGTCCAGGGATATTTATTTATTTAATTTGAATTTCGATATTTTTTATCGATTTATTATTTTTGTTCACAATTTCTGTTTTTATTGTTCTAGTATGAAGATTCCTTCATATGTGAAGTATTTATTGCTAGATTTATTTCTTTGTATGTCATTGAAAAATATAAAATTTCTATGTCATTATGCTTCTACTCCGTTCACCTATTATACCCAATTTTATTAAAGGCAGTAAAAAATGTCATCCGGTATATTAAGTATTAAGATGATACTTACATTCAACGGCAGCGCGAAGTAGGTGTCAATACAGACGAGCAGCACGAACATGCCCCCTATGAAGTAGTAGATGGCGGCCGTGCGCGGGTTGTCGAAGAACACCGACAGCCAGTTCAGACCCACGATCAGCAGGCCGCATAGGTTACTGCCTAGGATTACAGCGCCCGTATAACTGGGAGGTAGACAGGCTGCTACGCCAAACACTGAGTTTTGGAAGATCGCGTTGAAACCTGAAAAGATAGAAAGAGGGTTAAGTACATGTTTTTGTGTAGTCAGAATGATCTTAACAGTTTAATAATTCTAAGCGAAGCGACGGTTTCGCCGGACCGTAAGATAAAACTAAAATCAAAAGGTACAAAATAAACTTTAAGGGGGAAGCGCCAGCGTATCTCGTGAAATTCAAATTGTCTATTGTTATAATTTTGTAAAGCCATATTTGTTACGGTCGCGAATCATATTTTAATCAAGATACAATCTGACACTGACCTGCAAATTGCAAAAAATGTAAGACAAATTGAATTTCGCGAGCTAACTAGCGCATCCCCGTTAGTAAAGTTATTCACACAATAATTGTTAGTAAGAGTTTTGAGATATAAAGTTAAAACCTAATAAATACCGATGACTATGTATGTTACTAATTCCCTTTAGTGAGTTTGCACAAGAATTTAACTTGAACAGGATTTGTTTACACTTTCGTTATATACTTTTGGAACAGATAGTACCTACAGATACCCTTTGAAAAACATAATGATGATAGCTATGATCACACACGAAGTATTAGAAGATAACAGTAATGTAAACAAAGCATGAATCGCTATTGCTGATAAGAGCAATGTGTGGCCTTAACACTTTAGAATCGTCGATATTGTACTGTAGGCCAAGCACGAATGTCAAACGATTTCGAATCGACAATGTATCGAGGCCTCGATTCGAAAACAGAGTCTGTCGATAGTAGGCAGCACGAAGCACATTCGAAGCACTATCGAACACTCGATTCGAATTCAAAGAGCAGTAGAAAAGTCTTTTTGTAGAACAGATAATTATTTGTATTTAGGCGAATATAAGTCTAAGCTAGAATAAGTTAAATAACCTAATTAAATATGTGGAAAGAGAGTAGGTAGGCCTTTGCCCAGCAGTAGTTTTTTTTTTTTTGTTTTTTTACTGGCCCGTCATGTCCTAGTAAAAAATAAATAAAAAAAATAACATAATCACCATAAGGCCTCCTCTCGGTGAGGAGTGGGCCGTAATAAACCACGCGGGCCCAGTGCGGGTTTGAAGATGTCGCAACTTGCACTGGGCCCACGTGGTAGATAACACCCCTAGACTGACTATGCAATTTTAAACAATAATATGTGGTGATCCAGAAATTATCCTATTGCAGTTATTATCGAAATAAATACAAAACAGTCGATACTATATTAACCCAAAACCAAGAATTCTCATTAAGATGTCGGTACCTATTTATATTTACGAGATAACCACAAACTATTACATGGAACTGTTGAAATAAACTAAAGGTTTCGAACTAAAACTGAAATAGCTCAACGAAATAGTTTTGACCTAAACACAAGCCAAGAGAAACTGTGTCAATTGATCTGTAAATAGTTGAGCTAAAATATTTAAACAATATAAATAAGATGTAGCTGTAATGTCTTATTTGAGTTGGCTAATGATATCAATGGATATTAGCTTAGAATTTAAATAACAATTATTTGACGGGATGTCGTTTTTTTTTTTTGTTACTCATTGTTTTAGAAATATCCACTATATATGTAAGTTTAAATGTTTATTGAACCGACGAAAAAAGAAGGAGGTTCTCAAGTGGACGCGTATATATATAATATATTTTTAACGAATGATATATTTACGCATAACTTTTTACAGAGTAGACCGATTTTGGTATTTTTTATATAGAATAGAGAATAGACGAACAATGTCGGACTTTCAAATATAACAGACTTTTTATCGGAATTGGTACAGCTAATAAAATATGTATACTTACAGTGGTCTAGGGCAGAAATCATAGCACTCGCGTGCCGTATTATGATGGCTTAACGCCATCATGATTCCAGTGCAAAAGAGAGACGGAGCTATACATGACCGCTGGCAAAATCCCGTTTTCGTACTGGAATCATAATGGCATTACGGCCCAGGAATAGTATTTCAGTAGGACCAGTTTCTCGAACGAGAATTATCGCAAAATTAACGTGACAAATTGTGAAGCATGTAATTTTAGTCAACAAAACACAGCAGTTTACGCGTGCTTCTATCTGTCACATAAATATGCTATCATTTTCGTTCGAGAATCAGCACCCTAATTGCGTAACACACGATCAATCGGAATCGGTTTCATTTTGACAGTTCAACAACATTCATTGCGTTATTTACGTGTTGAGCTGACAAATTTTTCGAACTTATGAAGCAATGGATTAGAAATTTGCTTCAAAATTATTCAGATTCCGATTGATCGTGTGTTACGCAATTAGGGTGCGGGTCCTAAGTTCTTATGACTGCGGCAGTGAGCAGCGTTCGTGCAGCTGAATTTTGGACCAAAGATGTTTGAACTTCTTGCCATCGATACGCTAAGAAGAAGCTATACTTACCACAAACATAAATAAGCTTAAACATCTTGATCGCAATTATAATATACTCGTAGGTAACTAATCCTCCAAAAAAACAATAAAATGACTAATAACGGCGTAGCAAAAGGAGTAAGTAAGGATCGTAGCACGTAACTCTGTCTAAACTCATAGAGAGCTTAATCGTATAGAACTCACTTAATTATACCCAATGTAAATCACATTGGGTATCTGATATCAATCACAATTGAAACACACAAGGAATGCTTGTATGTCATTCCAATTTAGCTGTCAGAGTTAATCATGGAAATTTGAGCCCTCTATAGGGACATGATAATGTATATAATTGATTAAACTTCGGTCAATGACCCTATTGAGCGATAAGTTTAGGGCGATTGAGAATTATTGGTGCTTGTTGAGATTTGGAAACGAATTTCGGGGACATTTACGCTTATCATCAAGAAATAGAAGCTCGTCGTGGAATCTAAATTAGACCTATAAATTATCTAAGAATTCTAAGACATTGTTAGTAAAAAGATTGTAACTAAACTTAAGTGCACATTCATTCACTTTAAAAATAAATGTGCATGTAATAAGTAAAGCGTTACTGTACCCACTTAAAAAAGTAAAAAGCATATTTAATGCTTCCTCTGTTGCGAAGTGGAAATAGCTAAAATACAAAAATCATGTATTTTAATTGATAACAGCATCATGCAAAATACAAAATACTAAAAAGAATAAAATAACACTAGATCTTAACAAAGAAAATGGTGCAAAAATGCAAGATTACGGACGTAACTGCAGGTTAACACTGTAGTTTAGAATTGACAGGTAAACGGGTTGCCCCAAAATATTTTCAATATACCAGTATCAAACTTTTACAATCGGTTAGCAAAAGGACCATATTACCGGAAATACACATAATAAACATGTAACAACTTACTGTTCAAGAAGAAAACGGATATCATGGTGAGCCAGAAGAAACCTCCGGGCCAGTCAGAGGTGTCGAGCATAGCAAGGACGATGTTACAGACGAATATAAACACTTCTATGACTAACGACCACACGATGCGAACTGTTAGGTTACCACTGAAACAAATAAGATATTATTTAAAAGGTGTTTATAATGAAACGTAGTTTAAACAAAAAAAAAACTGAAAATACAGCAGTAAGTAAATACCAGCAAGGTATTTAAAAATAGGTGAAGTATATTTGTATTTCTTTAATTATAAAATCTATACTAATATTTTATAGAGGTAAAATTTGTATGTTGGTAAGTTTGTATGTAGGAAGTAATATTTGAAACTCCTAATCCGATTCCGAAAATTCTTTCACCAGGGAAGCTACAATATTGCAGTGTCATAGGATATATATTTTTCACGCGGACAAGATTCGCGCGAGCAGAAGCTAAGATTCTATATTCTTTAAAAAATAAATATTTTACAAATTTTATTACTAAATAAAACATTTATTATTATTATTCCGTGGTGAACGGAAACATCTGAAGACGAAAAATTGGGCATTATAATAAAGCCTTTAGATAACAGCTATTGGATAGAAAGAACTTTGATAGCTTCATGTCAATAATAAACAAATTAAACATAATCCCACGACAATATTACGAAACGGCTACATAATAACTTTGTTTTCTTCGTACTTCACGCTCGGATAAGCCATTACAGTTTATGCATTATTAATGCCCAAGGGATTGTATATTAAGACAGGGAACATACATCGCGTTACAAGAACAATATTGTGATAATATTGAATCAACATAAAATTATGGCAATACTAGCTGCGCCCCGCGGTTTCACCCGTATAAGTTTCGATCCCGTGGGAATGTCGAGATTAAAAGTATCCTATATTTTAATCCTGGTTATACACTATCTGTTTAATTTCATCCAAATCCGTTCAGTAGTTTTGGCGTGAAAGAGTAACAAACATCCATCCGTCCATCCTTACAAGCAAACTTTCGCGTTTATAATATTAGTAAGATTATTATGTGATGACAATTGTCGATGGATCGCTTTTATTTATTCATCTGTTTGTTTACATTATTCAACAGTCTCCGACACGAGTAACGATGCATAGATATGCGTCCGATTGGCTTTACCAGCTACTGGGCCTAACTCATAAATACAATATAAGTATATTAATTTACTTGCGATGACTGACTAATACAGGGTGGGAGGGACATCGACACACAACCTGTTACCATGGGACATGATTCTGGGCACCCCTGAGTTGAAATTCTTGTCAGTTATTGAAGAAAAAAATGCTTTTCCATGAAGTTTGACCGCGTTGGTATTGCATTTTTGTAGGAATCCGAGAATTTTTTTTAGTAACCGAAGAGAATTTTCAACGCAGGGCGGTACAGAATCATGTACTGAATCCATAGTAACAGGTTGCACGTCGATGTTCCCTGCCACCCTGTATTTTGTCCACGGGTATTTTTATAAAGTGGCGTTATAGGAGAAGAAGAAGATTATAAACCTTATGTTTTTTAGACTAAACTAAATTATAGGCCGATCGCTTAACTGAGACGTTGCCTGAGGTAGCTGCGCGGTGCGGGAGGGGTGATAGTTGTCACAAGTTGACAAATCACTCAGCTCTCGCACACGTCACCACACCCCTCCCGCACCGCGCTGCTACCTCAGGCAACGTCTCAGTTAAGCGGTTGGCCTTTAATTGACTAACCTTCTACATATAAGTAATATTTTTGTAGCTAGACTTAGGTGCACACAAGTTTATGGAAAGAAACTTGCGTGTGTTTTAGTAAAGCTTTAATTTGCCCACTTTTATAATGTGAGCAATCAGATTGAGTGCTGAATATCACTGCGTTGGGTAGTGGGCATCTTATCTCCTTACATAATTACATAGCATTAAGCTTGTATTCCCTAAAATAGTAGGCAGAGGTGTTTCGGACACCCAGTTTAATCAGTTATGTTATAAATTCTACGTAATAGGTTCCTTACATAAACATCGTGGTGTATCGTTATTAAACTAGCAATGAACTCGTTGGTCTAGTTAAGTGTTCGCAAGCGCTACTGTTGAGCATGTGGACCTTTTTTTTTTTGGGCCCACCCGTGTTCCTTCAGTTGCCTGTGCCAGGGGCCACGGTATCTCTTTCTAACAACCCGCAGCCCTGGCGGCATCGGCCCTAGCGGACCCCGTCAGTTCGCGCTGACATGAGCATGTGGACCTGGGTTCAATTCCCTGATCGGGCAGTGTTATTGGGATTTTTCATTAGGAATTCTCAGTACCAGCCCAGAGTCTGGATTTCTGCCTGGTTGAAGGCAATAGGCTCGCTCAGATGTTACATGGGACTTGAACGTAACTGGCGAAAGGCGGGTGTAATGGTGCACCTCTGCCTGACCCTTAGAGGAAACCAGGCGTGGTGTTTTGTTATGAACGCACCAAACTATCGATAAAAACCCAGAAAATACTTCAAAATATGCTGTTATCAGAGGGGCAATTCTCGTAATATTAAGACCGTTCACAGTCTGATCTCAGTCTCAAACTGTCAAAAAATACTTTTGATTTCCCTAGATTTTGACAAGTTTTTGACATTTGTTTGTCGCTGAGATGAGATGCGACTAGATTTTGAACGTTTTAAATTACGAGAATTGGCCTTGAGTTATCGTTGAAAAATTCCCACTTAATACAAAGGGGAAATTCCGCTACTGCGTTTAAACTTAAAACTCCCGTAATCCCGTAACTTCGCTAGGTTTATAACAAAAATTTGCACGTGCATACTTTTAATCATTTTACTCCCGCAGCAGCCCATTCCGGGCGCTCGAAACTTATGGAAATATGTTGAAAAATAGTCTGGCAAGCCGCTTGCCTACTCGCTACTCTAAACTATGTTTAAGCTTGCGTTAACTTTGATTTACGAGGCTCTGGTATGGAAGTATGTGTTATGCCAAGTTTCTAAATAACCTGATTAAGAATTTTTATTATTAAAGTAATCGTCCATGTACTTAAATAATCCCTGTTTCTAAATAATCACCACATGGAGCCCAGACACAGCTAGAAGGCGTCGCGGGGGGACCCCGTAGAAGTTGGCAGGACGAGTTGGACAAAACAAACGACCAGTGCTCCACTTTAGCCTTGGATGAGAGGCCTTTGCCCACCAGTGGGATGATGTAGGCTGTAACAGTAACATCTCCCACCTTTACATGATGATCAGCATCTTCCCGTCCTTATCTCATGTTACTTGTGGTCGGTGCAACACGTTTTTTCCTTCCATACTCCCTTGTCAACCGTCATACTATCATTCACTCCCTTTTCTTTCAAATCGTTCCTCGCACAATACATCCATTTTATCTTTGGTTTCCTCTCCCTACCCATTCATTAACATTTATATTCATCACTCTTTTTGCAAGATAAACAACGTACAACGTAAAATCTTTGCCTGTCAGCTAAAGTGCGCTTATTTTTCGAGTGACAACAAAAAAACACGTAAAATCTGATAAACATATTGTATCCAATTTAAGTGTTTTTTATTTTTTTTTAAATTCCTGGATAGTTTAATTATGGTAGATTACATTGGGCATAGCTCAAGTAAGTAATCATTTTATTATTTACATATTATTTACCAAAAAAAACTTGGCCTAGGTAACATCAGTGTTGTTACAATAACAACACTAATGTCGACTGCACTACACTGTTACGGATAAGAAAGACTCCTGTCCTTTAAAATTTCGAAATCCCGTATATCTAAGTACAGACAGCTTGTAAGGCATTAAAAATCTATATCTATGTATACTATATAATAAAGCTGAAGAGTTTGTTTGTTGGATCGCGCTAATCTCATTAATAATACCAAAGTAAATTGCCGGTCTATTCTGTAACCATCAAAGCGTGAAAACTTAGGTAAAGTGAGCATGGAGTGAGCTGTCATTCCAACTAATGCTAGGGATTGACACTATTGATAGCTCACTTCACCTGACTATACACGGAGATGTTTTACAGAATAGCACTACAGCAGTGCGATTCTGTAACCATCTCACCGTGAAAACTTAGATCGACCGGTTGAACACTTTTAACAATGGACTTGACACTCGCAAACGTTATTCGACCTTCTTCATTTAATCTTCTTGATACAACACTGAAGTAGACAAACTATTTGTCGGATTTGAAACATTCTTTATGCTTTTGATAGCCCAATTCTTAAGGAAGGTAAACATCACCCTGCAGAGCCGCGCAAAAAGAGAAAAGTTAGAAAGAATGCTAGGGAAAACAAAATTATAGCGCGGGCGGGAAATGTAGCTGTTATTTCAGTATATATTGTGGTGTCTTACGACTTCCACGCGAACGAAGCCGCGGGTGGAGGCTAGTATAAATAAAATACATAAGTATGTTATAGAATAATGTCAACTTAATCGCCCCTCTATATTCGGGATTGAACAGCCTACATAAGCTATTTGCGGAGCCAATTAAAATTTCGTCGACGGGCCACGGTTAAGTACACATAACTACTTGGGAGCAGTTAATTAAAAACTTTAAACCTGAACTAACGAGGATCGGTTCAAATCATGATGTCGGTAAACATAATTGGCAAATTAAGTTTTCAGGCTTCGTTTGGTTAAAGGTTTGGTAAATCCTACCAAAATTTTTAGATCACTCGTGTGAGTGGTTTGTGTTGTCCATTTCATCATCATTCTCCTGCTCTTATCCCATTTAATTGGGATCGGCGCAACATGTCTTGGAAGGATTGTGTCTTTCTTTCTTCTTCCATACTTCTCCATTAGTCGTGATCCCAGTAGTCACCCATTTATTATTCATTCATTATTTCTAACTATTGTATGTGTGAATAATAATATAATATATTATTATTCACACAGTCCATCCATCGTTTCTTTGATCTTCTCCTACTTTTAGTCTTTTTCTTCCATACTTACTTCTCCATTAGTCGTCATCTCGGTAGTCACCCCCTTTCTAACCAACACACAGTCCATCCATCGTTTCTTTGATCTTCTCCTACTTTTAGTCTTTTTCTTCCATACTTCTCCATTAGTCGTCATCTCGGTAGTCACCCCCTTTCTAACCAACACACAGTCCATCCATCGTTTCTTTGATCTTCTCCTACTTTTAGTCTTTTTCTTCCATACTTCTCCATTAGTCGTCATCTCGGTAGTCACCCCCTTTCTAACCAACACACAGTCCATCCATCGTTTCTTTGGTCTTCCCCTACTCTTTACGACAGCTAACACCCAGTTGCACTAATTCTAGGGGGACATCTAAATAAATGCCTAAATTAAAGTGCACAGTTGGATTTTGTTGGCTTAGGGCAGATTTTTCAATCATCTGATAACTTTATTCGAGGAATAATTTTGAAATTTTGACTGTTATTTCATACAAAAAATGTCAAACGTCAATTTTATTCCTCTGACGATTGAAAATTCAGCCCTTAAACGTCTAGAATGTGTATCCAGTTTTCAATTAGGGCTTTGTAACTACTGTCAATCAAAGCTATTCGTATCGTTATATGTCTTAATATTTTTTATTTGTGCTAAATGGAACCTTTACATCCTATCCGGTTTCTGAAACCACAGATATCTAATCAATTTAACCTAATGTCCAATAAAAAAATCAAAAACAATTTTTCTATCTTTCTCTTTCAATCTCATTCCAGGTGATTTGATCAGACTGTATTTTCCCTAACCTATCGCAACAGCTAACATGAGATTTAAAACAAAATCTACTCATCTAGCAACCTTGATCCATCTTTTTTTGTGTAGGAAATCATCAAATGACTTCTCCCGCTCTGGGCGGAGCGGCAGGGCGTGTCAGACTTTTACTGACTAAAACCCACCCGTGTTCCTTCGGTTACCTGTGCCAGGGGGTAACGCTTTCGAACAACCCGCGACCCTGGCAGATCTTGATCCACCTTAGGTTGCTAAGTAAATTATTAAAAAAAAAAAAAAATACAAACCTCGACTTAACAAAAACATTGATCCAACTGAACGCCAGGTTGGGTATCTGACTGGCCCACCCCACATACGCGAGGTAGTGGTCAGAATATATCGGGGCGCTTGCCAACTTGTATTTGACGAAGTAATCCTTGGCGGTGATGAACATGTTCCAAGCAGTCAGGGTTCCCAGGCCATGCAGCAATAAGGTGAGAAATATTATGTTCCATTTGTCTTTGGGAGCTGCTAAGTCCATGGTTATACCTGTAACAAGACGAACAAATTAGTTGCGATTTGTTTTTTTTTTTATGTTTTTTATATTGAAAGTAAAAGTTCAAAAGCAAATATCGTAGATACTAAAAAAAAGTGATTCAAACAATTGTTAAGTAACTGAACCGAACTTAATTTGGCATTAATTATATAAACGAATATTTCATGCAATATTCAAAAACTAAACAGTAAACAAAAACATCCAAAACGTTTTGCCGATCGTGGGAATCGAACTTACTACCAATTTCATTGTCCGTAGATGACAAAGTCGTGAGTTCAAATCCAAGTTCCTAAAGCTCTTTTTGGATTTTATAAATTCGTTTTATCATGTTTTTTGACTAACATAAAAGCTTAAAAACTTTCATTATCTCATAATAATGTCTGTAACATTGTTCTGGGATTTTATTATAAAAGTTTTCACACTTTTGGACCTAAATGGTGATGTCGCAATACTTAGGTGCACACAAATTCATAGGAATTTGCATGTGTTTTAGTAAAGCGTTAATTTACCCACTGAAATTATAATGTGACAAGCAGTTATTATGTAACTGAAGACACTGCGTTGGGAAGTGGGCTACGGTGACAAGTAAACATGTGTTTGAAATAAGGCATGCCATGCTTCCGACCGTGAAAACTCTGCTTGCGCGATTCAGAACTCATAGTTTGCGTAAGACTCCCATAGATGGCGTGATTGGTGTCAAGTTGAAATCGATTTGTTCTTATGAAAATTGAATGAAATCACTGAATAGTTTATAGTCCATTGTTTAATTTAATTATTGGGATATAGTGTAATGCTGTTGTAATTGGTTATTATAAATTCATTAATTTTAATACAAAACGCTACTAATTAAGTCATCTAGCGTGACTTAAATGATAAAGTACCAAGTTGAATAATTGTTTTACGTTTTCTCTTATTCGTCAACCAGTCTATAAATAGATTTTGTTCAAACAAGTTGCGTAAGCGATCATCGGGTTATTGACTTGGCCGATAAAGCACAAAAGAGGTTGTGCGTGAGCTAACGTGGCTATTCTATATTATTTTTTGTAGACGCACAGGCCTATTATACGCATATTTTGCAACTTTATAGCCCGTTTCGCCATCTACATACGCTTATTTACCAAATAATTTCATACAAATGCTATAAAATTTTCTGGTAAATGATGCCTATCCTATAGAGACTATGAAACGGGGCCTACAGCTTTATCTAAATTCGTTGTATTGACAGCAGATTTTCCACTTCAACCGTCGAACTGGTGAAAACTGATTTTCCTCTCGTGTTAACAACCTTTCAAGCCGAACATGTCAATATGACATCCAAGCACAGCCCCACGCAATTACACATACGGCATGCCTACTATACATAGCTTTATTTGTAAATAACTGTACTTATTACCATAACTCTGTATGATACGAATCTGTTCGTGTTAACAGCAGATTACCTTGAAGTTGAGCGTAAAATTGGACATTTAATCACATCCCAGCCGAGTTCTTCATACACGATGGAATCTTGTAATATTCGAGGTATTTTGCTCAAACGAGTAACTTTCAACAAAGCGTGGAGGCATATGAAAAGCCAAAGGCATCCCCAATGGGAGAGTATGGGACAAGACAGAGCTTGTCAGTGCTTCTTACCGTGTCAGTGTTATAATTAGAAGGGGATAGTAGTAGGTAGTATTCGATAGTTTGTTAATTAATTCAGTCTAGAAGATCTGCAGTGCGATTCTGTAACCATCTCACCGTGAAAACTTAGGTGAAGTGAGCGTGGAGTGAGCTGTCATTCTAAATAATGCTAGGGATTGACACTACTGACAACTCACATCAAGCTCACTTTACTTTGAGTTTTCACGATGAGATTTTTACAGAATCGACCGACAGGGCCCTAATTCACTATGACCACTTAACGATTCCTTACCGAAATCCCGCCAATCTCGCGTTGATTTCACGCGGTTTCCTTCATTGTGTCATAAAGAATTACGGCCCTGAATTGATATAGAGCTTTCCTTATTGGCTCATTTTGTATTGAACATTAAGACAGTCCGCCCGAGCCGGAAGAATAGGTCAGTTGACTCGCCTTTCCGATACAAATCGGACAGGCGTCGCGCCTTTGAGGCCCGCCTTTATGTAGGAAAAACAGCCAGAGGCCGCCAGAAGGCTGCCTATATCCGGGGGTTGCAAGATTCGTTCGCGCGTTCATAGCTCCCTGTCTCCCAATCTCTGTGACACAGGTGGCACAAAGGAAGCTGCACTTTTAAGTGGACATCATCAGCAGCTTACCTTTCAAGTTCAGCGTGTCATTTGGCAAGTTGTTACCCTCCCACGCAGGCGTTAGCTTCACCGGCTCGTTGCGGAGGAACGGCGCTTTCTCGTCCGCCGCATCCCAACCTGAGGACAAACAATGACACAGATCAGTCTACAGGTCTTAGAACAATAAGTTAAACTATGCAGTTTATAGAGGCACAGCTTGTCTTAAAGGTGAACCATAGATGTATGATTTTCCCGATGGACAGCTCATAAATGCCAGCGTAGTCAAGGAGTTCTTCCGAATTTTAACTTTTTATTTCAATTACATTATGAACGTAGGTAAGTACGTCTAGCTAAGTCCACTGAAGGAACTGACGTTAATAAGCGGGCTATATGTCAAACCAAAGTGGGCTAATTTTTCTCTATACATAATCAGTCTATAATGTTCCCACAGCTAAGACACAGGCATCATCGAGAGGGAGTGTAATCTACCACACGGGCGCAGTGCGGGTTGGTAGATGTCATGTCTTCGTTTTGTCACATGTCAAAGTTTCTCTATGTAACAAAAGAAAAAAGGCAAGTTGTCCTCATAATGGTATGAGGATAACTTGCTTGTTTTCTCTTGTTAGCCATATTATAATAGTTTAGGTATGGACTTAAAACCATTATAAAATATGAGTCTAATATAACTACAATATATAGTCCTGCCATGGTTCTACGATCCTGCTACATATAATATACATTCACGCTCGGTTCGACGTACAATAGTTTAACGGCGCAGAATCTGGCTATCTGATTCACGCAAGAGCAATTGCCGCGTATGACGCTTCAATTAAGGTTGTTTATCAAGCAGTCAAATTGATCTACTCGTATAGTTATGACCCCTTGTGATCTGTGATCTTTTAATATCAATGGTCAGGAACAATGGCCCTATCTCACTAGGAAACCATGGTGGCGCAACCATGGTCGCGCTGCCAAAATAATGTATGGTTGATTGCGCAACCAATCGGACGCCTGGTGAGATTCCCAGCAAATCCCCATAAAGCTGTGTAAATTTTGCTAGCAGCGCGACTGCGGAAGCGCCACCATAGTGTCCTAGTGAGACTTAAGCCTAAGTCAGAGGAATTCTGAATGCCGCGGTCTGACCTAGTTATTCTTAAGGTGTGTCCAAACACGGCGTGCAAGGTGCGCGGCAGCTACGCGCGGCATTCGCGGGACACAAATTTGCCGCGCGCCTAGTTTAAACCTTCTGCGCGGCAGTGCTGCGCGGCATGTCCGAGACACGCCGCGCTCTTTATTTCGTATTCAAACTACAATGAAAGCGGCCGCGTGTGTTGTTGCTGTGCTTATTATTCGTAAATTACGTAGAAGAAGGAATAAAAGAAAGTGTATTAAAAAAAGGCAGTGTTGGATGCGACCACTCTTTCAACAAAGGACAAAGAATCTGGAAGGGATCTATTACGAAATCAACTACCGAACGCCAGTTTTTAAGATTATCTTTGGAAGAATTCGAACACATACATACATTGGTAGAACCATTTATTAAAAAAATGGATACTCACTGGCGAACGGCAATAACGTCGAAGGAGAGACTTGCAATAACGTTACGTTATTTGGCTACAGGAGACTCCTATTCCAGCCTACAATACACGTTTCACGTATCAAAGCAAACAATATCAACAATAATTCCAGAAGTGTGCGATGCCATAGTGAGAGCTCTTAAGGACATGGTACAGGTAAATTATTATGAACTTTATTACTTATATTATTTTTATTATTTGGTGAAATATTTTAAACTACAGATTTTTTATTTATATTTTTTATTTATTTATTTTCATAATTAAGTAGTAATTAAATACAACACAATCATCATACGTCAATCACAGTTGTTCTCAACTAATTCACAATATTAATCTACATCCGTGTCTAAATCGTGAATCAATTGCGTAAGGCCAGTACCCATGTTACTAGAAGATGATGAGTCAAGATCGGTAAACTGTGAAGTGAAATATCCTCGTCTGTTTTCAGCGTTATATTCTTGTGTTGATGATTGATTGAGGAGCTCCATATCAGCTTCGTATAGTATAGTACTTATTGAATGTTTGACTCTCGTAAACATAGTGGCATCATATTTTCTTAGTTCGGCTGCTATGTGCATGCCAAAAGCAACGTAAGGATCATTACTACTGTCATTTTGTTTTCGCATTACTTCTAATGCTTCTTCTATCATTTGATTTTCAGCATCATACTCTGACTCTTGATATGTCCTCTTGTTAGCGGGCATTTCTTTTCTTGGCTTCTTGGTATTTGTATCTTGGTCTCGAGTGCCTTGTTCCGAAGTTCCTGGTTCCGAAGTTCCTGGTTCTGAAGTGCCTTGTTCTGAAATGCCTTGTTCCGGAATAGCTTGTTCTGTATTACCCGGCTCTGAGGGTGAGCCACAATCCTGAAACAAAATAAATAAAACGTTATTAATTTTTTTTTCAGCTACCAGTGTCAGAGCAAGATTGGAAAGCAGTATCTAAAGACTTCGAGGAAAAATGGAATTTTCCGCACACTATTGGGGCGTTAGATGGAAAACACATAACTATTCAAGCTCCTTTTCGTAGCGGCACTGAATATTTTAATTATAAAAAGTTCTTTAGTATCGTGCTATTAGCATTAGTAGACGCAAACTACAATTTTATGTATGTTAACATAGGAAGCCAAGGTCGAATTTCAGATGGAGGAGTTTATAAACATTCCGAATTGTATCGAAAGGTAGAAAATAATCAACTTAATGTACCAGCGCCAGAAATTTTACAAATACCCTACATAACTAAAATACCATATGTAATATTAGGAGATCAAGCTTTTGCATTAAGCACACATTTGATGACACCATTTGCAGGAATTCATCCAAAAGGGTCAAAAGAAAGGATTTTCAACTATAGACTATCAAGAGCACGCCGAGTAGTAGAAAATGCTTTTGGAATCATGTCGGCAAAATTTAGAGTATTGAGAAGTACAATGATTTTAAGCCCAAAATCAGCCAAAACCATAGTTCTAGCTACTGTTCACTTGCATAACTTTCTTCGCAGAGACTCTTTATTAAAAAAAACAAATGATTCGACGATTGAAACAGCTACCTTTACTCCAAATCAATTTATTACCACTCCTTCTGATATTCGTATTTTTTTGTCAAGATATTTTATGACAAACGGATCAATTGATTGGCAAGAAAGATATTAAATAATTGCATAACCTTAGGTTAAAAATGGCCAAAATTAATAAACAGCCCCTTAGCATTATTTGATCTCATAGATTTTGCAGTATGCGGGCTGTATGTATAATATGGCCGTTACATCTAAAGTAATATTAAAAAGAGGAAAGATTTTTTTGTTTGTTACGATTTAACTCAAAAACTACTGGACCGATTTTGTTTTTTTTTTTACTATTACAAAGCTACATCTTCACTGAGTAACATTAGGTTATAACTTATAAAAAACAACCAGACCACGCGGGCGAAGCCGCTGGCGGAAAGCTATAGTCTAATAAAAATATAAAAGAAATAGGTACTTACCACTGCATCAATAGGGTTATTCCTGTCATGTAAAAAACTAAATGCTTCATAAGCAAACCATTTAGATTTATAGGCCTTGTTTCTACCTGCAACAGAAAAAAGAACATTAAAATAACTAAAACATAAGCTGATTTTGTGTCTTATTAAAGAATTGAATTACGCATTTCATACATGTTGGATAATCGCGAGGGTAACTTGAAAATTAGATTTTTTGTTTGTTGAGATATCTTAACGATTACGGTGTCAAATAAAAGGTCTAGGTCTAAAACCATTTTATCAGTTTGAATCATGTAACTCGGTCCACGCGTTTAGAGATAATTAAGAATTAGTATAGTGAAAATGTAAACAGCCAGAGATTTATTAATAAGTACCTACTGTTATAAAATGTAATAAGATTAAACTTACCACAACCGGTGACATTACTTGTTTTTTCTCTGTTTCTCTCCCTTCTATAAGAACTCAAAAGACTTTTCATTTTCAATTTTAAAGCTGCTTTTGGTTGTACGAACGTTTTTGCTATTTCATCCCATAGATCTTCTCTCACATTATTATTGTGATATTCTTTACGTCTAGTGTCCCATAATGGACTATGGGAGCCATAAATTTCAATAAGACGAATTGCTGTTTCATTATCCATTTTATTTGATAAAATACGTCCGTCCACACACAACCACTGGCGAACCAACACTAACACCGTTCGCGGCGATCGTCGCGCGCGGCAGGTAGCTCGCGGCTGCCGCGCGCGGCAATCGTCCAATCATAGCGCGGCAAGCCGCGCGCGGCAGCCGCGCTCGAATGCCGCTTTATGTTTGGACACACCTTTAGGAGAAAATCGGTTGTCATGGTATGGGTAAAAAGGAAAATGAAGTAACATGTTGTGAGGAAAGTTTTGAGAATTAATTTGGAGGTCTTATAAGGACACTGGCGGTCCAGTAGTAACGGCCGTGACTTTTGTAGGTCGAAGGTTCGAACCCAGACAGGCGCTTTACTTTGTACTCGTATAAATTATTTCGACGCCACTGCTCTCAAAACGGTGAAGGAAAACATCGTGGGAGAGAAAGATGTCTAAATACATTCACACAAAACTAACATTATGTTGAAGAAATCTTGATGTTTTGGGCCTATTTGACGCAGCAACGACGACACAAAAAAAAAAGTTTTTTTTTTTTGTGAATAATATGCCTTAAC
Organism: Apamea sordens; assembly: GCA_945859715.1. Classification (NCBI taxonomy): domain Eukaryota; kingdom Metazoa; phylum Arthropoda; class Insecta; order Lepidoptera; family Noctuidae; genus Apamea; species Apamea sordens. Next base: position 5,796,603 of record OX244006.1, on the reverse strand, counting down.
CAAGGTCAAATAAATAATTATGTTTTCTCTTTTTTTTTAAGGGCTGATTTTTAACAGGTCTACCATACAAAATCTTTCAGACGTCAATTTTATTCCACGAATAAAAATTATCTGTCTATTAAAAAATCAGCCCTAACTCATAAAAAGCGTGCTAAATAGGGTCGAGTTGCTAGGAATTTATGTTAAAGATCGCCACGTATTGATTAACTTAATAAATTAATAAACTAACCAAAGCAAAGCCAAGATAAAGTCAACAAACACGAACTGACTCGAGTAGTCGATTAATTTCACATAAATAAACACTAAACATAAATACTAAATGCCTGCAGTACTCCTTGTTGTTATTACGAAAACGAATCACGTACTACGGAACATTCATCTTGCATTACGTTGCTACAATACAAATGAAACGTAGCTAAGTATATATGTATTAAAACACTTTATACATAGGTAATGTCAGATTATTTATATATTTTTTGGTACCTATTGTGCTGTTTTAATTAATTATAATAAATAAATAAAAGCGGCGCGTGGCTAATTAATAACAGCCGCACGGGTCGCTCGACCAGGTCTGTCCGTGGATGGGTGACCATCTTTACACACCGACACCTCCGTGCCTCAAAAACTACGTTAAGCCTTTGGTCCCGATTCGTGGATCTTTGACAGTCGTCACTGATCGGCAGAACTCAGAAACCCGAAAATATGACAATCAGTCTTACCAAGGGCTATCGTTTTACCCCGTAACTGGGTTGTGGAGGTTACTCCATGTAAAATACTGGTATTGGATATATTCGATTGGACTGGAAGCCGACCCCAACATGTCGGAAAAAGGCTGATGATGATTTATTATGAAAGCGACAATTAAAATTGGTGAAAGTAATAAACAATGTTACACTTCTTTTAAAAAGAAAATAACTAAAAAACCGAAACTACCCGAATAAACATGTAAAAAGAAGTCACGTTTGCGGCAAAAAATATACGTTAAAGTGGAGTTTGCCTCAAATAACCTCGAGGGAGCTTTGTTGAGGAGACAAGTGTGTATCGCTGCTTAGCAACCTAACAATTTTTTTAAATCGATATAGGTCTGCGTTTTCCTCTAATAATAGAAATTGTGGTGGGTGGCTCTTACGGCAGGAAGTTTCAACAGTTTTCGTTACGACTGCGACTCCGGGTGCCCGGGACCGAATGATAATCCGGCATACTTTGAACCTCCAAAGGGAAGGCAGGATTTTCAGTAATATCTTAACTTAAAAGAGTGTCCTTGGAATTTGTTGCCCTTCAACTTTCTGACTAACTGAGCGACTTTTTGACAATTCAAAAGTGCCTTTAAATAGTTTAATTGAAATAAATGCTATGAGTTTGAGTAGATATTCCGGATTAACACTGATAAAGATTTTATCCATTTCTAAAAAAACAATACTTTCTTTGGTCCCAAATATACCAAAACTACTCAGTTGAGAGAAAAAAAAAGATCCCGAAGACTTGAATGAGACTCGTACGGACTGAAGAAGCCTGGCACGAATGGGAGGAAGTCTATTCCTGGCAGTGGGTAGAACAGGCTGCCAATGATGTCGATGATGAGTGATGACTTCACTGAGCACCAAGCGCGATGTATTTTTAAAACAAGTTGCCCAATTATTAATTTCATCAAACCAATGCAGAAAGAAACTCACATGAGAAATAAAATTCCTTCTAACCGAATCGTCGGATCGAAACCACTTTATTTTTACAAGAGCTACAAGGCCTGGAAGTTAGACCCTTGTGAGAGTTAGACGAATCCATCTTTATCTCTGGGACAAACTTGTTTGTACTAAGAGTTACGGTTGGAAGCTCAGGGACAAACAACAACATAAATTGTACCTACCACTTACGGGAATAGTGTTTAAATTTCCATGGGATATGAGCTATCTTTCTGTTTTTCGATGGATAACGAAGTATTTTCTGGATTTTGGGCTGTTTTACGAACGCAGATTTTCTACATACATATATGGCAAGATGATGGAAGAAATCGCGCTGTTACGCGCTGATGCTAAATTTTTTTACTACAAGATGGAGATTCTTTATTCCCAACCCGAAAAGCACTTTAACCTTAAACGATTAGATAGCTTAACTGCTTTCTAAGAGCCTATCCAGCCTTTAAATCTGTTGGCAAATCGTTAAGTTAGATGTTCGTTGACAACAATATGCGTTAAATAAATAGAATTTGGCCGTATAGGTACTAGAAATAAACTGGGATTCTAAGCGCTGATTTTTCCAACGCCAAAAATTTTTATCAGAGGAATAATTTTGAATTTTTGACAGTTTTTCCATAGAAAATCTGACAGACGTCAATTTTATTCTACGAATAAAAAATATCTATTGATTGAAAAATCAGCACTAAATGGGATTACTCGTAGTAGGTACGAGAAATTATAATTTCGAATAGAAAATCAGGCTCGAGCGTCGTTCTAGAATAAAGGCTCTACAAACAGCGTCGTTTAAAAACTAACTAGCACAACAACAAAGTAAACCGTATGTAGTTAATAACAAACATTTAAAAACTACGAGAGCGCGTGCTATTTACGACACTCAACATGGAGGGAGCGGTGTGGTCGTTTGTGCCACCCTCAGAGCTCGAGCTTAGCGAAACAACATTTTTAAACCTATTATTTATTTAAAATGAGAGGCTTAATAAAAAGAAAACGTTGAACGTAAAGGAAAATTTTAATTTATTAAATATCTTATTGAAGTAATACAAATTGTATAGTGATCTTTTGTTTTTTGTTTTTGTATTTATTTGTATAGTTAGTTAGTCATTTAATTTAGTAACTAGTGTAAATATGTAGTTAGTAGTGTAATTATTCGTTTATAGGTAAGTAATTTAATTGTATATGTATACTAATGAGTTTGTTTGTTAGAACGCGTTAATCTCTGAAACTGCCAGCCGGATTTGAAAAATTCTCTTTGCAATTGATAGCCAAATCCTCAAGGAAGGCTATAGGCTCCCCCCCAGTGGGTTCCCGCATTGTCGAGGCGGGGGGGCTCAGTAGCCGTGGCTAGCGGAGCCACGGTGAAGCTAAGAGGGACCCAAGCGGGGGCCGCTCGTCAGGGCTTTGCGGTTAAGCCCGACGTAGCGGCCGGCGGGTAGGTAGCGGTGCCGCTTGCGCGACATCGCAACCTACCTGAGGCGGGCCGCGATGTCCCCCGTGAGGGAGACATTGCGGCTGAGGATAGAGGCCGCGGCGGGAGGGGTTCTCCCTTCCTTCCGCGGCCTTGACGGGGCCGCCACCGTGAGATGGCGGACGCGGCGGGGCCGCAGGGGAAGAGGAGTGTCGGTGTTTCGTTGCCGCTCTCCCTATCCTCTGCGGCCGTAGCTCCCCCAACGCGGGGGGCATGCGGGGCCCGCCTTTCAGGCGGGCGTGGAGGCCAGCAGGCAACGGGTGCGGGGGCTCCGTTGCCTGTTTTGCACAGGCCTCCACCTTGTGGGACGGGAATGGCCAGGTGTTCCCGGCCATTCCAGTAGCCCCCCAACCTGGGGGGCATGCGGGGCCCGCCATACAATCTGGGTGGGCGTGCGCCGGGAGGGCCGTGGAAGTAATGGATTTCCCATAGCCCTCCCATTACGGCGTTTGCAGGAACACCGCTGAGTTTTAGTGGGTATACTGTCCTTCCGACAGGGAGTCCCACATACCCCGTCTCGGTCCCCCGCGAGACGGGGATGCATAAAGCATTTCTCAGCGAGAAAAAAAAAAAAAAAGGCTGTAGGCTATTTAACATCACGCTAGATCTCTTTGGAGCCGAGCAAAAGAATAAAAGTCAGAAATAATGCTAAGGAAAAACGATGTAATACCGCGGGCAGGCGATGCGATGCCACAGAGTTGTTCGGAGAAAAAAGTTTCACGCGGACGAAGTAGCGGGCAAAGTGCTAGTGTTAATAAAATGTAGACAGAGAAAAAAGCAAATTGTATAATAAACTTACATTTTGATAATAGGACTGGAATAAACATTATTGACGCCGAATCCCTTGTTCACAAACTAAATTTAAGTTCAATGCATCTTTTTCTTTCTATTCAATTTAGAAAAGGACAGAAGATAAAATATTAGTTAGTCCTGTCAAACTAGTCAGCGCCTGACGTAAATTGACGTATTTTTAGTAGCCATGTTTTTAATGACGTCTAATTTGTCTATGGAGGACGTAGACAGAGAATGCTATAGACACCTGCAAAGCGTGTCACAGAAAGAGACAAAAAAAAATTACGTCATCATATTTAGGGTTACCGTGTGAGGAGAAATTTACCCCGCAATTTGTGTGATTCTAAATAAGGTGGCGTTCCACGAATTGATAGAATTAGAAATTATTATGTAAGAGAGCCTGAAAATAACACTATAATTATCGATTATTATCGGTATAGGCATGTGATGCGCAGGAATAATAAAGGTGTATGGAAGTGCTGCCGAACTCAATTAATAAATTGTGATGAGGGCAGGATGACGATGGATGTTATTGTATTGTATAGCGGGCTGGTGTCCGCAACTCCACGTCAAAGCGTATATTTTGTGATAGAAGGTTCTGGCTTTGTGAGTAAATAATACAACATTATTTATTTTTAATTAGCTTTTATTGGTTTAGCACGTTATTGTCCTTTAGGTAATAGTTGTGTAAGTTTCTTCTTTTTGTTTAACATTTTTTTCTCTAAATGTCGGCTGCAAATTTTTGATGACGGTGTCCAATCTGTTCGTCCTGTAGCTACAATCCATATCCGACGTAAATTATCATGCTCAGGAAAACTGCAACAAGTCATTAAATCTTTCAGATACTATATAATTAATACACATTGCCCATAATATTGGGTATTAATTTACAGAAAAATTGGCAACACTAAAATTCATAGGTTAGAATAAATAATTGTTATTATTGTGCTTTTTTGTCGATGAATTTATGTTTAGGGTACATTATATACAATATATGAACACCATAAAATGTTATCATCATATATTAATTGTTATAGAGTGGTATACTTACGAATGAAAAGACAAGTCTGGCATTTTCGTTCCACTATCACTTTTACACCCTTTAACGTTACAACGCACCATGTTTTTATTTAAAATGGTTTATATACTATGTCTAAATTGTTCACAACAAAATATACCATACATTATTTAACTTTAAAGCACATAAAACTGTATTTTAAAGAAAGTTGATACCTAGCTGCACGCTATCTGTCAAACTTTGTTTAGCAAAGTAGTGTGCTAACCTTGAAAATCATGGCACGCGCCGTGAAACAAAAAATCTCATCGTTCTGTTTCATTTCTTTACACGACATCGGCGTAAGTCGCTCTTTTTCTTGTGTGAATGCGACCAAAGATATCAATTTGTCTATAGCATTCTCTGTCTACGATGGAGGAGCTATGGAGTATCTTAATTTGACAGGACTAAACTAATATTTTATCTTCTGTCCTTTTCTTAATGAAATAGAAAGAAAAAAATGCACAGAACTTAAATTTTGTTTAGTTTCTGAACAAGGGAATCAGGGCCATTATGGCCGTTTAGAGTAGATAGTTGCCTACTTCTAAAGAGGATAAATATCATATTCATCATGTCATATTCCCACCTTATATCCTAAAGTTGTACGAATTGCTTATTTCGCGCCTGTCAGTTCAAAGCAGGATGAAATATGAATTATGCAGTGCACGCGGGTCATAATAATATATATATATTATTTTGTTTTGTCACTTCTATGTCTGAAAATTACTGATAAATAGAATGTAGCTAAATATAACATAATAATCCATTACTTATTTCATACATTATCAGATTGATTAACATGTAATTAAAATATTTTATTACACATAATTAAAACACATGGGCACTTATGAAACGTCAGAAGCTAGGTGCAGGGTTCTAATTGGTTGTTTCCATAGAAATATATTATATCTAACCTGATCGATCGACCTGTGCGGATGTTATTATTTACAAGTACTTAACAAAATAGAAAATTGGTAAATCATACTCAAAATCCTTAAAACTTCAGCCACCTACCGACATAATATGTCGGAAAATATTATTTTCCGTAATCCTCAAAACCACATCACAAAAGGCAGAACTTCCTACCTCAAAATCCAAGTACAACCAAACTAACCACTCATCCCTAACATAAGCCATAAGCTTTATAAAACCCGGCCAAAACATGAACTCCCACGAGCAATCAACAAGTAGGTCACAAAACTTATTATTACATATTATGTTAAAGCATTTACCAAACGTGCTGCTATAAAAAAGGTTAAATACACTGCGGCAGACTAATTTCCCCACTCTATGCACGTCACAAGAGTAGTACAGGCACTAGAGGTGCCCCACGACACGGTCTTGCAAGCATCGATAAACAATAGCAGCGATAATGCAGTCGTAATAATTTTTTCTCATTTTTTATCGCTCGCAGATGTGTACTGTTGCATACAGCAGTGATTGGATTGGATTTTTACTTGGTTTTAATTGCCTTGGTAGGAGAAAGCAAAGATTCTTCAGAAGGTTGAACATGCAAGGTAGGCAAAGAAGAGAAAAAAACTCATGGAAAAGAAATTATAAGACCATGTTAGCCGAGAAACTTGGCTAACATGGTCTTATAATTTTCTTTTCCATGAGTTTTTTTCTCTTTATTAACATAATTTTATCAGACGACTTCAAACTTGTCCCAGTCATCCCAACACAACATTTTACATATTTCGCAAACCAGGGTAATTTGTAAAGGACAAATGAAGATTTCATTTTTTATGGAAAATCTTCTAACTTTGATGACTCTCATTGAGATGACTCTCATTGATCCACACGAGTGTTTCCTGTGCGTGATGTTAGGATTACCCCTCAAATCATATGCGCAAATATCCGAACTCCGAGTAAACACTCGTACGCCATACAAATATTTATCTTGTGAGAAACCTTTGGCTTAAACCAAGAGGAAGGATTCCGATGGTTAACCAATTAGATAATCAAATGAGACACGAGGTTATACTCGTATGATAGGAAATCGTAGAAATGTTTCATGATTGAATGATTAGATCTCTACATCCTATACTTGCGTAGCTATACAATACTTGAACAAGATAACAGCATGCGACAAGTATAACCAAGATGTAAAATCTAAATATTTGCACGGCAGAAATGCCGAATATAGCGAAACCTATACATCTTAAGAACTTATGTTAGCTACCTATATTCTTGCAAATAAATCTAAAATCTATCATTCATTCATTCAAGAACTTGATAAATATAGGAAAACCAGATTCTGCCCGCAACTTCGTACGCGTGAATTTTCTTGTTCCACCGACCCACCCCGTCACATCGCATCGCATCGCCTGCCCGCACTATTACTTCGTTTTCTTTCTTTTTTGCTCAGCTCCTAAGGGTCCTAGCATGATGTTAGCCTATAGCCTTTTTCCTTATAGCCTTCCTAAAGAATACGGCTACCAAATGCAAAAATATTTTTCAAATCCGACTGGTAGTTTCAAAGATTAGTGCGTTCAAACAAACAAACTCTTCAGCTTTATTATTAGTATATGTCGATACATATAGATAGATAGGCTTGAAATTGTCTAACAACATGTACAGAGATACAAGGTTACCTACTAGACCTAGTGAATAAATTAAATCAATAATGGTTGACGCGAGTGTTAAGATTCGCTTCGTTCTATAAACAAAAGCGTATCGCGTTGGACCGGCACAATATTGATCTTCATCTCGACTTGGAATGAGCAGTGCCAGTTATTGGTTTCCTTTCCTTTCTGCCAGTCTCATACACGCTTTTGTTCGCCCCTCGTCCGTGTATCCTGTCACTTTGACGTTATCGTCAGCCCAACGCGATAGCGGACTTCCCAATATCGATTGTTTACAATATTTTGACGTAGAGTCAACTACAAATATACCCTCAACTATCTTTCTTTTGATTTCGTTCAGAAGAGTCCCATTATCATTTGAGATTGCTTATGTATCACGAATGGACTGCTATAGGTTACTTATCATCAGTCTCCTGTCTTTATTCCAATTTATTAGGGGTCGACGCAACATGTCTTGTTCTTCCATATTCTTCCATTAGTCATCATCTCTGTAGTCACTCTCTTCCTAACCATATCATTATTCACCAGTTCATCCATCGTTACTTTGGTCTTCCCCTACTCTTATAGCCATCGAAATTCATACTTAAAACTTTCCTCACATTTCCTCATTCCTCCGTATCACATGCCCATACCATGACAACCGATTTCCACACAACTTTTCAGTTACCGGTGCCACTTTCAAGCTTCCTCTTATGTACTCATTTCTTATTTATAGTCACTGGCGCCGATTTCCTTGTTCTCAACCTAAACTAAATTTAAGTTATGTGCATCTTTTTCTTTCTATTTCATTAAGAAAAGGACAGAAGATAAATATTAGTTTAGTCCTGTCAAGTTAGTCAGCGCCTGACGTAAATTGAGGTATTTTTAGTAGCCATGTTTTTAATCACGTCTAAACTGTCTATGGAGTATCTTAATTTGACAGGACTAAATTAATAATTATCTTCTGTCCTTTTCTTAATGAAATAGAAAGAAAAAGATGCACTGAACTTAAATTTAGTTTAGTATGTGAACAAGGGAATCGGCGCCAATATGGCTCAGAATTATGTCTATAAATTTTATTTATAGACATAATTTTAGTAGCAGGTCTTGAGTTTGACCTTTCGCAAACTAAGTTCAAGCCAGGGTTCAAATCAAGTTAGTGCCAAACTTAGTGGAATATTGAATATGGGAATTAGTTAGTTCTCTAACGTTATTATTAATGTCGCCTTCAAGCTTTTGGATTTCGCATTTTGGGTCTTGATTACCAGAAATATTTTGAGATAAGTCTCCCAAAGATTTACAAATCTTGAGACACAAGTAAGTTACCGTTCTAAAGGTGGTCGGTGGCCGGATAAACAGGTTGATTCAAGGCCTTAGACCACAGATTAGTTTGAAAAGAAAACAAACTGATATATGCATTACATATTATGACAATCGGCAGCCTAATTGCATAACAAAAGCAATGCCTTTCATTTTGACAATTCAACAATATTTCATTGCGTCATTTACGTTACCGAGTAGACGAATTTTTCAAACATTTCACCACAACACCTTCAAAACCCTTCGGATTGAGATTGCTGGTGTTACATATGAGAACGATCGGAAACCGTACAACCGTACCGAGTTGTAGGTCGTAGGTTCGAACCCAGGCAGGCGCTTTACTTTGTGTAATTTATTTCATCACCACTGCTCCAAAAAATCGTGATGAAAAGCTTGATGAGGAAATCAGCATGTCTTAGGACCAAAAAATCGAAGACATGTGACATGTATCAACCCGCACTGAGCCCGCGTGGTGGATTACGGTCCATTCCTTCTCACAGAGAGGAGGTCTGTGTCCCAGCATTGGGAACGTTATAGACTGAGTATGCATGTTGTTATGCATCATTAACTGCATAATAAATTAATTGACTATTATCACAATAATTTACTATCTACTCAAACATACTTTTTTAGTACTAAGCCTATTGCGAATACTACCCTACGTTCTATAATAATAATAACAGTTTATTTCAGGTACTAACCAATAGCAATTACATTAATACACACAATAAAATCAACACAAAAATCTTCATAAAACCAAAAACAAACCTTTTGGTGACTTTGCCGTAGAGGCACAGATAGACAAAAAAAAAGAGTAGCTATGGAAAGTGATATATTGAGGAAGGCATAAAATCGATGCTGTTGAAAATGATCACTAACAAATATGCTCATAAAATGCACTATACCGATATAATGGAACATTACATATTTTTATAACCACCGCTGCACCAACCGACCATAATTCACGGGTCACAGAACTTAGATACAGCCCATTAAAATTCAAATCTTGCAAGAATTTCTTTTATACATAACAGATACACTACGAATATCAACATTCTACCTTTTTTAGGACCATTTGTGAATTTAAAGGCAACCATTTTGTTTCCGAATATACCATTGAATGCTTGGAAAATTTTACTACAAATGTATGGAATATATGTAGTAAAATTTTCCTAGTATTCTACCAAATAAAAATAATTTATAGAAAACAATTCATTCCAGCCGTTTATTTTTATTGCGTAATAAATTGTAACAAATTCAAATTATGAGCGCTGATTTATTGTTCGTATTGTTTCGATTTCAACTGTACTCAATTTTACGTCACGTAGTGTTAATTTATCAACTACTATATGCCTGCAGCCAGTCCATGTATAACGTAAGTATAATCAGCCTAAAATGTTCCCACTGCTGGGACACTGGCCTCCGCTCAGAGTGAGTGGGCCGTAATACAGCACGCGGGTTCAGTGCTGGTTCGAAGATGTCACAAATGTGTACGATTTTTTGGTTCTAGGACATGCCAGTTTCCTTACAATGGATGTCGCTTCATGTAAATTACGGGTAGTCAGGAATCCGACCCCAAAATAGTTGGGAAAAGGCTAGGCAGATTGATTGGGTGCAAATTTATTAAAAACTACCATGAAAATAACACTCACCCTTCTCAGTATTTCTAGAAAAAGTTCCATAGTTATCGGCCATATTTGAAAAAGGATTTGTTATTATCTCACTAAACATTCACATCACTGTCGCACATTTGGACGTGTTCTCGTTACGAACCACAAGACAAACTACATTAATAAGTAAATATGCTCTGATATTGACATCATTAGTTAGATATTGATCTAAGATTGAGCGCTGATTTAAAAACTGCACGAAGTTTTTGTGAAGTAAAAAAGATACTAAGTCGGCACGGTATATTATTATTTTTATTGCCAGATTTCCATGGCTAAAGCAATAACTTGAATGGTTATAGGTATAATACCCCCTATTCAAAAACTGTCTATGAAAACTAGTAGTAAATTATTTTATAGACTTATAGAACTTGGTAATATCTAAGTTATTATAGATGCCACGTCTCTATAATCCACACACAGAAACTAAATTAATTCAAACTGTAGTGTTGCCTAATCTTAGACTGTTTGGCGCCATTTAAAAAAGTTGTTCTGTCAAGTTACATAATTTTATGTGGCGCGGGCGTTTAGTTATTCTTCAACGGTAAGTTGCACCCACGCCGAAGTTTTTTGTAAATTCAAATCGCTCGGCCATTCGTCTAGTGGTCGCAAGCCCAACTGCTGTGCATGAGATCGGGTTCCGGCAAAGTGTTATTGAGGGTTTAGAATCACGAATTTCTCAGTACCAGCCCGGAGTCAGGATTTCTGCCCGGGTGTTGGCAATAGACTCGCCTCCCTCATCATCATTTGCCTAGCCCTTTCCCTAGTTGGGAAAGGGCTAGGCAAATGATGTTGGGGTCGGCTTCCAGTCTAACCGGATGCAGCTGAATACCAGTATTTTACATGGAGCGACTGCCTATCTGACCTCCACAACCCAGTTACTTACTGGGTAATACGATACCCTTGGTAAGACTGGTTGTCAGACTTTCGGGCTTCTGACTACCCGTAACGACTGTCAAAGATCCACGAATGACAGCCGGGACCAACTGCTTTACGTGCTTTCCGAGGCACGGAGGGGTCTCGGTATGTAAAGATGGTCACCCATCCACAGACCAACCGTAGCAAGCGTAGCTTAACCTGACCGATCGACCTGTGCGGCTGTTATTATTTAGCCACGGGCAGGGGCCCGGGGGGCGAGGAGGGCCTCGCCTCCCTATGGGACTTATAACATAGGTAGCGAAATGTTAGTTCTGCCGAATCCTCCGTTTGCGATGTTGCGTTAAAATAAGTCTATAATTATATTACATTGCATTTGTGTATTTTCATATTTTGTAATACGATGCTTACGCGTATTATTATGTAGGAAACAAAAGTATAATTATGCGGTTTAGACGATTCATCATGTGCATAAAACCTGAGTAAGTAATTGAAATATTAATTTATTGACTGTGCATTTTAAATTTTATTTCTTTCGTTATATCTAAGACAAAGAGCAAACCACTGTTCTGTTACGTCAACCTCACTATGTTTCAGCTATTTCAAAGGGAAGAAAGATAGGTTCCTAAGATAGGTTCTCAATTAAAAGGGACAGGAGTGAGGAAAATGTCGTGAGGAAAATGTCGTGAGGATTCGTTTTGAGGATGAATGTGGATGGCTATAAGAGTAGGGAAAAACCTAAGAAACGATGGATGGACTGTGTGAATGATGAGATGGCTAGAAAGGGGGTGACTACCGAGATGACGACTAATAGAGAAGTATGGAAGAACAAGACATGTTACGCCGACCCCAAATAAATTGCGATAAAGGCAGGAGAATGCTGATGAGGAACAGGAGTAGCAGCTTTCTTATTACGATGTGCATTTATGTTATAATAATCAACAAGCTAATAGTGCTATCGATTAAGCGATACGTAATTACAAGATGACAACATTAGAAGATCTATGATAGCTGTATTTGCATTGACCGAGGTCAAAATGTTGCTAAGATCAAGTTGTTACATTATAACGTTACCAAGATTACAGTTTCATCTTACCTACTAGTTTCTGTCCACGACTTCGCCTGCGTTGTCGACTTATGGCACACGGCAATAGTGCAAGTTTCTACCAGTGCAAGTTTCTACCAGTGAAAGAATTTTCGAAATCGGATCAGCATCCTAATTACCTAACACACAATCAAACACAATCTGAATCATTTTGAACGATATTGCTAATACATTGCTTGATATGTTCGAAAAATTTGTCAGCTCAACAACGTAAATCACGCAATGAATGTTGTTGAACTATAAAAAGCCATTCCTACTGATAGTGTGTTACGCGATTACCCCACTGTACTTCCAGAGATTACCTTCTACTTTCAAACGTTATCTCTTCATTATGTTAATGTAGGCTACACACAAATATAATTATTATGGGTAATAAAAATTAAACAAAGCGTATTGTAAGATTGATAATCGTACCTAATTTATCAAGCTTCATCGCATATAAATTAATCATTAGTAATCTAATCATGAATACATTTTTAGTAAGTACCTACTTAAATTATATTCACGGAAACTTTTCTAATTAGTTTCAACAATTAAATGAAACGACTGAAGAAAAAAAAAAGCTCAACATTGCCTCCTGATATTGGATCAGAAAAAAATATGTAGTACAGTCACGAGCACCAATATGTCAACACTTGGCAACTTTCAATTGCGATTTTTTCGTGAAATAACGAATGCATCGTTGAAATACGACACATTACATAAACCTATGGGTTCGAAAATGCTTTGTTCGTAACAACACAAAATTTCATTAAAAAATAAAGGGGTAAATCGCTGTTCAATAAAGCCGTGTATACATACTTTTGTTCGTGACTGTACCTACCTGTACCCTGAGCAAGCGTGGCGATCAATGCTCGTGCCGTCCCTGTCTGAGAACTTGCCCTGCAGTGGAACAGTAATAGGCTGGTATGTATTATGTTACCTGTACCCGAATACCTTATTAAATGAAAGTCCTTTTTCAAGGCAGGTAGGTACGGCACTTATGTTAATATTACCGAAACGTTTTGTAATGATTAACCATAGATTAATAAAAAAAAATGGTTAATGTAAATTTAATTTAATTTCTATGTAAATATTGTATGCCCTATATAATTAAATTGTGATCAGCTATGTCCCTCCCGGACATAGCTGATCACAATTTAATTATTTAAAACCTGTATTATTTACGGTCACCAAAGGAGATAAGTAACCAGGGTCGTCGGATATATGTAGTTGAAGTTTAATAAGAAACCGATGGACGGTTTCGCATGAAATTTAATTTAATATAATATGAACTGTTGGTTTTCTATTAATAAAAGATTAAATTTTATTCAAAAAAATGAAAAGACCCTGGTTACTGATCTCCTTTGGTGACTGTACATATCTATGATCCACAATAAAGACATTGATTGATTGAGATTTTTCAACTCAAACTTTTCTTATCTTAAAACACCACTTCCAACAAAGCTTTCAAACTAACTACATACTCACATTTTGCTCCCAAATCGTCAGTTAATTTTTAACTAACCACCATTAAGGATAGGTAAGTAATTAACATAAGCCATCCCTATTATCGTTAGGAACTGATTACTCAAGTTAGTCGCGCCTTTATCTTGGGTAAATGCAGTGCGCAAACAATGCGTGTGTACTGGGCTCAAGTAGTTCACTAGTTATCGCTAGAGGCACCATGCTTGACCGAGTTTGGGAGCCGTTAGAAATTCCATCAATTTATTCTGCTACACAGCTTTAGGAACTGAATTTCCCATATTTGTCGTTAAATATTCTCAACTTTCGGTATTTTGGAAGTTTATCCTGAATTTATGAAATTCCCTTGTCCTTGTATGCGACAGTGCTAAAGAGTGTTGGTTTTCTATAGGAAATAATTGCAAATTAAGTAAATGGGGTATTTCAGAAGGTAAATAGTAAAGAACTAGATTAATGAGTTAAAAAAAATTGGTTAAGTTTGGTCAAAATCATCCTTATGGTGGTTCATTTGACCACTTAGCTTTATATCTATAGTGAAGTCTAGTCTGTACTAGTATTATAAAAAAAGAGATAAAATTTGTGAGTTTGTATGTAGGGAATAATCATAGGAACTACTGATCGGATTCCAAAATTCTTTCACTAATGGGAAGCTACAGTATTACCAAGTGTCATAGGATAAATTTCATGTTAAAAGCAGAAATTTCCCGCGGACGAAGTCGCGAGCAGGAACTAGTTCATCTCATATTTCCACCTTTCGCCCTGAAGAAGGCGCTTTACTTTATGTAAATAATTTTATCACCACTGCTCTCAAAACGGCGAAGGAAAACATCGTGAGGGAACCGGCATGTCCTAGAACCAATAATTCGAAGACATGTGACATCAACCCGCTCTGGGCCCGCGTGCAATATTACAGCCCACTCTCTCTCGAAGAGAGGAGGCCTGTGTCTCAGCAGTGAGAACATTATAGGGCAATTATGCTATGCCCTCTGACTGAAAAGACTCTTCGCCATTTTACAACACAGAAGTAACACTAACAATGGTAAGATAATTACTTTAATGAGTTGCAAAGTACTTAGTTCACACGCTACATGGGTACAGGTGCACTGACGGTGACCCGATAATGCCCACATGACACTATCACGTTCCAAACACAATAATTGACACGCTTGAACTACTGATCGATAAATTAATTCACGTTTCCAACAACCTGTGAATCGGTGTTCGGGCTTAATGGGGATTATTTGTATGAAATTAGTAAGGTAAGGGTTGTCAGAAACAGACATTGTTTATTAGGCCACTTCGCTACATTCACATGAGCGTAAGGTGAAAAACTCTCATACTGTTATACAATGGTTCTTGTAGTAACGAAACGGCCAAGCCATATATTTTGACTAAGGTGTAGAGTTTGCGAAGTTAGGCCTTGTAGAGTTAGGGCGTGTAGAGTTAGAAGCTTGGCTCTACATGAGATCTGATTACTTTTTGACAGTGCGAGCTACATGGTCTCGTCTTGGCAACATTTAACATGAAATGTTTTTGTGGGATTTCATTTCTTTTTGTAAGTTGCTTATGATTTACTGAAAATCCTGAAATACATATCTTATTATTTATAACAAGGACACCGTATATAAATTTTCAGACCTCTAGCATCAAAATTTACGGAAGCCCCCCACCCCCTAGTTTAAGGGGTTGGGGGGGGGTAAAAGTTTCAATCTTTAAGATTTTTTTGTTGTTTGTGTACTGTTACTAGCTTACATACCAAATTTCAGCTTTCTAGGACTTCAGGAAGAACCTTAAGAATATTGATGATCATCAGTGAGTCAGTGACGAAATCGGGGTATTTTAGATATCAATAAAATCTAAAGTATAAAAGCTATGCAATTGAAACTTTATAGGTTTAATAAGTCAACCACTGACATCATATTCCGAAAATTTTGTTCATCTGGTATAATCCAAACCCAAGTTAAGAAGGTTCAAAAATACGACGAAGTGCTTCGAGAAAAGTTAGGTAGTGCCCTTGGGCTTCGCTTGGCTCGTCTTGGCGGGGGCACTCCCGTGCCCCCAGATAATTTACTAGCTGCGCCCCGCGGTTTTACCCGCATAAGTTTTGATCCCGTGGGAATATCGGGATAAAAAGCGTATGTGTAAATCCAGGGTGTGTATGTGTCACCTACGTCCATGCCAAATTTCATCAAAATTGGTCCAGCCGTTTGTGCGTGAAAAAATAAAAAACATACAAACACACACTCACAAACTTTCACTTTTATAATATTAGTGCGATTCCTCGTTGGTCGCAAGCAGTCCTGCACCCTAATTGCGTAACACACGATCAATCGGAATCTGAATCATTTTGAAGCAAATTGCTAATCCATTGCTTCATAAGTTTGTCTGCTCAACACTTAAATAACGCAATGAATGTTGTTGAACTGTCAAAACGAAACCGATTCCGATTAATCGTGTGTTACGCAATAAGGGTGCTGGTTCGATTCTCAGGTCAAGCAAAATTGTTATTGGGTTTTTCTATCTCAATTTCTCAGAAGCAGCCAGTCTGGATTTCTGCCAGGTTGATGGCAATAGGCTCGCCCCCTGTTACATGGGACTTGAACGTAACTGGCTAAAAGATATACTATAGGTATGTACAACTAGAGGGGCCCGTGGCTAAATAATAACAGCCGCACAGGCCAATCAGTCAGGTTAAGCTACGCTTGCCGCGGTTGGTCTATGGATGGGTAACCATCTTTACATACCGAGACCCCTCCTTGACTCAGAAAGCACGTTAAGCCGTTGGTCCTGGCTGTCATTCGTGGATCTTTGACAGTCGTTACGGGTAGTCAGAAGCCCGAAAGTCTGACAACCAGTCTTACCAAGGGGTATCACCCAGTAACTGGGTTGTGGAGGTCAGATAGGCAGTCGTTTCATTTAAAAATACTGGTATTCAGCTGCATCCGGTTAAACTGGTAGCCGACCCCAGCAAAGTTGGGAAAAGGCTAGGCAGATGATGATAGGTATGTACACCTCTGCCTAACCCTTCGGGGAAACTAGCCGTGATGTTATGTTAATCAAATAAAAATTGAAATGAAATTAAAACAGCTACCACTCAATTCTTATCTTTCCCATTATCATCGTCGATAAGGATGAATATTGAATCTATGTTATCCTCAACGGTCTAGTAAACATGGTTACCCTACTTATCGTATATTATAGGTCAGTGGGAAGGCGGAAACGAGTTGGTATGAGATTACCGAGATTGAATAGCTGCGGGAGACAACATCTTGTGGAAGATATTCATTCTTGGAAGGCGAGGAAGGAGTATGTCTATGTTGTTTTTGTGTTAAGGGTTTTTGTTCACAAAGAGTGCCTACGGGACCCTATTAATAAGGGTCGGCTGTACGCCCATTCGACTGTCACAGGGGAACCTTAATAGGTAGATACTTGAAATTTTCACAGAGTGTGTAACTACTATAGCCGTTATAACAACAAATCCTACTAATATTATAAACGTGAAAGTTTGTATAGATGGATGGATGGATGTTTGTTAGGTACTCTTTCACGCAAAAACTATACTGAACGGATTTGGATGAAATTTGGCACACAGATGGTTTGTAACCAGGATTAACACATAGGATAAAATTTATCCCGATATACCCACGGGATCGAAACTTATGCGGGTGAAACCGCGGGGCGCTGCTAGTAATACAAATAAAATTAAGTTAAAAATGGGAAGGAGTACGATATGTTGTTTTTCTTTTAAGGGTTTTGTTCACAAATATTGCCAACGGGAACCTATTACTAAGGCTCCGCTTTCCGTCAGTCTGTCACAGGGCTGTATCTTTTTAACCATTATATACATCAAGCTACTAAAATCTGTCAAATTTCTTTTCAACTTTATCGCTAAAGCATTAAGGTTCAAGGTTGATTGGTAAAATTTTACAGTTTCGGGTAGCTTGACCTGCTGGCGTCTGTACCTACTACTATTGCAGCTATAACAACAAATAATAAAAATAAAATCAAGTAAGATGAAATTTATACGATAACACCGTGAGGAAACCGGTATGTATGTCCTAGAACCAAAAATTCGAAGACATTTGTGACATCTACAAACCGGTACCTACTCGGCCCCCGTGATGGATTATGGCCCACTCCCTCTCACAGAGAGGTGCCTGTGTCCCAGCAGTGGGAACGTTATAGTCTGATTATGCTTATTATGGTAAAAAGCTTATAGGGGTTATAAGAAACGTGTTTTTTTTAACCTAAGTGTTTTATTTTAATATTTAGTGTTAAATATTGTACGGTGTACGGAACCCTGCGTGTGCGAGTTCGACTCACACTTGGCCGCTTTTTTTTTCATTGTAAGATCTTGTTCCGTTTTGAAAGTCTAAGTAAGTTTTGCGGTGTTTTGTTTATATAGGGTGTGTGTTAGATTACATTTCATATTCCGTTGAGCCTTTAGTGAGTTGAGTTAAGGGTGTGGTGCAGGGTATCTATTTTCCAAATCACTGAGTTAGGAACTACAAATGTTTTCAGGAGTTTATTTATTTGTTACTAGCGGCGCCCCGCAGTTACACCCGCATAAGTGTCGATCCCGTGGAAATATCCGGATAAAAAGTATCCTATGTGTTATTTTGATGTAAAAGCTATATCACTGTAAAGTTTCATCAAAATCCGTTAAGGAGTTTTTGCGTGAAAGAGTAACAAACATCCATCCATCCTCACAAACTTTCGCGTTTATAATATTAGTAGGAAGTAGGATGACGATAGTTTTAGCAATGTCATTTAGTTTGATTGTTTCAAGATACTACAAAGATTCACAGAATTATTAAAACAAATAAAATATATTATTGCTGTCACCAAATCGTTATCATTCTCCCCTATCCCAATTTATTTGAGATCGGCGCAACAGGTATTTTTCATCCATAGGTACTTCTCTCGTCATCTCTCAGTAATTGGGGTCACCTTTCTAGCCATATCATCTTTCACACAATCCATCCATGATTTCTTTGCCACCTACTCCTACTCTTGTAGCCACCCCCCATAAATATCTACTCAAAACTTTCCTCAAGACATTTTCCTCACTCCTTCGCCATTCACAATGATAATCAAAACTTTGCTCACGACATTTTCCTATACACAACCACAGTATATGTATGTTCACTCATTAGTGTCCAATATTTAACCTATTCTATTCAGAATTCTATCAGCCCACATAATCAGCCTATAATGTTCCCACTGCTGGGACACAGACCACCTCTCGGTGAAAGGGAGCGGGCCAGACATGCCGGTTTCCTCACGATTTTCCTTCGCGTTATTGAGAGCAGTAGTGATGAAATTATTTACACAAAGTAAAACGTCTGACTGGGTTCGAACCTACGATCTACAACTCGTAAGTCGCGGTCGTTATCACTGGGCCACCACTGCTCGCTATCAGCCTAAAACAGGTCAACGCCTTGTTTGATCACGTGCATGTTCACATTATCTGTCAAATTCCATAACGATCGGTTGGAAAAGACAACAGACAGAGTTGCTTTCGCATTTATACTATTAGTGTAGTATTATATATTACAGTGCGACTATATCAAAGCAACCAGTCCGACTCGGTAATCAGATTATGGAAAGATATAGTGGATTATGGAGAAATCTCATTAACAACCTTATCAGATTGAATGGTATAAGTATACTTGAAGGTCTCTTGCCAATGAAAGAACTGAAAATATCTTATTTGGTAATTTTACAAATCGACTTGTTTATTTATTTATAGTTAACTAAAACGGTTCAACACCAA
Organism: Apamea sordens; assembly: GCA_945859715.1. Taxonomy (NCBI): domain Eukaryota; kingdom Metazoa; phylum Arthropoda; class Insecta; order Lepidoptera; family Noctuidae; genus Apamea; species Apamea sordens. The sequence continues at coordinate 5,776,826 of OX244006.1, read as the reverse complement.
TTACATTAATTAACATAGAAACCATTATTACGTTGACAATAATTTTGGTGTATAATAATATCATTTAATTGAAAACTAACACGGACCAGTAGACTCCCTTGCATACTTTCTCTCACAGAACACCAGACAATAAGCATAATGGTAAACGCAATATGCGTGACAGGGCAAAGCTCATGAGCGGAGTGAAAAGTACACTGCCAAACAAAAGCAGTAGGTACGTTAAGATGAAAGAGAGAAAACTTGTTACTCCCTATACAATTCATTTAAATCCGATATTAAAAATTCTGGTTATGACGGTCGCTTAAAAGATACAAACATTTGTTAGACAGGGTTCTTTTGCAAAGACCAGCCAAATTTAAGGATGTGGTACAGACCATCAAACTGAACAACTTTCTCCGTGGGACCAACATCGTAATCGCGAATAAAAATTCAGCCGTCCCATACATTTAGGTCGAGTAGGTATTGAAGTTTTCTATGGGACAGTTGATAAAATTTTCGCGATTACGCTATTTGTCCCATGGAGAAAGTTGTTCAGTTTGATAGTCTGTACCACATACTTAAATTTGGCTGGTCTTTGAAAAATAAACCTGTATACTATTATAACAATATTAACAAGAAGCAAAATTTGTGAGTTAGTATGTGGGGGGGTAATCTTTGGAACTACTGATCAGATTCCAAAATTATTTCACTAATGGAAAGCTATACTATTGCCAAGTGTAATAGGATATATATATATTATGTTAAAACAAAAAAAAAAAACATGCGAACAGAAGTAATAAATAAAGATGCGCGGTCATTGACACTCACACAAGTACAGAACATTGACACGTGCTTACCTACATTAAATGCCTTACACGCGTCCCTTTTATTACATGTATTTCTACCGTTCCTTATTAAATTGTATTCTTAAGAATCTGGCATCCAATAACTCAGTAATCCAACCTTGATCTTATTTACTTACTACGCTGTTGATACGCGTAAAAAGAATTAGGTCAATGAAGAAATTTATATTAGCAGACATCTACGTTGTTCCGGAATACATTAATATCTTAATGTTATGTACAATTTGAAATAAAACTACATAATAAATACATCCAAACTAATATTATAAATGCGAAAGTAACTCTGTCTGTCTGTCTGTCTGTCTGTCTGTCTTTGCTTCACGCCTAAACTACTGAACCGATTTGTGTGAAATTTGGTACAGACATAGTTTGGAACTTGAGAATGGACATAGGATAGTTTTTATTACAAAAAATAAAATAAAAAATAAAATTTTCATACAGCGCCATCTATTGGTCAAGAGTCGGTGTCATCTATTGGTGAAGTCACTATTCCACGCGAACGAAGTCGCGGGCAAAAGCTAGTTGTATAATAAACTAAAACGAAATAACGTTAAGTCCAAAAGCGATAATTTAAATATGTTGATGATAATTTATTAAGAATATTGCGTGCGAGCGTACGAACGCGGTAAATCCTAGGAACGAAGTTACGGCCAATAAAAATGTATTGCCATATTTATGGCGTACTGCGGGCCAAATATTTAATACCTGGCTTTGAGCTGGAAAAAATGTCACTAAAAATATGATTTCTTCAGAAAAAATGGCTTTAATAAAAGCCAAATTTCTCTTCATCCATATTATGAAGAGAACCAGGACGTCCAGGACGCCAACTACTTCCAAAATAAGCAGAAGCAAGGAGTTGTTTAGTGTTAAATATTCACAACTAGCTGACCCGGCAAACGTTGTTTTGCCATATAAATTATTTCTAGGTGCCCGGCGCTACTTCGTTCGCGTGGTGTCCTACCCCCTACCCTACTCCTACCCAGAAACCATCCAGGAACCCGTTGAAATATACACACAAAATTTCATCCAAATCGGCCCAGCTGTTCTCGAGTTTTAGCGAGACAAACGAACAGCAAATGATTTTTATATATATAGATAGATTTTAGATACAAAGGCTGTGGTCATCATACTCCTCCTATCCCTCATCATACTCCTATCTATCTATCTTATCTCAATTTATTTAGGTTCGGCGCAATATATCTTTTTCTTCTATAATTAGTCGTCGGTAGTCAGTCCCTTTCTAGCCATATCATGTATCATATACATTCATGTCTTCATCCTTACATCTCTATCTGCAGTCATCTCAATATGCACCTCCTCTACCCATCATCTTTCTGGCCGCGATATTTCTACAATTTAACAGTCCGTTTTTTTTTAGCGGCGGAAAATAAAATTCTAATATGTACTAAAGATATCAATCGACTGCGCCATAACGTAGTAGTCATGCTCGTAAACGTAAACGCGAAACTAAAATAGATTACATACACAGTTTACAACGTTTCTCGTCTAATAAATGTAGATTATGCTTTTAACAAGACTGCCTGGCTCCAAAAGCTTAATGTTGTTGTATCGCTGGTACTGTTCATTTACGTATAGACGGTGCTTTTCCACACATTGCATTTCTTTTTTTTTATGGCAGGATTGGTCTACTCTTGACCTCGATCTCCCTTGATGGAAAGCGATGGCTGAGGTTTACGATAGAACGGGTGTGCCCAGAAGATTCCTATGAGATGACGTTTATAAACTAGAACAGAATACATTTTCTCTTTATATTACTCCTCTGGCTAACTAAAATCATCCGTTGCACTACTTGGCTTAACTTGCCATGGATACATTTTCTATGACAAATTGTATTGTATAAACTTACTGAGCAAGTGAGCTTCCAGAAATCACTAGTCTTCTAATATCACTACAAAATAGTAATTACTGCAAGCTATGCAAGCCATTACCGTATGAAACACAAATAAATTGTACGTTAGACAGGGAGCGGGAGTCACCAAACATGACACTAAATATGAAATAAAGACCAGAGACTAGAGGAAGAGTTACACGTAAAAATATAAAAAAGTATATTTAAAGAATCTCTGACCTACTTCAGTTAAACCTTTAACGATTTGTTTCACTACTCTAGATTTGGCTGGCTTTATCCGTGAAATAACGGCTTGCTACAAGTGTTGCTATAAGATTTGTTGTAGGCGAAATCTTGGGTTGCCACTTCGCCGAAGTAGTCTTATTTTCTGCAAGCAGTTAAAACTTATGTACATTTGTTTTTCATAAGGTTTTCCAGTCTGAATCTGTACACTGAATAATACCTGATTTATATGCGGTTTATTTTTACCATAATTATCATATTACTTTACCATAGAATACTTATAGACATAGAAGTTTACTAAAGTACCGTAATAGGTAGTTTGGTATTACCCTAAAAAGACTTCCAGAATACAACAGGTTTTTTTTTTCGAAATTCTTAATGACACCAATATACTTTAGCAGGCTTAGGGCTGATTTTTCAATCATCTGATAACTTTATTGGCGGAATATTTTTGAAAGTTTGACAGTTATTTCATACAAAAACTGTCAAACGTCAATTTTATTCCTCGAATAAAAGTTACCTGGCGATGGAAAAATCAGCCTTACTTAGTACGATTCAATCTTCGTATACTCATTTATTATCCTATTTCTAACTGGCGATATGTGGGTCTACTATAGATACCTTCACTTCTGCCTAAGCCTGTGGAAAATACAGACGTGATGTTATGGCATGTGTGTGTAATTTCCTATGATGTCATGAAACCGGAGAGTAAAAGAATGCTCGTAAGCTACACCCGATTAATTTTATTCCAGGAACCCAAGAACGTTGTAAAATGAGTAATTGGAACTTGTATCACATTCATATTATAAAGGCGAAAGGCGAAACGCCCAAACTGCTGGACCAATTTTGATGAAAATTGGTCCAGCATGTATTGGATTTATCCCGATATTCCCACGAGATCGAAACTTATGCGGGTGAAACCGCGAGACGCAGCTAGTCAAATATAAGTAATGATATGTGTATTGTGTACGCTAAATTCCTTAATAAAGATATGGACAGCTCTCTATGACCTAACGATGTAGGTCGAGAACAAAGTTAAGTGGAAGAACCAAAATTAGAATTACCAACTCTGCGTAATCCTCTTAGAGTTTGACCCAAAGGTACCCCAAAGTCTAATGGGACGGTATACACGAAATGTTCAACATATTCTGACGCACGTGTGCTTTTACAGTGACTTTCGACCTTAACCCAAAGGGTCTGTTTTGGCATTCAACCCCAGTCCAGTGCAAATAACCCCGAATGTACGAATGTCTCATGCATGTCGTGAGGCATGTTACGACATCACTAAAACGAGTGGTTTTTGCACTTTCTTCACGTATACTTGAGGTCTATTCTCTCACTAATCCACTTTCCTAGCGTACTGACCAGCATAAATTATTTTTTGGGAGAAGATAGTCGAGAAATTACCCACAAATATAATGTTACTGAGGAAACGGTCTTCGTTACGAAGATGGGAAAAAGGCAGGAAAATGATGAAGAGGACGGGTAGCTTCATCCGCCAATACTTTCAGAACAACATTCTGAGAAAAATAACAACCTCAATAATTGACAATCCTTGCGGCTACCGCAACAGTACGGCTGGCACCCCGTGTCAATCAGTCTAGCTACCAACCTTACTGGCTGCTTTATGTTAAGACAGATGTGCTAAGATAGCCCAGGAAATTCAATTTTACTAACTATATTTGAAAAATAATGATTTTTATGATTGTAATTCTATAAATAAATATTTGTTACGGCCGCTAATCATATTTAGATCAAACATACAACCTCATACTGAACTGCAAATTGCAAAAAAAAAAAAAACGCAAGATTTGAATTTCGCGGGCTACCCTGAAACTTTCGTCTTAAGCGATTGGCTAGTCAGCCACAGGAGGTACTATCGACAAGGATGAAGAAGAACATATTGCATTCACAGATCAGTATTCTGTGATCGCGGCAATATTACTAATAACACATAGTGGACGTTACAGGCTGTTAATATAGGTCGTACAAACCCACACATGCTCGCGTCATAAAAGTGAACCCGTCAACGGACACGGTGTAAGCAAATGTTTATCTAACAGCTCGGCCACATGTAGTAGACTGATCGTAACTCACGTCGTCGCCTCATTGATAACGTCAGTGTTCATATCATTTGATTTATTACCTAGCCTCCTTCGTTGCTCTTTGCATTCTTTGATTGCATTGTTCAACTGATGTGATCAACCTATGATCTTCTCAATTGTGAAATCATTTTCGCTACATGAAGCTTTATCAGTTTTATTATTCCTTTCGCCCGTATATCGCAAAACTCGAGCTCGGAAATAGCTAGACGGGGTCGCAGTAAACCGAAAAGAAGATGGTGCAACAACTTGGCTGCCTCAAGAATTGGCGAGAAGAATCACAAAAAACAGTATAAGGAATGGGGGAGGCCCTAGGAGAACAGTTCAAGTCAGTAAAAGAACTTCTATCCTCTGGCTTGCGATGTAAAGCGTCTGCCAAAACTGTGCTGAAGCGAGAGCGTCAAGAAAGCGAAACTAAACGTGAAGACCTGCGCGACAACAGCGGTCGCGTAGGTGTTCAAGACGCCATAGATAAACGCGAGCAGCGTCCACCGCGAGACTGACGTTCCCGCTTCGCAGTCTCTTTGGTCGCGCAGGTTGGCCGAAGGTTAAGAAAATATCTTGAGCAATCCTATCTACACTTGGGTTAGGTGGGTAACGGTATTAAATCACCAAGACACACGTCTGGTGATATTGTTTTCGTTCCTTCTCTACGAGACCTTTCGCTTTCCTTTCATGATTAAGGTTTAAAAAATCTTTTATATGTTTGTTAATAATACGTTATGAGTAACGTATTATTAACAAACACCAGTGTGTTTCACCAGTTGTCAATTTGCTAGCAATATTTCAATTTATAGGTACCTATTTACTATATCGCCTCAACGGTTTTACCAAACCAAGCAGAATAAGCATTTCATTGTGTTTAATATTATTTAGAATTAGAATAACGAGTTTTGTCATGTTAATTTATCGCAATCAGCAGTTTTCCCGGAAGCGGTTCGCATATCTAGAAGGTCGAGGTTAGTGCCAGTGGTTATCCAGAATTCGCCACAGGAATTGGAATATATGCGCAAAGTAATCGCAACCATATAAATATTTTGCACCGTGTTCTGCAAGCATTATATGTAAGTAATCTTGTTTACTTTGAACTTTTCTTTACATTAGCTAAAATATAACCTAGATAATTAGTTTGGTTACTAGGCTGGCCACAGTGTTGCCAGACGTTGGCAGGACGTCCCAATTTTTTAACCAAAATTAAATATCCCGCGCGGGACAGCAGTGCGATTCTGTAACCATCTCACCGTGAAAACTTAGGTGAAGTGAGCGTGGAGTGAGCTGTCATTCCAAATAATGCTAGGGATTGCAAGCTCACTTCACTTGAGTTTTCACGGTGAGATTTTCACAGAATCGACCGGCTGGTCCAGTATCGCTTTTCAGGGATAGAAAAATAAATAAGTAATTCGTAAGCAAAGTACTTACTTATTTATGTCTGAAGACTTAACTGCCTTATTTATAGGGTAAACGAGACAGTTATTGTTAGTATAGTAAAGTAACGTATTTGCATTGAAATACATTTTCTATGGCTATCTATCACCACTGTAAACTTAATCATTTGAAACTCAAATAAAAGTACGATTAATTCGATTCTTCACGTGGCCTATTTTTTGGACAAAGAATCGGTCATACAACGTGTCAATGCTGTCAGCCCTTTGGGCACGCTTCCTATTGACAGCGATGCGGAATTGCGGACAAATTTTTTGATGCCATTTGATTAAATTCATGCTGAATGGCCGTTAGTCTGCTAATTAATTTCCCATTTCTTATAGTGCAAGACCTATCTAACCATTATTACAACCTACACCTAAAGGCACTCAAAGTTCTTCACGTTCCTCGGGCATAAAGGAAAGTGAGTATACATCGCATATATGTAGGATATCTCGAACAAAAGCCACTTAGCCTGAACTGGCTTCAACCCACGCCGAACATCGACCTGCGAAGGTCAGGTTCTGCATTGTGTCGGCCTGTAGAACATCTACACCTTTACATTTAATTATACGAAAGCCTTCTCTTAATTTAAATGTTACTCGCATCATGAATTTTGATCTCGGCAGTAAAAATGTTTTGGAACTTTATTCTGTCAGGCTTAACTCTTTGATGTCTTTTGCGGAAGGGATCTAAGATTCGAGTAATTTTCTTTTTAAATAAAAATATAATACTGTTCGTCGGTAAGCGCAATGCGGTGTTAATTGTAATAGTCTGAATTAGGTTTTACAGAAAAATTGGAAAAGTTTCCCGGGAAAAAGTTCAGCTAGAACTGAACATCCTTTTTTTTCCATGAGATTTTGTATGATCATAACTTAAGATTCAAACATGGTCACAAAGATCAAATAAGTTTTTTTCCCTCATTAAACATTTTCCAACAGCTTTTCACAAATTCACCAAACGATCTCAAACATATTTATTGGAATTTGGACAGGACAACGTCTGTCAAGTCACCTAGTTCGAAATAAAAGTAAAATAAGTTTCTTTGCGTAGTTATAGAACACTTGCATATGGAGACGGAGGATTTAACATGGATACTGATAACAATATACAAATTGATAATGTTCTATTAAGCAATGAAGATTCTCAGTTTCTACTTACAAAAGGTGTTGATTCAATCACAAATGTTCTTATTGATCTACAGACGCGTGACTGAACATTACAAAATGGACATGCTAATGCAAACAAGTTGAAGACGTAACCAACGTTTTCACAAATAGTCGCTAATTTGTGATTGAATGACTAGAATAGAATAAACAAGCGACCCGCCCCTGATTCGTACGGTTTTACGACTTGACATAACATTGAGTTTTCTTTATTATAGTGTGGCAGGGACAACGACGTGTAAACTGTTACCATGAATTCAGCACATGGTTCTAGACCCCTGTGTGTAGTGTAGAAATGTTTCGTCGGTTATCAAAATAAAAATCTAGTGAAATGAAAATGTTCATAGAAAAATGCAATACTCGGTTTTTTTTAGCATTCCGACGAAAATTTTAAACACAGCGTAGTTCTGAATCATATACTGAATCCATGGTATCAGGTTGTGCGTCCATGTCACTGCCACCCTGTATACGATAAATTAATGTTAATGAATTAGACACATAAACCTTTCGGACTAAATTCTCTAACAAATTGATGGTGAAAACCGAATCAAAGTGCGTTACGCAGTTACGAAAAACAACGCTGTCACACAGACGAGCACGAAAAGCGATTTTAATTTATACTATCCATCTTTAGATAAGCCAACCCCAACATAGTTGGGAAAAGGATAGGAAGATTGTTTGATCTAAAGATAAGCCGACCAGCCGGTCGATTTTGTAAAAATCTCACTGTGAAAACTCAAGTGAAGTGAGCTTGATGTGAGTTGTCAGTAGTGTCAATCCCTAGCATTATTTGGAATGACAGCTCACTCCACGCTCACTTCACCTAAGTTTTCACGGTGAGATGGTTACAGAATCGCACTGCAGAAAGCTAATGTTTTCCTTTGGTAGATGCCAAAGGCATGAACAACATTTTGTTTGAATTTGATGCGAAAGAGCGGCCCTGAAAACTCTTTTCTGAATTCGAATTTATTACAAACAGCTGACGATCTTTACAGCATAGTCTTATCAAGAGGATTAACGGTATCTACACATAATCTATCTATATCACTAAGATCGAGGTGATCTTAGTGATATAGATAGATTATGTGTACATATTTTTTCTGTTATGTTTTTTCTTGTCTGTTTATATAATATGTGTGTACATAAATGGTTAAATAATAAATAAGTTCATAGGAAAATCGTTCGTTTGATCATATTCTGAATAATGTGTATGCTGTGTCATAGGAAACTGAATAATTATCATTAAAATGGGCAAGCTCGGACTTAGAGACAGGGACTTATGTTCCTTTATTCTCATAGTCCGATGGGACGGCAATCCGACACGATCGGAAAGAGATCAGGCGCAGGACTAACGGCTTTACGTGCTTTCCGAGACACGGGCATATCACACCACCAATTTCCAAACTCCGGGCTGTTACTAAGAAATTCCCAATGGAAAAACCCAATAACACTTTGCCCGACCCGGGAATCGAACCCAGGACTCCACGCTCAGCAGTCACGCTTGCGACCACGAGACCAACGGGGCAGTTCATCGTGCATCGTATTATATGCATGTCATTCATTTGTTTGAAAAACCGGAATGCGCGTTCGGGTTCGCCGAGCAAAGTGAACATGACGATCACTTGTTCGTTCGTTCATATGTCACTTTGTCCCAAACAAAGTGACATTAACGCGAAGAACGTGTATTCGCGCGACGATCGCTTACTATTAGGACGCGGCCTTACACGACGCTATAAAATTTCTGTCTCGTCGTTAAAACCGACGTGTCTAGTATATCTTTAGACTTTAGAGCCTAAAATTATAGTCCTTAAGCCGAGACCGTCGTCTCCTTTATTAGCTTTATCAATATAATTTATGTTAGCAATTTGTAAGCACCTTTCACTGCGCTGGCTATAATGAAAACATGTCTGTCTGTTTGCTTATTCGCCTAGGTTCGTACGGACGATTCCTTACCGTGGCGATTTTTTTTCGCGCATTAGATTTTCAACTCTCGGTGTTGAGGTTAGCATTGAGTATCCAACAGAGCGCATTCGCAAACGCACAGTTGAATTTGCAACTTTCGACGCTAAGCAGAGCGTTAAAAATGCAGTGCGCGGAAAATCGGCGCGATCAAAATACTCCCGTGTGACTGGGCTTACTTCAGCACTGATTCAGCTTGTTTTCAACGTTGGTGAGGGTTTTTACTGTGACAGCTTTTACCTAAAAAATTATCTTTAATGGATTTATGTCTATCACAAATAATTGTAGTCAGGCAATTTCTGTTGTTTATAAATAAGTGAATAATTTTATAACAATTTCTGTAAACAAGACTGATTCACTTTATAGGCGGTACGAGTATAGTCTCGGAATAACAACAAACAATTTTATAATTAAATTATATTTTCATTCATTGATAATACAACAAATATACACAGGACGACATATCAAGTTATACATTTCCAGTTTTAGCTGACCTCGCATTGTATAGGCTTATCGTACAAAGAAAGGTCAGCTTATACTGGAAATATATACATAATAGCATGACATGTCCCAGTACCTAAGAACTTACTTTATGTTTAATAGGTATACATTATAATGCTTATTTATAAAATATAAACCGCAATTAACTATTTACACCACGTACTAAATTAAATGACTAAGTAACTATATGTATAAACAAAAACAAAAGGACACTTGAATTATATATTTTAATATCGCTCATATAAAATCGTAAGCGTACAAAGTATTATTGAATTAATTGTCATTATTTCTCTATAAATGCTCAAAAATAAGCCGCAAAGTTACTGATAGTGTCCCCATTATGACATGTATAATTTAATTTAACATGACATCCTTCCTCAATGCTAATAAAAATAATTTGAAGTGTATTCTTATCATTTCCCATACTGAACTGTCTTTAGACCGCAAAAAATAACAATAGGTACACTATTATTATAAACATGTAAAGTTAAACTAGTTATTATTAGCATAGGGTTAAAGACAACATAATAATAATAATATATTTTTTTATATTTTTAAATGTTTTTATACTTTTTATATTTTAATATTTAAAAATATAATTTATACATATGATTACATTGAAATAAAGGAGAAAATAATATATTAACGAAAGGGAAATAAAAGTCTGAAATCGCCAACCAGTCTTGAGCAAGCGTGGTGATCAGTGCTCGTGCCTTCTCTCTGTGTATGACAGGAGGCCTTTGCCCTGCAGTGGGACCGTAATAGGCATAACATTGGAGACCGAGAACCAAAAGATCGATCACGAGAATGATGGACAGGCGGCCTCATCAGAACTGTATAAAAAGCATGGCTAAGGTCAACTAAAGACTGAACTACTCGTATAACCCGGAATTGAGCAAAATGTATTGAAGAAGATTGTCATGGGATCCTGACAGCACCTGACAAATAGCTGCCATGTTGGACAACTTTACACCCCGATATAATTGCCTAAATTCAACAAGAAATAAGTTAGGTATTTTGCAAAAGAGTGCTATTTCCAACAACGTTTTAGGTTGACACAACGCGAACTAGTACACCAACAATGTCTGCACAGTGCATACGCGGCTTAAATTAGACGGTGTTACAGATATAACGTCTAGTGTCATAGAAATACATATAATATTTTGCAAACCAAGGAAAACATAATATGATGCAAGTCATGCGAGACATTCGTAAATAATGTACGATGAGCCATTGTTCGACCACACATGTGATAGGTATACATGCGTATGCGCCACTAATATGTTAGGTACATTCTATACAATGTGCCTAGCCTTTTCCCAACTACGTTGGAGTCGGATTCTAGTCTAGCCGGATGCATCTTTAGACCAATGTTTTACATGGAACGACTGCCTATCTGACCTCAAACGACCCAGTTACTGGGTCATACGATACCCCTTGGTGAGACTGGTTTTTGGGCATCTGACTACCCGTTATGACTGTCAAAGATCTATGAACGACAGCCGGGACTCATGCATGCCCATATGACGCTAGAACATCTCCATGTTCTTAGTCCTCCGACTATTATAATAAAATATCTATGTACTAATTACCCATGTAAATGATTTGGTTTGACCACTGGTGTAACCTGGGACCACATTGAATTTTAGAAAAATTTCTGCGGGGTAATTGCGTAACATACTAACAGTAGCAATGGCTTTCATTTTGACAGTTCAACAACATTCATTGCGTTATTTTCGTCGTTGATCAGACAAATTTTTCGAACAAATGAAGCAATGGATTAGCAATATCCTTCAAAACAGGGCTTGTTAACGTTACCAAATAACAAAATAATTACCGTTAAGTAACGTTAATTTCAATTTGATACCTTAATAACGTTAACAAAAATGTAACGTTACTTGATCACATTACCAGTAAAATAACGTTAATTAACATTAACGCAAAATACATCAGTAACGGTATTTTTACCGTTAATTTAGCTACGTTGCCGTTCCGTCTGTTTACATTTTTGTGCCCTCGCGCGGGCGACTCGCTTAGCATTGGAGTAGATGCACTGTTGCCGCTCTGCCACGCGCTAACCGCGCCGCCTGCGCCGTCGCACTATGGGACAGAACCGTGCCGTCTAACAGTCTCAAAAATCTGTAACTTTTTTGTTGGTTGAAGTAAATAGCTGAAATTTAGCACGTAGTATCTCCAGAGTATATACAATCCAATAATGACACATTTATTGTCAAATGTTTAAATTATAATATTTAAAAAATAAAAAAATTAATGTATTTTTTTTTAAATAAACCATTGTTTGTTTAAATTATTGAATTATAATTTTACAGTTTTATGATATTAAACCTATTTTATGTTATTTTATATTACATATAAAAATCCTACATTGAGATAAATGACAAATATGATATAATAATCCACTCTCACTCTAAAAATATATTTTACAAATTAATGTACGTAATTACTTCTATTTAAATATCTAAGAGGTTCTTAGCTTCGTCTAACAATTCCTTGGAAATAGTGACTGATGGTTTTCTGATACTTGATATATAAGGATCTGACGTAAATAGAAGACAATGAAATACCGTCTTGATTCGTTGCGGACCTAGAGCGTTTTCTAGCGGGATGCAATCTGATTTTTTTGTAATCTTTATTACGAAATTCTTGGGCATTCCCAGATAAATTACCAATAGGCAGAACAGCAAAATGTCTTATTATACTTTCTCCATGTATTAAGATTTGATGTACTAAAGAAGGCATATTATACCACAAATATATTTTGTTACGTACAGTTGTGCGGTTGCGCGAGTATATTCACCAATTTTTTTCTGGATTTACAGCAATACCGGATGCCAAAGTTTGATGAATAACATAGAACCTTTTAATAAGTTCCTCATCAACTCCTGTAATTTCTGAAGCGCAATAGTAATTCTCAAAAAAAACGCTGAGCTGAGCGTACGCAATACGCCGAGCTGTATTACCGTCATTGCTGTTTCCACTTCCTTGTCGGGCATATCAACGTGTAACCCCATTCGGCTTCGAAACAAACTTTGTACAAGCTTTTGCTTGTCTTCTTTACTTTTTTTATCTTCTGGAGTTCTCGCAGCCCATTTTTTAAATGAAAGGTTATATGAAATATGTCAAATTAAATCCACGCACCTGTCGATTCTGTAAAAATCTCACCGTGAAAAGTTAGGTGAAGTGAGCTGTCAATCCCTAGCATTAATTGGAATGACAGCTCACTTCACCCAAGTTTTCACGGTGAGATGGTTACAGAATCGCACTGCAGATCCACGCGTGCTACGTAGACAAACCATATTCGTAAGGGATTCCCTCTATCTGGCAGAATCTTGATGCTCCGAAATTTATTTGGCATAACACACTTGGCATAATCTTCTTTAAACGAATATTTTTAAGGCATAAAAATGATTTAATATAATAATTGTTTGGCCGAATGTATATATGTCCGAATTTACAATGGCATAGTTTTAAGATAGCAGAATTTTATTTGGCATAATTACCTTTGGCAAAGTTAATATTTCGCATAATTTCGTTTAGCATAACGTAAAAATTCCCATACTTATGAAAATGGCAGAATTTCGTTTGAAATAATTTTATTAGGCACTAGCTGTGCCCGCGACTTCGTCCGCGTGGAATAGTGACTTTTCGGGCAGCATATTTTGAATTGCATATACCGTCGTTTGGGTAGCTAAAAATTTACTTTACAGTAATGCTTCTCTGTATACGATATTTGACGTATGGCCATCGGGGATGAAAGCATACAGGCTCCTAGGATTGCTAACCCGTGACAGAGCCACATACAACTGACCGTGCGAGAAACAGCTGATACTTAGATCTACACCCACAACTTTCAGCGTCTGACCTTGGGCTTTATTAATTGTCATCGCAAAACATAGGCTGAATGGAAACTGGACTCGTTTAAAACTGAATGGAAAATTGTTTGGAATGAGAGGAATCCGAGGAATGAAAACACTTTCACCTTTTCCACACCCTGTTAAAATCTCTGCTTCTATCAGATTTCGTTGTAAATTGTTCACTTTTAACCTGGTGCCATTGCAAAGTTTTGGGGGGCTTAAATTTCTAAGAAGCATTATGGGTTCGCAGAAGTCTCAGACTCAGGCGATAGCGCGTGAGCTTCGCGTTTGCCTTTCGTTGTTCCCCGTTTTCCCTATTTCGAGTTGTCATCATTCGAGAACGATTTGAACTCAGTCGAGATTCTCGCTGAGTCGAAGTTTCTGCAGCACGAAACCTAGCCTGATGTTCCCGAGTTGCAGAGAGCCTTGCCTCACGACCTTCCTCAGATTCCTGTGATCGAACTAATTTCATCCTTTTAGCATTTCTGCTACATTGGGAGAGGTTGGATCTTCTTCGAGGCATTCTTACAATAAAATAGTACATAATACATAACACACAGTTATTTAGTAAACACGTACTATCGTAAACAATTAAATTATAAATACTTACTTATTTTATACAGTCTAAAATTATCACAGTTTCAGTAATAAGTGTTACGACGTGTAAACCAAACGTACTAACTTTATAAAACAAAAGAATTGCTAGAAAAATTTATTACTAACCTGAGCTAATGAACTTATACTTAATAAAGAAAATCAAGAAAAAAAATGCCTAACCTATACCAAATACTTATAATATTTATATACAAACCCTAACAACAAATTAAGATAAGTATACCGAAAATCAAGGAAAGAACCGCCTAACCTATACCAAATACTTACAATATTTATTTACAAAATTTTAAAGAAAATTAAGAAAAAGAACCTAACCTACAAACCCTAAAATATAAATAAATGAAATATGCAAACAGTCAGTATTCAAGTGAATCGCAATAACCGAATGCAACTTTGGAGGCATGAGGAACAGGGTGTAAAGTCCACTCATCCTCTATAGAAAAGGGAGGATCCTCCGACCAGACGGGTGTTGTGTCTGGCGGGCTATTGCCCAACGGTTGATGTTGGGAAATTGTCTATCTAACTATCTATGCTAACTGCGCGGTAAACTCTGCTTGCGAGATGCAGGATTTGCGTGACGTCAGTATGACGCGTTGTTCGCATGTGGCGTTGTAGATACCGCTACACAACTATTCGTCTATACTCTCCAGGATACGTGCGTTCGCTACGAATAACTGAATCCTTATGGCAGCGGCGCGTTTTTTTTTTTTATGAATGGCATCTCGTAGTTGACCTTGAGAGGTCGTGACTACAACCGCACTATCCTGTGGTTGCCTTAAGAATTCTTAAAGCCTCCAGCCAGGGCTACATCTAGATTAAAACTAAGTGACTGCACGCTAAAGCCACCCCCTGTGGGGTACGAACCTCGGCTTGGGGCGTCGCTGGGAGAGGGCAGCAAGGGGACAGGCTGGATCGAATTAGTATTATTAATGCTTTGATGAGCGCGGCGTTTCCTAGGACTATCTCTGAGAAGAAAGGCCGAAACAAACTCAGAGGTCTCTGTCGGGGAATTTAAAGCTACAGGCTCAGCTACGGCGCGGGCTGGCACTTCAGCGGGCAAGGGTCGGGGAGTCAGTGGCGCGGCTCTCAGCGCGCTTTATATAGCCACGGACACACAGGCGCGAGGCGTGTACGTACTCTGATAGAATACCTTAACAAAATATGTTCGCAGTAATTCTTTAAATTGACATAACTTTTTTATTTATGAACCGATTGACATGAAATAAACACTATCTGTTAAGTGAAGCTTACTACAATATATTAGTGAAAACCGCATCTAAATCGAATAAGCCGTTTCTGATATTAGCGTGCACAAACACACAGACAAACAGACAAAAAAAAAATTAATTACAATTTCGGGTTCGGCATCGATATAATAACAACCCCTGCTACTTTTTTTTAATATATTTCCATTGTACAGACACCACTTTTCTGCAATTTTATTATATGTATATAGATATATATGTATAGATAGAGTACTTCATAACCATTCTAACCATATCACACTTACAAATTAGCTGTGAAAATATGACCATGTAAACTGGTGGAATTGTGTTCTACATAATTGACATAATTCTGAGCGTCAACTTGCAAGCCTTGGTCTATTAGTAAAAATGAGAAATAGTGTATTTTAACTGCTATATAATATGCATTGGACATTCAGTTAGACATGTGCATTAACAAAATATTCAATATAGAACATTACGAAAACCTATTTTTGAGACGGTATGCACGGTTCTGGCCCATAGTGCGACGGCGGGTGGCCCGCCCCCGCGCACCTCGTCCCCCTCTACTTCAAAGTTCAAACTCACTAGTTTAACCGTTCTAAAAGTAACGATAAAATTAACGTTATTAAACAAATAACGTTAATAATGATTACCGATAAAATGGAGCAAAAATAACGTTAAATCCATTACCGTTATTTTAATATTAACGGTAACGCTGTCAAATGAAGGTAACGTTATGAAAATTTTACCGGTATTTAAAGCCCTGCTTCAAAATTATTCAGATTGTGCGAAGTGAATTATTCAGGCCGTACAGTGGAAACAAAACTGACTTAATAACAGCGAAGAAAGTAATAGCAGTATTAAATAACGGCAAAGTTTCTCTATTGAAGTTTTATGAGAAAACTTATATTGAATTTGCATGTTGCTGCAGTCTGATTGTAGCAACTTTAACTTTGTAAATATTTTCGGACGTCAATGGCACGAAAATAAAACGATTTATAATACTTAATACGTAACATCAGCACCCTAATTGCGTAACACACAATCAATCGGAATCAGAATCATTATGAAGCATTGCTAATCCATTGCTTCATTAGTTCGAAAAATTTCTCTGCTCAACACGTAAATAACGCAATGAATGTTGTTGAACTGTCAAAATGAAACCGATTACGATTGATCGTGTGTTACGCAATTAGGGTGCTGGCCTGTAATCCCCGAAGGTTTAGGCAGCGGTGTGCTTTTAGTGCACCCACATTCGCCAGTTATACTATTTATGACCCCGATAAAAGGGTCAAGAACAGAATAGGACTGGCCTTTAATGGAGTCAAACTGCCTAAATTGGATGAATCAGCATATTCTTTACAAATCTTCCCAAATGTGACTCAACAGAAATTAAATTCAAATTCATTTATTGATTGTCACAGGTGGAAAGTCAGCAACCTATTGTGTTACACACTATCAATCTCAATCATTTTGAAGAATATAGCTAATCCATTGCTTCATATGTTCGAAAAATGTGACTGCTGAACAACGTACGCGTACGTAACGCAATGAATGTTGTTGTAAAGTCAACAAAAGAGATAAGTATGCAGGGTAACGGATATAATATTTGAAGTTTAGTAAGAAACCGATGGATGTTTTCGAATGAAATTTTGTTTGATAAATGAACTGCAGTGCGATTCTGTAACCAGCTCACCGTGAAAACTTAGGTGAAGTGAGCGTGGAGTGGGCTGTCATTCCAAAGTAAATGCTAGGGATTCACCTAACTTTTCACGGTGAGATTTTTACAGAATCGATCGGCTGTTTGTTTTCTATTAATTAAATAAATTTTATCCTAAAACATCAAGCCGTTTATTACTAAACTTCAACTATATCCGACGACCCTGCACACTTATCTCTTTTGTTGACTGTACTGTCAAAATGAAATCCATTACTACTGATAGTGTTACGCTATTACCCCGCTGAATCATTTTGAAGGATATTGCATACCGATACGGTGTACAATTATTCTAGCGTAATTCAATATTTATTTAAACATTAACATTATTATAAATTTATTATTCATAGTTTCCTTTATTTGATATACATATGAATTTTATTCATAGTAGGTCATTGTCCATTATCATTTATAATGCATTAATATAATTGAGTCAACATAATGAAATCCGAACATTATTTTTATAGTTATTCAGTCATTACCTACTTAATAATTTCGTTACTAATTTCTGTCATTAAAAAAGACATTTATTGGTAGAATATTGGTTTCGACTAAGGCTTGATTTTTCCATCGACAGATATTTTTTATTCGTGGAATAAAATTGACGTCCGACAAATTTTGTATGGAAGAACTGTCAAAAATTCAAAATTATTCCTCGGATAAAATTATCTGGCGTTGGAAAAATCAGCCCTTAGTTTTACTTTTATTTAAAGAATAAAATTAAGTATTATTATTTTGACAGTTTGACATATTTTCTACTAGCTTGTACCCGCGGCTTCGCCCGCGTGGATGTCGGAAATTATCCCATGAGAACGTGCTACCAGGGCAAAAGTAGCCCATGTTCTTCGCCAGGATGACATCTATCTCCTTGCCAAATTTTAACGAAATCCGTTCATTGGTTTAGGCGTGAAAAGGTAACATAAGTACAGACAGTTACTTTCGAATTTAGAATATTAGTACGGATTCGCCATCTGTCAAACCGATATATTTATTCCTCGGATAAAAGTTTAGTAGTTCAGTTTTTGTATCTGACGATTGAAAAATCGGCCCTAAATCGTCTAACTTTTTTTTAATAGTTTAGGTAAGCGTAGTCTATAATTCTGCCGCTCACGACATGTAAATTGTACTTACGTGCTATTCAATCAAGTATTTTAGTCGGACAAACCACAGTTAAGCAATCAACTATTTTTGTTGGACACAAAGTGGGTTTAGAAAAGTGAACGGTACAGTTGTAGGCATGTAGGCAATTTATACCACTGTCAAAATACCAAAATTTTTTGTTCAATGGTGCATGTTCGGTTTTGTTAACTTTCCAATTTAGAAACGATACCTTTCTTTGTTGTTAGTCGTGACAACTATTTATTAGGGTTCCATGGTTCCACACCCAAAGGGTGCCAACGGGACCCTATTGCTAAGGCTCCGCTGTCTGTCCGTTCGTCTGTCACAGGGCTGTATCTTTTGAAACGTAAAAGGTAGACACTTGAAAATTTTCAGTGTGTGTCTATGGCCGTTATAACAACCAATAATAAAAATAAAATAAAGTTACAAAAAGAAAAATGTTTTATTCAGCGTTTTAGAAAATATTGTTTAATATTCTACGGAACCCTTTGTGTCCGCGCCTGACTTGCACATGGCCGCTTTTTTTATATCACCCTACCTGTCTTCCGCTACTTTCAACTATCAAAGTGAATGCCCTAAACTTCAATGCAGTTGTGCAAATATTAAGTTCGTGCTGCTAAATGGCGAAAAGACTTTGTGTTAGTCGGTGTAGTCTTTGTGAAATAATTATTATAATTAAATTGCTTGGGATCGCTTTGCATGACCCCTTTTAGTAGTAATTAAGGTTGCTGTTAGTATGACGTCACCTTGAGGACATTGAAAAAAGTGCTACCTAACCAAACCATACAAGGAAGGAAAAACGATGACATTTCCCAAAAAAAATCATAATAAAGGAGCATTAAACAGTTTATGTATCACCACTGCTCTCGAAACCGTTAAGGAAAACATCTTGAGGAAACTGGCATGTCACAGAACCAAAAATTCTAAGACATGTGACATCTACCAATCCGCATTGGGCCCAGATTGGGCCCGCCAATCAGGCTCAGAATGTCCATTTCCCAAAATGTCCCTTGGTTTCAAAACGTCCCTTTCCCGAAATGTCCCCTTCCCATAATGTCCCTTTCCCAAAATGTCCCTTTCCCAAATTGTCCCTTTCCCAAAATGTCCCTTTCTCAAAATGTCCCTTTCTCAAAATGTCCCTCCCTTTCCTACGACAGCTGCGCGTTAAACTGGGAATAGTAAGCCAAGTAATCAATCAAAGGATCATGGTCATTTTGGACTACGAAAAAACAGAATTTCGTCCCAAGATGAGACTGACACCAAAATGTAGTACATTTTGGATGACGGCCCACTCCCTCTCGCAAAGAGGAGGCCTATGTCCTAGCATTAGGAACATTATAGGTTGATTATGCTACGCAAATAAGATGAATCCGTTTATGACTTTCAGACAGTCATGTACCTATGACTTAAATACATCCAAAAACGATCTTGAATTTAGATTCGGATAAGCAAACCAAATCGTCAAGGTCAATCCACGACGCATTTAGCACAGTATTGTGGTTTAATAACCTTGAAAGTGTTTTTTAAAACGATGAGTCGTATGTACATGATTTCATTTCAGAGATAATTTTGAGGTTTCCGTCCACAAAGGATGCTAGCGAGACCCTACTACTAAGGCTCCGCTTGTCGTCCGTCTGTCACAGGGCTGTATCTTTTGAACCCTAATAGGACACACTTGAAATTTTCAGTGTGTAAATACCACAGAACAGATAAAAGAGGTTAGAAGGGCCTTGTGGGCGGGGCAGGCGCGCCGCAATGTTGATCAGACGCTCAAAGTCAACCGAAATGTGAATCACCGCTCAACAATCGCGTTCTTGTTGTGACAGCGTTCGAAACTCCGCGGAAAAATAGAATTATGCCGTCTTGCGCTATTAAAACGTGTCGGAAAAGAAGTCAGGAGTGTAATGTGGCCCAAGGAGGGATTTCTTATCACCGGTAAGTCCAAAAACCTTAAAATACGAGTGATATTTGTAATTATTGCAAAAGTATTATGAAGTTTGTAGACAAAAACGATAAAATCGCATTCAGATGCAAAATTATACATTGCTTGCAATACATGGGTACGATCTTGTACGACGTGAGCGGTCGCGCAATGTATTGCGTTCACTGCGAACGTCGCGTGTGTCGAGCCAAAGCATCTATTCAGGGAAATCTATGCGCATCGATAGTGTTGTACCAAATTGTAAACAATGTCGATATTAAGTCTATGTGTATTATACGAATGATTATTTTCAGTAATATTACAATTAATACAACTTCGTTTTTATTAACACTAATTTTATTATTGTATAATGTGGATTATTATTATTAATTTAGTTTCTTAGTTGGTTTTTCGTCTAAAATTTGGTTTGAGGTTTACTAACCTCAAAACAAATTATGGAAAACTAAAAAGAATTTTCATCTTAAACATTAGTTTATTTTTTTTAGTTTTCCAAGAGATCCAGGTACAAGAAAACTGTGGATTGAGGCAACTAGTAGCATTCAATGGATACCTACTAAATGTAGCACAATTTGTTCGCAACATTTTGTAGAAAATGATTATGTAACAAAACAGTCAGGGAATTGACAGATTGAGACAGATCAGACTGTGAACATTTTTAAAATAAAGAGAATTGCCCCTCTTAATTAATCCTCATCCAAATAAATACGTTACTCATCACAAGTATTTAATTTTGAACAAAATTGTCCTTGATTGGATTTTGGATTTCAATGAATATCTTAGGAGATATCATGGTTTTAAAATAACTCCGCAAGGCGGCCGGTCATTAGCTTACTATAGTAATGTACTAAGTGATAATCGTAAGTAATACTCTTAAAGTAATGGAATATATTATTTTAGTAGGCTTTTACCTCAATTTAATTATGACGTAAAACAGAGCTGCAACTGGCATAAAACGAAAGAAAATTTAAATTTCACGGCTGTATCGGATGTTCCCCCTTAAATTAACTTTGATTTAATTTTATTTATATGTAATTTGGATGTCCACATTATTCGTACCGTACCCGCAACTTAAAAAATTGCAAAACTTTAATTAACAAAATTACAGTAATTTTATCGATATGATTAATCGACCTTTCGGTCGCCGTAACTATTTGCTTTTACAAGTGTGTGAGTGTACGTCCAGAGCAGTATTTGCGTTAGTGTGACAACCAATAGCAAACACGCGATCTAAGTGCATGTGGTTTATTTGTGTGCGTAATGCGCGTACGTATGATGTCTTGCTTGTAGTGGAGAGACAGGAGTAGGAGACATGCGGCGACACGCGTTTTAATACAAATCAGGAACTATTTCCTTTCTAACCTCTTTTATCTGTTCTGTGGTAAATACTATGGGCGCTATAACAACAAAATAAAATTAAAAATTAAAGAAGTCCACAAACAATAAGTGTTTAAAAAAAAATGTAGTGTTAATATTGTACGGTGGTACGGAACGAGGTGCGAGACCGACTCGCCCTTTGCCGTTTTTTTTTTTGACACTTCTGTTTGTCAGAAATGTTTTTGGCAAACAACACGAGACATAATAATTATGTATGACCGTCCATGGTAAATGAATGCAGTGAATGTAATGTTATGAATACAGTATGAATCACCTTTTCCTGAATTTTTTTCTGTTGAGTGTACTTTGTTGGCATGAAGGGGTTCCTGATAAGGTCATGGTCGAACGGAATGGCTTATCGGAGTGAAAATACTTCCTGAAAGATAGTGGTTAAGCTAATTTTGTTAAAGCAATAGGCAAGCTAAATTAAGTCGTGCTTATGGCCTCTTACCTTTTTATAAACACGGGCGATTCTAAGCGCACTGAATTTTCAACGCACTGTTTAGCGCCGAGAGTTTAAAATCCAACGGTATTTTTTTTGACGCACTGGGATGCGCTGTTGGATTCTCTAAAACAAAATCGCCTGTGCGTACCTACGGGGTAACTGCGTAACACACTAACAGTATCAATGGCTTTCATTTTGACATTTCAACAACATTCATTGCGTTGTTAACGTTGTTGAACAGACAAATTTTTAGCACTTATGAAGCAATGGATTAGCAATATCCTTCCAAATGATTCAGTGTTTTTACGCAATGAGGGTGCAGGGCTTATTATCAAGGAATTGGTCGGTCTATGGAAGTTAAAAGGAAACATACATACAATGATTTGAGACTTTTAGGGGCTGTTCATTTATTAGTATTACGTAACACGATTTGAGGGGGTCCAAACATGTCTTATTTTTTCTTACGTGGGGGGTGGGAGATTCTAGATTGAGGAGAGAGGTCTAGATTGTTCTTACGTAAGACCACAAAAGTAAGCAAAAATGATAAGTTTTTAATTTTTTGCGACCTTTTCTTTGCAATTTTAGCAGATACTGATATTACGTAAGATTGAAAGGGGCGGAGGGGGTTCATCCAAGTCCTATTTTTTCTTACGTAGGGCTAAGGGGGCTATCAGAAAGTGATTAAAATTGTCTTACCTAATAAATGAACAGCCCCTTAGATGATCATTTAAACATGTCATGGTGATGGTTATTTTTCTCTTTGTGGACCGACACGATCCCCAAAAGCAAAATATTTCTTCTGTAACGTTATCTTACAAAGATATTGTTTATCTTGTAGCGGTATCTACAACGCCACATGCGAACAACGCGTCATACTGACGTCACGCAAATCCTGCATCTCGCAAGCAGAGTTTACCGCGCAGTTAGCATAGATTAGTTAGTTAGCAATTTCCCAACATCAATCGTTGGGCAAATGCCCGCCAGACACAACACCCGTCTGGTCGGAGGATCCTCCCTTTTCTATGGAGGATGAGTGACACCCTTTTCCTCATGCCTCCAAAATCTTAAGGCTTTAAAGGCTACATTTTTCTATAGTCGTAGCTTATAACAACATCTGCTTAGCCTTTTCCCAACTATCTTGGGGTCGACTTACGGTCTAACCGGACGCAGCTGAAAACCAGTATTTTACATGGTGCGAATGCCTATCTAACCCCCACAACCCACTGGGTAAACTGGTAGTCGTATCTGAAAACACGTACAAAAAAACCGCCGCAAATTCATCAATTCATCTTGTGCTATATTCTATGTACTTACGTCCTCTCTGGCCAGGCATGACTACGGCGCCCCTCTCCTGTCGCAGGAGGCTCTCGCCCTCCGCCCCTCCCTGGTGTGACATCTCCATGGCTCAGGTCACAGGTGCACTACCAATATCATAAAACTGATACTGGCATCTGTGTTCTTGGTCGGCGCAATGGACGACTGCGTCTGTAGACAAAATTAGATCGTTGAAGAGCTGGATCTCATAAACACAAGTGTTTCTGCATTTAAATTGTGCATGTGCGTTTTATTTTATAGTCTTGTATAACAATAATAATAACGTCTGTGGGTGCCTCGTTTAATTAAAAACGTCTAACGGGCTTCTGCGAGTTGCCTTCGCCACCTCGTACGCCTTCCAAAGATCCGGGATCCCCAGGGTTCAGAGAAATGTCAAGAGGTGTAAAATATGGGTTATTTCACCCCAAGTGGGGTACCTACGCAGAAACGCATGTCCGATAATCTACCCTAAGCCTTTATAATTCCGTTTATCCAACTACGCGCTCGGACATAAACAAACAAACACTTCAGCTTTATTATTAGTAAAGATGGCCGTGTCTAGACGCTGCCGGCGATTTCGGGCTCTGTGGTACTATGGATGAGAGTTTAAATATGGATCTTTGATGACTGTGTAAGGCGCTATCTCCACGGGCGAGGAAACCGCGGTGATAGTCATGCGGTGCCAACAAATTATCGTCGCGCTGATATCGCTGTATGGAGATTGATTTATAGTTTCTATTGAATTTGATGGGACGACGAGACTATCGCTGCGATTTTCTCGCTCGTGGAGATGGCGCCTAAGATATAGCAGATAAGGTGTAACGGATCAACCTTCCCGCAATAAATCTTGTCGTAGATAATGTCACACTTTAGCAACTAAATACTTACACAGAGTGTAAAGTACCAATGTCAAACTCTAAGATATATGGGCACAAATTGCTGAGAATTCGTAAGAACATTCACTTAGCCCAGGTGCACGGGCGATTTTTTTGATCGCGCTGCATTTTCAACTCTGATGTTGAGCCGAGGATTGAAAATCCGACAGAGCACACCCCGGCGCGTCATAAAATACACACTGTTGGATTTTAACTGTCAGCTGTAAACAGTGCGTTGAAAATCGAGTGCGCGAAAAAAACTCGCTAAGGTACAGACGCCAGCAGGTCAAGCTACCCGAAACTGTCAAATTTTCCCAATCAACCTTGAACCTAATGCTTTAGCGATAAAGTTGAAAATCTATTAAAGAAATTTGACAGATTGTAGTAGCTTGATGTGCTGGCGTCTGTACATGGGCTTACTATATAAAAGCGATATACAGTCTTGATTTTCTGCGAAGATGTAATCTAATGATAAGCTGAGAGCTTGTTAATAAAATTGGGAAACGTGTGACGTGCGAGTCAGAGTTGCAGGTTACAAAAACATTGAAGGCGTAAATTGTTCATGTTCAGTATAATTTTCTTGAAACGTTTTAATGCGTTCTAGACCAAACGTAGAACTGTCTTTGTGATACTTTGGGTAAAAAAACAAAAAGAACTACGACTATACTAATTAAAATAGAATAATGACCGTTTCCACTAAAACAAGGTGACACGTAAATGAATGCCTCAATAAAAACTTGTAGTTGGATTTTCAACTTTCGAAGCTACTGAACCTTGCGTTGAAAATCCAACGGCATGTTTTTATTTACTACTAGCTGCGCCCCGCGGTTTCACCCGCATTCGTTCCGATGCCGTAGGAATACCGAGATAAAAAGTATCCTTTGTGTTGAGCGTGAAGAAGTAACAAAAATATACAAACACATACACTCACAAACTTTCGCCTTTATAATATTAGTGTGATAAGTAAGTACTCAGTTGACTTTAGACCTAGGTTAATGCTTCTTATCTTCATTGAAATTAAATTTCTGTATAACAATAAAAGATAAAAATTTAAGTGCTACTGGTACAGCTTATCTTTATCAATTCTACAAGGAGTTGGTTACAAGGTAACCGTAATCTACACTATCAATAATTCTGTAATCTATCTTTACTAAAAATAAAGCAGAAAAGTGTTTGTTTGAACGCGCTAATCTTTGGAACTCCTAGTCGATTTGAAAAACTTTTTGTTTTTGATAGCCCAATCCTTGAGGAAGGCTATAGGCTACTTAACATCACGCTAGAACGCTTAGCAAAAAGTGAAACAAATTTTCCTAATTCCCTTGCTTAATGCGCATACCATGGCAACCGATTTCGTACTAGATAATCATACAAATTGTAAGGTTTCGTTAAAACGATGTTATTAACTTTTCCGAACTGACACATGCTTGAGTTACTTGCGTATTATAAAAACAAATTGTCGTCACCACAACGGTTTTAATAAACAAAGCGTTTAAAACAAAAATGTGAGAAAATCAAATGAATAAAAAATTGTGCTTACAGCAGCAGCTGTCCTCGGCTTTGTAATAGGTACCTACAATTGAAGACTAATATCATAGTAAAATATGCTAATATTTATTTATCAAATCCAGCATATTGAACTGAATATAGCACACGTGTAATTTTCTTGATTGAATGATGTAGGTACAGTTGGTCGTTGACCTACTCGTAGTGTTTTGAAACGATTTGACTCTTGGTGCACGATTTCGACTTGCACTTGCCGTTTTTTACGTAAGTATTCTTCTGTTTCTTCGTCGTACCGATAATTCCATTGCTTTGTTCTAAATAACCTTCGACCAGGAGGCTTACAACCAGCTCTTATAGCAGGGCAGAAGTCGAACTGCACTGCTTTTTTGTACTTTTTTTTTGTGGATGGGAATTCATCAAATGACCCCTCCCGCTCTGGGTGGAGCGGAAGGGAGTGTCAGACTCTAGACTAAAACCCACCCGTGTTCCTTCCTTAGCCCTTTATGTTCCAGGGCAGCGGTAACCCTTTCGGACGATCCCGCTAACCTGCTTTTTTGTACTTAGTCATAGAACAAAAAAAAAGCAGTGCAATTCAACTTCTACCCTGCTATAAGAACTGGTGGTGAGCCCCCAGAATTCGGCCACTTCGACAGCGTTGTCCTTGGCCTCGCAAAGGTCTTCCATAGTGCAGATGTTAGTGCACAGGGAGCACGACAAGTATTTCGTATTAAGGGTGAAGCGCAGGGTAGCCTGCTTCATTGATAGTTCATGAAATAGTCATTCTATAGGATTCTATGAACTAGGTGGGTTGTATTGATGATTTTAACGATTAATAATTCTTTAGTCATATTTGTTACGGGTACCGATTTACCGAATCTTATTTTAATCCACAATTCACATACAACCAAGGCCCTAATTCATTTCATCCATCATTCATTTCAGTCATTTGATGATTTCCCATCCTGAAAAAAAAGGCCCTAATTCTGTATTACCTATTCCCCGCGAAATCTTACCACGTGCAAACCACGTCAATATCGTGTCAAGAAATCGAAATGTCTGTCGTACGAACAACATGTATTTTGACAGTTCAAATCACGCCATTGTGTCAGAGACTACGTGTCGTGAACTCATGATTAACTAATAAACTAAGCAATAGATGTGGTTCGAAGTAAGGAATCGTTAAGTGGTCACAGTGAATTAGGGCCCTGACACTGACCAGCAACTTAATAATACCTGTTAATACTTGTAATACCTGTTTATTAGCAAAATACAAGTTTGACACAAGTTAAAGTACACATAATTGTCACTAGAGAGAGAACAATAATAACAACAAATAGTGTGCGAGAGATGGGTAGAGCAAAAAACCTAAGAAAATTTGAATTTCGCGAGCTACCTTAGCGCATCGCAGTATGGAGTCTTACAAAGTCTGGCTATTAAAATGATAGGAGGAACCGTTGCGTTGCGTCGATTTTGTGGCGCAGTAGAGCATTTTCTCTTGTTTCAATTTCAAGTGTATTTCTCTCACAATACGATCGGAGAACGGGGGGAAGTTTATCAAGCTGGGCCGTATTTATTACTAGTGTAGCGGTATCTACAACGCCACATGCGAACAATGCGTCATACTGACGTCACGCAAAATCCTGCATCTCGCAAGCAGAGTTTACCGCGCAATTAGCATAATACAAACTTCCCAACATCAAGCGTTGGGCAGACACAACAACCGTATGGTCGGAGGATCCTCCCTTTTCTATGGAGGTTGAGTGAACTTTATACCCTGTTCTCATACCTCTATACTAGTTTCTGCCCACGACTTCGTCCGCGTGAAATTTCTTGTTTAGCCAACCGACCCCGTGGCATCCCATCGCTTGCGTATATTACTTTGTTTACGCTCGGCGTTATTTCTAACTTTTTTTATGTTTTTACTCGTCTCCTAAGGGTCCTAGCGTGTGTGCATGTTAAAAAGCCTTCCTCAAGAAGCGCGTTCAAACAAACAGCTTTATTATTAGTATATATTTCCTTAGTAAACCCTCGGAATAAGACAGTTCTTCGTACTCAAACTTTCGAACACCTCTCTCGTCCGGCTATTGTATTCAAATCGGGAACAATAATAAGCTAAAGCTGAATAATTTAACGCGACTATTACCTAAGTTTTTGTATTACGAAAGCATTTGTCATAAGACTCATCATGAGTCATGATGACTAAAGAAGTTAAGAATGAATGCTGAAGCTCCCGAATTCTCAATCGACGATTACCTAAGCTGCGCCGGTTACAGGGGGCCCTCTCTTCGGGCCCGTTCGGTAGTATTTCGATACTTCGGAGTGAACCCTTTGTTTTTTCTTGGATGGGAAATCATCAAATAACTTCGCCCGCTCTGGGCGGAGCGGGAAGGCATGTCAGACTTTTACTGACTAAAACCCACCGGTGTTCCTTCAGTTGCCTGTGCCAGGAGCCACGGAACTTTTTTGAACAACCCGCGACCCTGGCAGGCATCGGCCCTAGCGAACCCCATCAGTTAGTGCTGACATCTCTTTGAAGCGCACATGGAAGTCGATGCTCCGTCGACCCGGGTCTGGTCCTTACCGGATGGCGAGCTTCGGAGTGAACCCTGCCCCCGATTAATTTTTTGGACGGACAAAAGCACATCGGGAGTAAGGACAACTGTCAAATCGTGTTGTTATTCATTCTTAGTTCGGGCCCTAAACTAAACTTAGGTCCGTAACTTCGTAAGTAATGCGGATTAATAAACGTACAGACGCCAGCAGAACCAAGTTACCCAAAGTCCCGAATCTGTCAAATTTTCCCAATAAACCTTGAACCTAATGCTTTAGCGATAAAGTAGAAATTCCTTTAAAGAAATTTGACAGATTGTAGTAGCTCGATGAGCTGGCATCTGTACAACTCGATTCAAACTTTATGGCGGCTCTGAAGTGCGCTACTCACTGCGCAGTGCCTCACCCCTCACCCCCGCTGACAGGTGAATTTGTTATTGCGCAGCGACTCGCCTCATGTTCAGAGCCGCCACAAATTTGAATCAGAATGTAATTAGAGATATTATATCGTAAAAACTAACAACGAATGATAAAGACCATGACTGTAACTATACAACTTTGACTTTATTTTGCGTAGAGGCAAAGACAAAAAAGAATTCATGCCAACATAACGACATAACGTCTGCGTTTTATGAGAGCACTTAGTTCAAGCTCAGCAAAATGAGTAGATAATGTCTACTCATTTTTATATAGGTACCAAAGTATCTATTTGGATTTGATTTTATCGAATTTAGTTGACTATTAGTTATGTAACAACTCTATGAATAAAATAAATAAAAAATGTGTCAGTCTCAGCATTAAAGACCTTGAACAGCTAACTTTTGTTTAATTGCCTTATTTAATGATTATGTTAATATCTAATCCACATTGTATAGATTTTATCTAAATACTTCTGCATTAAACCGTTATTTAAAATAATGATATAAAAATTATTTAAACCGTGATAGCTAGTTTTATTGCATGATAAGATTCAAGGCCATTTTTGGCATGAGGTTAATAAATCAAACATTTTGTTGCTATCAATTATAATAATATAATTTTATCAGAGTGTGTGTAAAAGTGCAAATTGACACTATTCTTAGTTATAACATAATCTATCTCCAAAACTATTAAGTTGAGAGTTAAATTGCTTATTAGTCTATTAGGCTAGATTGTAATCAATTACTAAGAACTTTAGTTCTTATTAATAAAGAAAAAAAAATTAACAGAGTACCAACCCGCACTGGGCCTGCGAGGTGGATTACGGACCACTCCCTCTCACAGAGAGGACAGGAGGCCTGTGTCCCAGCAGTGGGAACATTATAGGCTGATTATGTTTTGTACCAAAATATTATTATGTTTCAGAAGCTCTGTTATTATAATTTCATGTTGATTATTGGAACGAAGTTCCTTACCGCGCGTTGCGAAAGGGGGCTAGACGGAAAAAATTAAGACCAAAAGTTGGAACGACACTTTTTGCTATAGTTGTAAGCCGTGCGGCATGCGCGTGTTTCTCTGTCTGTCTCTCTCTCTCTTCTTATAGAAAGCAAGCCAGTTATACTTCGTTCCATCCGGGTGTCCCTTGACACCTCTCAAGTTTTTAAATTACCTCTGTACAATTATTTTAATAAGTACTTGAGTACTTTAGAAATTATTGATATGATTACTGCTTAATAAGTTTAATGTAAAATGGTTTAGTGATGATTTTTAAATCTACAGTTTAATGACAGTTTTTGTATGGAAGAACTGTTGAAAATTCAAAATTATTGCCCCAATTAAATTATCTGGCGTTGGAAAAATCAGCCCTTAGTTAAATATTAGTCTTTACATTAGCAAAGGAGTATGTAAGGATTGTAGCAAGTGGCATTCTGTAGTTTTTGCCTAACCCTTATAGAGAGCAGGTGCGACACAACATATTTATGTACACTTTAGTTCTTTAAAATTATGTAGTTCAGTCTAACTTGCTAACCAGGTCTTTATGAGTTTATACATTAAAAAGAACTTATCATGAATATTTTTAAACGAACACCAAAGGACATTAACTTCCTTCATTGCCAAAACATGCAAGATGCTCTTTCAACAATTCTATAAGTGTCACTTACAAAGAAAGTCATTATAATAATGAGTGTGAATCATTCCCTCTTTGTGTATAACATAATAGGCAGGATGTGCGACCGCCTGTGCCACTGCATAAAAAAATGTGATTTTATTAAATATTTCCTGACAACTTGCTAAGGCCATAGATAGAGTACAACTTTTTTTTGATGAAGGTATGAATGCCAAATGACATGGAAAGAAATGCAAATAAAACTTCTTTTATTGGAGTTTAGAAATAGAATTTTATGAATAGAATAACTTAAACTTATCATAAAATCTTTAAACAAATTACAGTGTAACAAGCTATTTTTTATCAGAATTGAATTGCATAAATATCTCATTTTGTGTATGTGATTTTAAATGTTTGTAAACATACCCACGATGCAGGAGCAATATCTAGTGTGAGGTATGTTTAAAAAAAAATACTTATATGAAACTTTTTAACTTAAAAGTTTATGTAATCAAATATCTGTTATCTGTCTTGTGTTGTCTTTGTGAAAATTTAATCTCAATTTATTAATTTTCTACTTATAGTACAGTGGGTAATTTAGGTATAAAAAAGTTTTTTGTTGTTTATAAACGTAAGCTGGCTGGATAGCATACATTTTTGGGCAATGAATTATTTTTTTTTAGTCTAGATTATTTATTTTAATAAAATTGAATTGTACCTACTAACATTATAAACATAAAACTAACCTTTCACACACTGGCCAGTTGTACTTCAAAAATCAAGTATCAACACAAATGGCAATCGAACTTTCCAAAGCTTTATCAGTGTCCATTGCCTACACCGAGAAAATAGTAAACCGTTCAGTTCTAAAAAACATACGACTTCTTGGACCACATTCCTACTAAGTTAGGATACAACTGTATCTTATTATATCGCATTCACACGTCCACTTATCATCACAAATATTACGAAATAAGACGCTAGTAAACACTGCCTCACTGACAACAAACTTCCAAATGAAATAAAAGAGGTATCATCCCGTTAGACACCAAAAAGACAATTTAAAATGTGCCCCACTGAGCGCGTGGTCGTGACAACATTTAATTTTCAACACTTACCAAAACATAAATTGCGGGCACTACAGCTCTAAATTGTTATTCGAAATCAGACACGTTTAAAAGCTAAATTAAACTTTTTTATTCAAAATAACTGCATTAGAGTATAATTCAAAAACACGTGCAACACAACCACCCCCGCTGGCGTCGTTCGTTGCACTTAGTTCTGTATTGCCATAATAAAAATACTAACCTTAACCTCATCATTGACAGACCTTCATTAAATTATTAATCTTAGCATAATTTTATTTTATGAATGTATAAATATTTCCACAAAAATTGAGAAATTTGTTAGCATTTAAAATTGTTGTAATATCCCCACATAATAATATATCTAGTCAAGCTATTAATTTCAAGGATCATACCCTACTGATAAAAGAAGTGTTGTAAACGTTTAGTATCCTAGCAACATTATCTTAACTGTCAACAAACAAGTGTCACTGTGTCAATCTTCGACAGTTCGACTTCCACTGACAAGTGTCATTTTATCTTCCATCCTGTGCCGAGTGTTCTATTTTTAAATAAATCAGGATTTTTAATGAATTACCTAAAACGTGTCTATAGCTGCCTACGAAAGTTCCTTTGTTTTAATTAAATTTATAAGGTAGTTTACTTGCAAGTAAGTTAAATACGAAGTCAAAATGGTTAATTCAAGCTTAGCATACGAAATTCTGCTATACATAAATTCATTTTATTTCGGTCTATTCGCGACATGTGAACTAGGCACTCTTATTCTGAAGTCAGTTTTAATTATTGAGCAGTACCATGTAGACAAGGATCCAGCACAAATAGGCCGAGATTATGGAGTACTTGTTGGCTTGTTCATTATCGAAGCGGCCCGCCTTATACTGGGGCGAAAAGGAAGTCTGAGTGAAAAAGGTAAGTAGTTTGTTAGATCGATACCCATATTTTATATCCTAGCAGCAGAGGGGCAATTCCCGTATTTTCAATCAGTCTCAATCTGTCAAAAATACCTCTAAGTTAGTAAGCAATTTATGTTCTGTGTTAGTAAGTACATTTTTGATAAGATTTTCGCTGAGATGAGACTGATTCGATTTTGAATGTTACTACTAACGTTACCTACTTAATTATAAGACTACCTTCTGAACTCTTGAAATCATACTACTATACTTGCAATATTCAATGACCCCTTTACTTTTCACTGTTATTTGAACCATTCTAACATATTTTTCGTTCTATTATAGAAGTGCTTCCTGTCAGTGTATAATGAAGAATATTTATCTGTTGCAGATTTGCCCGTAATATTGTCAGTGCTGCTGACGCTGCCGTCTATCATGGGTGTTCTGTACCTCCTCATCTTCCAAGTAGTGGTCTTGAGAATAGAGTATATCTGGTGTACCCTCATGCTATGCATTCAAACACTTGAGTTTGTGTTTGCGTCCATGTTCATAGTTTCTCTTTGCAGAGGGCCCTCCTATGATTAAAAAGTACAATATTATATTGTTACGTATCTTTTACTAACGAGGAACCGAGTGCCTTTAGCACTAAATTTTAGGCCAGTGTTATTCGGAAACGTTTTTTATAAAATGAGTATTTAATATAAACTCAAAATGGAATGTGTATGGGAAATCTCCCTGTTTATCTACTGTTATCCTAACTATACTGCCTTTCAGTGACAAATAATAATTAAGAAGGTATATTGCCAGAAAATCATCTTAAATAGTGATAACTTTTTAAGAATCCTTATGAAATAAGACCAAAGACATGACTTGATTAACATAATAAGAATAAGGTCTTGTGACATCACTATCTGAATTTCAATGAAGCAGTTCATTTGAAATCTATGAAGGAATGTATGATTCATAGTTTCCGTCATACATTCTAAATATAATATGCTGCCACTCATTTGCATTTGCCAGCCAGATGTAAGCCAAATTAGTAAATACTGTCATCCATATCCATCAATATAATATAACATCACACCTGGTTTGATTGGGCACTGGTGTACCTATAGTATACAAACGTATCAACAGCGAAGTGACAAGAAATTCAAACTGTTAACAATTTATACAAAGTGAAAAAAAAAATTTTTTTTTTGTTGGCCTATTCTATGTCCCACTGCTGGGCAAAGGCCTCCCCTTTTTCCTTCAAAACCTCCCTGTCTAGGGCGTTCTCTGGCCATGCCATGTTGGCCCTGCAAACCTCGCTAGATCGTCACACCACCTTCGCCGTAGTCTACATAAAAATATTTAATCTTTTGAAAAGTTAAATTGACTACTTGAAGAGCCAATAACTGCTAAATTTCGAAGTCAACATATGTCCCATGGGAGTTAGGAGGTAATGCCATAGACTCGGTGGTTTAGCTAGAAGGTATTTCTATATTTTGATTTATTTTTAACTAAAAATCTAAAATTTTGTAGTAAAATTTTAGACATGCGAATTTGACCTTTCAATTCAATAGTATAAAAGTGAATTTCTCTAAAAATTTCAGATAGGAGGAATTGACAGTTCGCTGTTGATATAATATGTTGTACAGACGCCAGCACACCAAGCTAAAAAATCTATTAAAGAAATTTGACAGATTGTAGTGGCATGATGTGCTGGCATCTGTACACACGGCTACACGTCAAGCTATACAAAACCAGTTTGTCTTGGCCTCAATTTGTATGACATTTTCTCACAATGAACGGTCAGCCAATACTGGTTTTGCATAGCTTGATGTGTAGCCGTGTGTACATCCATAAATATTGAAAACTAAAATTACTTAAAAGAGGGTAGGTATGATTTTGTAAGTGCTAATGCAAGCCAATATGTATAGGCAATATTAGTTACTGCCATGCAATATATTATTATAATAGTTTTTAATACCATGTATTAGCCGATGATCAATAACTGGCTAATTTTTTTTTCATAATGCTTTTGTGTTGTATTTTAGCCATGTACTGCTTCAATGCTATTACTTGACTAGTCATATTATTATATATTTAAACTATTTTCAATATTTAGGTAATGGAAATTACGATACTGATTTTACATAAAGAAAGTCCTAAAACTTAACTTATTTTTACGCTAAAAATATTTTAAAATAATTACCATCAAACTTCTAATAGGTACTAAATAAACTACAAATTATTAAAATTTAAATCTACCATCATATTTACAGTCCGATTCAACATGTTTGGCTTAAAATAAGATAGGAAGAAAAAAACATTTTAAAAAAATACATAATTTTTGGCACAAGGTTTGTAAAAATACTGTGTGGTGCACAAAAACTCTTATCTCACTAGAATGTAAAAGAAGCAGTGTGATGCACTAACATTTTAAAAGATAGCAAAAAAAGTTACAATTCTATCTAAATATTGACGAGTAAAAAAAAAAATACAATAAAGACACTATTTTCTAACGCCAAAGTATTTGTAAATGTATTTTTTTACTCATATTACAAGACTGTAGAAAAATGTACAATTTTGATTCACTAGTCTATTATTGCCATGGTGAAGAATAAAAATAAAACAAAAATCATGTATTTGAAACTGTTTACTATTTTAAGAGTTTTTCTAGTCAGTAACACTAATATTCTTGCATCATGAACTTTATACTATCATTATTTAATTAATCATAATATCATAATCATAAGTCTACAGGGTCAAAGTAAATTAGTTAGCGAAACTCCGCAGATTTTATTTATGCAAACTTCACAGACGTGATGCGTACATCACGTCTGTGAAGTTTGCCCTAAAAAACAACATCCAATTTTTTTTTTTTTTTGTTTTGCTAATTATTTTTTGATAACAAAATAAAACCCATCACGTCCATCGAGTTTCGCTAGCTAATTTAATGTGACCCTGTAGATTTCGAAAACACTATCTACAACAGATAAACAGTTAAATCATCAATTTTTCAAATTCATTTCAGTTACTACAAGTGTAGAAAGTTCTAAGTTCCCCGAGGTTTTGTTACATCGATATTCATACGTTAAATGAAATTTAATTCAATGTCATCGGAAAATCGTCTGATCTGCACTCCTCTGTCTGCGCTGAGCCTAACTACCCCAAAATATCTATACTAAGCAAAGCGATACTGATCCCCCTCCCCCCCCTTTAATCACAATCTGAAGTATTTTTAAGAATATTGCTTCTAATATCGTTTCTTCCCCCACGACCGTTATTAACATAGGTACTTTCAATTCATCGTCGATTTCGTTAAGCCGTACGATTAAGATACTGATTTATCCGACGAATATAAGCCGGCCACTGTTTTGAGCTTTTTTTTTACCAATAGGCATATTGACACACGCGAAACAGAAACGAACCACGGAAATTAAAAAGAAATTGTACAAATCCCGTTCTCGTCGCCAATGTAACGTCAATAAAATACGTGGGTCAACGGCAGACTGATATATTTGCGAACGTAAACCAACTACCCACCACCATACAATTATGAGTACCGACCGATGTCACACATGTTCGAAAAATGTGTCTGCTTAGCAACGTAATAACGCAATGAATGTTCTTGAACTGTCAAAATGAAAGCCATTGCTACTGTTAGTGTGTATTGGCTTAGCTCAGCCCAGACAATGACTATCCCACACACAGGCCTGTATGGGGGTGTGCCTCTATAAACTGTAAATAAGAAACATTGTAATTTTAGGAGACCATGGAAGCCTTCCCCATTGTTGTTTGTATACATCCGTTATGTGTAACATAAGTGATAATGTGGCCTTTATTTAGATATTTATACTGAATAGTTACTATCAAATCTTCCATTGTTCAGTAGGAATATTACACCAAAGATTTATATGAATGTGTGTGATTTTTATTTACAAATGTATTAAGTGTTGTCCTGTGTAAACTTTAAATTATAGACCAATATTTATTATAATAAAAATGTTTAATTAAGTATTTAATAATCTTTACATCATTCTCGTCCAATCAAATTGTAATACATGATTCGAATATTATTTACATTATTTTAAATAATTGCAAGAAAGAAGCATTAGGTACAGATCTTAATAAACTGTTTTTATAAACACTTATAAATTTATTGTCTAGTTATGAGAATAAATATTTATGCAATGAACTCATGGTTTCGTTTCATTTACATTTAAGCCAAAACTATCTATACCAAATTATTCAAAACAACTGTCCTTGTAATTGATACATAAAAATAACAATTGATTGCAGCAGATGAATTCAAACTAAAATAAAAAAAATATAAATAAATAATAGTTATTTATAAATATTATAAATGCAAAAGAAACTATCTGTCACCTTTTCACACCTTAATGACTGAAAAGTTTTGGATGAAATTTGGCAGACCAATAGACCATGATCTAGTTAGGACATACAATACTTTTTAAACCAGTTGTTGTTCCTATGGGATTATTTAATCTCCATAGATTAAAAGCTAATGTTATTTAAATAGGGGACAACTTCTCAGTACATATTTCTAAACTAATATGTAGTAATATTTTTATGTATTTGTTTGTTACGCTTTCACACTGTAACAGCTGAATGGATTTGGATGAAATTTGGCACATGAGTAAACCATGATCTGGATAAGGACTACTACAGGATACTTTTTATCCTGATATTCACAACATAACGAATCTTATATGGGGGGGATGCAGATAGTCATAAATAAAGGAATTAACTGAGGAATGTAGAGGTATCTGACAACAGTTTGACAGCAACCAACATGCTAGGCATGACTTCATCTTGTTTCTGATACCCAGCTTGAAGGTACAGAGGCATCCGCCCCTTCGCCATCTTATCCCTCTTATGAACTCTCAGTTCATGTCTCATTAATGCCTTTCGAGTACCATACTTATTGCCACACATCTTGCAACCAAACTCTCTCAGACCAGCATGATCAGCTTTAAAATGTACATCCATATCCCTCTTAGTATAAAAACCTCTTCCACATTCAAGACACTTGAACGGTCTTTCCTTCTTATGGGTTAGAAGATGCCTGTTCAGATTGCTTCTTGTTAAAAACCGTAACTCACACTTATCACACGAAAAAGGTTTGTCACCAGTGTGCGTTCTCATATGGATCTTCAGTGATTCCATGAAGCGTCCTCGGTACGGACACATCTGGCATTTGAACGGCAAGTCGAAGCTGTGAAGCTGTAGGTGCCTGACCAAATTATCTTTGCGGTAAAGTTTCCCGCATATGTCACAAACAAGGTGAGATGCTGATTTATGTCTGGCTACATGCTTGTGATATAATTGAGCTGTTAACAATCTGTAGCACACAGGGCATCGAACACGAACCTTCTTGTGTGTTCTCGATCTTTTGTGTGCAATTAATTCTTTAGATGTTTTGAAATTTAGGCTGCACAGTTTACAAGTGTATTTTGCTTTTTGAACAAGTTCTTCAGTGTCACCGTTATTATCGTCAGGATCATTCACTGCATCTGATTCTCCTCCAGAATCCTCAGCTGGTGTCTGACGAAGTTGTTTGTCAGTGTCCTGGGCTGATTTCCGAAATGTTACCGCGTTCTGAAGAAAAGTGTAGCATTTCGTACACAAGTGCTTAGGATAGTCATCATTTTCATTTAATTGTATGTCCGCAAAAGTGCATATCGCTTCTGCAATATTAAAAGTACATTCTGAATTGTAAATTGGTTTGTTAGCTTCTTTTAAACAGAGCCTACACTTTTTGTTAGTTATACTGATTGTTTCCATTTCGAAGTCTTGGCGAGTTGTAGTACTTTGTATTGGCAATTTTCTCTGGTGCCCTTTAAGCCGTATTTTTTTCAGTAATTGCAACATAAAGTATGAACCCGACATTGCTCAGTTTTTGTTGATAGTAAAATCACAACACAATAAAAATATTATTACAAAACCAGCTGATGAGCTGACAGATGACACTACTGATAATACCATTGACATAGAAATGGATAATACCATTGAAATAGGAAAAACATGGAGATGCCGCGTTATTTTATACATACATTTGCTCATACAAATATGAGTGAAATATGATTCAGAATTTGAAATATCATTATGTCTCATTCTTTCTAGTGAGATAATCTTATTTGATAAAAGAGACAACTATATTTTAAGTTGTTGCTAATTATGGCAACATTTTGCTTGACGTAGGACAGCTGTAGGTAAGGTGCCGTAGCAGCCATGTTATGCGACGAGTTTCGTGGTAGTTTTGCTGTCAAATGGTTGTTTGTTTTTTGTATTATTGAGATTTGCGAGAAAATTACGAGGATTTTACCTTTTAAAACTGCATGTAAATGTTGGAAAACAGAAGTTCAATATGCCTGTGTGTTGTATTGTGAAGTGTGGTGCAAGAAAGAATGAAAATCAACCTCAATTGTCTTTGCACAGGTTAGTAGCCGGTTTTCATGCAATAATACATACAATATAACACAATCGATGATACAATTGTAACACGATCATGAATTTATGGCTAAAGTATTGATATTTGGGTTCATTTCCATATAACAGGCCTTTTTATTATATTTGTTAATTCATTCGTTTGTTTACAAACAGATGTCATAATGGAATAGTGTTGTACCGTTGCCGACTTACCGTAATAGTTTCCGAAACTAGTTCCTCCGCTGAAACGATATCCATATATTCTGCGATGTTAACATAAATAATCTTGCGTCTTATTCGGTCCGAGTGACCTAGCTGTGGTTCACACTTCACAGCACCAAAATCCATCGTGATCCAAACGTGATAACTAGTAAAACTCGTATGTAGTATCGTTACTCGTTATAGTAACAACGAGATAACAGTTGTTCCTTGATTGACACAACCCTAGCAATGGCAGCCATTTTATGAGACAAGATTAGTTGTAGGTATGCACCCTTTTTTTGTAGGTATTTCCAGTCCATACTTTTCTATGTCAATGGATAATACTGATAAAGATCGAAAGTTGAAAGCTGAGAGACAGAGACAAAGTTCGGCCTTTCTATCCGTAAAGTAGACATACTAATTCCATAACAAATGGCTTTTGCACAGAATAACGATAGCGACAGATGTTTTTGTGTGAGTAAGTTGTACGGTGCATGGTAAATGCACGCTATGTTTTTGTTTGATGAGTCAAGGTTTATAATTGATTGTGTAGTACGTTCTGATTTATGATGAATTGCAAGTGTGTACGCGACTTTGTATCTATTGCTTTTACTCAACTACATGACGTGTAGTAGTGGCGCAGTAGTGGAATCGTCTTAACGACATGGAGTTTTTCAACTACCACGGCATATCTCCTTCTTTCCTATGTGAACGAATGAACCTTTTTTTTTCCGATCGTCAACAGTGGGGACGACAAGGTGTGACTGATTGGGAATATTCGATATGGCCGGCCCATTGCCGCTTCAGCTTGCTTATTCTGTTAGCTATGTTGACAACTTTGGTCCTCTGCCGGATCATCTCGTTCCAGATTCGATCCCTCAGAGAGACCCCAAGCATAGACCGTTCCATAGCTCCCAGAGAGACCTTGAATTTATGCACCAGCCGTAACGTGAGTGTCCACGTTTCGGCTCTTTAAGTCATTATTACAAGGAGGACGCACTGATTGAAGACCTTAGTATGTAGGCTTTTGTAATAAATTAGATAATATAATTGCGGTTTAACTCAAAGTCTGTGTCCTTCTCACATCCAATGGGTTCCTGTGGCCTTCACAAGGTCGTCGGTCCACCTTGTGGGAACTGCAGGGCTTGTTAACGTTACCAAATAACAAAATAATTACCGTTAAGTAACGTTAATTTCAATTTGATACCTTAATAACGTTAACAAAAATGTAACGTTACTTGATCACATTACCAGTAAAATAACGTTAATTAACATTAACGCAAAATACATCAGTAACGGTATTTTTACCGTTAATTTAGCTACGTTGCCGTTCCGTCTGTTTACATTTTTGTGCCCTCGCGCGGGCGCCTCGCTTAGCATTGGAGTAGATGCACTGTTGCCGCTCTGCCACGCGCTAACCGCGCCGCCTGCGCCGTCGCACTATGGGACAGAACCGTGCCGTCTAACCGTCTCAAAAATCTGTAACTTTTTTGTTGGTTGAAGTAAATAGCTGAAATTTAGCACGTAGTATCTCCAGAGTATATACAATCCAATAATGACACATTTATTGTCAAATGTTTAATTTATAATATTTAAAAAATAAAACAAAAATAAAACAATTAATGTATTTTTTTTTAAATAAACCATTGTTTGTTTAAATTATTGAATTATAATTTTACAGTTTTATGATATTAAACCTATTTTATGTTATTTTATATTACATATAAAAATCCTACATTGAGATAAATGACAAATATGATATAATAATCCACTCTCACTCTAAAAATATATTTTACAAATTAATGTACGTAATTACTTCTATTTAAATATCTAAGAGGTTCTTAGCTTCGTCTAACAATTCCTTGGAAATAGTGACTGATGGTTTTCTGATACTTGATATATAAGGATCTGACGTAAATAGAAGACAATGAAATACCGTCTTGATTCGTTGCGGACCTAGAGCGTTTTCTAGCGGGATGCAATCTGATTTTTTTGTAATCTTTATTACGAAATTCTTGGGCATTCCCAGATAAATTACCAATAGGCAGAACAGCAAAATGTCTTATTATACTTTCTCCATGTATTAAGATTTGATGTACTAAAGAAGGCATATTATACCACAAATATATTTTGTTACGTACAGTTGTGCGGTTGCGCGAGTATATTCACCAATTTTTTTCTGGATTTACAGCAATACCGGATGCCAAAGTTTGATGAATAACATAGAACCTTTTAATAAGTTCCTCATCAACTCCTGTAATTTCTGAAGCGCAATAGTAATTCTCAAAAAAAACGCTGAGCTGAGCGTACGCAATACGCCGAGCTGTATTACCGTCATTGCTGTTTCCACTTCCTTGTCGGGCATATCAACGTGTAACCCCATTCGGCTTCGAAACAAACTTTGTACAAGCTTTTGCTTGTCTTCTTTACTTTTTTTATCTTCTGGAGTTCTCGCAGCCCATTTTTTAAATGAAAGCTTATATGAAATACTAGCTTCTGCCCGCGGCTTCGCCCGCGTGGATGTCGGAAATTATCCCACGGGAGCGTGCTAACAGGATAAAATGTATGTGCTTCCCCAGAATGCCATCTATCTCGCGGGCCCTTTGTGGCTAATAACAATAGAAAACAAATTGTGTCTCATTAGTGCTGATTAAGAGGGTACCTATATGATATCTTTACCTACCTCATTAAAAAAAAAAAAACTCAATAACAGAAAATTAAATACCTACCTAAATAAACCTATTTCTGATGATAACTAATCTAAACTCAATAAATAAGCAAAATCCCTAAAAACTAATATCTATACGAATGACTAATCCTACCCAACAGTATTATAAAATAACCTACGGTCACTACGTACACTATCAAATATGCTACCTATTACTTTAAAATTAAAATCTATACCTACGACTTATATGAAAATAAACCTAAATAACTCTAAAAATTAAAGGAATAAAAATGAACTCCACTGCGGGTGACGTAACCTACGACAAACTTATTATTTGCGGTTGACACAGTAATGGGTCTAGGGATCGAACCGCAAAATTAAGTTTGTTTTTTATTGTATATACTTTCCCGGGATAAAAAGTACCCAGTGTGGTGCCCAGGATATTAAAGAATAATTATACCAAGTTTCATCGTAATCGAACCGGTAGTTTTTGCGTGATGCCTGAACAAACAGACAGACAAAAATTTTTTTAATCACATTTTTGGGTTCGGTGTCGGTCTAGTAACATTTATTTTTTTGATATTTTCAATGTACAGAATTTTCACTTCTACAGATTTATTATAAGTATAGATGTCAAATTAAATCCATGCACCTGTCGATTCTGTAAAAATCTCACCGTGAAAAGTTAGGTGAAGTGAGCTTAGAGTGAGCTGTCAATCCCTAGCATTAATTGGAATGACAGCTCACTTCACCCAAGTTTTCACGGTGAGATGGTTACAGAATCGCACGGCAGATCCACGCGTGCTACGTAGACAAACCATATTCGTAAGGGATTCCCTCTATCTGGCAGAATCTTGATGCTCCGAAATTTATTTGGCATAACACACTTGGCATAATCTTCTTTAAACGAATATTTTTAAGGCATAAAAATGATTTAATATAATAATTGTTTGGCCGAATGTTTATATGTCCGAATTTACAATGGCATAGTTTTAAGATAGCAGAATTTTATTTGGCATAATTACCTTTGGCAAAGTTAAAATTTCGCATAATTTCGTTTAGCATAACGTAAAAATTCCCATACTTATGAAATGGCAGAATTTCGTTTGGAATAATTTTATTAGGCATATTAACATTTCTATAAAATAACATTTTTAACCTTAAACATTGTCGTGAAAAGTCAATAATATGTTGTGCTACAAATGTTAGTGACAGAAACGAATCGCTGCAAAACCGACTCCACGTAGTCTTGTCTGCCCTACCCCTAGAGTGTAATTTAAGCCCGCGTAGCAAGCCGAAGCTGCGGTGGTGAGCCTTAAAGCCATCTGCGACCATCTAAATAGATAATATTATTTAAGAAAAAAGGTTCAAAAGTAATCTACATATCCAAAAATCTCCTCAATCAGAACTAAAATATTTTTTTGGGTATATTTTGTATTTTCCCCCCATCAGGCATTTTTCGTTTCATTTCAAAGGGGGCAGAGTCGGGCAATTTTTTTTTTGCCTTGACTTCTATATCGGCTGCTCTACTATATGGTGCTTTCAAAATTACGACATTGGCAGACACTGCTAAAATAAAAATTCTATAGCTCTCCAGTTTTCACACAATTGTCCACTTAAATTATTTTTAAATAGAGTACTTCATAACCATTCTAACCATATCACACTTACAAATTAGCTGTGAAAATATGACCATGTAAACTGGTGGAATTGTGTTCTACATAATTGACATAATTCTGAGCGTCAACTTGCAAGCCTTAGTCTAATAGTAAAAA
Source organism: Apamea sordens (assembly GCA_945859715.1). Classification (NCBI taxonomy): domain Eukaryota; kingdom Metazoa; phylum Arthropoda; class Insecta; order Lepidoptera; family Noctuidae; genus Apamea; species Apamea sordens. The sequence continues at coordinate 5,733,107 of OX244006.1, read as the reverse complement.
TGAGAAATAGTGTATTTTAACTGCTATATAATATGCATTGGACATTCAGTTAGACATGTGCATTAACAAAATATTCAATATAGAACATTACGAAAACCTATTTTTGAGACGGTATGCACGGTTCTGGCCCATAGTGCGACGGCGGGTGGCCCGCCCCCGCGCGCCTCGTCCCCCTCTACTTCAAAGTTCAAACTCACTAGATTAACCGTTCTAAAAGTAACGATAAAATTAACGTTATTAAACAAATAACGTTAATAATGATTACCGATAAAATGGAGCAAAAATAACGTTAAATCCATTACCGTTATTTTAATATTAACGGTAAAGCTGTCAAATGAAGGTAACGTTATGAAAATTTTACCGGTATTTAAAGCCCTGGTGGGAAGCCTTCCAATGCTACGTCTTCTGGTACGCGGTCGCCACTCTACTCTATCTCACACTAAATTATAGTAAAGGTGTGTGTGTGTGTTTATATTATCATATTAGATCAGTGCTAGAATTATTATCATCTCTGAAGTTTTTCAGTGACGATCATATTTCTCTCGATTTGATACTTAAATAAATTCCCCGCATTTTGGAGAATTTCCCACACATTGCCACGCTGCTTGTTATAGGCGCGTCCCCACTAGGGCCCGTGGCCTTTTGGGACCTCGCGAGACTTTTGTGTCTTTGCAACGCGTCCTCATTATAAGAGTCTCGCGGCCCGCCTTGCGCAATAGGTTTCGAGATTTACGAAGAAGAGGACATGCTATTAATTTCAGCAGCATTTATAGTAATAAGTACTCGTATATAACTATCTCCATCACGGCATCATTCCTTTTATTTTCATAACACCGATACAAATCAATTATGTGATCGTCAGTCCTCTCCATTTTGGCACGAATACAAACAGATTTCGGTGTAGAAGCAGTTATAAGCGCACTAACCGACGCGCGGCTTCCTTTGAAGTAGACCGACAATTACCGGCGGGTCGAGCGAAGCCGGTCGCGCGGCCCTAGTGGGGACGTGGACGCGCCTTAAGAGCCTGCGCGCACTAGCGATTAAAGTTGGCCGATAGTTCAGTCACAATCGTATAACGATTATGCTCAAACTGTCGCTCGATAGTTCAGTCTCGTGGTGGTGCGCAGCGCGCACTACACGATTGAATTCCGCTGACAGTCTACAGTCTCGTCGCCTACGTATCTCCCGCGCTATGAATCGGATCATTCGGATCGACTGACAAGTGCGCGCACACACATACTGACAACTAACTGTGCGATCAGTGGATAGTCGAGCGACAGTTTAGTTGAATGTAATGCGCGCACTCGCATACAACTTCATGCAGATATGCAATCGGCCGATAGTCGTTCAATAGTTTGATCGAATAGGGATCGGGCAGTCGGATTCGATAGTTCGGTCGTACAACTGTTAATCTTCAAGTGCGCACGCTGCCGTGCCATATAACTGCACAGTGTATTATAGAGACCATTTTTCGGACATCAGTTTTTTATTAGAAATACAGATATAATTAGTCATTTAAAATGTCAGAGTAGAACTCCCGAGTGACAAATATGCATAATTTTGTAGATTTTTTATTTTTAAATCTCACAAATTTTCGTCTGGATAAAGTTTAAAAAAAATGTACACCTAAAACTAATTGCAATAAAAAGTAATTAATTAGGTAGTTCAAAAGTGTATTTTAAGATTCATTTTATAGAGCTTAAAATAATCGCGTAAGTTGCTTAGAACCGGAGAAATCAGATTTTTTTAATTTTTAGTTTTTATTTTTTTTCTCAAGTAATCCGCTATTTTAGGAAAAGATATTAATACTAAAATTCAGATCTGTTATTCTTCTATTACTCACAAAAAAACTATGTCCTAATCTCGTGGAGTCTAGGTACTACAGGCGATTTTAGTTTTATCCGGATTTTTCCTCATTAGGGTTGTCACTCTTTTAATTAATTAAATATCCGGATATGAATAAAACTGACAATAAAATTGGTGTTAGTTTATTTCAGTGATACGTTTTATGCGGCATGGGAAGGGGTCCACCCTCGGAAGGCATTTTGCTAAAACCTCATGTCGATGCATGTAACGTTGAGGAACGGGGGTGAGGCATCATGGAGCCGTACCAGACCCATGATGCTACTTTGCCTCAGCAGAATCTGACCCGCTCTGCTGGGGGATGTCCTTCTGGGCTCCGACCAGAGGACTTAATGCTAGGAGGCATGAGGGCGCCAACCCTCAAGCTGGTCAGCGAGAGGCATTTGAAGCTGTGGATACCGCCGCAGCCGGCTCCCTTCATCCTCCGGGAGTGTCCGCAAGTTCACAAGGAGATGAACTCAGAAAAACATTAACTCGATTGGACGTTTTTAAAATGTTTACAAAGAATACAGCCTTAGAATTTAGCCTTAGTTTTGAAAAGCAATTTAATATATTAGTTTTAACAAATCCTAAAAAATTAACCTATATAATTTTCTTTAAAAAAAAGTGGTCCCATCGGATAAAGTGACAACCCTAAAAAAAACGAATTTTTGACTATAACTTCTAAACTCCACGATATTAGGATGTGATTTTTTTGTGAGTAATAGAAGAATAACAGATGTGAATTTTACTATAAATATCTTTTCCTAAAACAGTGGATTACTTGAGAAAAAAAATAAAAACAAAAAAGTGAAAAATAAATATTTCTCTTGCTGTAAGAAACTCACGCAATTCGTTAAAGCTCTATAAAATGAAGCTTAAAAGACACTTTTAAACTACTTGATAAATTATTTTTTATTCCAATTAGTTTTTGGTGTAGATTTTTTTTAAACTTTATCCGGTTGAAAATTTATGATATTTCAAAAAAAAAAAAATCTACTTGATTAAGCATATTTGTCACTCGGGAGTTCTACTCTGACGTTTTAAATGACTAATTATATCTGTATTTCTAATAAAAAACTGATGTCCGAAAAATGGTCTCTATAATACACTGTGAACTGGGCCCGTATTCCCGTAATTTAAAACGTTCAAAATCTAGTCGCAGTCTCATCTCAGCGACAAACAAATGTCAAAAACTTGTCAAAATGTAGGGAAATTTGACGTATTTTTGACAGATTGAGACTGTGATCAGACTGTGAACGTTCTTAAAATTACGAGAATTTCCCCTCTGATCACAGAGTACATTATAATATAGGGGATACTGATCCTCTGACCAATCAAACTATCGGCCAACTTAAAATCGCTAGTGCGCGCAGGCACTTAAGTTGTCACTTGAAAATTTGGCGAAATGTTGCCTTAATATAAAAATTTTCCAACCATTTTTACTGCGAAAAAGTGCTTTTCACTGGCGTCTGGCACCCCGAATAACTTTGACAGTTAGTTAGTTAGACGCCAACACTAGTTTGTTTACTTCTTCCCCCGTCTGTTCAATGTTCATTTATTATTTTCTGAACAAATCTAAACAATTTATTATGAAATTGCTATAAATTACTGTAAACGCCCCAGTTATAGTCACCAGTACCATGTTGACATTGTACTACTTAATGAAAAAATCGAAAAAAGAAAAATCTAAGTTAAGTGCTACCGAATATTATAAAACTATACATGAAAATAATGAGAAACGTTTGAATTTAAAGGAAGGCTCATCGTCTAAATGCCGAGTATGTTTACAAGATGGTTGTATGCCAATATTCGGGACCGAAGACACCGTTTCTATTGTAGAAGCATTATTGCTACTCTCCAATACAGAGGTAAATGAAAATGACGAGTATCCAAAGCTCCTGTGCGATATATGTCACGAGTTTATCAAAGGAGCTATATTATTCAGAAAAATAGCAAGAGAATCAAAGGAAATTCTTGAACAGCCAGTGAAAGAAGAAACAATTGATGAACAGCAATACAATCAAGATTTTAGCGACAGTAGTGTCTATGATACCAATCAGCCAGAGAAATGGGAAATGGATAATCAAGAGGTTGAAGAGGTGAAATGTGAAAAGAAAGTAAAAATTAAATATGCAGCAAAAGTAACTTGTAACATATGCAACAAAGTCATAAACAGGTCCTATTACAAAGAACACATGACTATGCACGACCCTGACCATAAGAAGTATGTTTGTGATGTGTGTGGAAAATCATTTAGATTGAGATGTGCATACCACAACCACAGTCTGAGACACGGCAATGAATTCCCATATAAATGCCAATTTTGTCCATACAGAGGAAGATATTCAGAGTTACTCAAAACCCATATGAGGACTCACACAGGGGACTATAGGTACATGTGTACAGAATGTCCAGCCAGGTTTTTGTTTAAGAGTAATTTGAACAGCCACACATTAAAGCATAAAGAGCCACAACTGCACTGTGACGCTTGTAGAAGGGCCTTCCACACTAAACTGATGTTACAGAGGCATTATGAAGCTGATCACTTGGGCATTAAAAACCATGTCTGTAATATCTGTGGAAAAGCATTTGGATACAGAAATGCTATGATGAAACATCAGAGGCATGTTCATAAGAGGGAGAAGCTGTTATTCGGCCGGATGCCTGCTTATTTGGAAGCTCAACACAGAAGGGAGGATGACAATTGAACTGTAGAACTCGCAGATATTCATAATCAGCTTAAGTATAATGTTCCCACTGTTGGGACATAGGCCTCCTCTCTGTGAGAGGGAGTGAGCTGTAATCCACCACGCGGGGCCAGTGTGGATTGGTAGATGTCACATGATTGTGTTAAAATTTTTGGTTCTAGGACATGTCGGTTTCCTCACGCACTCCTAATTATTTATTAGATAATCTTGAATAATCAAAATTTTTTGCAGACTCCTAATAATATTCATTAATCTATACTAATATTCTCCCCACAATATGGTGGTTATATTAAATTTGAATGATCTAAGTGTGTACATGTAGTATATATTATAAAATAGTATTATATCAGTAGACAAGATGTTCGATAAAGGCAATTCCTTAAATATTATAGAGATAGCAAATACTTAAAGAAACATTTTTACACCTTTTAGTATAAATTAGTTTCCTGTGACCTACTTCAGCTGAAATTGAACTAATACAAATGTGGATAAAAACATCTTTTATTTTTGGTCAGCAATACTCTCAAACATAAGAATCGAAAGCCTCTCAAAAATTATTGCAACATTTAAATTATTGCATTTAAAAAAAATATTAACAGTACAACAATATTTTGCCCATGATAACTAGTAATATCTTACTTGCTGTAATAGGTTGTAAGTAATTTGACTTTCAATTTTATATAAATCTGAATATAGTTTAATTTTAAAATAATATAAAATAAATTTATATTAGTTTTTGAACTGTATGTTACATCTATTTTCCCATCAGTTTGTTATTTTATTAAAATTAAATAAAAAAAACCTTTAAATCCAACTAAGGGCTGATTTTTCTATTGACGGATAATTTTTATTCATGGTATCAGTTTTTGTATGGAAGAACTGTCAAAAATTCAAAATTATTCCACTGATAAAATTATCTGGCGTTGGAAAAATCAGCCCTTATTCAAATTGCGACCTTCAGTATAAGGCTGTAAGTAAGTATATGTATAATGCCTGTTCCTGAGATGGTAGGTACACAATATGATAGTGAGGCTGAGGCGGCAGATACATTAAAGAAATTCTGAATATTTGTCATCAGTCAGCCAAAAGACATCCTCTGCTTGACATAGGCCTGCTCCATAAACATACCACAACAAACAATCTAGATCACTCACCCACAATACATTTACTGTTAGGGCTTATTACATCCAGGTGGTGGTGTGTGTGTGAATGTAGTTCATGCTAGTGGAAGGAACCATGAGGGGTTCAGTCAGTAGGAGTCCGACATGATTTCTACATGGAATAAGAAAAGGTTTTCATCTGTTTCTCCTCAAACTGGGTTCATAATGTAAGAAACTAATAAATATAATATTTTATTCATATTTTATTTTGAGCTTATCCCATAAATGCTCAATGGGATTCATATTGGCGCTGAGGGCAGGCCAGTCCATTGTGTGAATTTCAATTTCATTGAGAAATTCTTGAGTACCTAACACATGTGTGGCAGCGGGCATAATCATGCATCAAGATGAATATGATCATAAGTTCATAACTTGAGACATGTTTTTATAAAGTAACTTAACACGCTCAGCGCCAAGCCCCATATGCCAATGCCACTACACCAGGAAAATTCCCTAGGTCAGGGCAACATTTTTTGTATACAAAATGTATGGAAAGTGTGCACGTTAGCGATACACGGCGCTTAGACTGGAATGGTGCTTGTGTATCAAAAAGGATACACAAGTGTTTAGACAGTGTGTATCGCAAAAGATACACATGGCGCTGAGCGTGTTAACTGCACTGGGTAGCCCACAAAATTCAATTTTTCTTTTACGTTTGGTACAATTTTCAGGTCAGTGTCAGGTTGTATGTTGAACAAAACATTACAGAATTAAAATCATGACTATTTCATGAAATAGCAATCAATTGGATTATATGAAATTACGAGGGTTGTACTGAAATTTTTCAGGCTACCTAGCACATCCCCCCTAAGATCCAAAGAGAATTATGAATGTGACTATATAGGTTGCTGGTTATAAACCATCTTCTAATTTCTTTATTTCAGCCTCTATGTAAGCTGGTGTTCTCCCACTCAATTTCTTTTCTCTTTTATGAACATCAAGTTGATGCCTCATCATAGCCTTTCTATATCCAAATGCTTTTCCACAAACATTACAAATATGATTCTTTATTCCTAAATGGTCTGCTTCAAAATGTCTTTCCAAAATAAGTTTAGAATGAAATCCTCTCTGGCAAGCATCACATTTAAACATAGGTTCCTTATGTTTTAGTGTATGTTTGTTTAAATTACTCTTAGTTAAAAATCTAGCAGGACATTCTGTGCACATATATCTATAATCTCCTGTATGTGTACGCATATGAGTTTTTAGGAGCCCAGAATGGCGTCCTCTGTACTGACACATTGTGCATTTATAAGGAAATTCTGAACTGTGTGTAAAGTAATGGTTTCTGTAAGAACATCTTTGGCGAAATGATTTGCCACATATATCACAAACATATTTGGCCACAGTTTGGTCATGTAGAGCAAAATGCTCCTTATAGTAGGCCTTTGTGATGATTTTGAAGCATATCCTACACTGCACTTTAGGTATCTTCCTCCTGCATCTCTCTGGTTTAGAATTATCACTACACAACTCATTGTCACTCTCAACAGATGAGAAGAAGTTTTGCAACACTGAAGCTGAAGAAGTGTCTGTGTTTTCTTTTACAGTTTCATCATTGTCTAGGTCTCGAACCTTGTTGGATTTTTGTCGGCTTTTTGCTGAAGCACTTCTCAAAACCTCATCCGATATTTTAGCCGTTTTTCTGAACAGTATTGCAGCATCTAGTAATTTGTGACAAGAATCACATAGGAACTTAGGATGTTCGTCGTCTTCACTTATTTGGATATCGCCGAAATTGCAAATATCTTCGGAAATATCGAGACCCTGGTCATAAATGGGCAGTGTACCTTTTTTGAGACAAATTCTGCATTTTTTCTCGATTGTATCTTGTTGAGACGTACTAGCTGGACTTTTTATGTCGTCTTCTTGACTTCTCTGATGATACCTTTCATACGTGGCTTTTTTAAACAATTTCACTATGTGATATGTTGATACCATTATTTAGAAGTTTCAGTTGTTTACTTTGAACATGCATTTCACATATATAAATGCAACAAAGCCAAGCGTTTGACGTTTCTGCGTTTTGTTCATGCTGATATTGTACCTCATTGCGTTTTGTTTGTCAATAAAGATATAAATCTTTTTAGATGCACTACGTTAAAAATGTATGGATAAGCAGGCGCTAATAATTTATTAACTATAAGCAACGTTTATAATTATAGGGGCAAATCGCTGCGTAAAACCAATCACGTCGGCGATGACGCAGACGAATTGAGGCCATGAGAGCCACAGTGGCCTAACTGTCATTATTCAATAGGTACTGACTTAATTTGAAAAAACTGCTCTATACTGTAAAAGTCATAGCGCCACAGTGGCCTAAAAAATAGTTAATTTTTTTTCAGTTAGGGCACTGTGGCTCTCTGCTCTAAACTGTAAAATTCATAGCGCCACAGTGGCCTAAAAATTAGTTATTTTTTTTTCAGTTAGGCCACTGTGGCGACTGGCTCTCATGGCCAAGGCGGCGGGAATTCGTCTGCGGCATCGCCGACACGATTTGGAATGCTATCGTGCAATATAAAATGTTATTAGCATTACCTACGTAATAGTCAGCTCAGTTTATAAGTGTATAGACTCTAATAGTCAGCCTTTGTACAGACGCCAGCACATCAAGCTACCCCACACTGTAAAATTGGTCACTGTATTATTAGTGTAATAACGTGATGTCGGCGTACAGGCTTACTCTCAGTGATAAAATACGTAACATATAGTTTTTGATATGGATGGAATGTAAAATTAGACAGCATTTTTATATTATAGAAAATATATTTTAAATTATAATTAATTATGTAACATCATTCAAGGTGCATTAATTCTGCTTTTAGATAGGAGGGCATGCGACCCCTGGGTATTATCTTATCTCTTTTGTGTACTTTCAGCTGATGGCTCAACATATTGTCACGGTGTCCAAATGCTTTACCGCAAACCTCACAAACATGATTTTTAGCTGACATATGAGCATTTTTTTTATGTTTTTCAAGGTCCCGTTTGGCATAGAAACCTTTACCGCAATCCTCACAGCGAATGGTACAAAGCCCTTTGTGCCTCTGAAGATGTTTAGACAAGTTACTCTTTGTTATAAACCGAGCTGGACATTCAGTACATTTGTAGTTATAGTCTCCGGTGTGTGTCCTCACATGAATTTTGAGTAGTCCTTGATGCAACCCTCTATATGGACAGAACTGACATTTATATTTTAATTCACTGCCGTGAGTAAGGCAATGTGTTTTGAAGGCAGAAGGATGTTTGAATACCTTGCCACATTTGTCACAAATGTATCGTTTAAGAGGACCATTGTGCTTCTCGAGGTGTAATTTAAATTCACTTTCTTTAACTTTTCTGTCACAAACCGGACATTTATTATAATTTGGTGGCGGTGTTTCTTTAATCTTTACATTTTGAATTGTTAGATTATTTTTACTATTTGTTGGATGCATTCTTCTAACATGATCGTTGTAATAACGCATGCTGAACATCTTGTTACAAATTGTGCATTTTACAAGACTCTCAGCTTGTTCTTCAGCGGTACCATGTATTTTCATGTGAACTTTAAGATACGATTTGCTTATTCGCTTACCACAAAATTCACATTCTATTTTACCATACTTTTTATTAAATTTCTCCTTGTACTTTTCTCTGTGTTGTTTTAGATGTGCTTTATATGCATGTTTTAAAACAACGCTATGACAAACATCACATTCTATTTGATGGGGAAGTATTTTCATGAGAGATTGTTCATTATGCCCTGTTTCTTCATCAGTATCAAAATCAATTTGACTATTTTCATCACCGTCATGCTCCGATTTTATTTTATCTTTGTCAGAAACAATAATCATTATTGTTTCACTGTCTGCTTCAATGATGGACCCATCCTTCTCTTGTTTTACATGAAGTAAATCTGAAAAGTCTTTAAAATTATTACTCTCTTGAGAATTAGCTTCAGACATGTTAGTATTATAATTAGTAGTCTCATCCTCAGATACACTTTCACGTTTCAGCCAGTCAAACTCATCTAAATTCGATTCCGAATCAGAAGTATAATTATTAAACTCAAGATATTCTCTTTTAATGTATGTTTCATCTTCTTGTTTACAATCTGACTCTTCTAAGCTACTATCTGAATCATCCTTTCGCCTGAGTGCTTCATCAGATTGTTTAGCTGTTTTTCGGAATAAGATTGCCGCTTCCAGCAATTTATAGCAAGCTTCACATAAGTACTGGGGTAAGTTATCATCTTTCCAAATTGTGATATTTCCAAACTCCGTCACATCATCAGAAATATCGTTAGCGCCGAATATAGGTATTTCACCGTCGTCTAAACATATTCTGCACTTTTCCGACGAATACTTCTGCCCATTTGTTTCATTAGTTACTAACGAACTGCCAGCATGGGTCCTAATACGAGTGAGCATTGTTTGTGTTTAGCTGAATGTAGGAGCGTATTTAATTGTAATCACTATTCTTCATTCGTAAAAGTTACTTGTACGAACGGAATCACAGATTTTTCTATGTAAACACTTTGAAATCACGAGTAAAAAGTAAACATTACTCATGCGCAACGCTATTAACATCAGCCGCCATACAAAAATGCGTGAAATGAATGAATGAACAATGAAATTAAGTCGAATGAATGATGGTCAACTGACACTGACAGACATTATTATTGACTTAGTGATGTTATTAATGTTACGGTAACGAATCTATCGCTAGAAGCCAAAGACTTTTAGTAAGATTAGCGTTAAAAAAAACTATTGACCGTAGTCCGTCTCACGAAAGAAATCTTGGAGACGCGTCGCTACAGGCATGCAACGGACATAAATCTCTATTTATCTTAACATCATATTTCAGGATGAGCTAAGGGTAAGAGGGTTGTATGCTTAGTGTATAATAATAATTACTTCCACTTATTGCTGCGGGAATTCCGTCGTGATACGGACTCTTAGACGATTAATCTGACATAATTTCAATCTATGATCTTGATCCAGCATATAGATCGTGTACCTATTGTTAAATTGATACTAAACATCTATACGAGATCTATACCTACGTTTTAGGGACAGCGCGCAGAGTGCAAACTTTTTGTCCATGAAATAATATGTGAACTATAGAACCACATAGCAGCGCGTTCACTGCGGTAAAAAATCGCATGTGGAATTACATTCTGTGGTTTGCTACAGATTTGTAGCCGTGCGTCGTCACACGGATTTTTTGCATCGATGAAAACTCGCGCGCTGGTGGCATGGTACATGTTCTCGTAACGTTCAGTACGGTCATATCGGTGTTGCAGCTCGATCACTCGCTGCATCGGTCCACCGACCTGCGTTCGCACCTCCTCCCAAGGCGGAGATCCGGCCAGTGCACAAGCCGCCTTGTAGGAGATCGTGCGATACCCCCTGCTAGCCCTATATCGTTGTTGCCTAGATTGACTTAATATCAGAGCCAACCGTTTTAAATAACTTTTCAATCGTTTCAATGTTCATTTGGTAATATAACGGAACAAGGATCTTTTGGTGCGTGGCCAAAATCAGAACTAACTCCGCCTCTTGTTTTTTTTTTTAAATACAAACCAACAAAACATCAACATACATGTTTACCAACAGCTGCAAATGTTAAATCAATAACCGTATGAAACTGTTATTGAATTAACACTAGAACAAAATCCAACTTAGTTTTACTTATTAACATCGGGTCTAGACAGTATACTATTGTAGTCTTTGATCGGGTCTGTTTTCCCCGAATGGTTATGGATACTTATACTTAGTACTAATATAAGTATCCATAACACACCCACATTTCGCCAGTTATGTTTAAGTCCCATGTAATAGGGGGCGAACCTATTATTATTTATAGTTTTATCGACCTTAATAAATTATCACTGCTGAATGAACGATGAGTGATGACCTCCCGTATTATTATTATACTCTTTGGTGATGGATGACTGAACTTACGTGGCAGTAAAGTTATCATGTTACTAAGCAGGAACGGATAGGTATTGAATGGAGGGAACAGCAACAGCTCCAATAATGAAACAACGCGTTCGTCAAAAGCATTATATATTTATGTTCAAATAATAACCAAAACATTCTGTACATAAATAAATCACAGACAAAACTCAATATTAGACTTTTTGTTGTTTGCGTAAATTATATACCTAATTTTATCAAAGAAAAATAATACAATTTTAATCAAGGTATGCAGATCATATTTTAATTTACTTTCCGTATTACACAAAATATTACGTTGCTGGTCGATGTAAGTTTTAAATAAATTAAATTACCTACGTTAAAATAACAAAATTGTAAACCATGTTTTTCAGATCCTGATGTAGAGATAGTCGACACGAATTATAAAAGCAATCGTGGCGAACCTTATAAAATGTGGAGACAACAATACAACAATAATTAAAAACACTGGCAACACTAACGCATAGAAGTATGTTTACGTATTTTGAAATAATCAAAGAAATTCATGAAATTAAAATGTGATTTTTTCAAACAAACTAAATAGTAGTGAGAGACCTTACTTTTCCGAACAAACGCAAGTGTTTGCGTGTTCGTTGATTTTATAAATGTATGTACGCGCATAACTTCTGATCGACTGCACCATTTTTTGGAACGAAGTTCCTTATCGCGCGTTGCGAAAGGGGGGCTAGACGGAAAAAATTAAGACCAAAAGTTGGAACGACACTTTTTGCTATAGTTGTAAGCCGTGCGGCGGCGTGCGCGTGTTTCTCTGTCTGTCTCTCTCTCTTATAGAAAGCAAGCCAGTACTTCGTTCCACCCGGGTGTCCCTTGACACCTCTCAAGTTTTTTTGGAACGAAGTTCAGGGATATTAGTTGTAAGCCGTGCGGCGTGCGCGTGTTTCTCTGTCTCTCTCTCTTTGAACTTCGTTCCATCCGGGTGTCCCTTGACACCTCTCAAGTTTTTTTATATATCTCTTTTTTTATCATCAGGACAAGGTTTGTTTATACACAATTGGACCCAGTAGATGGCGCTGCTTTTTCGGGCCAGACGACGTCTGCTGGGTTCGCTAGTTTTAAATAAATAAGGCATGTTTTTTCCATCGCCAGAGATTTTTTTTTCGAGGAATAAATTTACGTTTGACAGTTTTTGTATGAAATAATCGTCAATTATTCCTCGGATAAAATTATCAGATGATGGAAAGATCAGCCCTAAATTAGATAAACGAAGTTTAATTTACTGTCGTATTGTCATCTCCACATTGTTTGGACATGGAAGTAGACAGATAATCGCATTTAGACTGTCGTTTCATTTCAAATGATTTGCTTAGTCGGTAAAATCATCATAATGCTAAACAATTTATACTAGCAAATATGCAACATACCTATATAAACCTTTGGTACCCATAGGTACTGAAGATTTAGTTATAACACAAAAATTGACCTAGATATGTTTTAAATATAATAAGGTAAATAAAATTACAACAGCTTTGTACGCATTGGAATGGAGCTGGAATATCCTATTTAGTAACAGATCAATGATTTAATAATTATTAAGTATCCAGATACAGTCGGCAATGAATGGGCCATGTGATTTTCTGTTCCATTCTATTTAAATGACGCTGCCGCATTGGCTGATCTGTCTGCTATATATATTATAATATACATATAAGTACAGGGTTATTGGTAAAACACTAAGAACCTTGCAGTACTGGATTACTAACATCATGAACAACAATTTTTGTTCTATGACCTTTTACAAAACAATATATTTACCAAAAACAAACCTTTAAGATTTCGTTGTTCCAATTTAAACCCCGCTCCCCTCTGCTGAATTGAATTTGGTACTAGACGCGGCAGTTTGTTTACCTAACCAGCGCTTTCTTTTGTTGCGGGTAGAGTTCGTAACAGAAAATCGAATATTTCAATTGGTTGAACCGAAATATTTTCATTTTTGTATGAAAGTCTGATGAATTAATAAAAGTCATAAGAACAGAAGTTGTTGTTTATGATGTTGGTAATACAGGTAGTCCTGAGAGGTTGTTAATGTTTTGCCAATAACCCTGTACAAAAAGATCCGACTCTTTCCAATTCGATCCAAAATATTGAAATTAAAATACTTTGTAACTAAAAAATAAACGAAAAATTAAATTACCGTTTTTATTGAACAATTCTATCACGATTATTTTCACACCGAAATAGTTTCTAATTAGCTCTCCTCTAAATATTATTTTTTTAACATCGATGTAGGCATCAGCTATTGTAACATTTTTATTGTGTAGCGCGCTTAGTAACTAGGTAGGTTCATTATACAGGGTCACATTACATTAGCAAGCGAAACACTGCAGATGTCATGGGTATCGATAATAAACGCGATATTTTTTTTTTTTTGTTGCCCCACTCCTGTATCGTGGGTGGGTTTACAAACATTTAAACTCACATACACAAACAGCCAGCTGGTATTGTTGTTACTTAATTTATGAGTTGTGACAATCAGTATTCTATTTATTTTATTTTTTTCTTTTGGTTTATCGTGTATAGATATCGATATTCATCACGATCTGCAAAATATACTAAAAAAAAAAACATATTTTAAGTGACCTGCGGTCGATGGCATTAAATTAATTTGTTTTTATCATGTTTACATAACGAAACCCATTACGTTTGCTCAGTTTCGCTAGCTTATTTAATTTGACCCCGTATTGTTTTTCTTTGCTATTTGCTCAGCTGTCTTTTGCCACAGAAGATAACGTGTTTATAGTGGCATAAAAACGCCATACATGGTGAAAATGAAGTTCTCTAAAGCCCAAACATTGTACTAATACAATAACAATCTAGATACTTCCATTCACTAGTAGCCGTCTAGTATATTTAATATTTATTTTTCACTATCAGTCATTAAGCTTATTTGGTCACAAAAGTGAGAAAAACCGAAAAATATTTCTGTAGATTTTATTCGTTTAAATGAAGCGAAAATAATTTGATATTATTTATCATCAGTAACGTTTAAAAATAGCGGTATACAGTGCTATTAGAATATATTGTGATTTATTCCACGGTATAAACGATGATAGAAACAATAAACTGTTTATAAAGTTCTAACCTCCGTGTACATAGTCAAAAAGTTTTACGAAGCCAGCAACGTCATTATTTTCACACTGCATTTTTAATGCACGTTTTTAAATAATAATTCTGGAACCACACTTTTTTACATTATTCGATAATAACCGAATCAACAGCGGGATGCAGCCATGTGAACCCAGCGTTACTTTGAAAAAAATAAAGGAAATGCAGGCAGTGTGAGCGTTGTTTTTTTCGTTTTTTGTAAAAGCAACGGTTTGCTACGTCGGTTATAAAGCTAATATAAAATCCTACGAGCTACGCTGCTACCACTCAACACATTACCATAGACCTCACACGACACTACGACTCACCAAATTGTTACGACCAGAAACACTTCTTAGTTTTGAAGGGTTAAATATGCGCTGCACTATGGGACAAGTTGAGAGATGAGTTATGTCCTTTGTTCACATGCGCATTTAAGGCCCGGGTACCCGCAGCTTGCATGTGATTACAACATGTGGCCGCGACACTAAACAAAACGTTTGAGAGGTATACTAGTATGTCGTCTTAACGATACAGTTTGCTTGTACTTACATTTTAATTTGCGCAATGCGCAAGTAAGAGCTCACGAGCAAGTTTTGTTTGTGATGAAAGTGTAGCGACGCGACAGCTGGGAGACATTTTAGTCCGCGGGTTTAGAGACAGGCCGGCGGCGACGCAACTGTCACCCGTCTATTGGTTGCAATGCAAGTGCGCGTACGGCAATAAAATACGTTGTTGAATGCGGCAAAATTTTACGAAAAAGTTGCGTTTCTGTCGCCCCCTTGTGCGCATCGTCCAAATCTCGGCGAAGAGACAGAGACAAAAAAGTTGCTGGGCAACTAGGTTAATCGTGGGCGCCTTCCCTTAGATGAATCGTGTAAGCCGGGCCATTACACAAAGATAGTATGACTCACAAAAGCGTCTTGAGATTTTCACGAAGCGATATTGCACTGCACAACGGAACGCATGCTCTTTGGAAATTACTTAAAAGTTATTGCGCAGATATCTTCTCCTAATATGTCAGTTTGTGTCCGTTGCATGCCCATTTTTTTTACAAGCCCAATGTCTTTATTAATTTGGAAATACATTCGAGAGTTACTCGAGAACATCCGCTATTCGAATTTAAAGCGAATAAATTCGATGGTCATTTTAAGCTTTCTTCTGAGATATATGCAACACGTACGTTTTTCATTCAAACTAAATAATTAACATTGTGACATATAGGTACACTAAAATTAACTATATCTACTAAATAGGTACTAAATGGAATTTCTAAAATACTATTTAATTCTCACTTTTCCGTTTATAGTAATAAAGATTTTGAGTAAATGTCTTGTGAATAAATAGCCTTTTTTGTATTGAAAACTGAGCGTTTTTAAATATTATAAATGTGGAGACGAAAAGGGATTGAAGATTTTTATATGGAACCTGACATACCTACTGTCCACTATTTTGATTCTTTTTCAAAACGTCACATTTCTGAGATATTAACGTTCAAAGTTGATCACGTGACATACATATTTTTTGAACTTGCTTCATCTTGTTGCATAGATGTTTGAAACATTCAACGGTGTGATAGGTTTAAAGAAAGGCCGCCATTTTGAAAAAAAAAAAAATGGCGAACACTATAGGTATTGGCGGCCCTATATAAAGTATATAAGGTATTGGCGGCTCATATACATGATTGATTGATAAAAATCTTCAATCCCCTTTTCACATGCAATATTTAATCGCAAGATTAATATTATTCTGAGACATTAAAAATCTTTTTCACCCGCTAAACAAAAGATGTTGTTCAAAAGTGAAAATAAACGCAAAATTTAGCAGGGGCTGATAGAAAAATATTTTTGAGATGCCAAAATATCGTACGGTCTATACAGGGTGGCAGGGACATCGACGCGCAAACTGTAACCATGGATTCAGCACATGATACTAGAACCCATAGCGTAGACATTTTTCGTCGGTTATCAAAAAAAAAAATCTGTTTCATTGAAAAGTGCAATACATACGCGGTCAAAATGTATGTAACAGCAATATTTTTTTTTAATTTAAAATTTGATATTAACATCATTGTGCAAGTGAAAAATAGCGTTGATATTTGATACAAATGTAAATATATTTTTTGTTATTTTATAGAGTTTGGTTATAAGATTGGACATCAATAAATTATTGTATTAACAATTCCTCAAAAATCAACTAAATCTATGCAGCATCCTAATTGCGTAAAACACTATCTCTCACCATCTGAATAATTCTGAAGGATGTAATCCATTGCTTCATATGTTCGAAAAGTTAGTCTGCTCAACAACGTAAATATCGTAATGAATGTTGTTGAACTGTCAAAATGAAAGCCACAGCTACTGTTCGTGTGCTACGCAATTACCCCGCAGGACTTAATAAAACATTACTTTGACTATTCGAAATATATTACTAACATTTGTCTAATAAATTGGTGCAATAATAAGTATGAGTATATTGTAACAGAAGTATTGTGACGTCCATTAGATAATATAATACAAGCTTTATACTGGATTTTTAATACAAACTATTCTGGCAGTTTATACATGGAGATTATTATTTAAATATAATCTAAGCATGTTTTCAGAGTACTATTTTATTCGACACATTTTAAAGGGGATTAAAGAATTTTATATTGAGCCTGGTATATCTACTATCGCCCCATTTTGATTTTTTTTCAAAATGGCGGCCACGCATGAAGTCTATACATATAATTGGATGGCTGAAATCAACGCAAACGGAAATTATAATAGGACGAAACCCCGTAAAGCGTAACGTTTCCGAGATATTAACGTTCAGCTGAAATTTTACAGGAATTGGTCTTATTATTTTTTCTGTTTGCATTGATGTCAGCTATTGATTTAAAAAGGTATAATAAGTGGCCGCCATAACGAAAAAAAAAAATGGCCGACAGGTAGGTATGTCACGGATCTCCAAAGCCCTTTCCTAGTTCTTCTCTCCTCCAGTCCCCTTTCCCTATCTACACAAGTTTGAATTGGATAAGAAGATTATACTTCTAAGTTTTTCTACAGAACAAAGACATACATCACGACTGTATTCCCCGGTTAGACAGAAGTGCACATTATAGTACAGACGCCAGCACATCAAGCTACTACAATTTGTCAAATTTCTTTAAAAGATTTTCAACTTTATTTCTAAAGTATTAAGGTTCAAGGTTGATTGGGAAAATTTGACAGATTCGGATAGCTTGACCTGCTGGCGTCTGTAAATCCTCATTTCGCCAGTTATGTTTAGCTTCCATTTAATAGTGGCGAGCCTATTGCCATCAACCGGGAACATATTCAGACTCCAGGCTGCTACTGAGAAACTCCAGATTGAAAAACCCAATAACACGTTGCCCGAACTATGAATCGAACCCAGGACCAGAACAAAGAGTGATGTCGATATTGGTGACATTGTTTTGAGATACTCAAATCTGAAAATACGCTTAGATTTGACATAAATTGGCGATTTCATCAGCTTTTTACAACTATTCAATGTCATTACGTACTAAACGATTAAAATATATAATACTGCATCTCACTAAGATATCGTACGAGTGGTTATTTATTTAATACGACTACATAAACTATGTTTAAAGTATTCGGTAAAAATTGTCAATATATTCGAGGTGTTACCAACCTAAGAGGGGGTGGGTCAACTTTTTTTGGTTAGTTATTCACGGCAAAGATTTAAATCGTTAGATTTGCTCTCACTGTACTAAGTCGTGCGAAAAACATGTCCAGACTGAGAAGAGTGAGCTTCCACAATAATCATGGCGGTTCTATGACAATCGAGTCAGCTTCTTGCGACATTGTGTGTGACAGAGGGGTCAAAACAAAACAGGAACGCGGCCATCTTTTGACGCGGTAGGGCGAATCTACGATTTAAATCTTTGATTCGCATAAATAACAATTTTGAACTGAAATAGATTTTGTCAACTATAGGTAGTGGAACTCAGATACAGCCAGTCTATTTGTAATATTGTTATACTTATTAATTATAGCCCTCGTCATAAGTTGATAACGGTCCAAGTATAAATAAAAACAAGACTTTCAATGAACATGACCTGTACACACACACACATGTTGTGTGTACATTAACACAATTACGGCAGATGAATTATGGCCGGTCCGAACTTTGCGCAGAAGGCTGTGCAATAACATTTTTTAGGAACCAAATGGTGACATGAGGCGCGTGTGAGTAAGAGAACACGCGCGAAAGTTCGGAGAGCCTATATTCACACCGGCCATCTTGTATGTGAGTATATCAATATTACCGGCTGGTGACCTCAAGAAACGCGACTTTTAGATATCTACAATCCGCAAGAGTTAACTTGAAACTTCGTTCGGATGACGTAAGCGCGACGATGGCGAGAGCTGTAACAGCTCAGTTATCATGTTAGCTCTTGTGGGTAATAGCGCTAACTCTAAAGAATAATTTGAAGAAATACTTGTATGCAGACAAATGTAACAATAAGTACGCGAACTAATATTATTACTAATTTAACAATGTATTAATTCAATACTATATTTAGGTACTAAATAATTTAAACTGAAAAATTTAACTACAATAATTTAGTTAACTTTTATTCTCGCTACCTTTTTTAACTAGATGAGGCCTTAAATGTAATACTATAATTAATTACAAAGGAATGTCAATTTTTTATAAAAGTAGAGAAACAACGCAGTTATTATATTCGCATTTATTATAAACTTTTACTTCAAACTTTTTATATGTTTACCTAAAAACTATCAGCTACTTCATTTTTTTTTTGTCAAACCCTCTAATCAGTACGGTACAGCTTTATAATAGACAATTCGCTCTATATATTTATACTTTTTGAGCTAAATTTAACCTGCTAATGCTCTATGGTAAGTCGTAACATCAAAGCATTTACTTAACCCAATTTCGCATTTACCCTAAAAAAGCTTCAGATAAAATACAAAAAAAAAGTTCTTCGAGTTTCACAATGATCTTCTATTTGTGAGGATTTTATCCGGGAAATAACTTTTTCAGGAAATGCCGAAGCTTGGGCAAAAGTTTTCTAATAAAGTAGTTTATAGTAATTGTAGCTGATAGTTCATAGTATGTGCTCAAAAACTTTAATATCATTACGAAGCCTGTACTAGATTAATACGTATAAAAAGTCATGGAAAAATAACAAGACAATACATCAATATTGAGGTATCAAAGCTTATTTGTATGAGCTTAAAGAATTTTTAGGAAGATTCATAGTGAAGGGACAGACACAGATGCACAACTTAGAGGGAACAGCTCATTGTTGCTTATGGTGTACGTAATGGTACAGCCAGCCTCAAAACAAGTACACATTCTTCTTCCTAGCGTGTCGATGGCAATCTAAATGGACTAGGCCCAGAATTCGGCTACGTGTTTGGCGCTGTCACTAACGTCCATCAGTTCTTGTAACGTGCAGCTGACAGGGGCATGTAGGACATGATATTAAGTGTAGGTGTCGAATAGTATAGGCTTTTTGGGGTTCCGTACCCGGAACGTAACGGTCACTAAGGTTCTGCTGTCCGTCCGTCTGTCAGTCAGCAGGCTGTATCTCATGAACCGTAATAGGTAGACAGTTGAAATTTTCACACAGTGTGTATTTCTATCGTCCCTGCAGTGAGAACATTTCATGCTGATTATGCTAAGTACTAATCTGTGAACATGTGATCGTTTCTATGAATTGAACTGTCCCCTCTAAGATGGTACCAAAGATGGATTAACAATTAACTGTCTTATATCACTTCCTAACGCTAAAAGACCGTACGTTTCAACCCTGCGAACTATTCGTATCATTAAACATCGTAAACTACCTTCAATTAGTTTACTAAATACTGTATGGTTTGAATAACACACATAATACGAAACTACAAATCAAACTGTACAATGCAGACTACGTCTACGCCATTAAACATACGTAATTGTGCACACAAAATATAAATTAACTAATTAATTAAAAAGGAAAATATATCACTCGGTATGCGGCTTCCTTGGACAAAAGAACGGAATATTTTTTCACCTGGCAACACTAGGTTGATGATGGCAACACTGTCATTAGAGCGCGACAAGCCTTGTGTTGCAGCCGCGCCATTTTTCTTGGAGTTTCCTGTGCTCTTCGTATTGTTGTTCTGTTACTTGCTTTACGGCGGGTGCGGCCTGGTATACAAAAAAAGATCGTATTAATGTACAAAAAGTGTATACAATCTTTATTAACGACACAACTTAGTAAGTACTGTAAAACGGGGTGAATCGGGATGTATGGGTGAATCGGGACGAAACTTTAAAATGAATTTTAACGTTGAAATAATATAGCTTGTAGCCAGAAAAGACTGTCATGTGTTTACTGTTTTTTAATTAAAGATTAAGTGTCCTTGTTAGTAGCAAACTGTATCATTTTTTAAAGTACAAATCCATTTTAAAGTTTCATCCCGATTCACTCCTGCATCCCTATTCACCCCGGTCATCCATCGGCATCCCTATTTACCGGTATTTCAAGTTGTGTGAGGAACTTTTGTGCATTTTCATTTAGATCGCAGTATGTTATTTATTTACATATCTGCATAGATATTTTCAACCATTCGACAGGTTATCGTATCGAAAATAACAGTTGTAGGAAGAATAGCGGACGTCTGTTTGATTTACACTGCCAACATTTTCGGCTTTTGGTATTTGTAAACAGCATTTAGAGGCCTCCTGCTAAAACATTGATTAATGTTTGATTCGGTATAGCTATGCTGGAGATAATTTATTTATCTTTAAGCCAAAATATTAATTGAAATCATATCTCACCTTAATCTTCCTCGGATCCAAATTAGCTCCAAGATTCTGGACTCCCTTAGCCAACTTAGTCAGCGGTGAGAGTACCATATCCTTAGTAGCGCTCCCAACAGGACTAGCAATATTCTTGAACTGTCTTAAAGCAGACTCGCTGTGCGACTGCGCTATATTCAGCGTGATTTCGTGCTGAGAGTTCGAGCGCACGTGGAAATTCACCCCCTCTGATTGGCTATCATCGAAGTTCAACTCGTTGGAACTGTGTGACAGTTTCTGAGCTAGCAACAAGGAGTTAGGAGGCGCTGGCTTCGCGAAAGCTCCGTCCACTTGGATTTCTGGATTCCTCGATGACTGTATGTTAAACGGGTTGATCTTGTCAATGTGTGTGGCATTACTAGGCGTTTTAGAAGCTTGCATGTCAACGTTACTCACAATCTGAGACGGAATGAAAATCTGCGCATCATGTGGTTCTATCTTGGAGGAATACAGAGGATTCTGAATGAGTTCGCAGTCATTTTCAGCCTCGCTTTTCTGTCCGGGCTTGCCTAAGTAATGTTGTGTGTTTTCGAAGTTGTCTAGAGTAGGTTCGAAGATGTTTGTCCTGTTCTCGTCATCCGAAGAATAGTCAGAGCTCATGCCGTCGGAGAGGCTGCCTTTCTTCTTGTTGTCCTTATTTTGTCCGAGGGTAAAGATCTTCTTGGTTCGAGAAGCGCTCTGGTCAAATTTCAACTGTAGACTAGGTCGAGCGCGCGAATTTAAAGTGTGACTCAGCTTGTTCAACTTACTGAATTGTTCCGTCATGTTGGTCAGGGCTTTTGATCCTAGAATGAGATTTAAACTTAAGGCTGTGTGTATTCTGAAAGTTGACAACGTCGCAAATTGCTGTCAAATACTTAACTGTTCTGATTAATTTGTCAATATTACTGTATGGAAATATTATATTATATAATATAAATATAATATTGCCCTCTTGAAATTTTATTTGGGAAATTAAAGGGTTACACATTAAGTTGTACACACGGCTACACGTCAAGCTATACAAAACCAGTTTGTCTTGGCCTCACTTTGTATGATATTTTCTCACAA
Source organism: Apamea sordens (assembly GCA_945859715.1). Classification (NCBI taxonomy): domain Eukaryota; kingdom Metazoa; phylum Arthropoda; class Insecta; order Lepidoptera; family Noctuidae; genus Apamea; species Apamea sordens. The sequence goes on along the minus strand of OX244006.1, from coordinate 5,710,436 downwards.
TGATCGGTCAGTTAATACTGGTTTTGCATAGCTTGATGTGTAACCGTGTGTACAGAAAATTTGATCATGTAGAAAATGTTGTACATTGACTCATCCTGGAAGTCAATGTATAACCCACGATATTTTCTACATATTATAAATACAAGTTATAAAAAAAAATGCGATGGTTAAGCTTAGATGTAAAAAAAGCATTTGAAAAATGTCCAATTTATCGCAATTATAAATTAATATTTTAGTGCACTATGCAGCGATATTTCATATATTTAAACACAGTAATTTAAAAAAAACAGGTAGGTAAATATTTGATACTTATTTGCGACGTTGCCAACTTTTGGAATGTACGCTCTTAATTAGAGTAGCAACACGTTTGCCGAAATTATACGATGGAAAGTTCGACGTGATTACGACTGCAATGCTTTTTAAATTACACGTCTATGACACATCTGGTCGAAATTACGTCGCGTAATTTTCATAGAAAAACCACGCGGGATTTCTGTCGCGTAATTTATGGCAGGTGTGCGCTAAGGGACCCGGTTTTTTTTTGTGAGAAAATAAAAACATTTATCTATTTTTGTTCGGAGACAGGATCTTCAGGGAATAAAGGACTTTAGGATGAATGGATGGGAACCATATACTTTTTTCTTGTCCTTAAGCACCGAATCAGCAAAGTAAGCGGAGTTTTTTCCTTTCATTGGAGATGCTTGCATAAATCCCAGTTTGTTTAGGCCGATTGGAAACTTGCACGCTGATTGGCTTATCTAAGAGTAAATTTATAATATCTATATTCTGGTTGGTCAGAACATGATCTATACTTATAATAAATCTGTAGAAGTGAAAATTCTGTACATTGAAAATATCAAAAAAATAAATGGCAGGGGGTGTTACTAGACCGACAACGAACCCAAAAATGTGATTAAAAAAATTTTTGTCTGTCTGTCTGTCTGTTTGTTCAGGCATCACGCAAAAACTACCGGTTCGATTACGATGAAACTTGGTATAATTATTATTTAATATCCTGGGCACCACACTAGGTACTTTTTATCCCGGAAAAGTATATACAATAAAAAACAAACTTAATTTTGCGGTTCGATCCCTAGACCCGATTACTGTACCAACCAAAGCAAATAATAAGTTTGTCGTAGGTTAAGTCACCCGCAGTGGAGTTAATTTTTATTCCTTTTAGTTTTTAGAGTTTTTTAGGTTTATTTTTATATAAGTCGTAGGTATAGATTTTAATTTTAAAGTATAGGTAGTATATTTGATAGTGTACATAGTGACCGTAGGTTATTTTATAATACTGTTAGGTAGGATTAGTCATTCGTATAGATATTAGTTTTTAGGGATTTTGCATATTTATTGAGTTTAGATTAGTTATCATCAGAAATAGGTTTATTTAGGTAGGTAGGTATTTAATTTTTTATTATTGAGTTTATTTTTTTTTAATTAGGTAGGTACTTAGGTAAAGATATCATATAGGTACCCTCTTAATCACCACTAATGAGACGCAATTGGTTTTCTATTGTAATTAGCCACAAAGGGCCCGCGAGATAGATGGCATCTTGGGGAAGCACATACATTTTATTCTGTTAGCACGTTCCCGTGGGATAATTTCCGACATCCACGCGGGCGAAGCCGCGGGCAGAAGAGCTAGTCCTTAATAAGCCTAAGTTCGCACGGGATTTTCAACGCACTACTAAGCGCCGAGAGTTCAAAATACAACAGTGTGTTTTTGGCTCGCTGGGATGCGCTCTTTTGGATTCATAATGCTCGGCTCAACACCGAGGGTTGAAAATCCAGTGCGCGATAGAATCCCGTCCGATATTTTTACGTCGTGGTCTAAAGGTCTATTAGCTGTTAAGGTTTCCTAAGATTGCAGGGAACACGAGTGTTTCTACAGGGTGTTATTGACAGCCCTCCGCAAACTGATAGGGTGGCTTCAGTACATCATATTAAGATGACCGGTACATGTAATTCTTTCAGGAACATTAAGGGAATCCAAAAAACCAGATTTGTTTTATTACCTCACACGCAACGTATCGTTACCGTGGCAAAACGCACGTAGCGGACGGCAGCGCAGCGAGCTTGAGCGAGGCTGTTTTCAGCTGTTTTATTTACATAAATGGAGTGTTGCATACAGAGAACGTAATTTTACATTGAAATAAAGGAATATCAGCAGAAAAAACGGCATATTTTTTTTTTTCCTGAGAAAATTTCCAGTGGGATGATTCAGAATAAGGAGCTGAATCAATCCTGTGTTTTTGTGGAGGGCTGTCAATAACACCCTGTATATAAGAGTGAAATTACGACTATTTTAAGAGATCATAACCCTGGAATTTAGCTATAAGTGATTTTTTATTTGTTCTGCTATCAACTAGCTATTCTGTATAGTAATCTGTGGATAACGTCTTGAGTAGTGTATTTGTAATTTTTATTATAAGTTTTTATATTGTGTGCCTACTACGTAATATACTGCTGTTTGTTATTCCTATCAAATAAAATAAAATAAAACATCACACATAACGTCGGTCAATTTAACACGGGCGAAGCCGCGGACACAAGCTAGTCTAATATGATTCTAAAGCTATAAACTAACAGTCTGGGAAGAGTCGTTTATTCGTTCACTCGTAGAAGCTACCACGTTGCGGTGCAGAATCGTCGGTTCAGACAGTAGTTTTAATATGCCCTTTGGAGTTCTCTTCTTTGCAGCTGGAGCACTGCCGCCTGGTAGGATAGAGGGAGAAAGGATAGAGGCAAGGAAAGGTTAGAGAGGGACGAAAGGAGGACGTACAAAGATAAGGATGATTTAGTTACTATATGGCGAGGCTTTGACGACGGGTACAGTCAACAGCAAAAGTAGATGATCAAAATCAGAAATTCAATACTAATGAACGGAGTTCGCAGCTATATGGCAGCTGTACTAGTAGTAAATGTTTGGTATAATTTACAATCACATACTTTTGAATCACTTCGACGCCACACAGTTCTGACGCGAACTCCGTTCATTAGTATTGAATTTCTGATTTTGATCATCTACTTTTGCTGTTGACTGTACGATGTAGTAACCATTCAACAAGGCATTCACCAGTACGATATTTCATGTTGGGATCACACGGCCATATCCCGCTGTTCATACGGTTAAAAACAAATTCTGTATGAAATGTTCAGACAGCTGTGCTGCTGAGGAGCTTGTTGCACCACTTCTTCCCAGCGAAGGCACTAGGAAGTGATGAAGGGCGGGCGTTTTGGGGGACTTTCTTATGTAATATTGACGTTCGAAAAGTGCTGATTCTTAGCCTAATTTAAATAAATGTCTTTTGGTTTTGATTGATCCCAACATGAAACAGGTAATTATCGCACAGTTCAACGAAGTGTGACCGTAGCCATAGCGAGTACCCGTGGAAGGGGAAAGAATTTTATGTAGTTATAGTGGCTTTATCTCACGAAGCGACGCGCGCTTTACTTGTGGTAACCAAGAGAAAAAACACGCTGCGAATGGGTGTGTAAGCACAGGAGCTCTCGGTACCGTCCTAGACAATGCGAATTCGGAAGTGTATATGTGCGTGTGTGTGTTGTGCTGATGTTACTCGTCTTCACTTGGTGATCACAAGTAAAGCGCGCGTCGCTTCGTGAGATAAAAAAATACTGTAGCATCACATTTTTATGAGTAACTTTTGTCCACAAAATAGGATGGTGATATAATTATAAATGAGATGAAGAGCCATACGAGCATATCTCAGTTTAAGAGTCAGGGCGAGTTTCACAGCCCTCGACTTTACGAAGCTAAGTAAACGTTCATGTAAATATGAATATTATTAGTATAGATATAAGGTTGAAATCGTATGAAATGCATGCATGCACACTGACTCCCGTACATGTTTGATCTTGTACTAAATGTACATAATATGTTTTCTCCCTTGAAGTAAAACTCAAGGAAGGAAAGAAAGAATACATTATTATTATTATTACTCACCAACACTCCGGATGTCGGCAACGAGTTGCGTTTCACTAACGTTTCGTGTGAGGGTGGGCAGTCGCGACAGATCCAGGTAGAGGGAGGACCGAGCACTGCCCGACTGACCTGGGTGTGCCTGATATGTTAAAGGGTACTTATTTATTTCAAGGACTCTTCGGCATGTATCATATCATCATCATACAAGTTATTGAATTACACAGTGATTGTGCGTCCGAGAAACGACAAAAAAAAAAACAATATACAGCGTGAGGGAGGTGAATGTGCTCATGAAACTCAACAACTTTCCCCAAAGAACATAGGTCGAAATATGAAAAAAAAAATTGGCCCTCCCTTACAAAACTGACTACCAGCTGATTGATTTACTATGGGAGGGCCAAATTTTTTTTTCATATTTCGACCTATGTTCTTTGGGGAAAGTTGTTGAGTTTCATGAGCACATTCACCTCCTTCAGGGTTGATACCCCCCTTCCGATACACACTGTATACAGGGGTAGATTAAATTAGCTAGCGAAACTCTGCAGACGTGATGGGTATCGATAACTTAACATGATAAAATAAAACTAAAAAATATTTGCGAGCTTGTAAATAAAAGTTAGCTTACCTTTGATTTCCTTTTCTCCAATTTCCCTCCATCATGGAAGGGTATCGGCGTTAACTTGGCAACGTCACGCGCCACCATCAACGACTCACAGATCGAGTGTAATGATTCTGAAAAAAAAAACAATTTCAGGAATGTTTTCTTAGGGCATTGATGGCAACAAGTTCAAATATGTTTGGGAAAAAATTCAGATACGCGAACTCCCCTCACTGACAAAAGAAAGCCTGTTTCGTTGGTCCTGCGCCTGATCTCTCTACGGTCGTGTCGGATTGCCGTCCCATAGGACTATGAGAGTGAGGGAAGAAAGAGATTGCACCTGTATCTTCTCAATAGGAATCGACCAATTGGAACCGTGCACCTAGCTTCTGACGTTTCATAAGTGCCCATGTAGGTTTATGTGAAATAAAATATTTTGATTTGATTTATCTGCGCACACACTTGTGTAGTATATCTCTCGCGTAGATGGCTAGTCTCCGCTGAGATGCTGCCATGGCCGAAATCGGTCTGGAGGACTATTTTACATCGTAGCCGCCATTTTGGATTTTAATTTCGACCACATTTTTGGCAATCCCACGCACTACGTTTTTAAATGTAATTGTCAGTCTGTCAGTATCAAATTTTTAATTCGGTCTGACTTGTAAAGATCGTGAGGAAACCAAGGGCCTACTCCGAAGTGCAAAGTGCGAATGTTCGGATCGGACCGACAGATGGCCGAACCGAAAATTATTGAAAAATGAGAATGTGAAAAAAGTTCGGATCGGCTCAGTTGGGTCGGGACCATAGTCAATATTCGAAAGAGTGTGGGAGTGTAGGATCGGAACCGACTGAATCAAATAGTAACTTCGTAGCACGAAACGGCCGAACATTCGGCCTATACTACTTCGGAGTAGACCCCCTGGACTGATGGTTAATATAAGTCTGAAATCGTTAACTCGTCTTGAGGAAGAGTGGGGATCAATGCTCGTGCCTTCTTTGTATGAGAAGAGGGTTTTGCCCTGCAGTGGGACATAATTTCGATCCAGCCTGTCCCTTGCTGCCCTCTCCCAGCGACGCCGACGCCCTAAGCCGAGGTCCGTACCCCACAGGGGTGCCCTTAGCGTGTAGTCGCTTAGTTTTTAAGTTTTTTAATCCCTGGCTGGAGGCCTTAATTTATTGAGGCATCCACAGGCAAGCCCGGTAAAGCTGACGACAACCTGATAGGTTGAACTGCGATGAAGAGATAGAAAAAAAAAAAAAAACTTGAGAGGTGTCAAGGGACACCCGGATGGAACGAAGTTCAAAGAGAGAGACAGACAGAAAAACACGCGCACGCCGCACGGCTTACAACTACCTGTAGCAAAAAGTGTCGTTCCAACTTTTGGTCTTAATTTTTTCCGTCTAGCCTCCTTTCGCAACGCGCGATATGGAACTTCGTTCCAAAAATGCAGTGGCACAGTAACAGGCCGCCCTAACTGTAATACTTCAGATAGTTATAGTGTACCTATCATCTCATCGCGCGTGTTGATGACGACGGCCATGTTGTTGAAGAAGCGCAGCGACGTGGAGCGGAACATGTGGAAGTAGCCCGCCTCGCCACCCTGGCTGTAGTGGATACGGATGCAGTAGATTGGCTCTGTACCGCTTTTGCGGCTGACGCTGAATAGCTGGAAACAAAAATATGTGTTAAAAAGATAAGTTACGTAAGGTTACGTTATTATGACAACAATTGTCGCCTCATATCCACTACGAGACAAATATCCCACAACACGCGTCGCTAGAGATGTCCAGTTTATCTTATCTTGAATTACCTTGAATGTTTGAAAGATATTCGGGATATAATTCATTTTAATTTCGCACTGCACTTGATTTATACATGTTCAGTCATGAGTTTAACATCAAACACTGTTACTCACCGTACTACAGTTAGCGTCGAAGGGCCCCAGCTCTATGAGCGTGACGTCAGCGAGTGGTACGCGCTGTACGCCGAGCAATCGGTCCGACGTCTCGTCGTAGTCCGCTACGTAGTACGCGTCGCTTGTTAAAACTAGGACGCTGTCCATTTCTGTCTCTTGTGGGTCGCCGGTACTGATAATTGGGAAAATATGAATAAAAAAAGAGTTATACATCATCATCATCATCTGTCTAGCCTTTTCCCAACTATGTTGGGGTCGGCTTCCAGTCTAACCGGATGCAGCTGAATACCAGTATAAAAGAGTTATACATCTGTCTGAAATTCAATCCCAAAGGGCTCATGATCATTTATCATCATCTTACTCTATTAGGCAAAATCCAGTCACATGGAACTGCTAACGACAAAACCAATAAAAATTGAGGTCGTATGTTTTCTAAGACGTACCAAAGTCACGTTCAGGCAAGATGAATTACAATCCGTAAATCTGTACTTGGCTTCAAATTCATGTTGCACTGATGAACTAAATGCAAAATACATAATACTTTTCTAAACCAAATTCTGTCTGTATCTTACTTGGGATCCGCATCAATAAGTCCCCAGGATCCGAGCACGGGTTCCGTATCAACGAGAAGCTTCTTACAGTCGTCTATCAACGACTTGACGTGCTGCGCCATCGCGGCCGTGTCGGGCTCTGATTGGTCCTGTAACAAGTACATTATGGGCGGTCAGATAGATACATAAAACAATATTTATTTCACACCAAATGAAGGCAAGACATATTGCCTCGTTGTTCTATTGGTCGCCAGCGTTACTGCTGAGCAGTGTTGGCCCAGTGATAACGGCCGCTACTTACGTGTTGTAGGACGTAGGTTCGAACCCAAGTAGGCACTTTACTTTGTGTAAATAATTTCATCACCACTGCTCTCAAAACGGTGAAGGAAAACATCGTGAGGATGTTCTAGGACCAAAAAATCGAAGACACGTGATAACTACCTACCTACCACTCCCTCTCACTGAGAGGAGGCCTGTGTCCCGGCAGTGAGAACATTATAGAGGCTGATTATGTATAAGGCCAATTTAGTTAACGTCCAATTTCAAATAATTGTGCCGAAGCATCAGCTCATTTTAACCTACACCCACATTTCGTCAGGCAGTAAAGCGCCTGTCTGGGTTCGAACCTACGACCAACACCACAACAACACACTGGGCCTCCACTGTCGACCATGTAATCATGAACAAATCATGATTATATCGCCATTTTAGTTTACAAACACACTAGGTTACAAAATAATTACACTACTTGAACGCAGTAAACACATACAGTACATTACACAACTTACCGAAAAGAAATTACTTGGATAGGGTTATTTGGAACAGTGTTTTTCAACCTTTTTCATGGCGTGGCCCCCTTAGTACGGAAAATATTTCGCGACCCTGCCCTCCGCTGCTTCTAACTTGGAATTCAAGTCTGTCACCTTGGGTACCTTTTGGTTAAACAGAAAAATAGAATTCCCACAATCAACCACTGAAGCTTTGAAGTGTTTGATTACATTTGGAACCTCCTTTTATTTTTTAAGAAACGGCGACCTCTTTAAAGAGGCTTGGCAACCCCCTAGGGGGTCGCGACCCCCACGTTGAAAAACACTGATTTAGAAAGTAAACTGTTGCATGATTTCGTACGTACGACACAAGCGCAAAAAGCACTACTTACTAATATCATCTTTATCAATTCTATACATAATACAGTGACAGGGACATCGACGCGCAAGCTGTAGCAACTGACAGGACTAAACTAATATTTATCTTCTCTCCTTTTCTTAATGAAATAGAAAGAAAAAGATGCACTGAAATTAAATTTTGTTTAGTTTGTGAATAAGGGAATCGGCGCCAATGGCTGATAATGGATGGGTCTTTTTACAGCCTGTGTTCAGTTGCATTCGGTTAGACTGGAAACTGAGCCAACACCGTTGCGAACAGGCTTTCTAGGCAGATGATGATGATGATGATCTAACTAAGACAAGCTGCACATGCACGCACGTTGAACATAAGAACCTTGACGGAGGTGCATCTGCCGCAGTCCGGTACGATCAGCTGGTCAGGGATGGTTCGCGACTCTCCTGTCATCACGTCGATGGCTACTTGACGGAGAGCGTCTTTGAATGTTGAGAGGTAGTATCTGGAACAAGTTTGGTAAATTTAGAATGTGAAGATTGTATTATAGGATTGTACGGTTAGGATAGGTCGAAAAACGATTTGACAGAGCAAAAGTGTATGTAAATACATTATTAGGACGGCGAATAGTGACTTTGCAGCGAAAATCTATAACGACAAAACGCAGTCGTTTTGACGTATATCTGTTACAGATGTTCTATGTCACGAAGCCCGTTTGGCTATGAATGTTGTCAAGCGTGCACATGCACATTGTTTTTGTGTGCGTAACCTCGAGAGCGCTCAGTGTCGATCGGGCACACGGCACACACAAGCGCGCTTGTCGGGATACATCACTACTACAATCAAAGCCGAACGGACTTCGTGAAATAGAATATCTGTAACTCATTAACTGTACTTCATCTTGGATGACTAATGCGATAAACCATAGGTTCTCAACGAGGGCGGTAACGCGCCCTCGTAGGCGTTTGAGACTTTTGAAGGAGTAGAATACGGCGTTTGACACTTTTAGAGAATCAATAGGGGGCGTCGATATGGCGTGGGTGGGTTAAAAAATATAGTCTAAAAAAAGACAATTATCACTCAAATTATCACGTGTGCAAAAATACACATAATTCGGTAGTTCGGGAAGTGGATGAAAATTGAACTGAAAGATTCCTTTACATTCAGATCTACATTAAATTGGATGATATGAAAATGAGAAATCGGCTCCACGTTACTTAACGCGGCGACTTAGGATTGTTTTGAAGTAAAATCGAGCCTGATCCCAAGTCAAACTCATTAAAATGCATCAAATTCAACCTTCTCATTAGATAGGTAATTTATAAAACCAATGTCTTTTGAATGTAAATAAAAATACTTCCACCTAGATAAATTAAATTGGGGGGCTCTAGACAAAAAAAAATCTCACTGTGGGTGGGCAAAATAAGGAGAACCTACGCGATAGACAATTCTGGAGGGATAACAGTCGGAAGATTATAAGTTCATATTTTCACGCTAAAATTCACGGGTTTTCTCACACATACAACACAACACTCTTTGTAGAACTGTTTGGTACAAGAGTGACAAGGTAAGGTAAGTACATACTATGATCGCCACAGAATTAGTTCAAGGTACGATTAAATTACACACACAACGCATTACTGAACAGTGATTTCGTAATCATTAATGTTGTTAGTGGTGTCACACAGCGGAAGATATTTTAGAAGTACTCCAGAATTTATAGAAGTCTATTTACAACAGCCAACATTATTTGACAGCAGATGCACTTTTAGGCTGTTAGGGTTAAAAAGTGTCAGAATTTCACACATTGCATCGTAACGTATGTCAAAGTTATAGAAAAACGTGTAAATCTACAGAAAGTTATAGAAACAAAAGTGTCAACAGATTTTTGTACATCTTGACTCACGGATCAGCATTTTTCTGCATCACCGTCTCTTTCCCTCACTTAGAGAGGTCAATCACTAGAGCGAGAAGTCCATCCGCACGGAGAAAAGGCCTATGTGTTATAGAGATACAGAAAAATGGTGATTCGTGCAAGTAGATGTGATTCCAACTACTAAAAGAGTGCCAAAGCTAACAGCCGGTCGATTCTGTAAAAATCTCACCGTGAAAACTCAAGTGAAGTGAGCTTGATGTGAGTTGTCAGTAGTGTCAATCCCTAGCATTATTTGGAATGAAAGCTCACTCCACGCTCACTTCGCCTAAGTTTTCACGGTGAGATGGTTACAGAATGGCACTGCTAATGACGGAGAGGAGGTCAAGAAAAGCAAAACTAAATTTGATTAGTTGTAATAGTATTCCAATAGACTGACCTCCCCATCCCGTACGCTATCTCCGCACCCAAGAGTTCGCTAGTCAACCCGTGTCCGAAGTAACTCGGCATCATTTCTAACTTAGGCCTTTCTGTGTCCATATTCTCAACCAACATCAGGGAAGCCGTTTTAAAATCGCGCCAAAAACTGTCAAACGTCTCGACGGTCGCCATATTGACTTGCTGTCCGAGCAAAATGTCTATGGCGCATTGTGTGATTTCGTCGTTAAAATGGCGGATGATGAATCTGAAAAATTGGTTGTGGTTGGTACCCTGAACCCTAAATATATTGGGTGGGAATGCTTTATGGTAAGGGGTTACCTGTTAGCGGATGCGACGCCATCTTTCATTAGTCCTGTGAATTTTCTCTCGCCTGTTCTTGTGTAGTCACCCTGTCGGAAAAAAGTGAACGAGTTTATTTATTAATAACTAGCGATCAGGCCCCGCTTCGCAAGGATTTTACGAATCGACAAAACGTCGAATTTTCGTTATTATACAGGGTGGCCCGTAAAACCAGACTGAAAGAAAAAAAAATTAAATACCTCTCTCCAAGGGATTACCGAAACTCCCCTATGTATGTTCAGCGATTATTTACAGTTTAGAAGCTAATCTACTAGAATAAAGAATAGAATAGAATACTCTTTATTGTACACCATACAAATTACAGAACATAAATATATAAAATTTTACAAAGGGTGACACAATGGGCGGTCTTATCGCTAAGAGCGATCTTTTAAAGACAACCTTTGGATGGATTAAAAATTAAGGAGAGACAAATATAGTAGGTAGTCTGTGGTGTACCATTTACATTATACTATTAATACATAAAGTATTTTTTTTTCTACTAGGTGATTATTAATTCCGCTGTAAGCTTAGGACAAATACATCGTAAAGAAACTAGTTAAAAATCGTACTCTTAGCGTAGGCCCAGTGTCGCTTCTATACCCAGTATTATTTCTTTTACAATATCCTTGGTCCTTTGATAAAACAAGATCCTAGTTATTAGTTTGATGTTGATACTTCTTTCAATCCATCAACTCGGTTCAGTCCACATAGGTATTTATGATAGGATTGGATTCTTTTTTACAGTTGTATAGTTACCTTCAGCGCCTTAGTGCCCGCATACTGGCGGGACACCACGTCTCCGTTGTCAGCCCACATGGTGAGGAACGCTTGTCGCAGCGAGGGAGGCAGGCCGCAGCCCGGCGTGCCCAGGCCGAGTCGGCACAGTTGGAGCTCCAGTACGTATTTCGCTATCGCTGTCTGTAGTACAAAGACTAATGAGTAATTGGCAGATTGAGGTTCAATAAATGGTAAAATAGTGGGATTCAGTTGCATCATGTTAGATTGGCCGACCCCTAGCTACATAGCTGGGAAAAGTACAGACGCCAGCAGGTCAAGCTACCCGAAACTGTCAAATTTTCCCAATCAACTTTGAACCTAATGCTTTAGCGATAAAGTTGAAAATCTATTAAAGAAACTTGACAGATTGTAGTACCTTGATGTGCTGGCGTCTGTACCATGTCAGATACCATCACCGACAACAGTGCATTTAAATGTCTTTAACTCTTCAGCTTCATTATTATAATGACTAATACTAATATTAGTATAGATTTAAAACCTATTTTCCCGTCACATACCTGCACCACATTGGTTCTGTCGAGACAGTCGATGCAGTTGACTCTGAACACGCCGTTCTGCGTACATATGAGGCCGCGGTCGTCGCGCCAACAGAACCGCATCTCTCCTATGACGTCAGCTAGCGCATTGATTAGGATGCTCACGTTTTCATAGTGCATGCCGCGGCTGCGAATAAATTAAGCTAAGTAAAAAGTATCTAATTGAGTAAAAACAGTTGAAGCAAGATATTGTCAGCAGCCAGTAAGATACGGGTAAGTAAGTACTCTAAGGCTCAATTTATATTGCCGTGGAACGGAATGGAAGCGATTTTTTTTTGTACAAAGCATAATGAACTTTATGTCAATAGAGTAAAGCACAAATTATATACAAAGTATACGCACAGGTCGCGCATCTTCTGAAGAATTATCGCGCATTCTCGGGAATTCCGACAGTAATAAGCTCGTATCTAGTTTGTACGTTAGACCCTTGACATAAAGTTCATTTTGCTATGTACAATATGGTTACGAAAACTCGATTCCATTCCGTTCCGCGGTAATGTAAATTGATCCCATGTCCACTTTTTCAAAATCTTCGGTTTATTGATTATGGTGCATACGAATGCTGGATTTATTGTTTACTAGCAATACCCTCGCTGGGTACAATAATACAGACGCCAGCACATCAAGCTACTACAATCTGTGAAAGAAGACCATTCATAATGGGTCCAAAATCGAAAGTAAAATTAATCCAATGCTAAATGTCTACCGCTTTGGTAAATGTAAATGTAAACGCAAATGCTTAGGATGATGTTCCAAACGGATTAAAAACATCCTTTTCACTTTCGATTTTGGAATCAACTTTTTATGAAACCTGAATGATCGCCTTTTTTAAATAGATTTTCAACTTTATCGCTAGAGCATTAGGTTCAAAGTTGATTGGGAAAATTTGACAGTTTCAGGTAGCTTGATGTGCTGGCGCAGTTTTTTTTTGCAAATAGTGATGAAGCAAGTTTAGTCAATAATTCTTAGCTTAATAAAAGGCATTTATTAATCCTCCTAGGATAAAAAAATGCCTTTTAGGTCTCTAAAATCTAGCCTAACGACTTTTCGCTTTGAAGGCCCATCTCACAAATTCACCATTATTTTGTAATGACTGCTTTCTCTTATAAACAAATAATCTATCTATCAATGAAATCACTCACCAATACTCATGAAAGTCAAAAGTAGCATAGATAACGTCGGGACTGTTGTACTTGAGCACATGCTCGCCGTACGCCTCCCATATGATGCGCTCCCGACCTTGCTGATCCACCAAGTTCACTATACACACATTCTTGTACATTTTCAGCTCTTCTTCAAAATGCTTCTTGAAGGCTGTGTGGGATTCTTCCTCGGCTGGTGAAAAAAAGGTTATTTCTTCAATATTGACGCTTTACGGCTTCAAATAATGGTAAAGCAAGTTCGCAATTTAGTTTCCAAAAATGTAAACACATATTTGTACTTGGGAAAATAACTTTTAATACCTACAGATAAGGTTCAGTTTTGCGTTACAATTTATATTTTATAGATTTTCAATAGTGCTAGTCATTCTATAATCGATTTAATGTGCACGAGTATAAAGTTGACTTTTGTTGAAGTGCAAATAACATCAATTGGAAACAAGGATTTGATCAATAGACAAACTTACTTCGGTCGAGGCGCGGTGGTGGTCGGAACTTGTACTCTGGTTGACTCCAAAAGATAGGCACTGAGCCGCGTACCTGTTGAGGAAAATAGACTGTTGATATTTTGAAAAGCATTTCATTACGTCATCATATTAAGAGCCATGTGCCGCTAATATTCATAACTTCCCGAGAAACTATTCATCATTCTCCTGAACGTGTCCCAATTTATTTGTGGTCGGCGCAACATGTCTTTTTCTTCCATACTTCTCTATTAGTCGTCATCTCGGTAGTCACCCCCTTTCTAACCATATCATCATTCACACAGTCCATCCATCGTTTCTTCGAACTTCTCCTACTCTATAGCCATCGACATTCATACCCAAAACTCTCATCACAACATTTTCCTCATTCCTCCATATCACATACCCATTACAACCGATTTCCACACAACTTTTCAGTTACCGGTGCCACTTTCACACTTCCTCTTATGAACACATTTCTCAAAAAAAAAAAAAAAAAGTGGAAATAATTATAGTTGTGCGACAAATAAAAGTGCCTATCGTCTGTTTAATCTCAAGAAGTAGCATCCTATATAGTTATTTTACCATGTTTTAAAGAATTTCTAAACGCTCTTAAAACTTCTTAGTATAATATCAAGGTTCATGATTTTACCGCTAAAACCTTTTAAAACCGATGTACGAAGCCCAGCCTCAGTGAATTTGCAACTTCAAAAAAGGTATAAAAGTACAGTTATCTACAAAGACTTCCTCTGCCCACTTAAACTCATCGATGCATGACATTTCACTACGTGAACGTTCGAAGTAACGGTATTACACAACCAGGTTTAATGGTAGTCATTTGTACACAAAAATTTTCGCGTTTAACTATAATTACTTACCACAATAACCAACATAAATCATAGGTTTGAGTAATGAGAAGTGATTATGCAATAATTATGAAACACACGCTTGTTTACGTTTCTATTTGGCAAACCAGTCGAAGGCTCTCATGCGGGAATTCGTTACCGCCATCTTTCGAGTTCTACCAAACCAAAGAGATTGCCGATGATACTAGTCATAAAAGTCACGGCCATTTTTAGGGTTCCGTAGCCAAATGGCAACGGAACCCTTATGGATTCGTCATGTCTGTCTGTCTGTCCGTCCGTATGTCACAGCCGCTTTTTTCCGAAACTATAAGAGCTATACTGTTGAAACTTGGTAAAATTGGAAAAATAGAAAAAAAACAATAAATTTTGGGGGTCCCCATACTTAGAACTGAAACTCAAAATTTTTTTTTCATCAAACCCATACGTGTGGGGTATCTATGGATAGGCGTCGGTGTGTATACGCATGTTTTTTTTGACAAATAAATGATCTTTATCTTTAGGTCTTCAAAAATGATATTGAGGTTTCTAATATCATTTTTTTCTAAACTGAATAGTTTGCGCGAGAGACACTTCCAAAGTGGTAAAATGTGTGTCCCCCCCCCCTGTAACTTCTAAAATAAGAGAATGATAAAACTAAAAAAAATATATGATGTACATTACCATATAAACTTCCACCGAAAATTGGTTTGAACGAGATCTAGTGAGTAGTTTTTTTTTAATACGTCATAAATCGTAACGTAACGGAACCCTTCATGGGCGAGTCCGACTCGCACTTGGCCGGTTTTTAAACTAAGGAGGCAGTTTAGGATACTGGAGACTAGGATGTGAGTGTCGTGAGATGTCGAAATTTTTAGCACCCTTCCTCGTATAACCACTAGCTACGACGCTGGCAGAAAATAGGGGGACCCACAAATCGCGGGACCCTGGGCACTTGCCCAGACTGGCCAATGGAAGAGACGGCCCTAACCTTTGTCCTTATGATAAGAGATAAAGGTTAGATCTAGGCGGCAGAGAAAGTATGTAGTACATTCTCAGAATTACATAATTGGTATAAGATCGACGTTTAATTATCTACGTACCATAATAAAGTATCTAAACTAAACTGCATTCGCGACTTATTTGCCAAAAACGTAAACAAATATAAGTTTATGGAAAAATAACTTTAATTCCTACACGATAAAGGTCAGTTTACGCTACAACTTCAAACATTTTTGAAACTTTTTCAAGAGTCCTAGTCACTCTGAAATCAACTTGTTAGTTATTTGTTTAACTTGTAATCATCATCATCTGCCTAGCCTTTTCCCAACTATGTTGGGGTCGGCTTCCAGTCTAACCGGATGCAGCTGAATACCATTTGTTTAACTTGTAATAACATCATTAAAACATAAGTTTGAATAGACCTTAGTCTACTATTTTATAATAATATGGGTTTTTAAACTACATCTTCTGAGGTGGTCTGTAGAATTATCATCATCACATCAATGCTTATAGTAGACTTGTCGGTGGTTTTGATAACCCTAAGTAGGAATGGACATTTACAGGAAAAGGCATTTTTTTAGGCATCAAATATTCCTTCTGACTGACTTACCTGAACAAACGAAGCTCGATGTATGCTGTCAGAGCATATGATGGAGACGATCTGTTCGGTTTCCACGTAGTTGGCGACCTTGCCGTCCGGCTCTATACCTCGACGATTGTACCTAAGAGAAAACAATTAATATTTTATGTTTAGCACATTTTTTTTTTGTAAATGGTTAAAAAAAGCCGTTTTACTGGCCATTAATAAATTATGTTTAAGAATTAGACAAGTTCGCAATCATTTTCAAAGTCCAGATATAACCTTGATCTGACAATAAGAGGACCATGCATATTAGTGTCTGAGATGGTCCTTTGAGGAGAGAACCACACAAGAAACTTCATTGTTCCAATAGCAGACGGCAGGCCTTAATCTCAATCTTCTGAAATGATTTTGAAGGATATTACTAATCCATTGCTTCAGATGTTCGAAAAATGTGTCTGCTCAACAACGTAAATAACGCAATGAATGTTGATGAACTGTCAAGATGAAAGCCATTACTACTGATAGTGTGTTACGCAGTTACCCCGCAGAAAGCCTAACTGTTCAATAAGCCAATGAAACCAATCATTTCGTGGATAATACTGCAAAGAAGAGGAAACCGGCATGTCCTAGAACCAAATATTCGAAGACATGTGACATCTACCAACCCGCACTGGGCCCACGTGGTAGATTACGGCCCACTCCCTCTCACAGAGATGAGGCCTGTGGGGACACAGGGACTATGGGGCCTGTGGGGAATATGTACTGCAAAAGCCGATAAAACTAAAAAGGTAAATAGGGACTACTCTACGACATCGGAGGGTTCTACAATTCAAGGATAACTTTCCAATATGTTTATTAAACATCAAGGCAAAATGATTATGGAAACTGATAGTAATTAATGGGTAATGGATCCATTTATTTTTATCTGGAGTACGTTGTTTATTTTGTACTACAGAGTTAACAGTTTGATAATTAGGTGATAACAATTCTGTGAATTTATCACTGAATCATCATATTCATCATGGTAATCAGAGCAGTGGTGGCCCAGTGGCAACGGCCGCGACTTACGAGTTGCAGGTCGTAGGTTAAAACCCAGACAGGCGCTTTACTTTGTATAAATTATTTCAACACCACAGCTCTCAAAACGGTGAAGGAAAACAACGTGAGGAAACCGGCATGTCCTAGAACCAAAAAACTCGAAGATATGTGACCTACCAACCCGCACTGGGCCCGCGTGGTGGATTATAGCCCACTCCCTCATATAGATAGAGGAAGCCTGTGTCCCAGCTGTAGGAATATTATAGGCTGATTATGCATTGTAGCGGTATCTACAACGCCACATGCGAACAACGCGTCATACTGACGTCACGCAAATCCTGCATCTCGCAAGCAGAGTTTACCGCGCAATTAGCATAGATACAATTTCCCAACATCAATCGTTGGGCAATTGCCCGCCAGACACAACACCCGTCTGGTCGGAGGATCCTCCCTTTTCTATAGAGTATGAGTGAACTTTACACCCTGTTCCTCATGCCTCTAAACTCATCATTGTAAGATGATGAATGAATACATAAGCTTGTTATCATGATAACGGAAAAAAACCACATTGAGTCCCAAAAAAGAAGTAAAGAATGTAGGATGAGCGTCAATTTATAAAAAGAAAAAAATCGAAGACAACAGACATGCTCCAAATCGCACTGGGTCTGCCGAGTGGATTAAGGCCCACTCTCTATCACAATGAGGAGGTACTCGTAGGTATTAATTCTAGTAGTAAGACCAAGTGAGCTGATTATAAATTATTTAATTATGATGTGATGTATTAGTATTTTGTTTTGTCAGAACCAAATTGGAGATAATGTCTTATACCCGTATTCACAAACATTACTATGGGGTATCACAGTGCGCGCGGACGCACAGGGTTCCAAAAACCTATTCATAGACAATATTTGAGTGGCGATTGGCACTATGAGTAGGGACTAAAAAACGGTTAACCTAATGGACAGGGTATAAAGGGTTATACCCTGTCCATTAGGTTAACCGTTTTTTGTACTTACAAAATAAAATAATTTATCATTTACTTTAAAACTTTGTGTATCTTAAAATTGCTCACCTAGTTCCAGCTTGGTATCTCGACCGCCTCGATATAAGACCCAGCGTGAAGGTTTCGTCGCAGGAGTTCGCATTGGTTAGAGACTCCGTATTCAGAGGGTTGGCGTCCGCTGGCTCCACCGCTATTTGAGACAGGTGCACGTAACCTTGGATGATTGGAAGCACCCATTGGTCGCAGCCTGGACTCTGTCGAAAATGAAAAGATTTTTTAATCAACAAAACGTGGTACCGAATGAGCGCTTTTATAATTTATAACGTGGCGTTATTATCGATTTTATCGTTATTCATAGAGAAATACTTAGGAAAAAATATTTTGTCGACAAATGTAGACATGCTGAAGCACATTTTACAACATCCCTAATCAAGTAAGATATTTCTATGTTAACAAGGGACAGAATATTATTCCGTTGTCAATATGCCATACTAAAATGTCAAGAATATCAGGAAAGGAATGTTCTATGTTCGTTTAGTCTAAACAGAGTTACGAGTATGGTTCTCGTTGAAAAATATACTATAGTCCGTTCACAGTAATGTTACTTCTGATTTTGCTTAATTGTCACAATGATCTTTATTCACACTCTAATAGGGTTGCTATTATGTTGCTGCCACTGACAAATCTGTCAAAATCATTATGATCTTTATACTTATTACAATAACGTTGATGTTAGGTTGCTGCTGTTAGAGGAAAAATAACTTTGAGCGGACTGTAACAGCCGGATTTTCGTCGTAAAGCCTCTTGCTGTCACACTCGAAGATTTATTATAGCGACAGAAGAACTTTTGAGATTATCTTAAAGCCGAGTGTCGTTTGAATTCAAGGGTCAGAGGATACTTTAGGAATTTGCTTTGGTGTGTTCGAAAGTCGATTTCAGGAATAGCCCTAGATTTGGATTTACATCTAGGTACAAATAATTATGTAACGTGGGAACAGTCCATTGATTTAAGTGGGATATCTGCCATATCCATTTTTGTTTGTTAAATGGCAGCGCAATACAAACATTAATTTAAAAAAAAAAACGACAATGGAGCAAATTAGTCAGCGCCTGACATAAAATGACGTATTTTTAGTAGCCAATTTTTTAATCACGTCTAAACTTGTCTATGGAGTATCTTAATTTGATAGGACTAAACTAATATTTTTCTTGTGTCCTTTTCTTTTAATGAAATAGAAAGAAAAAGATGCACTGAACTTAAATTTAGTTTAGTTTGTGAAAAAGGGAATCGGCGCAAATATAGTATTAGTCATAGTGTACAAACACCACTCCCAGATCGCAATATCGCACTAAATAATGCTGCACAAAATCTTCAAATAAGTCTTAAAAAACAGTAACAAAACCTCAGTTGGTTAATCTAATTTACTCGTCCAAAACGCAGTATAAAGATTAACTACTTTACACAAAATTTGCTTAACGATTGTTGCGTTTTCGAGCGATTAGGTAATTCATGGTCAAAGTAATTTTGCATTCGATATGTTTTGCTTGAGCTAAATATTTATTTTGTAGAGTTTGGGATTTGTACTACCATACTATCTACTATACTACTACTACTATACTATCTATCACGTGACATAGCTGCACGGGTACCGCTAAGTCTTGTTTGATAATATCTAGCTGTTTAAAAATTTAATAAAAGAGTCCCACGACATCGCTCGACGTCGCGCGTTTTTGCAGACGCCATGAGTACCCGGTCATTTTTCTTCTAATTTACTAAAATTAAAATTACATCTCACTAGCATCAGTTGTGGGATATTTGTATTCTTCTAGTTTAAATTAACTCTTAAAACGAATGTGGTACTTAGCTTACTTACCCCAAGCGCAATAATATCCTTCAACATATGCTTATTCCAGAAGAATCTATCATCCACATGCTTCCACCACTTAGTGATATCCACCACCGGTTTCCCAGTCCCAGCCTCAGACTCCAAAATCTTCTCAATCTCATACTGCCTCTGGAGACTGTTCGTGAGGTCCAGGGTACGGGAGTAGTAGAAACTTTCGGAGTCGTCGAATATCTTGAGCAGTTCGTCTGTCAGCCGTTTTTCAAAACGTTCGGCGAGTTTCGGATCACGTTGTTTCTTTACTGATTGTTTCACCTGTGTGTATAAAATCATGTTCACAACATTAACATAAAACTCTCGCCCGTATTCGCCTAATGAGGTAAGTAGGAGGTATATACTCGTAGTTAAGAAATACACCAAGTATTTATGTTAGTCCATAAGGGCGAGATTTATAGACCGCACCTTAGAGCGGTTTCGCACTACGTCCAATCCGAATCCGAATTCAAGATCCGAATTCAATTCGAATTGGGAATGTTCTAAATTCGGACGGACTGAGTTCGGATGTAGTGCGCACTCCCTCATACAAATAGTAATATGACTACTTCGGACCTTCATTTCTCGGATTCGTATCGGACGTAGTGCGAAACCGCTCTTAGTCGTCTGCGAATAATGTTCACATATTTTGTTTAAGCGAATGTGAACAAGCGTTTCATTCGAATATAAAAAATATTTGTATACTAATAATGTTCATATTCATAACTATGCAACGTTAAAGTGCGTTCTGTAAATCTCGTCCTAACCTAAAAATGCTTGGAATGGGAACATTTTCAGGTCAACAGTACAATGAATGGGGTTTTAGATGAATATAAGAAATATTTTTAGTATGTTCTACAGGTTACTTTTAATTATTACAGAACACAGATCCTTTTGTTGTACAGATACTTTGCCTACACAAATGTACCTACCACTAAGGGGTCAAAGGGGTCTAAGGGTTGATTTTTCAATCGCCATATAATTTTTATTCGTGGAATAAAATTGACGCCTGACAGATTGTGTATGGAAGAACTGTCAAAAATTCAAAATTATTATTTGGATAAAATTATCTGAAGTTGGAAAAATCAGCCCTTAGTTCAATAGTTACTACTCATCTTATAAAATCTCTACATTACGAGCAGATCAATGATGAAAACATACTTTATAAACGAATTGAATGATGATTATTAATGATATTATTGCTAGACCGTGCCGATTACGAGGCATAGCACATTCACGCATTATTCGGCCTTATCTAAAGGTGCGTCTTGACATAGCGAGGCATGCGCCGCATGTGAGTTTTTTTAATATGAGGCAACCGTAACATGCGTGGTTTACAATTCGAAGCACATGCCTCGTAATGTCTGGATGCGCCTTAAGACGCAGGCGCCGTACGGTGTTGCATGAACTACACAGTACATTACCTATTACTTGAAACAAAATGATCATACCATTTTCATTGAGTGGATGGTAGTCTGTGCTTCATAAAACCCACAGCTGGGTCCCGGCATCATCTATCATAGATTATCATTTAGTTGGATTATTAAATTCTTCCAAATAAAGCCTTTGGGCTGCATCCTTCCTAATATTCTTTACCTACACATGACATACCCAAAAAGCAGCCAAGTTAGAATGGGACTGGGCCAAATACGTTTGCCGCATATCGGATGCGTCAGAACGCATCCGATATGCAGCATGGGTCCCAAAAAACGTCCAACGGCATCGCGGAAAAGAGGAGAGACTGCCTATCAATTGTAGCTACTTAGGCGTAAAACCACTAAACAAGTAGAATTTAAACCTAATCGCCGTATTTTTTAGAACCAGGTTTAAACCATGGAGTCATTTTTCGAACTATAATCCGACAAAGTTCCAAGTTCTTATTAGAAAAACTGACGTTAAACCCGGGTCTAAGTTAACAATTTTGCATTAAGAACTTTACTTTCGTCGGAATAAAGTTTAAAATACGGTAACTGTCTCGCAGGTTTAGGCTGGGCCTAAAGTTAGAACTAGTTTTGTAATAAGAAGGAATAAAACCTTTTTTCGATTTGCTGGATTAATGGGACAGGCTATCGTATCGCAAATGACACATTTCGATGACCTGATTTGCCTTGCCCCCGAGAGCAAACAAGTGTCGGAAGAATAACGGTCGTCTATTTCATTTAAACTGACAAAATTTTCGGATTTTGGATTTGTGAACAGCTTTTAGAGGACTCCTATGATAACATTGATTGATGTTCGATACGGTACGGTAGCATATCGAGTGGTTGTGAATAGCTATAGCTATGCAGATCTGTTGTTGTAGTTCAAGGCAATTTCATTTGGCAATTAACCAAGCCATTGCAAAAATTGTGCAACTATATAAATAGGTGTGTGGAGACTGGTGTAATGGCTGATAAAGTGATAACTAACATGCTATGTTTCGAGTAAAAAAGGGTTTAAAAAATAAAGCTCTGTCCCGCGGCAACGCCCGCGTGTATGTCGGAAATAAAATTCTAACACCTATATACAGGGTGGCAGGGACATCGACGCGCAAACTGTAACCATGGATTCAGTACATAATACTAGACTCCATAGCGTCGAAATTTTTCGTCGGTTATAAAAAAAAAATGTTATGTTTCATATAAAAGTGCAATACCTACGCGGTCAACATGTATGGAACAGCAATATTTTTTTTTTTCAATAACCATCGAAAAATTTCGACGCTATTGGGTCTAAACTCATGTGCTGAATCCATGGTTACAGTTTGCGCGTCAATGTCCTTGCCACCCTGTATTTATATATTTTTTTATTGCTAAATGGGCCTGCAGTGCGATTCTGTAACCATTTCACCGTGAAAACTCAGGCGAAGTGAGCGTGGAGTGAACTGTCAATATTTCAAATAATGCTAGGGATTGACACTACTGACAACTCACATCAAGCTCACTTCACTTGAGTTTTCAATCAATCAATCAATCAATCAATCATTTATTTTGTTAAACATAGGTATGGTTACAGATATTATATAGTCTAAGATATGTGCACTATGTTTTGCCAATATATGGCGTACAAAATTAACATAACAAGGAATTAATAATAATAATAAGGTACAATCAATAAAGGCATGTCAATAGATTACATTATTTTAAGAAAGAAAAAGCATGTCAAATATAATGAATTAAATAAATAAGTGTAAGTGTAAATAATAAAATCATAAATGTTTGATTGGCATGTCGCAATCGTCATACTTCTGTTTATCATTAGTAAACTCAGTGATGGAGTAGTAACATCTATCTAAAAGGAATTTAAACAAAGACCTCTTAAAGGATCCCAGACACTCTTTATTTCTAATAGCTGCTGGTATACTATTAAATATTTTTGGGGCCATACCTAGCACATTTTTACCGAAAAATGCGGTTTTGTGAGGGGTAACTTGAATGGTATTTCGATAACGGCGAGAGCGCAGTTTTTCAAATAAATGAAGGTTACATCGGACAAACACCCCCATTTCATATATGTACATAGACGGTAAAGTGAGCAAACTAAGTTCCTCAAACAATGGTTTACAACTATCAATCGATTGTAATTTGGTAAACGATCGCAAGCATTTCTTCTGAGCTTTAAAAGCAATGTCTCTGTCAGTGGAGTTGCCCCAGAAAATGATTCCGTACCTAATGCTAGAAGTCACATAAGCATTATAAGCTATTTGTACTGTAATGCGGTTTACCGTTTTTGACAGTTTGTACAGAGCATACGCAAATTGACTAAGCTTCTTCGACAAAGCGTTAATATGATGTTTCCAAGTCAGATGACTATCTATGTAAAGGCCCAGAAATTTTGTGACGTCACATTCAGAGATTGCTACATTACCATATTTTATATTCAGTTTTGGTTTATTTGTTCTTTGATTAAATGTCATTATTTTAGTTTTGTTTAGATTTATTTTTAGATTATTATTAACTAACCAATTTATCACATTTTTAAGATCGTCATTTATGTCATTTTCAAGAATATTAACGTCATTACTAGAGAATAAAATAGTGCTGTCATCAGCAAATAAGACCATCTGGTGCTTAGTGACCCTAGGCATATCATTTATGTAAATGTTAAATAATGGAGGGCCAAGGATGCTACCTTGGGGAACACCATAGGCAATTTTCCTAGGACGTGACATGTATGTTCTTTTAACTTTCGAGCTCGCACATAGCCTATCAAGAGTTGTGAATTGAGTGCGATTAGAGAGATAAGATTGTAATAGGTTTAATGCAGTACCTCTAATCCCATTACGCTCTAATTTGTTTAGCAGTATACCATGATCTACATGGTCGAATGCTTTAGACATGTCCATAAACAAGGCCGCCACTGGCGTTCTAGCATCAACACTAGAAACAATTTTCTTGATGACGTCGTAAATCGCCATATTAATGGATTTACCTTTCCTGAATCCAAATTGTTCTCTGGCTATGAGATCATGCTTTTCAAAAAACGACGAAAGGCTATTGTATATCACCTTTTCTATAATTTTGGAAAAAATAGGAATAAGTGCTATCGGTCTATAATTACCCATGATACTTTTATCATCTTTTTTATGAATAGGCTTAATAACAGTAATTTTTAATTTGTCTGGGAAATGACCATATTCAATGCAAAGATTGATGATATAACTCATAGCAGGTCCTATTAATGGCGCTACATGTTTGACCACTTTTGTAATGACGCCATCATAACCATGGCTATTGGTATTATTTAAAGAGCGAATTATAGCCACTATGTCTGCTGGAACTGTAGGAGGAATAAATATGGAGCTACAATTAGTCTCGATATTTGTATAGGAAGGAGTAGAATCATTCGGTTGAATTTCGTCTATAAAATAGTCATTAAAAGCTTGTGCAATCAGTTGAGGGTTATGTATTTTATTGTCATTGATTGTTACATGTTCAGGTATATTTTCTCTAGGATAGTTAATCTTATTTTTATTGATAATGTTCCAAGTCGCTTTAGATTTATTCCGGGCCGAATTTATGTGAAAGGCATTCTGAGATTTTTTGGTCAATGTTATTATTTTCTTTAAACGAGCCGTATACTGCTTTAATAAAAGTTTATTTTTAGGAGTAGGGGCCCGCCTGCATTGCCACAACATTTCTCTTTTACGCTTACTACTGAGCCTTATTCCCTTGGAAATCCAGTTTGATTTTTTCCGCAGAGTGATTCTTACTTTCCTAAAGGGGAAACAGAGGTCATAAAAAAGCATAAATAGGTCATAGAAGCAGTTAAATGCATCCTCGGAATTGTCGTGTAGATAGACTTCACTAAAACTGAGGTTATGAAGAGAATCAATAAATTTTGATAAGTTTTCTTGGCAATAGTCGCGCTTCAGAGCATACCAATGCTTGATGGAACAAGTTTTTTTCACAGGGCATTTGATTATTTGGGCAGTATGATCAGATAGCGCAAGATCAAGTACTGTACACTTACTACCTCTGACATTATGAACGATATTGTCTATGCATTTACCACTAGCTAATCGTGTGGGCTGCTGAATTCCAATTTTTAAGTTATAGTTTAGAAGGAGAGTTTGAAAATTATTAGATGGTTTTGATTGTGTCAAAGTGTCTATATTAAAATCACCACAAATTACCACTTTCTTTACATCACCCAGGCTACACGTTCTTAAAATACCATCCAAGTTAGCAAAAAATAGTTCTAAACAGTCATTCTTAATTTTGGGTGGCCTGTAGATGCAAATCACTATTAAATTATGTATTATTAATTCTATTGCACAGCATTCAAGGATGTTAGGTATATAAAATTTACTTAAATCAATGCTTTTATACTTATGCATACGATTTATAAGGATGCAAGAACCGCCATGCCTAGTATTCCGCATTGAAAACGTAGCTAATTCATAATTGGGGATAGATAGATGGAACTGATCTCCATTCACCATATTGTGTTCAGTGATACATAATAAGTCAATGTTTTGTCCCTTGTCCCATAATTCTTCTAAATGGAGAGTAAGTAGGTCCGACTTACCAATCAAGCCATTAACATTCTGATGAAAGATATTTACGTATTTATACACGAAAACAATTGCTACTACCAGCTTTAGGCACTTTGTCCATACACATAGACAAGTCGCAGTTAATAATATTGTCATCAGGAATGTCACTAGTTTGAGTGGATTTGTCACAGGCAATAATAACAACGTCGCCAGGTATTTTACAAGTTTGAGTTGATTGGTCAGCTTTTTGGGTAGTAAGAATTCGATTTTGCTCAATATATGTCACAAATTTACTTTTGTATTCAACATGTAATATTTCTTTCAGTAAGTGCCTACAAATATGAACAGTAAGATGGCGCTGTCTTCGTGGTACAGATTGACTATATCCCATATTCACAAACAGACCACTATATTTATTGCATACGAGGCGTAGCAAACTATTCAAGGTGCGTTCATTTAAATGATTGTTGTAAGGGATTTCTGATACAATGATGTTGGCATGTTTAATACTTCTAAACCAAACACCGAGGTCAATTTGAAAATCCAGAGGATTGTTATCATTAGTACCTGACAATACAATAACATAGTCAACTTCCGTTAGAGAATCAAAGTTAAATGAATTGATTAAGACATCTGTTGTTTTTGCACCAGGTTTCCAGAAGCATAACACTTGAAATTCATTGCCCAACAGGGCTTGCAAGGTGTTTCGAATATATCGCCCTTGGTCATCACCTAAAACAATGACTTTCTTCTGTTGCACAGGTATGGCTTTGCAGGTTGACGGCGGCTTTATAGTGGATAAACATTCATGAGAAAGAGTACTCGCGCTTAATTTCGTATCATTGACAGGTCCTGGGGTCAAGGTAGCTGCGGACGCTGCAGTGCCTTCTGTCAGTATATTATTTGTCAGCATATTATTTATAGCAGGAGACGCATTGACAGAAGTATCCAAATCACATTTGTCCGTTGGTGGGGATGCTGTAACGTTTTGTGTAGGTGACGATGTTATTAGGGTTGTTCTGTTCTTGTCATGCATGGATAGCCTTTTCTTCTTTCTATTTGATAGGGTTTTAGATAAATCAGAGGAATCTATTTTTTTATACGCTTCTATAACTTTCAAACACTTAGATAATTCGTTTTTCAGGTTGCTAATTTCGTCATGTAGGTTGTCTATTTCATTGGTCGCAGTTTCAAGATTTTTTGTTAATGTCTCAACCCTATATCGTACGTCTTCACAACAGGATTTGTGAGAATTAATAGAGGTATCCGGCAAACTTAACATTGTTGAGTCAAACATCGCTGTGTTAGATATTTCGTGGAATGACATAGATCGCCTCATGCGTCGGAACGTTACATTCTGCTGATCATCATTATCCAATTATAATAATAATTGTGTTAGGTACACACCAACTCAACAATCTCTTGTGTTTTTACTAAGTCCGAAAGGTAATGCGGAGAATTGTGTGACCAGAAATTTAAAAACACAAAAAGCGCTCAGCGCAAGCTAGGACGGAACTCGAGACATCCAGCGCACAAGGTCGCCGTCGTATCCACTGCGCCAACTTGCAGATATGTAAGAGTGTTGAAATAAACGGTCTGTTTTTAGTCGTTTCTATAAATTAAACGATCGTTAGGACTGTCATTTGAATATGTAGTTAATTTTACCGCAACCGTCAGTTTTATTTTAATTCTTACAAACACATTATATTTTGTAAATAATTAATTGTTTCACTTATATTTAACGATATTACACGATCACTGCACTTGTATTATTTAAACGATATTTGTTCACCGTCTTAGATGTAAACATAGTATGTTGTGTCACTTTATTTAAAATAATCTTTTTTATACAGTACACTTTAACGTAACACTCAGATAACAATCGTACTTGTTATTTACACTGTTATAATTACATTACAAGAGATATTTGTTGATTGGATGCGATTTAAATATTTTTTAGGATAGAAGTACTCAGAGATGATGTTGCGCGAGACACTAGCGCCGCGCGAATCCAATCCAATTCACGGTGAGATTTTTACAGAATCGACCGGCAGCTCTTGACCTCCTATATTTTCGTCATCAGACTCGTTCCCACACCCCGTAGCAATACTCTCAGGTGATGCGCTTACCAACAAACAGCATTTTATTTTTATTTATACCAATAAGTAGATAATACAAAATTCTTTGAATAATTACATGTTTTCCTCTATTTTATCACAATACATAAGTAAATAATTATAATAAGTATTGGCTGATTTAATATTACATATTTTCCTGATTTTGCACGTGCACAATGACATTCAGATAATAGTTCTTTGCCTACATTTTGCAATGAGTTTATTACTAATGCTATAAAATACCAAAACTTCGATCAATAATAGTACTAGATTCCCGATAAGCGCTTCAAAAACGGCCCGAAAAATAAGACCACAAATACTTTTGTGGTCTTATTTTTCGGGCTGCTATACAAAACCTGTTTGCCTTGGTCTCACCAAGACCAAGACAAATTGGTTTTGTATAGCTTGACGTGTAGCCGTGTGTACCTATGAAGTTCTTCTTTTAAAAAATGTGCAACATTCGATTATCGACTTTCAGTTGTTTTTGTTTATTCAGCTTATACAAGAAGGATGGATACTTCGAAAATTCGAGTTATTTTTTAATACGAGTTCCGACGCGGAACTAACGAGGCAGAAACAGCTCGTTTGGAGAGGGGACTGTAAACGCACCGTGCGATTTTGGTTTAAACGCTTTCATGATGGAAACTTTGATTTGAAGAACGAACCACGTGGAAGACCGCCCATACAGGTGAATAACAATGAATTGAAAGAGATGGTGGAAGCCGATCCGAGCCAAACTACCCAGGAATTAGCGGCATGGTTTAACGTTACCTTACCAACAATATTGACTCATTTGCGTCAAATCAATAAAATAAAAACATATGAGAAATGGGTGCCTCATGATTTGACTGATCTGCAGAAAGAAACGCGTGTTGAAACTTGTGTTGCCTTGTTGAATCGATACAGAAATGAAGGAATATTGGATCGAATTGTGACATGTGATAAAAAGTGGATTCTTTACGATAACCGTAAGCGAAAAATGCAATGGCTGACCCCAGGTCAAACACCGCAACAGTGTCCTAAAGCAAAGCTTACCAATAAAAAGGCAATGGTAACTGTTTGGTTTGGTGGTCTCAGCATGGTGTTATTCACTATAGCTTTCTCCGATCTGGTCAAGCAATAACGGCAGATGTCTACTGTGCCGAACTCCGAACAATGATAGCTAAACTAGCAGTGAAACAGTCCCAACTCATGAATTGATCTTCACCATTATTGCTCCATGATAACGCGAGACCTCATACAGTCATACAGCACGAGAAACCGTTTTAACTCTACAGGAACTGCAATTAGAAACCATTCGCCACCCTTCGTATTCGCCAGACCTTGCTCCAAGGGACTACCATTTTTTTCGTGATTTGGACAATTTTCTATGTGATAAAAAGTTTTCTTCTCAGGAGGCAGTACAAAATGCTTTCACACAGTTTGTTGAATCTAGATCATGAGAGTTCTATCGCAAAGGCATAAATGACCTTCCTATTAGATGGCTAACTGGGGGGGTGCTGGGGCCGGTGTATCCGGGGGAAAGACGTGCTTTTCGGCCAAAGAAGTTGTCGCGGCAATTCAAAGGATGAAGAGGGGTAAGTCTCCAGGGTACCAGGGTATGACGGTCTCAGCATCGAGCATTACAGGCATGCAGGTGTACATCTGCTGCGTGTACTGGCTATGTTTTTTACACTGTGTATCGGTCACTCATACTTGCCGGAATCGCTGATGAAAACCTTGGTTGTACCCATTCTTAAGAACAGGACAGGGGATGTGTCAGATGTAGCAAATTATCGGCCCATCTCACTTGCTACAACAGCAGCGAAGATACTTGACAGTTTGCTTAATCAGAGTCTCAGTGGGTACTTATATTTACATGACGCACAATTTCATGGCGGGACTATCCACTGAGAGCGCTATCTTGTGCATTAAGCATACTGTCGGGTATTACACGGAGAGAAAGACGCCGATATATACCTGTTTCCTCGATTTGTCAAAAGCTTTTGACAGTGGCCTATGACATACTGTGGCGAAAGCTAGAGGAAACAGGTATGCCAACGGAAATTCTTAGGTTCTGGTATAGAAACCAAACTAACCAGGTGAGATGGGTGGATACACTATCTGACGAATATAGGTTGGAATGCGGTGTGAGGCAGGGTGGCCTGACATCTACCGGCCTTTTCAGCCTTTATGTGAACCAGTTGATAGAGGAGCTCAGCAGGACGCATGTCGGATGCTACATTGACGAACATGTGTCAACAACATAAGCTATGCTGATGACATGGTCCTGCTGGCCCCCTCGGTCAACGCCTTGAGGACATTGGTTAAGATTTGTGAACGCTACGCTTCCGAGCATGGTCTGAGATACAACTCACAGAAAAGTGAGGTACTCATTTTTAAGGCAGGAAAACAGACGCCTAGTACAGTGCCCCCGATCATGGTTGATGGAACGGCGTTAAAAATTGTGAAACACTTTAAATATCTGGGTCATCTGGTCACGGAGGACTTAAAAGATGACCCAGATATAGAAAGAGAACACAGGGCGTTGGCGGTTAGGAGCAATATGGTGGCCCGTAGGTTCGCTCGATGTACTAAGGAAGTAAAGATTACACTTTTTAGGGCATATTGTCAATCTTTTTACACGAGCAGCCTGTGGGTTCGGTATACGCAACGGGCCTACAACGTCCTGCGTATTCAATACAATAATGCGTTCAGAATGCTGTTGGGGTTGCCGCGGCACTGCAGTGCGTCGCAAATGTTCGCAGATGTGCGAGTTGACGGTTTCCACGCTGTAATGCGTAAGAAAGTGGCGTCATCATTACAAAGACTGCGCAGTAGCACCAACAGCATTTTGCAAATGATTGCGTCCCGTTATGACTGTCCCATACAGGCACACTGGGTGGGAATAGTAACGGGAAAATTGTAATGTTTATGTTTTGTTTTAGTTCACTTCATATTAGATTCCTACTAACATATTAAGAAAATTGTTACTAACACTTATATGGATTCTGTCCGAAATAAATGGAATTATTATTATTATATTATTAAATAAATCTATACAGAGTGATCCTAATAGGTATTATACAGACAGAAAATGAAGTAAATCTATTTATCAATATAATTTTCAGCAGATAATGCCAATTTAATTTTTCCTTTGCCTAGTAGGCATTTCTGATGCACAACTATGTATGTTATACTGGATAAATTTTTAACCATGAATTCAGCACATGATTGTGAATCCACCTGTGTTGATTTTTTTTTTTTGATAACCAACGATATATTTATATTCAGTCTAGAATCATAATTATGCTGAATTCATGGTTACAGTTTGCGCACTGGTTAAAAATGTATCCTGTATAATAAATAATACGGGCTGGTGTCAGCAACTCCACGTCAATGTGCATATTTTGCGTATGGCTATATTATATAATAATGCAGCTTTGAACATACCTGGGTAGCAGCTTGCTGTGTAGTCGTCTTGATAGTGTTACTGACGTTCTTCACAGCCCCAACAGTTTTATTCAGGAATGCTGAGTTCTCAAACAGTCTAGCTCCCATCTTCTTATTCAAAGACTTATTTGAACTTGCCACAGCACTCATTGATCCGTGTTTTGTACAAGGACACAGATCTATTTCTTGATTCACAGGTCCCATATTCAAAAAGCATACTGATTTGATTTTATAAATTGAATGGTGGAAATAAATTGTACCCACAGGTGCACTCTCTTTTATTATCATTAGACGTGGTTCGAATATATTGGTGTGCTCTACCTTGCCTATTATCCCATCAGTGATGCCTAGGCACTCTATGTCTTCAATATCAGAGAGATCCCATGCTAAAACAAAGGATTACAATCAGAATATATGAGTCATTTTAAATCGGTTATTTATCATGAATATCACTTGTTATACAAGAATTAATACTTTATAACGTTAAGTTAATTACTCTGCATTATATTTTTAAGAAAAATGAGGTCAAATATCATTGCAGTTGCCAAAAATTTAAAGATTTTTAATATTCACCTGATCGGACTGAAAAGGCTCCCGTTATCCTGTTCCACCATAAACTTGATTCATTTCTAACGAATATGTAAAACGACTCTGATCTAAATAATTCCATTTTGGCTTGATTTATTACACGTTCAATACGTTTCGATTTAATTTCATCGTGTTTATTATTGTTGTATTTTGCACTGATTTGACGTTTCCTAAAAGGGGAAGGGGCAGAAACTAAAATAATATTAGAAAGTTGGCATCATCTCTTTATGGTACGGTCCACTTACGTTAATTGAAAATTAACACATTTTGTAACAAAAATAGTTTTTGCTATAGAATATACTCTTATTTAATTACTTAGAGCTAATTAATAATATATGGGCATAGCAAATTAATTAAAATTAATAAGCTGAACAATGATCATAGAGGCAGAGGGAAGCGAACCTTTGCCGCGCTTGACAGACACTTCACTACGTCATGTTGGTATTCCTGTCAAATGTTCAAACTTCCGGTTTGCGAAAACGCTGCATTTTGTTGAGTTTTTAGCTAAACTTGAAGCTATTACGCCATTTCTGCTACAAAATGGATTGGCAATTGACGTGTAGAGTGTGTCTAGAAACCGGGGACATGGTTTCCCTCTTTGATTGGGACGAAAATAACGAACAACTTGGCGACAAGTACACCTACTGCTGCGGCGTGGAGGTATGTAAAAATTACCACATCAAAATGGTTGCGATGGCCACCCTATTTGATTTTTTACTACAATAATGTTGCTATATTGGTTTATTTGTAGCGGATTTTGGATTTTTTGCTGACATCCCAGAAGTTAAAAATGTTGATGTTATTATTTGACTCGAAAGTAATTAAAATAAGAAATGGTGTTTTACATTTTAGGTGTCGAAAAATGATAGTTTGCCAACGCTAATATGCTTGAATTGCGTTGATCGGCTAACTTACGCCTATCAGTTCAAGCAACAGTGTTTAACTTCCAACGATACACTGAAAGAATGTTTGGAGGAATTCAAGAAGAGTTCGGAAGCTGTATCGGGAGGAGGCAGCTCGTCCAAAGGTTAGAATTCATTAGATGGCTTGTATATATTCGGTGTGGCCATTATTTTCCCGCCAAAATATATCTGCAGCGTCTGACAGATGCTGTATTTGTGTTACAAATTAATTCCCACAATCAGAAAATAATTTGGACCTCAAAAAAACATTTCCAACCAAAACTGAAAACTATTGTCATAATCATCAAGCATTCTTTATCACTTCATAACCACAAATCATTGTTTTTAATCAACAGCAACAGACACAGAAACCATCACTATCAAACAAGAGAATGGTCTGCTGCTGCAGTATGAATTGCCAGTGGAACATGACCCTCAGGGTCAATGGACCCGCACATTGGTCAAGACTCCAAGCAGTGCGGTTGTTACTAAAGCTCCGGGACCAAGAAAGAGAGGACGGCCTCGGAAATATCCTAATGAACAGGGACAGATTGGTATGTAAACTATTTTGATTTTTGTGAGGGGAAAGTCTAAACAATATTAAAAAAACTATGATCGGAAATCACAAAGAGCAATGGTGGCCCAGTGGTAACGGCCCCAACTTACGAGTGGTAGGTCATGGGTTCGAACCCAGGCAGGTCTTTACTTTGTATAAATCATTTCATTGCCACTGCTCTCAAATAATGAAGGAAAACATCGAGCGGAAATTGGCAGTTTTTTAGTGGGGGATGACATCGAAAAATAAAAATAATTTTAATTGAATATAGGTTTTTTTTCATGCCAATACAGTTGCGTGAACGAAGATGCAAGAAAATTGGTTCAGCCGTTTGAAAATTATCAGCTCTTTTCTAGTTGATGAATTGTGACCATCTTTCACAGTTCTAATTGAGTCGAAATTTAGCATTTCGTTACTTCAATG
Source organism: Apamea sordens (assembly GCA_945859715.1). Classification (NCBI taxonomy): domain Eukaryota; kingdom Metazoa; phylum Arthropoda; class Insecta; order Lepidoptera; family Noctuidae; genus Apamea; species Apamea sordens. The sequence continues at coordinate 5,676,349 of OX244006.1, read as the reverse complement.
CTATTAGAACATAGTAGTACCTTGAACTCCTGCTGCAGTATCACCTGGAATTTGCAGGATACCCAACTCCCTTAACTTACAGCAGAGGTATCGTGTTTGGGCTCTCTGGAATGCTCTCAATAGGTTATAGATAGATGGTGACCATGGGGTGATGTTGGAGTAGGAAAGAGAAATGGGATGGCTGGACAAAATGATCCCCACGGCCAATAACAACCAAACAAAGGTCATGAGATAGGCATTTTAATAAAGAGAAATAAATACTATGGCGGTTCTTTTCAAATTGCTATGTGAAAAAAGTGTGTTGACAGAAACATGTAACAGTTTGATCAACAAATTAATTGATCAATTATTCCAATTTGTAGCATTATTTAAAGCTACAAATGCTAAAACCGCAACGAGTAAGCTGCGGGACACAGCTATCACTAAAAACACTACTACATAGGCCTGTCCTGCATGAAATATTAATTACTTCCCTATAATTACCACCCTTATCAATTTTCTTTTCTAACATTCTTCTACCTTTTAGAACTGTCCCCATACCAACGCAAGAAACCCAAAAACCAGGAGAAGGAACCGGAAGCCTTGACCACACTCCTTGCAGCCGGTTCACTGGACCTGAAGCAAGAGCCAATAGATGAGGAGGAGGATGCGTTTGGTCACGATGGTGAGGGTCATCAGTATAACATTGGTAATGTCTTTTCTTTTATTTTATGGTGTTTTTACATTGGGCGTATTTTATGACGGGATTATATGCGCTAAACGTAGTTGTCATTATATTTCGCGAAAGTGATTGAGCGCCGCCCGCATGCGGTTATAACAGCAACTGCAATGAGAGGTGCGGTCAACCGCATGCGGATTGCGTGTGAGACGAAACACTACAGCTAGGGGTTTGCTAGTCTATTGTATTGAAATAATATTACCACAGTTTACTGGTATGACCACTAAATTGGTTTTGATATGGTTTTCCATTATATTATAATGCCGCATTGTCGTTGTTGTAAATACGCCTAATGTCGAAATGCCTATTGAGACAACTATTATTTAGTTACATTGCTTTTAAGACTGATCTTATAAGTAATCTAACTAGATAGTAGAGTCTTTTATATTTTCTTTTATTCAAGTCATTTAACAGGTCCTTTTCATTTTTATTTTTCCTTACTACATTTTTTATTTCTAACTTTCTCACCCTTGTTCCATGATGTTAGTTACTGATGGTAATACAATAAATAAAACATAACTATCTTATGTTTTCAGAATTTAGTGCAGATGATGATCCTGACTTTGAGCCTGCAGGAGAGGAACTGGAACATGAATCTGAACCTGAAATTAAGGAGATGGTATTTATTATGCGTTTTATATTTACCATATATAACTTATGCTTGTCCATAAGAATCTTTTCAAATATCTTCTCATTTATTCAAATTAGGCTGTTAATGAGCACATTGCCAATTTTTTTTTTCAAAATTCAAAAGACAGCCCCAAAACTCTCAGTCTTCACCACTTCATGTGCTTTAGCTGGCAAGAAGTGGCGCAACAATCTCCCCAGCACCACAGCTGTGTTCAGTTAGGACAACTTGATTCTTGACATTACGAAACACAAAACATTAAATTAAAATATTTGCCATACTAGCTCCGCCCCGCGGTTTCACCTGCATGCGGTTTCATCGGTATAAAAAGTATCCTATGTGTTAATCCTGGTTATAAACCGTCCGTGTGCCAAATTTCATCTAAATCCGTTCAGTAGTTTTTGCGTGAAAGAGTAACAAACATCCATCATCCATACAAACTTTCACGTTTATAATGTTAGTAGGATATAGTAGGATGTCAGCTAGAACACACCAACAAAAACATAGAAAACTGTACTCAAGCAGAAATAAATAAACTAAGTATCATAGCAGGCAGGCTTTTACAAAAAAACTTGATTTCACATCTCATACTGAACTTCGAAGACTAAACAGTGTCAACTGCTGCTTAAGAAACATTGGCACTTCAAAATCAAAGACAACAACAAACATTAAAGAATATCCCATTCTATCCTACAAACAAATACAATAATCACTGCATTCAGTTGACTTTTTAATTGCTCATGGTCACAAACCACAATGTCTAAAATAATTTTGTAGTTCATAAAATAACAATAAAAAAGACTTTATTATTAATTAATTACACAAAAGTAAAGTTCTTAATTCTATTGAGTAACACTAATTAATTAATTAAGGACGCCGCGACTGGTATTGACCGGTCGAGGGGTCCTTAATTAGTAGGGCGGGGAAAAATGGAAAGTATTGGAGGAGGCCTATGCTCCTCCAGTAGTTTCCAGCCTTTTCTGGTTTTCATGAAGTTGACTTATACATTTTAGCATCCACCACCCCGCAAGCGTGGCAGGCCACGCAAGGTGCCACATGAACCGAAGTCCAAGCGCAAAACAGAAGATGGAGAAGACGTTCTTTTGAAGGAGACTATCATGGCCTTCTCAGAGCCCATTCCGGAACATATCCTGAACCCCAAGCCTAAGAAGAAGTATTCATCCAAGAAGAAGTATACTTACGAGAAAACGTGAGTATGTTGCAGAGATAGTTAGATAGAAGTTTCCATGCTCTTGAGGGAAGTATGGATATTCTCTAGGATACTGGCAATCTTGAGCTCCACGATCCAGTTACTGGGTAACAGGATACCCTTTGGCTTACCAAGGGGTATCATGTTACCCAGTAACTGTAGTCAGAAGCCCAAGTCTGACAACCAGTCTTAACTGGTTGTCAGACGGGCTTCTGACTACCTATTACGACTGTCAAAAGATCTATGAATGACAGCCGGAACCAACAGCTTAAAGTGGTTTCTGAGACACAGAGGGGTCAGTCAGAAGCCCAAAAGTCTGACAACCAGTCTTACCCACGCGGGTATTGTGTTATCCAGTGACTGGGTTGTGGAGTTCAAATAAGCAGTCGCTCCATGTGAAGTATTCAGCTGCATACGGTCAGACTGGAAGCCGACCCTAGCATAGTTAGGAAAAGGCTAGGCAGATTGATTTTGTATTGTTATATCATATTTATTTTACTATTTTGCAGACACACGTGCGAGACTTGTGGCGCTTCATTCACGTCTAACGCGTCGTTACAGGCGCATATTCGACGACATTTAGGAATCAAACCATTTGTTTGCAGGTATGTAAAACTGCTGTACTAAATACAAACTCGATTTCATGTAAAATCATACAGTAATTCATCGAGAAAGCAAATAAAAAAAGAAGGGCCATCATTTTGCTGTAGAAATAGATGAATTATGGTCCATTATGACATTTGGTCATAATTTTTGAGACATATTTATAAGGATATCAATTTTAAAAGCAGATAAAAATAATTTGCCCTCATGCTCAAATAGTATAGTGTTTTTCCCGCGGCGATTTTTTTTTTGCGCACTGAATTTTCCACGCTCTGCTTAGTGTTTTGTTGACGCGCTGGGATGAGCTCTGTTGGATTCTCAATGCTCGGCTCAACACCGAGAGTTGAAAATCCGGCGTGCGATAAAATCCATCCGCGATATTTTTATGTAATTATGAAACTTATTTCCTATTAGCATTTCAGTAAATCATTATTGTTCATATAATTTAAACTAACATTGTTCACTTTCATGTATTTTACGAGATATGGGTGCGGGTGGGGTCTCTTTGTATTTGGATTCATGTTTAATATACTATATATTTTTTTACCTAAATTATATATTACACCTGCGCCCATGTTTTATCGGCCGTTTCAGCACACGCTGTTTCAAGTTACAATAAAATATTCTACACAAATAATATAAATAAATACTTCAGAAATATATTACATTTATGTAAGAACGCACCCGCACCCGCAACCGCTCTCGTTTTTATTACTATTTTTTTTTTTAATGTTTATGGTTTTTTTCATCCATGGAGTCGTGTTGTAGATTCCATACTGAACTGATTGAATAATTTCCCAATTGCCAATGCATATACATAGGCAGCAAAGCTATTTTATTATTCCGAATTTCACTTTCTGCATTGCCTTCGTGTGCTTGCACCAGGTGGCTTGTAATTCTCGCTCAATTGGTGTAACATACCCGTGAGTTGTTTGGTACACTTTGATTAGTGATTAGTGTGATTAACATGTAAAGTTACGATTGGAGATATTTACGAAAGAAAAAGAAAATATTTGACCCAAGTCAACAAGCTTAACGTTTTTTTTTTGTTGTTAAAAAACCATACGCACAAATACACGTCTAAAGTGTATTTATCAAAGAATTAATTTAAAAAATCTAGCTGCACGTCTGTTTCCAACGCAAGTAAACAATGGCGTGGCGTGTCAGCAATTTTGTACAAAAAAATCATACAGTAAATTCTCCACTCAAAATCTGTTACGTATACAATCCGACTGACCCGCTGCATTTTGTACGCAGCGTTTGCGGGTACGCGTGCGTTCTGAACATGGAGTTGCGTCGTCACATGATGCGACACACGGGCGTGCGGCCGTACAAGTGTCGAGTGTGCGACCGACGGTTCGGGGACTTCGGCAGTCGGCAGAAACATGAGAGGCGAGTCAAAGAGACAGAACGAGTTTTTTGGCTGCAGTCTAAAGGAGGTTGTTGGGCATCTGTAAATGTAGGCGGGTTCTTTTTGTGTTGGGGAAATGTGGACGGGACTGTTATCTGGGATTTTGGTGTAAGTGTGGTGTGTTTTGTAAGGATATTCAGATTAAGTTATATCTGTTTCTGCGTTAATGTTGGCACAAATTTTTCCTGTATACAGTACTTTAGGCTTCTTTTCGTTCGGTTCCCATGAATTCATTGACTTTGAGTTGAGCCTAAGACAGTGTGCTTACACTTTATTATCATACTAGTTGCGTCCCGCGGTTTCACCCGCATTAGTTTCGATCCCGTGGGAATATCGGGATAAAAAGTATCCTATATGTCAATCTTGATTATAAACCATCTGTGTGCCAAATTTCATCCAAATCCGTTCAGTAGTTTTTGCGTGAAAGAGTAACAAACATCCATCCATCCATATAAACTTTCACGTTTACAATATTAGTAGGATTTAATCTTTTCGGAAACACTTCCACTTTATTTTCCTTCACAAACAAACCTCACGAACAGTCCCAAACATATTTCACCATCACCAACTAGAAATAAAACAAAACAAACTTGAAACAGCGTGTGCAGTTCTGCGGATAAAACGGCCGACTAATACATGAAAGGTAAACAACACGGTAGAAACACCATTTTCTACACAAACGTTGTAAGTCCTACAATCCAATAATAATATGATAGCGTCTGCGGTTTCGCGTGTGTGATGCGGGAGGCGTTGAAACGTCACATGCAACGTCATACCGGAGAGCGGCCGTACAAGTGCCGGATCTGCGACCGACGGTTCGGAGATTATGGGACTCGGCAGAAGCATGAAAGGTATGCTATTTTGGGCTTTGTTACTTAAGAAATAAGGTGCAGATGTGATAACAAGTCGTCAGTTATTACTGGGCTGTGGTGTTTTTATTAAGAAAATGTGTCTGTCTTCTTCGGAAAAGGTAGGACAACGAGATTTGTAATATTTAGCATTTCTGAATGAACATGTTTTACATTAGTAAGCATAGTATCTTTATACTGCCGTGATATAACTTGAGCAACGAATGTACTTTGTAATTGACGACGAATTTAGTTGTACCCATTTTTTTTTGGGTTAACAAATCGATTCGATTTTTTTAAGGTTTCAATTAAATAAAAAAAGTCTTCAACATAACCACTCAATAGTGGGTAGTCCAATAAAATTGTAATCAACTGTTATTAATTATTCTTTATGTTAAACAGATTGCATATGGGAGTTCGTCCGTACCAGTGTTCGTTGTGCGGCAAGTCGTTCACATACTCCTATGTATTAGCCAACCATATGCTGACTCACACTGGGGAGAAGAAGTATTCGTAAGTATCACAGACATAACTAAGATTCCGACTAGCCTTGTGGTTTATATGACCAGACCAAATCCCAGACCAGACCAGCACCCGAATTGCGTAACACACGATCAATCGGAATCGGTTTCATTTTGACAGTTCAACAACATTCATTGCGTTATTTACGTGTTGAGCAGACAAATTTTTTGAACTTATGAAGCAATGGATTAGCAATATCCTTCAAAATTATTCAGATTGGAGATTGATAGTGTGTTGCGCAATAAGGGTGCTGATTAAACTTCAGTTTAACCATACGTTCTTCGAGGTTTTTTACTGCAGTTGTTATATAACTTTACCCTGCTTTCATTACTAAACCAATAATTTTTCGTGCCGATACGAGGGAAATACGGCCTTTACAAACGAAGTAGCTAATTATACTAATCACATTCATCTAACCGACTCCTTTTTCTACTACAGTTGCACCCCCTGCAACAAGAAATTCACCAAAGCCCACCATCTGAAGTACCACAACAAGGTGCACCACAAAGAAGTTTACATCAAACAACAACTAGAACTCGAGGCTAAGAAGATGCGCCAACAGATCAATGTGACCGGTTTGTCCGGCGTCATATCCGGACAGATCGTGGACGGGACGCTGCAGCTGATCCATGCGGCATCTGAAGGTGAGATTATGACATACGGCAAGATAAAAACTTAAGTAATTTTCAAACACTTCTACGGAAAAATGGGAGATCATGGTAGCTTTCCAAAAAAAAGTTTGCTCTTCGGGAATCATCGCTTATCGTCAGAAATACGAACGTGCGATGATGAGATCTACTATAGAGCTGTTACAACCATGGCAGCACTTACCTATTTTGTATTACACTGTTTACAATATTTTAAATTAACAACTCATGCAATTCCTAAAAACTTTCAAAGCTTTTGAGTGATAAATTTAACCTATAGACTGCTTGGTTTTTTATCAATTGCCGTGCCTCCAGCGACTCATAAATGGAAAAATAGGGTCGTGCACTGAAATTAAAACAAGAAACGAACAGGAAATCGAATCGTGTAAATACGTCCGAGTCTGCACATGCACGAACACCTTTCATCACCACTGTTCTTAAAACGGTGAGGGATAATATCGTGAGGAAACCGGCATGTCCCAGAATCAAAAATTCGAAGACATGTGACATCAACCAACCCGCACTGGGCCCACGTGATGGACTTCGGTCCACTCCCTCTCACAGAGAGGAGGCCTGTGCCCAAGCTGTGGGAACATTATAGCCTGATTATGTTGTATATGCTTCGGTAATTCGCATACTTTTCTTTGGAAAACCATAGACTAATTGATTATGTGAAAAACTACCCCACAAGTACCTTTTTTATTTCAAACTAGCTGACCCCGGCGTACGTCGTACTGCCATATTTTTTTTTTCTTTTAATTTTCTTCTATAATACAAATCTTGTCCTGACAATTAACAAACACAAAAAAAAAGAATTATCCAATTTGATGCAAGCCATCGGAAGTTTGCGCGTACATACATTTTGGTGTATATAGATGTTATGATTTTAACTCAATAACTGTTGTTGTTAGATGGAGGTGAAGAAGCACAGATGCAAGTAGTGGAAGAAGCCGAAGAAGGCGATGATTCGGAGAAGGAGACCGACCGCGCTGTCGCCGGCATGCAAGGAGTAAGTTTCAAAAAGTCATTAACCGTCTTATTACGAAACGAGTCCTAACTTTAGGCCCAGCCTAAACCTACGAGACAGTTACCGTATTTTAAACTTTATTACAACGAATGTAAAGTTCATAATGCAAAATTGACAACTCAGACTCGGCTTTAACATCAGTTTTTCTAGAACTTTAACTTGTAGGATTATAGTTCGAAATTTAAAAATGGCTCGATGGTTTAAACCTGACTCTAAAGATAATACTTGTTTTGTGATAAGGCCGTAAGAAAATAAAGCTATGTCAAGTACAGTACAGCCTTATTCAAACTTTATAACGTCTTGGAACACTCGGCGAGTCGCTGCGCAGTAACACAATCACCTGTCAGCGGGGGAGAGGGGGGAGGTACTGCGCAGAGAGTAGCGCACTTCAGAGCCGCTATACAATATGTAACAAAAACCCTGTTGTTCCTTGTAGGAGCGTATATATATACCTATAGGCTTACCATTAATGAAGATATAATTTTAAAAAAAACAAGTGGTGGCCGAACATTGTCCATAATCACATAGTTTTTAAATTCGATACATTGCTACAAAATGTTTTTAACATCTGAACTTACAAGTACTAATCGATCTAGCCTACGGTCGTTAAAAATAAGCCGCCGCGACTCAAAGGAGCCGCGAGTCCTTTGATTCGCGGCGGCTAGACAGTTTGGCGCCAAAAACACAAAGCAGGCCGCCTGCGCCGCGGCGCAGGCGGCCTGCTTTGTGTCGCGCCGCCGCATTTGATGACACGTGCGTGGTGCACCCTTTGTACGACCGCCACTTGCCGATTCTTCCCCTCACTGCCCCTCAGTCGCCTGCGCAACTTACTTCCGGACGGATGTATCGTTAAACTCAGTTGACAACATTAGAAAAAGAACCAAATTATTGTGATTTTGAGAGTGAATTCTGTGTGTGCGTTTTCTTCAAAATATTTTAATTTATGTTGATGTGCCTCGGAAGATGCGACTGCAATTAATAACGCAGATGTAAATAGGCTGTACCAAGAACGTTTCGCAACTCCAAGGAACATAACATTGCCGTCGACGATGGCTTTCCAACGTCTTCACAAACGAACGTTCAACACCGGGTCTGTGCACGGTCGTCGAGACCAACATCGTATTGACGCAGGAAGACCGAGGACTCGAGACCATGAAATTAAGGAAGAAATCCTCGAGATGTTTGAAAAAGACCCTACGGAAGTACGCGTTCTGTGGGTAAATAAATTCGTTTTTAAAGTGTATTGTAATTATCAATCGTGCAAACTTGATAAGCCAACTTTTTGAAAAAGTCAAACTAACGTTCCCAAAGTGTTATCTTATCAGTTAAACAGCTGAGTGATGTGAACGTCACGTAACGAGTTCATGACCTTAGTGCAGAATGGTAGTGTGCGGCGCGGCAAGCGTCGACAAAGGAACAGCTGCGCGCCGGCGGCGCCTTTATTAAAAAGCAAGTTGCTACCTATTTCTCTTTGCAGAGGTGAGCAATCAGTGTTACTTTTCAAATATTAATTTAAAAATATTTATTTTGATTTTTTTTTCTTGAATATTTTCTTAATTGACTTACGTAATTACCATCGGGTATCGATTCTGAAAACACCCCTACTTGGAACAACAGGGTTTTTGTTACATATTGTATAGTTTGAATCGGACTGTACCTACTCGGTCACTGATAAGGCGTATACTCACTTATTAGAACTCAATACATGTAGCAAACATGTATTGTCTTCATCAATTAGGACTGATTTTTCCAACGCCAGATAATTTTATAAGAAGAATAGCTTTGAATTTTTGACAGTTTTTCCATACCAAATCTGTTAGACGTCAATTTTATTATACAAATAAAAATTATCTGTTGATTGAAAAATCAGCCCTAAAACATACAAGTTAACATTAAAATACCCTTAACGAAGCCGAGGCTCACTTGTTCTTCCCGTTACAGTGTTTTTTTTTTGTACTGCGCCATACCTGGGTACCTTTAGTTTACTGAGATGCACAGAATAAATGATTGCTTCGTGAAGGATCTTGTTACACCCTGTATTATCGGGTAGTTTCCTGTACTTATTAAACATTTGACGAATAATTTCTAACATTGTTAATATTTGTTACAGGTCGTATTAGACGCAGAGTTTTGCATGGACGATGACGTTAAAACAGAGTGAGTTACATATAAGCCTCGAAAATATCAAAAGGTTGATGACAGTTATAATGTAGTGTTACAGAAAACAGTGTAGGATAGAAAATGTATGGTTATACCCTGTCCATTGGGTAAACAGTTTTTTGACAGATGGGAACTAGTGATTGCAGCAACACACAATACCTATACATTGATTGATACACGTACGGTATTATAATGTCTGTAACAAGCGATAAATATGATTTATTTTATTACGCAATTTAAAGTTAGCTTTTACGTAATCTCGAATATGTACGATCTAAGACAGCTGTCAAAAAACGCTTAACCTAACGGACAGGGTATAGTTAAAGAAAATATAATATAAAATAAATGATAGAAAATATAATAACTGTGCACTTTGTAAACACTTGAGAGAATTAATAAGAATGTATATTATAATAATGTATAGACTGGTTTTAATGTAATTCTCTAATAATATTTAAATGAGTTTGTAGCTAGAATATGAGTTTATTATTAAGACACTCACATTCTAAAAATAATTGAGTTAATTATCGTGATTTATATTTTAGCATTGTTTTTTGATGTGGTATACTTTAGAAGAAGAAAAATAGTTGAATGATGATTTCTAGCAGAGGTATAGATTAAAATATGTTGAACTGATCGCTAGGCCGTTTGGTTTTAAATGATTGTGATGAAAGTAGGTATTGAAATATTGTGGCTTTCTGTAGAATAGTGTATCCTCATGGGTAAATTGATGTTATTTCGGCACATACATTTTTAAACTGACCATTCAAAGCAATATTAATATTATAGACTCAATTTAAAACTGAAATCTGACTCAATTTGAGATAGTGTAACGACAGGTGGTGTAGGCATGCAGTGCCAAATTAAATTAGCTAGCGAAACTCCGCAAACATGAAGGGTATCGAAATCTAAACATGATACTTAAAACGAAAAAGAAAATAATTTAATGATTTTTTATGAGGTCATTAGTGTTCTCCCTTGAAATGTCAGTTTTTATTTTAAAATATTTGTTTTATTTGTCGTCGCAAGTCTACAGACGTGGTACCTATCGATATCTAAACACGATAAAGCACGCCCACGTCAGATTTTTCGTAGCACCGATAAAATCGGGCCGATTTTTCCTCCGATTCTTATGACTGATTTTGTGACCGATTCAACGTACGCTTCCGTCACTTTGTCTGTGGCTCAACGTAAGGACGTTGTGCCGCAGACAAACTCACTGAAAGTCGGCCGCATGCACTTGCTAGGGAAGGCTCTAGCAAGTGCAATCGGCCGACTTTCGGTGAGTAGTGTGCGTTAACGCATACATTTCCAAACCTTCCATTTTTCACCGATAATCGGATCGGTCGGGATACAAAGATTTTATTTCTGACCGAATTTATGTAGGACGTGTGCGTTGCACTATTGCCATTAGTACGTTCTATTTTTCTCCTACAAAAATCGGTCACCGATTATCGGACATGGGCGGGCAGCCTAAAAAAAGAAGAACAGATTTTCTCAACTCATACTTGATTCTCCATGGACTATACTATACCCATCACGTCTACAGTTTCACTAGCTAATTTAATTTGACCTTGTATATTTTACAGGTGAATGTAAAAATCTCATTTGCCTTGCTCTTCAAACCTTTAACTTAAATGTACTCATGGTAATAATATACTTCACTTAAGGTAGATGTAGTATATAATTTTTAATTAAGATTTTTAGTATAATTGTAAATAGGTAATTTTAGAAATCAATGCGGTATATTTCCTTGTTTTAAAATGTTATTGTCTGGGTATTATTATTAGAAAATAATAGGGAAACATGGAAGAAACAGATATATGTCGCCGACCCCAAATAAATTGGGATATCATCATCCATCTACAGCCCGACTTCACTCACTGCGAAGCATAGACCTCTCTTTTTATGTAATCTTACCACGTGCAAACCGCGTACGGTTGTCAAGCAAGTATTTTGACAGTTCAAATCACTATTCTATTGTATTTTTTTCTATGGCAATGGTGCCGATGTCGACAATTCTGCCAATTTCAGATGTGATATGAGAATACGTGCGGAAAAAGCAAAAAAATAAAAAAAATAATTAGTTCATCATTATTACCTAAAACTTTGAATTTGCCAATATGGCGTTAATTTCGCGCGGTGTCGTTTATTGTGTCATGGAGAATACGTTATTGGCAGATTGTGAGCTAAGAGATTGACGTGTTTTCGAAGTAAGGATTCATTAAAATTGCTCAAAAATTTTACGCTATAATGGACAAATTAATAGCATAACATCATTATCCCAATTTATTTGGTGTCGGTGCAACATGTCCTCTTCATCCATAATTCTCCATTAGTCGTTGCACGATGAAGTTATATAAACTTACTTCGATCTTTTAGCGACGAAATATAATATTATTAGCTGTAACTTATGTGTTAAGTCAGCACCAGAAGCTATGCAATGTGACATGGTTAGGCCTTTGCAATTGGATACAATTGAAATATGTTCAAAACATAATATTATGTTAATGTTATTACCGATACGTTCGAAGAGGATGTTGTCTAGAATTATGAATAAAAATCATGGAACATGAATGCATTTTTTATTTTACTTTGCCATCATCATCATCTAATCTGCGTTCGCCATTAATCTGCCAAACATGTAAACAAATATGAGTTATTGGAAAAATAACTTTAATTTCAACACAATAAAGTTCAGTTTACACTATAACTTCAAATATTTTTTAAGACTTTAAATAATGTTTGTCACTCTGAAATCAACTTAATAACTAATGAAATAAAGTTGATATTTGTTTAAATTGAAATAACATAATTTGGAAACGTAAATTTGAATAGACCTAACCTAGCCTTTCCCCAACTACTACTACATACACACACACACACACTACTGCTATACTTTGCCATATACCTTGATAATTTATACGAAAATAGAACCAACTTTTATTTTTAAAAGGTGCGCTTCCCTGGTGCGCAGGGTGTGGGGCGGCTCCAACAGTGTCTTAAGCATGATTGCGAGTCGCCTAGACTGTGTGTACGTGTGTTAACGTCATCATCGTCTTTGAGTTTGGGAGAATTACAAGTTGTAGGTCGTGAGTTCGAACCCAGGCAGGCGCTTTACTTTGCGTAAATATTTTCATCACCACTGCCCTTAAAACGGTGAAGGAAAACATCGTGAGGAAACCGGCATGTCCTAGAACGAAAAATTCGAAGACATCTACTAAGTGTACCAACCCGCACCAGGCCCGCGTGCGCCCACAGGCTGCATGAGTAAAAAGCAGTACAGTAGGCTCGAAAGAGCGTGATTTTAACAGGAAGTGAGTGAGTGAAGTGAGTGACAAGGCCTTCCGCTCCCGCCTCCAGCGGGGTAATTGCGTAACACACGCTTTGATAACGCCACGCCTTGTTCCTATGAAAAAGGGTCTTGTTGACAGACGGACCACGAAGTGATCTTATAAGGTTCCGTTTTTCTTTTTGAGGTACAGAACCCTAAAAACGCAAACTAGGTATTCATTTTTTTTCTAAGCCAATAGGTATGCTAATAAAACTTTTATTGGCCAATTAAAAATTAATCAACTGAAAATATCTCATTTGTAGGTAATGAAACTTGTAATTTTGTATTTAAATATAGTCTTGTCTTGGAAAATGCACTCCATTCCTTGCTAAAAAGCTTTGACATAAACAAAAAAATCGTCGAGTGCTGGCGCGGGAAATGTGGAAAAATAAAGTACTAATGAAAACGACACGACGGGCTCAAGAGGGGACGTTTTTATCTGCTCCGTGTTTGTGGGTTACATCAACTTGGGGCTTTTTACATGATCTTCTTTAAAAGAAATTGAGTATTGTGATGAAAATGGAGTTGATGTGGTGAGTATGGTGGTACCCGATAGTATCGTACCGGGCGTGTTAAAATGTAATGATTCCTGCGACCGAAGAGCAGTTATGATTATGACGCAGTGGTAACAGTCGATCGATTCTGTAAAAATCTCACCGTGAAAACTCAAGTGAAGTGAGCTTGATGTGAATTGTCAGTAGTGCCAATCCCTAGCATTATTTGGAATGACAGCTCACTCCACGCTCATTTCACCTAAGTTTTCACGGTGAGATGCTTACAGAATCGCAGTGCTGACCCGAGTTACGAGCTGTAGGTCGTCGGTCCGAACCCAGACCGGCGCTTTACTTTGTGTAAATTATTTCATCACCACTGCTCTCAAAACGGCGAAGGAAAACATAGTGAGGAAACCGGCATGTTCTAGAACCAAAATATCGAAGATATGTGACATCTACCAACCCGCACCGGGCCCGCGTGGTTGATTATGGCTCACTCCCTCTCACAGAGAGGAGGCCTGTGTCCCAGCACGAACATTATAGGCTGACTATGCCTTTTTTTTTTTTTTTTTTTGAGGATGGGAAATCATCAAATGACCCCTCCCGCTCTGGGTGGAGCAGAAGGGAGTGTCAGACTTTTACTGACTAAAACCCACCCGTGTTCCTTCCTTAGCCCTTTATGTTCCAGGGCAGCGGTAAACCCTTTCGGATGACTATGCCTGCGTCCGATATTCTGTTTGAATTAAAAGTAGAAAAGAATCTTAGTGCGGTGCGGTTTTAATCGCCTTTTTAGGGTTCCGCAGTTCACGTCTCGGAACCCTTATAGTTTCGTCATGTCCGTCCGTCCGTCCTCGGCTTACCTTCCAAACTGGCACTTCATTTTGTCATCGATAGTATGAAGCCCAGCGTACTTGTTTATTATAGGTCAGTGAGTATCCATCAATACTGATGGATACTAGAGTTCTGCTAATACTAGCAGAACTCTTCTAACTCAGGCTCTCTAAGTAAAAATGTAAACACGCACGATTGGCGCGAAACTTCGACTTTAGATATCAAAAAACTACATTATCACTACTTATTTAACATGAATAATGGATGAATTCGTCAAATAATTAAATCATGTATTATTCATTGCCCCTGTGGTGGAGTTTGGATTTTCGAAATCCCCAATTTTTATGTTTTTTAGCCTCGACCACCACTGTCATCAAAATGGCGATTATCGCATTTACAAACTTAAATTTAATAAAGGTAAATTAATAAACTTGCGCGCTAAATATGGAAGATTGAATGGCGATAACATATGAGTTTTTTATCCAACTCTCTTAATTAACGCACATTCATAAGATTTGATGGGTAGCATAATCAATATTTACATTATCATTAAGGGTGTCGTATGTCGTCATTTCAAGGTCCAATGGGACCCCTTACTGAGCCAGCGGAGGTTCGTGTGTTCGGGTCCATTCGGGGGCGCTACCGAACTATACGGTTAAATTCCTCTACTGAGACAAACTCAGAGGGAGTTTGTTTCGGCCTTTCTTCTCAGAGATAGTCCTAGGAAACGCCGCGCTCATCAAAGCAATAATAATATCAATTCGATCCAGCCTGTCCCTTTGCTGCCCTCTCCCAGCGACGCTCTAAGCCGAGGTTCGTACCCCACAGGGGGTACCCTTAGCGTGCTGTCGCTTAACTTCTAATTAGTTTTAAGCCCTGGGTGGAGGATTTAAGTTTTCTTCTTAAGGCAACCACAGGATAGTCCGGTTAAGTAGTCACGACCTCTCAAGGTCAACTACGAGATGACATACAACGTGGCGCTACAATGGCGACATTAATTTAATACACGGGTAGGGCTAGTGGCCAGTAATCATAAAAATTATAACAACATAAAAAAAATCGTAACTTATAAACTTCCACCTGGGCCGCGCGCCGTCATAGGGCTCTCTCTCTTTCCTTCAATTCGCCTTCTCTGTGCTCGTTAATTGTTTTAATTACATTAATGCGATGTTATGATCCGTGACCCCGGCAAATGACCACCTTTTTTTTTTTTTTTGGGTGCGAAATCGTCTAATGACCCCTCCCGCTCTGGGCGGAGCGGAAGGGAGTGTCAGACTTTTACTGACTAAAATCCACCCGTGTTCCTTCAGTTGCCTGTGCCAAGGGCCACGGTACCTCTTTCGAATAACCCGCAGCCCTGGCGGCATCGGCCCTAGAGGGCCCCGTCAGTTCGTGCTGACATCTCTTTGAGGCGCGCGTGGAACACAACGCGCCGTCGACCCGGGCCTGGTCCTTACCGGGCGGCGAGCTGCCCATTGCTCGCCGCCCGCTGGCAAGCCCGCGACTACGGTGGCCGGGAGTCGGCTATTGACTCCCGTCCAGGGCGTCTCCTCCGGCTAGGGGCGTGAGGGCGCAGCGATTGCCTCTCCCTCACGCGCTCCGCCTCCTCCTTTGCGAGCATTACTGCTTTGCAGAAGGAGGTGACGTCCTCCCATTCACTCTCGCTCCGTACCATGGCCTGGACCAGGGCCGGACGCGAGAGATCGCTGCCGCCGATCGCCGCCACGAGGACACGGCGGTGCCCCGCCCAAGCCGGGCAGACCTCCACCGTATGCTCCACCGTGTCCTCCGGGCGATCCACACAGTGGTGACACCCTGGCGTTTCCTCCCGCTTTATCCTGAACAGGAACCTCCCGAAACAACCGTGTCCGGTGAGGACCTGCGTCAGGCGGAAGGTGAGGGGGCAAATGACCCCTGCGCTACAGGTCTTTAAGTCAGGTTGCTCTAAGATGCTATTCTATAAAAATTTTAATAAATAAATCAATATTAATGTTTAATTAAATTAAAATATATTCATAAAACTACAACGCAAAACCGTATACGTGTGTTAAATTAATGTCGCCATTAAAGCGCCACGCTGTATATTAAAAAAAAAAAAAAAATTCGCTCTTGTTGCTGCCATTACATGATCAAGCAAAACCTCTGTTCAATTATATTTAAATAATATTAAATCAGTGTGATTATACAGTCTGCCTTTTTTACAGAATTTTGTTACAGAATGAAAAAAAAAAACAAAATTAATAAATATAAGCATTTAATAAGTAGTATCACAGCCAAGATCTACTTAAAATCTCTTGGATTTCCAACAGACTCTTTCCTTTTGTCTCAGGTACAAATACGACACTGAAGAAGAACGCAAAAGCGCAAGCGCCAGAAAATATCCAGAAGACAACGCTAGGTCCCCACGCCGGTAAAATGTAGCCGAATGCGGTTGATATTCCGAAACCGAATACCCAGCCGATGGTTACCGTGAAGGTACCACCGAAACCTCTGCAGGTGTCCGTGAACATCTCGCCGATAAATGTGTTGGGGATGATGCCTAAACCTGGAGAAGAAAGAAATAAAACACATTACATTTTTCTAGCTGACCAGCAAGAAAGGTCCTGATTAAGATAAAGTATGTAGTTAAAGAGCTGTTCCAGAAAAAGAAAATGAGGTTGTCCATGCCAGTACTGGGAACCTACTCTCTAAGTCCGTCACTGAAGATACGGCCCTTTGGAAACTAGTTCGATACGATATACGACTTTTCGGACGGGAGTAACGGGAGTAAGGACTCTCTAACCGTGTTCTCATTAATTCTAAGTTCGGGTCCCAAACAAATCTTATGTCCGTAGGAGACACGGACTAGAAAACGCCTGTAAATATAGCCAAAACTACGGTTTTGAGCGTAAAATTATTGGTTCCGGTTAGAAGGGTGTGGGGGCTGGTGTAATTACAGGCACATTAAACATTAACTTCGTCTGTAGGGTCGACAACGCGCGATGGCTCTGGTATCGCAGATACCCATTGATAGCTGGTTGTGACAACATACGCCACCTCAATCAATCAAATCAGCCTATTGCAGTCCCATGCTGAATATACGAGCTCACCTGCTCATTCGCAATTCATTATCAATATATTAAAAAAAACCTACCACCAAAATAAGACATGCAGAACATCATAAGTGATACTAGTGAAAGCCACTGTAAGTTGTCAGCGATTGGGTAACCATTGTTGTACAAGAAGAAGTACGTTCCAAGAGCAGCCTGAAAAATAATAATAAAAATATGAGGGAAAGCAAAACTACAACAAACAATTAAGGTCGGTATGCCAAGATCTAGTCGGTGTTGGATGATGAATACAGTCCTGCGGTTCCTCGCAAAGGTCAGTGATTGTAGAGGCATCAAAAGAAGATGAAGAAGATCTATAGGCATAATCATTACATAATCAGCCTATAATGTTCTTACTGCTTGGACACAGGCCTCCTCTCTGTGAGAGGGAGTGGGCCACAATCTACCACGCAGGCCCAGTGCGGATGGACTAGGACATGCCGGTTTCCGCACGATATTTTCCTTCACCGTTTTGAGAGTAGTGGTGATTAAATTAAATACACAAAGTAAAGTGCCTGGCTGGGTTCGAACTCACAACCTACAACTCTTTAGTTGGGGCGGATACCATTGGGCCACCACTGCTCCCCCAGATCTATAGCGCCATGGCATAAATATCCAATCTTACTTTGTTCATCTTGGAAAACAAACTTAAGAACGCCAATGGATGAGTATATTTTTCAATATACGAGTTCCCCTCCATGATCAGCCTATAAAATTCCCACTGCTGTGACACAGCCTCCTCTCTGTGGGAAATCCACCACGTGGATCCAGAGTGCAGCAGTGCGATTCTGTAACCATCTCACCGTGAAAACTTAGGTGAAGTGAGCGTGGAGTGAGGTGTCATTTCAACTAATGCTAGGGATTAACACTATTGACAGCTCACTCTAAGCTCACTTCACCCAACTTTTCACGGTGAGTTTTTTACAGAATTGATCGGCTGGTTGTTAAATGAACAAATCATATTTTTTTGGTTCTATTGGTTGGTTGGTCTCCCGTTTATAAAGCCAAACAAAATAAAGATCTTACCAAACTCAATGAACAAGCTGCTGTCGAGAACAGCAACAGAGATTTCCTTCCAGTTCTATCAACAAGCACAGGCGCAATAGTTGCCGCGGCCATTTGTGTGACACCAATAATAATAGTGGATATATGCGACTCCAAATTCGATCCCGTCATGTCGAAAATTATCGTGACGAAGGAAATCACAGCTATAATTCCACTCGACTGCTGCATAATGTTTAATACTATTATTATAAATGCAGCTCTTCTGTTCGACCTAATCGTATACATTTCCGTCAATTGGGCCATATTTGATTTCGGTTTTTCATTGGCTTTAGCTACTATTTCGTCTATGTCGTCTTGTCTGCCAAGTGAAGCAAGATTTTCCATCGCTTCTTCTTTTTTGCCTGAAATAATATATTTTTTATAATACCTAATTTATTACAGTATAAGCACTCAAAAGAATAAAGTAATATTACCCTTCATAACTTGATAAACAGCAGTTTCAGTTACGAAGATAAATACTAACACAATATATAGACCGCAAATAGCCGCTCCTAGCCAGCACACTGCTGCGTAAGATATAAACGGCCCTACTGAATACACTATCAACGTTCCCAAAGTGTTAGAGAATCCTGTTAGAGTTAACAGTGTGCCTCGAATTCTTGTTGATCTGAAAGAAGAAAGAAGAACATTAATAATGTTGCTGCTATTGCGTTAAATCCTGAGTTTGATCCTCAGGTCGGGCTGATTTAGGATTTGCTCAGTGGTACCCTGAAGTCTAGGTTTGTGTCCCGCTAGTGGATTGTCCCCTATTAAGGTGGAACTATACCTGCGCACATGCATACTAACAGTGCGGTTCGCGTTCACTTAAGAACATAATATGGACTTGTTTCGAAGTAGTGTCTGCCTACAAGTAGTCAGAAACGGAAGGAGTGATTTTATGTATGTATAGGTATGTATGTATTGTAAATGTATGGGTACTCACGCAAACTCTCCAATGTAGACAAGATTTGTAACAAATATGACTCCGTTGCCTACTCCAACCAGAACACGGCCTGCAAATATCATTGCCATATGATTGGCAAAGGCCATCAGAACGTAGGACAACATGATAACGCCTCCCCCAAGATATAGGCAAGGTTTTCTGCCTATCACGTTACAGAGATATCCTGAGATGTAGGGACCTGAAAGATAAAGTTATTTTCTTTGACTTTTAATAAATGTGTTGATTTAGGAACTTTTCCTGATCTCATGAAGTGTAGTAAAGTCATACCATTATTTAAATCAGGTAATAAGAATGAAGTTGGCAATTTCAGGCCTATTTCTATCTTACTTGCATTTAGTAGAGTAATTTAAATAGCCTCCTCCATAATGAGCAATATGGCTTTACAAAAGGTCGTTTAACTACATATGCGGGTGTTGCTCTGCTGAAATACATATTTGACGCATGGGAGAAATCGCAAAATGCTATTGTTGGTAGTTTTCTGTCTCTCCAAAGCCTTTGATTGCGTGCACCATGACACGCTTTTGCGTAAGTTACGTCATTACGGAGTCCAAAACGAAGCTCTCAACGTAATAATTTCTTATTTACATAATGTTATCTTCTGGGCTACCAGTTCAGTTAGGTGTTCCGCAAGGCTAGAAAGAGAAAGAAAGAAAAAGCATTTATTTGCGGCAAACGTGCGGTGACGTTGTACGTTTGCAGATGATACCTCTCTTATTTTTAAAATAGACAGGAATAGACAAGATTTTGACGACGTAAACAGTGCACTCTCAATCAATAGTTACAGATTGATTTACGTCAAATAATCTAGTTCTCAATGCCAAGAAAATGAAATGTGTAAAGTTTGCTTTACCGAATGTTAGGAATCTAGGACCCAGCATCGTCTTAGATAAAGAGGTGCTTGAAACTGTAGGCCCGGCATTTTTTCTAGGACTAACAGTAGATGCCAAACTTCAGTGGGGACCTTATAAATCAAGTCTAGCAAGAAGGCTCAGTTTGGCTGCCTACGCCGTCAGGAAAGTAAGACAATACACAGACGTTGATACAGCTCGTTTAGTCTATTTTAGTTATTTTCACAGCGTTATGTCCTACGGTATTCTGCTGTGGGGCAAAGCCGCTGATATACGAAATATATTCGTCCTTCAAAAACGAGCTGTTCGAGCAATTTACCAGCTAGGTGCCAGAGTTCCTCTAAGAGATTTTTTAAAGATATTGGTATTCTCACGTTTGCATCACAATTCATCTTCACCAACATCTATATATATAAAATTCAAAGTCCTGACTGACTGACTGACTGACTGACTGACTGACTGATAGATCAACGCACAGCCTAAACCGCTGGTCCTAGAGACATGAAATTTGGAGGGTGTGTTCTTCGTGAAGAGTAGGCATCCACTAAGAAAGGATTTTTAGAAATTCCACCCCTAAGAGGGTGAAAAGGGGGGAATTCGTTTGTATGAAAAATCTTATTCCTTGAGTTAATAAACTTGAAACTTGGCACGAATACTTATCTAAATAAATTATGAAGATTGTCAGTTTTTTTTTCTTCTAAACTACCCCCTAATAAGGGATTGGGGGGTTTCAAAGTTTGTATGGAAGAATTTTAGCGCGCAGTCCGATTTACTCGAAACTCATTATTTATACCTAATAGTGAAAATAAAGAATAATGTATATCAGGGTTTTTTGAAAATCTACCCCTAACGGGCTGAAATGGGGTAGTCAATTTTTCAGGGGAGGATTTTACTGCATGGCTTGATTAACTCAAAAATTTGTATAAATAATGTTTGAGTCAAGTTATGAATACATCCCAAACGATTTTTTTTAAATCCCACCCCTGTGGGGGTGAAAAGCGGGGATACAGTTTATATGAAAAATCTTCTTCATTAGGTTAATAAACTTGAAACTTTTCAAGAATACTCGCTTAACACGCGAGTACACGCACGGGCTACATATGTAGCCCAGGGTATTGTTTTTGTTCATTACTTCACGAAATCGTGTGATTTAACTTTGAGCCTCTAGCTAATCTCCGATTGGTTGTTGCTCGACGCGTTTAGTGTGGCGTGAGCGCTCGACGCTGGCGCACGTGCGAGTAATAACGATTTAAAGTTATTGGGCTACGTATGTAGCCCATGCGTGCACTGGCGGAACTTTTAAGGTGCGATTTTTTTTTTAAATTTGAGATAAATATTTATCTTTTCTTATTAATTTTGGTATTATATTTTATATTTATGAATTTTAAACTTACTTTTTGTTGATATTTTATAAACAAATCGGAAATATAGAACGCAGAATGGAAGAAAACTTGTTGAGATGGCTAGAAGAGGAGTCAGATCAGGATGATTTTATTGAAAGCGAACAGGAAGAGGATTTGAGAGAAGAAGAAAATATAATTCATTCTCCGCATGAAACTGACACCGAGCAGGAAGATGATGAAAATGATGAGATTGGCGATGAAAATGGCGGGGTTGCACGCTGTGCGTTTTGTAGCAGAATTCGCGATCGCAGCACAAGGAAAACTTGCTCAAAATGCTACAGGCGTATATGCAGTGATCACCAAATTTTAATTTGCCCTTCGTGTAACGAAAATTATTTATTTTTATTTTAAAACAAACTTAAAAAAAAATCCAAAAGTTGATTGATCTCAAAGACGTAAAAATTATGTGATTTTTTAAGAAGTCTGAAATTTTGTTAATATTTTTTAGTTTAAGAAAGAAGACATAATTTTATAATTTCATTTTACTTAATAAATGTCAATAATAACAATAAATGTGTTTTATTTTAAAATAAAACCATTGTCTTTTGTTTTATTTCGATTTTAAATGGGCTACAAGGGTAGCCCACGCGAGCACTCATGAACCTTTTTGAGGCGCGTGAACCGTAGTGTTAAGTAAGTAATATAGTTTATCATTATAAGTTTTTCAAAACTACCCCTCAAAGGGGAATATAAGGGTGTTGAATTTTGTGTGGAATAATTTGAATGCGCGGACCGATTAACTCGAAACTCAGTGTTTATACTTAAGACCAAAAATAAAGAGTAACATGTATCAGGGTTTTTCGAAAATCTACCCCTAACGGGTTGAAAAGGGGTAGTTAATTTTACAAGGGAGGATTATAATGCGTGGCTTGATTAACTCCAAAATTGGTATAAATAACCTTTGAATCAAATTATGAATAATCCCAAACGATTTTTCAAAATTCCACCCCTGTGGGGGTGAAAAGGTGGGGATACAGTTTAGATGAAACATCTTATTCATTTAGTTAATAAACTTGAAACTTAGCAAGAATATACTTGCCTAAGTATGTAATAAAGTTTATCATTATAAGTTTTTCAAAACTACCCCTCAAAGGGGGATATAGGGGTGTTAAATTTGTGTGGAAGAAAGTGAATGCGCGGTCCGAGTAACTCGAAACTCAGTATTGATACTTTTGACAAAAAATAATTAATAACAAGTTTATAAAGTTGTCGAAAATTTACCACTGACGGGACAAAAAGGGGTACCTAACTCAGTTTTTATGGGGAGGATTTGAACTTGAAACTGTATGTTACATTTTCACGCCTAAAACACTGAACTTCTGATTTGGCATAGAGATAGATGGCATCCTGGGGAAGCACATACATTTTATCCTGTTAGCACGTTCCCGTGGGATAATTTCCGACATCCACGCGGGCGAAGCCGCGGGCAGAAGCTAGTCTTATATATTAGACAAAATTTACACTTTTACACTAAAACAGTGATATTCACAGTGAACACTAGAAATAAGGACAAACTACGTGCCCCCTTTCACCGGCTTCATAAGGTTCATAACTCATTTGTTGGGCTTGGTATAACCTTTTCTAACAAGATAGGTACCCTTTTCCTTGCTAGACTTGCCTTTTAATGCGTTTAAAGCTCAAGTGAAATCCAACCTTTGTTCAAAGGCATACTATTCCATCAACGACTACTTACACGATAAGAATAGTTGGTCGCCCTAATTAACTCAAGCTTACTGACAGGTCATTGTTATTAGTATTAACTTATTTATTTATTTTACTTCGATGGTCCTAGTTTATCATTGGTGACTTCAAGTGACAGCTATGTGAACAGAACCCAGCAATACATAAATATGTAAGCTGTCACGCTCTTTATGCCTGGAGGCTTTTATTTAGGTAGTAAGTTTTTATTTACATTTTAATTTTAATTAATAATTTTTTAGCTTGAGTACGTATAGTTTTTATTATATTTTTTGTTATATTGGCGTGTTTAGTTGACATATGGCAAATAATTTAATTTTATGTTCTGTCTTGTAATGTTGATTACTTCACATAGGTACCTAGTATTGTATAAATTTTCTAACTGAAGTGGAGATTGTTGCGCCACTTTTTCTTCCCAGCGATAGCACTAGGAAGTGGTGACGGGCGGGCGTTTTTGGGGGACTATCTTTTGTAATTTTGACGTTCGAGAAGTGCTGTTTCCCAGCCTAATTTGAATAAAATAATGACTTTTGTTTTTGATTTCGGTTGTTATTGGTCAAATACCACCACAAGGTCGGGCAAAGAGGTTTTGGGTTTTTCTGTTAAGGGTTTCTCAGAAGCAGCCCGGACTCTGGATTTGTGCTCATGATCATCATCATCAGCCTACAGTAGTCCACTGCTGGACATAGCTAGTCTAATCGCACGCTGTTCACCTTGATTCTCGGCAAAGGCTCTCCCACTATTGCATGGGACTTAAACATAACT
The DNA here is from genome assembly GCA_945859715.1 of Apamea sordens. Lineage (NCBI taxonomy): Eukaryota > Metazoa > Arthropoda > Insecta > Lepidoptera > Noctuidae > Apamea > Apamea sordens. The sequence continues at coordinate 5,652,105 of OX244006.1, read as the reverse complement.
GGCCAAATGTGGGTGACCATGAATTCAGCACAAGATTTTTTTTTTTAATAACCTTGTAATAATTTCAAGATTCATGCACATGGTGAAAGGTTGCGCGTCGGTATCCCTGCCACCCAGTGTACCACTGCCCAACATCATGCCTGTAATCCTTTGGGGATTACAGGCATGATGTTATTAATCGGAACACTGGACCGTGTACTCTAAAAGTTTTTATAATGCCTTGAGAACAAGATGAAAAAGTGTCTTTCTCACAATTTTTAGAAACGAAGGAAATCTATGGCACATTCTTAGGAAATCCGATAAAGAAGCAACTTCGGAGTAAAAAAACCTCTTTAGATACTTAATCTACTAAAGCTAGATTGTAATGCAAACAAAGTTTCGTCATAAAGAATATTTTACAGTAGTCTAAGTTGTTAGTTTTCACGTTTTTATAAGTATTAAGTCATCATCTTTATCCAATTGTGTTAAGGTCGGCTTTCTCGGCTCCCAATCTTATCGGTTGCAGCCATAGATATCCGGAGATATGCCTGCCTGCATTGCGGAATCAGTATATTATAATGTACTCTGTGTGCGGAATAGTAAGGAGTACCTACTAGTGCCACCGTTTATCTCCCACCCAAATAATTACAACATTAACAAATAGTGTACTTACGGCACACACTTAAAATTTGAACACGCACACTAAGAAGAAACCAGCTATACTAAATCAATTTCTAATAGCACACATACATAGATTGGGCGGGGCATTCACTTGTAAACATTTGCTATTTGCGAACATTCAATGCACACGCATGCAATTAGGGAGTCGAAAGCGATGGTCGATATCGATAATGTTTGTCGATATTTAATTTTAGCACATTCTTGTATTATATTAAATTTGCTTAGTTTTCTTAAAAAAAAAATTATGTACCTATATAAAAATATAGTTTATTTTTACTAAAATAAAATGGGAATATTTTTTAAATATTGTACTACCTACCGGTTAAAGGGAACGCTCTCTGTTAAATGTCATGTTTTTTTTATAAAATGCCTTTCATTCATTGCATGCCTCACATTCAGGTTTGGTTTAATTCAGTTTAATTGAGTGCGGAGCGCGTATAATAGAGAGTAGGCTTGAGTCCTAGCAGTGGGAATTGTAATAATAAAAATAAGGCTCAAGTCAAGGGCTTGATTCAGAAAGCGGTATTTCTGGACACGGCCGCATTGTTAGGAGGTTCCTCTCTCTGGAGCCCTGACCGCCAGTAGCTTGGACCCTATTCCCGATACCGGTGGGCTACCTAATATTAGTTATTTTTAACAATATTAAACCATCGCAATCTTCAATATTAATCTTACTGACTTACTCGGTCATTATTATTGCGCAATATTATTTTCACTTCAGTAGCTCAAACATGTAGGTTTTGCTGCCTATAATCGGTGAGCAAAATGCGATTTTGATTTTTTTTGAGACCAAGTAACTGTTTAATATTTTTTTTTCAGAAAGCCGCCAATATCTTATTCAGCCTTGGGTTAATCATACAGTTCGAAACATTCACACTCTATCTCTTTCCCGCCATTAGAAAGAGAGAGAGACAAAGACCAGCCCTTTCGAAGTTCCAATTTTGAATTCGACCTCAAAGACAAACACGTTCGGAATTTCGTACCTACTAACAAAAGAAGTTTTGAAAAAAGATAATTAAGTATGTCTTTTAATGTAATTTATAGAATTTTTAACTTATTGTTGTATATTTGAACGAAAATAAGTATTTACTGCAAATAAAACTGATATTTAACCTGTAAATATTTATTTCTAGTTTCAATAATGTTACGTACTATCATGGGTGCTATTTCCGAACACGCCTTAATTTAAATAAAAGAGCGGGAATAAAATTTCGTGGCTGGCGTAAAGAGTTGAATAAGTAAAAAAAATATTAAAATAATCGTAAAATATGAGTGAAACTAGCGACGAGAACAGTATTTTAACACCGGAAGAGTTAAAACAACAAGTTATTAATGCAGAATTAAGTTTCCTACCTGAGAAGTCTCGCGAGAAATATCTGAAAGCATACCATGTCTTCAATGAATGGAGACTTACAAAGGCCGCATGCAGTTTTTCGGAGACGGTGTTGCTATCTTATTTTTTAGATTTATCACAGACGAGGCGATCATCTACAATGTGGACTCAATGTTGAAAGCTATTTTAAAAATAAAACATAATGTGCATATTGAAACATACGCAAAACTCGTATCTTTTATAGATAGAATGTCAGTTGGGCATAAGGCTAAAAAGTCCAAAATTTTCACGGCCCTTAACATAGAAAAAAATCTTAATGAAGCTCTGGACTGCAATTTTCTTGCCGCTAAAGTAAGTGAATCTATGTTGTTAGTTATTAATTTTTGTGTTTAGACTGTTATGTATAAAGGTAGGTACTTACTGCCTACTACTATTTTTTGGAGGCGCAATGAATCCTAGTCTAGGCTAGCAATATCGCCTCGGCTGTAATTTTCAACTTACCGCACTTATATTATATCATAATGTAATAACTACATGCCTAGCCTATTCTTTTACTCACCCGCGAAGTATCCCATAAAAGCAATGGACACGACCCAGGATGCTTCTCCATCGGTAATGACATTGTCCAAGGGTGTCTCGTCTGGATTCTGCAGTTTGGCCAGCACTGGTGCTGTCCAGCCAAGAGTGAAGCCTACTGCTAACTGGCCTATGTATACTGAAATAATTTCATTTTTTTTCTAAAGAAAATGTGATTGTAGTAGCCAACTGTTATTATTATGTACTTCTACTACCTTTTTAGAAATTTCGTATACATATAATGTATTTATATATTTATATACAATTACATTATATGTATACTTTTTTTAATTAAATTTATAATACAATTTATGTATTTATATATATTTATTTATTTTTATATTATTTTTATATTATTATATTTATTTTTATATAAATTTATATATATTTATGTATTTTTTACTCGTCCTTTTTAATCAATTTTTTTTTGGGATTTTACAGTTATTTATAAAAATATTTAAAATTACGTTGGAACTTACAGCACGCTGCTATCAAAAATTGTTTACTTAAACTGGTATTCGTTTTGGCTCCCATTGCACAATTTTCACTTTACACTACTTATTTATTTATTTTGTTAACAAAATTGTGCGGTACCTATCACTTACGATAAATTCACAACCGAGTGGTCGAATTTATCGTCGGTTTATACATTTTTAACAGTCATCCTATTATCTTAAAATACTGATAAAAATAATAAATCTTAGGTATGTACATACAAAGACGGTACGGAGACACCACGTTGACGAAAACTTAGCTTACCTTCAAATGAACAAGTATATAAAACCGTTTAACCATACCAGGATTAATAATATCTATCCCATAAAACTGGTTTCTTAGGTATTTCTAACATGAGTTTATCTATCGTTGACCTGGGTTAATAATACCCAACAAAACCGGTTTATTAGGTATTCCTAACATGAGTGTATCTATTCCATAGTGCTATTGGTTCGATATCTTGATCATGAATTTTTTGAATACTCAGCTAAGATAAGACTTAAATAAATAACTTTGTAACATCAACTATCAGATCTGCTATCAGCTATTTACATTATTAAGTAAATGGACGGTTTCTGAGTTACTCAGAAACCGTCCATTTTCTACGAGTAACTAAGTAAGTAGGTGTATTATTTTTAGGCAGAAAAAGAAATACAATAAAATAGGAAATATTTACTGTCCATCTGGACAGTAAATATTTCAAAGTAAATAAAAAAGTAAAAAGTAAAGTAAATAAAGTAAAGTACAAAGTAAATAATTTAATGTCTTTGTCTAAAGACATTAAATTATTTACTTTGTACCTATCTTAAATCTCTTTGTGTCCAGGTAATACAGTAAGCAGGTTCACTGTTTAACGGCAAGTTGAGACGACATGAGTAGCTTAAAATATTACCTACAGCTAGGTTACATAAATATATTATTTGTCAGTGAGCCCCAAACTAGTCTGTATCTTGAGGCTCGGGATACGAATTCCAGTGTGGAGACTAGAAAGGAAAAATAATTTGTGGATTCGAATTCATAAAAAGGACCGAAGATAAATATTAGTTTAGTCCTGTCAAATTAAGATACCCCATAGCAAATTTAGACGTGATTGAAAACATGGCTACTAAAAATACGTCAATTCACGTCAGGCGTCGACTAATATTTATCTTCTGTCCTTTTCCTAATGAAATAGAAAGAAAAAGATGCACTGAACTTAAATTTAGTTTAGTTTGTGAACAAGGGAATCGGCGCCATTATCTACTATCACAGGATATTATTATCTTAGAATAGCAGATACCTGTCAAATTATTATCAAAACCATTCAAAAACAATAGTGATATCAAAATATTGATAAAGAAAGGTGTTACGTAAATATATATGTATTGCTTTTTTTTTCTTCTTTTGCAACTGAGATATATTGCTTTATATACATTCAACTATTATTTTACATAGCATGTCACATAGACGTTTTTTACTCCTTTCTCACCTCCTCCTTTCTCTTTCTCTCCTCTCCTTGGAGACTTGTGGATACAAGTAGTGAGTAGTGTAGTAGTAGTGGTGTAGTAGTATTGTGAACAAGAAGGCTGGATATATATCAGTCCTACGCCACCATTCTTGGATCTGGCACTCGAAAACCCGGCAGGATCGGGTCAAGGTGTCTCTTCAATACCATCCCATCATCAGTTTGTACCTCGTAGTGGAGGAGACCGATCCGTCGTAAAATTTTGCCAAATTTCCATTTCTTATGTGGATCTGAGTAATTTCTGGCTTGCACACTGTTTCCATGAGTTAGGTTTACACCGGTACTCTGAGAACATTACATGTAAATGGGTTCTCACTTCTCTTCCACACATTAATTGATAAGCCAAGTGCGAGTTGGACTCGCCCATGAGGGATTCCGTTTTACGATTTATGACGTATTAAAAAAAACTACTTACTAGATCTCGTTCAAACCAATTTTCTGTGGAAGTTTACATGGTAATGTAGATCATATATTTTTTTAAGTTTTATCATTCTCTTATTTTAGAAGTTACAGGGGGGACACACATTTTACCACTTTGGAAGTGTCTCTCGCGCAAACTATTCAGTTTAGAAAAAAATGATATTAGAAACCTCAATATCATTTTTGAAGACCTATCCATAGATACCCCACACGTAAGGGGTTGATGAAAAAAAAAATTGAGTTTCAGTTCTAAGTATGGGGAACCCCCAAAATGTATTGTTTTTTTTTTCTATTTTTGTGTGAAAATCTTAATGCGGTTCACAGAATACATCTACTTACCAAGTTTCAACAGTATAGTTCTTATAGTTTCGGAAAAAAGTGGCTGTGACATACGGATGGACAGACAGACAGACATGACGAATCCATAAGGGTTCCGTGCCATTTGGCTACGGAACCCTAAAAAGGAAGGTAGATATTTTTCGAAATTGTCAGATAAGTTAAGGCACAGATAAACTCGGATAGCTCCACTGCATTATCTTGTCCCTTCATATACTTTTCACGTAAATCGACGCTTCCTTAGCGCAGATACGTAATAATGAATTTAAAATCCTCCCTGATTGTCTACTTAACTCTGGTTGTACTGCAAAGCCTTATTGTAACTTTCCAATTTATTCTATCCGCGTTAGAGGAGCGAAATTATCTGTGCGTCGGTATTGCCAGCTGTAAATAAAATAAAAATGTAAATGACGAGCGGGCTGGCGTGCAGTGTGGATGATTCTTCTACCCGGGCGCTGGATCTCAACGTGTAAGCTGTTTTAAAGTGCAGAATAGTTTTTATTTTGTTGTTATCGTTTAGCACTAGATTGCTACATGACTAGGGGTTTGTGGCTAAGTAATGAGAATGATAACTGACAGCCGCACGGGTCGATCGATCAGATTAAGCTACCCTTGCCACGATTGGTCCGTGGATGGGTGACCATCTTTACATAGCAAGACCCCTGTTGCTCCTGCTGTCATTCATGGCTCTTTGACAGTCGTTACGGCTCTTGAGAATCCCGAAAATCTGTCACCCAGTCTTACCAAGGGGTATCGTATTACCTAGTCTCGGTTGTGGCGGTCAGATAGGCAGTCGCTCCAAAAATTTCCCAAAAATCCTGGCATGGTATTCAGCTGCATCCGGTTAGATTGTAAATTGACCCGAACATAGATGGATTTGTAAACCCTTACATTATGTCTTTATTGTAACTAGGTATTCTAACTCAATTTTAACACACGCCATTAAGTAGTCGGACTTTTTTATTTCCCTCGCTTCATTTGCCTCACAATGAGCATAAAAAAAAAAGAATTTTCAGTATAAGTAGACACAATAAAAACTCGTCCATATTTGAAAAGTTTGGGAACCATCAAATTTTCCCCCACTCGTAATAAGCGCATTAGGGGTGGAAAAATTTAAACTCGCCGCGTCCCGAAACTTTTTGCGTTGTCTTTTTACATTAAGGACTGAAAGAAAAAAGCGTCTACTTAGAAGGGTGGCGCAACTTTTAATATCCTGTAGATATAAGAGAACAAACTAAGCTAGTACAAAACTGACCCCATCACCTTATTTCTCAGAAAATAAAGTCCATTTTAGTGTGGCACGTGGTTATATGAATAGTAAAGAGATGTTGGTTTGTTTGTAATATAAACACGGTGTTCGTGTGTGGCGCTTAGCGAATTTAAAAACTGATGGGACCAACTCGCGGGGGAGTCTTTTGTAGTTGATGGACTTTGTATCTACATACCTATGTATATAAAATGTTTAAATTTTTATATAAATTACACTAAGCATGTTAATTTAATACTTATACGATTTTATTTGTGTGTGTCAAGCAAGCGATCAGCAGTGCGATTCTGTAATCCTAATCATCTCACCGTGAAAAGTTAGGTGAAGTGAGCGTGGAGTGAGCTGTCATTCCAACTCATGCTAAGGGATTGACACTATTGACAGCTCACTCTAAACTTCGCCTCTAAGCTTCACTTCACCTAACTTGTCACGGTGAGATTTTTACAGAATCGATCGGCTGATAGTAATTAAGTAGTGGTACCACAGCCTCTTGACATTTGAAATTCCATAGACATTGCAGTGACGTTGATCCCAGAGACAATGTTGAACTGTCTCATGCGCCAGTTATTACACTACCATCATAATACAGATGTAGGTACCCTTCCTTCTTTATAGGTTGACATTTTTTTTTTCAGGATGGGTAATCATCAAATGACCCCTCCCGCTCTGGGTGGAGCAGAAGGGAGTGTCAGACTCTTACTGACTAAAACCCACCCGTGTTCCTTCCTTAGCCCTTTATGTTCCAGGGCAGCGGTAACCCTTTCGGACGATCCCGCTACCCTATAGGCTGACATTGACTCGCCTTTGAGTAAGTAGTATCTATTTATACCCTGTCCATTAGGCAAACCGGTGACAGATGGAACTAGTGATTGCAGCATCACACAATACATTGATACACGATGATACCGTGTACGGTATTATAATGTCTGTAAGAAGCCATAAATAAGATAACTCAATAAGATAAGGCAGTTTATAGGTATATATATTTATTTCAGTACGCATTTTAAAGTTAACTTTTACGTAATCTGGAATAGTTACGTTCTAAGACAGCTGTCAAAAACGGTTAGAGTTTTTATAAATATCAATTATTGTACCCTGTCCATTAGATTAATACACGACACAGCACAAGTGACAAGTAGTGAGGTAGCTGTCACTAATGTCAACGGTCAGTTACCACGATTGGCGGGAAAATGTTGAAAGTGAAGCCTGCATGAAGAGGCTGGTGTGATGATGTGCACGGGCTAACTGGTGCTGTTGTAATGATAATCAATCAGCTTAAGTACGGGGTCAACAGAGTTCTACTGACAACGGTGGTTAGGTAAGCAATGATGTAGACTACGATGATATGGGTACCTACCTAAAATATTTACTTACTCGCGATGTGAAGATTTCCAGGTGCTTACAAAAGCATGTTTAAATATAAGAGGGCACTCCTCAAAACTTACTATACAAAAACATAGATGGCGTTAGTCATCTCTTTTTATAAGAGCGTGTTACATTGTGTTCTAAATATTCCATCAAAATGTAACACGCTTTTATTTATTTCTTATTAGAGGGGCAATTCTCATAATTTTAAGACACAGTCTGATCTCAGTCTGTCAAAAAATACTTCTAATTTCCCTACAGTTTGACAAGTTTTTGACATTTGTTTGTCGCCGAGATGAGACTGCGACTAGATTTTGAACGTTTTAGATTACGAGGCCTTCAGGTTTAAATTATTTTTAACTTTTTAGTTCTTTTTATGAATAAGTAATAAAAGCTTGTTTTTTAATTGGTTTTTTTTTCTTTTAATTTTTATTCTCCATTTTGCATACATAACATCACGCTTGTAATCCGTGTAAGGTTATAGGTATAGAAAGTGGTATACATTTCGCCAGTTATGTTTAAGTCCCATTTAACCCTTTCGCGGACGGTACTCGATCGCGTGGTATATGTAGAATGACACATCAATTCTTCATACAAAATGGTTAGACGTTTATTGACGTCGAGTCGTATTTTTTCGATACATTTGGCCAATAGCGGCACTATCGTTATCTAACGTCAACGTTTATAGACGCTCAGTCATTGCCTGTACAGCAGGTCATTCTCATTGGTCTACAACGTCTATTGACGTCGAACGTCTGCAAACGTCGTGCCGTGTTTGTAGGATACTGTAATATATAATATGCACACAACGTCTACAAACGTCCAACGTACGGAAACGTTCTGTCATATTTTATTGGTTTTATATGTTATTTAGAAGGACGACGTTAAGAAACGTCAGACACACATTTACGTCGTGCCACATTCAGTGTCATATGTCTAAGGTTATATGTCACAACGTTCATAAACGTCCACCGTATGAAAACTTCATATATACTTCATATAAAAAAAATGTCATATTCAATAATGTTTATTTATATATCTGTGTTACGTAAATCAGGCATGGGAGAGATGGTAGCGCTCCATTCTTCATCGATAGTAGAAGCGCCTCTTACACTAGAAGGTAACTCAGGTTCTTCTCTTGGGCTATCTTGAGGTGAACGGTTCGTAGGCGGTAACGCAAGATCATTTTGTCCAGGACGAGTATCAGTTTCATCAGGTCAATTTGCGATGACGGCCGAAGCTAAAGAAGAAAAAGCTGGCTCAGAATGATATCTTGACGAATGGCACACAGAAGGCGTCTCGGGTACCTCTGCATGATCAACTTGAAGCGAACAGTAAACAGGAGTTATTACAGAACCATCTCCTGATAAATGGGACACAGTAGGTGTTTCAGGTACCTCTAAATGGCTAACCTGAAACGAATGGCACGGAGAAGGGGTCTCGGGAACAAGTACTTGGCCTGCATGAGGTGAATAGGAGCAGAATCATCTTTTGTAGAACGACTTTGTGAAGGAGACTTAAGCCTTGGTCTTTGCTGAACTTCCGGCAAAATATTATCGAAAGATGATGTTTCATATTTTTGGTTATCTAGACGCGAACAGCATGCATAGTTGACTCAGGTTGATCTTGAGTTAAACGATTATCGGACGGTGACTTAGGCTCAATTGCATGGCTTACATGGCTACTAGGTGAATGATGCGTAGACTCTGGAGTGCTTTTAGATAAATGGTGTAAAGACGGCGATTTGGGTGCATTCTATGGGGAGATAAACGGCGAAAATAATCTAAATCAAGGTAGTCTTGAGGTGAACGGTGAACAGGACCTAAATCAGGATCAGCTTGAAGTAACTGGTGCACAGGCGGCAACTTAGGTTCATCCTCATGGGCACCTTGAGGTGAACAGCGAAGAGGACGTAACTCAGGATTATTTTGAGATAAACGGCGCATAGAACGTGATGCAGATTCGTCCTTGCAGTCGTTTTGAAGTAAATTTGTTACAGTATATTAGATTGCCTTTTCAGTCGTTTAGCTAACTGAAATATTTCCGAGTCTGATGAATTCGCAATTTCATAATCAGATTCGTCATTGTTTTTCGTTAGTACCCACATTATTCTCTGTCTCAGATAGATTGGATAGAGAGCCTTGGCAACTAGAATGCGAGTCTTTATCATTGCTGTCGTCAAGATCTTCTGAGGCCTCTGAATCCGATTCTGAGCTCTGACTAAAAGACTCACTAAGGTTGCTGTCACTATAGGAATCTTCTTCACTGGGTTCATAATTATTATCCGAACCGTACTCTCCGTCGTCTTCAAACGGGTCCCGAGCTGTTTGATCTGATGACCGATGTACAAATATTTTCAAAGATTTTTTTTTGCGTTTATCCATCTAAACAAGCAAGAAACACATTGATTAGATCCCTAGATTATGTACATTATCTTTCTGCTAGATAAACATCTAGTTACAACGTAATTTAGGTAGGTACCGGCGTAGAAAATCAAAGGAGCTTGTAGGTACTTACATTCTGTTATTACTCATTTAAAAGTCCGTTTAAAAAATGAATTATAGCAAAATATAACTCTCTAAGGATAGTTTATATGTTTTTACATAACGTATAATAAATAAACAGTCATAATACTTACATTTTATGCAAAATCACTCTCAAAAACAACAGTAAAAGCAGCCGGTTCTCGGCGGCGCGCGCGCGCGTACCCCTAAGTTGACACTATCTGACTGAGGCAACGGGAATGTAGGGACGCGGGGGCGTATCATGGCGTCGTGCGTATTCTACGTACCACCAGCGCACGAGCAGGACGTCTTCTTTTTGAAGCACCAAAAATCATAATGTAATGTGACAGAACAATTTTGAAATGTTCATGCGTTGTGGCGGAAAGACGTAGCTAGTACAATTTTGTATTGCGAGTCAACGTGAGTAAACGGTCTGCTTAAAACAAGTAAATTAAAATAGACGTGGTAGTACGTTCTGTCACCACTCGTAGCTGTCTTGGAACGTATATACACGCCACCGCCCATGAAAGGGTTAAGGGGGGGCGAGCCTATTGCCAGGCAGAAATTTAGACTCGGGCTGCTACTGAGCTAGTCCTGATGGAGAAACCCAATAACACGTAGCCCGACCTGGGGATCGAATCCTGCACCCTAATTGCGTAACGCACAATCAATCGGAATCAGATTTTTTTTTTTTTTTTAGATAATCGATTAACAGAGATCCAAACCTAGCGTTAGTAATATCTTCTATCTATACTTATAATAAATCTGTAGAAGTGAAAATTCTGTACATTGAAAATATCAAAAAAATAATTTACAGGGGGTGTTACTAGACCGACACCGAACCCAAAAATGTGATTAAAAAAATTTTTGTCTGTCTGTCTGTCTGTCTGTCTGTCGGTCTGTCTGTCTGTCTGTCTGTCTGTTTGTTCAGGCATCACGCAAAAACTACCGGTTCGATTACGATGAAACTTGGTATAATTATTCTTTAATATCCTGGGCACCACACTGGGTACTTTTTATCCCGGAAAAGTATATACAATAAAAAACAAACTTAATTTTGCGGTTCGATCCCTATACCCGATTACCACTGTCTGTACTGTACCAACCGCAAATACTAAGTTTGTCGTAGGTTGGGTCACCCGCAGTGGAGTTCATTTTTATTCCTTTTAGTTTTTAGAGTTATTTAGGTTTATTTTTATATGAGTCGTAGGTATAGATTTTAATTTTAAAGTATAGGTATAGGTAGTATATTTGATAGTGTACGTAGTGACCGTAGGTTATTTTATAATACTGTTAGGTAGGATTAGTCATTCGTATAGATATTAGTTTTTAGGGATTTTGCTTATTTATTGAGTTTAGATTAGTTATCATCAGAAATAGGTTTATTTAGGTAGGTATTTAATTTTCTGTTATTGAGTTTTTTTTTAATTAGGTAGGTACTTAGGTAAAGATATCATATAGGTACCCTCTTAATCACCACTAATGAGACACAATTGGTTTTCTACTGTAATTAGCCACAAAGGGCCCGCGAGATAGATGGCATTCTGGGGAAGCACATACATTTTATCCTGTTAGCACGTTCCCGTGGGATAATTTCCGACATCCACGCGGGCGAAGCCGCGGGCAGAAGCTAGTACATAAATAAAAATAACATTTTGGGTATGAGTCACCTTGCAAAGAAGACGAAACCAGTTTCTCAACCGGTCATCTTCTCCACAAAGTGCCTCATGAAAGGGGAAAACACATTCTCAGTCACTGTTTTCAGAATGCTGTTGCCACTGGCCCGATTCTAGCTGCCACAGACGCTATTTTCTTTCGCACAATTTCGTGGAAGCCATCAGTACGGCTCCGCGTAAACATCTCTGACACACTACAGAACCGGGGCAGTCTCAAGAGCATTCTAAAAACATTGTTGTACTGGACGCGCAGGACATCTAGCGACCTTTTGGTGTAGCTGATCCACAGACCACCCGTGTACAGACCCTGACAATACGCTTTGAAAAGCGTGAAGTGCATGAAGCATATTGCTAATCCAGTGCTTCATAAGTTCGAATTTGTCTGCTCAACACGTAAATAACGTTCAATCATTAATGTTGTTGAACTGTCCAAATGAAACCGATTCCGATTGATCGTGTGTTACGCAATTAGGGTGCTGGACCTCATGCTCAGCCATAGCGCTTGCGACCACAAGACCCACGAGGTAGTTAATCTCCATTTAATTATTCGCTATGGGCGCTGCGTTTTCACAAATTGATAATTTTCCCTGTAAAGCGTTTTACAATTAGGGGATTGTTTAATTTTCTAAGATTGCTGACTGAATTTTTATGGCTTGTTACATTCAACCCTTTGCTTGTTAACCGGGATTAAATGTGCTTCTGAATTTGATTTGAATAATTTTCGAGTTCTATTTAAGTAATTTATGAATGATTCATTTTTTTTTAAACGTTATTGGTACTTTACTTACTTATTAATTTAATAGGGTCATATCCAATTGCATTTTGGTTGCGATTTCTGGGTTGAGTGGGCGGTCCTAGGTTCGGTTCCTAGATCGTCAGGCTGTGTTTTTGAGTACTTATGGAATTTCTCCGTAGCAGACTGGAGTAGGTTCATATCAATCCGCATCGAGAGGGATACAAACTGAGGCGACCTCTCGCTAGTTTGGCCCTCAACCCAACGGACTATTATAGTTCCAAAAGGTAAACAACTGCTCTAGTTCAAGCAAAAAGGAACTATTTTTTTATAAAATATCGTTTAGACTTTGGAGAGAATACAAAGTATGTACGTAGTTGTACATCAGATGAAATCCTGCACTGTAGGTACTAGGCTAGCAGTGTTGTAAGCAAGTAAGAGAAGTCAGCTACAAAATACTTGAACAGTTGCATTGCATCGGTTGCATTTACAGTTGCATTTTTCAGTAGGAAGTAGGTATGTAACATGACCTGCTGGTCGTAGGGGCATTTAGAGTTGTGTTTTAACATTAAAAACATGTTTTCATAACAAAATGTCAGTAAAAGTTGGAATTATGACCATCAAAATCTATGTAACCAGAAGGTTCCCAGGTTTTTTACAAATCCAATCTGTTATTTAAGGTGTATATAGGGCTCGCTGACCTTGCGCATGTGGGCGGAGCTAAACGCTCTACTCCCGAAAACGTAAAACGCGCGCGGTGGCGCGCTGAACTAAAACGACGATCAAAGAGTATGCAGAGGCACAGACCTGCCAAGCCATCGGCATCGGTCGGCTTCAATTAAAGGATTGAATGTAAAAAAAGATATTTTATGTGATTTTTTGCGGAAAAAATTTGATCTCTGTGTCATAGGCTTCTACTCCGTTCAGCTTTTAATGCCGCCCGCAGGTCGCTATTTTTGCCTACGATTCCAGAAGGGAATTGCGGATGCAAGTCTGATATATTTTGTATAGATTGATACGTATGTTACGTATATTTTAAGCATTTTTCATTTAGAAATTTCGATTTTATTTAAAATCAGAACTTAGTTCCTGCGGGGGTAAAACTTTAAAAATTATTTCGAGTATTTTCTTAGGAATCGAATAACATTTTATTTGCATACTGTAGGTAGGAGGATTTATTAAGTACATAAAAATGAGATTTTATAAAAAATGTGATCCTGTTTCACCAATTTGAATTATTATAAATCAGTAATAAACCTACCTAACTAGCACTGTACCTAAATAGCATTTTAGGGTTCCGTAGCCAATCGAACGATGTTATAGTTTCGGCAGTGACCTTGAAATAATTACCTACGGCCGTTTAGTAGATAAACCTCGTCATGGGTGTCATTTTCGTGGTTTTCGAGGGTGCTGGAGCCGATTATAAAGTCAAAATGAAAATCCAGGATGGCGGCTACAAAACTTTTCCAAATTTTCGTCATGGGTGTCATTTTCGTGGTTTTCGAGGCTGCTGAAGCCAATAGTGAGGTCAAAATGAAAATCTAAGATGGCGGGTGCGAAAATTTTCAAAATTTTCGTCATGGGTGTCATTTTCGTGGTTTTCGAGGGTGCTGGAGCCGATTATGAAGTCAAAATGAAAATCCAAGATGGCGGCTGCAAAACTTTTCAAAATATTCGTCATGGGTGTCGTTTTCGTGGTTTTCGAGGGTGCTGGAGCCGATTATAAAGTCAAAATGAAAATCTAAAATGCCGACTGCAAAAATTTTCAAAATTTTCGTCATGGGTGTCATTTTCGTGGTTTTCGAGGCTGCTGAAGCCAATAGTGAGGTCAAAATGACAATCTAAGATGGCGGATGCGAAAATTTTCAAAATATTCGTCATGGGTGTCGTTTTCGTGGTTTTCGAGGGTGCTGGAGCCAATAGTGAGGACAAAATGAAAATCCAAAATGGCGGCTGCAAAAATTTTCAAATTTTTCGTCATGGGTGTCATTTTCGTGGTTTTCGAGGCTGCTGAAGCCAATAGTGAGGTCAAAATGAAAATCTAAGATGGCGGGTGCGAAAATTTTCAAAATTTTCGTCATGGGTGTCATTTTCGTGGTTTTCGAGGATGCTGGAGCCGATTATAAAGTCAAAATGAAAATCCAGGATGGCGGCTGCAAAACTTTTCAAAATATTCGTCATGGGTGTCGTTTTCGTGGTTTTCGAGGGTGCTGGAGCCGATTATAAAGTCAAAATGAAAATCCAAGATGGCGGCTGCAAAACTTTTCAAAATATTCGTCATGGGTGTCGTTTTCGTGGTTTTCGAGGGTGCTGGAGCCAATAGTGAGGTCAAAATGAAAATCTAAAATGGCGACTGCAAAAATTTTCAAATTTTTCATCATGGGTGTCGTTTTCATGGTTTTTGAGGCTGCTGAAGCCAATAGTGAGGTCAAAATGAAAATCTAAGATGGCGGCTGCAAAACTTTTCAAAATATTCGTCATGGGTGTCGTTTTCGTGGTTTTCGAGGGTGCTGGAGCCAATAGTGAGGTCAAAATGAAAATCCAAAATGGCGGCTGCAATAAATTTGGAATTTTGCTTCATAAGTGTCGTTTTCGTGGTTTTCCAGAGTGATAAAGCCAATAGTGAGGTCAAAATAAAAATCCAAAATGGCGGCTTCAAAAATTTAGTTTTAGTTGTAACTAATTATTCAGTCATCAATTTGAGGTGTTGGTTACATATAAAACTAATTTTCCTTCTTAAATATCTAAATAAAGAACTGGATAAATAGATAATCTTTCAATAAAAGGTTATCTGTATTAAATCAATTGAATTTTAATACACAATGATACAGTATTCTTTTGTCTTAACCGTATAGGATATTGTTTTTGCAATCTATCTGTCACTCACTCACTCATGCGGTCTCGTGATAAATAACATTGTTTATTTGGCAACTCATCACACTATATTATTGTCAAATAAGTATCGTGTACCTAAAATCAAGTAATAATTAGTAAATTTTAGTTTGATCGGAATAACTTAGGTTATTCGAAGTTCCTTATGTATGAATTAAAAAAAAAAACAAATTTTTGTAGCCGCCATCTTGGATTTACATTGTGAGCAATCTATAGCAAACATATATTTTTTACAGATCTTTTAGTCAAGCCGTTAATGAGAAATATTCTTCATAAAGTGACCGTATTACGGTACTAAACGAGAGTAAGGCCCTTAACTAAATTTCTGGTCTCTGCAATGCTTAGTTTTAAAGATCTCCGTGGCCGCGCGGTTCGTCGGGTTTCAATGGCGCGGCCATGTTCAAACCCTTACAACGTTTGGGAATCTACTTTTACAAATGGTTACAAAATATTGGCATGGTTTTTTTTTTACAAAAAACGTCGTGGCCGCGCCATTGAAACGGACACGGTACGGTCCAGCACAGGAGTGTACCAGTTCAGTTTCAGTTTCGTTAAGTGTCTTTTTACACCCGTTAAATTTAATATCATGTATCTAGCGTTAAACTAACTAAAAATAAGCCCCAATTAAATAACCAGACCTCCAGAAGCATGTTGTATTGATTGACACATTAGGCCGAGTTTGAGTAGTTTTGTTTGTGGACCGCCCCCGGCGCGGCGGAACAAATGTGAGGCAAAGGAAAACAAACAGACAGACACTAGTTATGCTCACGCGGATAAAAAGCGACAGATGTGGTGTTGCCTCTTAATTAAATTGTTTTTTTTTTATCACTGCTTTATTTGTTATTAATTAGGTAAGGGTGTAAATATAGCTTTGAACATTAGTCATTCATAAGTTAGGTTAAGGTATGTCTTCATATTTAGTTAGGTACAATTAAAAATACATTACAATAATTAATACATTTCTAAATAATTCAGTGACTTTTAAGTTACGTTATTTAATTCTTGCAAACAAAGGTTCATAGAGATTGACTCAACAAAAAGTTACTTGAACCGTACCAATTATGAAATTATACAAATCCGATACAAACGGGAGCAGATTGCCGCGAAATTATTCACAAAGCACCCCAGGCACGGACTTGATGATATTGTATTAGGTGATCACATACGAATGCGATTTTAATGGATACGCCGAGAGCGCCCCTCGTAAACAGCCCACCGACCTAATCGCGCAACTGAAAAGAGCCCAATTTCCCTGCCGTACCGTTTGACGTTTACGTCGTTTCGCGCGCAAACTTGATGCAACCCCAATCTAAATTAAAATCTAAAACCTTGTAAACAAGGCAAGTGCTCACTTTTTCGGGGATTTTAACCCTCGGAATTAACGAGAGATATAAAATAAAAGGGGGCTCGTTTCCGAGTGCGCTGCGGTGGTTTGTCATTGTTTTGGATGCCCATGCTGACGTTATTTTTTATTGAGTTTTGTTTGTGATGTCTTAATTGGAGTTATTGATGGCAATTATTGATATTGGGCATCTAAAAATAAGCCAATAATTATACGGGGTAGAATTTCAATTCCTAAGTGTGAACGAACGAACGTGGAGAAACAGTTGGTAATAATGTTTTTTGGAAGTTTACCCCGCGTCCTAACTGAAAGCGACCGTCCCACGAGTACGCGATTGACGCGATCGTTTGTATGAATGATGACGTACAAACGGAACATGCATACTAAGGCTGAAGATTTTGTTTGTTTGAACGCGCTAAGCTCTGCGATTATCAGTCGGATTTGAAAAAATCTAGGACCATTAGGAGCCGAGCAAAAGAAAAAAAAACGCCAGAAAAAGCGAAAACGAAGTAATAGCCCGGGCAGGCGATGCGGATACGACGGAGTGGATCTGGGGTACAAGAAATTTCACGCGTACGTAGTCGCGGGCAGAATATACATACGTCATACTAAGGGCCGACATACACGGACTGCTCGAGCAGTTAGCGATTGATCAACATAGACAGACCGCTCTTGCAGTCATAGTCAACAGCTTGAAGCTGCCATTGATAACTGCTGGAGCAGTTGATACCAACTGCTCGTCGTCGTCGTCGTGCGAGCGGAGGTAAATGCGCGAGAGCAGTCGACAGCTCGAGCAGTCAGTGTATGCCTGGCGACTGCTTGTCGCACGACCGCCCGAAACAGTTGCAACTGCTCGAGCGGTTTTGTGTATGTACGTAGAAGACTGTAGTTCACTATGCAGTCGCAGCTTGAAGCAGTCCATCCTGACTGCTTCAAGCAGTCCCGTGTATGTCGGCCCTAAAAGAGTGTGACGATCGCTTTTGATTAGGACATGGTCATAAGGAAATGAATCGTTTACTTTAATCATAAATTAAACTCCAGAATTATTTTGTTTGTTTTATAATTATAGAGAAATAAGATTATGAAAATAAATTACCCAAAAATTTAAAGAATAAATATTTGTATAAATAATAACAGCACGATTTGGATAAGTAGGTAAGTATAAGTTACATTCCGCGTCATTCCGTTACCATACCATGAGAGGTATTTGTGGTCATGTTAGACATTTGACAAGAATTCTTATTAATTAAAGGGCAAGCAGGTGTTATTCTAGGTAAATGTGGTTCCTTGCGGCATCTTAGGGATGCTGGAGATTGTGGTCTCAGTTTTTCAATGACTTTCTGCTCGGGCACCCTACCCCGTTGTAATTCCGCTAGGTTGCTCGCTAATTCTGCTGCTGCCTCGTCGTAAAGCATCTGGCCGTGGCGAACCTGCAGACAAACGAAGGTAGTATAATGGTCAGTTCAGTCAGTCACAACTCACTATAAACTGGAAAACACTAATTTCTTAGTTCTGTATGATAGAGTCGTATTCTTCTTTCGAGAATCCGCTCAATTAAACCCCCGAACCTACGGAAGTATTCAAATACCTTGAATTTGATCAATAAAACTCTTTATTAAAAATCTAGCATCTACCTACATATATAAATAAAAATAAATCACCGAAATGTGTATACGCGCATAACTTCCGATCGACTGCACAAAACTGGATAATTCTTTTTTTTGTGTTTGTTATTGTCAGGAAAAAGTTTGTATAGAAGAAAATTTTATCCCGATATTCCCACGGGATCGAAACTTATACGGGTGAAACCGCGGGGCGCAGCTAGTTCAAAATAAAAATAAACTGAGCAGTGGTGGGCCAGTGGTAAAGGCCTCGATTTACGAGTTGTAGGTCGTGGGAGGAAACCGGCATGTCCTACTAACAAAAATTCAAAGACATGCGACATCTACTAACCCGTACTGGGCCCGCGTGGTAGATTACGGTCCACTCCCTCTCACCAAGAGGAGGCCTGTGTCCCACTCTTGGTGAGAGGGAGTGGACCGTCATCCACCATGCGGGCCCAGTGCGAGTTGGTAGATGTCACATGTCTTTGAATTTTTGGTTCTAGGACATGCCGGTTTTCTTTACGATGTTTTCCTTCACCGTTTTGAGGGCAGTGGTGATGAAATTATTTACAAAAAGTAAAGCGCTTGTCTGTAAAACGTTAACGAAATCTTTCTTATTTATCAATAATCCGGTCTTTTGCAAATATTCTAGGATTTTCGCAGATTTTTCCAAATACCTTTATTATACAAGTACGCTGGACTAAATACTCCTAAAATACAAGCTTGAGCTATGTTTCAGTGTACAACCTTTATACTAAGTTTTAATGTTATTAGATCAAGAAATTGTTGTACCTACGTTTATGAAATAAATATATTTAATTATTTATTTATTACTTATACTATATGAATTGACAGTTGTTTTTTGTGCCGATTCAAAGCGCACGAGCGTCTCAGGAACTAAAATTGACACGGCCGCAAATGGCCGTCGTTTTATTTTGGTAAGTTGGTAAGTCTCTGACGATTTAGGTCTAAATCGTGGAATAAGGCTTTTTTGTGTATTTTGTGTTTACTACGAGTTATTTATTTGGAACATTTTTACCATGAGAAACTCGCTATCAAAAATTTTAGTACCACGGACGCTTAATTTGCTTAATTAAAACACACGTTGCTGTCAGTGCCAAAATGGCGAAAATCAAATGTCTTTATTCTGTCATCGATAGTACCTATGAAGTCCACCGTACTTGTTTAGTTGTTGTTGTTTAGTTGTTGTTATGTTAGTTGGTGCGACACATATAGGTAAATCGTAAAAGCAGTTGAAAAGTTTACATTACCTCGTCTTTCAACTCAGCCCTCCTTCGTGAGACCCACTCAATCTGCTCCTGAAGCTTCTTGCACTCCTTCTCGTTGGTCAGCAGGTCAGTACGAAGACACTCCATTATCTCCCGGTACCGGCTCCTGACGTCATGGTCTATTGCATGAAGGTTCTCGATTTCGTTTTGAGTCTCCCGAATCTTGGACTTCGATAGGCGGAGGCGACCCTCCTGTGAGAATACATTTATTTATTTAACCATTTATGTACACACATATATAAACAGACATTGAAAAACAGAACAGAAAAAATAGGTACAGAGGTGATGCTTATTTCATAAGAAATTTAATATATTGAATATATTTGAAGATAGATCCTGGGATTAATATCCTCTTTATTATGCACTCCATATTAATCTATACTTATAATAAATCTGTAGAAGTGAAAATTCTGTACATTGAAAATATCAAAAAAATAATTTACAGGGGGTGTTACTAGACCGACACCGAACCCAAAATTGTGATTAAAAAATTTTTTGTCTGTCTGTCTGTCTGTCGGTCTGTCTGTCTGTCTGTCTGTCTGTCTGTTTGTTCAGGCATCACGCAAAAACTACCGGTTCGATTACGATGAAACTTGGTATAATTATTCTTTAATATCCTGGGCACCACACTGGGTACTTTTTATCCCGGAAAAGTATATACAATAAAAAACAAACTTAATTTTGCGGTTCGATCCCTATACCCGATTACCACTGTCTGTACTGTACCAACCGCAAATACTAAGTTTGTCGTAGGTTGGGTCACCCGCAGTGGAGTTCATTTTTATTCCTTTTAGTTTTTAGAGTTATTTAGGTTTATTTTTATATGAGTCGTAGGTATAGATTTTAATTTTAAAGTATAGGTAGTATATTTGATAGTGTACGTACTACGTAGTGACCGTAGGTTATTTTATAATACTGTTAGGTAGGATTAGTCATTCGTATAGATATTAGTTTTTAGGGATTTTGCTTATTTATTGAGTTTAGATTAGTTATCATCAGAAATAGGTTTATTTAGGTAGGTATTTAATTTTCTGTTATTGAGTTTTTTTTTAAATTATGTAGGTACTTAGGTAAAGATATCATATAGGTACCCTCTTAATCACCACTAATGAGACACAATTGGTTTTCTACTGTAATTAGCCACAAAGGGCCCGCGAGATAGATGGCATTCTGGGGAAGCACATACATTTTATCCTGTTAGCACGTTCCCGTGGGATAATTTCCGACATCCACGCGGGCGAAGCCGCGGGCAGAAGCTAGTAAAAAATATAAATGTAGAAATCACATAGGGTGACAAAAAGGCCGGTCTTATATAGGGTGACTGGTAATTATACACTGTCCATTAGGTTAACCGTTTTTTGACAGTTGTCTTAGAACGTAACTATTCCAGATTACGTAAAAGTTGACTTTAAAATGCGTAATAAAATAAATACATAAACTTCCTGTTATTTGTTGTTATCTTATTGATTTATCTTATTTATGGCTTCTTACTGAAATTATAATACCGTACGTGTATCAATCAATGTATTGTGTGTTGCTGCAATCACTAGTTCCATCTGTCAAAAAACGGTTTACCTAATGGATGGGTATATAAGCCATAAATAAGATAATTCAATAAGATAAGGCAGTTTACATATAATATTTATTTTATTATGCATTTAAAGTTAACTTTTACGTAATCTGGAATAGTTACGTTATAATACAACTGTCAAAAAACGGTTTACCTAATGGACAGTGTATAATTACCAGTCACCCTATATAAGACCGGCCTTTTTGTCACGCTATGTGATTTCTACATTTATATTATTTATTAAGTAATATGAAGTGCATAATAAAGAGGATATTAATCCCAGGATCTATCTTCAAGTAGAATAGTTACGTTCTAAGACAACTGTCAAAAAACTGTTAACCTAATGGACAGAGTATAGTAGCTATGTAGACAGCGAGAGAGAGAGAAAGAGCTGCGTTAGGTTTTGTATGGGACGAGTATTTTTTTTTAATGAAAACCCAAATATGTCAATGTTATTGCACCGCTTCCAGATGCAATAAGTACGGAAGTCGCATGTCAAATGTTTCAGTTTCAAAATGTAAAAAAATTCCGACTTTTCGCGGTAAAATTCTGGTTCACCCATGAAATTCATTCACCATTATAAACATCTTCTTACCTTGTCAGCAAGTTTCCTGGTCAGCACGTTGAGGTGTTCGTCCAGGGAATCCTTTTCCTCGACTTCGTACCCTTGTACCACGTTGTTGTGAGGACACAGGTGGAGGAAGACCTGGCCGGGGGTGCGCGGAGCCGAAACATAGTCTTCAGGCTCCTCCTGAACACGAAACAAATTATGTTTAAGGTACAATTTTGAGGTGACCGTAACCGCAATCCGCTAAACCGCTACGACAGACCGCAGTGAGATGATTGGTTTTCATGACACTCGACACGGTTGGCGCAGTGGCTGAGCGATCGACTGCTGCGCTGCGTGTCGTGGGTTTGATTCCCGCACGGAACAAATATTTGTATTGCCTACAGGTTGTTCCGTGTCTGGCTGTTGGTGTTACATGTTAGTTTAAATTTTTGTAAACGCACCCACGATACTTCCACGAGTAATTCCAAGTGTGGGGCAACGTATTTAAAAAAAATTGTTAGGTGTCAAGGGACACCCGGATGGAACGAAGTTCAAAGAGAGAGAGAGAGAGACAGACGGAGAAACACGCGCACGCCACACGGCTTACAACTAAGTAGGTAGGTATATCAAAAAGTGTCGTTTCAACTTTTGGTCTTAATTTTTTCCGTCTAGCCCTCTTTCGCAACGCGCGTTAAAGAACTTCGTTCAAAAAAAAAGAAACGTTTCTGCAGAAGCTATGCCATCCTTAGACGGCAGACTACCCAGGCGTTTATTACCTGAACAGAAACGGCCTGCACCTGGTGGCGGGGACCATCATGAGACACTGCTCGCTAAACAAATACTTCCACACAATAGGCCATAACCATATATAGATATAAGAGAGAAGGGCATAGCGCTCAGTTCACAGTCCATGGATTCAGCACATGATTCTAGACCCTAGCGTCGATATTTTGCGTCGTTTATCAAAAAAATTATCAGCTGTTTCATAGAAAAGTGAAATAGAATATATATGAATGGATAAAATGTATGGAACAGCAATTTTTTTCTTTAATAACCGACGAAAAACTTTAACCTGCACCCTAATTGCGTAACACACGATCAATCGGAATCGGTTTCATTTTGACAGTTCAACATGAAACTGTGAAAATGAAAGCTACTGTGTTACGCAATTACCCCGCGCGACATGGCGAACAAAATCGTGATCCGATACATTTGTCCTACCGGACAAAAGTCGCTCAATCTAGTGTGGTACGCCTGCATGCCGCTCTAATGTTACTATAATAAGCTAGATGGCGTTACTGAGACATGGGATCACAGTTTTTCTATGAAATTTCTTCGCATAGTAAGTACTACAAATCTCTTTGCCCTGAACCATTTGAGGATGCTTAAATACCCACCTTAGCCAAGGATTTCCATCTAGATCGAAGATAGACAAGTAGCAAAACAATTGCTACACCCAAACCAGCGGCGGTAACAGCACTCAGCATGTCGGACGGATATCATTATACCACGAGAGTCCCTATTTTAGATTTATTAAAACCGGCACAGCCATTTTTGCTTTTGATCTCTGACGTTACCAGATGACAGCTGTCATGGTTTGGATTTCGAATGACGTTTTTTGACTTTTTTATTTTTATGGGTAGGTTTTGAAAAGGATTTGCTAGTTTGGTCCTAGTTTTGTAAAACATAAGGATTTACCCTCTACTTAAAGGTACTTTCGATTACAATATCTAAGTATCATCTTCATCTACAGCCCGACTTCGCCCACTGCTGGGCACAGGCCTCTCTTTTCTCTTGTGCCAATCTCCACAATATCTATACCTACCTACACATAATAAAACATTTTTTTAAATTAAAGCTTCGAGGTGTGGGAACGAGTCTGATGCCGAAAATATAGTTTTTAGAATTTTTGTCCATTTGTCTGGATGTATATGCTCCGGCGCCCTAATTGCGTAACACACTATCAATCTAAATCTGAATCATTTTGAAGGATATTGCTAATCCATTGCCTCATTAGTTCGAAAAATTGTCTGCTCAACAATGTAAACAACGCAATGAATGTTGTTGAACTGTCAAAATTAAAGTCATTCCTGCTGATAGTGTTTTACGCGATTATCCCACAGATTGGCGCAAAACGGCTGACCGGATATGGATTAAATTTGGCACACAGATAGTTTATAGCCTGGCTTAATACATAGGGTACTTTAAATTCCAGTAGTTCGTACCCGTAGGATATTTTCCGTCATTATCTCGCGGCCTAAGCCTTGGGCAAAAGAAAATGTTGAATAATTTAATTAACTTAAGCACAGATAAGCTACCAGAATACCTACCCATGCCTTACTCCATAATTTTACAAAGTATCACTTTCCATCGCACCATGAGTTGAGCTGCATGAATAAAACTGACAAATACGTGCACTGACAGGACAGGTCCACCCGATCTGTGTGGTTATTTCCTCAAAAGACCATTTCAGTCGCCGATCTACATATCTTCACATGATCTGACCAAGATTATTTCCGGGCTTTAAAAGAGATTGTGTTCTTTGAATTTGTTTCGGCCTTTCTTCTCAGAGTAGTCAGTTATGAAACGCCGACCTCATCTAGTTTTTAAATATGATTGACGTGTGAAAGTGTCTGTAAAGACAGGTAAAGACGCCAGCACATCAAGCTACTACAATCCGTCTTTCTTTAATACTTTCTTTGTAGATTTCCAACTTTATAGCTGGGGCTTGGGAAAATTTGACAGTTTCGAGTAGCTTGATATGCTGGCGTCTATACAAAAATCTACTTACTGTTACTGTTAGCTTGCATCATCCCACTGCTGGGCAAATGCCTCTCCCCACGACTAATGACAAATCTACTTACAGAAATAAAACCATTTATCACTAGATCAACCAATTAGGATCCTAAATATCATTACAAGCCATGCTAATCTATGTTTAATTAAGTGGATAGCACGAGGCAGTGCTCTGAACAGGTTTCAGATCAGCGGGGTTATTGCGAAACACACTTACAATCACAATGCCTTTCATTTTGTCAGTTCAACAACATTCGTTCATTTCATGCATTCTATTTCACTTCATTCAACATTCATTGCGTTGCGTCATTAACGTTGTTGACGATTTTTTAAACATAATTTATAGCAACAAGCTTTTTCCCGCCGCCGCCGTCCGCGTGAATGTTGATTTCCCACGGAAACATATCAATGGGGTAAAAAGGTATCCTATGTGTTACCCAAGTCATGGTCTACCTGTGCGCAAAATTCCATCGAAATACGTTCAGGCGAGAAAAGGCAACAGACCTACAGATAGAGTTTCTTTCGCATTTGTAATAGATATTTGTAGTATATGCATTGACTAGCTCCTGCCCGTGTGGTGCAGTGGCTTAGCCGTGAAAAGGTAACATATAGACCACAGAGCACTTTATAATACGGATACAGACAAAGCTACTTTTTATATGCTTGAGTACGAGGCTTTTGACTACGTTGGATTTTATGTCTTTTTTATTTGCAATGTGCGTGTTGTTTGTGCAGAATAAACAATATTTCTTTCTTTCTTTTCTTTCTATAATATTAAGTATGGATTGGCAATTTCCTTCAAAATCTTCCGAATTGTGATTGAAAGTGTTTTACGCAATTAGCGTGCAGGGGCCAGACAGCGTGCGTCATCCATCACGGCTGTCGGCGACTCAGGTGGCGAGACGGGGAACGCACTGGCGAGCACGGGGACGCTATGGCGATGGAGCTGTTCTATTAAAACAGGGTATAAATCTACCGTGATTAGCTCATTAATTGGTGTACTTTGATAAATAGAAAGAAAGAAAATTATACTAAATTAGCACAGACTAAGGGCTTATTTTTCAATCGACAGATAATTTTTATTCGTGGAATAAAGTTGACGTCTGACAGATTTTGTATGGAAGAACTGTCAAAAATTCAAAATTATACCTCGTATAAAATTATCTGACGTTGGAAAAATCAGCCCTAAAAGACACACAATACACCAGATAATCAGTAAAAAAAAAATTAAAGATCTAATAAAAAGTGTAAAGTCCGATGTAAGAAATTAGCAGGAACTGGGCCAGTTCCTGCTAATGCTCCATGTTCCTGTGGGAAAAGGCCCAGTTCAGCCAAAAATGCCAGACAATTGGTGCCTGACGCTGGTTTTCAACTGGACTGGACTGGTGAGGTGACGGATGTTAATCGGCACCCTAAATACGTAACACACGATCAATCGGAATCGGTTTCATTTTGACAGTTCAACAACATTCATTGCGTTATTTACTTACGTGTTGAGCAGACAAATTTTTGGAACTTAAGAAGCAATGGATTAGCAATTTGCTTCAAAATGATTCAGATTCCGATTGATCGTGTGTTACGCAATTAGGGTGCAGTTTTATACTGCAACGTGATGTGTGTATCAAATTTTGTGTCAGATAAAAACAGTAACGAATATGCATAAATAGTGTGATATTTGATTAAATCGAGGGATTTTAAAAGGAACGAATGGTTTGCTTAGGTAAAATGGTGCGATGGAGAAAACAGTGCGATGTCTAGATTGTTATTATCAGGGCTGGATGAGCCACTTAGCAGGTCCAGCAAATGCAACAGGCCCGCGCTGGCTTAAAACGGCTCTGGTAAGAAGGTAGGTATTGAAAAGTCTTGATAGGGCCTGGGGACTGGTCTAACCTATAATATCCCCACTGCTGGGATTCAGGCCTCCTTTCGGTGAGATGGAGTGGATCGTAATCCAGCACTTAGGCCCAGTGCAGTTTTGTAGATGTCACATGTCTTCGATTTTTTGGGTCTAGGACATGCCGGTTTCCTCACGATGTTTTCCTTCACTGTTATGAGAGCAGCGGTGATGAAATAATTTACACAAAGTAAAGCGCCTGTCTGGGTTCAAACCTCCGACCTGCAACTCGTAAGTCGCTTTCATTACCACTAGGCCACCACTGCTCCGCTGGCTGCAATATAAAAGCTTACTACCTATGTGTTTTGTATACATCTTTTTAATTTAGGTTAAATTGGTTGGCAATTAGCCATCTAAGTTAATAGTTTTTCGTAATTTTTAAGCTAACTATCTTCCCTTACATAAGTCTACTTTCTTTTATTTTCTTAAGTTCGGAAGATAACTCATTATATACATAATTACTGTACGTACTGCTACTTAAATTCCTACCGATTACCCTTTCTTTTCTAATAAACTACTAGCAGCGCCCCGCGGTTTCATCCGCATAAGTGTCGACCCCGTAGGAATATCGGGTTAAAAAGTATCCTAAGTGTTATTCTGATGTATAAACTATATTACTGCTGTAGAGTTGCATCAAAATCCGTTCCGTAGTTTTTGCATGAAAGAGTAACAAACATCCATCCATCCTCCTCACAAACTTTCGCGTTTATAATAATAACTAGGATTATAGGATAAGATAGCAGAGTGATGTCTACAGCGTTGTGGGTTATATTATTACAAAAATTGTTTTTTGTTAAATTAGTTGTAAGTTCTTATAAAGTAACTGTTTAATGTTACGTAAAAAAAAATGGATTATGGAATCCAAGGAACCCCCTAACATAACACGACGAGCTTTTAAGCTTCTCCCACATAGTAACATGTTGACAACCTCGCTTCAATTATTCCATAACATCTAATCCATCAAACCACAACACAGATTTTTATACCACCCAACATCTTACGTCATCAAACCGCGATCAAGGCAATAGAATGCCCATCACGCGTCACACATAATCGGTTCCCTGTCCCGCCCCTAGGTGGTGCTGGCGAGGCAATTACCTACCGATGCAGGGTATAATTGAAAGGGGATCGCGTTCTAATTGATTGTTTCTGGACGAGTGATTGATATGATAGAGCGATTAACGACCGCGTGACCGTGTGATTTGTGTGTGTGCTGTGTAAGTTTGTGTTTGGTTGTTAATTTGATTAGAGTAGATACTTAAGTTGGAAAAGTTTGTATCTATGCTAAGTCGCGTTATTTAAACTATAGTAATTTATAGTAGTAGTAATAGTAATTTTATTTCTCTCAAAAAGGTACAGTTTAGATTGATAGGGTCTAGTTACTAAACTAATCATATATGTATGTAATGTTATAAAAGCGAAAGTGAGTTTGTTTGTTTATTACTCAATCACGCAAAAACGGTTGGACGGATTTGGATTACATTTGGCACATTTGGATAGGTCATGACTTGGGTAATGATATAGGCTGCTTTTCATCCTAGATCACAGACGAAGTCGCGGGCAAAAGCTAGTATTTATAATATCCTAACTAATATTATAAATGCGAAAGTAAGTTTGTTTGTTTGTTACGGTTTCACGCTAAAATGGCTGAACGGATTTGAATGAAATTTCGCACGTGGGTAGACCATGACCTGGAGAAGTACATATAATACTTTTATCCCGATATTCCCACGGGATCGAGACTTATGCGAGTGAAGCCGCGGGGTGCAGCTATTGTGTTTTAAAGTAAGGCCTGAACAACTTTGATAGTGCCCCAAGATAATGTCATGAATGTCTTAGGAAAACACCATTTAACGCCAAAGTTAGTTTCAAGATAAAGAGATAGAATATACAATTTATTAGATATTATCTTATAGGGCGATGATATGGTCCAAAAGTTGTTTTAAAGTAGGTTCACTGGGTAGGTGTTTTAAGTAAGGTACACACGACGACATAATTATATGTATAACTATACCTACATTTCCAGTTTTAGCTGACCTGGTATTAGTATCTAGGCTTTTCGTACAATGCGAAGTCAGCTTATACTGGAAATGTATAGCTTGATAGGTCGTCGTGCGTACGCTAGTTTTCGGAAATCTCGATACATTAGTACTGCCAAGTTAAAAGTGCAGATTAAAAAATCGGCCAAAGTTAACGTCTTGAACTTTGCAAAGCTTAATGGGTGCATTTACGAGCATCCATATAACACCCATTTCTTGTAAACCATGTATCACCAGCGTAATGAAGTAATAAAACTTTAGGGCCGACGGAATTCCCGCCACATTTGACATTAAACGCTCCGTTCAAAAATCGTTCAGTTCATTCATTCACGTGTCGCGTTCCGTTTCACTTCGCGCGTGATCAAAGCGCGCGCGATGACGTCGGCGCAGTATTCGTTAGATTTACAGCTTACGGAAGCTAATTAGTTTGAATTAGTTGGGAGGAGGGCCCTTATGGCCGGTTATGCGCGCCGCGCGTGCATCCGAACGTGACGCTTTCAGGACTGAGAACGATTAGATGGTGCAGGCAGCTGAGTAAAGTTTTAGAGTGCTAGTTTTAGAAAAAAATACCTAAAGATTAAAAACATAAACTAATTTAGGTAAGTTCTTTATATTGGAATAGACTAAAACTATTATAAACTCTATGGTACCATCGCAGGCAAAACCTGGATGAGGCTGGCACAGGAGCGTGGGGATAGGCACAAGAAAAGAGAGACCTGTGCCCAGCAGAGGGTGAAGACGGGCTGTGGGTGATGATGATGATGTAGACTATGATAAGAATCTTGACTGCGCAAAATTATATACTTAGTAAAAGTATATTTTCCTTAGCATTTTAAATAAAATGTTTAGACTATTTCTCGTTGAACTTAAGACACCTTGCTTGCTTCCCAACATAATAGGCATTATTAAAAGTAGTATATCTAAAATACCACATCAATCGTACCTTACCTGTGTGCCCGGCTTCCTGTGCCACTCATTCGAGACCGCCAGACACTAGAAAGATGAGTGATGAATGCAAGTTTAGACTACATCCCATTACGAGGTCTATGTTTAAATACCTCCAACGCGTTCCGGGAGACGATCCATAACTAAGTTCACGCAATTCTCACAACCAAGCGAACGTGGAGGAGATACCAAGCTGCCAAGTTTTTGTTACATAATTTGTAACTAATTATGAGCCAAAAAACGAACGGTGTCTTTGATCAGAAGCGACATATGGCCGCCCTTTTTAGAATATGTCGTTTACATGTTATATTAATTAATCGTTCGAGAATAATTAGGAATGAAGAGGAATCTCTGGTGGAATGCTCAGTTATGGTTTTAATTTATTGGTTATTTGTTTAATGGGTAGAATGTATGCTTTGTTTGACAAGATTTAGGTAATAATGGGAAGAAGGAATCGACGGAAATAGAGACACCGTGGTTTAATTATCTTAATGATGATGGAAGTTTTGTATTGTAGGAGGAAATCTTTAGCTGCGTTACTTTTACTTCCATATGTATGTTTTTCTCTTTGATTGGTTTTTCTTTTTGTTTTTATATTATGTTCGTGGAGGTAATTGGTTATCATCTAATAGTACTTTTGTGTGATGTGCTGTCTTTTGTGCGCGCCAAATAAATGGTTTATCTATCTATCTTACTAGGGTCGGCGAAAAACGATGGCGGTTCAATTTGACCGAAGCATTCTTTGTGTGTGGAAGAATTCATATATTCCATCTCTGTTTCCATATTTTGACTTTATTGTCATTACATTATCCACAGATTTCAAAATATATAATACGGTTTGAGCAACATAATTTGTTTCAACAACCAGTAACGCGCCCCCCGGTCTACGTCTACTCCATGATATGCAATGGTCGCTGTAGCACCATGAACATGAGGCTACAGGAGCTAAATATTGCGAATCTTTCGATTCATTTGATTAATCGGGTCTAGTTTAACCACGTTGGGATCGGTGCATTTAATTAATTAATTCATTGAGCAACATACTTTGTTTCAAGACAAACAAATTTTCCTCTGCATTATCAAATAATCACACAGCAAGGGATCATGTCTCAGAGGACTGAAATAAAAGGAAATTCAAAATGGCCGACACTGAAAGCAACGGCGCGGTTTCTTTCCGCGTATTACTAACATTACCATACTTCAGGCGGCGAAGCTTATTTAAATGCTCCACCGACTCCATTTAGAGCTTGGAAAAATAAAACCGGGGAACAGATCCCGCGATCTCTCGCTGAGCCGCTTTTGTGGTAAATATGTATAAACTTACTAATTTAAATCTGCGTTGTATGAACCTCCTTGCTTGCCCATTCCAGTCCTTATTCTTAAAGCACCAAGAGACATGCAATGTCTTTCTGATGGCGCAAGTAAGTTGGCTCATGTATAAGTATCTACGTTTTGTCGCCGGCATCTTTTTATTTTATCGCATTTTATTTGGGAGCTCAGCTGCCAGTCGTGTTGTTTGCCGCACTCGAGTATATTTCGCTATCCATCTAATATCTACTTAAAATATGAACGACTCCAACGAAATAAAATTCTTCGCAAGTACACGCGTTCATCCGACTTTCTTATTCTTTTTTGCTGTTTTATCAAAAGGCAGATTAATATTTTAATGAAACGCAAATCGGCGTAGCTTGTTTGAATATAAAACAAAGCAAAAATTAAGTTAAACGATTAAAAAAGAGTCCCCGGAGCGCTCACTGTTTGAACAATGATTCCATTATCTGAGAACGACGCTACGCTTCCTCTACTCAGACATAAAAGATAAAACTGAATAGCCGCCAATTTTGTTCCATTACTCTCGAGCGCCGCAGAATACATATTATCCGTAAAACGGAACGCAAACAAAGTGAGCGTCGTTTTCCCGCCGACGATAACTTAATTTCAGTCCGCCATAAGTACGTAATTAGCGAGCCGCTGCCTTATCGGCCGGCGGGTAATTAACCTCTCAGGGGGGTGTCCTCCCTCTCCCGGGCTTCCCTTCCTCCCGGTGCACCTTGAATACCTCCTCGGCTCGTAATATTTCCGCCATATTATCCGGGTGTCCGCCCACCTCCTCCACCAATGGCGGCGATTCCCGCGCTTTTGTTTCGCGCCGTCACCGCTTCGTTCCGAAACGTTGTAACTTGGTATGTTTTCTTTGGGAAATTTGGCTGTATTCGTGAGCTGGATGCGGTTTGTTTTCATTGGAGCGCGTTTATTATGCTAACGCTGTCTTCGCTTTTGAAATATCATAACTTGGAGATAGTCTCAACGCAATTGGGACTTTGTTAGCTTAACATAGAGTTGACTTTACGTTTACTTTTGCTTGTTCGTAGAGGGGTGTCGTCAGTTCATATTTCATGTGTTATCATCTTTTATTGAGTGCGAGTCGGGGCATTGTTGTCGGTTTACTGTGCGGTTATCTCGCGCAGCCGCTGGTGTTTAGCGACGCCTCGGCTGATGAATGGCATATTGGTATGATGTTATAGATGCCGGCGAAATCCTGCAAACCTAGTAAGGGGTGAACGAATGCGAGGGTTACGAAAGATGTTGTTTCTAAATAATTTTGGTAAAGTGGAAGATTTAAGTAACGTAAGGGCTCGGATTAGAAAATGTTATACAAGTTCACAATCCAAATGATATTGATACGTAGATATTGCTATTGTTAGGAAAATAGAGTATTTTCTGTTTCTTTCTAAACGTTTTCTTGAATTTATAGAATCAATAAACTTGTTTAGTAATACTTCCTGTATTATTTATTTACTAAGCAAGGCACACTAACGACTTATTTACAAGGATAGTAATGTAAGTATATAAAATGGTAGGTTACGAAAGGTCTACGACGCGACTATGCTACGGTTTTCGAAGCGCAAATAAAATAAAAATCATAATCTGAGAGTTTGTTGAGAGTATTCTGAGTTGATTTATTATCCTAGCGTTGGACACACAGTAAAACTGTGTAGTATTATTCCTTGAGTAGCTCGTTTACTACATCGTTTTATAATACATACATAATTCCACTTCCTCTCTGCTATCTTCAAATAATAACACACTACGTAGCAAAATTTAAATAACACCTGACCATCATCAATAGTTCAACCCATACACTACCAAAACCAATTAGAACACAAAATCGCCCACAACATTTAAACAATACAACAAATAATCGATCACGGCCCACCGAAGCGTGTTTCCGAACGAACGGTCGTTTGTCAAAATTACGCGGCAGTTGATAAGCCGCATAATTTTTGGCGTGAGTCTCGTCGGCTGTCCTAATTGGGTGGCGTGGCCAGCGCGCCGATAAAGCCCGGTTTACACAGCGTTTT
Source organism: Apamea sordens (assembly GCA_945859715.1). Taxonomy (NCBI): domain Eukaryota; kingdom Metazoa; phylum Arthropoda; class Insecta; order Lepidoptera; family Noctuidae; genus Apamea; species Apamea sordens. Next base: position 5,618,953 of record OX244006.1, on the reverse strand, counting down.
AATTAATAGAGGTCGCCGGGCGAGCGTAGGGTTGCCACGGTGTTGGGAAATTAATTTTGGAATGTGAAGGTTTTGAAAAAAAAGAACTCAGAGAATGTGGTATGGCCTTTTATTATTGATCAGGCAAATAAGGAAGTACTCGTAATTAAGTAAGTGAAGGAATGGTAGAATGGCAAAAAAACTATCTTGGAAGTTTTATGAAATACCAGTTGAAAAAAATTACAGATTTTCGAGAGTGTGCACTGCATGATTTCTAATTCACCAAGAGTAACGGCTCGACACTGCACATGAAATTATACATAAAGAAGAATGTTAGCAAGCCAAAGCTGATAGGAAGTTGAAGAAGAGAATTCTATGATAAAATCACCAATTAAGTATTATAGGGGTCATTATAATCTTCATCATTGGCAGTCTTGTGTCAATGATGAAGCTGAAGCTGCACCCACTGTTGAGTACCTTTAGGCCTCCTCCCTTTTGTGACATGCTTCACTGGTTATATATTAAAGTACCTACCTACTAGGTAATATTAGAAACAAAGTCGAAAATATTAAGTTAAAAACCAGTTCACCCCTAATCTGTAGCCAACGTCCAAAACACGAAGAGTGTTACCAAACTAAATCTGCGCAGAAATATAAATCAGGTCAGAATTTAGTTATCTTGCCGAGCGACAGATTAGAGCTCTTTGAATACACGTGGGTAAATTAACTACTAGCACTTCGCCAATGAAAATGGAGTTATTTGGATATAAATTGGTAGCTTAGGTACTTAGTTGATATGAGGAGGATCGAATATGAGGAGGGATAGTGCTATTCTGTAACCCTCTCACCGTGAAAATGTAGGTGTAGTGAGCTGTCAATAGTGTCAATCTCTAGCAAAAGGTGGAATGACAGCTCGCTTTAAGCTCACTTCACCTAAGTTTTTACGGTGAGTTTTTACAGAATAGATCGGCTGTATTGAACCTTTGTGCGGTGGGATGATTTCTTTGTTAATTGTAATTTTTTTTTTTGTATTGGACCATAGGTGGGAACCTCCTGGTTACGGATATATTAAAGGTCAAAACTCCAAGTTTTACTGACGTTTTTATGTCCCCCCACAACTTTAAATATCCCCACGACCGACGTACCGTTGGGTACACCCATAATCACAATGTTTGCGTATGTTACATTGCGCACTACTGGAAACAGCAAATTTTCACACCAAAAATAAAAGTGGTTTCCCAGCAATTTTTGTAATGCAATGTTACTTAGTTTGATGTACTGAATACGTAGTTAACGGCTATGCGATGGGTCTTTTTACACCCTGTAGAGTCAGCTTATCTAAGGACATTATCTTGTTTCGGGTGACGGGCAACTGCAGGGCAAAAGTCTCTAAGACAAAAAAAAAAATTCATAGAAAACCACAGATTTTTATAGAAATTATTTTAGGCAATTAAGTTTTTGCAGATAGAAAACTAGATAGGTACCTACAACTTATTTTTAGTTTCCTAAAAGCAACAAAATCTTAAAATAATCTAGATAAATATATGTACGTAAGTCTTAATCCTCGTGGTTATCTCTACGAAGAAGATATAGTTAAGTTAAAATTGTTAATATCATGTAGAATTTTCACAGGATTCTGACAAATGCGTGCACTGACTGGACAGGTCCACTCAATCTGTGTGGTTCTTTCCTCAAAAGACCATTTCAGACATCAATCTACATTGTCTTCACATGATCTGACCAAGATTATGTCTGGACTTTAAAAGAGACGGTGACCTCTGAGTTGTTATTTCGGCCTTTCTTTTCAGAGTAGTCAGATAGGAAACGCCGACCTCGTCTAGTTTAAAAAAAATATGATTGACGTGTATACAAGATAGTTTATACCTATTTTTTGGCTAAAAATAAGAGCTCAGTAGAAGTTCCTAACTTAAAACAAAAGCCTATTTCGTTAGACCCTAAACCGTCACTGTCTGTCATAAAATTAAACTCATGTTACCCCGTGTCATTATGTAAGTTAGCAAAATGTCTCGGTACCCTTCGGAAAGTTGGCGAAGTCTTATCAAAGTTGTTGCCGACGGCAGCTCGGTGAATATGGCTAGTACCGTACCGCTATCAACTAGGAGTAAGTATACGATTCTTCAGAACTGTTAAGAGACAGGAGGTTTTCATACTAAGTTAAATTTGAAGTCTGTAGGTTCATTAGTTTTCTATGTTTGTTCTGAATGCTTGTTTCGTTAACTACTTATTACCAAGATAAGTACTAAGCTCTTAACATTAGATTATTTGTGTTACAATATGATCAGATACGAGACTTTATTTAATTTGAATGGTACTGACATACAAACTAACTAACCAAATGTTTCAACTTTATTATTTAAGTACTAGCTTCTGGCCGTGACTTCATCCGCGTGAAATTTCTTGTGCTGACCCCGTGGCATCGCATCACCTGCCTGCTCTATTACTTCATTTTCTTTTTGCTCGACTCCTTTTGGCCCTAACGTGGCGTTAAATATATATAGCCTTCCTCAAGAATTGGCCTAACAAATGCAAAAATATTTTTAAAAATCCGACCGGTAGTTCCAGAGATAAACGCGTTCAAATAAACTTTTCAGCTTTATTATTAGAATGACAAGAATTACTCCCTGAAAAAGATAGTACCTACTTCAGTTTTGTGCTAAAGTCGATGACATGTTGACATGACATCAGTAACGAAGTCTTAAAGGTGATCCTTCTAAATGTACACAAATTAATTAAAACATTATTAAAACACACGTGCATTTGTAATAAGTAGATTATGTTAATAGTCTGTTAAGTCACGTTGTAAAGCCCAAATTAACTTTTTGGCTGTAGAAGGCATAATTCATTTTCCGCCATATTAAAACCATAGAGCCAGTACTTTAAAATTCCCTAGCTAAACTTTCCCAAATGTGAAAAAATGAAATAAAAGAGTCAAAACAATGCTTGGTGTATCTATAGATAAAACAAATAAAATATTTATTCGACGAAACAGTAACATAATCTAGATCCGCGTCTCAAAGGAACAATTTTTTTGCTAAACCTTTTTTAAAATTTTAAAAGTAGAATGAATTTGTGAACGCTGCTAACGGTTGGCGCGCTCGCGACTGTCAAACGGGCGCGCGCGAACTTTTGGCGGGAGAGCGACGCAATAAAAACCTTATAAAATTTCTAATGGGAAAACGTACGAAGAGTTTGCCCCGTGAATTATGAATGGTAACGAGCTCGGGAGCCGTTCCCCCTTTGTATCGAGTCTGACTCCAAGTTCGTACTTCTTTCTTTTGTAGATTGCGGTCGTGGTTTATGCGATGCGAAAAACAACATTGTTATACTTTCGTTGGGTACCGAAGTTGAGTCGCGTTTGGAGTTTACGAGCTGTTTTAATTGCATTCGCGTTTTATTATTTAAAGTCTAGAATTACCAGATATATTTTGTTTTTTAGATTTTAGTCGCTGTAATTCCGGTTGGAGAGAAAAGCTGAATTTTCAGAGTAAGCTTCCAGCCTTCAATAGTCAATATCAAAAAGTTTAATCTAAGAATCATAGACAATCTTCAGACTTTTCATCCGGATTTCCGGAGTTCTTGAAAGGCCGGTTATCTAAGGTCAATTAGGAAGGCACAGTAAGGGTCCCAAAATGCTGAATCGTTTAAAAGCGTCCCTGATACAGAAGGTCCAGCTGAAAATAACTCCAATTATATTATGCGTCGTCTCTTAATAATGCATGGAACAGAAAGAGATGGAGACACGGAATGAATGTTTCGAATCTCCATTCGTAATTCAAGAGTAGGATGTCCACGCTGCCTGAGTTAGTGTTTGGATTTTATTTGTTACCTAGGATGTTAGTGTTGGGATTTTTTTGACTCAAACTTTAGTTAGGTAGCAAAAGAGAATTGAAGAAATGGAAAATAAATATGGAAGATCTTATAGCGAGCTGAAATCAATCTGAAGCTTTTTAGGAGTAAAGCACGCTACGTTCCTGCGACTAATGTTAATATCGTTGCCAAAGTCAACAATCGGAGCGTACTGCGAATTACGATCAATAACACTATTATATACCTGCTTCCACTTCGAAAATCTACTTATTTTACAAGTTAGGTATACCTAAATGTTTTATAAAACTTATATTAACTGTTACTAAGTAAACTTATCCCACGATCGCAGTAGACCGGGAAAAGTGGAAAGAGGGAAGGTACGCCTTTGCCTTGCTGACTGCAAGGCAAAGCCTTCCCTCTTTGGGAACAACAAACCTTATAATAAAAATAATAAAAGTAAACTGTGATTAATTAATTAGGTTAGTTCTAACAACTCTGACCTAACAGAATCTGGTAAAACAGACAGACAAACACAAAAATCAAAAACCAAATCCGGATTCGGAATCAGGACGTTCCCAAAACACTCCTCACATCCTGGCCCTCATACAAGAGTATGGGCGTGTGAAATCGTGCAGTTTTTCGAGACTTAACACGGTCCCTTTTTTGTAGCCGCGGGCAAACGGGACGGGGTATTAAAACTTGTATATCGGATTAGACAAAATTACTAAGTGCTTCAGATAAGAGGGTGCTCCGTTTGGGCCACGAGTCCACCTACTGGGTGTGCGAATTAAAAAGCTTTGCCGACGAACTTGTATGGGATTTTCGGTCAACTTTATAGGATGTGATTTGGTTCAGCATAGCTATTCACAACCACTCGATACGCTTCCATAGCGTATCGAACATCAATCATAGTTATCGGAGGAGTCCTATAAAGGTTGTTCACGAGCCCAAGACCCGATTTTTTTTCAGTTTAAATCAAATAGATGACCGCTTTTCTTCCGACACTTGTTTGTTCTCGGGGGCAAGGCAAATCAGGTCATCGAAATGTGTCATTTTCGATACGATAGCCTGTCTGAATAGGTAGCTATGCTGATTGGATAAAGTTGCATATTATAATGTATTTATAGTAACTGTCGTAAAAGAACCGTAAAATAACAAAAAATTGAGGGTTTCACTTTGACTACTGTATCAATATATGGAGAAAAATTAGGAGTGTCACAATAAAGAAAGAAAATCCGTTTATTTTCAGCAATTTTTCCCCAACCGCGTTGGTTTTTAGCGATAGCCAGCGTTGACATGATGACGTCAACTGGTGCAGTATACGAATACGAGATATAAAATAACACAATCTATACTTATAATAAATCTGTAGAAGTGAAAATTCTGTACATTGAAAATATCAAAAAAATAATTTACAGGGGGTGTTACTAGACCGACACCGAACCCAAAAATGTGATTAAAAAATTTTTTGTCTGTCTGTCTGTCTGTCGGTCTGTCTGTCTGTCTGTCTGTCTGTCTGTCTGTTTGTTCAGGCATCACGCAAAAACTACCGGTTCGATTACGATGAAACTTGGTATAATTATTCTTTAATATCCTGGGCACCACACTGGGTACTTTTTATCCCGGAAAAGTATATACAATAAAAAACAAACTTAATTTTGCGGTTCGATCCCTATACCCGATTACCACTGTCTGTACTGTACCAACCGCAAATACTAAGTTTGTCGTAGGTTGGGTCACCCGCAGTGGAGTTCATTTTTATTCCTTTTAGTTTTTAGAGTTATTTAGGTTTATTTTTATATGAGTCGTAGGTATAGATTTTAATTTTAAAGTATAGGTAGTATATTTGATAGTGTACGTAGTGTCCGTAGGTTATTTTATAATACTGTTAGGTAGGATTAGTCATTCGTATAGATATTAGTTTTTAGGGATTTTGCTTATTTATTGAGTTTAGATTAGTTATCATCAGAAATAGGTTTATTTAGGTAGGTATTTAATTTTCTGTTATTGAGTTTTTTTTTTAATTAGGTAGGTACTTAGGTAAAGATATCATATAGGTACCCTCTTAATCACCACTAATGAGACACAATTGGTTTTCTACTGTAATTAGCCACAAAGGGCCCGCGAGATAGATGGCATTCTGGGGAAGCACATACATTTTATCCTGTCAGCACGTCCCCGTGGGATAATTTCCGACATCCACGCGGGCGAAGCCGCGGGCAGAAGCTAGTAAGAAATAAAATAAATACACAACACCTGGTTCTAACCCCTTTATTCATAAACGTTCCTTAAAGTTCAGTACTGATTAGCGACTGTTTAACCATACATTTTTGACGTATGAACGTCGCTTAACTTGAATCATCGTTTATAAATAAACCCCTATACTCGTTAGTTTAATTTGTTGTGTTGTTGTAATCATCAATACTGCTACTAAGTGCTGCTTCAATTTGAAATTGATAAATCCTTTCTGTTTTTCAATAGATTAGGTATGATTGCTGTAAACACGAACCGTGTACTACCAGCCAGCTTCCATTATCACCTACAAACACGTCTAGACACACCTCAACACTAAACCTTCCTTATCTGTGGCAACAAATTCCAAATTCATACAGATTATGCTCCACATTTCGCGCCATTCGTTCAGGAACCGAGTTCGCGCGTCTGAATAAAAGATGGCGGACACATGTCTCTAATGCATTCATCAATTATTTCGCGCGCCCGCCCGCTCGTCGTGAGCCTCCCTTTAGCGCAACGTTTTGATAACGCCGCGAGATTCGGCAGTCTCGTTTTCATGTTTTATGTACTGTCTGAACTCTGAAGATGTGTACGGTTATGTGAGTTTATGGTACCTACCTACTACCTAGTTGAGGCTCTATTACTTTTGATTATAACATTATTAGTTTCGATGAACACATCTCTTTACGTTTACCTATGTTGTTTTAGCAGTTTATTTTCCGTACTTCTATTTAGACTTAGGCTTCAAAAGTACCTAATGTTTTCTACAGCATTTTAGTACTATTCTATATTTCTATTGTCTGACAAAAACGAATGCTTTTGATGTATTTCAAATTTTCTCGGTTTATGAACCATTTTCATTGCATGGTGTAAACTTAGTTTCACAAATACTGATAAGCGACTACTAACCAGCCTAATATTATCCCACAGGACATGCAGGGCAGTCTCTTCTCCTACAGAGAAAGCACAGGCATTAATCTACACGCTTGCTCAAGACAAGACACAAGACGCGGTGGGGATTTCAGACTTATATTAACTACAGCCGGTCGATTATGTAAAAATCTCACCGTGAAAAATTAGGTGAAGTGAGCTTAGCGTGAGCTGTGAATCCCTAGCATTACTTGGAATGACAGCTCACTCCACGCTCACTTCACCTAAATTTTCACGTTGAAATTTTACAGAATCGATCGGCTGGTCCAGGCTTCCTCACGATGTTTTTCTTCACCGCTTGAAGCTACTTAGTCAAAAACGTGACGAACATAATTATTGTACTGTGAAGCTCTCTACGAGCTTCACGGTACCCGGGAGGCGGGACGCGGTATAAAATCAAACACGGTATAACTCGTAGACTTCAATTATTATTCCTATATAAAAATATTACGTTTTTTACATCTGAATCTAAATCAAAATGTCAAAATGTATGAATGTAAATTCTTCCTGTTTGTCTTGACTTTTATACCAATCACTTATTAACAAACTCGCGGAGGTTGCATGTTAGCACCAAGTAGGCTATAGCACAGATTACTAAATGGCTATAGTCTCTACAGTACGGTAGGTATTGGATCGATAAGAATTTCATTATTGAATCCTCGTTCAAAGTAAAAACTTGTTATTTTAAGGTTGGAATGTACCAACCATCTTTGTACTTACCATATCCGACGAATAAAATCTTTGTCCTTGTCTTCCACTTAACCTTCTTAGCATATCGATGACAAATATATACTTCCATTTAAAAACTAATATCTGATCTCCACAAAACTGATATGTAAACTAATACGACCGCCCGATACGATTGAGAACCAAGGGTTCTTGTACGATCAAACACGACTTGCGAATTGAGTGAGTTCTACAATCTACACACACCAATATCGACCATCGAATTACCTCTCTCTTAAACGATTATAAACCTTAACAGCTTAGAAATAAGGCTGTGAGGCAATTTTAAATTTGATTGTGGTTGGAACGAGTTGTCGAACCAATTTGTGAAACCCCTTAGATATTGCTGGGCATTGAAATTGAACGAGTATGTTTGCTTGGCTTTTTAAGAGCGTATGGGGTTTAGTAAAGGTTTTTCTATTTGTTTGATAAGTAGTTAATTGTTATTGGAATGGGTCAGAAATTCTTGACCATTATTCGGTTCTAGTTTTATTTTTTGCTCCTATCAAGGAAATGTAGTAGATACGTAAAATATTCTTGTTCGTCAGACTCCAGGGCTTTTTGTGCGCTTATTTTTGAACATACAGGGAGGTGCTTGGGGGGAGGCCCATGTCCGGCAATGGACGTCTTTCGGCTGAAATGATGATGATGATGATGAGGGTGGCAGGCCGTGCAATAGGTGAGGCCTATATCCAGTTTTTTTTTTTTTGATACCCGACGAAATTTTCTACTCTATGGGTCTTGTTATCATGTACCTACTGAATTCTTGGTTACAGTTTGCACGTCGCTGTCCCTGCCACCCTATATACATACTTATTTATTTCTTTTTACACATTTATTTCTTCAAAAGAAAATATTTTCAGGTCCAATTTATTGAGTGAATGTACCTAGGTTATCTCTTAGTCGACGAAGATACGAAATGAGTTATGGATTTAAAAGTATTCAATCTGTCTTGCCAAGTCCCAGACAGAATTCAAGCTAATTCAACGAATCTAGGAAAATTAAACAAATTTTTTACTTGACGAAAATTTCAATTTAGCAAATGATTTCTAACCAAATATCGGATTTGGACACCCTACTTAACTCACCATCGCCTGCCTAGCCCTTTTCCAAGCCGACCCCTACAAAGTAGGGGTCGGCTTCCAGTCTAACTGGATCCAGCTGAATATTTACATGGAGTGACTGCCTACTGACCCTTTGTTAACACTGGTTGTCATGCTCTAGGGCTTCTGACTACGCGTAAGGCCTGCCAAAGATCTACAAAATGACAGCCGGGCCCAGAGGCACGGAGGGCTCCGTCCAGGAACCGACCTCGGCAAGGGTTGCTCAACCTTTAACATCGACCCGTGCGGCTGTTATTATTTAGCCACGAGCCCCCTTAACTGCCTTAACATGTTCTATCCCCAGTAAATGTTTGATAGCCTAATTTCGCCACTAATTACCTGCAGGGTTGTATCGCTATCGGTTGCCAATATTAATAGCACTGGTTGGGAGACAGAGTGTAGTATAAAGTGAACAAATAATACTACGTGGAACTACTTATCAAGTGGAGACTGGAAGAGGGGCACCCTAAAAGCATGATCCTTGAGGTGGTTGTTACGTGTTGGTATGGAGTTCACTGGCTATTGCTAATGTTTGGTGTGATGGCATTGTCTGAGTGTTTACTCCTTTAAGATTGGGAAAATGCTTTAAAAATCATGTCATTAATATAGCCGTAATAACGTTTATTACATTTTGAAGTTGTAGAAAGGAATATAGGTTAGTTTTACCTTACTTACCTACTATAAGATTTGCAAAAATCATTATTTGGTTACTGGTTCTACCGAGTTTCAAACAAAGAGATGGTCAATTTGTGTCTACACGAGTCTAATAATGAGTCGAAAATAATGTTGCCAAACATTTTACTCAAACTCCATAAAATGTTAAACAAGGTAAACCACTTTGCCAAAACCTTCCTTTTTATGGTTCCATATTCAATAAGGAACCCTTATAGTTTCGCCATGTCCGTCCGTCTGTCCGTCGGTCTTTTTTTACTGCTGAATGAGCCCTTGACCTCGATCACGCCTGATAAAAAGCGATGGATGAGGTCTATGATGGAACAAGCATATGATACCCAGAAGGCTACACTACTACTACGGTTACTTAGCATTTTTTACGTCTATAGCAACCACTAACCACTTTCCATCCCAAAATACCATCTCCTTCTCCACACGTATTAGGACTCCAGTGTATTCGTTATCTTCGGGTACGTCTTAATCACGGTCGGGCGACCATCAGTCAGGAGCCGGCTAATTGCCACATTTGTAGGTTCAAACTACCCTGCTACCCACACAAAAGATACCTTTGTTGTATGAGGGAGGGGGCAGGGTGATTAGGTTAGCGAATTTTTCGAAGATGTTTTTTTTTGGGTCAGAATTTTTCGGTGTTCGTGGTAGCTTAGTGTTTAAAGACGGATTCATCTGATCTAGGTACAGTCACGATCACCAATATGTCAACACTTGGCAACTTTCAAGTGCAATATTTTCGTGAAATAACAAATACAACGTTGAAATACGACACATTACATAAACCTATGGGTTCGAAAATGCTATGTTCGTAACAACATAAAATTTCAATTAAAAATAAAGGAGTAAATCGCTTTTGAATAGAGCCGAGTGTTTACATACTTTTGTTCGTAACTGTACAGACGCCAGCATGTCAAGCTACCCGAAACTGTAATTTTTTTCCAATCAACCTTGAACCTTAAAGCTTTAGCGATAAAGTTGAAAAAACTATTAAAGAAATTTGACAGATTGTAGTAGCTTGATGTGCAGCTGGCGTCTGTACCACATCTTGCTTTTACATTTAGATTGCCACGAAAATGAATGGGATTCTTTTCGAATCGATGTAGCTGGTGAGTAGTGAGGTGGTGACCTCCAGGCGTTTAGCAACTCGCTTTTAGTGTACCTGCAATTATTGGATTGTGATTGACTACAGAAATTCCCTGTCTATTTTTATTATTTATCATAGGGCTGAGTTTTGTAACGCCAGATAATTTTAACCGAGGAATAATTTTAAATTTTTGACAGTTCTTCCATACAAAATCTGCCAGACTCTGAATCTGTTAGTAGTATATAACTCTGTCTACCTGTTCCTAAATTGGATTCCTTCTTCACCCAAAGTGAAAGGCTTAATTAAAGATTTTTCTTCATTTACCGTTTTCTGGTCTAAAATAGATGCTAGATTCTGCCTGAAACTAGTAATGATCCCTTTGTTATTTTACACACACCTTTTGCCAGTTCATTTCCCGCTTCCCGCTCCGCTCATGCCAACACTTCTCTCTAATCTGGGCGCGAGAGGTCTCATTAGACCCGGCTCCTCCAAACCTGGTCCATTGTTAGCCCCACGGTGGCTAGGTGGCTAGTAAATTATGTATTGACAACACTAGCTGATATGGGCCCGTAGTGAGGCGACATGGTTCTTTAGTAGTGTAAATATTATGTTGGTACTTATGGTGTAAAGAATTGGAAGTTGTAGCACATCGAGACCCATATTTAGAAAAACCGGTCAAGTGTGAGTCGGACTTGCACACGAAGGGTTCCGTACCACAAGGGAAAAAACGCCTAAAATAACGGATGGACGTCTTTAAACTTTTTACTTTATTTTTATTATTATTTGTTGTTATGCGGCAATAGAAATACACACTCTGTGAAATTCAATTGTTTATCTTCAATTGGTTCATATGACAGACGGACGTACGGATGGACGGACAGCGGAGGCACAGTAATAAACCCTAAGAAAGTAGCAGTATCTCTATCACTGATACGCCTGTGTGACTGAGTCAGTATTTTTCCATAGTTCGATGTGTGTGTGACTGTGTGTATGTGTTGGCTTGGGTATTATGTATAATAATTTTGTGTTGTTTTTGCACTACTAAGATAGGATAGGATAGGTTTTAAAAACAGACATAAAACTTAGTAATAATTTAGAAACTGAACGAATAATATTATGACGGAAAACCTAGTGACGAAAAGTTTAGCGTAATTTATAATATCCAATGTTTCCTGTTCAAAACTTTCCGTTTTGTTAGTAAGTAGTTTGCAAAATAATATCAAAATTGACTATCGAAACTTGAAATTCTGTCACGTACACTCAAGATGACAAGATGACTACAATAAAATATAGTTAGTCATCAGGTCATTTTAAAACGAACCGTTTAGATCACAATAGGCTGCATAAAAACTCGTTGTTTCCCCGTTTTGTTCAACAATAGACACACCGGACGAAATGGCGAGGAGAAAGTTAATACAGACAAGCGAAGAATTATTGGAGCAGCCAGTCAACCATGATAATTTCAACTATCTTTGTCCGGTTAATTACCTGTTTTAAGACTGAAAGAAATTGAACCAACTTCGAAGTGTTGCTAACTTGCTTAGTATGCTTTGAAGACATGTCGACAAACTTAAACCCAAAGGATTTATTTCAATTGAATAAACTATACCCTGTCCATTAGCTAAACGGTTTTTTGACAAATGGAACTAGTGGTTGCAGCTACACACAATACGTTGATTGATACACGTACGTTATTATAATGTCTGTAAGAAGCCATAAATATGATAATTCAATAAGATAAGGCAGTTTGTATATTTATTTTATTACGCATTTTAAAGTTAACTTTTACATAATCTTGAATATGTACGGTCTAAGACAGCTGTCAAAAAACGGTTAACCTAACGGACAGGGTATATTTACAGGCACTTTTGGATTGTCAAAGAGTCGGTCAGTTAGTCAGAAAGTCAAAGCTAGTTGCCTATTCCAAAACGTAGATCTTTACGGAGAAGAACGGGCAAGAAATTCCAAGGAAACTCTTTGAAATCAAGATATCACCAAATCCTGGGTACATTATTCTTGTTGCTTCTATTTGATAGGATTGCAAAACATTTGATACCTAATGGGTGCCAAGACTTGAAGCGGAAGACCTGGATGTGACTAGCACAGACCAGGGAAGCATGGCATAAAAGGGAGGAGGTCTAATACTCAGCAGAACAATACTGGAACAAGGCTGCCAATAATGATGAAGACTTGACGCCAAGTGTGACAAATATGGACCATCCAAAAAACATCAAATGGAATATCGGAAAATACACTATGTACTAGAATGATCAGTTTTTACGGTCATTTACCTCGAATATTAAAATAAACCGCAAATGCAAACGAAATAAATCAAAACAAAAATGTTTACACCTTAATAGCGAAAGTTCCAAACATATTTTACCTTAATGTACTTCGTTGTTGTTAAAACAAGGCAATATTAAAGCACCACACTACGGCACATTACCACCTTGTAAAATATAGAGGTGGCAACCCCGGCCGACTGAGATTGGCTCATTAATTTAACAGCGTGCAACACTTAAGCCAGGCGTACCAACATTTTCGCAAATGAAGTGGCGGGAATACCTTACCAACTTAACAATACCGTTACATAACCTCAAAATTTTGAAAACTAAACCTTCCTTCTCTGGTATAAGGGTTGTGTTTTAGTTTCTTGTTGGTATTATAATGGTGGTTTGCAGAGGGTAGGTCTAAGCTTGTATTGTCGACGCTGTGCAGGTAGGGGAATATGCGGGTCTTTGATTTGTTACGTAATCTTTTGCTCGATATTACTCGCTTAATTGCTGTAGTTAATTTAGAATTAAATTAGAAGTAAGTTTGTATTTTATGCGTTTGGTGCAAATTTAAGCTTCATTGGAAGCCAGTGGAAACGTTTTAACGTTGGAATAAATCGAAAATCAAAGATAACTTTCAATTTAAAATTTCTAATACTAGTTTCTGCCTGCGACTTCATTCGAGTGGAAGTCTTAAGACACCACAATATACAAAAAAAAAAAAAAAAAATACAGCCCATGTTACTCGCTGATAATGTAGCTTCTAGCTGTATAAAGGTGAAATAATTTTTAAAATCGGTTAAGTATTTTTTGAGTAAGTATATCCATTACAAACAAACATGCAAAAAATAAATATAAATCCCTTTATAATATTAGTTTACGAGGGTGAATCAAAAAATTCTTGGAATTAATATAAAAAATGCAGATTTAAACAAAACTATTTTATTTTTACTACATAGGTAATCTCCCTCCAATGCAATGCATTTAGAATAACGCGTTTGACTCTCGAAAAACTCCTCTACGGCAGTCATAACCGCGTCATTATCGTAAAATTTTGTTCCACGAATGTCCTCTTTTAATTTTGGGAATAAGTGAAAATCACTTGGGGCTAAGTCTAATGGATGGAGAGGATGGTCGTTCCCAAGACATGCTTTGTCTCTTAGTTTCAGGATCGAAATAGTGCACCCACGTTTCATCCATGGTGACAAGGCGACGGCAAAAATTATCCGAATCACGCTGGAACATTTCGAGATTACGCATAGAAATTTCCAAACGTCGCTTTTTGTTTTCGTCGGTTAACATTCGTGGCACCCATGTTGGCGACACTTTTTTGAACCCCAGTGAATCAATTAAAATGGATTGAACGCTACCAAATGATATCTTTAGGATCTCAGAGCTATATGTTTTATGGTTATTCTTCTGTCTTCCAAAACCAGATTCTCAACCTTTTTGACATTTTCTTCCGTAACTTAGGTTGAAGGCCGCCCAGAACCGTCTTCTTTACAGCTTGATCTACCTCTTTTAAATTCAGCTACCCAGTACGCAACCGTAGAATAGGGTACAGCATCATCTCCTAATGTCTGCTGAATGTCCGAAAAAATTTCTTTCGTACCCAACCTTCAAAAGAAAAAAAAATGAAAACAACACAAAAAAGAAAAAAAATGAAATGAACACAAACACAACACAACAACACACAATGTTGTTCGAAATGTACACATGAATGCAATAAAGAGTTTGAGTTTGAGTTCATTCCTCCACAACCCAACACAACGAAAGTGGGTATGACTGGTTGTAAGACTTCCGGGCTTCTGACTACCTGTAAGAACTGTCAAAGATCCAGAAATGACAGCCGAGACCAACGGCTTAACGTGCTTTCCGAGGCACGGAGGGGTCTTGGTATGTAAAGATTGTCAACCATCCACAGACCAACCGCGGCAAGCGTAGCTTAACCTGATCGATCGAACCGTGCGGCTGTTATTACTTAGCCACAATGCCCCTCATTACCCTCAAAATAGCTGCCAAAGGCTAGGCAGTAGATATTTATAACTTTAAGAACAGTACCCACGTGTCATATTTTTTAATGTACAGACGCCAGCACATAAAGCTACTTACTACAATCTGTAAAATTTCTTTAATAGATTTTCAACTTTATCAGTAAAGCATTAAGGTTCAAGGTTGATTGGGAAGTTTTGACTGTTTTGGGTAGCTTGACCTGCTGGCGTCTGTACCAATTACCTATTAATACTTAGTTACTAAGTCCATTAGCCAATACACGTGTTTTTGCTCTAAACTATTAATAAAGATTGCAAAAGTTAACATTTTGTTCAACTCAAAGTTAATCCGTAATCATTAATAACGATTACTCAATATAATTTTATCCAACAATATAATCGGGACACTGATTAGTGTCAGTTAAGATCAAAAAGGGGAAAAGTAAGAACTATTTACCTACCTATTAGCCTTCAATTTTATAATTGTAAGAAAAACAAAAATATAATAGATAGTTTTTGTCCCTAATACCAGCGGGGCAATTTCCGAAGCTGAAGAACTTTCACAGTTCGAATTTAGCCTCAACCTGTCAAAAATTCTTTTTATTTCCCTACATTTTTTACAAGTTTCCGACATTGATTGTCGTTTAGATGAGATTGCGGCTAGATTTTGAACGTTTCTAATAACGGGGAATTGGCTTTCTGATACCAGTAAACTGGCTGCATTCTTTAATGTCACTTTATAGTTTAACTAGCGGAATAATCTCTATGACAGAGCATCCAAATCCGTTGTGTAGTTTAGAAGACCAACACGCTCAGTCAGACAGACACAAAAAGCGACATTAATTTATCAAAATATCAATTAAGACAAAGTCAAAGCATTTATTTCAAATAGGCACATAAAAGGTACTTTTGAACGTCAAACGTAATGTTTGTACTAAAATAGAATTGACTCTAGTCGCCCCTTCCAAAAGGTAGTTTTCGTATGGAGAAGAATGGGCAAGAAACTCCACCGTTACTCTTTTAAAATGTTTTACAATTAAAATTATGTGAAGACGATGCGATTGATGCGATGTCGTTGCCCGGAATGAGATGTTTACACTTCATATATTTCTTGTTTATACCATCTTTTTGTAATGTATATTTATTATAGGTAGGTATTTCTCATTTTGAATGTTGTTTTTTATGTTAAATATTTGTATGCCAGTCCTTGGCGAAACATGTAAGATCATAATTCTATTTATAATTAATGTACCATGTTTTAAAGCAAATAAATATATTCTATTCTATTCTATATCTAATCGTATATTGCACTAGATGACGTCATCACGTCAACACCGGCTTGCAAACTATGATTCTCTCTGCTCTATCTCGAATAGGGTCTTAACATTATGCTGAGCGATAGCCGTTATGCGTGGATGTGACGCATGTTTCTCCCAACTTGTAATTTTTTTGTGTTTGTGTTCTTTTTAGGCGTCATGTATACCGCAAATATACGTATTTTCTTTCTATGCATCTATGTCATTACGTATTTAATGAGTTATAATATAAGGTACAACAAGCACCCTTACGCCACCATATGCGAGCCTTGTAAACGCTATCATTAACAATAACTACTATAAGGGTGCATACAGACTGCAGGTCTCAGCGGGCGCGTTGTTTTTATGACTTCTCGTTTATTTTAATGCCACTAAATAATTCCGAACAATGCCACTAAGTTGTGATTCTGATGATTGTAATCTGTGTACACATGTGACGTTTTCAAATGGTTTTGTTTGGTGGTAGCGTGGCGCTTAAGCATAGAGTAAACAAATATAGGTATGCTTTGTACGCCATAATCGTCATATACATTAGTCCTTTAGTTATTTCTAGCATAAGTTTAATGTATGTAATGTGGCTGTGCTTTTTTTTTAATTATTTATTTATGTAGATCATAATTATTATTATGTAGATTTAGGTAGATACCTAAGGCGACTCCTACACCTAAAATAGGTTTGTGCAATATATAAGTATATTGCATGACGTGACGCTTAACGAGCCAATTAACTTGTTTTTTTTTTAATTTTTTATAAACTAGTGAAAAAAGAACGCATGATCTACTTAAAAAAACGTTACTTCCTAGTGTGTTTAGCTTTAAAACGCATAAGTAATATAAATTATGAGTTTCGGCAAAATATATTTCGATAATAAAATTATCCTTTTATTTAAGTATATACCTATTGGAAGGTGTGTTTACTAATATTACGTGGGACGTGTGCTCCCACACAAGGCTAAAAGTGTAGTTCAGTCACTACGCGAAAGTAAGGATTTCGGTCAAGTGGTAAGGGCGGGTTCGGATAGTAAAAATAATATTTATAACAGTCACATATGGGTTTTTTAACATTTACTTTAACACTACCATAGAAAAGCTAGAAACTCCTTGGTATTGTATCGTGAGGCAGTGGTGGACCTGTAGTAACAGCCGCGATTTACGAGTTGTAGGTTGTGGGTTCGAACCCAGACAGGCGATTTACTTTGTGTAAATTATTTCATCACCACTGCTCTCAAAACGGTGAAAGAAAACATCGTGTGGAAACCGGCATGTCCTAGAACCAAAAATTCGAAGACATGTGACATCTACCAACCCGCACTGGGCTCGCGTGGTAGATTACGGCCCACTCCCTCTAACAGACAGGAGGCCTGTGTCCCAGCAGTGGGAAAATTATAGGCTGATTAAAACAGTGCCACAGGATAAGCAAGACACTTCTTGATATTAGATATAGGAGGCAATAACTATGTACAGACGCCAGCACGTGAATCTACAACAATCTGTCAAATTTCTTTAATAGATTATCAACTTTATCGCTAAAGCATTAAGGTTTAAAGTTGATTGGGAAAATTTGACAGTTTCGGGTAAGCTTGACCTGCTGGCGTCTGTACTTTCCATCAAATGAGCCACCATCATCACATATTTACCACCATCACAAAAAAACCCAATCAATAAACTAGAATTAATATTACGTACAATTTTTTGGTACAAAAATGTACGTAACCACCACCCACACTTCGTGCGTCAGCATATTACATAACCTTTATATACAGCGGGCGCTATATACAGGGCGTTTAAATTAAGTTGTCTATTAATGTCGGGCGGCCGGCGTTATCGGGCCAATTATAATTCACCGCGCAAATGACACCGTCATTACGGGCCGTTCATAACCGGCTTAACTGTGTAGCCGGATGCCCGGGTAGCGACGGCAAAATAAGCCGTGTATTTTTTGGGATTTTGATCTTGGTATTCTAGGTTAGGAGCGTCTTCGAAGCATTGAAGGACTGACATTAATGTTTGTAGTGCTTTTGGTGGACATCATGGTAATTTACTTTATACTGATTCACTTAAATTGTATGTTAGACACGCTAACAGAAGTGGGTAATGGCGTTCATTTTGACAGTTCAACAACATTCATTGCGTTATTTACGTTGTTGAGTAAACAAGTTTTTCAACATAATATGGAGCAATGGATTAGCAATATTCTTCAAAATGATTCAGATTGTGATTAGTGATAGTGCGTGTTACTCAATCAGGGTGCTGGTTAGACCTTTGCGGTTGATGACGTTAAGATTTGCTTGGTTTGTTTATAAGTAGTTGATGAAGATACATTCCAAAAGGGCACTCATTCGCTGACGCAGTTATAAGATGCTCATTTCGACAGGTGACAGATGGAAGGTGGACCACGGTAACGCGTGCCTAGGTGGGAGGCTCTCACATGGTTCGACAAAGCTGTCAGGGGTTATAGCACCTCCCTCCAGAGTTCACGTCTTTCTGTAGAGCTGCTACTGTTCCTACTGGATCGCAGACGAAGTCGCGGGGAACAGCTAGTAAGTTAATAACGTAATAAATCATCATCTGCCTGCCTTTTCCCAACTATGTCGGTTTCGGCTTCCAATCTCACCGGATGCAGCTGAATACCAGTATTTTAAATGGAACGACTGCCTATCTGACCTCCACAACCCAGTTACTGGGTATTAAGATACCACTTGGTAAGACTGGTTGTCAGACTTTCGGGCTACTGACGAACTGTAACGACTGTCAAAGATCCACCAATGACAGCCGGGACCAACGACTTAACGTGCTTTCCGAGCCACGGAGGGGTCTTGGCATGTGAAGATGGTCACCGATCCACGGACCAACCGCGGCAAGCGTAGCTTAACCTGATCGATCGATACGTGCGGCTGTTATTACTTAGCCACAAGCCCCTAATGTAATAAATATAAAGAAATATAATCTGTTGCTCTGCCATGCTGTCGCTACAGTAGGGTGGCAGAAGTGGGCGGGCCGCCACCCCGCACCCCGTTAAACAAAGGCAAGCCAATTATTATTAAATATTCGCAGCTCAATTTATGTCGCTGGTAATCGTAGCGCAGACAATGAGCGTGATAACCGGCTCGTAATTAGCGCGCTTAATTAATGTCTTTATGATATTTTTTAGCTGAATATGTTGTTTGTTAGTCGGAAGTGTCATTTAGTTAAGAAGACTACTCATACGACACTCGAACTTAGAAAGAAGAAAGAACATTTTATTTAGCACAGACTAAAAAACACAATACACCAGATGCATACTTACATCAGTACGCCAATTCTCGTAATATAAAACGTTCAAAATCTAGTCGCAGTGTCATCTCGGCGACAAACAAATGTCAAAAATGTAGGGAAATCAGAGGTATTTTTGACAGATTGAGACTGAGATCAGACTGTGAACGTTTTTAAAATTACGAGAATTGCCCCTCAGATAAAAACAAAAAAATAAAAATAAAATCTAATAAAAGTGCAAAGTCCGATCGATGTAAGAAATTAGCAGGAAAGTATGCCTCACAGCTGCATCAAAAAGGCCCAGTGCAGCGAAAATCCCAGACAACCAGTGCCTGACGCTGGTCTTCAACTGGACCTGACGGTCGATTCTGTAAAAATCTCACCGTGAAAACTCAAGAGAAGTGAGTTTGATGTGAGTTGTCACTAGTGTCAATCCCTAGCATTATTTGGAATGACAGCTCACTTCACCTAAGTTTTCACGGTCGGATGGTTACAGAATCGCACTGCTGATGTGTGGGGTGAAGGGTAAATCAGTTTTTGCACTTATGCCTCTCTCTGCTGAGACACTATCAGTAGCAATGGGATTCATTTTGACAGTTCAACAACATTAATTGCGTTATTTACGTTGCTGAGCAGACACATTTTCGAGTAGGTATATGAAGCAACTGCGCCCTGCGGTTTCACCCGCATAAGTTTCGATCCCGTAGGAATATCGGAATAAAAAGTATCCTATATGTTAATCCTGGTTAACCATCTGTGTGCCTTTCATCTAAATCCGTTCAGTAGTTTTTGCGTGAAAGAGTAACAAACATCCATCCATCCATCCATCCTCACAAACTTTCGGGTTTATAATATTACTAGGATTATAGGATAGGATAGCAGGGTGATGTCTACAGCGTTGTGTGTGGGTTATATTATTACTAAAATTGTTTTTTGTTAAATCAGTTGTAAGTTCTTATAAAGTAACTGTTAGATGTTACTTTAAAAAAAAAAATGAATTATGGAATCCACCGCCGTGTCCTCGTGGCGGCGATTTCTCGCGTCCGGCCCTGGTCCAGGCCATGGTACGGAGCGAGAGTGCATGGGAGGCCGTTACCTCCTTCTGCGAAGCAGTAATGCTCGCGATGGAGGAGGCGGAGCGCGTGAGGGAGAGGCAATCTCTGCGCCCTCACGCCCCTAGTCGCCGCAGGAGACGCCCTGGACGGGAGTCAACAGCCGACTCCCGGCCACCGTAGGCGCGGGCTTGCGGGCGGCGAGCAATGGGCAGCTTGATGCCCGGTAAGGACCAGGCCCGGGTCGACGGCGCGCTGTGTTCCACGCGCGCCTCAATGAGATGTCAGCACGAACTGACGGGGTCCGTTAGGGCCGATGCCTGTCAGGGCTGCGGCTGATTCGAAAGAAATACCGTGGCCCCTGGCACACGCAACTGAAGGAACACGGGTGGGTTTTAGTCAGTAAAAGTCTGACACGCCCTTCCGCTCAGACCAGAGCGGGAGAGGTCATTTGATGATTTCCCACCCAAAAAAGGATAGTAGCAGGATGGATTAGCAATATCCTTGAAAATGATTCAGATTGAGATTGATCGTGTGTTACGCAATTAGGGTCTTTTTGTTTTTGGTTTACCTACTTTTTTTTTAACTTTGTTAGTTTTAAATGCTTCTTTTTTTACTGTTCTTATTTCCTGTGTGTGTCCCGAATAAAATATTTTTCATTCTTTTCTTTCTTACATAAATATTATCTTCTTCTTCTTTTTAGCGTATCGACGGTAAAAAGTTAAAATATTTTTGGCCCAAAATTCAGCTGCGCGAACTCCGTTCAGCGACGCAGTCATAAGATCATCAAGTGCACAGCCGGTCGATTCAGTAAAAATCTCAGTAGTGTCACTAGTGTCAATCCCTAGGATTATTTGGAATGACAGCTCACTTCACCTCAGTTTTCACGGTGAGATGGTTACAGAATCGCACTGCTGGTGACAGGGCATGCAGCGCAGGATGAAAGGTGGGCCATTATCTGTGGATTGTCTTTGCTTCGGCCGATTTGGGTTTGAAGTATACTTAAAGATTTTCAAGTCGGCCACGGTAACGCGTACCCAGGCGGAAGGCTCTCAGATGGTTCGATAAAGTTGTCAGGGGGTTTGTATAGCTTCCACAATAGTTTACATCTTGCTGTGGAGGCGTTACTATTGTAAAAACATTATTTCATGGGTTATTAAAATAAATTTGCTGTTTCATACATTTTAACCGTGTAAGTATTGTACGAGTACCTACTTACTTGACGAAACATTTCTTCGCAGAAAAGAAATGGTTCGTCTGGGTCGAGGTATTTTTTACGCGGAACTCTAATTCTTTTTCTAAAATAATAGTAGCCTGCTTACTCCTTAGAATATAGAAGAAAAAAAAACAATATTGCAACTCGTACAGGATCAAAAACTAAACTAAACACAGTTAAAAATAAAAATAAAACAAATTATATTAAAAAAAAATTGACAAAAGGAAAAATTAAACAAAAAGTCCTATACGAGGCCAAAAGGCTCCTATCTCACCATGTTGCTTCGACATTTAAAAAATAAATGTCGCTGCGCAGGTATACTGACAGGGCCCGCTGTGAATACAAAATTCGTGAAAGTCTTGTCAAAATCAGCCGTTTTGGAGAACAAACAGACAGACAGACAATTTTTTTTTTATAATTGCTTTTTTTGTTATAAATAACGTAGGTATACACGTTCATATGCTTTTAGTAATAAAAAAAATATGCGAAAAGACAAACTGCTAAGTAGAAAATAATTTAACGCCCCGCAAAAAAGTTTAGAAAAAAAAGGCCAAGCTCAAATTATCATCGCATGATCTAATTTCACTAAACCTTTTCATCGCTTTTAAAAAGCGCATCACTTTATGCCAATTTAAATATTCTGAATCACTGACCCAATAATATTAAGCAGGTGTAATGATACAATAGATTTTGATCCACCCTTAGTTGGTGTCGTCATTGTACATGTTGATTGTACCTGTTCAGACATTTTGAGGCACGTGTGCAGGGATTAGACACGTGTCGGGTCGTTGAGTTAGTGTCAATTTTAGTTAAAAGGCACATAGTTGTTAAGCTGTCAATGATTTTGTTAATTTTCTGTGCGTTTTTTCAACAAATATAAAATAAAAGAAAGTATCGCAATCACTGTAAGCAGACTTAGGGTGAACTTCACCAATGAAACAACGCGATCAGCGCATCTATAAATACTGCGTTTAAGAGCTGTCAGTGTCATCATTGTTACGGAATATTGACATTGACAGCTGTCAACAATTTTTGTTTTGTGCTCGTAATAATAGATCTATTTTGTTTTTATTTTTCTTTATTATTCTAATGACGTTTGCAGGTCCAACATGGCCACGAATCGCACAATACAGGGAGGTTTGGATAAAAAAGGGGAGTTCTTTGGCCAGCAGTAACTGTAGGATAAAACATAGGCTAAAAAAGAAATCGAGTTATATTTTTCTATGAATGTGTTTCTGTGACAAATAAACCTATTTTTCTTTCTTTCTCTTAAACGCGGTTTAGCTGTGCTGGTCGTATTCAGTTTCATTGGTAAAATTCGCCCTTAGAACGTATCTGTAAACCAAACTGGTTAGTTGCCGTACCTACCTAATTTTTCGAGAAACTTTGTAAAAAATAAACCATTGAAACATGAACGAAAGCAACACAAATTCGAACAATTATGAACAAAACGAGCTCAATATACTCAATATAACAATATTTAACCACCTCAATCTAACCTTTCAATAACTTATTGACATAATATTTCCACCAAAATACACCTAATAATAGTAGATATTCGAACGTTCGACGGCATAATATCTACAAATTATACAATTTCACGCTAGCGGGTGTCACGTAATCCATTCGCCGATTTGCCGCCAATTAAGTGCGTTGCTAAGCAACGGCGCAAAACTGTCATGGTGGATGCTCATAGTTTCCGAAATAAATTCGGTGTCGGAACATTTTAAGGTGGATGCTCCAAGGTAGCCCGCGAAATTCAAATTTAAATAATCATTAGAATCAGAAATACAACTTGTTAAGTTAGCATAATCCTAAAATGTCAAGATTTCATGAAATAGTCATTCAGTAGGATTACTTGATCTTAGAGTTGTGTTGATGACTTTAATGATTATAATTCTGTAAAAACATATAATTGTTACGGTCCCGAATCATATTTTAATCAACGTACAACTTAGTACTGACCAGCAAATTGCAAAAGACGTAATCTAGAAAAGAATTTTGCGTGCTACCTTGGAGCATCCACCTTAAGGGCAAAATTGGATCGCTGTGACAGGATTAGCAGTGTGGTAATAAAAATAATTCACTGCATAGTTCATAAAATTAAAAATTCAGAATACAATTTAATGTAATGGCAACTTTATCAAAATTAAACTACTTCACTGTGTAGTTTATACAGACAGTCTCGGAATTTATCGTTGAACACATCGCATCGTAAGATCATAGGTATTATTCATATTATAATATTAACGTTGTGTTTCATCTTATTGTATTACTAGCAGTTGCCTGCGACTTGGTCACCGCGTATCATGGTATTTTACCATTTTTAGTACAAATACCGAGGCTGAAAAGCAGCCTATGTCCTTCTCCAAGCTCCTGGCTACCATAATCATCGTTTTAATGGTAGGCAGAGTTCCTTTCACATTTATTATAAGAAGGTAGGTATGTAAGGATGTAAACAGTGCACAATGGACTCCCACTGCACCATAATAAAAGCAATTTCCACTTTTAAACTCTAGATTGGCTTCTGTTAGAGAGCTAAACAAACTCCCATATATTAACGTCAGTCATTCATACAGCCAATCCCTTTGTAGGTCCACCAAAAAGTTTTTGTTCATAAAACCTTTTCGCGCGCAGATCATGGCACGCTAACCGGCGTTTAACTATGCAAAACGTTATTCGAAAATGGAATCCGGTTCAAAACCGTGCAGCTACCATTTTGTTAATAGTTTAATCTGCAGCGGTGATCCGCGGGCAGCCGCATGGAATAACTACATGTGAATATTTTACTAGGCTGTTCAGTTAACTGCCTTTGCCTGCGGGCCGCGAGTTGCGTTATGTTTTTCGTCGTTTATGCGTGATTCCTTTTTTCAAAATTGGTGCCTTGGTCAATCACGCTGTGAGATGTGTATTCGCTTTCACAAAATCTATATTGCTAATTTGTTTTGTGATTGACAAACAACCTAGTCAAACTGCTGAAGAAAGAATGGTGTTTGGTTAGGAAGATTCGTAAATAATTATATAATAAATAGTTTATAAAAATAACGGACTACAAAAAAATTATGTAAGTATATTGACTTGAGAACCTCCTTTTTTTTTAGTCTGTTAAAAAACAGGAACACTAATCTCCTCATAATGACTGGTTTACAGTTCATTTAAGTTTATGCCGCTAAATATGTTTCCCAAGCAAACTTCTTTTACTGGAATAATAATAATGTATTTCATTAATCAGCTGAACGACATTTTGGTCTCATTTTTCAGTATATTTTTACAAAATATTAACAGACTATTGAGATAACAAATAAAAAATATTTTGTTGAAGTAAAAACTTTTGCGTAGCTAGACCTCTACGGCTACGAATGTGCTACAAAATCATAGGAACTTCGCTACGTTTGACAAGAATCGTCGTCGCGCGTCGTCTGTCAAGAATACATTTACATAAATTGAATTAATTGAGACTTAGAGACGAGCAATAGTTTTGTCTGGGTCTACGCTTTCGTAGTAGCTACGAATTCGTAGACTTTGCTACGAAACTGCTTGTGTTTTAGGTCTTTCAGAACGAATTTGTAGTGTTCTGCAGTTAGATACTCTGGTATAAGGCAGATTTCAATGGTGATCGGGCACTCAACTGCTGATTGGTGGATCGTATGAAACTTTCAATAATGGTTACATGTTGATAGAACATAAGTATAGAATAACTGCAGTCTCACCTCATCATTTCAGCTGAATGACTCCGCTCCCTTCTTCCTATGAGGGTAGGCAGAATCTACAGAACGCCACCTGCTAAGATCCTTACACATCCTTTTGCCTCGTTTACGTTCATACATTGTCATCCACACAATGACTAAATACACGACCTTTCTGAAGAAAATCACCAATCTAGACTCATCATAATCATTTCAGCCGAAAGACGACCACTGCTGGAAATAGGGCTCCCCCAAGCACCTCCACTTCGACTGCTTCTGTGCTTCCCACATCCAGCGAATTCCTGCGGCCTTCGCAAGGTCAACGGTCAACCTTGCGGAAGGCCTTCCAACACTACGTCTTCCGGTACGCGGTACAGTCACACCTAAGTAACCCCTAAGTAATAGATTAACTGTATACAATGTAGTATAATTATGTATTTGTATATAAACAAAACCTTTTAAGTTTATCTAAGACCAAAATACTTTTTCGTAGACTTGACTACGTTTACGTAGCTGCTACGGGCTCGTAGCAACGCGGCGTAGCAAAACCAAACACATTTTTTTTTTGGTAAATTTGGTATTGACCACTATCTCACCTGATGGTAAGTGATAATCTTGTCGACGATGCCAATGGTGCAAGCTTACTTTGAAGTAACTTATTCACATAATAAGACTACAAAAATCTTATAGAAAATCTCAGAAAACATGCATTTTGTTCATAAACTGTCGGTAAAACAGTATAAATACGAGTACTATGCATATAATCGATGTCTGTGGGATGTACCACTCGGTGCTAAGCAGGCGACATGGATTGGATTCTTTGTAAGCGGATAGTGGCGGAAAAAAACGACGCTGACAGCCTTCACAGATGTTTGGGACTATTCTGATCGACGATGGTTTTGCGATGTAATAGTTTTCTATTATTTTTTTTACTAAGGTTTTTTTCTTTTTAATTTATTCTATAACATTGATCCATTTTATTTGTAGCTATAGTGCTTAAAAATATATTATACATAAACACATAAATGCTTGGAAAATGGACAGTCATATCTATCAACTATCAAACTCAATGATATCCTGATAATATTATACATAAACGTTTGCTATTTCTATTATTTTATAAATGATGTTTGGATGTTTGGTACTCAATTACGCAAAAACGAATGAACGGATTTGAATAAAATTTGACACACAGATAACTTATATAAACCTGCACCCATACATCTCACGGGATCGAGACTTATGCGGGTGTAACCGCGGGGCGCTGCTAGTGAAAAATTCGTTATCATAGGAGTTTACTTTTTTATAAAACATCTTAAGTACTTATGTTGTGGCTTATTGCCTATGCGTTTTTTTTTGTAGGTTTGTGTGAATAAAGCATGAACTATTCTGGAGTTAAGAATTCATGTAGCTGCGGTTCTACGTTTGGTCATCATTAAGATTCTGATGGCCGCTGGATAATCAAGAGTGAGTTGTACTGTCAGCCTGCATTCCGTACTTCAGGGAACTATTGAAGGTAATTTTTTGGTCATTTTAATGTCTTTATTAAGGTCAACAGAAGTAGTAGGTACCTCTATACGATTAGAGATTTCTTTGTGAACGAAACCTGCGGAAACTAAACAATTGCAATCGTGTCGAAAGTACTTAGAAACAAATTCTCTGAAAAAGCTTTGTGAAAAATGCTGACACAAAAATAGTAGATAGAATAGACTAAGTTAGATCAGCTGCACGGGTCGATCGGTCTGTTTAAATTATGCTTGCCGCGGTGGTTCCGTGGATGGGTGACCATCTTTACATATCAAGACTTACATATAAGACCCCTCCGTGCCTCGGAAAGCACGTAATGTCGTTGGTCCCGGCTGTCATTCGTTGATCTTTGGCAGTCGTTACGGGTCATCAGTAGCCCGAAAGTTTGACAACCAGTCTTACCAAGGGGTATCGCATTATATACCCTAACTGGGTTTTGGAGGTCAGATAAGCAGTCACTCCATGTAAAATAAAGCTGTATCCGGTGAGACTGGAAGCGGATCCCAACGTAGTTGGAAAAGGCTAGGCAAATTGACATATCTGTCGCAGCCAACTGGTTTAATTAGCCGTTTAGTTAACCGCCTAGCCTTTTAACTAAACGGCGCGCGGCGGCCGTTCGACTAAAGGCCTGAATGATATTCAATAAATTATAGTTTAGGTTGGAACTGTAACCAATCACGTGCGAACCTAATTGGTCAGCCAGGGCACCCCGACCAAATGGGTTAGGTTAGAACTGAGATCAACCGCTTGCGAGCTGAGAGAGCGAAGCGAGGCAAGCACGACTACCAAAGACTACCAAAGGCCAGGCGGTTGACTAAACGGCTAATTTAACCAGTTGGCTCCGACATATCGATTACAAAAGAATCCCAAAAAACCTTTAGCCACTCTATTCTCCCTCCATCAGAACCGATATTTCTCCAACAATATCGTCTCGACGATAGTCCAGGATATGTTTTTAATTTGTCGGCATGCGCCCGCTCTCACATACATTACCGGGGACACAAACAAACGCTGCGGATTAGACCTTCCCCGGAGCGGCTGTATACAGGTTGCTTGTTAAATGCGCTGCGGAAAAATTGTGGGGAAATTAGGAGAGTTTCATGTTAGAGCTGCTGGTCTATTCTGTTAAAATGTCACTGTGAAAACTAGGTGAAGTGAGCTCCATCATGCTAAGGATTTAAATTATTGACAGCTAACTTCACTTAAGTTGTCACAGTGAGGTATTAACAGAATAGATCATAATGTCAAAAACATTGTGTCAATTTTGTGCTATTGAATTATTGTAGGTTCTGTACTGTTGAAAATGAGTCTGTAACAATAGATTAGATTTTTTTTTAAATTATTTTAGTCTTAAACGAATAAGCACCCAAATGTATATGGCACGAAATTTGGGTTTTTGTGGAACTGTTCCGCATTCGGGACGTACATACCAGCGATTTTGATAATCAAGTAATTTCAAGTTTCAGTAAATCCTATCCTATCCTACCAGTATTATAAACGCGAAAGTTTGTGAGGATGGATGGATGAAGTTTATTACTATTTCACGCAAAAACTACTGAACGGATTTGGATGAAATTTGGCACACAGATAGTTTATATCCAGGATTAACATATAACAATTTTTTTGTCCCGATATGCTTACGGGATCGAAACTTATACAGGTGAAACCGCGGGGCGCTGCTAGTAGCTTGCATAAAAATCTAGTCCTATTAATTTAACAAAATTCTACACAGTCATTACAAAATTCGCTCCAAAAATCATCCCAAAAAATCCAAATAAAAACTCCCCCAACAATACCCGCACCCTGTATACACAGCTCCCATTTAAATTGATATAAATTAATCCTTTAGCGATGTGCCCCTCAAGAAAGAAATCCCATTAGGTCCAGATTCGATTAACGTTTCACCAGGACCCCTTCGATAGACCCCTTCGCTGGACCCCTTGCATCTTTTGCTTAAATCTGTCCAGTAAGTAGGCATGTATGTAACTATAGGTAGTTAATTGTATTTAGTTTATCGATTTATTGGACTTCTTTTTAGTACTGTTTATAAGTATGCTAAGTGGGATGAATTTTAATTAGTGGGGACTGAGTAGGGACAGATTTTTTTTATTTTAGTTTCGATCTGAGGTGATTTCTTTAACCGTTTCCTCTTTCGTTATCCGTTTGTTGTTTCGGGTACTGCGTACTGTATGTGTTCTCAACCAATGGAAAGAACAAACAAAAAAGAAGGAAGATACGTTCGTTTGCAGCAAACATGTCGCATAAAAAAACACAAACACAAAAAAAAAATACAACACGTTGGGGGCAAACATGCGTCACAGCCACGCAAAACGGCCATCGCTCAGCATAATGCTAAGACCCTATACGAGACCTAGCCCCAGCGCTAGTTTTCAGCGACAGCTGGCAATCACGATTTTTTATCACGATTTTTTTATTGTAATTTTTTATCTAGGTGTCTTTACCTTCATCTTTGCATGGCTCATCTGCCATTAAACTCAGCGTCGCCATTTCGTAGGCTATGAATGGTTTCTGACAACTGGAGCTAAGGAAGTCACAGTAAAAGCACCAGAATCTGTTCATATCTGGAAAAGGATATTTCAACAAAGACGTAATGACTTTCAAAACCTATTCAGGTGGAGATTTATAGACGACTCCGCCTTGGAGTGTAAATGTGGTGCTGTTCCACAAACGATGGGACACTTAATATCGTGTCCTGCGTGTCCTGTCAGCTGCACGTTACAGGAACTGATGGACGCTGGTGATGGCGCCAAACAAGTAGCTGAATTCTGGGCCGAGTCCAATTAGATTACTATCGACACGCTAAGAAAAAACCGCTCACACTTCTGCAAGCAGCAGATTTCTGTTGCATAACTAGCTAAGCTAGTTTATTCAAGAGATTAAGAAGTTAAAAACCGGCCAAGTGCGAGTCGGACTCGCGCACGAAGAGTTCCGTACCATTATCTATAAAAATCATGTCTGTCGTATGGGAGCCCTTTTTAAATATTTATTTTATTTTGTTTTTATTATTTGTTGTTATAGCGGCAACAGAAATACATAATTTATGAAAATTTCAACTGTCTAGCTATCGCGGTTCTTGAGGTGACAGACAGACGGACGGACAGACAGCGAAGTCTTAGTAATAGGGTCCCGTTTTTACCCATTGGGTACGGACCCCTAAAAAAGGCACTTCCTCTCTCCTAATAATAAACATCGTCATTATACTTTTTTTGCTCCTGTTTCATGTTTATTATTATATGTTTATATTTATTTAGATTAGTATAATATGCTCTATGTATGTATTAATTGTATTATGTAAATGGTACACCACAGACTACCTACAGTATTTGTCTCTCCTTCCCCTTTTTAATCCATCCAAAGGTGGTCTTTAAAAGATCGCTCTTAGCGATAAGACCGCCTATTGTGTCACCCTTTGTAAAATTTCTATATTTATGTCTGTAATTTATATGGTGTACAGACGCCAGCAGGTTAAGCTACCCGAAACTGTCAAAATTTCCCAATCAACCTTGAACCTTAACGCTTTAGCGATAAAGATGAAAATTTACTAAAGAAATTTGACAGATTGTAGTAGCTTGATGTCCTGGCGTCTCCACATAATGTCTGTCTGACGCTTATGTAAATTATGTACATAATAAAGAGAATTCTATTCTTTAATAAAACATACCATATCTCTTGGGCTTGTGGCTAAGTAATAACAGCCGCACGGGTCGATCGATCAGGTTAAGCTACGCTTGCCGCGGTTGGTCCGTGGATGGGTGACCATTTTCACAAACCAAGACCCCTCCATGGCTCGGAAAGCACGTTAAGCCGTTGGTTCCGGCTGTCATTCGTGGATCTTTGACAGTCGTTACGGGTAGTCAGAAGCCCAAAAGTCTGACAACCAGTCTTACCAAGGGGTATCGTATTACCCAGTAACTGGGTTGTGGAGGTCAGATAGGCAGTCGCTCCATGTAAAATACTGGTATTCAGCTGCATCCGGTTAGACTGGAAGTCGACCCCAACATAGTTGGGAAAAGGCTAGGCAGATGATGATCTCTTAAAAGCTCGCTAGTGATTCCACCCGACTTTTCTCCGGTCTATTGACACTGTCATCCGAGCCTTAAAGCCAATTCCCCTGTCCAAACAACCAACAACAAACCAAATAAAAGCCAGCATCTTCAATTACACTCCTTTACCATGGACTGAACAAACACTCGATACGGATCGTTGCCAGAATCGAATAGTAATTCGACTATTCGACTCGACTATCTCGGAATCGATGTTGTCGCGTCCCTAGGGGCCCCACCCTAGCCGCATAATGTGATTCTATTATACGAGTATCAGTGTCAAATGAGGTTTTCACCAATTGGGAATATGAGAATGTTTGAGGCAATCTTTTGTTTGTTTATTCCCTTTTTTGTAAGTAGATGTACTAAGAGGATCTTGGTCCTCAACCCAGATAACAGTTTTGTTTAAAAGGAGATACTCTTAAAGTCAACTCGAATTTACACTCAATCCTGTAAATGCTCTTTTTTATTTATTTTTTGCTTTGAGTTTGAGTTGACTTTATTTCAATTAAACCTGTAACAGGTCAGTATATAGTTTTGAATTATAAAGGAGTCGGTCAGTCAGGAAGCTAGTGGCCCATTCCAAAGCGTAGTAGGTACCTATGGAGAAGAAAGTTAAGAAGGACCTACTTAAATGCCTAGGTGCCTGGACGTTAGGTCAATCGGTATTTTAGTTAAGGCAAAAAAAGGTCCGTTCAAAGCTAAGAGTAAAACACTGAACGTCTCTAAAGGCTGATTTCTAGGATAGGAGGAAACTAGACATAATTTCGTACAGTTATAGCATAATAAAAGCAAACAAGTAGGCCAACTCAAGCCCCGAGCGAGCGATAATAGCCTAAACTCGTAGGGCTGTCACTTATACTTTATTCAATCGTCAAAAATGCATAGTCAATCTCTATACAAAACAATGTTCCCCTGTAGGGTAAGCATCAGGGACCTTTAATACAATTTTTTTTAAATTATTTTTTCTACACACGGCTACACATCAAGCTATGCAAAACCAGTATTAGCTGACCGTTCATTGTGAGAAAATATCATACAAAGTGAGGCCAAGACAAACTGGTTTTATATAGCTTGACGTGTAGCCGTGTGTAAGTACATAGACCAGAAGCCGACTACATTTTTTTCATTGCCTACGTCATCTTATCTGTTTAGTTATTTGAAAAATTACGATCGAAATATGACTAATAAAAACGTGGTTTTACTGAATCATGTATTTATTCAAATAAAATGAAATGATTATGAAGTCTTTGTAGTTTAAGGAGGTAGGTAGGTACACGTACAAATTATTTATTACGAGCAGCAGGGCAGCGGCGAAGCGTGCGCGGGCGCGGGCGATATTACCGGCGTCACAGCCACGACTGGCGCACCTTTAGCAGCGATAAATTTTGTCAGTGTGTGCGTGCGACGACGCATACGTACGAGCGCGCTCACATACAAACCGTGCGCGGTGCGAATGTATGAAGATGTCGTACTTATTTGCTTTTACTATGGTTATAGGGTCCAGGGACACGACTGCTGATAACAATCAATTAAAAGCAATAAATAATAGCTAACATAGGAAAATAAATACACATAAATTCCTGAAGGCGTAAAGTAAAAGCTAATTGCAATTTCATCTTAGCGCCAATAAATGTCAAAAACTTATCAACAATGTAGCTAAATTAGGTGTATTTTTTGATAGATTAAGACTAGGATAAGAATGAGATCGTCCTTAAATATACAGGAATTGCCCCTCTGGTGGTCAATGCTCGTTCCAGATATCATTCAAATTAAAGTTCTATAATCACAGGCAATGGCAAGTGGAGTCTTTGATAGCCAATTATAAAAGAAACATGATATCAATGTAGCAACACAAGAAATAATCAGCTCAAACAGGTGGGCCCCACATAAATCAATGTTGTCACCATTGTGCATTCGGATGTGGACCCCTCATGTTGGTACTGTTGTTAATGTCATGTGATTCGACCCTTTTGATGGTGGACATGCTAAGTACCAACAGGGGGTATTGTATTGTCTATGTTTGATCGTTGTGATGCATGGATGGAAAACAATGCTCTTTCACCAAAGTCAGATACCTTTTATCTGTGGAATAAAATTGACGTCAGACAGTTGTAGTATGGAAAAACTGTCAAAAATTCAAAATTTATTCTCAGGATAAGTCTTATTTAGGTACTAGCTTCTGCCCGCGGCTTCGCCCGCGTGGATGTCGGAAATTTACCCACGGGAACGTGCTAACAGGATAAAATGTATGTGCTTCCCCAGAATGCCATCTATGTCGCGGGCCCTTTGTGGCTAATTACAATAGAAAACCAATTGTGTCTCATTAGTGGTGATTAAGAGTGTCAGATTCTCAGATTGAGATTGAGTTGATTGGGAGAAACTGTCAGATTCTCCCAATCAACATTGAACCTAACGCTTTAGCAATAAAGTCGAAAATCTATTAAAGAAATCTGACAGATTGTAGTAGCTTGATGTGCTGGCGTCTGTACCTAACTAATAAAAAAATACTCAATAACAGAAAATTAAATACCTACCTACCTAAATAAACCTATTTCTGATGATAACTAATCTAAACTCAATAAATAAGCAAAATCCCTAAAAATTAATATCTATACGAATGACTAAACCTACCTAACAGTATTATAAAATAACTTACGGTCACTACGTACACTATCAAATATACTACCTATACTTTAAAATTAAAATCTATACCTACGACTTATATAAAAATAAACCTAAATAACTCTAAAAACTAAAAGGAATAAAAATGAACTCCACTGCGGGTGACCCAACCTACGACAAACTTAGTATTTGCGGTTGGTACAGTACAGACAGTGGTAATCGGGTATAGGGATCGAACCGCAAAATTAAGTTTGTTTTTTATTGTATATACTTTTCCGGGATAAAAAGTACCCAGTGTGGTGCCCAGGATATTAAAGAATAATTATACCAAGTTTCATCGTAATCGAACCGGTAGTTTTTGCGTGATGCCTGAACAAACAGACAGACAGACAGACAAAAATTTTTTTAATCACATTTTTGGGTTCGGTGTCGGTCAAGTAACACCCCCTGCCATTTATTTTTTGGATATTTTCAATGTACAGAATTTTCACTTCTACAGATTTATTATAAGTATAGAATAGATAAAAGTTTGGATAGAGTTCGCCCTAAGTATAAGAAAAAGTGAAGAAGTGGTTTTCAGGACTAAGGACGCGAGAATAATTTTATGTGTAAGTAAGGACAAGTAAGCAATAGGGAATGAAGAACCGGTGCTCTTCTTGCGTCCCGGGATTTTCGGGATTACTTGTTGAAGGAACCGGGAGAACCGGGACTTTCGGGACTTTTGGGTATTTTTTTACCTACTGCTGGTATTTTTATTTTAATAGGTCTTAGTATTTATGTATGTACGTAGGTAATGAAAACTACATTGTATTATTGTATTAATTAAAGATATATATTTTTTAAAATCAACGAAAACAGAACCATTTACTATTCTTTGAAAAAATAATCAACAGAAGAAAACAACAAGTCAAATCAGCATTTAACGCTCGCTATTATTATAAATTATATACCAATATCAATCAACAAAAACATAGTTACTTTCCATAAAATAAAATAAAACATAAATCCTTTTCTTAATTCTAATATAAACCAAGTCATCATCAGCATTCAGCAGTCATCATATCACTGAGACGCTTATCTTTAAGGAATATATAATAATAAAATATGAAAAAATAAAGGAATGAAATTAACAAAATATGAAAACGTTCAATTATTTAGTACTGTCTTGTTCATTATAATGGGTTCTTAAAAAAATAAGTGCGTCTAAGCTTTTATCACTTAAGCGTGATCTTATTTTGTTGCACAGTAATCCTGCTGCAGAGAATATCCTCTCGGGCTCCACGCTGGTCGGAGGGATCGTCAGAAGGTGATCATAAGCTAACGACCGAAAACGGCCACGATCACCACCATTCTCAAAAAGACCCATTTCTATTCCTACTCCGAAACTACTGAAGCGATTTAAAAAAATATAATTATCTACATTCATTAGAAAGTTGAGTATTAGTGACATAGATTGTTTTACCGTGGGAAAACGCCTTATTCTGACGGGAAAACGGGCAGCAGTAGCAAGCACCGGGTAAACCGATGAGCGAACCACTAAGTACAGTGTAGATTCTACACCATTAGGTTAGGTATTAAAAAGAGGAAAGATTTGTTTTTTTTTGTAGGTATTCTAGGTATGTAAATGTAACCAATAAACTCAAACTACTGATTACATTTTAAAAATTCTTTCACCACTGAAAAGCTACAAGATCCCTAAGTAACAAAAGATACTTTTGACCTCATTCGCTCGGAAAAACGTGTAGCAGCGGGTGAAACCGCTAGGCAGACCTCTAGTTTTAAATAAAATCTTAGTAAGAAACCTTTTGTTATGATATCTGAATGGGGAAACTCAAATTCTTAATTTAAGTTTATACTTTTCAACTAAGTCCCGAAGGTCCCGAAAGTCCCGGGACGAGGTGTGATCGTCCCGGTTCTTTAGTCTATACAAAAATCCCGGGATTTCCCGGGATTTTCGGGACCGGGATTTCCCGGGACCATTCCCTAGTAAGCAAGTATTAAGTACCTAAGTACCCATACAGCAGACATTTTGATTTTGGAAATACTGTGAAAAGGAAAATTACGAATATTATGTGAATTCCCTTCATTCTCACATAAGTGCTAAAACCTGGTCTTTGACACTTCAGCAGAGGTCCAAACTCGAGGTTTGCAAGCTAGTCATGGAGCACAGTATCCTGGGGGTTCGAATTTCCGACCGTATAAGGAACATAACACTGCGCGCCAAAACCAAGATCATGGATGTTACCCAAAAAGCCCCTATCTTTAAGTGAGACGAAGAATAGCACTTTTTTATTCTTTTTTGGACCATCTAATTTATATAGCACATAAGTTTCGGCATGCCTGCAGTGTACCTATGCCCATAATAGACAGAAACAAGTTGACAGATAATTCTTTTGAATAGTATTTTCTTAATGTAATGTCTGCTAAGTATGTAGATTTAATTATTCCCATTTTCTTTCATAATATCGCCATTCATTATCCATCCCATAATTTAGGTTCTAACTCCCTGTCCTTAACGCGGGCACAGCTCCACAAGGGGATGTAGCATGGCGAGCAGCTCATTGATTCCGCTAATCCTGAGGGAGTCTTAATGGCGACTGGCGAGTAGCGCGGGGCTAAAGTAGATGGACACGTGTCGGCTCTGCTGTGTAATGAGATCTCTTTAATTTCATGGCTTTTTTTTTGTAGAATGAAGATGTTTTGTGGTTTTAAGTTGCATTGTTGTAAGGGTTTTGAGATGATAACATTTTTTGGTATGCTATGGTAAAATACTGGTATCTCGCTGCATCCGGTTAGACTCGAAGCCGACCCCAACATAGTTGGGAAAAGGCTAGGCAGATGATGATGTCTCAGAAAGCAATGGCTTATCTCTTCTTGGAGCAATGGCATTCCTAGGCCCAGGAGAAGATAGGACATGTTTCAAGCAAACCATAGAATTGTGTTAATTTAGGTGAGCTTGTGGCTAAGAAATAACAGCCGCACGGGTCGATCGATCAGGTTAAGCTACGCTTACTGAGTTTGGTCTGTAGATGGGTGACCATTTGTACATACCAAGACCCCTCCGTGCCTCAGACAGCACGTAAGACTTTTGTTCCAGGCTGTCGTTCGTGGATCTTCGACTGTCTTTACGGTTTCTCAGAAGCTCGAAACCCTGATAACCAGGCTTACCAAGGGGTTTCGTAACCCAGTAATTCGATTGTGGAGGTCAGATAGGCAGTCGCTCCATGTAAAATACTGGTACGCTGACTCTTTACGTGACTAGAGGGCTAGACAAATAATCAGCATCGCCATACAACGTGGCAATGCTGCCAACGTTTTGGGCACTTTTCCCGCTGACATTGCTGCGAACGAATTTTTTGATGCCCTATGATTCTGTACACTTGTTTTATTTCAATCATAATCAGCTCATGTTCCCACTGCTGGGACACAGGCCTCCTCTCTCGGTGAGAGGGAAAAGGCCGTAATCTACCACGCGGGCCCAATGCGGGTTGGTAGATGTTGTCACATGTCTTCGAATTTTTGGTTCTAGGACATGTCGGTTTCCTCACGATCTTTCACGGTCACGATGTGCTGTTTTGCTTAAAATTAATCAGTTTGAGATGTATCAAAACAATTATAACATTCACAGTATTTCACAATCCACCCAAAGTTCGTTTTTATTTCACTAAAGAACAACAACGTCAATATTTCACACCATCCCAAATTATCAAAGGACACCACCCACTCTTTTTCAAAAAACATAATAGTGTACACAGATCGTCACTAGTCGCAGTCGTTATCGCGACATCGCGCGATAAAGGACCCTATTATGTCATCTGACAGCTTCGAGCGCTCCCAAAGGATAGATATTTTACTTTTCTTGATTTATTGCCAGTTTGGGACGGTAGGTGTTGTTTTTGCCTCATGTGTGGGGTAATTAGACGGTATAGTGGTCTGGTATATATTTTGGGGCGTTTTCGTTAATTTGATACTGGTATTGTGTAAGGTAGCTGGTTTATTTTATGGCAACATTTTCGCGTAGTAACCAAAACACAGGTAAATCTTAGTAATAAATACAAGCTCAAATTAAATTAGCTAGCGAAACTCCGCAGACGTGATGGATATCGATTTCAAAACTTGATAAAACAAAAAAATATATAATTTGATGTTTAGTTTTCTGGGGTCAATGGTGGTGATTGACCTTGGTGGCTGGTTGGTATTTTAGTTAGGTACTTGAAGTAGTTGAGATTTTTATTTTTTTATTTTATCGTGTTAATATATCGATACTCACTCATCGTGTGTGAAGATTACACACAAATAAAAACAGATTTTTAAACTGATAGGTATTTCAAGTAGTACTTAAGTGCTAAACTACGTAAAAATTTCGTTTTATCACATTTACATATCGATACCCATACAATTTTTTAATTACACAAAACAATCCTGCTGCATATATTAGGCATGCAGTGTGTATTACTTACTGTGTACTTAGTTTATGTATTTAGACAATCATTGTTAGTCTGTGTAAGCTACGCCTGCAAGAGTGCATACAAAACTTTAATATCATAATGCTCTACGCAAACTTGCGTTAAAATCAACAATAAATCACGTCAAACTCGCCAATTAAAAGATAATTTGTCACATGCGACTGCAGAATTAATTAATTGATACTATAACTTGTAGTATAACTGAAACGTTTGCGAGCAGACTTTAAATATGAATGCGTTCATTGGCGCGTGACCGATCTCTCATTATTCGAAATTTGAATAAAGATGTTGAAACCGCGACGTCAGCTATGTCAAAATGCAAAATTCGAACGTGCACTATCGTACATTAGCGCTAAATCGTTTATTTAAATTTTACACGCAGTTGACTCTGAATGGAGAAGTATGGCGTCCGAAGTGAAATTATAAAATTATCCCTGTTTGTCTAGTTTTGATTACAAAGGAACCGGCGCATGTTACACGCTATTTAACAATTAAACATTTGATTTGTACACGGACACGTGATTCGAATCGAACTAATTTGCATAATCCCCTGTATTAGTGACAATTACGATTTGACATAGCTATTCGATTATTAGCTTTGTGACATTTAATTTATGACTTTATCTGTATTTCGTGTTTTATTTTATTTTTATTTAAATTAGACTGCCCTGAATCTAAGAACTATGACTGTCATAGTTCCACCAAAAGGTTTCGTTTTACCCAGTAACAGGGTTGTGGAGGTCAGATAGGCAGAAGCTCCATAGAGAATACTGATGGTACTTAGCTGCATCCGGTAAGACTGGAAGCCAATGATGACTTTACCCTGAGTCAATCCGTTATTACTTTTTTTTTCAAAAAAAAATTAGCTCGTTTTTTTCTCGTGTGAATAAAACTTGTGCAAATAAATAAGTACTTTGTAATGAGATATAAATGTTATTGCACGCGTCTTCACGCGTCATCCTCCGCAATTAGCCGATCAATCATACGTGAACGCATCCGAACTAAT
Source organism: Apamea sordens (assembly GCA_945859715.1). Lineage (NCBI taxonomy): Eukaryota > Metazoa > Arthropoda > Insecta > Lepidoptera > Noctuidae > Apamea > Apamea sordens. Next base: position 5,579,912 of record OX244006.1, on the reverse strand, counting down.
CGCGCCAAAAGCCGTGTTGCCTGTCAAAATATTTGTCACAGAATTTTGAACCTAACGGCCAGTGCCAATAAAAGAATTAAACTATAAAATTGCTTACACGATTTTCTAGTGAAATATGTATTTTATTTCGCACCAAAAAGTGTCGCTGGCAACATGGCGGCCCAAGGGACTTTATTAGTGTCGGCGACCCACCCATTATACATTTTTAAACCGTATCCATATAAATTAATGTCGATATCACCCTAGCGTAATATCAATCTCGTGCCGTAGTTGTTCGCGGATTATGTTACAAATAATATCATTTTGTACGGTGATTCGTTATGAATGGTGCTACCTATGGGTTTTAGCGTATACTTTGGTTGTACATTCTTGATTATTTGTCAGTTATTTGGATGGGTAGAATAAATGGATACCTATGTAATAAAAAAGGAAAAATCTGCAGCAACGGTGCTGCAAAATTTTTCTTGTTTTAGAAGTTTCACCCCCGTCACATGTACGGACATGTAACGGGAGTGAAACTTCTAAAAAAATATAGTTAGAATAAGAGAGATTTAGTGTGAGAGACAGAGAGAGTTATATATCTTTTTCTCTATCGTGTAGGTAACGAATTTTGCCTAAACTTGACGCGAGAGTGAAAGAAGTATCTTTCACTCTCAATTCTCGTCCAATTATCGAATCGCCGCCTAAGAAAAAGTTAACAACGTTAAAAGTCCCGATAAGCATACCAAAAGTAAAGGATTTGTTTTCTATGCTAATCTGAGGGCATTATTTTATTAAGTGCTCGCACGAAGTAAGATTATGCTAATTTTAATATCGCTTCTACCACACATTCTGCTACAGGCTACATACTGACTGAATTTAATTAATTAGCCAGCTCATCCATCGTTCAACAGTTTACCAACCTAACAGGAACTTTTTAACACATCAATTTATTAATGAGAAATTTTCATCCATATAATATAATTAATTCATCGTTTCTATCAGGCGAGATTGAACAGCAGGCCCAAATATAAAAAAGATAAACAGGCCATGCACCGGTGTAAAAACAAATCATTGTGTCCTTGGCCTTAAATAATAAAAAAGTTACACTAAAACTGTCAGTATCAATACCATTCCATCCAACTATCCGTCGGATAACGAAGTGTTCCCCCAACAAGGGTGGCCAGTTTACTGTTTCTTTATTCCATTATGTTTTAAAGAGAATGTCATAGCTATCAGGCAAGTGCAGCGCGGAACGCACCCAAACTGTCGAATTAACGGAGGGCGCGAACAATGATGGCTCCCGATTTAAATTGCGAACGCAGCCTTTAATTGCGCGCTAATAGGCAACCGGTTTTTGTTTTAAATTGGCTGTCAAGTTGACAGATAGAATTTTTTATTTTCTTTATCATTGGGTGGTTTTGCAGGTGCAATAATTTTGTTGTTACACAAGCTCGGTAAGCAACACATGTCCCTAGTTTTGCTTTTCGCCCACCACTTTGAGCAAAAATGTTCAGTCCATAATTTTGATGTGCGTTACAATACGCACTACAGTTAACAGCGGTTTTTGCACACAAAAAAAGTTTCCCAGCATTTATTTCTGCTCAGTGTAGTATATAGGTGACATGACCACCAAGACAGAATTACGTAGAAACGTATTTGCACTCTGCAGAGTGCTGGTTTTTTCAAGCTTTTATTTAACTTGCAACTTAATTTTGAAGCAGATAAGTTAAAAATAATTTAAACCTGATAAGAAATAAATAAAAGCGTGTTACATTTTGATGGAACATTAAAGAACATTTAGAACACAATGTAACACGCTTTTATTTATTTCTTATGAGGTTTAAATTATTTTTAACTTTTTAGTCCTTTTTATAAGTAATAAAAGCTTGTTTTTAAAAAGTTTTTTCTTTCTTTTTTTAACTCGTTTTTATTAGATTCACTTTATTTAAGATTATTTAAACACACGACGATTGTCATACTTTTCTTTTTATTTAAGAGCCTAATACTCGGTCGATCTCCTTGCCATGTAGATACAACTTTTAAGATAATAAGGGCGCATTTCAACAAACTTTTATACCTGGAATAAGTCTTATTCAGAGAATACATTTTGAATTTTTGACAGTTTTTCCATACTAGAACTGTCAGACGCCAATTTTATTCCACGGATAAAAGATAATATCTGACTTTGGTAAAATCAGCCCTTAGCTTAGTACCATCAAAACCACACCACCAAATACGAAAATAATGTGACGGCCCAGTGTCACATCACATTATATCTATATATCTCGCGGCCACAATAATAATTTCGTCCGCAAACAAACAAAACAAAAATTGTTTAGGGGAGATGCAACGATAAAAAGCGTCCTAATCAAATAAACAAGCGACGACGTCGATCTGTCGACGCAATCTCGGCCGAAATTGTGATTTGATATCTTCTATCGACGCATCGCCCCACAGTGTTGCCATGATTATAATCTGTTATAACGTTTTCATCTGTGGTGTCAGTTTGTGGGTATTATTTTACAACCATTGTTCATGTAATTGGCTGCCATAGATCGATGGTACTCGGTTAGTTTTTTTTTTGGAATTACTTATGTAAAGTTTTTGACAGTTAAAGATGTAGTAAATAATACCACTAATTGGTAATAAGTAGTCTCCACACGGTGGGTGCCTGAGGCCGGCCCAGGAAGAGGTAGCGATACGACCTAGACATAGTATAAAGAGAGGAAGTAGGCTATCTCCGGCACAATCCGCGACATAATTGCCTACTGTCTTAGGGTTGTCACTTTTTGTTAAATTTTAATTCAGTGCCAATAAATGGGCAACGGTTGGGATGTTGTATTTTTTACTTGTATTGTCTGGGTACCTAAACGATGATGAAACCTTTCACGAAGCACTAGTTGTTTCTGTTTGACTTGAATTATTATATGAAGTTATTTCCACTTGTGTATGTTTGTCAACTTTTTTCAGATTAGGCAAATTTAAACTCGGCATACAATTTTTTTTTTAGTAATTTTCTAACGCTGTTTTTCATTATGTCTTCTGGGTGGAAATGGACTTCACAAACAACATGATTGGATTTATTTATCAAATCCTCGCGGTCAATTAAGCGCAGCCACTGAAGGCGTCTGAAATGGAAAGCACATTTATACATTAGGTATCTATAATAAAAAAATGAATAAAGTGACTAAAATTTTATAAAAAAAAACATCATAAAACAACATAAAAAATCTAACGCCTGTCTCTTAGACTATAATCAAATTTTTGTTCTGCTGTTATGATTCGAACTTTGCTCTATTTATCTGATTCACAATTAGTCAATTACTTATTTTTTAAGTACGATTTTATAACTGTAAGTAGGTACTTAGTTACTATACCTACAATAGGTACTGAGAAATCGGCATGACTAAACATAAACAAAGCAATAGCGCCAAATCAATTGACAGATCAAAAGTACCTAGTACATTCTAGTGGGAAATTAGGCCTACCTACTTCCTCTGTCTGATAGAAAACTAATACAACAAAAAATAAGTAAGTAGGTAGGTATCTCATCATCAAGTAAAAATGATATGCTAGAAAAAGTGACTTTCTTGCCTTTCCTGTTCAATAGGTAATTTGAACACAGACAATTCTGGAATCGATGAATTATTAAGACACCCAAACACACAGCAATACGTTCTCCTGCGATTATCACACATTTTTCATTCATTTAGCGGTGCCGAAAAGCCGTGACGCGCGAACCTCGTGCGATGTTAGCCCCGTTTGGCGCGCTGCGAAACCCGCCGAGATTTGTGTAAGTGTGCGTGCGGCGACGCATAGATACTTTGACGCACACATACAAGCCGCGCGCGGTGCGTTTGTATGAAGATAACGTACTTCCTTCTCTTTATACTATGACCTAGATGCGTACCGCCAGGGTTGGATTGAGGTGGCTCAAGAAAAGGATGCCTGGAAGGACTTGAGTGAGCCCTTTGCTCTGCACAGCTCTGCAGCTCTGAACAGAAATGTGTTTCCCTCACTCTAATTGCCCGACCAGACCAAAAAATTGAATAACAAGTAGGTAGTGGTACAGACGCCAGAACATCAAGCTACTACAATCTGTCAAATTTCTTTAATACATTTTTAACTTTATCGCGAAAGCACTAAGTTTTAAGGTTGATTGGGAAATTTGACAGTTTCGGGTAGCTTGAATTGCTGGCGTCTGTACCATATAAAGGTTCTGATGTAAGTGTTGACTGCCCTGAATGCAGAGAAAGACTCATTAAGGTTTTTGGAACACCTCAATCCTAATAATAAGCAAGTAAAAAAACCCAATTCCTAAAAAGGTAAGTAAGGTAAAGTTATCAAAATCGGATTAATTTAAAAATATTAAACTACATCCTAGTTTTAAACACAAGCTCCCACGCTCACTGATGCGGTTACAAAACGTGAGAACTCATCAAAATCATAATAGAAAGTTATTTTTAATAAAGATGAATCCGCATAAAATCAACAGAATACTGTTTTTTCGCCCCCAGGCATTATAACATGCAATCTTAGGCCTATTAGATTAAAACATTACTTTATTTGAACGACACGTGCCACGCGTGCGCCGTGCACACGAAGTTTGACAGCTAAACAAACATGGCGGCCGATAGCGGAATCAGAATCAAATCTTTATTAATATTAGATGAACAAACACATTGTTCTTTATGCGGGGTATTGTGCAAATATAATTTTTGTAATTGGTCTTGTTTCCTCCCCTTTAAGTAGTTATTGAATGTGAGGGTGGAAATGATGTCTTTTGCAAATAATGTTTTGATTAATTACTACTTGTGATAGATTGTGAATTAAATGTTCTACGAGTATTTAACTGAAGTTTGCATTTGACCTCTAGACCTTTAATTTATTACTGCAAGCAAGCAAGCTTTTCTAATTGTTGGTCTACACTTACTTAATTTTAATTGCATTTTTATTAGAATTATAGTCTAAAAACGGCATGCCGAAGTTAACCTGGGTCGGAAATCTGGGCATCCTTTTTTAAAATGGGGTATAAAGTTGCATTTTCTTTTTTGCCATGCCGCTAACAACTTTTTTACTATTATTAGCCATTAATGCTCCACTGCTGGGCAAAAGCCAGCAGTGGAGTCCAGTCCCTACTCTCTTTCTATCTCTCTCTGTCCAGAGCCACCAAGGACCAATCTTTATTTATCATCATCATCATCAGCTTATAGCCCTAGTCCACTGCTGGACATTGGCCTCTCCTACTGCACGCCATTCACTTTCATCCAGCTGCTACCAGCCATCCTGCGAAGATCATCGCTCCACCTAACCTGATCCAATCTTTATTAAACGAGTCCAATTAACAACTACGTCCATACAAAAACCATGAAACAATAATTTAGCTTACAGCTACGCAACGCAGTCCTATCTAGTTTTAACAGTACTTACATGAAATTCTTCGAAACAACAGCTAGAAATGCTAGAATTCGTCGTCGAAATATAGTCGGAAGAGCTCGGAGTCGGGATATTCAAACCGACGTGATATTTACCCACCGTGGAGCAGAACAGGCTATTAATTTACATAGTAATTTATCTTGTAATTAAGTACGCCGCAAATTGCTATCTCAGCCCTTCATAATCCTTTCGCACTGTTGCTTGGCGCTTGGAAACGATGAGGTTAGCGGTGATGCGTTCGGGATTAGAAGTGCTGAGTATAAGAAGCGTGGTTTTTGCAAAGGTTAGGAAACTTTTTCAAATAATTATTTGTTATTATTTATTGGAATAATAATAATATGTACAAGTATACAAAAAGGAGGGGAAATAATCAAAGGGCATCAAAAAAATGTACAAATAAATAAATTTGAATTCGAATTTGATATTCGTTCGCATCGCTGTCATTAGGAAACGTGCCCAAAAAGCATTCTTTGGGCAAAAAATAGGCCAGACCTCACTGGTCACGTGAAGATTCGACCAGAAGTGGGCACTCGGACCCCATGGCCCTTTAGTGCCTTAGGCATTCTCTACCAGTCAACTAAGGCTGGTGAAGAGATTAGTTGGCAGGTGCTTTGGTTGAGATAAACAATGATAAAAAAGGTAAGGTAAGTAAGAAAAAAAATTGCAATAACTGAATAAATAAAAAACTAAATAATTCGTGAATTTAAAAATAAAAGACTATATAAAGTCTATAGTCTAAAGTATCTATTGATTGAAACTTTGAAATATTTACAAACCATTATTCTGAAAATAAATAAAAAAAATTAGTTCTGCACAAATACCTAATACGAACATTAAAAAATAATCAAAAAAATAAAAAATACGATACGATTCTTATTCGACAAATAAAATAAACCGGCTATTGTATTATTATGTTTTAATTCCTACTGTTACCTCGCATCCTTACCGCCAAAATCTGATTGTCCTTCAAAAAATCTCCGTGGCTATCTATTATTAGTCATATCCCCTCGTTCCCATCGCCCGCCTGCGGTTGGTGTTGACACGCAGCCGACAGACAGGGATTAAGGTTATCTGCATCACAAAGCCTGCACCGTGGAATTGCGCCGATTGCCAGACAACCCACTCGCCCGGCAATATAGCCCGATTTTTGGAGCTTCCACGATTTTTGGCCGAAGTTTTGGCAGAAAATTATTAAAAGAAGAAAATTTTTGAAGTTGATTTTAACATTAAGTGGTTTAAGTTATTTTTAAAAGAACAAAACTTTTAGTATTTTCACCGAATTATTAATCATTTTGTTTTACTGAGTACTTAGGTACTAGGTATTTCTATACAATTGCGCTTTTCTCAGAATTTAATTTAATTTTCTAAGTAATTAAACTAAAAATAAATATTTTTTCTAACCACTTAGTTTTATTAAACATAGGTTAATTTATCTTACACATAAATGCTTTACAAAATCCAGCTTAAAACGATTTTTTTTCTAAATAGCAAACTCCTGCAGTGGTGGCCCAGTGGTAACGGCCTCGACTTACGAGTTGTGGGTCGTAGGTTTGAACCCAGACAGGCGCTTTACTTTGTGTACATTATTTCATCACCACTGCTCTCAAAACGGTGAAGGAAAACATCGTGAGGGAACCGGCATGTCTTTGAACCAAAAATTCGAAGACATGTGATATCTACCCACCCGCACCGGGCCCGCGTGATTATAGCCCACTCCCTCTCAAAGAGAGGAGGCCTGTGTCCCAGCAGTGGGACAAATATAGGCTGATTATGATGAGAAAACTCACACCACTTATCGCTCTTAGCGATAAGACCGCCCATTGTGTCACCCTTTGTATAATTTCTATATTTAAGTCTGTAATTTATATGGTGTAAATAAAGAGTATTCTATTCTATTCTAAAACTCCTAAACTTCAAATCGAAAAGCGAAAGCCCGAATCGCCCCCTAAATAACGTCATTACCAATCACTTACTAAAATCCTACGAACTTTATAATGATAATTTAACAAATCATAATCCACAATATTAATTAGGAGTTTGCATCCAAAATCAAAGCATACCAAGTCATATTGTTCAGCACAGCTTGTTAACAAGTTCATCTTAATTGGATTGTTTCTTCAGTCTTCAGCGGAGTTCAGGAGTTGGGGAGTTGCACGATACTTGGCATCGATCAGGTATCAGTGGAGATTGGAGTCGAAGTTCGATCGGAGATTAAGAAGGGTTGTCGTATTATAAATATACATACTTATTAGGACCCTTTATTGCATACCAAAGTTAAGATTGCGGAAATTGTTAATTGAGATATGTTTATTTTCATAACAAGGTATGAATGCCAACGTCAAAAAAGAAAAAGATCATTAGCTTAAACAAAGACAAGAAAACGTATTCTCAAGTGTAACTTAACATCCGAAATGACTTAAAACCCATATAAGATCCACCATTTACTTTTGTAACCTTTTTACAATCAAACTTTACATACATAGATACATGAAGAGGCGTATGTTGTACTTTACAGTCGCCTTTTACAGACATAAATGGCGCCCAAAACGGGACAGTTGGTCCCGTGCTGAGCGCCATTTGCATCTCACAATCTTTTTTCACTTTTATATCTAGGAATTAAGGTGGTTTCGAAGACGTAAACCTACCCACTTACACACAGTTTATCGCGTTGGTGTTGATACAAGTAGGTTTTTGGTTTTATTGTAAAAACTGTCAGCTGTGAAATTAACTTTATGAATAAGTACAAAATGTTGCTTTACAAAATGTTGTAAACAATTGTCTTATCTTTGGTACATAATATAATAAATATAAAGTCTGAAATCCCTGAAAGTAGTAGTGTATAGTACTCCCATATTTATCCACAAAAAAATTACATAAGTAAGTCTAGTCTCTTTATAGGTAGTCTATGATAGTCTATGATCAAAAAAGGCATCCAAACTCCGTGGTAGTGAGAAATTCCTGTTCTAATTCCTATCTCCAATTAATCCTTACAACACATCTCCGTTACTGCAACATCATTACCATCCAAACATCCAAATCAATACAGGCACAGCTTCACTAAGTATCAACTGCTTTCAGAACACGGAATCTGAATGCGTTGTCATCCAACGCTGCGGCAAGTCTATTAATTCCATTGAGGAGAGGGTACAAACCCCTAAATCGATATACGCTAAGAGGGACCCATTTCACGGCTGAACACCCGCACGACCAACTTGGATAGCGACTCGACGTGATATGGTAAGTACGTTAAATTCTCTGCTTTTAAAATATGTGAATGAGACCTTTGTGGAGTTTAATGGTGTTTTTGGATAGGTATTAGATATGTGAATTGTAATTTTGCTTATGAAATTGCTTGAAAGTAAATTTGCCTATCTAGCCTGTACTGTCCCACTGCAGGGCAAATGGCTCTCCCTTTTCCACACCTATAAAATCTACCTTAATTAATATTTTCAGGTTCCAGAAAAAAACCATTGAGACAGACATTGCAATGCGCGAGCCGATATGCGGATCTAAAGACCAAAAAATGGAAGAAACCTTCGCAAACCAATGTAAGGTTTACAATAAAACTGGGACCTTAATGCGACAGTTCTGCCACTAAGGATTTCCAAAGTCAAATCCAAATCTTTTAATCCAACAAAAATCCTCTAAAAACAATTTAAAACCTCAGCTCTTGACCCATAATTATCGTTTTAAATAGCTTTTAAAAGCAACAATAGGAGCACGCGACGCGTCCGTCCGCCGTGGCGGGCCGCACGCGATTGCATAATTTTTAATCACACGACCGAGTAAGCAGCTAATACGGTAGAACGAGATATTGAGGGTAGTTATAGCTTAACTGGCGGCAAAGCGGAATTGGCTTTTGTCATCGCGAGCGGAACGGATTTTCTTTATTTTCTGAACGCCTGGTAGTCTAGGTTTTTTAAATTGTTTTTTTTTTGGATATCATGTGTATGTATGGATACTGCTAAAAGTGACTATGTTGTGGTGGTAAGCACTTCTAGTAAACTATATACTAAGATATATTTTTTCTAAGGAGTAGGTAAAGTACTCCAAGTTTTTTCCAAGTATTGCGACGGGGGTTTAAAATACGACTAAAAGAGGACAAAGCTATGGAAAGGAAAGAGAAATGAGGTTACAATTTTCAATCATAAAATCTCCGTACTTTTCTAGGAAAATTAAATGCAGAGTTTTCTTCTGAGTTAGTTTTACCTAGAATTAAATAATAATCATATTGTTAACTTGACATTTAAGATTCTCATAAAAATCTCGATATTTTTTTGCGATTAATCTCTTACTAAGTATACTTAGTTTATTTTCGTAAAATTTACCAAGAACCCCAAAAAATTTGTAATTTCAAGTAAACCATCGACATCTGTATCAAACATATACCCCATTTACCTTCACACTTGACTAAATTAAAGTGTCAATTTAAACTATAGCAACGCCGACCCATCCATTAATCCGCCATTGTCATGGTAAGCAGCCTGTGATCTATATTTTAATAACACGCCTCGATGGACGGCTAATAAGGGCGAAAATTGTGTTAGGGATGACATTGCATAGGGACCGAAGGACCTGGCGCATGATTCGTTTTATCTAATCGTATTTATATCATTACTTATATGATTATTTTTTTTGTTGATTTATGCAGATACTTATGAAAATTTCTGAAACATATGAAAAAGAAGAGTTTTAATTTGAAAACAAGATTTAACGGGATTGCTATGACAACGAAAAGTAGTCTAATAGGTAAATGATAAATGATTTTATTTCTGTAAGTATTTTTTTTAAACTAGATGAGTTCGGCGTTTCCTATCTGACTACTTTGAGAAGAAAGGTCGAAACAAACTCAGAGTTCACAGTCTCTTTTAAAGTCCAGACGTAATCTTGGTCAGATCATGTAGATTGGGGTCTGAAATGATCTTTTGAGGAAAGAACCACACAGATTGAGTGGACATGTCCAGTCAGTGCACGCAGTATTTGGTTCTATTGTCCTACCTATTAATTAACTAATTAACATCTAAGAACATCCAGTTTAAATCCGTTAGGGTACCTACTTATTTACCACCCATCACCATTTTTAAACACATTTGACCGATTATCGAAAATCTTTTGCGGTAGTTATTATTACTTTATTTTACAGTAAGAATTAAAATACATAATTAGCATATAATGTCCCTATTGCTGAGACACAGGCCTCCTATCGGTGAGAGGGAGTGGGCTGTAATCCACCACGCGGGCCCAGTGCGGGTTGATAGATGTCACATGTCTTCGATTTTTATTTTTTTTGTTCTTGGAAATACCGCGGTTTCCTCACTTTGTTTTCCTTCACCGTTTTGAGAGCAGTGGTGATGAAATAATTTACACAAAGTAAAGCGCCTGTCTGGGTTCGAACCTAGGACCAACAACTCGTAAGTCGTGGCCACTTGGACACCACTGCTCTTCAATTCAAATAATAATAAGTAACTGCCAGAATTTACGACTGTTAATATAAATAAAGCGTAGTGTAGGTACATTTTAAAATACATTAGTGAATTATGTAAATGTATATTGGGCGAACAGAAATGGGAAGTTTTGTCTGAACAAATCGTCGGAAGCAATTTTCTCGTAGGGATTTAACGCGGGATCTTACTGTGCTCGAGCAGTGTACAGGTACAGGCGAAACTGGCTCGTGTTTTGTATGTTTGATTTTTACTCATAATAATATGAACGTTTTGTATTTGGAACTGCACCCTAATTGCGTAACACTCTATCAATCCCAATCTGAATAATTTCAATGGTTAATGCTAGTTGTTTCATAATTATGTTGGAAAAATTTGTCTGCTCAACAACTTAAATAACGCAATGAAAGTTGTTGAACTGTCAAAATGAAAGCCATTCCTACTGTTAGTGTGTTACACAATTACCCCGCTGTTCTAAGGATTTGTTTTGAATTTACTACATAGTTTTGAACCTCAGTTTACCGTGTGGTTGGGTTTTACTGGTAACATAATTATTTTAAGCAAACGCAAATGTTCTCGATTGTTAATAATCTATAACCTACACTAACAATAAAGCTGAAGAGTTTGTTTGTTTTTTTTTTGTTTGAACGCGCTAATCTCTAGAGCTACCAGTAGGATTAAAAAATCTTTTACATTTGATAGCCCAATTCTTGGGTAACGCTATACATACGTTTATTTAAAATCATGCTAGGACTCTTAGGAGCCGAGCAAAAAGAATGAAAGTAAGAACGCTAAGCAAAAACGAAGTAGATACCTAATAGCGCGGGCATGCGATGCGACGGCGTGTCAGATTTCAATGTAAATTATAATGATAAGGTAATACCTAAGCTTAGTTCTGTAAGCTAAGCTTATAGACCAAGACGTTCTGTAAGCTTAGCTTACAGAAAGTATAGTGGAGCTAAAACTACTTAAGTGTACCTAAGCCAGGAGACAGTTTTGCCTTCGGGTGTACACCGCCGTCGCTATGATTCTTTTTAAAAGCTTAAAGCTCATTCAGGATTCGCCTAAATATGCAGCTTTTAATGAAGTCTTAGATACGGTACGTTTCCATTGATTTGATCTTTAAGATTCCAAAGAACGTCGTTGTTTAGAAAAGAACAGCTTTCTTGTGATTTTCACAATCGTAATTTAGTACTGAGCTTGTTTTAAAGATGATGACTGAAATAAATTAGAAGGCCTTACAATTTCATCTTAAAAACTGTCATAATTACCAAGTAGGCGCTTTTCTTTGTGTAAATAATTTCATCACCACTGCTCGCAAAACGGCGAAGGAAAACATCGTGAGGAAATGAAATGATGTCTGAGAACCAAAAATCGAAGACATGTGCCATCTACCAATCCGCACTTAACCCGCTGGTAGCTTTATAGTCCCATCCCTCTCAAAGAGAGGAAGCCTGTGTCCCAGCAGTGCGAACATTATAGGCTGAATATGCTTGTGTATCTGTGTTGAGCTGTCATCTGTGGCAGATAAAAAAGTCATGAAAACTTTATCAAGAGAATAAGTAATCTTGTCTAATCCAAACGCTTTTTACTAAATAACATCAATTGATACCTATATAAAATTTCATTGTGGTTGTGATTAAAGTAATTATATTTTCAACAAGAGGCTGTACTTAGCACGTAGAGATAGTCTCGTTTAATTGCAATGGTATATACCTATACATTTCAAATCTATATATATAAAATTCAAAGTCCTGACTGACTGACTGACTGATAGATCAACGCACAGCCTAAACCGCTGGTCCTAGAGACATGAAATTTGGAGGGTGTGTTCTTCGTGAAGAGTAGGCATCCACTAAGAAAGGATTTTTCGAAATTTCACCCCTAAGAGGGTGAAAAGGGGTTAATTCGTTTGTATGAAAAATCTTATTCCTTGAGTTAATAAAATTGAAACTTGGCACGAATACTTATCTAAATAAATTATGAAGATTGTCAGTTTTTTTTTCTAAACTACCCCCTTATAAGGGATCGGGGGGTTTCAAAGTTTGTATGGACGAATTTTAGCGCGCAGTCCGATTTACTCGAAACTCAGTATTTATACCTAATATTGAAAGTAAAGAATAATGTGTATCAGGGTTTTTTGAAAATCTACCCCTGACGGGCTGAAATGGGGTAGTCAATTTTTCAGGGGAGGATTTTACTGCATGGCTTGATTAACTCGAAAATTAGTATAAATAATCTTTGAGTCAAGTTATGAATACATCCCAAACGATTTTTTTAAATTCTACCCCTGTGGGGGTGAAAAGCGGGGATACAGTTTATATTAAAAATCTTCTTCATTGGGTTAATAAACTTGAAACTTTTCAAGAATACTCGCCTAAGTAAGTAATAAAGTTTATGATTATAAGTTTTTCAAAACTACCACTCAAAGAGGGATATAAGGGTGTTGAAGTTTGTGTGGAATAATTTGAATGCGCGGTCCGATTGACTCGAAACTCAGTGTTTATACTTAAGACCAAAAATAAAGAGTAACATGTATCAGGGGTTTTCGAAAATCTACCCCTAACGGGTTGAAAAGGGGTAGTTAATTTTACAAGGGAGGATTATAATGCGTGGCTTGAATTGGTATAAATAATCTTTGAATCAAGTTAAGAATAATCCCAAACGATTTTTCAAAATCCCACCCCTATGGGGGTGAAAAGCGGGGGATACAGTTTACATGAAAAATCTTATTCATTTAGTCAATAAACTTGAAACTTGGCAAGAATACTTGCCTAAGTAAGTAATAAAGTTTATCATTACAAGTTTTTGAAAACTACCCCTCAAAGGGGGATAAGTATAGGGTATTAAGTTTGTGTGGAAGAAATTGAATGCACGGTCCGAGTAACTCGTAACTCAGTATTGATACTTTTGACAGAAAATAATTAATAATAAGTATGAAAAGTTGTCGAAAATTTACAACTGAACGGGACAAAAAGGGGTAATTCAGTTTTTAAGGGGAGGATTTGAACTCGAAACTGTATGTTACATTTTCACGCCTAAACCACTGAACTTCTGATTTGGCATGGAGATAGATGGCATCCTGGGGAAGCACATACATTTAATCCTGTTAGCACGTTCCCGTGGGATAATTTCCGACATCCACGCGGGCGAAGCCGCGGGCAGAAGCTAGTGTTTGTATATTTTAAGTGGAGGGGCTTGCATAAATTAGACGATCCCTACCCAATTTATTGGCCAACTAAGTCAAGCAAAGAACTGTCTACTCGTACCGTGGAAACGCACACGCGAGTGTAAGTCGCAAGCGAATATGGAGGCAATTTATGAAAGAATTGAATACTCAATTACTGACGATTTGTGACGTTTAAGTGCCGATAAATTCACTCCGATCCAAGCTTCCTTTGAGTACAATGGATTTGAACATGCTTGTCTTAAACTGGCGTATTTTTTTTAAAAACGACCGGTTTTTATATAAGTTTAGAGCACTGTGGCTCCTTATGGCTATACCTAGTATTTCTGAAACAGGGGGGGGGGGGGAACGTAATTATTAATTGCGTAACACACTAATTGTAGCAATGGCTTTCTTTTTGGCAGTTCAAGAACATTCATTGCGTTATTTACGTTGTTGAGCCAAATTTTTCGAACATAATTATGAAGCAATGGATTAGAAATATCCTTCAAAATTAAACAGTTTGTGATTGAAAATGTGTTACGCAGTTAGGCGGCAGGTGTTGATTCAGTTCTTATAAAAAGGACTGATCTAGATAATGTAGATTCGAGACTATTTTGTGCTTACATGCAACCGCCGCGAGTCAGTTAAAAGTTATTGGCATGAAATACGAGACAAATATAAAGTTAATTTAAGATTAGAAGAGATAGAAGTCAGATTTGGCTGACAAGTCAAATGAAAAAGATATAAAATACGTAGAATTATTTCTAGGAATAGTCATTAAACATACGTTATAAACCCTGGTTTAATTTATTCCTTCCGGTATCCTGAAGCTCGTAGAAAGCTTCACAGTAGCTACATGCTTTGTAAGACGTAAGACGAGTAAGTTTTTCTGTCAATTTTCTGAACGTTGAACAAGAATTTATGACGCTTATTTCGTAATGTAATTTTGACTTTATTTTACCTTTGACAGGCAATCCAATTTGCAACTTTAATGCAACAAGAATCTATTTGACTTTGACAGTGTTGCAACATTAGAAGAAAGTAATGAAATAACTGTGATAGGACTGTAATGATTAATGTCTGCTTCACCATATCTATTTGTTTTTTTTTTCTCTTAACTTTATGATAAATCAAAATATCACGACTGTTTTCCCTGAGGGTAAGGCAGAGGGTACCTACGCTCGTTCCTACGTTAAACCCACTCATGCAAATCAAACGACTCGACTTCATTTATAAACTAAGGTCACCGATAAAAACTCTTGATAGCTGCATACATTTGGCTTGTGCGCGACGAAATGGTGTATACCTAACCACTCTTTACAGCGCAGTTGTGTAAAGAGCAAAACATTGTAAGTATTAATGTAAACGTGTTATATTAAAAAAATTGAAACGAAAACCTTTCCACTTCAATAATGTTACAACGACCCAATAAAGCGGAATCAACAAAATATTTTACTACCCTGAAACTAGTTTGAAGAAATCTCAAAAACCAACCTTAACTTCGACTGTTCAAAGTTGGTTCTCGCTTGAGGTATGGGAAAGGTAATTTGTTGCTGAAACGGAGTTGTAAATAAAAGAGGTTTTATATAGCTGTTTGTAACATTGAGCGAAACATGCAGTTTGCATTGCAAAGGATGTTGTAACTTGTAAGATAAGTTTAAATTGATCTGGGATGCAAGTATAACCATTTGGAATAAGATTGGGATCAGAGTAGTGTTAAAACAACAAATAAGAAGACGTCTTCATCATGAGCATCTCACAATCAGCCAATAATGTTCCCACTGCTGGGACACAGGCCTCCTCTCTGTGAAAGCGAATGGGCAGTAATCTACCAAAAGCGCCTAGTGCGGATTTCCTCCCGATGTTTTGCTTCACCGTTTTTGAGAGCATTTGTAATGATCTACCGAGTACGGTTACGAGTGGTGATATTGAAATGTCTGGGCTAATATTTAGCCCACGAGTATGAGCTATAGTGGTTGTATTAGCTATAAGTAGTCGTTACTAATATTTGCATAGCACAAGTGTGAGTTAGCCGAAAGATGTCCACTGCTGGACATAGGACAGGAGCGTCAGTGGAATTCCTTGCCAATTCTTATCGTTACGAAAGTACCTTTTGGAAGGGGCGACTACAATCTTTTTTTTTTTTGGAAATTTTGATGTTCTAAAGTATCTTTTGTATTTGAAATAAATGATTTAACTTTTAGGCCTCCCCCAGGCACCGCCACTCGTTCGGTGCTTCTCGAATCCAGCGGATTCCTGTCCGTCACCAAATCATTGGTCCACCTAGGTGTATTTAATTAATAATTATTTTAAAGTTTTCAGTGACCACAGTTTGTTTTGCACATAATTAAAATTAGCACACTTACTGCATTTGAGCACGCTATCGCAATTAGTTTTAGTAGCGGCGTGTGGCTAAGCGATTATCATTGCTCTAATTACACCCTAATGACTGAACAGGTGGTAATGCATCTAATACAATGTGTGTGTTGCAGAGTATTATTACATAGTTGCGAAATATAAATAAAAACAGGTGGCAGGGACACCGACGCGCAGCCTGTTACCATAGAAGATGGTACAGACGCCAGCCAGGTCAAGCTACCCGAAACTGTCAAATTTTCCCACTCAACCTTGAACCTTCATGCTTTAGGGATAAAGTTGAAAACCTATTAAAGAAATTTGACAGATTGTAGTAGCTTGATGTGCTGGCGTCTGTACATGATTTTGAATCCCCTGCGTTATTTTTTTTCGTCTGTAAGTCAAAAAAAGCAATTAGCTGTTCCATACATTTTGAACGCGTAGGTATTGCACTTTACTATGAAACAGCAGATTTAAAAAAAAGCCTGCGTAAGATCTACAATTATGTGCTGAATTCATGGCTAAAGTTTGCTCGTCGATTTCCCTGTCATCCTGTATTATAATAGAAATCCAAATTTTTAAGTTACGATGTGCAATTTCATTGCAAAACAGTTTTTTTTTAATATTAAGATTTATTTCTGGACAACTCCTAACCCAAATCGTGAATCCAGCTTAAATATATCTAATTTTACATTCACTAATACGAAATATTGAGCATGACAGCAGTTGTCACATAACTACGCCGCCCGACTTGACTCGGTGTGACCGGATCAAAAGACCAGCCCGTGACGATCGTAATGGACGCGAATATACATTTAATTAAACATAACGTTTATACAGAGCGTCCATTTTACATGCGTTTAATATTAAGATGGCTCATTATGCTCGTTGGTCTAAAATTAGATTTCTGGCAACATTAGGCGTCAGAATGTTTTCTGGCGTAAGTAGTGGATTTGAATGTATATGTTTTCTTTATGGACAAAGGCTTTGTTTGTAGGCAAGAGTTTTGGTTCACTGAATTATTTACGTATTTTTAAGGTCCATCCAGCCCGTGATCCGTTTATTTTTAGTTGTTTACGTGGATTACCTTTTCTTTTTCTGCTTAAGGTGCTGCCCAAACGTAGGACACCGTAAAACGCTCAATTTTTGTCGCACAATTAGACGTATTAGTAAATATTACTGACAAGACAGGAAAAATATTTGTGTAGATTTTCAAATGTTCAAATTAAAAACTTATTCAAAAATATTTCATAAAAATAAAATAGTATCATGATAAAACAATCGTAAAACAGAGCTCAAAGTTACGTAATTTTCCGTCACGTAATTCTGAAAATGTTGAGAGTAAACTACTTATCATATTTCATGAGTGTAATGATAATAAAGGGAATTCAATCAACTAAAGCAATACCAAAAAAATAATCCACTGAGCCGTGCCTTTATTTTTTAATTTAACCGCAACATTATTTTTATTTTGGTGGACATTCGATTTAACTGACGTCAAACACATCGCTGTTTTAAACCTTATTTGTTAAGTGTTACCTAAAAAAATTGCTTCTTCTTAAGACATAGTTTGACTCAGGGAAAAACTCTGATGAAAATAAATAAAAATCACAAAAAAATTGCACACAAAAGTTTGTTCCACGAATGATAAACACTCTTAAACTTTTTCGAACGTAGAAATATAATTCATATCATAACACATTCGAAAATAATCAGCCGCCACGTTTACGCGCCAAAAAGACAATAATTTAGAAAAAGTTACACATTATAAAATAAAACAAGAGACGTTTGGCGCGTTCTGACAACCACTATCGTTTGTTAAAAGGGTCGTAATTAATATTAAAAATAAACTTTTATTTAAATATTATATTTAAGAGAACGTTTAAGTGGTTTTGTGGACACGAAATTTTTTCGTAAGTAATTGTTTTTCGACTAGTGGCAGACTGTGGATTTTCTTGTTCAATGTTTGGAATAGATTTTAAAAAGATCACACTTTACTCCTCTGAAATTGTTTATTTGGACAAAAAATTTTGAAATGGATTTAATTAAACCCAGACCCCCTTATTACAAAACAAGGCTTTTTTTCGATCAGGTTTAAACCACTGACCCAGTTATTTAATTAAGAACCCAACTGTTATAGAAATGGAGTTCTATAAGTATACAAAAATGACAGCTTAGTTCGGTGCTAAGTTGTCATTTTAGTAGAACTTTGCCTAAATCGAAATAAAGTTCGAAATACAACACTGGCTCATTAGTTTAGGCTAGAACTAAAGTTAGGTTTCGTTTTGTAATAAGACGGAGACAGTTTAAAAGTGTACCATAAACTAAACCAGCCGGTTGGAAAACACGGAACTCTATAAAATAAACTTTAGTGTTTTTTAACTACGAGTTAAAAACCACTAAACCATATATCACAAATGAGTTACAGACGAACTAAAATCCGAACTTACCTATCAAAAAAATATCATTTAAAGCATATCGAAAATTCGAAAGGGAACATTGCGTATTTTGGTACACAAACGACCGCTAATAATTTACAAAATTGTCTTCGTACGCTTTTCTTTAGAACATTTATTGCTTTTTAATGTAGTAGACGACATGGCTATACAGCCAACGGTCACGCGTCATAACATTACTGGCCATTTGCTTTTATCTTTTTTTTATCTGTCATCCGTCAAAAGCTAACGACTGGCAAGCGCCAACAGCCTAGATATATCGGTTTGTTTATGGAGGAAGGTCTATGGTCCAATATTAATCGTCACATTTTAAATCTAAATGCAATTAGTGTCGCGTTAATTTGGGCTAATCTTTAATGACTATTATGGTCGGTTACCAGAATTTATTAAGAGACTGTCTGTGAATAGGCAGACTGAAAAACTGGCAAATTTGGATTCAATATAAGGGACCCCCACCCTAATTGCGTAACACACGATCAATCGGAATCGGTTTCATTTTGACAGTTCAACAACATTCATTGCGTTATTTACGTGTTGAGCAGACAAATTTTTGGAACTTAAGAAGCAATGGATTAGCAATTTGTTTCAAAATGATTCTGATTCCGATTGATTGTGTGTTACGCAATTAGGGTGCAGATATAGGATTTGATTTCGGTCAAACGGTACCTATTTACTTAATATGACGCGCCCTCACCCACATAAAATCCTTCAGTTTCATGGTTTTCATGTTGAAATGTTGAAGCAAACAAAAATATTGTACCTGCTGTACAACAATAAGAATCTTCATAAATATACAGTTTAAGTTCGTATTTAAAAGTAACTAAAATAACCATTCATAAGCATTACAAAAATGTTGTAGCAGATAAAAATATTGAGTAGGTATCTAAACGAGCTGTAAATAGGGTCTTACTTAAAAACTTAAACACTTGTTTAACGTGTGTCTAATGTCAGTGTTACGTCAAAGTCCATATAATTATGTCGTGTTTAAAAGGTGCTTAGCCTAACAACTGATAAACACTGTTTTGTGGTAGTAAGGTTAGAATCTTCACAAAGATCAGTATAGGTAAATATAAAAAAATATCAACTATTTAATAAAAATAACCACAAAATCAGAATCCCTAAAGTATCATAACCACGTATCAAAGGACCATAGTAAAAAAAAACACATTTTTTAAAACTATCAGAGCGCTGTCATCGGGTGTGAAGTGGACAGTGAAAAGATCTGAGAGCGGTGTGATGTCTTTGATGCGTCTGAACACACCGTTACAACATGACACACGAGGACTTATAACTCATACCATTTGTCACTTTTAATTGCGACTTGTTCTTGTCGAACGTCTGAAGAAACGTTTTATAAATAGTTTATTGTGAAATAAATGCGGTGCAGTAGCTATGAGGAGTCGGAGATGGATTCTATGGCGCTCACAAGTGCCGGTTCATTTTTTTTTTTATAGAGTGCATGTAGAAGTTGGTTTTAAATGGTTCTGGTATTAAAAAACAGCCAGGACAGCTGGCGTACTGGCCAAGCAAACTCCTTTCACAAAGATTCTTTATAAAGGACTGATTCTATTCTAAAGAGTACCTAAGCAAAACCTTTGGACTTTAGGCTAAAAGCTAAATAAACAAACAATTCACAAATTTGCACCAAGAACTATCCATAACGAGACAGCTTCTGACTCTCTCCCTCCCTAAAGAGAAAACTTAATCTAGCTCTTTCACTCCCTTTTCAAAATCAAAATATTTTATTTCATACTTATTATAAACCAACATGGATACTTATGAAACGTCAGAAGCTAGGTGCACGGTTCCAATTGGTCGTTTCCTATGGAGAAGAGCGGGCAAGAAACTCCACGATTACTCTTTTAAAAATAATTGGCTTTCACAATGTTTTCAAATTACAGTAGGTATGGGAGGACAGCGTAGGCCTGTCAACAAGTACCAGGTACTTGATAAAATAAAAAATGGTCTACAGATCTAAAGTCTATAAGGCCTACAAAGTCCTCACATTTACAAAATATAGAAGAATCCATCAAAAGGACAGATAAAATATAAAAACCTGTTAAAACCAAGTGACATGACTGCCATTACAACCACTAATAAAGAGTTGAAACTAGAATTGTCTGTATATAATGTCAAATAATAAAAAGATTAAGTCAAAGAAGTATGTAAAAAATAAATATACATCGTAATTTGAGAGCAGTTAATAAACATTTACGTAGTTATGCCGTTAATGAGGTGCCAGGGAAGCCACGTGTGTAGAAGAACAAAACCACAATACATCCCTGCAGTCCTTAACGAAATTAAGACATTAAATCCTGAAACAGTTATGGCGTTCAAAGCGGTCATTAGTACGTCGATAGCTGGTTTTACTTTGATGTCCTGCCATCGTGTCGTTAAGAGCCAGCATTGGACTGTAAACACCCAAACGACATCCTATTCCGGTCAGTTGGAACGATTATATTGATTCTAAACGGTTTCAGTTTTGAATCTAACGGAATATGGTTGCAGCATGTGTTTATTGGTTTTGTCTGGGAAAGTTAAGTCTGAACTGAATCTTTTGGTATTGTTTTGAGTTAGTTTTATTCATAACTTAGCTATTTGTGCTAAAACTAACTTATGCCCGCGGCTTCGCCCGAGTGGATGTCCGGGACAAAAAAAAACTTAGTCTAGGTCCTTCCCCAGGATGCCATCTATCTCCTTGCGAAATTTTATCGAAATCCGTTCAGTCGTTTAGGCGTGAAAAGGTAACATACAGACAGAGTTACTGTCGAATTTATAATACATATTAGAATGAATAAACCTTTTTTAGTTTAGAAGCTACATATTCAAACATTCAATTGCTTAGGTATCAAGTTACTTTGGAAGCTTTAAATAAAATCCTTCTTACAAAAATGTCACCAACACTGAGTCATCGAGATGCTTGTATTGACGCAATTACGTAGATATATGCATTCGCTCCTGTTCTTCCTACTCAACAAATTCCAAGAGGTGACATAGGAGAATGAGTAAACCACAATAAATTATCCTCCACATTCTTCCAAGGGAACAGTAGCCAAATTCAAATTAGGATCCCCAATAATAGCTTCGTTTATAACGCAATAAACTAAATATACTTAATGCCTCCTCGTCGGCAAGCCGTCCTGTACGCGCCGTTTGACATACAATTAAAAATGACAGATGACTCGTCGCCATCTTGAATTTGCTCAAAGAAGGCCGCACTAAAAAAAAAGCCGTTCAACACATTTTTAGCTAGTTAATCTCGATGGATGGATGTAAAGCTGTCAATCATGCGGTTTTTGAGAGCGCGTGAAAGTTTCTAGTCGTCGTACGTGTCAATTATTTATTCTTTGATGTATTTGCCAATTTTGTCAAGGATTGTTTTGGATATTGTTGGTTTAACGGGCTCGTGGCTAAATAATAACAGCCGCACGGATTGCTAAAAGGATAATCTAAGCTTGCCGCGGTCGGTTCGTGGATGGGTGACATTACATATCGAGACCTCCCCGTGCCTCGGAAAGCACGTTAAGCCGTTGCTCCCGGCCATCATTCATAGATTTTTGTCAGTCGTTACGGGTAGTCAGAAGCCCAAGTCTGGCAACTAGTCTTACCAAGGGATATCCGATATCGTGTTACCCAGTAACTAGGTTATGGAGGTCAGCAGTGCGATTCTGTAACCATCTCACCGTGAAAACTTAGGTGAAAATAATGAAGACACTACACACATTGACACTACTGACAACTCACATCAAGCTCACTTCACTTGAGTTTTCACGGTGAGATTTTTACAGAATCGACCGGCTGATAGGTAGTCTTCGCTCCATGTAAAATACTGGTGTTCATCTGCATCCGGTGTCACTGGGCGACCGCAACATAGTTGATATAAGGCTAGGCAGATTGATGGGTTCAATAAGAGCCGTAGCGATAGGTACTTCCGAGGTTTTCCCTTTTCGTGATGTGTTTGTCTTTGGTCCTCGTTCATTATATTAAACGCTATCAATCTGGCTTTAGCCGTTGCAAGCATGATTGTTTGTTACATGAGTGAGATCCTTCATTTGATGACCAAATCGGGTAGGCATGCTTAGAGAGGCATTAGTCTTTAGTTGCATCTCTCTTATAACTTTTCAGTATTTAAGGCAACTTTGAATATCACAAATCTACGAACTTTGTGTTATTTTAAAATAGTTTCTAAGTACATGAATGAATGAATGATGATTTCTGTAAATACTTAAATGTATATTAAAATATTGGTATTCAGCGCCATCCGGTTAGACTGGAAGCTGATTCCAACATAGTTGCGAAAAGGCTAGGCAGATGATGATGGTGACTCATAAGTCATCATCTGAGAAGCATCATCTGCCTAGCCTTGTCGTTTTTAAGTAGGATTATATTTAGTAAAACTAACTTTACAAATGATTCACACTTTGATTCAGTTGCTCTAGTAGACTCTAGCTTAGCATACTTACTATAGTGTAGTATAAAACTATGAAACTTATTAAGCAGTGTGCATAATCAATTAAATCAAGTAAGTTAATGAGGCTCACACATTGGTCAAAACTCGTTGAAAAATTTGGTCCTTCCAACCGCAAACTTCAAATCTTATTATTTATGTAATACGTAATTTTATTTTCATATTACACTATTTTTCATCTTAAATATTTAAGGACGTACGAGGGTAGTTTCACCCCTTAAAGATGGCTCGAGGCGATAGGACTTCCCCTATTTCCCCCGCCCCTGAATTTAATAAATAATAAATGTATGATATCGTGTAAATAAGGCGCAGGAAACGTGTCATAAATATAAAAAGAGCTTTATTTAGGAACTGATGGATTTGTGCTGAGGAAAATGTAAAAATTGTATGTATGTACTATCGCCAAAATCTATATCTGACCACCGTAAGGACTATTCCTGCTTGCAGCGCATGTTATTAGTCGATCTAAAAATCCTCTTTTGTTTTACTTACGGACGCAGCTGTGGTCATCATGTGCACGGGATTTTGTCAAAATGGTCAGGGTTTTGGCGATAGTATCTCATAGCTCGTTGGCACCCATTGCTGAGCGGTTATCATTTTTTTTATTGACAATGGGCTCACTCTTGACCTCAATCCAGCCCAGAGGCAGGGATGAGATCTACGGTGGAACGAGCTTGCCCAGAAGAAGCCTATTCACTCTCGCCTTGAAGAGATTCGGGTTGTATTATAAAGAGGTTTGGTAGTGCAGTGCTCGACGGCCCTGAATTAAGAGATGAGGATCGTGTGTTCGAACCTAGGCAGACATGCACTTTTCTTAAACAATCACTGTACTGCGGGGTAATTATGTAACACACTATCAGTAGCAATGGGTTTCATTTTGACAGTTCAGCAACATTCATTGCGTTGTTCACGTTGTTGAGCAGACACATTTTTCGAACATATGAAGCAATGGATTAGCAATATCCTTCAAAATGATTCAGATTGATATTGATGGTGTGTTACGCAATCAGGGTGTTTGTCTGAAGACAGTGAAGGAAACTGGACGAAAACATGTATCATCCACTTGGCCTGTGTGGTGGTTTATGGCCCACCATCTCTCATAAAAAGGAGGCCTAAGTCCCAGCAGTGTACTTAATTGTTGCCCAGCAGTGTACTTAAACTGGTAATTTTCCATCCAGGATTTTCTCGTAATCACCACACACTGGTGATAGCAATATGTTCTTGCTGGCAGAAATGGGAAGTTCTAGTATTAATAAAACCAATTTGATATAACTTGAAACTATTTTATATCAACATCGAGTTAATGTAATGGCCGAACTATGTAGTTAATAATTACAAATATTTACAGCGTTGAGCATCGTATTAGCAAATACTTACTTAACTATTTATATTAAAGCATGTTCAGACAAAAGGAGAAATCCAAAAGGTTAAATAAATGGATTACAAAATAAGTACATAGGAGCATTTTTCTTTTGATTCAATATAATGCTAATTTACATACAAAACATACATATTCATAGAATCAATAATCATAAGGTAGTAGGTATCCGATATTATTATGCAGTCATACTAATACTTTAAAGGACATCATTCAATTCGTAACCAAAAATAAAAGGTCCAGCCAAAAAAAAAATAGTAAGTACTGTTTTGTTTTGGGAAATAACATCTTGAATATTTTATATTATTACAACGAAAGTCTAAATTCAACCCCCTCCCTGGCTGCTATTTGATATTGAAGATGCCAGAAATCATATTTTTATAACAAGTGTTTAAAAATACCAACTTTTAATTGAATGTAATATCCCTCTGTCATATTACCTTGTCATGCCTAAACCATATAACGGATTTCGATAAAATTTGACAAGGAGATAGATTGCATCCTGGGGAAGGACAAGGCTACCTAGCGCGTTCCCGTTGGATAATTTCCGATATCCACACGGGCCAAGCCGCAGGCAGAAGCTAGCGAATTATATAGGTTAATCCCTGCAGTAAAAACTAAAACTGCAGGGATAAAATTTCAGTTCAATTTACAAACGCAAATGACATTCTTAAATCATAGTTTCAGATGTGACTCAAAGAACCTATGAAACCCAGCAATGATTGACTCTTAGCCTATTAATTAGTGCACCTTGATACTAAATTCATGACCAATCTTATGATGCGGAATCAGGATTCAATGGCTCACTTTTAAGTTATTGGTCTAATTAACGGGTTAATTGCGCAACGCACTAATATTAGCAATGGCTTTCATTTTGACATTTCAACCACATTCATTGCGTTATTTACGTTGTTGAGCACACAAATTTTTCAAACATATGAAGCAATGGATTAGCAATATCCTTCATGTGATTGATCGTGGATTACGTAAATTAGGATGCAGGACGGTTTGATTTTAGTAGTTTAACTATGTAACACGGATAGTAACATGGCTTGTGGCTAACTATTAACAGCCGCACGGGTCGATCGATCAAGTTACTTAGTTAGCTACGCTTGCCGCGGTTGGTCTATGGATGGGTTCAAAAAATCTGACAACCAGTCTTACCGAGGGGTTTTGTATTACCCAGTAACTGGGTTGTGGAGGTCAGATAGGCAGTCGCTCCGTGTAAAATACTAGAATTCAGCTGCATCTGGTTAGACTGGAACCCGCGACCCCAACATAGCTGGGAAAAGGCTACGCCGATGATGATTCCTAGTGACATGGCTAATATTTTATCAATTTAGACATACCTACATTGATTGTCAAAAAGACCAACAAGAAAAAGGTTCTCAAGCCGACGCGTAGATACCTATTTTTTTTAACTCGTGAAGCTGAGCGTTTTTGAGTTGTCAAAATAAAAACTAATCTGATCTGGAGTATCGACCGCATATACATCGGAAGACGTAGCGTTGGAAGGCCTCCCACTAGGTGGACCGAAGACTTTGTGAAGGCCGCAGGAATCTGCTGGATGCGGGAAGTACAGAACCGGTCGAAGTGATGGTGCTTAGGGGAGGCCCCACAGCAGAAGTCCTTCGGCTGAAATGATGATGAAACCCGACTGACTTTATTCCGCCAACAACTTTTCTAGATTTGAAGGGTTAGTTAGGTACGGAGAAATATGTGATTCTTTCTAGGTCTAGCGAATCTAGACATCTGGTAGATACACCATTTGACAATTGAAAACTTAAGAGTGCAAAAACGGGTTTTGCAAAAAAACCGTTGATTGGAATCCTATCTATAACTAAGGCATTGTCTGAACATGCTTTCTGATTCTACATCATTATTAATAGGTAATAAGAACTAATTTTGATTGAGATAGGTCTACACTTAAATTGCGTAACACACTTTCTAACACAATCTGAAAGAATTTGAAGGAAATTTCTAATGCATTGCTTCATTTGTTTGAAAAATCCGTGTGCTCAATAACGTAAATAACGCAATGAATGTGGTTGAATTGTCAAAATAAATGGCATTGGGATTGTGACTGTGAGTGTGTTATGCAATTACCTCGTATTTTGAAGCTTCTGTTAAACATAAAACTTTATTCATAAACGTTGTTTAACCCGTTGAATGCCGTAATTACAGACACAATTAAAAAGCCATTGTGTTTCGCGTGGATCTACGTTCGTACAGAGGGTTCAAGCTAAGTAGAGATTAGCTACTTTTTGACCATAGATTTTTGACGTTTGAACGTCACTTAACTTTAATCATCGTTTACAAATAAACTCTCTTATGACCATTCCATTGTTAGTAAATAAAAGATGAAAAAAGTTTTTTTGAAATCTATCAATGAACGTTTAATAGGTACACAAAATGGCCACTTTGGAAGTTTGGATACAAAAAAGACAACCAACGACTGCCATAAATGAAGTAGGTATGTATTTGTATTAACCTCAGAAGCTATGTTTAATACAGGATACACAAAAATCCAGACTCATGTATCATTGAAAATATTATAAAAATTAAGCAAGATACAAAATCATAAATTAGTTACATAAATAAATTATTACAAGTGCTTAGGTTGCAGCAGTTACTTATGAAATAGCAATATTTTTAAGTATTGATATATTTACAAAAGGTTTATACAAGGCTTAATACTATTATTTACATTTCTTACTAATATCGTTTGGTGTTGAATTGCAAAATAGTACCTATGTATAAAATACACTTAATTGTTTTAAGCGCCATTGTGGCTTTTGAGATTACAAAAGTGAGGACCAAAGGACCAAATTTCTGATCATTAAAGTTGTAATTTAGAAATTTCAATAGATAGCTACATTAAACTTTACTTTATTATTTATTCAATGGAAAATTCTGGTCTTTGGCTATTTTTGACGGTTGCAGTTTTAAACCAAAAAATGGTCCTTCGTTCCTCGTACAATTGTAAGACTAATGAAACTGCCAGAATGAATTAATTTGAGATCATTATAATGCGCAAAACTAAAATGCAAAGAAATATTTAAAAGGCAGCAATACTGTTGTATAAAAACTAAATATTTATTTAACTAATTGATCAAATTACTCAAATTTGAAATATGCATCTTCATTTTTTGATCAAAGAATCCAGCATCGCCATACAACGTGGCAATGCTGCCAGCCTTTTGTGCACTTTTCCCGCTGACAGCGATGCGGACGAATTTTTTGATGCCCTATGATTCTTTACCGTTATTTTGTTTTATAATCATCATGGGGTTAAGATCTTAGTTGAGGCAAGGAGAAGCCATTTCCCAATAGTACGAGGCTTTGTTAAAATTTTACACGGTAGGCAGTTACAAAAGAAAATGTTTTCTTAAAGTTAAAATGACCATAATTATATCCTTATTTATCTTATTAAATACGTATCACAATCGATTCATAATGTTACCTTAAATAAATTGCACTATTATAATACAGTTTCGTTACTTTCAAACTATAGTCTGTTCACGAATAATGTTCTTTGTGACGTTTAAATTAAGTTTCTTTGAAAGTCGAAATTGCTGTGAGGCGGTTTATGCATGTTATTTAACTTGGTTGGGACACATATCATTTAAATAAAATGCAAAAAACTAAATTAGATCTAGGAAGCCTAATTGTGTATTTCAACATTTAATTTTTGTCTGTAAAAAAACAGCGCAGCACGAACTTATTTTCTGAATACACAAAAGCGTATTTCTTTTAAATTGTCAACCGTTACACACTTTCGTGAACAGACTTTAGTATTCAAATGTCTGTAAAAACACTACTTCGTCCACAAAGACCACTAATTTTGAAGTCCACAACTGTTTTCATTCTCTTTCTCGACCCGAGGGTCCTGAGACCCTGGGCGCTGCCACAATCACGTGTGAGAGTGTCCCAGGCTACCATGCGAGTGATGATGATTAGCTGCAAGATGGTGGAAGTATGGGGCGTAAGGACCAGGTCCCGTGAACGGGTATGGGACCCCGTGGGAGTACAACAGACCCCCAGGGTAAGGCCCTGATGCAAAGCCCCCAGCTGAAGGTGGTGGAACCGTCGGACTGTTGACATCCATCCCTGGATTCTGCTTTTTCCATTTCGTGCGTCGGTTTTGGAACCAGATTTTGACCTGTGGAAAATAGTGCTTTTAGAATATTTGTTTTTAATGGAGAGCTACATTTTCAACGATTGGTGGACTTTCAGAAAAAATAATCAGATTTTATTTATTCGTAAGAATGTCAATTCTACATGGTATGATGTTAATGATTTTACTGCCTCACTCCCGCTCTCTGACTCTTTGAGACTGTTCCTTCTAAATTTGCTTTTGGACTGTATACTAAAAGAACGCTAAAAGTTTATGATCTTAAATAGTTTACACACCTGTGTCTCCGTCAAACTCAAGCTTAACGCCAAATTAAGCCTCTCGCAAACCGAAAGATACCTCGTTGTCTTAAACTTATTCTCCAAAGACACCAGCTGTTCGTACGTAAAGGCTGTTCTAGCCCTTCTCGGCTTCGTGCCTCCTTTAGAATCCCTAGAAGAGCTCCCCTTTCCCTTCTTAGAACTAGAGCTGGTAGGGCTCTTGGGGTCGCCGTTCTCGTCCAGGTCTGATTGTGTGAGGATGTCATCATCGAGGTTGGAGGTCTGGTCGTCTGTTTCCACCTCGTCTGCTTCGATGTCCGAGTGTTGGAGGTGGTCTTTGACTGTAACAAAGATAGGGAGAATGTTAGATGACGATGAAGATGTTGGTAGGTAGAATTTTCTTTGGAGAAGGATACATTTGGGGTGTGAATTGTCCATGCCTCGGAGAGCACGTTAAGCCCTTGGTCCCGGCTGTCAATCCTGGATCTTTGACAGTCGTTGCGGGTCGTCAGTAGCCCGAAAGTTTAATAACCAGTCTTACCAAAGGGTATCGTATTACCCAGTAACTTCGTTGTGGAGGTTAAATAGGCAGTCGCTTCATGTAACATACTGATATTCAGCTGCATCCGGTGAGACTGGAAGCCGACCCCAACATAGTTGGGAAAAGGCTAGGCATATTGATGGCGCGTGAATGGGTTGGGCCTCATCAAGTAAGTATTTCTATAAATCTGCTGTACAACTTATCAAAAATCTTTGTTCCACAAAAAATACAAAACACAATCTTTTCACCTACAGGAAAATCTTCATTAAAGAAAATGCATCATTCGTCATATTTAATTAACCTCTTTTAAATACTCATTTATGATTTCTGAACTCTTAACAGACGTTATAAATAAAAGACTGTTATCGCTTCCTCATAACGCCATTTTCATAAAAATATTCATGTTTTTCAGATGATATAATGGACGTTTCCGTTTCCTTCTCCGTCGGCGCGTGTGGCTAGTGTTGCCAATGCAAAATAGTTTTAAAACGGCTATTAATTTTTAATGTGGTAACATTGGTAAGAAATTCGAAGTCCGGAAACATTAAAATATAATTTATGGTGGGACAGTTTTGTGTTTAGTAAAATTACTAAAATGCGAATTTTAATGGTGGACAGGATGTATAAATATTAGCGAAATTGGCTGTGTGTTTTATATCGTTTAGTTTTGAGTTTCGGAAGTTGAAAATGGCGTCGTGATTGGTGCTAAACAGCGGTGATACGGTCAATTTACACACAGAGAGACTGAAAGATATTGTTTAAATATTCGTAAAATCGTTAACAATCTGTTAATATTTTTAGACGGTTCTGCTGACGACATTACGAGTGCTACAGAGAGTATAATTGACGATCTACAACAGGATACGAATAAAATTGAGGGGTAATATATTGAACATAAACCGCGACTTGGATTTATCATATTTGCATCATATTAAATTTTAGTAGATAAGTTTATTTTCTATGATGCCTATAAATACAGGGTAACTTATTTTATAATGCCATAATATTAAAAAAAAATGACTAGCTGAAAACTAGCTTGTTTGTGTTTGTGTTTTTTTTATTTTATTTTATAGGCAACTAGCTTCTGTCCGCGACTTCATTCGCGTGGAAGTCGTAAGATACACAATGCCTATACTAAAATAACAGCCACATGTTTATAAAACTCCCCGTCGCTATTACTTAGCGTTCTATCTGACTTTTTGTTGTTTTACTCGGCTCCTATTGGTCCAGGCGTGATGTTAAATGCCCTATAGCCTTCAAGATTAGCGCATTCAAACAAACAAACTCTTCAGCTTTAATATGAGTACTTATAGATAATATTTGCAAGCAAAATGGAATTTCATCCTAATAATATTCTTCTAAAATAATCTTATACCTAAAGCTAAATACCTAAGCTAAGTCAACAAATATTGCAAGTCAAAAAGAAAAAACTTTTGAATGAAGAGACAAAACTCATAATTTCCCATCCCTGTTATTTCAGCTCATCCTTTAACATCGACTGAGAATACTTCTCACATCTAACAACAAGCAAATAAAATACCCTATTGGAAAATATACTTAAAAGAAAACCTTCTAATTACACAAGACTTAACACCACCACACTAACTCACACGATAATGATCAATAAAACTTTAACGTTAAAGTTTAAAATACAATGTAAAGAGAAGTCGTTAGAGATGTTTTTATTAAGGCCGGTGATCCACGACACACAACACGAATTAGCGCGATAAAATAAGGAGCAGATGTCGCGACGACGGATATATTATTGGTGCGCAAGCGACGCTCGATGTTCGGATTAAATACGTATTGTTAGGGTGGATAGTAGCACAAGATAGGTGAAAGATTTAAATTATGGGTGCTGATTATAATAAAATTGGGTTGTTGATATTTTTAGTACTACCAGGATAAAATCAATGTCTTAACGTTTACAAAAGATAATAAAGTAATTATGCAGACAGCGATAAGGCCGCCCATTGTACGTATTGTATTAAAAAAAAATCTGTTATGTATTTTCTGGTGTACTATAAAGTATATATAAATAAATATACAAAGGAGTTAAGTGCTACAAGATTTGTTTATGCCGCGGCTAGAGTATCCATTTTTCCAACAATGTATTTGCAGATAGGTATGGTTTTTAATCGACTCTGAAGATTACCGCGTGCTCGAGGTTTTGATGACTGGGTACACTGTTACCATTTTAGTATAAAGCCAACATCAAAATTATTTATGTTTTCTAATTCCGATCCAGCCTGTCCCCAGCGATACCCAAAGAAGGGGGCCGTACCCCACAGGGAGTGCCCTTAGCGTGTTGTCGCTTAGTTTTTAAGTTTTTTAAGCCCTGGCTGGAGGCCTTAATTTATTGAGGCATCCACAAGCAAGCCCGTTTAAGCAGACCCAACCTCCTAGTTTGAAGTAGAAGAAGCCATTTAAAATAAAATGTTCCCTAACGGCTCTTTAAAATTCCCTAACTTATACAATCTCGTTTCTTGGTCGGTAGAGGAGTGAATGAGAGTAATAATAATAATAATATCCCTGGACATTTCACACAGCGCCATCTAATCCCAAGCTAAGCAACCTAATGCTTGTGTTATGGTAACAAGATGGCTGATAAACTACTAATATACATTTTTTTTTGAAAATACACTCATATTATAGATAGAAAAACACCCAGACTCAGAACAAATACATGTAGGACTTACAAATATTTGTTCTGTGCGGGAATCGAACCCGCGACACGCAGAGTAGGGAGAGTTCTAACATTTCATGACAGTTTAAAACAACGTACACCTATTTACCTACCTACTACCTATTTCAACAACAGAGGGACTCTTAATTTTACGAACGTTCACAGTCTGATCTGTCTCAATCTGTCAAAAATACCACTAATTTCTTTACGTTTTTGGCATGTTTTTGACATTGATTGTCACTGAGATGAGATTACGACTAGATTTTAAACGTTTTTTTAATTACGGAATTGCCCTTCTGATATTTCTTAAAAACATTTTTTTACTAACTCTATGCCATTTGCCATTTGTATACTTAATCTAGGTATATCCCCAACCATCGCTTACCATCGCTCACACCCCGCTCTATCCCACCGCCCTAACAATTCCTGAACAAATAAAGCGCATAGTTTAAGGAGCTCATTTGTCTGTCCATGACTAGTTAACTATTTGGCTGCGCCTGCGCATACCTT
Organism: Apamea sordens; assembly: GCA_945859715.1. Classification (NCBI taxonomy): domain Eukaryota; kingdom Metazoa; phylum Arthropoda; class Insecta; order Lepidoptera; family Noctuidae; genus Apamea; species Apamea sordens. Next base: position 5,547,095 of record OX244006.1, on the reverse strand, counting down.
GTTAATTGACTGCCGGCACAAAAAGTACCGCGGCACTAATAGACAGCTACGACTTAATTAAATCAACGGCCGTTTTTAAAATGGCGGCTGATTTATGAGGTGCGAGTAGTGGGTGTTCGGATGAGTCTATAAACTAATCATAAAACATTGTTGCTTTAAGACGAAGATAGGGTATATCAAAATGGCGGTAGGTGATAATAATAAAATAATGAGTACTAAGCCCCGCTTAATGGCAAACGACATCGCAGCAGGCCCAGACGGAGATGGCGGGATGAGTTGGATTCCTTTTATCAAGATTAGTCCTTGGCAGCTCTGGATAGAGAGAGGTGGAAAGAGAGTAGGCCTTTGCCCAGGTAAGTAGGCCTTTGCCCAGGAGTGAGACACTAAAGGCTACCAAAAAAAGCCTATTATTATATTATAGTACAGTTAACCAGACATCGGACAACAACAACAATTACAACAACAACAACAACAATTTAACATTGACAGCGCTGAGCGCCCAGTAAGGACAATTTTCAGTGTAAGTCAAAATCAACATATTTTATTTCATATAAACATACATGGGTACTTATGAAACGTCAGAAGCTAGGTGCACGGTTCCAATTGGTTGTTTCCTATGGAGAAGAGCCGGCAAGAAACTCCACGGTTACCTACGCTTTTAATAAAAAAATGCTTTTACAATGATTTCAAAGTACCTACAGTGCATATTATTAGCATAGATATAAGAAAGAAGATTTTAATTGAGATATTTCTATAGTCAATAGGTATGGTAGGACAGTGGAGGCCTGTCAACAAGTACCAGGTGCTTAACGAAATTGCCAAAAAATCGAAACATCTCTGAGTCTGCAAGGCCCACAACGTTCTCACGTACACAAAATAGAACAGCCGGTCGATTCTGTTAAATTCTCACCGTGAAAACTCAAGTGAAGTGAGCTTGATGTGAGTTGTCAGTAGTGTCAATCCCTAGCATTATTTGGAATGACAGCTCACTCCACGCTCACTTCGACTAAGTTTTCACGGTGAGATGGTTACAGAATCGCACTGCTGAATCTATATAAAAGACAGATAAATAATCAAAAAAACCACTGATGTATGTACGTGGTGAACAAAGATCGCAGTTTTTTTTTTCAAAACTCTGTAAATTGTAAGTTGTAGATTGTTTTGGCATTTCGGCAGACGCATTAAACGTAGCTATAAATAACAAAAAAATATTCTTCACAAGAAACGTGTAAACACGACGTGAGAGATACGAGTGGGTTAGAAGCGTGTTTCCTGACTTTGAGTCCCGCAGTGGAAAGTGTGTAAACTGGGTTCAAAATCATTTATTGTTATAGCATAACAACACCATCACCTCTTTAGATGTATTGCCAATTTTAAACACACCGTAAAAATTCATATTTTATCAATATATTATGGAAATACAGTATTGGTATAGCAGTGGTCGCCCAGCTGCGACTTACGAGTTGTAGGTCGTAACATTCGAAGACATGTGACTTCTACCAACCCGTACCAGTCCCGCGTGGTGGATTACAGCCCACTCCCTCTCACAGAAAGGAGGCCTGTGTCCCAGCATTGGGAAACAGGCTGATTACGCATTGGTATCTATTGCAGACCAAAGAAACGAAGAATGGACTGTGTGAAAGATGATATGATTTAAGAGATTTTTTTTTTTGGAACGAAGTTACTTATCGCGCGTCGGGAAAGGGGGCTAGACGGAAAAAATTAAGACCAAAAGTTGGAACGACACTTTTTGCTATAGTTGTAAGCCGTGCGGCTTGCGCGTGTTTCTCTGTCTGTCTCTCTCTCTCTCTCTTATAGAAAGCAAGCCAGTTATACTTCGTTCCATCCGGGTGTCCTTTGACACCTCTCAAGTTTTTTCTCATCACTGTTCCTCTCAACCAAAGCACCGGCCATCTAATCTCTTCATCACCATTAGTTGACTGGTAGAGAATGTCTAAGAACTTTGTACCTTTTGTGCGAAAAGTTTAAACAAATAAATATGACTGAAAGGTGGTGACTACAAAGATAACGCCTAATAGAGAAGTATGGAAGAAGAGAGGTTGCACCGACCCCAAGTAACATGGATTAAGGAGAGGAGAATGAGGTACTTATGTATTGCAGCAGTTTTCCACGCTCCATTTTATTTCTACAACTAAAATAGCCACACGTTTCCCCAACACGCAACATGTAAACACGTCATGTAACTGTGAGTGGGTTTACAAGCGTGTTCGGGGCACAGCGAAAAGCCTGGCTGGCTTTGCGTCTCGCCGCAACTGGGGTGACGGCGACACGTATGTGACGTCATAATGTCGCTAAACACGCCGTTTGTGTGTAATATGTGTTAAATTGTTGGTCTAGAGCGGCGTGATTGTTTTTTTTTTGTTGATACTTCCGAATGTCTGACAACCAGTCTTACCAAGGGGTTTCTTATTACCCAGTAACTGGGCTGTGGAGGTCAGATAGGCAGTCACTCCATGTGATATACTGGTAATCAGCTGCATGCGGTTGGACTGGAAGCCGACCCCAACATGGTTGGGAAAAGGCTAGGCATATGACATACACGTGTAACTTAGGTCATGTCCTTTGTTGAGACGAGGTTCGTAGTATTTACAATAGGCGCGTATGCTTAAAAACATAGTGAAAAAACCTAATAATGATGTCCTAAAACAAAAAATTCAAAGACAGCCTCCTGTACTGGGCAACCTGTGCGTGGTGCATTACGACCCACTCCCTTTCACTGAGATGAGGCCTATGTCCCAGCTGTGGGAACGTTATCTAGGCTGATAATGGTACGCTACGATAACACGTACGTAGACGTAGAACTAGTATCTATGCAAATACGTTTCGGAGCTTTCGCTTATTTTGTAGTTCAATTACAGATATAGTTACTGGCAAGTAAGTTGGCAAGAGATTTTGTAGTGGGGGGAAGTTCGCGCACGCATAATTTCATACATTTTTACATGCGCGAACTTCCCCCTCTACAAAATCTCTTGCCAACTTACGTGCCGGTAACTATACCAGCATGAGAAAAAGGTGTGAGATCATTTTATCGATGAAACTTTTTAGTGATTTATTTCAAAGTCCCATAGATTTTACCAAAAGCAGACGATCGTAGAATTTGGCGTTCTCTAGTTTCTGCTTACTCTGATGGAAAAGGCGAGAATTTATAACAATAATAATTCATTTATTTTCAGACTAGCTGCGCCCCGCGGTTTCACCCGCATAAGTTTCGATCTCGTGGGAATATCGGGATAAAAAGTATCATATGTGTTAATCCTGGTTATAAATTATCTGTGTGCCAAATTTCGATCAAATCTTCAGTACTTATGGCGCGAAAGAGTAAAAAACATCCATCCATCCATCCATACAAACTTTCGCGTTTATGATATTAATAGGATAACAAAAACCCATTGGGGTAGTAACAATAGTCTTAACCTATGTTAGTACTTAACGAATAACACCGACAATGTACAGCTGATCGATTCTGAAAAAATCTCACCGTGAAAAGTTAGGTGAAGTGAGCTGAGAGTGAGCCGTCAATAGTGTCAATCTAGCATTAGTTGTAATGACAGCTCACTCCACGCTCACTTTACCTAAGTTTTCACGGTGAGATGGTTCCAGAATAGCACTGCAGGTGACAAGTGCCCTTACCAACGGGCTGTCATGTCTCCCGGCTATAGCGCGGAGAATGCTGTTGGAGCTGCCACGGAGTTTATTTAGCAGCGAGGCCGCTTTCTTACGCCGTACAACATTGAAGTAGTCCGTACGTGTAATTTATGTGTGTACGTTTCAAGAAATAGGAAAGCTTTCTATATATATGTTATCTCTGTCACTTGTAATGTCTTAATCGCTCTACCGACACTATCAAAGAGTCTCCCTCTCCCAGATTGTAATTATTCTCTATAAGACGTCAAGTTTCCACCCCTGACATTGAGACGATCGTTTTATTTGGTTCTACTACTTATAATAGGAACACTTGTATGTCTCCTTTCAAGATTAGAAACTTGGCTATTTTGTGTCTGTTCGAGGATGTGATTTAGTAAGATAAGTTATAGTCATAGTGTAGAAGAATCTACATTTATTTATTTATTTATCTGATATGACATAATTTTTTGTAAGGAAAAACTGTTAAAAATTCTTAATTTATGTTCAGGATAAGACCTATTTATTATATACGTATAAAACTTTGGTGGAATTCGCCCTAAATCTTCTATTAAATAATTATCTCTTCATATAATATGGTAACCTTCAGGTCCGAAGGTGTTTTAAGTAGAAAAAGATTAGATAATCTCGATAGCTCGGTGCTATAAATGACATACAGCTCAGTTTGCTTTATGTCACGCTGCCACATCATGCGATTTAGGTATTGACGTGACAATGTTTAATTCTTACTAGAATACAGTAGAAAACAGACAGTAAGTACCTAGATAATTTTTGAAGCATTAGTAAGTTTGGTAGGTAAGTACTTACCTACCCAAATAGTAAATAGGTGTTTGCTTGCAAAAAATATTGGTGTCATTTACCGTAAGAATCCAGTGGTACCTAATTCTTTCCGCACTTCTACTTCTAGCACTTTTTGGGTACTTACGCAATAAATTGATATCATTTTGAAGTTGCTTCTTAGTAGTCGTAGTAATAATTAGTCGTAGTCGACCAGATACCTAATTCTAGGTTTCCTGTCGGCTTTTGTACCTCATCATCTGCCTAGCCTTTTCTCAACTATGTTGGGGTCGACTTCCAGTCTAACCGGATGCACCTGAATACCAGTTTTTTACATGGAGCGACTGCCTATCTGACCTCCACAGCCCAGTTACTACGAAACGAAACCCTTTGGTAAGACTGGTTGTCAGACTTTCGGGCTTCTGACGACCCGTAACGACTGTCAAAGATCCACGAATGATAGGCGGCACCAACGGCTTAACGTGTTTTCAGAGGCACGGAGGGGTCTTGGTATGTAAAGATGGTCATCCATACACGGATCAACCGCGGCAAGTGTAGCTTCACCTGATCGATCGACCCGTTTGACTACGTAGGTACTGAAAATATCAGCACGATGTATTAGCTGTTACAAGCGGTCATAGTGCTTTACTACAGCGGAAAAATATAGGTACAGTTTCCCCTAATCATAAAGGCCAAAGAAAATTGGAAAAACCTCCAATTAAATAATCATTACTATTCGTTGTAACAATATTAATCGTTACCCACTCTAACGTGGGTACGAACAAGGGTGCCATATTCCCCCAAACCCCCCAAATCCCGTCGAGGAAAGGCACTTGTAATCGAGAGGGCTTTATTAATTACAAACTTGGACCGCAACCCCCACTCACACACCCCTACCACCCACAACCCAACGCATTACCATCCTTAATACCTGTTTACTAAGGTTAAAAATCCCATAACGGATCCCCATTAACCCAACCCAGTCTTATCTCTTGGGCGTAAGCGTCAACAGTGAGGTGGATTTAATTCGTTGGATTTTGAACTTAATTCTGTGAGTTCCAAGATCGTTTTTCGGTTGAAGTGGGTCTTCAAACAAAGCCCATCAATTTGTTAAATGAAGAAAATGGAGATGTGTAATTTAGGAAGGATCTTGGTCGGCTGCGTCGGTAATGTGTGTCGTGTTCGCAGTTATGTTGGTAACGTGTAGCATTTGTAGTTAACTAGCTTCTACTCAGAATGTCTCACGAGGATTTTAAACGGATTCAAAATGGAGTTTAGCATAGCAATCGCAGATTTGAGTGGGTTACTTTATGAAGTACGTACTGAGACAGAAAAAAAAGAGCTTAAAAGCTCACTAAACAGATGGAACCCTTGACGTTGAAAATGTTGGCTACGGAAGATGCAGTGTATTAAATAATTGGAGATACTGAATTTAAATAGTAACACTTACTAATAGTCATAATAATACAATGTAGGTATAATATTAGACAAATAATGGTCATAGCCCGGAAAGCACGTTAAGCCGTTGGTCCCGGCTGTCATTCGTGGATCTTTGTCAGTCGTTACGGGTCAGTAGCCCGAAAGGCTGACAAACAGTCTTATAAGCTCCGGATTACGTGATAAATGCAAAGCAATATATTATATTTACTAGCGTTGTCAATAAATTCAAGGCCCGTTTTGACATTGATAGTTCTAGTAGTTAATAAAGACCAAATTCGCAAAACACTTTTGCGTTTGTATGAAACTGACAGATTTCAAGAAGGCATTCTCAAATGTTTATTTTTTGACAACTTTATTTACACTTTTAAAAAAACTTAACTCTAAAATGCAGTAATTTCAACAATATCACAGAATAACTACTTATCGTTATTTAGCCGTTATTTTTATAATGCTATTACAAATGCAGTATAGGTACCGAAGACAAAAAAAAATCAAGTGTAAAGAATTGAAGTACCTAAACTAATTATATGTAGGTAATTTCTCTAGTTTTATTTTTCTTATTGTAGGTAACCATTTTTTTTTTGTTATTGATTCTGTCATTAACTGGCTTTGTGTGTGTCCTAATAGACATGGAAGAGGTCTTCTGATACAAAAAGAATACCTCTTAAATGTATTTGTTAAAACCTGTTAATCTATCTATCTATATAAAAATCAATTGCTGTTCGTTTGTCTCGCTAAAACTCGAGAACGGCTGGGCCGATTTAGCTGATTATTGGTTTTGAAATGTTTGTCGTAGTCCAGGGAAGGTTTAAACGGTGAGAAAATATGGAAAAATTGCGAAAAAGTCAAACATTTGACGATCGTCCCTTCGGTACGGTAAGACTCGGGTCCACTCGAATTGGAGCACGTATTAAATTCAGAGTTTTGAATAGTGTAGGAGTAGGGTAGTAGTAGGGTAGGAGTAGGATAGGAGTAGGGTAGGAGTAGGATACCACGCGAACGAAACTAGAAATAATTTATATGGCAAAACAACGTTTGCCGGGTCAGCTAGTTATGAAATAAATAAACTCAAAGTACCGAATCTTATTGTACTACTTAACGACTCCATCACCACTAAAAAGAAGTAGCTAAGTTTACAATACCTGTATTAAATGTACTACTGAACAAATGCTGAATTTCTGATACAAGTTTCGAAATACAACAACAGGCATCAAGACTATTTTTAACTTTTCAAATAACATAGAACATAATATGGCGTGAAATCAGCTAACTATCTACAAGAAAAGAATGTAAGGCGTTTCGTTTTTACCACAAGTAACAATAAACGTTTATGAAGAAGCCATTAAAAAAGCTATAAGACACGGTGAATTTAAGTGTAACTAATTTAGCAAAATTACACATTCTATTGTAGTAGTATGTGCGTAAGATTTGGCCCCGTTGGTCTCGTGGTCGTGGTGGTGGTGACTGCTGAGTGTGGGGTCCTGGGTTCGATTTCTAGGTCGTGCAAAGTGGGTTTTTTTCCACTAAGAATTTCTCAGTGACAGCCCGGAGTTTGAAAGTTGGTGGTGTGTTACCCCCGTGCCTCTGAAAGCACGTAAAGCCGTTGGTCCTGCGCCTGATCTCTCTCGGTCGGTCTCGGTCCTGTCGGGTTGATGTCCCATCAGACTATGAGAGTGTGAGAAGAGAGACTGCACCTGTGGCGCCGGCTGTCGCCGAAAACCAGCGCTGGGGCTCTGTCTTGCATAGGGTCGCAGCATAATGCTGAGCGATAGCCGTTTTGCGTGGATGTGACGCATGTCAACCATTTCTTATTGTTTATTTTTTCTTTAGTTTTTATGTTCTTTTTTGCGTCATGTTTACCGCAAATAAACGTATTTTCTTTCTTTCTGTGTCTGCGCACACGCTTGTGCACTATAATATCTCCCGCACCGAAGGCTAGTCTCCGTTGAAATTGACCGTCATGGACGAAATACGGTCTGAAAGACTATCATTATTACGATTTGGGTTCTGAGATATTGTTCCAGCAGCCTATACTTAATGATGTGTGATCTGCCCACGAAGAAACATACCCGACGTGTAAAAGCGTTACTATTTATAACCGATTTACTAGAAAAACATCATTTATCACGGACCACATTACCCGATCTATTTTGTAAAAATCTCACGAAATGATGATGAATGATGACTCCCTAATAATAAAATTAAAAAAAAAAAAACAATTAAAAGTATAGTAAAAATATGATTTACGTTAATTACAATCGAAGAAAATTAAATTCTAACTGTAATGTAGACCTGCCTGATCTAGGTTTATGAAAAACCTGTGTTTAATGCGTCGTAAGAATCTGCAATCTGCGTTTTTTTTTTTATAATAGATGATTTTATTTATAGGTAGTAATCGAATCGATAAAAACATTAGTTAAATACACAATTTAAACTACAGTTCGTAATAATCAGCTCCATTTACTAAAATGATAAACCAGCCCTTCATTTTATATTCACAACAAGCTTCAGGCATTCTCACGTAATTCCAGTGCCGTAATTAAAAAGTCAACGGCACAGTGCTGCCAACATTAAGCCCCTCGTTAACACTCGCGACACTTCCGGTTACACCGGAAACATGGTTGCTGTAATAATTTTCAATGTTTCCGCACGGGAAAGTAATTGATTTTTGTAAAATTCTGTGGTATTTGAAAGATTTATGTAATGTAAGTACTAAATATACCTGTTTTTTTTTAAATAGTGTTTGAGAAAGGTTTATGTAATGTAATTACGGTTATTTCTAATTATGGCTGATCGAATTTCGATAAAGTTCTGACAGCGAAGATTAAGTAATCGTTAATTTAATGCTTTTCATTAATTTGGCTAAATGAAAATAGAGTGACGTGACTATCATGAATGTCAGTACCTATCGGAGTTCAAGACTGAATTTCAGTATCGGAATTCAATAGTAAGAAAGTATAATAATGATATAGTTCTAGCTGTGCTACTTTCTGATGCAGCTAAAGTACTTTAAAACTTGCTGTGGTAAGGTTATGTTGAATAGAGATTAGTATGATTTTGTAAAGCCAACCAGGGTATAATCTCATAATCGTATATTATACGGAAAGCCCTTATGACTATAAAAAAAAAAACTATTGCCAGTTGGTATTACAAGAGTTATCAAACAGATTGGACATGCTAAGACAATGGTTTGTTGTTATTAACAGTCAGGACACAGCTTTCTATCCTCCTAAACTAGAGACATGCTAGTAACATCGGCAAATATCCATCTAAGTAATCTAAACCAACAGCTCTATTTCAATAGAATACCAGCGTCAGGTAATATTTGTCTGACACATGCTGAGCTGGACTCTCATTTGGTGCAACTTTACGACTCAAACCGTACTTTGTATGATCGTTTGATCGTATTATTTCATTATTTTAAACTAGCTGCGCCTCACGGTTTCACCCGCATTAGTTTCCTTCCCGTGATAATATCGGGATAAAAAGAATAACATAACATTTAAAAACTTTTTATTACTTAAACGGTTTCTATAATTAAAAAAGCAACTAAAATAACTTGCAAAAAAACTTTTCTCCGCCCAATTAAGTTTCGTGCAAATCGCACGTATCTAACTCTACAAAACGCTAACTCACGTTTAAAGACAGTAATTGTCGTTTTATTACAGTTTAACGCTGAGCAAAAACTTTACAGGAACGTTTTTGTAGATCTCCGACGATGACACTGGCAAAAATTTAAATAACACTATACTTTTATTATCTAGTGTAGACAGCAAAAATGTCTGCTATTTTTAGCCATACAAGAAGTATTTTTCTTACAGCACTTGCAGGTATACCTCCAAACACTTAGTCATCATTAAATGAACCAACGAAGAAAATACATTTCTTTACCAGATAAAAACAAATAAAAAGTGAAAAGTCCAATGTAAAAAATTTGTAGTTCCCCCACGGCTACGTAAAAAGGCGCAATTCAGCAAAAAAATCAGACAACTAGTGCCTAACGCTGGTTTTCAACTGGACAGAATAGAATATTTTGACAACACGGTTAGCGCAGTGGCTGAGCGATCGGACTGCTGCGCTGCGTGTCGCGGGTTCGATTCCCGCACAGAACAAATATTTGTAAGTCCTACATGTATTTGTTCTGAGTCTGTGTGTTTTTCTATCTATAATATGTATGTGTACAAAAAAAAATGTATATAAGTAGTTTATCAGCCATCTTGTTACCATAACACAAGCATTAGGTTGCTTAGCTTGGGACTAGATGGCGCTGTGTGAAATGTCCAGGGATATTATTATATTATTATTAATACTCTCTATTATCTACCCCATAAACATTTCGAGTTTCCCGGTATTTCTATCAGGGTTTCCGACTAGTTTCAACCTCTATCATACATAGTCATGAGCACAACACTGCACGCACAACTGCTTAAACTGAATATAATATTATTATGTTTCTAAAAAGATATAAGATACAAGCTTTTTCCCGCGACTTCGTCCGCGTGAAATATCTTGTTCCCCTGAATTCCGTCGCATCGCCCTATTACTGATTCCGCTTAGCGTCCTTTCTGTTTTTTGTTTTTTTTGTTTTGGCTCGGCTCCTAAGGATCTTAGCGTGATGTTAAGTAACCTATTGCCTTCCTCAACAATTTGACTGTAACATGCAAAAAGAATTTTTCAAATCCGTCTGGTAGTTCCCGAGATTAGCGCGTTCAAACTAACAAACTCTTCCGTTTTATTGTTAGTATATAGATAAGATAAATTATCATCATTTTCTAGCATTCTCACCTTACCGTCAGACGCAGTTTGACCTTTATTTGAGATCCACAAACCGATCAACCCGATGATCAAGTGTTAAGGGCCAATGGTCATCTAAAAAACTTTTTTACAAAAAAAAACAACCGACTTCCAAAAACGACACTACAAAGTGAAAAATAACTTTAATTTCGGAAGTCGGTGTCGTTGGGTTCGCATTTTCGTTGTTTGCAAAAAATGTTTTTTTATTTTTCACTTTTGAGTTGTAATTTTTAACAGTAATTTTGGTTTAAAAACCAAACTGCTAAACCGTTTTTGATAAAATTTCTATGGGAGCATTTGGGAAGTATACCCTTTCCAACAAAAAAAGAATTTTTCCAATCGGTTGGCAAGCGACGGAGTTATGCGCGAACAAACAAATACAAACATCCAAATTGAGAGCCTCCTCCTTTTTTTTGAAGTCGGTTAAAAATACAGAACCAATGATAATAGAGTATAGATGAATCTGCCAAGTAATTGCGTAAGACACTGACAGTAGCATGGCTTTCATTTTGACAGTTCAACACTATTCTGAGCAGACAAATTTTTCGAATATATGTATGAAGCAATGGATTAGCAATATCCTTCAAAATGATTCAGATTGTGGTTAAAAGTGTGTTACGCAATGGGTGCTGAACCGACAAATTGACAAGGAGCTACTTCTATTAAAATTCTTGACGTGTTCTTAATAACCGCTTGACTACCAATGATAATAACCAACCAAAATACCCCCGCTCTTCATCCTCATATTTATAGCCACGTAAATCTCCAAAATAAATGACACCGTATAAAATTACATGGGCGCGTTCATCTGTGCCGGAACTCCGGACTTCCGAGCCGTCCACCCGGACTTAAAGGCCCGAAAAATAAGCCAATCCTAACCCTAAACGCTTCCAAAATTTATGTCCACCTCTTGACCCTCGCAACGCCTTATTCACCTTTTATTTTTATTTGAGTGAGCAAGGAACAAATCTTAGCGTAAAAGGGATAATAAAATAATCGTTAGATTCGTTTAGACGACTCTAATTTCACGGATTGCTGCGCAAAGGGACGTTCGCAATGTAGGGTTGAGTCTGTCCCGCTCTAGCGCGTTGGGGGTGGTATGTCTGTCTCTGTCGCGCGCCGTCCAATCGCCGGGAGTGAGTTGCACAACTTGCAGACTTGCTCCTCTTATTTTTTCCTTGTTTGCGGGTTTGTATAGGAAGTTTTTTTCCGCGGTGGAAATGTTTTCGTGGATAACGGAGTTTATTTTAACAAGTTCGTTCGATGTCGAATATTTTATTTTTTGAGTTTGGTTAGAGTTTTTGCGTCTCCTGGATATTCGAAGTAGGAATTTGTGAATATAAATGCTTTTCGTTGAGCTTTTCTGCATTCCCAAATTATGGAAAAAAATATATATATTATTATAAGCCTGTGTTGTGTTGAAGCGGTAAACGTAAGGTGGGACGCCCTCAGGCTAGGTGGAGCGACGATCTTCGCAGAATGGCTGGTAAGTAGCAGCTGGATGAGAGTTGCCGAAAATCGAGTTGAACGTGCTAGGAGAGGCCTATGTCCAGCAGTGGACTGCTATAGGCTGATGATGATGACGATGGTTGTCCCACTGCTGGGCAAAGATCTCTCTGCGATTGTGGGCCATTCATTTAAGCAGGAGTCCAGCCCATGCCGCCATCTCTTAATTGTCTAAACCCCTTCAGATTATGAAAAAAAAAAACCCTACACGGATTTAGTAATAGTAATTTTCAAGACAGCTCATCATAAAAATCATCTTCAATATCTTAGAACTCTATGACGTATCTAACCCTCTCGATGCTCAAGCGATAGTCCATCCGACTGCACAAAACGGTTACTTCCCGTTATTCACAGCGCCCGCGCAAATCGCGTAAGAGCCGGTCAAAGTACGTAATAGATCAATGGCTATCGGCTACCTAATCTAAATAGAACGGCTATCAAATCGGTCTTCGCAAATTTTACGCTTGACGCGAGATTATGGGGTTGACAATGAATCATATTACATATTTACTTATAAAGTTTACGTACACACGACGATCAAGCTATACATTTCCAGTTTTAGCTGACCTTTTTAGTTTGTCGTACAATGAGAAGTCAGCTTATACTGGAAATGTATCGCTTGACATGTCGCCGAGCGTAGGTATGTACCTGTCACCGTTTACCTACATAATGTGTTTTAAAGTCTTAAATTAATCGTTATATGAATTAGTTCGCCTAACCTTTTTTCCACTAAGTTAGGCTCAAAGTCCAGTTGGTCTTCACACGCATGTACTCCACGAACTCCTCAACCTTCGTGGAGTCGTGCAGTCTGGACACGTACAGCTGCATCGTCGGGATAGCTGGACGCAGCAACATGTTGGGTCCTGCCGGCGCGGTGCCGCACTGGTTATGACAAGGAGGCTTCTTCTTCTCCTTCTCCACCTTGACGAAACCATCCTTGTCGCACGTGTCCTTCTCTGGACCCTGCCTTTTCAAAACCTTGTTGGGTTTAGACCGGCTCCGTTTACCCCCCTTTTCGTTTTCCCGCTAATTTTACCTGCGAGCTTTACGACTCAGCAGGCTTATTGGCGCCTACTATTGCTGCGCTATGCTACACCTCAATGTGTGAATTTATGGTTATAGCGCAGGGCAAATGAAACTCAATAATTCATAAAATCAATTCGTAAAAGGTCAACTTATGCAGCCATTAATCATTATTATTAATTCTTTGACAACGATTTGTACAATCCCGAATATTGTTTTATCACTCAAACGAAATTAAATCGCTTCAACCCCGGTCAGTCGGGAAACCATCAAACTGTCATCACTCGCAGCTGTGGCGACCTCTACAGCGGACAAACTGATTTATTTGCACTATGTTAAACAGCTTTCCCGCGTCAACTCCGTACGTAAGTCCCTCTCTAGTCTGCCAGGCAGAAAAATACAACTTCCTTTGCTTTGTAAAATTAATAGATATGTTTATATTAAATGAATTAGTCGTTTTATATAGATCGTATTTTTAGTTCAATGTTATTTTTTTAGCTGTTAAGAGGCGTTTTGTGTTGTGTAAACGTTTCAAATTATTATTTTTAAATGATGAATTAGTAACTAGGTATACGGCAGGCGAGATGGACAGACGAAATTGTTGCCATCGCAGGCAAAACCTGGATGAGGTTGGCACAGGAGCGTGGGGATTGGCACAAGAAAAAAGAGACCTGTGCCCAGCAGTGGGTAAAGTCGGGCTGTGGGTGATGATGATGAACTTTGTATATAGGTATATATTCATCATCATCTGCCTAGCCTTTTCCCAACTATGTTGGGGTCGGCTTCCAGTCTAACCGGAAGCAGCTGAATACCAGTATTTTACATGGAGCGACTGCCTATCTGACGTCGACAACAACGAAAACAAAACCCCAACAACAACACAATACCCCTTGGTAAGACTGGTTGTCAGATTTTCCAGCTTCTGACGACCAGTAACGACTGTCAAAGATCCACGAATGAGAGCCGGGGCCAACGGCTTAACGTGCTTTCCGAGGCACGGAGGTCTTGGTATGTAAAGATGATCACCCATCCACGGACCAACAGCGGCAAGCGTAGCTTAACCTGATCGATCGAACCGTGCGGCTGTTATTACTTAGTCCCTCAATGCAAGCGCTACATTAGCTCCAATAATAGCTATTTTGTTAACGGACGCAACGCTATTGTTATGCAAATGACTATCTTTCGTATCACGAACTTTCTTGGAATCGATTCCACTTTTCATTCCTCAAATGATTAAATGTAATCGATTTTGATGTCTGATTGGTTGGACTGCTCGTTCAATTTGAGCCGTTTTAATAAGACAAACTGAACTTAGATGAAAATAAAAGTCTTAAACGAGGAAAAACTTGTTACAACAATCTATAGAAGAATCTGAAATAAGTAGCTTTTTACAAATACATATATATAATAGTATGTACCTACCTACTTATGACTATACCCGATTCGTTTTACCGCGGTAATAGCGGTCATTGCCCTTTCCGTAATATCTCTCCGTAGGAACCTAAACAAAAACGCGTGGTCGGTGGACCCCCGTCAGGAACGAAGTTCAAAATGAATCATCATCATCATAATTTCAGCCGCAGACGTTCACTGCCAAGCACCTCCACTTCGACCGATTCTGTGCTTCTCGCATCCAACGGGTTCCTGCGGCCTTTAGAAGGTTGTCGGTCCAACTTGTGGGAGGCCTTCCAACGGTACGTCTTCCGGTACGCGGTCGCTACTCCAGAACCTTTCGGCCCCATCGGCCATCTGTTCTGCGAGCAATGTGACCTGCCCACTGCCACTTAAGTTTGGCAATTCTTCGGGCTATGTCGGTTGCCTTGGTTCTCCTGCGGACCATCGAAAACTCCAAGCATAGCCCTCTCCATTGCCCTTTGGGTGACTTTAATAAAGCCCATGAATATCCAAGATTATTTAGGAGATTTTTTTTTTTATTTGTTTTAAAAAATTTGTAGTGGCCATCTTATATTTTATCCAAACTATCTCTCTCTTTTACTCTGTCCATTATTTATAGTAAAAAGTCGCAACGCTTTTTCGTTACGTGACGATTTCTACCAGTTTACTTCTACCGCAAGCTGCGTTAAAGAACTTCGTTCTAATAAACTATGTATGGTTCCTCGTTATCGCAACATGTTGAAGATCACGATAGATGTTGTTCAGGACTTTATTTCAGTTTTTCACATAAAGAATGCTATATAGTATAGGTGGGTCAATGACCGCTTTTGACACGCTAAAGCGGTTCGGGTCTACAAACTTAACATTGGGGGTTGACATATTGGAAAAGACAAGTTTCACTTTAAACAGCTTCTATACTTCTAAGACACCCCAAAGCGAACTATACTAATAATAAAGCAGCCGGTCGATTCTGTAAAAATCTCACCGTGAAAACTGAAGTGAAGTGAGCTTGATGTGAGTTGTCAGTAGTGTCAATCCCTAGCATTATCTGGAATGACAGCTCACTCCACGCTCACTTCACCTAAGTTTTCCCGGTGAGATGATTACAGAATCGCAATGCTGGAGAGTCTGTTTTTTTGTTTGTTTGAACGCGCTTATCTCTGGAACTGATAATTTGAATAATTATGTTTGCATTTGATAGCCCAATTCTTGAGGAAGGCTTTAGGCTACATAAAACCACGCTATGAGCCTTAGGAACTGAGCAAAAAAGAGAAAGTCAGAAAGGTTGCTAAGCGAAAACGAAGTGACAGCGCGGGCAGGCGATGCGATGCAATGCGATGGAATGGCTCAGGGGAACAAGAAATTTTACGCAGACGAAGTCGCGGGCAGAAGCTAGTAATATTATATGTGAAAGAAAGAAAGAAAATACATTTCATTTTTTTTGCATTTTTTTTTTTTTTTGTTTATCTTTGTATGTTTCTATATTTACAAGTTTGGATGTTTGTTACTCAATAACGCAAAAAGGACTAAATGGATTTGGATGACATTTGGCACTGATACTTTTTGTCCCGGTAGTAAGGTCAGCCGTGGGATGATTCGCGGGCATAATCTCTTTAGATAATATCGTAGGTATATGAGAAAGCTAACATGAACTCAAATTTTGGAAAGAAATACGAGTATAAACTGAAGGAACACTACCACTAACAAAATTAGTAGTTTACAATGATCGATCAGCCTACGTGATAATTTAATAGAAAAAAATACGTCTTACGGCCAAAATACCTAAAGCTTTGTACTACAGGTTTGTGTTTCATTAGAAATGCCTACATCTGCCGCAACGATAAAACGTATGGAAATCTATGCAATACGAAGAAGAAATAGACTGCTGGGATATCCATGCGTTTATTTTTTAACGCGGACAAATTGTGCATCGTTGCTTTGTGCCTTAAATAGCAAATAGATATAAAGCGTCGTGACCTGAGACCTAGCAGTAAAATACTTTTCCATCAAGAATAATAGACAAACATCCAGGAACCAACACATTCACCTTAACAACCATTTTTATCCATTTTCTCACTTATTATGTTTTTGATTGAACTACGTGACTCCAACGAACTTGACAAACAATATTTGCCGTCAATGAAGCTCATTATGCACCTTATTCCGTTTCAATAAAACTTATAATACAATCTTTTTGGTTATATGAAGTGCAATCTTATATTTGTTTTTTTGACGTTTGATGTCTAAATTAAGTGAGTCACGTCGTGTAAGTCATGTTTTTATCATTTTAAAGGTCCGTTTGTTGTGATTGAAAGTTAAATCCGGTGTATTGTTGTTTGTAATTAGTTTATAGGCATTCGTGACATAAAGCTAATGAGGTGCGAACGAGCTAATAAAGTTATTAGACTTTTTAATGATAACAATACATAGTTTATTTGATATTGATATTGCTTGTTGTAATTGGTTTGTATTTAATTTGAGGTCGGTTGCCGTGCTGGTGTCTCATCCGCCTAGCCTTTCCTTAACTATGTTGGGGTCGGCTTCCAGTCTAACCGGATGCAGCAGAATACCAGTATTTTACATGGAGCGACTGGCTATCTGACCTCCACAACCCAGTTACTCGGTAATACGAAACCCTTTGGTAAGACTGGATGTCAGACTTATGGGCTGCTGACTACCCGTCACGACACTGACAACCTCCGACTAGTCGTGATATTTTCATTTTCATTTCATTTATTCAAACAATAAACATTGTGTAGAATATTCACTGGGTACATAATAATATTAAAATAAAATTGTTACATGCAAAACAATTTGTACAAATTGAAAGCTAAAGCATAGTAAAATATCAAGTCAATCAATTAAAACATGTCTATAAATAATAAATGTCAAAAAGTATGTCAGTTAAAATGTCAAATGTACTCTATGTCAGATGATTAGCCAAAGTCAAAGTCAAAAATTAATTCAATTAAAAGCTTGTTCAATGTTATTATTATAATAAATTATTTTTTATCATTTGACATAAAATCTGATACTGCGTACAAACACTTTTCCAACAAGAAGGCTTTTAATTTGTTTTTAAATAAGTGAGGGCTATAAATTAATAACTTTAAATTAGTTGGTAACCTATTAAACAATTCCACTGCTTGGTACTCGGAGCAATGCTTAGCTACATTAAAATTTGGTGCCATCTTGTGTTTAATCTCTTTCCTTCTTGTACTTTCTCTTATCTTACGTTCCTCTTGTGATTCATACTGATGAATATACTTAGCAAAGTAAGTTAGTATAACTAATATGTATAAACTTGGCACTGTTAAAATGTCTAATTCTTCAAAATGCTCTCTGCATGAGTCTCTTTGTGAAATCTTTACAATAGTCCTTATGGCACGTTTCTGTAAGATAAACGCCTTCTGACAGTTATAACTGTAGCTGTTACCCCAAAGCATGATGCTGTATCTTAATCTAGATTCTGTAGATGCTGTATCTTATTCTCAGGCCCGGATCTAGGGGGGGGCAAGCCGGGGCCTATGCCCCGGGCGGCAAGTTCAGAGGGCGGCCAAATTCACACTTTACAGACGAATGGACAACTCATCATTTACTTAACTTTGACTAAATTTGAATAAATAATAGTACAAGTACAGAAATTTCATGGCCATATCAAGCCGACCGATACCCAGAGCGCTGAGTGAGACGTGCTGCACGAACATTTATTATTCGCGAGGCGCGTAGGCATAGTTCAAAATACGCGCCCGCTCGCCCGCAGGAATCGCAGATCGCGGCAGCACGCGTCTGGTTACCGTGCGTGCGAAAGAGATGAAGCTATATTTGAAAAATCCCCTAGTTTTTCGAAAATTATCCCTGACGGGTTGAAAAGGGGTAGTCAATTTTACAGGGGAGTATTTTACTGCTTGGCTTGATTAACTCGAAAATTAGTATAAATAATCTTTGAGTACATTCCAAATGATTTTTTTAAACTCCACCCCTGTGTGGATGAAAAGCGGGGTACAGTTTATATGAAAAACCTTATTAATTTAGTTAATAATCTTGAAACTTGGCAAGAATACTCGCCTAAGTAAGTAATAAAGTTTATTATTATAAGTTTTTCAAAACTACCCCTCAAAGGGGGATATAGGGGTGTTGAAGTTTGTGTGGAAGTAATTGAATGCGCGGTCGAATTAACTCGTAACTCCGTATTAATACTTTTGACAGAAAATAATTAATAAATTGACTCCTGACGGGCAAAAAGGGGTAATTCGTTTTTTAAGGGGATGAATTGAACTTGAAACTGTATGTTACATTTTCACACCTAAACCACTGAACTTCTGATTTGGTAAAGAGATATATGGCATCCTGGGGAAGGACATACTTTTTATCCAGGTAGCATGTTCCCGTGGGATAATTTCCGACATCCACGCGGGCGAAGCCGCGGGCAGAAGCTAGTGCAATCCTATCCTATGCTGTGTATAAATACAGGGTGACAGGGAAACTCGACGTGTTCCTTCCTGGGCGTGATAGTGTGACCCATTTGCAACAATTAAGCACCCCATAAAGCCTAGGCGAAAATTCATGGAATCCGAGAAAAACCGATTTTAATGTTTTTTGGAAATTTTCCAGAAATCGTCACTAAATATCGCTTATCTCTAAATTCTCTGATTGAGTGGCTTTCAAAGCTATTCCATTGGCTACGTAATACTTTAATACACCTATTGACGTTACCAAATTTTCTAAAATATCAAACAGTTAAAAGTTAAAGTAGGTAAGAAGTTTATTAACTATTTTCAAAAATCATCTACGTACACGAACTTTGACATCAGTTATCTCAAAATTTTACCAAAATAATAAGCGTACAAATTACGGGGAAGACATCTTCATTTAATCAGCTATGCAATGAGGTACTAAAGTTTCATAAATGTCTAAAGGTGCCGATGAAACAGTCGATAATATTGGCAAAGGTCGAATTTGCAAATTGTTGAAATATTTTAAAATGATGTGATAATCGAATTAAATAACTAGTTTATGTTATCTATTTTCCTCCTCACCACCCAGCAATCATTTCTACGTCATGAAGCTAGATCGTCGCAACCAGGTGGCAAGCTGAGACGCCACTTTCGAGTGGTTAGTATTACTCGTAGTTGATGAGCTAATCACTGATCACTTGTCGTTAAGTTTGCGTATTTTTACCCTGATTTTGCCTGCAAATTGTTGAAATATTTTAAAATGATGTGATAATCGAATTAATTAACTGGTTTATCATGTTATCCCTTTACCTCCGCTCCGCAAGTTAAGACCACACTTTCAAGTGGTAAGTATTACTCGCAGTCGATGAGCTAATCACCGAGCACTTGTCGCTAAGTTCGCGTATTTTTACCCTGATTTTTAAATTACTGCGCACGTATAAACTCTTAAATTTTAAGTATACTTCGGTTTTTAAGCTTTAGAAAAATAATCTTTTATTTATCATATCATTAACCTGCAATGTGGTAGACTCTTCACATCATATTTGGTCGTTTAGAGAAAGATCAAGAAAAAGCATTGCCTTCATCTTTGACGACAGATTGATGATTGTTGTTATTAGTAGGAGTAAGGAGGTCGCTGCTGCCAACTTTATGCCTAAGTCAACTTTTTACAAAGTAATGGTCCAACCCAATCAATTAAGTTAATCTATCGCAATTCACAGCTGGACCTTGACCTTTCCCGAGCTACTTGCATGACATAAAATGATGTGCTTCACAGGCCCCTTAAGAAATTATGAATTTAGTTGCTGTTGGTTACTTAGAGCATCTTAACTCGTCTGGTACTGCCAGGCAGTGCACGTTTTAGTAAACAGTTATTTCTTTTACAGAAGTCTCAAAGTTTATGTTTATTATAGAATTAAGAGTTTGTACGTGCACAGCAGCTTAATCACAGGCGAACCAAGCGACAAGTGATCAGTGATTAGCTCATCAACTACGAGTAATACTAACCACTCGAAAGTGGCGTCTCAGCTTGCCACCTGGTTGCGACGATCTAGCTTCATGACGTAGAAATGATTGCTGGGTGGTGAGGAGGAAAATAGATAACATAAACTAGTTATGTAATTCGATTATCACATCATTTTAAAATATTTCAACAATTTGCAAATTCGACCTTTGCCAATATTATCGACTGTTTCATCGGCACCTTTAGACATTTATGAAACTTTAGTACCTCATTGCATAGCTGATTAAATGAAGATGTCTTCCCCGTAATTTGTACGCTTATTATTTTAGTAAAATTTTGAGATAACTGATGTCAAAGTTCGTGTACGTAGATGATTTTTGAAAATAGTTAATAAACTTCTTACCTACTTTAACTTTTAACTGTTTGATATTTTAGAAAATTTGGTAACGTCAATAGGTGTATTAAAGTATTACGTAGCCAATGGAATAGCTTTGAAAGCCACTCAATCAGAGAATTTAGAGATAAGCGATATTTAGTGACGATTTCTGGAAAATTTCCAAAAAACATTAAAATCGGTTTTTCTCGGATTCCATGAATTTTCGCCTAGGCTTTATGGGGTGCTTAATTGTTGCAAATGGGTCACACTATCACGCCCTGGAGGAACACGTCGAGTTTCCCTGTCACCCTGTATATGTCCTACACGTTTATGTCTTTAAATCTGTAAATAAATAGGCTTAACACAGAAAGAACAGCGATGGATGCATTATTTCCGGAAGGCCTATGTAGGCTATGTCCAAATTTCAATCAATTAGTGGACATCTGATAGCTGAAATTATATGGATGTTATAGGTAAAAATAAATGTAAGTGGGCGGGGGCGGCATTATTCAGTTTTTGCCCCGCCTAAAAAAAATTGAAGATCCGGGGCTGCTTATTCTAGATCTTAATCTAGATATAATGATTATATATATTAAAATAAACGGAGAAAGTTTAATCTAAAACACAGTCCTATTTTTACATAGATAGTATCTACTAAGATCTAAAAAAGTTGACTTTACAAAAAAAATCTAAATAAATAAAAATATACAAAAAGAAGATTCCATGAAGATGAGATGTTAGAGGTCTCGATTCTTTTTTTAGAGTCATTGATAAAGTAAATGAAAACGTGGCGTCTTGGATGGAAGCACGTCGCATATAAATACTTTTCAATTTTTGTAGTAAATAGGCCAAGTTTGCTTCGAATTTAAATCCCACCCTAGCCCTACTAATATTATAAACGCGAAAGTTTGTATGGATTGATGGATGGATGTTTGTTACTCTTTCATGCCAAAACTACAAAACTGATATGGATGAAATTTGGCACACAAATAGTTTATAACCAGGATTAACACAAAGGATACTTTTTATCCCGATATTCCTACGGGATCGAAACTTATGCGGGTGAAACCGCGGGGCGCAGCTAGTAATATGATATAACACTGATGAATATTGTCTAGGTATCAAAAGACAAAAGAGCATTTTGCAATGACATAAAGTAAATCAATCTTTAGTTCATTATGTATCCAAATAAGGTGGCAAATCATTTTATTTTTCCACATTTATTCACAGACATGATCATCATTTTTGATGAAATGATCATGATATTAAAGAAAAGACAATATGACAGCTATTGCCACCTTATTAAGATACTAGAACAGGTTTGGGCTGTAATTTAGATTATAATTTTAGCACGAAACAATACCCCTAATGTTATTATACTACCTATATAGTACTAAGGACTGATTTCTCAATCGACAGATCATTTTTATTTGTGGAATAAAATTCACGTCTGACAGATATGGAAAAACTGTCAAAAATTCAAAATTATTCCTTGGATAAAATTATCTGGCGTTGGAAAAATCAGCGCCCTTCGTCTGTGTAACACGACTGGCGTGTTACACAGACTAAGGGCTGGAAGCTGCGACCTTAATAGCCACTGTAGCAAAAATAAAATAATGATAGGTAATTCTACGAAAAAATAAGAACCAACTCTCATAACAAGAAGCACGGTCTGTGATGAGTAGTAGTAGCGATGGAAAATACGCATCTTGATAATATTATAAAAAAAACAATCAAGTGCGAGTCGGACTCGCGCACCGAGGGTTCCGGGCAGGTTTACGGGATAGGTTTTGATTCCGGAACAACTAAACATCAGGAGCTCAACATTTACACTCTACGCGAATAGGCAATTACAATTTCAGTTACTCCAATTTAGTACCTAGGTATTGCATACAATTATTTTACGCGTTTAATTCCCGACAATTTGTCACACCGCGTGCCAATGAACGGAATACGTAATCCTAGTTAAAATGTCCGCCGCGGAGTTCTGTAGGAATAAAACTACGACAAAAACACTTCGCAACACGCTTACTGGTGTTTTTAAATAAATTGTGGTCGCCTAACTATTAGGTGTCAACAAAAACACTTCGTTTTGCAATATTCTAGTCTCAATTATTCGCTGATTAGGTACTCCGATCCCGCGAAACCGTGATGAAACAGGCCGTTTTTTTGTTTTTTTTTCCGCCATTGTCGCTATCCATTTTCGAACATACGTATTTGAATAAAAAGTCAATGTGACTCCTTTTAATTTTTTCTTGAGGTATAAGAATATCACTTTTAATGACGAATTGAGCGGTGAAAATAATTTGATGTTTTAATCAAAGAATATAAAAAGTTAATAGAGGAGCATAAAATTGTGTTTAGAGAGATTCGGTGAAGAAGTTAAAAGCCGTGAAACATATTCATTTAGTCATAAAATTCACACATATGTACCTATTATGTTTATCGTCTATTAACAAATTTAACACTTTCTAATGAGACGTAATTCTTTATTTGGTACGTAGTACTTAGGCTAATTAAGTAGCCATTAAATGATCAGCACCCTAATTGCGTAACACACGATCCACTCAATCTGAATCATTTTGAAGGATATTGCTAATCCATTGCTTCATATGATCGAAAAATTTGTCTGCTCAACAACGTAAATAACGCAATGAATGTTGTTGAACTGTCAAAATGAAAGACATTTCTACTATTAGTGTGTTACAATTACCCAGCTGCGCTGGTTGGATGGAATCTCTGATCGAACGAGAAAATAAACAAAATGGCTATGTTAAATGCTATCTATCTTTCTTTTCTTTTCCTTAAAAGGGGTACCTAGATACTTGACTTCACTAAAATATAAGTATTAACTTAGAGCCTATACCTAACCTGAAAACTAAAATGACAAAAAAGAAAAATGTTAAAGAAAATAAAAATGTTAAGATGTATTAATATACCAACAAACAAAACATTTCCTAGGAAATTTTTTATGACTTGGAACTCTAACGAAATAAAATAGTCCAAGGCGTTTTGTACAGAACGGGACTGATGAGAGGTAAAAAAAAATATAGAGATTGAATGATAGGGGAACTGAAAAAATAGGGTCAGTATTTATAATCTCAATGACCAGATACCTGAAAAAGTCTTAACTACATGCAATGTAGTTAACTTTTATTATTATGTAAGTTGTAGATATGAAGTACCTAAGTCTTAACTCCAATAATGCGACGGCGGCGGCGGTGTCTTAACACAACAAACTCTAACTCAAAGTATTTATTTCAATTAAACCAATTACAGGCACTTTTGAATTGTCAAGGGGTCGGTCAGTCAGAAAGATGAAGCTAGTTGCCCATTCCAAAGCGTAGTATAATACGTACCTATGGAGAAGAACAGGCAAGAAACTCCATGAACATCCTTGTTCAACACCATACGGTAAACTGATCTATTTGTCATAACACGTCTACTTATGTATATCCGCCCACTATTCTGGGGGCCTAAAAAGCCCACTTTGGCAGTATCATAATAGGATAACAAGATAAATCATACTTATTAAAAATCGTAAAATGGTCACAAACTGACAATTCATAACATGATCTGTGTGCAATTCATATCACAATGAAATAACATTTAAACTGTAGAAATAAAAAATTAAAACCAATTTGATTAATAAAAACTGTACCTAATGAAAAATTTACCGATATAAGATAAAATTACGGTTTTTATTTTTTTTTTTTTTCATGCGGCAATGTTTACGCCAATTATGAAGTGAAATTTTACGAAAATTAGAGGAATTGCTAATTAGAGGTATTGGTATTACTCAAATAAAAATCACAGTGAGTATCATCCTTTTCATCAACCTCTCGCAAATTCTCAATTTTTTTTTTTTACCTATCGATTTTTCATGTATTCTGTATTTCAATAAAAACATATAAATATTTTCATAATCTCTTAACTAACTATTTACACTAGGTACTAAATTAAAAGACTAATTAACTAACTATATGTATAATATTAAATAAATAATATTACTAACTTTTTATATCATCATCATCTGCCTAGCCTTTTTCCAACTATGTTGGGGTCGGCTTCCAGTCTAACCGGATGCAGCAGAATACTAACTTTTTATATATAATCTCAATTTAGTTGGGGTCGATGTAGTCTTGTTTTTCCATACTAACATACAAAAACAAAATTTTTTAACACTATAAAAACTACAGAGCTATAAATGTAGTCATTTTACGAGGGGTGACACAACGGGCGGTGGGTGGTTGGTAAGTCTGGTTCTTTTCACAAAAGACCATTTCAGACACTAATCTACATGGTCCTCACATGATCTGACCAAGGTTAGGTCTGGTTTTTAAAAGAAACTGTGACCTCTGAGTTTGTTTCGAGATTTCTTCTCAGAGTAGTCGGATAGGAAAGTGTTTGTATAAACCTAATTACAGAAATAATAATCATTTATCATAAAATTTCTACCCCATTCATAGCAACTACGTCAAATTGTCCAAAAGCTCCCTTCCACAGATTTTCTCCCAGCTTCCAGCTTCCTAATCCCAGTAAGTAACACAAATAGGTACAATTCCTCCTCACCCACTTACTGGCAACAATAAACATTCAATAATCAAGGTACCTATAGCCCGTAGGACTGCAGCCAACCCTAAGCCGACGGCCTGTTGAGGCTTAACTGAGCAATGTAGCCCAACCCCTCGAGCGCTACCCTATACCTACGGCTACAGAGTCAGGTGGTTCGAAGTAATTTTTAGTTAAGTAGGTATGTAACTGAAAATCGCTTTATTTTTTGGTGATCAGGTATTATTTTAAGTGCTGTGATATTTTATTATTCTTTTATCTTTGACATATCTCCGGACCCTGCGGCTCCGGACCTTTGGAAGGCGAACGAGGGGCCGAAGCCAACTCGCAGAGGCCCGGTAGACGCTTTCAATGACATAATAATACCTACCTATTATTTTTACATTGTGTCGAAATGTCAAATTATTTATTTAATACTTTTTGAGCACGCAAATATGTAGAGGCGAACTTAATGCCATAGGCTTTTTCTAACAGTCAACTTTTGGGTGATGCAAAGACAAACAGTGGTATGTAGGTGCAATGACAACACGGTTAGCGCAGTGGCTGAGCGATCGGACTGCTGCGCTGTGTGTCGCGGGTTCGATTCCCGCACAGAACAAATATTTGTAAGTCCTACATGTATTTATTCCGAGTCTGGGTGTTTTTCTATCTATAATATGTATGTATTTACAAAAAAAAATGTATATAAGTAGTTTATCAGCCATCTTGTTACCATAACACAAGCATTAGGTTGCTTAGTTTGGGACTAGATGGCACTGAGTGAAATGTCCAGGGATATTATTATTATAAATATAAAAATTAAGAAACTATAAATATAATATATCTACATATACCTAATTATAGTAATTATATATAAATATAAGTAATAATAAATGGTTTCAATAGCTCTCTACCTAGCTAACGAAATTTACAGCAGGTAAAACATGTGCGGCTGAAAGCTTAGAAATCAGAATTTCTTGTCATTATTTTTACACGCTTTTTATCTATATTCTTATTTGGGCATTTACTAAATACGATGTGCAAGTACATAGGTACCTATTTAAAAATTGAACTACAGAAAAGTAAATAAAAGTAGTAACTAGTAGTAGTGTGTAGTAGTAATAGTAAGTGTTATGTATAATGGGAAGGCTAAAGCAAGGAATAGGAATCAGTTGAAGGAAACGGGGGAGACTTACGCGAAGGAGGCGGCACCTGCTTAGAGGCGGGAGCCACATAAAAATATATCATTTAACTATGTAAACATTTTAAAAGTAGTAGAAAAATGGCTTTTTTATTTTATTTTTAGCGACTTCTAAAAAAGAAGGAGGTTCTCAATTCGGATGTTTTTTAATAACAAGGAGCAAAAGCCCCGACATCTTTTGAAAAAATAAAGTTAAGTAGGTTTTGCTAAGTTTCGATACTGAAATTCTACTCCTTTTCAGTTTTTAGTCATTATAATCATATTGATCAGTCCAAAACAACTGTTAAATTATTCGACTAATGGCTGATTTTTCCATCGCCAGATAACTTTTATTCGAGGAGCAAAATTGACGTTTGACGGTTTTTGTTTGAAATAACTGTCAAAATTTCAAAATTATTCCTCGAATAAAGTTGTCAGATAATTGAAAAATCAGCCCTTAAAAAAATCTTATTAGAATCCAATAAAATTAAATTCAGACTACATAATTTCAAACTAAACAGATGGGTACAAAAACCTTAAAAACATTCAGAATATACCAAATATCCCACCGTATTCCTGAAGGGTATATATATACACCATATAACGACTGAACATCAACATCCCGCTTAAAAATACCAACAAGCCCTCTAGTTATGTCAATCAAAATGTACAATATGTTACCCGAATATATAAGAAAAGAAAAAAAACTTCCATCTATTCGCGAACAAATTAAAAAAGCTATTAATAAGCAAATGTTATTATCTTATTATAGTGTCAACGAATTTTTAAATGATTAATCCTTGAAACACATAAGTATAATAAGCAAAATGTTAAAATATTAATATTATAAATTAATTATATTGTAAAAGTGTGTTTATTATAAGTTAGATTTTAAAATACGTAAATGATCCTAAGTCTTCTTCTCCACATATCTTTCTTTTGCTGTGCCCGACAGAGTCCATGATTGTTTCTTTTCGCAAATATTTACCACCTAAGCCTACACGCAAAAACCCCCATGCAAAAGCCTACATGCCTAAGCCTAAATGTATTTTCTTTCTTTCTTTCTTTCAATAAAGAATTGAGTATAAAAAGCTACACACGGAACTAATTTTTAAAACTAACACCGAAGCACCTCTCCATCGCAAATGATGTTTGTCTCGCGAGAACACGTAGAACTTACGGGAAGAAAAGTATTACATACGAAGGGGCACAGATGTTCAACAAATTACCACGAGAAATATAAACCTCTAAGAGTTTACAAATATTTAACAATCAGTTAAAGTTTTGAACCCTAGTTAACTTTGTTGCTAATGACCTCATCTAGTATAACGCCTTTCAAGGAATACGTCGAGTTTCCCTGTCACCCTGTATAGTTAAAATAATTAGTAGTAAACTTCTTTTGAGTAAATAAAGATTCTTTAACCACATATCATTTACTAATTTTAAAAGACCATAAAAATGTACCATATACAAAAAATGGACAAATAAATGATTATGATTATGTTATGTAGAAAACAAATGAAGAACAATGAGCCACCTACTCACCGGAATCACTGTCATCCCTGTCATAATGTGGTCTCCAATACTGCTCATCAAACCGCAGCGGTACTTCGGACCGCCCGGTGAACTTGGTGGGGTCCAGGATGTTCTCCACGGAGAACGCAATAGCCGGCCTGTCAGGGGGTCTCGTCAGGCCCAGTCTCCGCGTCAGGTCTACAGGCGCGGCCTCTTCGACGCCGACGACATCAACCTCCCCGTTCGCTTCGGTCTCCCCTTCGGCTTCATCCTCAGCCTTGTCCCGTCGCTCCTCCGATCCTCGCGCCATCGCAAGCATCGTCATAGCAAGGCCTATTTTATTAAAATCTTGACTTGAATCATTTGAATGTTCATTAAAACATCTCAGTTTATTAACACTTTCACTGCACTCGAGTGTTCTAAAGTTCGTTTTTGTTAAAATGTCCTTAATTGTATAAGCCTTAATAGGTCAATTAGCACAATGTGTCAGTTCAGTTCGCCCGACCGAGCGCGTGCGTGCGAGCCAGTGGACACGTTCGTCCAAGCCCAACATCCGATAATCACAACTCGGTATCAACTGAAGCCGGGAGGACAGAAACGGGCGGGCACATGAAAGGAGGGGACGGGCCCAAAGTGGGGGCGAAAGTGGAATCTCGTCAGCCGATTGGCGGTGGGAAACGAGGCGTGCCCTGGGTGGAGAAACGTAATCGAGCAATAAGGTTTAAACAATTTCGTTTAATACGTTGAATTATGTAAGAGAGCGGCGGGCAAGTAATCGCGCACAAGCGATAAGGCCATTTGCGCTACTTCGTTACGTATTAATGGGGCAGGAAATTGACTTATGAATATTAGAGGTCGCGGAGAGTTGAAGATCGGGCTAAAGCGGCCCCGGGCGGCCGCGCGCGCTTATTTTCCTAGTTAAGCGCTGAAACAATGATGTTTATTGAGTTTTCAACTTAATGGGTTTGGGCGCGAGCCGCGGGCCATTTGCGCCATTAGCTCGGTTTGTTTAGTCGACAACGTAACGACTTTCCGTGGAAACGGTTTCGACGGTTCAGTTTCAGCTTTTGTTTAGATGGAAAACATAATTGCAAATAATCTGCGGCCTACTTAAATCTGCTCGTAATTAAAGCGATAAAATTGGTGGTTGGAATCTTAGATCACACTTACCTTCTCGTAAATATTATAATATTTACATCAACAGTACAGTTAATACATAATTAATAAATAAAAATAACAACATTATATCCTAACTTAACTAAAACTATTCACAAACTAAAATATAGCGTCTAAAAATTAAATTAACTCGTAAATTGAATATTACCTAAGTAATTGCGTAACGCTTACACCTACAGTAGCAATGGCTTTCATTTTGACAATTCAACAACATTCATTGCGTCATTTACGTTGTTTAGCAGACCATTTTTCGAACATTATGAAGCAATGGATTAGCAATATCCTTCAAAATCATCATTCAATCGGTGCAGAACTAATTATTTATGGTATCTTCTTTAATATAAAGTAGATAATTCAATCTCTATTATTATTGCTAATCCATTATCTACATAATTATAGTGTTAAACCACTTTTATTTTTACGTATTGAATGTTTTTATTTTGTTTTTCTCTGTTTTGTTGTTGTTTTTTTTTTATATACACTGACATTAATGAATTTTATATATACTATGACATTTGCTTACTTAGTAAAGTATTATATTATTTTAATTATTGTGAATGTGAAGACTATGTGGGTCATTGTATTTATATTACTTTTCTCTCTGTTCTCTTAGTTTTTGTCATGGTCTGGCAGTTTGAGTAATTAATGTGGCCTACCCAAATGTCCTTTCTTTGGTATTGTTCGTCGGATCGGTGAGCTCCTTAAGTTTTGAGTTGAGCTGCACGATTTCTGACAAATGCGTGCACTGACTGGACAGGTCCTCTCAATCTGTGTGGTTCTTTCCTCAAAAGACCATCTCAGACATCGACCTACATGGTCTTCATATGATCTGACCAAGATTATGACGTCTGGACTTTAAAAGAGACTGTGACGTCTGAGTTTGTTTCGGCCTTTCTTCTCAGACTAGTCAGATAGGAAACGCCGACCTCATCTAGTTTTAAAATATGATTGACGTGTAAAAGTGTTTGTACAAACCTACTTACAAAATAAAATCATTTATCATTTATCATTTATCATTTAGTAGGGGCTGACAGTTTCTCCTATTAAATGCTTCAGTCATTTAATAATAATGCTGCAGTGAGGTCAGAAATATTGTATTGTTTAAATTGTGTGTTGTCATTTAAGTTCGTCGCTACAATAGATCTTAATATTTAAATTGCAAGTCAGATACGGAATTTTACAGTAAAACCAGACTCAATGGGCTGGCTACACATTGCAATCGTTATAAGGAAGTTATGACTACGTCTCGTAGATTCAGTTTGCGTAGCGTCGCATAGCATAGCCTGCGTAGCGTCGCGTAGCATAGCCTGCGTAGCGTCGCGTAGCATAGCCTGCGTAGCGTCGCGTAGCATAGCCTGCGTAGCTTGGCGTAGTATAGGTATAGGTTTACAGTAGGATACAGATCTTCCCAGAACATCAAATTCACCACTATCAGGGAACAGGGAAATAAGGCTTATCTACGAATATAAAATTCTACCTATTCTATTTAAAATATCCTGGTGAGACTCAACATTCTGTGCTCTCCATTAAACATTTGATATTGGTCTATTGGTTGGTGGTGGTTGGTTTGGTGGTTGGTAATTTTTTTTTTTATGAATTTTAATCGAGCTCATAAAGCACCAGAAAGTACATAAAGTATGTATCGATCTGAATAAAATTTTGACTTTTGTTTCGCATGAATCCTTTGCTGCTACCTTCAATGTCTTGTTATGCACATCAAGTTACTACAATCTGTCAAATTTCTTTAATAGATTTTCAACTTTATTGCTGAAATATTAAGGTTCAAGATTGATCGGGAAAATTTGACAGTTTCGGGCAGCCTGAACTGCTGGCGTTTGTACGTTAATTATTGTTGTCTTCTTTTAATATTTGTGCGTCCGTACTTTCATGAATGTCATCATTATTATACACTTAGTTAAAATATTTCTTATTAAGTGAAATTTGTAGTAAATTTCTTTTGAATAAATAAAGATTCTTTAACCACAATAAAAAATCGTCTTGAAAATAAGTAGCAGTAGTAATACCTACACAATCTTGAGATATTCAGTGTAAACTGTAGAATTTTTTCATAGAGTGTCGTGACAACCCTAATGTAACCCTCTCCCTATTTCCAGCGCGGTTGATTGATGTAGTTTGTCCGCAATGATAAGCTGATGATACACTCCATGTCATTTGCTATTCATTATTACCCACTATCTTAGTTTTTCTTTTAGTAGCACGAAAGTAGATAGAAATAATACGAACCTAATGCCATATCACAAGGCATTCCCGCTCATCGAAGCCCATTGTTTATTACTCTCTCTTCCATGCAAGTACTGTGACACTGCGTATATCTATGAAACAATTTCTCTAAAAAGGTTCTTGGTTATTTTTTTTATTTATAACAACCTGATGATTTTCATTATTGTATTTTACACATGTGAGCATAAATTATCTTGCCCTTCAGTATGTCCTTTGCCTGGTCTATTTTCCTAAATGTACTAAATCATTTACCTAGCCTTTTCTAGGGTCCGCTTTGCAGCTTAATACCAGTATGTTACATGGAGTGACTGCCTATCTGACCTCCACAAGACAGTTACTGGGTTTATACCCTTGGTAAGACTGGTTGTCAGACTTACGGACTTCTCTTTCGGGCCCTTAACGATTGCCAAAGATCCACAAATGGACCAACTGCTTAGCGTGCTTTCCGAGGCACGGAGGGGTTTTGATATGTAAAGATGGACCCATCCACGGAAGAACCGCGGAAAGCCTAGCTTAAAACCTGATCAATCCACCCATACGGCTGTTAATAACTAAGCTACAAGCACCTATAAATGTACTTTTGCATGCTACACTAAAGTAGAATCAAACTGTAACAATTGATTTTTCTACCTACATTCATATCAAATAAGTATTCTATTATAATCTCTGCATACCGGTCAATGCTGTAAGTGTTATTACCACATCAAAGCATTGTTGTCTTTGCTAGCAGTTAACCCCAAGCGTGTCGTCGCGGCGTGCCGAGCGCAGTCCATCACAACTTAGCCGTAGACTCGAGACTTTTGCTCCATTTTGTATTTACACGGCTAATCGCAGCAAAAGATCTAACATTTAGAGCCACCAATGACATGCACGATCTCAGCCATTAGACACGCTACTCCAATCAAACGAGATGAGGTTACAGGGTGTGTCCTGTAAGATTTGGATTCTTGGGGATTTTTAAAGGCAATTTTCGTGATAAGCCGATAACTAATAAAATGATAACTTAAAAAAACTATTTTGATCAATTTTTTATTCAATTTATCGGTTTTTTGGCAAGTCAGACTTGCACACGAAGGGTACCGTACGACGGTATCTAAAATATTTAACACTACATAATTATGTTTTTTTAAAACACAATTCTTAAATGGAAAAAAAAAGTAAAAATTTAGTCCCTTTAATTTTTAACTTAATTAATGCGTTTATGTCAATATAAATATATAATATAGTAAATCTCAATTTTTAACTTTATTATTATTTGTTGTTATAGCGGCAATAGAAATACACATTCTGTGATATCTGAACCGTCCACCTATTTCGGTTCATGAGATACAGCCCACTGACAGACATACGGCCGGACAGCGGAGGCTTAGTCATAGGGTACCCTTCACACCCTTGGAACCCTAAAAAATACTTGAAAGACGCTTAGACATTTAATGCCATTAATTTTACGGGAACATCTGCAATAAGTAGGTGCCTTTTTAGAACCAGGAGGTAATCACTTCTAATATTTAGAGCGAACGTGTAGCTAAGCCTTAATTTCCTTTTATTGGCTTTGGCGGTTTTAAATTTAGGCTGTGCTCTGCAATGAGCTGCCTGCCAAAAATAAACCAAAAGCATAGAAATTAATTCACAGCTTCCGTAATTTAATTTCATTCTAAACAACATCCTCTGTAAATGATGAAATCTCCACAAAAAAGTGTCAAATTCCATCTCGTAGCATTTTATCTGTGAATGATTGCTGGCGCGACGGGGCCCATTGTGTACACAATTGACCCACGCTGGCCCCCCACTATTACAGCCTCTTTAGAACACTTTTTTGAATATTTTCTGCTTCGATACTTAACACACGTTTGCGTGTAACTCGAAGCTTGTAAATAATGACAGCTATTTGTTGATAACATTCAATTTAGTTTAATTTATTTTGGTTCGTCTTTTTAACCGTCTCTAATAAGGGCGGGTTGTTTCAAGTACACTTGACGCACGCGTATAATACGTCAAAAATGGCGCTTACTACCGTCACACCAAAAAAGAACGTTGTCTTACGTGAAATAATTACGATTACGTACTTGTTTTTATTTGACGAACGTATGTTACGTTAACCAACCGTTTGAAACAACCGGCATTAAGTATATCAGATTACTTATATAAAAACACTTATATAAAACATCACTCCTGTATCCCCCAAGGGTAGGTAGAGCTGTATATTTTAGTATGAAATAGAATAGAATAGAATAGAATAGCATTTATTTGCAAATATGGGTAATACATGAGTAGATAGTAGTAGGTATAAATCAGAGTTCTGCCATATTTCACCATTCGGCATGCAAACATTTTCATTATATACAAAATTGTTAAAATTTAAATTCTCATTAAAACATTGAATTAATTATTACATTAAATAAATAAAATTATTAAAATTCAAATTGTCATTAAAACTTAATTATTACATTAAAAAAATTGTCATTAAAACATTAACTTAATTACAACAATATACCTAATATACATTAAATAAAATGGTTAAAAATTTAAATGGTCATTAACAGTATAATTATAGGCTTAAGAATAAAAATCGTGGTCGAAACATAAATAGACAAACATACAAACCTAAAACACCTAATAACACCTAAATATCACCAGTTATTTTTACTTCCCATGTAGGTACTAAAACGTTTGAGGTTATTGCTAGAAATTCAGACTTCAGGCTGCTACTGAAAAAAAAGGAATAGAAATCCCAACAACTCTTTGTCCGCCCTGGGGATCGAACGAGGGATCTTCGGGCATATGAATATTGGGGTTTACAAAAAATATTTCAGATTTCAATAAGCTTGAATATGTATACCTATGGTGGAGCAAAAGTCTTTCAGAATTAGCACCTGAAAAACTTTTTAATCATGTAAGGACACTAGGCGCGTACTACTAATTCCGTGTTCTTCATTCCATGTATTATTTCTCATAAGAACTTAAATAGCAGTTCACTTAAAATGAGATACAAAGTGCTTACATCTAAATAATAATTATCATAATTATTTGCCTCTGTTGTGGTGGCGACGTTACAGAGTACTTACGTTTTGCTTTAAATATGTTCATACTAGCACACTTCTTTAAATCCTCGGGTAAATCTCTAAACAGTTGTGCTTTTTTAGCATATGGCTTTGATGTTTCCTAAATGAATTAGGAA
This sequence comes from Apamea sordens, assembly GCA_945859715.1. Taxonomy (NCBI): domain Eukaryota; kingdom Metazoa; phylum Arthropoda; class Insecta; order Lepidoptera; family Noctuidae; genus Apamea; species Apamea sordens. The sequence continues at coordinate 5,512,361 of OX244006.1, read as the reverse complement.
CTTCCAGCCAGTACTTTTTCGGTCTTCTATAAAGACTGCCACTAATTTCTTGAGATATACACTTACATATTTACAATTATCTATAAAAGTAGGCCTTTCATCTGCGTAGAGCTAAGATGTTCCTAGCATATTTATGCTTTTCAGCGTGTCGGTGGCAATCTAAGTTCTGTCAGCCCAGAACGTTACTACAAATAGATAAAGCATTATCAGTATCGTCATGCATAAGTTGTTTTAACATCAAGGTGTAAAGGCACGCAGGACATGCTATACTGCCCCATAGTTTACTGAACAGACCACATTAGAGGCACTGGATCTACACTCTACATCATACAGTCATAACCAAACACAACACAGGTATCCCTGTCCACTTCGCACTTCTAAACATTTTCCCAGTCACCCAACTAATAAAACACGGTGTCAGCAGTTGGAAAACGTTCAAACACTCGACTGTATCAACAAACAGCACTCGTAACTATTTGATTTGCGCGCAGCTGGAGAGCATTGTGTCCAGGGACACTGTGCCAGATCATGCTGCGAAGAGTTTACAGCGCCGCGGGAGCATTCTGTTCCACTAATGGACGGGTTAAAATCACTAATTGTATTTATTATTGCACTCTTTGTTGACGAAAAAGGTGTTTGGTGTGATTGTATCTGTATCCGAGGTGTATCTCCTTATCGAATGGATGGAATCGTAATGAAGTCCAGTTAGGGGATCTTTGTGAAAAAATGGATTGATCGGTAGGTGGATAAAAAACAGGGAATATATAAAGTAGACTTTGTCTTGGTTTCCTTTGTGTGTGATAATTAAAGTCCTGCGATTTAATTTAGTATTTTTCAGGCCGTGGAAATTAATTCAGTATTTGTTCAATTTATTATGCTGGATTGGGCTGGACACGTTGCACGTATGCACCTGGAGAGACGGGCAAAGATCGTAAGTCACTAGACGCCTGATGGAGGACATCGCCGTCGAAGTAGACCAGGGCGAAGGGGGTGCGACGATCTAATTTTGTTTGCGGGGCCGGCATGGCCAGCGATCGTACAAAAAAGGGAGGTATGTAAGGAAAATGAGAAGGGCTTTGCCCAGCAGTGGGACGCAAAAGAGGCCAACAAAAAAAAATGCCTATACCTATAATGTGTTACTGTTGAGTGTTGAGTGCTGGGCAAAGGCCTCTCCCCATGACTTCCAGCACTCACGATCCAGGGCTAAAGTGGACCACTGGTCGTTTGTTTTGTCCAGCTCGTCCCACCAACTTTTACGGGTTCTGCCGCGACGCCTAGCTAGTAGCAGACCTGTATTTCAGGGGGAATCAAAATAATTCTCGTTTTTGGAATAAGACTAGGGAGTGCAGTATCCTAATTGCGTAACAGACTGTCAATCGTAATCTGAATCATTTTGAAGCATATTGCTAATCCATTGCTTCATAAGTTCGAAAAATTTGTCTGCTCAACACGTAAAATAATGCAATGAATGTTGTTGTTGTCGATTGATTGTGTGTTACGCAATCAGGGTGCAGGATCGTTGTCTTAGAAAGAAGAAGCTGCAGAACCAAACGGAACTTGCAAGGTTCCACACATCCCTGGGGGGTTGGGAAGCGACCTTAAGCATTTTAAAGAATATAATGTCCACAAAAAACCGTAAATACTTAGTAGAGAGATCGTATTGAGGTATTATAGGTAGCCGACATAATAGGATATTCAAATTTCCCATTCATCATCATCATCATCAGCCTACAGCAGTCCACTGCTGAAAATAGGCCTCTCCAATAGCACACCATTCAGCTCGATTCTCGGCAACTCTCATCCAGCTGCTACCAGCCATCCTGCGAAAATCGTCGCTCCACCTAGCCTGAGGGCGTCCTACCTTACGATTGCCGATTCGCGGTCTCCCCTCAAGAACACGTCTACCCCAACGGTCATCAGTTCTACGGCTATAATGTTCCCACTGCTGGGACACAGGCCTCCACTCTGTGAGTGGGAAAAGGCTGTAATCCACCACGCGGGCTCAGTACGGGTTGATAGATGTCACATGTCTCAATTTTGCTGTTTTAGGACCATATTTTCCTTCACCGTTTTGAGATGAGTGGTGTTGAAATAATTTACACAAAGTAGGTAAAGCTCCTGTCTGGATTCGAACCTACCACCACTGCTCCAAAGGCTAATATATGACTGTTCAATTTTCCTATTAATAATCATTAAACACATAACAATAAATATTGCCAAATTAGTTCACCACTGCCTTTACTGAAGCAAAAAAATAATTAATGAAAGCATCAATCAGTACCATCTTCAACTTTCAGACAAGGCGAATTCTGAATTTAAAAATGTTCGTCGTTAATACCATAAACAAGTGACACCGTAAAACAGCTGTCCGTTTCACTGGAGATATTAATTAAAAAGTTTTTTACGCGAAAAAAATGGACGACGAGCCACGCCTCTGCTCCAATTAAAATTCTAGCTGGATTCATTACGATACTATATTTTTTAAGTGTTCGTTAACGAATTCTGTCAAAACAAATGAAATTAATTTGAATATTTTATCAGGAATATCTTTGATGTTAGCTGGCGTCAAGTATTTTAGAAAAGAATGTGGAAGGCAAACGTATTATCTCGTAGTTTTATTGTCTGTGGTATTATAATGACATCTGAATGCGATGATTAAAAAGATTTCGTAAATAAAAAAAAGAAAATGATCCGTTTTATCTTGCCAAGAAATATGAATATAAGTGAAGAAGTAAATTGCAAATTAATGGTATATTAATTTGCTATTTACTTCTTCACTAATATTAATTTAGTTAATTACTTAGTTAAATTCTAGTTAGTTGAACACATTATCTATATATAATTAAATGATATCTCATAATATCACGATTTGTTTAAAAATGATCTCAACCACATCACAAAAGTTCTTTTTTCTTTTAAATGCGTCCATCAATGATTTGATTAAAAACAAAGCAGTGTAGATTAAATTAAAATACCTAGATTAAATTAAAATTGTCTTGAAAAAAGATGCGAGTTTCATAGCGTGGGATGCTGAACAGAACTTTTAAAACTCAATAATTTTGCCGTGGATTACATTTTATTTTGACGCTTTGATCCTTGTGTTCGTGTTCAAGAGAATACAATATATCAATCCCATTTGATTCAACTGAATGATCTAAGAAAATATACGTGAAGACAGCGTGTTTTGATGTAAATTATGTGAATCAACATGATCGGCTTTGAAAATATATGAGAGGAAAGCGTGTAAAAGCTATTTTAACGAAGTTTTAACAAATATCTTACAAGACAAGACTGAGCTATTTTTTATTTTACTCTGAATTGTGTTTTTACTTTAACATTTGCGGAATTCTCTATCTACTATTGGACAGACTTTGGTTAGGTACATACCTAGTACGCACGGCTACACACTAAGCTACACATAACCAGTATAAGCTGACTTCTGATTGTACAAAAAACCTATACAATGCGTAACACACTTTCAATTACAATTTGGAATTTTGCTAACCCATTGCTTCATTTGTTAGAAATATTTGTCTGTTCAACAACAAACATGAATGTTGCTGAACTGTCAAAATGACAGCCATTGCTACTGATAGTGTATTACGCAATCCCGGCTATAAATTTATAGATAACTAGCTTCTGCCCGCGACTTCGTACGCGGATCCAGTCCCTTTCTCGTTCCGATAGGAATTTCGGCAAGAGTTTGAACTGTGCGTTACTTAATCGAAATCCTTCATCGGTTTTGTTTGGTATAACTTAGATTGCGTGTTGTAGACAATGGGTAGGTTATAACTTCATTAAAATAAAAAGGTAGAATTATTTTCATTCCGAAATTATGATGCGAAATTAATATCAATTAGTTAACATAACTATTCTAAAAAAAATCTTTATAAACTATATTGTTGGTTTTTCCGTCGGGTGCCAGAATATAAAACCCGGAAGGCTAGCCCTTGAGAAAGCAACATAAAGTTGGCCATGAGAAAAACAGCCGGTTCTCAAATCAACACCAGCAGCTTTCAGTGTCTGTCTTCACTCGCGAGACAATGCATGACGATCACGATCAGCCGTAAGTCGCGCATCACGTTCTTAACTGGTTTCTAGAGACCTATAAGTGGATGTGCGAATATACTGGGAACTCAAGCGTGATTCGCTTTCCGTGAATGTTTCCGACTCGCGAGACAATGTATGACGATCACGATCAGCCGTAAGTCGCGCATCACGTTCTTCACTGGTGTCCAGAGATCTAAAAGTCAACGTGCGAATGCGCTGAGAACTCAAGCGTGATGCTTTTTCTGTGAACGTTTCTGATTCGAGAGACATGCATGGCAATCACAATCAGCGGCCAGTCGCACTTCACGTTCATCACTGGTCTCTAAAGACCTAGAAGTCGACGGGAGAATACGCTGAGAACTCAAGCGTGATTCTCTTTCCGTTAACGTTTCCGACTTGCGAGACAATGCATGACGATCACGATCAGCGGTCAGTCGCGCATCACGATCCTCACTGGTCTCCAGAGACCTAGATGTAGATGCGTAAATATGCTGAGAACGCAGGCGTGATTCTCTTTGTGTGAAAGTGTCAGAAACGCGAGACGATGCATGACGCTCACGATCAGTGCTAAGTCGTGCTTCACGATCCGAAGAAGTTTCCGCTGGGCGAGATACAGCCTGATGTTGTCGAACAGTATCAAGTCTTGCCTGGCGTTCTTCATTCGATTCTTGGGATCTAATGATCTTCAATCTTTTAGCTAATTTCGAACATTGCAAAAGATTTGACCTCTTTCGTGGCATGGTTATGGTTATTAATGTACTTTAATAACTTTGCAATTAAGATCTAAGTGACTGCTCCCCTGCATTACCGGGTAGGCTACCGTGTCACGAAGATAAATGGAAAAGGAAATTAAACACTCAAATAACATAAGCCCGAAGGCATATCTATTATATTATGATTTAGCCAGTGAAGCCAAGTTTTCAATGAATTTACCATCGTCATCGAAAAGAAGGCCCAAACTGATACCGCCTTCACCGCGTGGAGGTACTCCTAGCTTATGTTAATATATTAGTATAAACTGATTTCCACATCAAATGTTCCTGATCCTTGATTTTTATTATCTTGGCGGAAAATACTCATCAGACCAAACAAATTTTGTTAAAATATCATGTCTGTATATGCCATAGTTTAGCTGTGCTCTCCGAGTTCCACATCAGATGTTTCAATCTTCGAATTTTATTCTCCCAGCAGAAAATATTCATCAGACTAAACAACTTTTGCAAAGATGTCATTCCTATATATGTTATGGTTTAGCTGTGCTCTTAGAGTTCCACATCAGATGTTCCGATCTTCGAGTTTTATTCTCGCAGCAGAAAATACTCATCAGACTGAATAACTTTTGCTAAGATGTCAAATCTATATATATTATAGTTTAGCTGTGCTCTAAGAGTTCCACATCAGGTGTTCCGGATCTTCAATTTTATTCTCTCAGCAGAAAATACTCATCAAACACAACATTTTTTTCTAAGGCGCCATTTATGTAACTCTTATAGTTTAGCTGGTCTGTTGCGGTTTTGCATCAGGTGTTCCAGTTTCCAAAATCAATTATAGTCTATATGTTGCCCAGGCTTAATAGCTAGATAACAAAAAAAGTTTCATTCAAATCCGTCCAGTAGTTTCGGAGATTAGCGTGTACAAACAGACAAACAGATAAACAGACAAACAGATAAACAGACAAACAGACAGACTTTTTTTATTAGATTCGTGTTCTATTACTGTTTCTTAACCCCCCTCAATTATTCTTTTTTAAATATATTCAATGTACAGACACAACTTTTTTACATTCTTATTATAAGTATAGAGTATAGATGTCGCCATGTGTACACAGAACAGAAGACCCTTCATGTACTTAATGGCGCAGGATAGCCTTTACCAGAAGTGGTCCTCGTATTAGTTTAGCAGCTTCAATCATCAGGATTGTGCCGGAATATAGCAGTTCGTCGTGGATGTGGTACGACAGCGGCTCTCCTGACATCGTCAGAAGACAGCCACCACGCAACCATCGATACGACGCTCTGCTAGAGTGAAAGTAATCAGCCAATGCCATTCTTATCCAACCTCGTTAGTGGTTCCATTATATTAACTTCGCAAACTTCGCTGTTGCATCATGGAAATACCTTCCCGTCCACCGTTAACGACATGAGGGTTATGACCATATGATAGAAGTGAAATCTTATATGAGCCACACGCGATTCAGCGTCACCGACCGACTGGACCCGAGTATACCCTTTTTTTTTTTTTTTTTTTTCTCGCTGAGAAATGCTTTATGCATCCCCGTCTCGCGGGGGACCGAGACGAGGTATGTGGGACTACCTGTCGGAAGGACAGTATACCCACTAAAACTCAGCGGTGTTCCTAAAAACGCCGTAATGGGAGGGCTATGGGAAATCAATACTTCCACGGCCCTCCCGGCGCACGCCCGCCAAGATGGTATGGCGGGCCCCGCATGCCCCCCAGGTTGGGGGGCTACGGGAATGGCCGGGAACACCTGGCCATTCCCGTCCCACAAGGTGGAGGCATGTGCAAAACAGGCAACGGAGCCCCCGCACCCGTTGCCTGCTGGCCTCCACGCCCGCCTAAAAGGCGGGCCCCGTTACCCCCCCGCGTTGGGGGAGCTACGGCCGCAGAGGATAGGGAGAGCGGCAACGAAACACCGACACTCCTCTTCCCCTGCGGCCCCGCCGCGTCCGCCATCTAACGGTGGCGGCCCCGTCAAGGCCGCGGAAGGAAGGGAGAGCCCCTCCCGCCGCGGCCTCTATCCTCAGCCGCAATGTCTCCCTCACGGGGGACATCGCGGCCCGCCTCGGGTAGGTCGCGATGTCGCAGCACCGCAACCTACCCGTGGGCCGCTACGTCGGGCTAAACCGCACAGCCCGGACGAGCGGCCCCCTCTAGGGTTCCTCTTAGCTTCACCGTGGCCCGCCCAGCCACGGCTACTGAGCCCCCCCGCCTCGACAATGCGGGAACCCACCGGGGGGGGACCCGAGTATACCCGACTCAACGTCACCAACCCGAACGTCAGTTCAGTGTCGTTTAGAGTTCAGAAAGAAAACATCGTGCGCATGGAGAAGTTTCCACTTCAAAAAGAATCTACCACAATAAAAGTAAAAATATCTCTCAATTTAATAAGACCATCATCAAAAAATAATATGGCTACCTAATAGCTGCAATAACTGCCTTGGAATATGACAATATAAATGTAGCGAAATAAAAAGTAATAAATATAAGTAAATGAGGTGCAGCAGTAGTGCCACCGATCGTCATGTCACGCGTAACGCACGCCAAGAATTTTAATAACCAATTTGTATTTAACAAATCTGTTTCGAGACAACACGCCGTTTTGGGGTTCCGTAGGTGTAATGTTCTATAGGTACTAATATAATAAAGCTGTAGAGATTTTTTTGTTTGAACGCGCTAATTTCTGGAAATACCAAATTATTTTTCCATTTGATAGCCCAATTATTGAGGAAGATTATAGGCTATACAAGCTGTTGTTTTGCATCCTCGTCAAATTTCAGGAGGCTGCTAGGAAAGACATAAATAATCAAATAAAATTACGATCCCTGGTAAATAATGAATACATACTTTTTTTTTAGTTATTTAAGTTTGACATTATTTCAAAATACACCACTTTCAAAGAACAGAATCGCGTTTTTTATGTGTGTAAAAGGGCAGTTACAATGCGGTCCCAGACAGGCCGCGTTTTAATATGCGTGTCCCACAAACGTTTCAGAAAATTTGAAAAAAAAAAATACCTACTTATTTTATTATTGATTCATGTCTAGAATCAGTAGCATAGTTACCTACTTGAATTTGACGAGGTTGCAAAACAACACCTTGTAAAACATCACGCTGCGATCCTTAAGAGCCTAGTAAAAGGAAAACAGGCAGAAAGAACGTTAAGTGGAAACGAAGTAATAGCCCGGGCGGGCGATGCGATGCGACGCGGTGGCCGAAGGAGTTTTATTAAAAGGCTGTCCTTTTGGTATTTTGTGTATCTTATGACTTCCACGCAAACAAAGTCGCGGCCTGAAGCTCGTTGTTTAAGAACTTCCGGTCTCAAAAATAGTAAGTACAGTAAGCACTCAAGTTGGTGTAAAATAATATAGTGACGTTTTGGAGATTGTAGGTAAAGCTGAGTTTAGTCGGAGTAGGATCCTTTTCTCTGGGATATTACATAAATAACGATGTATGGCAGGATCTCCTCTGTAGCAATAATAATTAGGTATATGGACAGGAGGTATGATTTTAATGATGTTTTAACTACCTACAGCACTCAGCAGTCGCTTCATGTAAAATGCTGGTTAGACTGGAAGCCGACCCCAACATAGTTGGGAAAAGACTAGGCAGATGATGACGAGTAGGTACTAGTCTGGGTAGCTCTTTGTTTAAAACCAAAATAGTCCCATATTCAGTGAGACAGTACAGGCTAAATCATCATCATAATTTCAGCCGAAAGACGTCCACCGCTGGACATAAGCCTCCCCCAAGCATCGCCACTTCGACCAGTTCTGAGCTTCTCGCATCCAGCGGATTCCTGCGGCCTTCACAAGGTCATCGGACCAGCTAGTAGAAGGCCCTCCAACGCTATCATGCACATTGTACAGGCTAAATAGATAGATCGTCCCATATGTACGGAACCACTCCAGGAAATAAAGTTCACACCTCCCGAGTTTGACTCAAGAGCCGGGGACTAAATTACAAATGGCGTCTTCCTCAGCTAATTGAATGTTGCTTGGATAAATCAGAATTAATATGCGCGTTCCGAAACCGGATTGGATTGTTATTGCTCTGTTAGCTCGGCTTTGATGCGTTTGAGTAATGGAACGCACGCGCGCTCGTATGTCCCGACCATAGCGATTGCCGCGCTTTTCTTCTTTTTTTTTTTGAGTGCACAGATAAAAATACCAGGTAGGTAGATTGTTTTCTTTTTTGTATAGTTTGCTAAATTAATGTGCGTTTGGGTCTGTAGTAAATTAATGAATTCCTAAACATGTTTGTTAAGGCTATAAATCACTGTAGGTACATAGGCTCCTTCAAGGCAAGGGTCAAGACATTCCTGTTCGAACAATACATCTACTCAATTAAATAGCTGATGATTAATTATATTCTTTTTGCTCTTCAAATTTAATATTAAATTTACTTTGTTATTAATTAGATATCTGTGGTGATACTTACTTCCTACGGTTTTTTAAAATGTTTCTTCAATCCATTACTATTAATTTTTAAATATTTATTTGTTGACAATTATTATCATTGGTTTTATAGTTTTTTGTTTGTTTTATAAATTATAACTACATCTATTATCTACTTATATTTCATTTTGGATTATATTCCAACTCAATGTAAATTCTTGCTGAATCAATTTAATTGAATTGAATCATCGCTACGCGTTACTCCTCTTAGATGTGAGAGATCATGTAGTGGTTGACGCTAGCTTTTTGAAGCAGGAAGGCAGCTTCTTCATTTTTGTTAGCTCAAAAAGATTGATAAGGATGGTTTAACATTCAAATTTCCTTTCATTACAGATTCAGATATACCGGAAGCTGAAAATGTTCGAAGATTTATTTCAGATTGATCTTATGACTCTTGTTTTCCCTAACGAATGGCGTTTAGCTGGTCCAGATATGGTTCTGGCATTCTTACATGGGCTTCCTCCTGTCTTGACCTTCATGAATGAATAACTGACTCACAAACTCCCTGATCGCTTTATAAAGCTTGCACATTTATAATTGACGTAATTAATCTATTCATATTATTCCAAAATAGTTATCACACAGCTCCCCACTAGATCACGAAGGTAATTTGTCACATACACCCAACCAGACGCGTCACGGGCCCAAATGATTTATCGTCGTCCGAACAGACAAAGACTTCTCCAAATAGGCCCCCCTCGCAACGCAAACACTCAATTTGAGGGTAATTACTAAAGGAAAATAACCTCTAAATTGTACGTGCAAAAAGTTTATTTTCCCGCCAAAAAGTTTGACGTAAGCCAACTGTCAACGGGTACGGATGCGTTCGGATACATTCCTCGACTAATTGTATGTATCGCACCGCACAACACATTTGTCAATTGTCGCCCGCCTCCCTTATAACGGAACATAATTAGTTAGTCAACTATTTCTGGAACGCTTTGACGGCTTATTAAGATTTCAAATTGAACACAAATTAGGTGTCATGCCTTACTGATTACTAACCTACGATTTGTTTTCGTGTTTCATCAGGACATTGAAAAATCTGTGTCGACGCGACGACAGTCTCGTTTTCCGGACATCAAAAAGCGATCTTTTAAACGGGAATTGGATTAAAGAATTGATTGTTTTGGGATTTAAAATAGATAATTGCTCTTCCAAACAAAGTTAAATATTTGTTTAAAGAAGAAGAAAGAAAGAGAAATAGGTTTATTTTTCGCAGAAACACGTGCATGCAAAAAGATAATGAACTCAACCGTACTGTATAGTTAAGTAGGTAGGTATCGTATTACAATTTACACTAAAAATATCTTAGTAAAGTAGTAAACAATACTATAATTTTGTAAAAAGGTAGTGAACTGAAAAGCTTTAGCATGTATTGTATGTAGGTGCTACATGCAGATATTGTCCAAAAACCGTCACGCCCAACCGCCACGATCCCTAATTAAGTACAATGTGGGGACGACGATACGTGAATAATAGAAATTCCTACATTTATTGATGTTCCCAGTCTACATACAAAAATTCAATCAAATAAATCCAATAGTTTAGTCACAAAAGCTAGTCAAAGATGTGCAAAACCCATACGTTGGTCCATCCAGTAAGTACCTATAATATTTAGATAGTTTCAAAATACTCGTATGCACTATTTGCATTAGCTAGAATTCTCGTAAAATACTGGCTATTATAAGTTATTATAGAAATAGAAAATATTTTACTGTCCAGGTTACATAGGTTCACAGTTTAATTTGGCGAAGTTGAGACCACATGAGTAGCTAGCTAGCTTAACTAGCGTAAAATATTTTTGCTACAGCTAGGTTACAATTGTATTATTTGCCAGTGAACCCCTAACTAGACAGTTAGTCTCCATTTTGGAGCTCGAGGTACAAATTCTAGAGTGGAGACTAGAGCGGTGATTTCAGGTGCAATATGTATATGGTCGTATTGTTGTTAAAAAATCCACATTGTATAAAAAATTCAGAATCGTTACACTTTCTTAGAATTTAAACAAAGAAAGAAAAATGCGTTTATTGTCATTACGTACATTAAAAACACAAATTAATACTATAAGAAATAAAACAGAAAGCAATGATTATTATGCCAAAAGGGCCTCCGCGCAACGTAACAGCTTTAAAAAAATTGTGCTCATGTTTTATCAAAAAGGACAACATCTACATCACGTTTCCTTCCCAAATAACTCCATGTTTACACATGTTACAGCCATCCAAATCTAATTAAAACACAATAATACATTTAAATTGACTCAATCTCGCCACATGTTTAAATTATCCTCCAGCTAATCAGTGAGCGTCATTGATCGATTCAACTCGATTCTGGTTTCCCAAGCAGTGCCATCTGTGAACGAACAGGCGAGAGATCGGCCGGTGACAGACGTAAAAATCGATTCGATACATCGAGTTTTTCTAGAGATGCGCGATTGTTGTGAAAACGAATCGATTAATTTGTGTTCAGGATGGAACGAAGTATCCGATTTTTCATTCGATAACTTTTTTTTTGTTGGGTGCTTGTGTATTTGGATTAAATTACTTTGACTCCGTTTAGGTTACTTTTAAATACCGAGTTGTAGGTAACTTTCTTTATTCGAGCCAGCAACTTATTGCAATAGTTATCCTATATCCTATCCTACTGATATTATAAACGTGAAAGTTTATATGGATGGATGGATGTTTGTTACTCTTTCACACAAAAACTTCTGAACGGATTTGGATCAACTTTGGCACACAGATGTTTTATAACCAGGGGGAAACTGGCCTCTGATCCGCGGCACACATTACACGGAATAGGAACAGTAGTGGAAAAGTCGGCCGAATGCGTGAGCCAGAATACCATGGGAAAAAAGTATCGTAGTTAAATCTAACATACATACATACTTTTTATCCGATATTCCCACGGGATCGAAACTTATGCGGGTGAAACCGCGGGGCGCATCTAGTTAAGAAATAAAACCTTTCATTTTATTTAACTGAAATAAAATCTACCCTCATTTATTTATTTAGATTAAAGTATTATTTACCTATTTATACATTCAGTAGTAGATAACATTTTAAGATACAGGCTATGCCGAGTTTGGGACCAACGATACCTCCATATTGTAATATTTCATTATGAAATAAACGATTTATTATTCGAATGATGCTTTCATAGATTCTCATAACACATATAGTATAACGCATGTAATTCCCGAAGGGTTAGGCAGAGCTGCAGTGCGATTCTGTAACCATCTCACTGTGAAAACTTAGGTGAAGTGAGCGTGGAGTGAGCTGTCATTCCAAATAATGCTAGGGATTGACACTACTGACAACTCACATCAAGCTCACTTCACTTGAGTTTTCACGGTGAAATTTTTACAGAATCGACCGGCTGTACCTATAGTAACACACATTTCGCCAATTCATAAACTCATTGGAGATCAAGTATTTATTTATTACATGACAGCCGGGCTAAGCAGTGCCAGCCATTACGTTGATAATACAGTCATGTCATGTACGGTCGATTATGTTAGTTTTCTGATTTTACAAATGTTTTCCACTAATTATTCAAGGGAAGGGAATTTGTATGGTCGGGCAGTTGTTGACCCAAGTTACACAAAATCCTATTTAAAACACCGATGAACCTTCCAAAAACTTACTGCAAACCACAAAAGACATTAAAACTGCTACCATTAAGGTTTAATACCAAAGTCAAATCATTTAACTAAATACGCACTTATCAGGCACTTTCGCACGTCAAAATTTAAAAAAAAAAAAATTCTAGCTGTCCCTTCCAAAAGATACTTTCGAATGGGCAAATATCTCAAAAAACAACCACAAAAATATTTTCCATCGTACAAATTGCATTTGGTGCACCCCTAGCCAGTTTTTTTTAATCCACGAACACACCGCAACGAATCCGAACTCCAGGCCATCAATTAGTGAATGCTCTCACAACATCGCGTTCAGTTTTTTCGAAAACATACGGCTTTGGAACCGATACAAAACAAAACTAGGAAGACATGAGATCGTTTGCTGGAGGTGGCGAAAAAAAATAAAAATAGATATAGACACCCCGGAAATTGTTACAGCGTTTTGATTGCGAACGTTTTGTGATCCGTTCGATTTGATTGAAAAGATATCAGTGTCTATGCTCGTGAAATAAAAGCGTTGATTTTCTTTTATTTATGCTCTAATTTTGCATCTTCTATGGCGGGACGAGCTGGACAAAACAAACAATCAATGGTCCACATTAGCTCTGGAATTCATGGGCAGAAGCCCAGCAGTGGGATGGATACAGAATCAGATACAAGCTAACAGTAATTTTGCATATGAGCTTTCTAAGATAATGTTATTTTACTACATTTTAATTGACAATACGATGCCTGATTTCTGGGGTCTTCTTGCAACTACATGATATTTCCAAACTTTTTATAGAACAGCACCCTGATTGCGTAAACACTATCAATCTCAATCATTTTGAAGGATATTGCTAATCCATTGCTCCGTATGTTCAATAAATGTGTCTGCTCCACAACGTAAATAACGCAATTAATGTTATTGAACTGTCAAAATAAAAACCCTTTGCTACTGATAAGTAATGTGTTACGCAATTACCCCGCAGGATATAAGATAATAAACCTTTCTCGATAGAACAACACCACGAAGTAACCTCTTCACGCATTCTTCATTTGTAATCAATATGCTAAAAAAAAAGTGCAGACATTTTATAAACTTGCTTTTATTTTTGGTTGTACCTATTACGACTTCAAGCTTTTAGCACGTTGCGGGAACTTCATGCATAACTAGATATTTTTTGTTTCACAAATCCGTCCCGATGAGACGAGAGGACTACGCTTTTCGGCTGCTTTGAGATATATCCTAATTATATTGCAAATTTTAATAAAATTATTTAAACACTTTGTTTGCAAAACTTTTGCTTACCTACACAGCTGCTGTTGGTGCAATAATATTCTAGAAAAACTAAGAATCTTAGGTAAAATAAATAAAGAATAGTGTCAATTCTAGTTGAATGAATACCGTTACCGTCATACAATTATTTAAAGGCTGCGGTGAACCACTCGTTGGAGCACTAGTTTAAATCCCCACGGTATTTTCAAACATTTGTAATCGTATAATTATAAGTTTATAAATACAACTTGAAATATTACTGACACATATTTTTGTTGCCAGTGGAATGGCACATATTTCTGCAATATAAGCGGCGGCTAGAACAATATCTGTCAGATTTTAATGCTGACAAAGTGATTTCCGATATTTTTTTCTCATATCGTATCGTAATCTTCTGAATTACACTGAGTAGGCATACATTTATAACGCAAGACATGTCCGATATTACTGATTCTCAGAGGTGACACATCATTATGAAGCCGATGCAGCATCCTATATTTTGTATGCATGTCGCCATATAGTTTTGGTGTTCCTTTGAAGTCACATATTTGGCTTGCCACTTGTATACTTTATATCTTACCCTTCTGTATATCTATACTATACCTTCCACAATTTGCCGTCATCTTGACGACAGGTATTATTGGGAGAACCATTTTTTTTTAATCTTTATTTATTTAGAGGCTTTACCTTGACCGTACAAACCTTACTGACCTACAAAGGTACGTCAGCCTCATCATACCCTAATCTAAGTAAATAATACACGTAATTATAATATTATGAATACAAATAGGTATACTTATTATTGCGTAAGCGAGGGAGATAATGATCATGATAGTGAATCATGATGTCAGATATTATTGCCGAGCAGTCCATAGTAGTATATTTATGTTCGTAACTGTATATAATTAATTTGTATTTTGTACTGTATAAAATCAAACTTAGAACCTCAATTAAAACTGTAATTAAATTTAAAATTATGTTTTACGGTGTTGATTACCAAGGAATTTAAAAGTTATGGGCTATGATTTTTCCATATCGCTGCAAACTGTTTAAAAAAACCTGTTCTTAGCGACATCTGCGAATGATCAGTAGCAATCACGACACAACAAAAAATGAAGTAGAGACTAGCGGGCTACGGGACTGCCACAGTCACCACAGCCTTCAAATAATTGCGCCGGTAACGGTATTCGTTCAACTAGAATTGGTAGATGGCGCTGATCGCTATTGTGTATTTTTATTTTAACGAAGTTTTTCTGGCATATTACTTTGACACTAACAGCAGATGTAGGCTGTAGTGTTTGTAGTATGTCATCAAATTTTTGTTCAGTATTATTACTCATTTCAATATGAGAAACGCAAACGCAAACAAAATGCGAAAATGATATTTAAAAAATTAGAGCAGTGGCGGCCTAGTGGTAACCGCCCCAACTTACGAGTGTAGGTCGTGGGTTCGAAGTTCGAACCCACACAGGCACTTTACTTTGTGTAAATAATTTCATCACCACTGCTCTCTAAACTCTAAAGGAAAACATCGTGAGGAAATCGGCATGTTCTTGAACCAAAAATTTCGAAGACATGTGACATCTCCACCACCAACCCACACTGATGGGCCCGCGTGGTAGATCTTAGCCCACTCCCTCTCACAGAGAGTAGGCCTTTTTCTCAACAATGAGAACATATAATGCTGATTATAATTATGCTATATTAAAAAATGAGCAATTAAAAAAAACTAAGTACCTATAACCAAAAACAATAAAAGATGACGCTCTTTGAGGAGTCACTTTTGTCAGTCCATTCCCTATGTCTATGGTAAGGGTAACGCTGAATCGCTTATGTAGGTATACTCGGCACTGAATCGCGTATACTCGGCTCCAGTCGTAAGTTTTCACTTCTATCGTGTTGTCATAAGCACAGACCCTATTTTTTCTGCCCAAGATAGGAAATTACTACAACAGCAAATAGTAGATTATTAACCAAGGGGATAAAGCAGTGCCTTCTGTCGCGGGTGACGATTTAAATCGCGAGCGTAACGAGGACTCGATGTTTACTCCCGAGCGTAGCGAGGGTGTTAAAAACTTAAATCACGAGCGAAGCGAGGGATTTAAGACGAGTCCTGAGTGTAGCGAGGGATTTAAGTTCACCCAAGACTAAGACAGCTTTATCACCGAGGAAAATACTCTACTTATCGTACCATTTGCGAAAAAATAAACTTAACGTTTATGTATTTGATGAAAACAAAAACGCGACAAATTCCTAGACTAATATTTTTTTATCGGAAAAGCAAAGGCATCAAGCTCATACGGCCTCGTCTCTTTTCGTAATTTTATTTAATAATCATAACTGCATAATAAATGCGTATTCCTTTTTCAAAAAGATGTATAATGCTTAATATACAAACTCAATGGTGTAAACACAGATGTAGTTCAGTATAAATTTCGGTAAGTATTCCAAAAAATCACATTCTCCCCCTAGAGCATGAATGAAATTCAGTACAATTTTCTTTCCCTGTTTTTAACAGATTAAAAATGACTATTGTTATGTTCGCTTTTTGTGACATAGAACGTCACTTTTTTGAGCAAATGGTATGAAAAGTAAATTGATGACCTAGACGCAGTAGGTCCAGAAAGTAGTTTCTCCTACTCCCTTAGGTTGACAGCATTTTTGGATAAGGATCTTGCTTATAGACACAGACGAGACGTTACTAAAGCTCGAAAGTCTGACAACCAGTCTTACCAAGGGGTATCGTATTACCCAGTAACTGAGTTGTGAGTGATATTTTGCATGTCTTTTGGCGGGACATAGCATGGACCACAGAACATACACCATTGTTGACTAACATTGTTTTTTTTGTATAACATCTTTATTAATTGTACCAGCTATGTTCACAAAATGAATAAATGAATTTAAATTTACTTGTGTAGTTGTAGCTGTAACAGAAATAGACCACATTCTAGCTACTCTACAGATTGCCTATTAACAGTAAATCGTCTTAATTCCCTAATACGCGTAACAATAGGAAACCTAATCAACTTTAACAAAAAATAAATAAAAACAATTATAGAAATCACTAGACCTTAACTATTGTTCATTATACTATCACGAAACAATGTCATGGTAAATTCAACTTAAACTGTTATGGAATTAAGTTTAATTTAGATTGAGATGGTTTTAAAGGATTTATGTATGTACTCTACCCACTTAAGATCAAGGATATTTATGCATACTAACTCATTAAAGAATTAAAATCTACTTTTAGAATGGAAGGGTTTATTTTTGTGTGCACAATAGCATATAGCCAAACAGCTTTATTGATTGATACGTTACTAAACAAAAGAATTCCAAAATATTTAAAGTAGATGGTAGATGTCACATGTCTTCGAATTTTTGGGTCTGGGATATGACGCACCCTAATTGCGTAACACACGATCAATTTTAATCTGAATCATATTGAAGCAAATTGCTAATCTATTGCTTCATAACTTCTAAAAATTTGTCTGCTTAACACGTAATTATCGCAATGAATGTTGTTGAACTGTCAAAATGAAACCGATTCCGATTGATCGTGTGTTACCTCCTACGCAATTAGGGTGCTGGTTTCTTCACGATGTTACACTGTAATCTATAATGTGATCTAATACTGTAGGTAAACGCAATTAATGCAATAACTGGTATTATGAATTATGTTTATTAAATTGGAATCATGAGGTCACGACAGTGATTACCCACCTCGACTGTGGGTAGTAAAGGCTTTAGAGCTTGGAGGGAAACAAATTGCAGGAAGATAAGAAGCTATTAATCTCAATCTGAATAATTTTGAAGGATATTGCTAATCTATTGCTTCATATGTTCGAAAAATGTGTCTGCTCAACAATGTAAATAACGCAATGGATGTTGTCTAAATGAAACCCTTTGCTACCTGTTAACGTTTTACCCTGCTGTTATTGCCAGTTTGTTAAGCGAGATTTACCTAAAATATGGCATTTTTCCTCAAGGACAATAACGGCTTCATTCGTAGATCTTTGACAGTCGTTACGGGTAGTCAGAAGCCCAAAAATCTGACAACCAGTCACCAAAGGGTGTTACCTAGTAATTGGGATTGAAGGATAGATAGATAGGCAACCGCTTCATGTAAAATACTGGTATTCAGCCAGTTGAAGTGGGACTCACTTAAACTTTGCTGCTTTTTGAGCAACGTCTAATCTGTGTTTAGGAGCGCAGTGTGTAGTTCCAAAAAAGCTCTGTCAATTTGACCCCTAGAATACTGTGCTCGCATCACACGTTCTCAAACCTTAGGTTTGGAGTTTTAAATGTTTGTCAAAGACCAAGTCTGGGAATTCTGGGATCCATAGGTCAAATTAAAAAAGCAAAAATGCACATGTCTATAATTTTTCGCATGAGGGACCGAGGTTTCCTTTCATTAGATCTTTCATGGACTAGCAGCTCCTGCAGACATTTTCGATTCGAGTCAAGAAGTTTTTTTTTTTTGTTAGCTGGTAATGTCCCACTGTTGGGCTAAGGCCTGCCTACTCTCTTTCCACCTATCTCTGTCCAGAGCTGCCAAGAAGTATGACCCTATTTAATATTATCTAAGTAACTAAGTAATAAGACATCGATAAATATTACAAGTGACAGTGTCACATCACTAAACGCAATTTATAACCGAGATCAACTATAATTTGTATCTGAACGTGATTTATGTAAATTAAACAGCATTGTTACCGTCTATTTAAATATAGCCAGTAAGGGCAGCGTTAACAATCGCACTAATATTATGAAGGCGAAAGTTTGTGAGTGAGTGTGTGTGTTTGTATGTTTGTTACTTCGTCACGCTCAAACGGCTGGACCAATTTTGATGAAATTTGGTATGGTCGTAGCTGACACCCTGGATTAACACATAGGATATCTTCTGACTTTTTATCCCTATTCCCACGGGATCGAAACTTATGCTGATGAAACCGCGGGGCGCAGCTAGTCCCTAATAAATCAATATAAAAAACAATAATTGCTAACAATTTTATATTTGGGTATGAATGTCGATGGCTATAAAAGTAGAGGAAGACCAGAGAAACGATGGATGGACTCTGTGAATGATGATATGGTTAGAAAGGGGGTGACTACCGAGATGACGACTAATAGAGAAGTATGGAAGAACAAGACATGTTGCGCGGAACCATGAGACATGTTTGGCGGCACGGTTGGCGCAGTGGCTGAGCAATCGACTGCTGCGCTGCGTGTCGTGGGTTCGATTCCCGCACGGAACAAATATTTGTATTGCCTACAGGGCCCCAAGTCTGCTATTTTTATAAATACGTCATTCCAACACGATCCCATTCCCATCCCATTGTCATTTTGCATAAAGTTCGTAATCTGCTAAATTTTTAATAGAATTGTGTCATAATGACATTGTCGTATTGTCATTACCTACTTATTATAAAACCCGTTAGTAGAAATGATTTTCGAAAAATTACCACTACTTTATTTATGCCAGATTTCATTTATATATATTTTTAAATATTATTTATTAGTGTTTTATACAAAGTCAAGTGTTTTATGTAAGTCAGTCATTCATCTATCATTATGTACGAGATTACCATTCATGCCATTTCTTTCAATGGAGTGTCAGTGGTTGACCACTGGAAAGTCATAATGACGCCATTATATTAGTAGATTACCAAACTTGTCAAAATCAACAATTATGAAATCAATGATAGACCATTCTGACACTATTGTAATAGCAGACTTGGGGCCTAGGTAGTTGTTCCGGGTCTGGCTGTTTGTGTATGTGAGTTTATATGTTTGTTAACGCACCCACGATACAAGAGAAATTCCTAGTGTGGGGCAACGATTTTTATTAAAAAAAAAAAAAAAAATACATAGCGGATCTGTTGTGATGAGTAGACACAAACGCCTTTGTTTGCGTTGTGCGGAGTCTAGCGGTATGGTGTCGATAATTATGGACCCTGGTGCGACAGTGATCGTTGAGACATAATATATGTACTCTGGCCTAGGAACTGATCAGTGTTTCCTTTTAAGTTCAGAGTATTCGTTCTCTAGTGTTTAGTAATGTCCATGTAATTAACTCTATAACAATTAACAGTGTTCATTATAATAAGGATTTATTTGTATAGTTTACTCGTATCCCAATTCTGCGGACTTATTTGGCAGGACTAAACTAATATTTATTTTCTGTCCTTTTCTTAATGAAATAGAAAGAAAAGATGCACTGAACTTAAATTTAGTTTAGTTTGTGAACAAGGGAATCGGCGCCAGTATGTCTAATCACGATCCTATTTAGAGGATCAGACATTATATTATTTATTTATCCTCATACTGGAACGCCAAACGGCAATTACATCAATGTAGCAAAAAATCACTCCATGTGGTGCTTTCCATCCATCCATTATATTAATTTTTACTTGAAAATGGCTGTATATATTAAGTTAGAGCCATTTTTATATAGGTAAGTACAGACGCCAGCACATCAAGCTACTACAAATTTCTTTAATAGATTTTCAACTTTATCACAAAAACATTAAGGTTCAAGGTTGATTGGAAAAATTTGACAGTTTCGGGTAGCTTGACCTGCTGGCGTCTATACTTGGGTTAAGTCTAGACACAAGTCACGAGTTTAGATTAGTGATGTTATTTAGGAAGGTCATATGCATAGTGCTTGCAACCGACATGAGTGTATGATGGATGATGTACTCGTATGATCGTAAACAAGGCAAAAGGAGATATGTAAGGATCTTAGCAGATTATGTTCTGTAGTTTCTGCCTACCCCCATGGGAAAAAAGTGCGACTTTATGATTGTGTGTGTATGAATGTGTCTATATTTAAATTTTATTTATGTTTTAAATTGACGTTATTTCAAGTTAAACAAATATCAACTTTATTTTAATGTTCATTAAGTTGATTTCAGAGTAACTGGCACTATTGAAATAGTTATAAAAATGGTTGAACGTGAACTGAACTTCATTGTGTAGGAATTAAAGTTATTTTTACATAAACTCATATTTGTTTACATTTTTGGCGAATATGTCTCGATTCAGATGCAAACTAGCTGCGCCCCGCGGTTTCACCCGCATAATTATCGACCCGTGAGAATATCGGGATAAAAAGTCAAGAATATGTGTAAATCCAGGGTGTCAGCTACGTCCATACCAAATTTCATCAAAATTGGTCCAGCTGTTTGAGCGTGAAGAAGTAACAAACAAAAAAAAAACACACACATACTCACTCACAAACTTTCGCCTTTATAAATTAATGTGCTAGCAGAGAAAAGGACAATACAAAAAAAATTGTTGTCATGTAACCTACGTTCCCAAATAATAACAATTAAATGAAAGTCAAAGGCTAAACACTTTCTAAAAAAGTGTATCTAATGTAAACATTTCATGAGGAGTGGCCTTCATCTTGACCTTACGAAAACAATCACTAACTATCTCACTATCACTGAATTAAAAGACAATTAACTTCGCGGATATTCTTTTTTAACTTAGAAACTTAGAAAAAATGTGAAGGGAATGTGCGCGTTGAGTAATCGGCATATCACATTTAATCGATATGGCTGACTGTTGAGACGTCTTTGCCTATTTAATTCTATTAAACAAATTAAATTGTCTTTGATCGTGATTTAAAAAGTGATTATTTGTCTTTGCTATCCCGGAGAGGGATAGTGTGGAGGAAGTTCTTTATTTAAATTTGTGGTGTAGTATGTTCAATACTTTGAAACAGCATTTTAAGATAAAATGGCGCCAATACTTAGCGGCATCGTTAGGTAAGTGTTTTTTTTTAAATTATACCTTATACTTATATTTATACGAGTCACAATGCAGATATATGTATGTAACTCATTATCTGCCTAGCCTTTTCTCAACTATGCTGGGGTCGACTTCTAGTCTAACCGATGCAGCTGAGTACCTACCAGTATTTTACATGGAGCGACTGCCTCTGATATATGCTTCGATCAATAATAGTACTAGATTCCCGATAAGCGCTTCAAAAACGGCCCGAAAAATAAGACCACAAATACTAATGTGGTCTTATTTCAAATTAGTGTTTTTAACCTTATTACTTAGACTTTAAGTTTCATTTTAGAATAAATAACTGAATATTTAAAAATAGAATGATTTTATTTTCAATATATTTTGCAATGGTAATTAAACTTTATGTTTAAGCATTAAGGTATAAAATAAACTGAAGTTGTTAATATTATTAAACTTTTTTCTAAGAAATGTAGATGTTTACGTGTGTGCAAACGTGGCCACTTGAGCGACTGATTTTTCTGATGCTATGGGGTTGGTACTGTTGACATCTCACTTCAAGTTCACTTCACCTAAGTTTTCACGGTGAGATGTTTGCAGAATAGCACGGCTGATCCTTAATCTAGTACTATTATTGATCGAAGGATATATGTATGTAACTATATTAAGTAAGTAGTACCTTCCTCTTTGTCGTAAAGAGTAAAACTAAAGACACAAACATTAACGATGTGTTGAATACCTATCTATCTATCTTCTATACTTATAATAAAGCTGAAGGGAGAGTTTGTTTGAACGCACTAATTTCTGGACCTACCAGTCGGATATATATTTTTTTTTTTGTATTTGATAGCCCAATTTCTTGAAGAAGGATATAGGCTATTTAACATCACGCTCGTCTTGATAAAGAAAGACGAGTTGGTAAAAGTTGCTGGTACCTGCTGGCCCAAGATAGAGACAGATGGAATTCTTTAGAGGAGGCCTTCACCCTCACTTGAGGAGGGGTTCATGCAAACAAACTTCTATAGTATTATCTATTTAAGCATTTTCTAAAATAAGTGAAATACGTGTAAACTACATAATTAGTCTTCTTAACTTTTTTTCTTTTTTCTTTAAAGTATGTACACTTTTGCATGGAATAAAAGGTTTTTTTATTTATTTTTTAACATCACGCTGCTACCCTTAGGAGCCGAGCAAAAAGAAAAAAAGTCAGAAACTACGCTAAGCGAAAACGAAATAGGTAAAAGTGTCCTCAGGGGATGCGATGCGACGGGATTTCACGCGGACGCAGTCACGGGTTAGCTAGTTTGTTAATAAAACTAATGGTTCATAATACAATTACAAAATTTAAGAATACAAATATTTCTTAAAAACGATATAAGCAAAATAACATTAAGAAATAGGTACCTGGGCATGTAATAACATTTAAAAACAACACGAGTATTTTATCTATTAATAGATAAATAGGTAAATAATTATTCTGTTTATCTGTTTTTATTACTTATTCTGTTTTAAAATCGTTTTTGGAATAAACTTGACCGGTTGCGGAATGCGCTATACGATTCCAGTATTCGATCTCTTTAAAGATACCTACTAGGCATATTAGCATAAACCTAGTGCCATAATATGATTTATCGCTAAGAATTTTCCTGAGCCTTTACGTGCTTTAGTAGAAAATCGCTTTTAAGTACAGGTAACCATGGATTCAGCACATGAGTTTAGACCCCATAGCGTCGAAATTTTTCGTAGGTTATCAAAAAAAAAATCTTCTGTTTCATAGAAAAGTCCTACGCGGTCAAAATGTAAGTAACAGCAATATTTTTTTTTAATAACCGACGAAAAATTTCGACGCTATGGGGTCTAAACTCATGTGCTGAATCTATGGTCGCGGCGATGTCCCACCCTGTATAAGAAAAGATTTGACAGTTCAAGATCATACACAGTTAAAATCTGTTTAGTAGAGTTAAGACGGGAGCCTTAACTCTGATGTGTGGGAATAAAGAGGCGCGATATGACGCGATTCTGCGCTCTAATACACACTATCAATCTCAATCTGAATCATTTTGAAAGATATTGCTAATCCATTGCTTCATATGTAGGTACGAAAAATGTGTCTGCTCAACAACGTAAATAACGCAATGAATGTTGTTGAACTGTCAAAATAAAAGCTTGTAAAATAAAACCCATTGCTACTTACTTATAGTGTATTACGCCATTACCCCGCTGGTAGAACAATTCCATGAAGTTTTCATAGAAATTGTTCTACTAGAGTGCGTGGCGCCTGTCTGCGGGAGCCCTTACCGAATTAAAATACATAGCTATGCACAGCGACCAAATACTCTATAGCTAAGCTAGCTAAGCTATACATTTCCAGTTTTAGATGACCTCTCGTCATCTAAAACTGGAAATGTATATCTTGATTAGTCATCGTGTGTATCTACTAGGTACCTACCTATCAAGTATAACACAATATTTAATTAGAATCAAACGCTGCGTCGTAGCCGAACAAAATAACTACTTTTTTATGATGTAACCAGGTAGGTTATAAGGTTGACAATACATAGCAATGTGGTTGTATTATAAATATATATAATATAAGTAGGTACACGCACACTGCGACCTTGTAAATAATTATTATAAAGTTAATAACTACCTGTATTAGAATGAATCAGGGGTTCTCAAGCTTAGAGCCGCGCCGCGGCCCAAGACTACGAAGAGCTTTTCAAGCTCTTCTCTTCTCAACTTAAATAACAGATCACTTAAAATGAGATAGGTACAAAGTGCTTACATCTAAATAATAATAATAAAATTTGTTTGCCTCTGGGGCGAATATCGACGTTACAGGATACATACTTACATGTTTCTTAAGTTTTGCCTTAAATATGTTTATACTACTTAACATACTTCTTTAAATCCTTCTGTGCTCCCTCAACCAATATTGTTTTTATTGCCGTAACTAGTCTGTGCACGTGCAGTCATTAGTTGAAATTTGTTTTTACTACTTGTGTTGTTTGTTAGGTACTGCTTTTTTATGTAGTTATACGTTTGATTGTACGAAATTCGTGGTGATTTTTTATGAGAATGCAGGTGTTATATGTGTAAAGTAGCTTAGCTTTTTGGTATAATTTTTTTGTTAGATATAGATAGTGATAGTGAAATAATGCTTTGATAATTTTGAATATGAATATTTTAAATAAATTCGCTTACTATACTTTCAGAATCATGTACTGAATCTATGGCTACAGGTTGTGCAGTAGTAGTAGAGCGAGACTATACGAGTTATATGGTTTGAAAAAATACAGATTTGATACTCCTTTCCTAGAGAAGGTATGTCAAAAACTATTCAAAAAGATTAGTGTTTTTGCTAAATCAAAATTTTTAGGCGATAGGTACAATTAAATTTTTTTGCGTAAGTTACGTCATTACGGTGTCCGAAACGAAGCTGTCAACGTAATCATTTCTTATTTACATAATAGGGTCCAATGTGTAGATGTTAATGGCGTGAAATCTTCCGGGCTACCAGTTCAGTTAGGTGTTCTGCAAGGCTCAATACTGGGTCCATTCTTGTTCTTAGTATATATCAATGATTTACCATTCCATTTGAAGGGCATCTGTGACGTTGTACTGTTTGCAAATGATACCTCTCTTATTTTGAAAGTAGACAGAAATAGACAAGATTTTGACGACGTAAACAGTGCACTCTCAATAGTTACAGATTGGTTTACGTCAAATAACCTAGTTCTCAATGCCAAGAAAACGAAATGTGTAAAGTTTGCCTTACCGAATGTCAGAAATCTAGGACCCAACATCGTCTTAAATAAAGAGGTGCTTGAAACAGTAGGCTCGGCAATTTTTCTAGGACTAACAGTAGATGCCAAACTTCAGTGGGGACCTCATATATCAAGTCTAGCAGGAAGGCTCAGTTCGGCTGCCTTCGCCGTCAGGAAAGTAAGACAATACACTGACGTTGATACAGCTCGTTTAGTCTATTTTAGTTATTTTCACAGTGTTATGTCCTACGGTATTCTGCTGTGGGGCAAAGCCGCTGATATACAAAATATATTTGTCCTTCAAAAACGAGCTGTTCGAGCAATTTACCAGCTAGGTGCCAGAGTTTCTCTAAGAGATTTTTTTAAAGATATTGGTATTCTCACGGTTGCATCACAATTCATCTTCGCCAACATTTTATATATTAGGCAAAATTTGCACTTGTACACTAAAAACAGTGATATTCACAGTGTTAACACTAGAAATAAGGACAAACTACGTGCCCCTTTTCACCGGCTTCATAAAGTTCATAACTCATTTGGTAACCTTTTATAATAAGATACTCTCTTCTTTGCTAGACTTGCCTTTTAATGCATTTAAAGCTCAAGTAAAATCCAACCTTTGTTCAAAGGCTTATTATTCCATCAACGACTACTTACACGATAAGAATAGTTGATCGCCCTAATTAACTCAAGACAATGTTCATGTTCTTTCTCCAGAATTAGCTTACTGACAGGTTATTGTTATTAGTATTAACTTATTTATTTATTTTACTTCGATGGTCCTAGTTTATCATCTGTGACTTCAAGTGACAGCTATGCATAAATATGTAAGCTGTCACGCCCTTCATGCCTGGAGACTTTTATTTAGGTAGTAAGTTTTTATTTACATTTTAATTTTAATTAATTATTTTTTAGCTTGAGTACCTACGTATAGTTTTTATTATATTTGTTGGTATATTGGCGTGG
Source organism: Apamea sordens (assembly GCA_945859715.1). Classification (NCBI taxonomy): domain Eukaryota; kingdom Metazoa; phylum Arthropoda; class Insecta; order Lepidoptera; family Noctuidae; genus Apamea; species Apamea sordens. The sequence continues at coordinate 5,485,718 of OX244006.1, read as the reverse complement.
CTAGCTGACATATGGCAAATAGTTTAATTTTATGTGCTGTGCCTTGTAATGTTAATTACTTAACAGTACCTAGTATTGTATACAAGTATCAAGTATTTTCTAACTGAACAGACAGCTGTGCTGCTGGGGAGTTTGTTGCGCCGCTTCTTCTTCCCAGCGATAGCACTAGGAAGTGGTAAAGGGCGGGCGTTTTTGGGGGACTGTCTTTTGTAATTTTGACGTTCGAAAAGTGCTTATTCTCAGCCTAATTTTAATAAATGACTTTTGATTTTGATTTTTGATACAAAATCCAAATTACAGGCATTTTTGTCCAATTGAGACAGATTTGAATGCGTTCGATTAGAATACGTTTAAAAAAAACTAAATTACGGGAATTGCCCCTCTAATTTTGTAGTGCTCCATTCAGCACATTCGCAAAAAGGTTGACAATCTCTGGCTCACTGTATTCGTGACAATATTATAAGTTAGGAAGTAGTATTATAACTATAGTTGCTGTGCTAACTGTACCGCGATCTAAGCTATAAATAATGGAAACAAGGAATATTAACTACTTAGCTAACTGGAGCAGATTAAAACTAAAGAACTAGGTAGGTAGGTACGTTATGATTGTAAATATTTAGGTTGCAAACTCAGCTTGCACCGTACTTTATCTCACGAAGCGGCGCGCGCTTTACTTGTGGTTACCAAGTGTACAAACACGCTGTGAATGTGTGTGTAACCACCAATGTGGGAGATTCAAATTAGACTAAAAATCACTTTTTAACCGCCAAAATGAAAATGCCAAAATAATATGCAGTCTACGGGGTAATTACGTAACACAGTTACAAATTATAGTAGCAGTGGCTTTCATTTTGACAGTTCAACAACATTCATCGTGTTATTGACGTTGTTGAGCAGACCGAACATTATGAAGCAATGGATTAGCAATATCCTTAAAAATGATTCAGATTGTAAATGAAAGTGTGTTACCCAAACAGGGTGTGGATTTGTCAGATTATTTCATTGTTTTTTTTTCTTTCCCACACCAGCAAGCTACGGGAGTCTGTGTACGGGAATGTCAATGGGGTGGACGTCCCCCGTACTTCCACAGTTGAAGCGGCTCGAAAGTTCGCCGCTGCCCCAAGTGCCAACACTGCAGCAGGAGTCCTGGGTAGCCTCGCTTCTGGTGCTCGGAGGACTCTTGGGTAAGGAGTACCGTTATTCCAGCAGAAGCCAGAGGCCTAGCCACATTTGATCAGCGATATTGATGATGGAAAACGCCAAAATGTATGGGAGTGACTTTTACTACCTTTCTTTACCTCGTCGATAGTCCAACCACACTTTTTAAGCCTACAGTCCCCACTCTCTATAAATCCCTTCGTTCACTTGCAGGTCCTCTAATAACCGTCCCCCTGTCCCGCCACGTGGGGCGGCGGTGGATAATCATGGGCTCCAACGTGCCCCTGCTGCTGGGATGGCTGCTGGCCGGCGTCACCACTAACCTGACCACTCTATACGTGGCCAGGATCATGTGGGGATGTGCCACGGGCATGATGTTCGCGACCGTGCCTATTTATATTGGGGAGATCGCTGAGGTAAGAAATATTGTATAAAGGGTGTAAAAAGACGCTTAACGGAGCCGAGAGTCACAAACCTCCCCGTCATTGTGATCATTTTTCTGTACCGGCAACCTTCTGGTTACCAAAATAAGAATAGTCAAAGTTCCAACTTTTTTTTTAAATTCCACTAATATTTTTTGCTCAATGTTAGGTACTTAGTTTGATGCATAGAATGCGTAGATGATGGCTATGATGTGTCTTTTTATACTCTCTATGTCGTAGGATACCTACTCAAATAAACACGAGTTTTTGCGAATATCCTAGAACCCTAGGAAATTACTAGATTATTATAAACTAAGAAAGATCTTCTTAATCAGACAAGCTTTTATCAGAATGATTGCAAACATCCACTCATCTTAGGTAAATCACGAACAACAACGATGAGTGTGAACATAATCGACAGCCTAACAAACTGGGTGCAATGATCCTGACCTTCCCAAAAAAATATAATATAATCCATCTTCCCCAGGACAAAATCCGCGGCGCTCTAAGCGCATTTTTCCTGCTATTCATCAACGTAGGTTTCCTGCTGGCGTACGCCATCGGCCCGTTCACCTCGTATTGGGGCCTGACGGCCACTGGCGGCATCCTGTCGCTGCTGTACGTGCCCTGCACCTGGTACATACCGGAGACGCCCTTTTACTTGGTTTATAAAGGTAACACATTGATTTTATGGGAACACTGCCTTCAAAGGGCCTTTTTACGAAACAAGGTTTTATCTGTAGTGGAAGAATATAACCAACGCCTACGCTTTAAAAAAAGAACCTGTGCTATCTTCTCTTTGGCCCGCTTGTGGCGCCAGTTTTTTATTCTACTTCTCGTTTTTACTGTCATTGTGGTTACTTGCACTTTTTCAATAAATTGTTATACTCTAATCGAATTACTTCTACAAGGTTTAAAACATGGAGTCATTTATTTTTTTATTTTTCGAACTTAATTCTGACATAGTTAGAAGTTCTAAATACAAAAACTAATTTTAAGTCGAGTCTAAGTTGTCAATTTTGTATTAAGAACTTATCTCTGTTGAGATAAGGTTCTTTATACAAAAACTGGTTCGAAGGTTTAAGCTTGTACTAAAGTTAGAATTAGTTTTGTAATGAGATAAAGTTGTAAAGGCCCAGCTGTAAATATCTCTCCGTCTCTGTCGCTCATACCCGTGGCAGTCACGTTTTAAAGATTTTTTTTTTAAACGTTGCCCCTCACTGCCCACACTAGGAATTTCTCCTGTATCGTGGGTGCGTTTACAAACATTTAAACTCACATACACAAACAGCCAGGACCCGGAACAACTACCTGTAGGCAATACAAATATTTATTCCGTGCGGGAATCGAACCCACGACACGCAGCGCAGCAGTCGATTGCTCAGCCACCGCGCTAACCGTGTCGTCCGTTTGACGTTTCATGTTGACGTCCGGTAGTGTCCGACCGAAGGTGCAATTCTGGCCGAAGCCGAAGCCGAGGCCGATTAATCGGTATTCACCAAAACCTTCGGCCGAAGCCGAAGCCGAAGGTGTCATTGACCTTGAGAAATACGATAGTTACTTTGATCTCAGAATATACTAGATACATATTGTGAGAGCTTTAGAGATTTAGCCCAATAACGAGCCGAGTGACCAACATATACAAGTAGGTAATAAAATATTGTCTAAAATAAAAGTTTCAAATATACAATGTTAATTAAATATTTATTTACTTAAAGTAATTTTAACAAAAATAATCAAATAATCAGTCACATTTTTTTAATTATCAGACGAACACAAAATATTTCTATAAAATAATTGAGCAAAGTTTAACGCTTTTTCAATATCTATTTTTTATATATAATTTTTTGGAATTTTTGAGAAAATTAAATACTTATAAGTAATTTCTTAGGATAATTAAGTTAAACATTTTTGGTAACAATTTGAGGCACCTTATTAATAAAAAATAACCTCACTTTTTTCGACTAGTCTTAATTAAAAATAGCTCTTTATACTTAATTATATGGCGAAGCAGTCATTTATCAAAATTATCAATAATATACCTATTTGGGAAAACTAAACTATAATAAAAACTTACAATTAAAAGAAAATATGAACATTCTTGTTCACTATTTGGAAAAAACCTTAGGTAGTAGACAAATATGAAATATTTAAAAACAAAACACTTATTAGAATTTTAAGACGCGCTCTCAAACTTGTTTTGACTCGTTTAGTTTACTAACTGCGATTCGTTTGGTCCGGTGCGGCGGCGCGGCGAAACTCTGCTGCTCTGCACACTCTCCGTCTCGCTCTAGCATCGTTCAGTAAATTTCAAATTTTGACAACTAGCAAACTTTCGGCTTCGGCCAAACTTCGGCAAATTTTTGGCCGAAGCCGAAGATTTGGCCGAAGGTGCTTTTTTGGCCGAAGGTGGCCGAAGCCGAAGCCGAAGACGAAGCTTCGGTCGGACACTAACGTCCGGTAACTTAATATTTTGTTTTTTGTATGAATATATACACACATAATATTACCGACCTATCACACTGATCCCAGTGTTTTCAAAAATATTTGAAAAAATAATGCATCACCGTATTACATTATTTTTAAATAAACACAACATTCTGACAAAGGAACAAAACGGGTTTCAAAAAAACAAGTCAACTACGCTTGCAGCGTTTTCCTTAGTCAAAAATATAACAGAACTATTAGATAAAAGGAAGCGTGCAGTATCAATATTCTTTGACATGTCAAGTGCGTTTGATTTTGTAGATCACAAAATTCTTTTGCAAAAATGTGACCTTTATGGCATTCGAGGAAATGCACTTCAGTGGCTTGAGAGTTATCTGAGTGACCGCACGCAGTGTGTAGAAATTACTCGTATGGATAGGAAAGAAATGGTTACCTCTTACAAGTCAAGGTTTGCTGTTAATGCGTTCGGAGTTCCACAAGGAAGTGTCCTGGGACCACTCCTTTTCCTTATTTATATTAATGATTTTTTCCTTTATTTAAAAGTAAACATATCAATTATATTTTTAAATATTAGAATATAAAAAGTATAAAAACATTTAACCCTTAACAACCCACAAGTGTCTCGCGGACACAATTTTTGGTTCATTTACTCATAAAAAGTTAAGTATTTATTTCTACGAAAAACCACTTTATCTATTCTATCTGCAAGGTTTCAAGATTCTAAATCTGTAATAATAATGTTTATAATATGAATCGTATAGCATTTATTAACAATAAACTAAAATAGTAACTTATCGACCCACAAGTGTCCGATGGACACATTAGGTAATTGTTGCACTCGAGGTAGACTGTTTGTTTACATTCTACTCAGAATTATGTCGCAGTAAGTGGGTAATTATAATAAATCACAAAGAATTTGTTAATAATAGAAATAGTTGTGGTATAAGCACTCATAGTTTCGATTATTTTGTATCCGTACTTAGACGTGTGTCACGTAATAAAAGTGGTGGAATCTGTTTTAGTTTTGTAAATTCAATGTGCCCTAGACAAAAGTGATGACGAAAACATTTATGTGCATCAGTTTCATAGCGACGATGAAGAAAATTTTGCTGTTGACAGTTGTAATAATGACGTTGGTGTCTTATGTGCCAAAAAAGAACCGTGCTGTTATTTTGTTGTCTACGATGCATCATATAGTAATGAAGTAAATGTGAGCAATAAGAACAAATCTGAAATAAATTTGTGTTACAACTCCACCAAGTAGGGGGGTGTTGACACGCTTGATCAGATGGTCCATGAGTACACAGTTCGACGTAAAACAAACAGATGGCCTGTTGCATTTTTCCAAAATATTATAGATGTGGTTGGCATCGCATCGCTAATTATATGGAAAAATTTATATCCTACTTGGAACCAACGGAAGAAGTGTGTACTAAGGAAAGTTTTTTTGCGTGAAGTTGTAACTGAGTTAGTTACACCGCACATAAGGAGACGTAACAGGAAGGGCCTGACAAATTATCATGTAGCAACTATTGAAGATGTAGTAGGATTCAATCAAGAAGCAGCTCAATCTTCTGAACATGCTACAAAAAAAAAACGCTGTCACATTTGTCCTGCAAAAATATCCAGAACATCTAAACAGTGCTGCGATAAATGCAACCGTAATGTATGCTCTGAGCACTCAGTAAAAAAATCATTTGTAATGTTTGTAAATAAATAAGTATATAATTTTAAAAAGTTATATGTATGTAAATAAATAAATATAAATGTTTAAAACCACATTAAAGTCTATAATTATGGTACGCCTCGTATTTTTTCCCTAGAAGTACTCTAAGCTTCATACATGGTGTCCGTTGGACACTTCTGGTCAGTTACGTTTGAAAAGCTTACTGGGTTGTTAAGGGTTAAAAATATAAAAAATAGTAGCCCACCGGTATCGGGAACAGAGTCCAAGCTACCGGCGGTCAGGGCTCCAGAGAGAGGAACCTCCTGACAATGCGAGCCGTGTCCAGAAGTACCGCTTTCTGAATCAAACCCTTGATCCAGCTGCCCAACGAGAGCCTCCTCAGGTGTTGGTCGAGGCTCTTGGCTATTAACCCATTGGCTGTCACGACTATCGGCACAATGATCGCTGAGTCCACATCCCACATGTCGACAACCTCGCGAGCCAAGTCAAGATACTTGATTTGTTTATCTTTCTCAGCTTTCACGAGGTTCTCGTCATGCGGGACGGTTATGTCAACAATCATTGCGCGCCGCTCTGATCGATCTACCACCACTATATCAGGCTTATTGGCAACAATAGTCCTGTCAGTGATGATAGATCGATCCCAGTACAATGTGATATTTCCATTTTCGAGAACTGGGTCGGGCACATACCTGTAGTACGGCACCTCAGATTCCACAAGGCTGTATTTCAGAGCAAGTTGCTGATGGATTATCCTGGCTACAAGGTTGTGCCTATGCAAGTACTCTCCGTTAGCTAGACGAGAACATCCGGAGATAATATGCCTGATTGATTCTCCCGGCCGGTGGCATGCCCGACAGATGTCAACCGTGCCGTCTTTCACAATAAATCTCCGGTAATTGTTCGTCATCATAACTTCGTCCATAATTGCACAGACAAAACCTTCGGTTTCTCCAAAGAGGTCACCGAAACGCAGCCAGGCTACGGACGCTAGTAAATCTACATCGGGCCCATGTAGGGCCCGGTAAAAGCGTCCGTGAAGCTCCTTACTCTGCCATACTTCCATGCGATCATTGGTGTCAAGCACTACTGGCTTGCGCCAGTTCTCATTAGCCAAGGAGAGCGGGGTGAGGCCCTTGTCCACCGCGGCTACATCTCGATGCATCCCCACGTCGGTTTCTAAGAAATATTCCCTGAGACTGCATATCTCGCGATTGTGGAGGGTCTTAGCATTTAAAAAGCCTCGGCCTCCACACTTTCGCGGGATATACAGCCTCATTACCGACGACCGTGGGTGATGCATTCGATTTGCAGTCAGCAGCGTCCGGACCCTCCTATCCAAGGCGTCTAGTTCGGTTTGAGTCCATTTGAGTATTCCGAAAGAGTACATCAGAACCGGCATGACCCAACTGTTGAAGGCACGCACCTTGTTTCCGCCTGATAGAAGACTATTAAGTACTTTTTTCAGGCGGCCAAAGAAGCGCTCCTTCAACGATTGCTTCATGTCAGTAACATTGATGCCTAACGCTTCCGACATACCCAAATACTTATAGGTTTCGGATGCGGAGAGGGCTCTAAGGTTTGTGGAATCCGAGAGTTGGGTTCCCACGGATTCCACAATCTCCCCTCGCTTTACATGCATGACCGCACATTTGTCCACACCAAATTCCATCCTGATGGCGCTACTGAAAGTTTCAGTTACTTTCAGTAGCTCCATTAGTTGCAAATTGTTTGGAGCAAAGAGTTTCAGGTCATCCATGTAGAGGAGGTGCGATATAACCTGACCACCTCTCCTCAGCCGATAGCCTAGACCTGAATCCTCCAGCAGTGTGCTTAGAGGATTCAAGGCTAAGCAGAACCAAAGCGGACTCAAACTATCGCCCTGAAATATGCCTCGCTCGATCCTTATCGGTTCGCTATTCCTCTGAATATTTCGACATCCTGGATAGCGAAGAACTGTCCTCCATTGCCCCATACACGACATCAGGAAGGTACGCAGAGTTGCATCTACTTTATACAAATCCAGCACCCTCATGAGCCATGTATGTGGCACCGAGTCATAGGCCTTCTTATAATCTATCCAACATGTCGACAGATCCTTTCGGGAACGACGAACCTGTTGGCTAATGGCCATATCAATGAGGAGAAGCTCCTTAGTACCGCGGGACCCATTCTTACATCCGTTTTGAGAGGCAGACATAATGGAGTTGGTGTCTATATGTTCGTTAATTTTAGCTCTCAAAATGGATGTAAGAACCTTATAGACCGTCGGTAAACACGTGATCGGCCTATAATTTTTGGGTTCCGCAGTGCTACCTGATTTATGGAGCAGGTGGGTAACTCCTGTCGTTAGGAATTGGGGTAGCGAACCAGACTCCAAAGCAGTCTGGAACTGAGATGCCAAGCGAGCGTGCGACCTTGAGAACCATTTTATCCAAAAGTTTTGCAGCCCGTCCGGCCCTGGAGACTTCCAGTTAGGTAACGGACGGACTGCACGAGCTACATCTTGGGGGCAGATGGTAATAGCCTCCATTTCTGGTAATGGATCACAGGCTCGCTCGACTTCTCGAGCCCAATCACCTTCGGTGTGGCTGACAGGCACCGACCAGATACTACGCCAAAAGGAACACATGGCATCATCATCCGGTAGACACGTGTCAGCCACACCTTGTTCCGGTCGCTCCCAACCCCTATACACCCACCTTTCATCGCTCTGGAAGGTGCGATTATGAGTGTATCGCTCTACTCGCCGCTTATACCGACGAATACGGTTCGCCATATTAATGATATTATTAAGATAACGAACCATAAATGTACATTGTTTGCTGATGACATATCCGTAGTTGTGCCTTACGACGGCTTGAATAATTTGGAAATTGTAAAAACCATTGACTGTATAACTGAATGGTTAGAACAGAACAACCTCAGTGTTAATATCAACAAAACAAAAATTCTACAGTTTAGAAATTATAATACTGTCACACGGGAGTTAAAAATATCATATAAAGGTTTCGAAGTTGATGAGGTATGTGATACAAAATTCCTGGGTATAATCCTCGATATGCACTGTAATTGGAAGGCTCAGGTAAAGAACGTCTGCACTAGAGTAAATCGATTTGTGTTTGCTCTAAAAAAGATTAGGAAGCTAGCTAGTGAGAAGACTGCTCTAATGGCATATCATGGCTACGTAGGTTCAGTACTTAGATACGGAATACTAGTCTGGGGTAACTCAACACATATTAATAAGGTCTTTATATCGCAGAAAAAATGTGTAAGAGCAATATGTGGTGCTGGGCCGATCGATACATGTAAACCTCTTTTTAAGAAACTGAATGTACTAACTGTAACTTCCCTTTACATCTTTGAAATTGCTACTTTTGTTAAGAAACATGCAGATCTATTTATGAAAGCAAAGGAGAATAAAAGATTTTTATCGAGAGACCCCACTAAGTTACAAACACCGGCCACGTCCACCGCATTATACAGGCTGTTAGTGTAAACACCGTTATCCTTGAAACCAGTGGTTTGGTTTCACTAATAGAACGTAAATTCAATGAAAAAAAATATCTTTTTTTTTTTTTTAAGTAAAGTCTCAATTTTTCTTCAAAATTATTTCACCCTATACAAGTGCACGCAAGGGCAAAGTAGACGGAGCGCGGGAAACAGCGCGTCGTCAGTACTTCCCTTATCTATGCAGGGCGTGCCGCAAGTGCCCGCAAGCCGGCAAGCGCATGAATTTACGGACGGTGTCGGACAGAAACTTTCTTACATTTTTGAAATAAAATAACGTTTATTTATTTTTTAATTCAGATAAACATTTTTATAATTAAGTCAACTACCTATGGTTTTAGTGACAACGGTGTTTACACTAACAGCCTGTATAAAAAAAACTGTGGATACACAACAATCCAAATTTTTTATAAAATACCAAAATCTATTCGTGAATTGCCCCTTATGCGTTTAAGACATATATTAAAGAAATGGCTTATTGAAAAATGTTTTTATGATATTAACGAATTCATGACATGTAAATAATAATACTTTTATTTTTTATCTGTTTTTTTTTTGGAGGTTATGGATCTATTTTTGTATTTAAGAAATGACTTATTGTTTTTATAATATTGCTAAATTAATTAATGACATGTGAATAATAATAATGACATTTTAAATTGTATCAATTGTAAATGAATCAATTCTGCATACCGATTATACGGTGAGACATGCTGCGAACTTCTACAATGTATAATGTAACGTAACACCCTGTAACCATGTTTCTAGCAAAATAAATTATTCTAAATTCTAAATTATTCTAAATAAACACAAATTATATTAATAGTAGTAATAACTACATTTTCTTCTGATTGTCTTCCTTATCTTCTTACTGTTTTAATTGTACAATTATATAATCAATGAATGGTTCTTCAATCAATAATAGTACTAGATTAAGGATCAGGAACAAAAATCAGCCACTCAAGTGGCCACGTTTGCAAACACGTAAACATCTAAGTACATTTCTTAGAAAAAAGTTTTAAAATATTAACAACTTCAGTTTATTATAAACCTTAATGCTTAAACATAAAGTTTAATTACCATTGCAAAATATATTTAAAATGTTGCTTGAAAAAAAATCATTCTATTTTTAATTTTTCAGTCATTTATTCTAAAATGAAACTTAAAGTCTAAGTAATAAGGTTAAAAACATACTAATTTGAAATAAGACCACAAAATTATTTGTGGTCTTATTTTTCGGGCCGTTTTTGAAGCGCTTATCGGGAATCTAGTACTATTATTGATCGAAGGAATGGTTATATAAACTATAATATAGACAGAATTTACCGAAAATCTGTTACACAATTAATCTTCACAACGATTGTCCTTAATTTCGTAAAATTTTTGCATTTCCTCAGGGAAAATGGAGGAAGCCTCAACAATCCTCCAATCCCTTCGCGGCACAACCAAGGAGGGTGTTCAGACCGAACTGGAGGGTCTGCAGGCCATCGTATCGCGAGAGTACAAGGAACCGCCCAAGATCCAGGATCTCTGGGCCACCAGAGGCAGTGTCAAGGCTCTAGGTAAGGAACTAGAACAGCGACAAGTTTCTTAAACTAAAATGTTTTGGTTTTGAGGACAGACTAACTGATTTTTAAAAAAGCTTCTTTCGCGGTTCACGTTAACAGATTTTGCCATTTTTGACAAGACTATGAAAGAGAATAAAATATGTACTTATGTGATTCTGTGTTCTCCGTTGAACGTTAACCTAAGAATTGCTTTATTAGGATATTTGAAAGAAAGAAAGAGAAAAAAAAAACATAATAAACCAAAGAATTTGCAAAAAAAAATCTCATCAGGATTTCGTTTGCTTATCACGAATACACTGTTTGCTTATCGAAAAATCTATAGAATGATAGAATCATCGAAAAAGCTATTATATCCTGAAAATCGTAACAATTCAATTAGAAAGATGCTGAAACTGAAGTATGAATATCTTTTTAAAAACGGCAGGAATCTGCGTATTCCTGGCGATGTTACTGCAGCTGTCGGGCATCGACGTGCTTCTGTTCTACATGGAGGAACTGCTGGCCAAGGTTGGCACCAACCTGTCGCCTTCAGATGGCACCATCATCATGGGAGTCGTACAGGTAAGGTTTACTTGCAAGGTGAAATAACTGAAAAGGGTTCAGTACGTGCACTTATTGTTATGAACCACTTTACTATGGGACCAAACATGAAAACGCGAAAGAAAATGGGCTGTTCCATACAAGTTTAGATCAGCAGTATTTTTTACACCTTGTATATTGTCCTTCCGACCAAATTTTGGACTCTCTAGAGACTAGTCAAACTCAGGAGATATTATAGTGTGTGCGCAAACACAAGTGCACTCCCTCCTCCCTCTCTCTTATCGTCAGGCAATCTGACAGACCGGTGGGAGACCAGCTGTATGTGGTCTCCAAGGTACGGGGATGTCACTCCGACAACTTCTTAGCTCCAGGTTTCTACTGAGAATAAACCCAACCTATTAAGTCTTCATCCGAAATTCGTACCCTCGAACTCTTGATCCATAGCCGCTAAGCAAGCCACTCGCTGTATACATTTCTGAAAAGTCTTAAATAAATGGTTGCAACATAATTTGAACATTGTCGTGTAGAACAAAGAGTTGGATGTACCAAAACTTGATATCTATGTTACCGAATTCAAGTTGAAGTACATGATGTCCAGGTGGTGACGAGCTGCATCACTCCGCTGGTGGTGGACCGACTCGGCAGGAAGCTGCTCATGTGGACCACGTCACTGGGACTTACTATATTCTTGGTAAGTGTTTTCTTGTATGCATAACGGGATCATTTATTGAAGTGAAAACTTCTTTAGCGGCGTTGTGCACTTTTTTGTGATAGGTAAAAAATGTTAAACTCGCGTCAGGACACGTGACCTGATCGAAAATTCGTAAGACGGAGTTCGCGTCAGGACACGTGACCTGATCGAAAATTCGTAAGACGGAGCTCGCGTCAGGACGTGACCTGATCGAAAATTCGTAAGACGGAGGGAGTTTTTTTGTGATGGGTAAAAAATGTTAAACTCGCGTCAGGACACGTGACCTGATCGAAAATTAATTTACCATCGAATGTTTGTCGACAGACTCTGATCGGCGTGTACGCGCTGATGGACTCGTACTACAAATATGACATGACATCCATCGCCTTCCTGCCGCTGTTGTGTCTCATCGTCTACATGATACTCTTCACGTTGGGTAATTTTTTTTTTTCGTTTTCCATGAATTGAAAAATGAATGAATCTTGCTTCAGTCAGGCCGCCAAGCCTGCTACCTACTGAGAAAACACAATAACACTTTGCTGGGAATCGAACCCAGGACCTCGGGGCCTAAAAAGGCCACTTTAAGTAATACCCATTGATATATAATGGTAATACCTCTAAAAGCTATTCATTTCCTAAATTCCCAGCAGATCAATAACAATTCCTCTAATTTTCGTAAAATGGATAATACACATACACACCTAATAGCTTAATCACCTACAATTAATTTCATATCAGAATCAAATTCGGAGGGGCCCGTGGCTATTATAAATAATAACAGCCGCACAGGTCGATCGGTCAGGTTAAGCTACGCTTGCCGCGGTTGGTCTGTGGATGGGTGACCATATTTACATACCGAGACCCCTCCGTGCCTCGGAAAGCACGTTAAGCCGTTGATCCCGGCTGTCAGTCGTGGTTCTTTGACAGTCGTTACGGGTAGTCAGAAGCCCGAAAGTCTGACAACCAGTCTTACCAAGGGGTATCGTATTACCCAGTAACTGGGTTGTGGAGGTCAGATAGGCAGTCGCTCCATGTAAAATACTGGTATTCAGCTGCATCCGGTTAGACTGGAAGCCGACCCCAACATAGTTGGGAAAAGGCTAGGCAGATGATGAATCATATTTGGTTTAAACATTGCCATTTAGAAAGGCCTAAATCTGCCACTATAACAATATTACTTCACAAAACCTGCCATATGATTTGTGAGATGTTGCTTTTGACTAAAATCTTATCAATCTGCTATTTGACATTAAACTTCAATAAAGCAATTCATAATTTGTGCACCATTTTACGAATCTCCATACAAAACTGTCACACATGAATTTACGTGATATGAATTGCACACAGATCATATTATGAATTGTAAGTTTGTGACCATTTTACGATTTTTAATATGATTCATATTGTTATCCTATTATGATTCTGCCAAAGTGGCCTTTTTAGCTCCCCTCATGTTTAGCAGAAGGACTTGCAAGCATTAGACCAAGAAGGATTAAAATTGTTTAATGAAAAAATTAAAAAAAAAAAAGAATCCTGACCGTTCCCTTTGAAGCCATTCTCACGACCAGACTATTCAAATCGATTCTACCTAGTTCAAAATATTTTATTTCACTTAAGTACGAGTACTATGGAACGTCAGAGGCTAGGTGCACGGTTCCAATTGGTCGTTTCCTATGGAGAAGAGCCGGCATAAAACTCCACGGTTACTCTCGTAAAAAAATTGGATGAATGACTTACTACCTTTTTCTCCTTAACATGTAAGGCGTGGGTCCGGTTCCATGGATCCTGGTGGCGGAGATGTTCCCAGTGAAGACCAAGTGCCTCGCCGGTGGGATCTGTTCCTTCATGTGCTGGCTAGCTGGATTCGTGTGGACCAGGTAATTTTTTTAATTATTATTATTTGTCAAGACACACTCGGCTAATTAGGTGAAGCGTGCGTGTTAAATAGCTTGGAGATATTTATTATGTCCAGTCGGCTCTTGAAGCAGTTCAGTGTGCGAGCTATCACAAGATTTTACGAGAGCCTATTCCATGCTGTAACAGCATGGAATAGGCTTCAAGAACCGGCTGGACAGATTAAATATCTACAAGCTATTTCGTTTATGATACTCGTAGAATTAAGTATGTACTTCAAAGGTTTTTTGAAGTGAAAACTTCTTTACGCGCACTTTACCCTCTTTCTGAGTGTCCGTTTCGACTGCTCGGACACAGTGTCGTAGAAGAAAAACGACACAACACTAGCAATGAAAGTTGCAAATTCGTAGATCGAGTGATCAGCGAACAGTGAGCGCCATAATTTCCAAAAATTATGATTTTCTTAAAAAAAAAGTTTCTTGCGATAGACGTTTAGAAAATTAATTTAATAAAAAGATCTTGAATTGTATAGTAACATTTCCCTTTATTTAGATTTTTCCGCGACGTGGCTGCGTCATACGGCATCTACACAGCATTCTGGATCCTAGCCGTGTGCTGCGGCATAGGATTCATATTTTCAGTCACGCTACTCCCAGAGACGAAAGGCAAGACCTTCGACGAGATACAGGACATGCTGAATAATAGGTTGGTAATAGTTTATAGCTAAAGGGGTCTTGACCCAATAGGCCGGCAGCTCCGCAGGGTGCTATGTGCGTACCAAAGGGGGTGACACAGGAGGGGCAGTTCCTCCCTGGATCAGAAGGCCCAGACGAGGGGCAATCGCGTTTCGTTACTGACCTCTATTAGACAAGTACGCTGGACTAAATATACTATACGAAATGATAGTTGTTTTTCGTGCCGATTCAAAGCGCCCCGCTCGCTCGCTGTAAATTGGTGACAAATTGCAACTAATTAGCGACAAAATATGGGAGAAAACAAGAGCTTTGCTAGGTGCCCTAGTTTTTGAGATATAAATGTGGCCCTGCTGGGGAGACTCTCTCCAGATCGGCCACCTATAAACCCTTATATCTTTTGAGCCAGTTACCGACAAATTTTGATATTTGGCGAAAAATTTCGACTAATTAGCGTCAAATTTTTTGTTATCAAAATTAAAATCCCTGATGGTGGCGCTGCCAGAGTCAGTGACACAGGAAAATTATATTTCCCTGATGGGTCCCCCCCCCCCCCTACCTAAGGGCCCCTTAGAATTGCCCCTCAGACCATTTCAGACCAATGCAAATGTTCAGTCCAAATACAAAACAAGGTTAGTGGATTGTGCGCGCTAATACGAGAGCAGTGTTAACCCATTGTATATTTCGTAGTGCTAACAGTATTTTTTGTTATGTATTTTCTGGTATACAATAAAATATATATAAATAAATAATAGTAATAAATACGGCCTATGAATCATAACCGGTCTGAACATAGGCTCTCCGAACTTTCGCGCATGTTCTCTGACTCACACTCGCCTCATGTCACCATTTGGTTCCTAAAAAGTGTATTGCGCAGCCTCTTGCGCGAAGTTCGGACCGGCCATTATTTATCCGCTCTGTATGTGGGAAATGCGAAGTAAAATTAAAGCTTTGCAAGAATTTATTGTTTCACTATACATAGTATAATATTGTATGTACATGCTTACGTTTAATAATTGAATAATACATAATAATAATCATCTTTCTTCTTTTTCAGAACTAAGGAAGACAAGCCGGCAGACGTATAGAATAACGAACGTAACGATTTAGAAATAAAATAATTTGTAAATAGTTTTAAGTATTCTCTGCTGTTACGAAATAAATTATTACAAAAAAAAAACGTGATACAATACTTTTATTCTATAAATCTTACACAATAATTTCATTATTATTAATTATATAAGGTAAAGACAAAGTTTATTATTTATCTCTGGAACTGTAGGGGGCAGATTTTTAGTCCAATCACATCTTTGCCTATTTCTGCGACACCACAAACTGGGCACAGTTTGCCTTTGTGTTCGGGCAGGAAGCTAGCACCGCAGAGGGCGCATTTTTCTTCGGGTTTTCCTCTGTAGATGGGTTTGTAGCTGATGCCGCAGATGTTGAAAGGATTATGTTCATCGTATAAAAGCTGATGTTCGTCTGTGAGGGATTTCTCGCACGCCTGCAGGATCTTCCTCGCTTGCTGTGCCACTTCAGGTCTCGGGCCCAATTCTAGGAGTCGTCTGGCGAAGGAAGCTGCTGTTCTGTAGTTCTTCAGCTTGAAGAACATGTTGAGAGCTGTTCTAAGGGTCAGGATCTGATGGACTGGTTGCAGCTTGCAGTGGGTAAAGTAGGCCGCCATCTCGCATGTACGTTTTTGTTCGTCGAGCGTGTTTTTCGGCATGGCTGTGAAGTGAATGGAAAATAATTAGTATTGTAGTAGGTTCCTGACCGAACGATAGTGCTACTGCTATTTCTTATGGCTGGTAACTGAGGGCTGACTTTTCAATAATCTGATAACTTTATTCGAGGAATAATTTTGAAGTTTTGACAGTTATTTCATGCAAAAACTGTCAAACGTCAATTTTATTCCTCGAAAAAAAGTTATCTGGCGATGGAAAAATCAGCCCATATTTTTTAATCGGCAGATAATTTAAAAAATTGAAAAATTAACCCGAAGTCGAAAAGAGATATTTGCGGAAGGAACAAATTAAAAGTAAATTTCAATTTCGAGAGCTTCATTTAGCACATTTCCCTTAGGTCCATTTATTTCTTAAACTTTTGTGTACATAAAAGGTTCAAAGCGGACTTAATGCCTTATGCATTCTCAATCCGACCAGTCAATGAAAGACAACATGTCAGGAGGATTTTGTGAATGGAAAGGAACAAAATGATAGCCCTTACCTTTCCTAGCGGTCTCCATCTGCAACCCGAGCAGATACTCCCGGGCTATGTTGAGCAGCTGCTGTGCCTCTGTTAGCTCCGGCTTGGTGTCCACGTGTAATAAAGGCACAGACTGGGTGATGCGTTGTAGACGCTCCACGGCCTCAGTGAACTTGCCGGATGTGGTTAGCTGGTAGCATTGTTGTAGCTGACTTACTAGGTCGTTCAGTTTGGTGGCTGGAAAGAGGGGAATTTCAAATTAATTTTCTTTATAGATGCGTACGCATTCCATACAAAATCGTTGTTTTCTATGGACAGAAGCTGAACAGAACGGAATAAGTGTGGTTAGTCCCTAACACGGTAAATTGACATAGTGTGTCATTTGAAACAATTAATATAAACTAAACGCAAAACGTTGTAAACTATAAAACTACCCATACATAGTGCACTGTATTTACCTTTAAGATCTGTTTTTTTTTGTTTTTTTTTTCTTTTTTATTTCTTTTTTTTTTTGTTTTTTTTTTTCTTTTTTATTTCTTTTTTTAACCGACTTCTTTTTGGTTTTTGTGTTTTTCTGTATTTTTTTTTTGTTACCTATGTTGTACAAATAATA
This sequence comes from Apamea sordens, assembly GCA_945859715.1. Classification (NCBI taxonomy): domain Eukaryota; kingdom Metazoa; phylum Arthropoda; class Insecta; order Lepidoptera; family Noctuidae; genus Apamea; species Apamea sordens. The sequence continues at coordinate 5,468,330 of OX244006.1, read as the reverse complement.
AATGATTGATTGATTGATCCCTGACCATAACTATTGTTTATAGTTGATTGAAGGATTAACAGCTGTTTTATAAAGTCTGATAAATAAAGCATTAAGCTTATCAGGGATTTAGCATAAATGAGGAAGAGAGATCCAAAATAAAAGGCGCATTAAAGGGAAATATTTCCAGACAGTAAAATTAATAAAAACCGGTAAATGTTTAACAGCTATAAGCGACGTTGCCAACGTTCAACCCTTCATATGTCGGAACGTAGATACACGCGAGACACAATGGCTTTTTAATTGTGTCTGTAATCACGACATTCAAGAGGTTAATGTATGCTTCCTAAGTACAAAAACTCAGTGTATTATACTCACTGACAACAGGAAGTAGGTCCTTCCCGCTTGCTTCCTTCCAGTTCCGATGTAGATGCGCGTTGAGCGGCGGCAGTGACGACAGCGCGCCGAACGTGAGCCGAGCGCGCCCGAACATGCCGACGAACGTGTCGAGGTACGGCTCGAAGTTCACGATGCCTACTTGCTCGTTTAGTAATCTGTGGAAAAATGTATTTTTTTAAATTGATAAGCTCGCATTTGACCACTATTTCACTCAATGGCCAGATGACCCGATGCCATGTTGGAACAGGTGTGTACCAACTTGTTTTTTTTTTTTAATTATACATTTCTAATTTATTTTTTTTCTTAATTTTTGTACTTTAGATTATCACTGTATTTGAGAATGTTGGTTCACCTGTTATTGGCAACTGCATATGCCCACGACTGTTATCTGCTATTATTTGATACAGAAGCTATTGGTGTACCATTATAAATAAATAAATAAACATGGCATAGTAAGGCTCTTTAGCCATCAGAATATATTTTCTTGGGCAGTACTGAATTACGACGAAGCAAAACATCGGGCGGAAACTATAATTAGGAATTATGTTTTGGCATTGAATTCTAATTTATGTCGTCATTTTTTGTGGCAAAGCAATGAACCAACACAATGGAAAAGACTATTATTTACAAAGTATGCCACGCAAACTTTTTCGGGGACGTTAAAGACCGACCTCATGTTTGATGTCGCTGTAAGCTCACTTCTAGATACTGAGATACTAAGCAGTCAATATGATTTGTTTTACTTTATTTTAATATTCAATCTTAGATAAATAACACTTATTGCCACTTAATCAACTATTAACGTTAGGCTTATGTAGTCTAAGTTGATTTTTGATTGACCGTTTGTAACCAAAACAGCTCCTAAATAAGCGGTTGCAATAGGAATGGAATTTGACCTTTATGCAGACTAAAATTGAGTTTGTTTTTCTAAAACTTTTCATTCAGAATTAAAATATAGACAACGTCCCAAAACAATTTCTTTTGAGTTTAGATCAACTCCCAGCTACGTCAGCGCGACACAAAGATGAGCAACACGAACCTGAGCGCTACCTCGAACTGTCCGGTGGCGACATGGTCGTGCGCAGTCTTCAGCTTGCCCGACAGCGCCACGGGCGCGCCGCGACTGGGCGCCACGAAGTAGTCTGTGCTCTCGTCTCCGCCGTCGATATCCGCTGGAATTCAAAAACAATTACATAACATAGTTGTGTCATCGTGTTGGTAGCCGTGATGTTACGTAGTTACGTAACATCACGGCTGTACTTCCCGGGGGGCTAGGCAGAGTTGTGTACTGTAGAGGCTTGTCTGCCGAAGACGACCTCATATGATGTAGGCCGGCTATATTTTAGCGCGGGTTCCATTCGAACGTTCAAGCTAGTGTCAATTATTTTACATTAAGATTTTTGTTTTAGAACAGTCAGTGATAACTTAGACGTAAATATGTAAAGACGTGCTCATAATATAATCTTAAGGAGTCGTAACGTTGTTTGATTCCTCTCGTTACCTCAGAGGGCTCGTCTAGCCCTCTATAATACACTAACATTTCCTCAAACAATGTTTTATTAATAAATACTTGACTATTTGACTACTACTTGTTCAGCACACCACATTATACATAGCACAAACATTTATAACCAATCTTAATCATCCATACTGTATCATCTGTACAGTCACGAGCACCAATATGTCAACACTTGGCAACTTTCAATTGCGATTTTTTCGTGAAATAACGAATCCAACGTTGAAATACGACACATTACATAAACCTATGGGTTCGAAAATGCTATGTTTGTAACAACATAACATTTCATTAAAAAATAAAGGAGCAAATCGCTTTTGAATAAAGGCGAGTGTATACATACTTTTGCTCGTGACTGACTTAGCTGACTTAGCTATACGGCATTGTAATATGGGGTAACTCAGTAGATTTTGACAGAGTATTTAAAGCTCAAAAATAATGTATCCGACCAATTTGTGGAGCTCACTTTTTATAGCTGTAAGCCACTATTTCAAAAACTTATATATTTTTGAAATATGTATTTTTGTTAAGAGAAACTACAATTTATTTGAAACCAACACTGACAGGCCAAATAGCCGAACACGGCATAAAGATAGACTTCGGCTGCCACCAATAAAACTAAAATTATTTAAGAAAAATGTATACATTTTACTTAAATAATTTTAGTTGCATGCCCATTATTATTTACAATCATTTACCAAATAGACTTCAAGACTTACCACTGACAAGTTTAAAAAAAATACTTTTAAACTATTAATATTTAAAAGATATTATACCATTAAGAACTATCTAGAAGACAAATCAATAGAATCTGTAAGTTAGATTAATTGAAATCGCCGAGTTTACAAATAACAAACATTACAAATACATTTGCACGCCATGTTATGGCAGGATGTGTTGAAACAAATTTACTGTAACACCTTATGTACACACGGCTACACGTCAAGCTGTACAAAACCAGTTTGTCTTGGCCTCACTTTGTATGATATTTTCTCATAATGAATGGTCAGCCAATACTGGTTTTGCATAGCTTGATGTGTAGCCGTGTGTACCATATTCTAGCAAATTAATATTTTGATTTGATTTAAATTCAGTCATTCATTCATTCACTCATTAACAGACAAAGCACCGCCTAAACTGCTGGGTCTAGGAGCATGAAATTTTACACAAGAGGTCCTTATGTAACGAAAGTGAGCATTAAGGAAGGATTTTTAAAAATTTATCCCCTAAAGGAGTAAAATAAGGGATAGAAGGTAATTTACACCAATGGGAAATCGGGCTTGTAACGAAAATAAACCTGTACTTACCAGAGACTGGCGCGAGTTCTTCGGGCAGTTCCAAGTCTTCATCTCCGACGTCCCATCCGCCGTCATCACAGGCGTCTTCCATGACTTCTTCACCCTCAGTGCCTTCAACCTGCGCACAAATGTTCTTATTACTCGCCAGAACTACATTAATTACATCGCTTAGAAGGTTTGTTTGATGGACGCTTCGCCGCGAAAGAGCGCTGACTGTTTATCATCTTGAAAGAAGTGACCAATCGGCGACAGGACAAAACCATTAGCGCCATCTAGCGGCAGTTTTCAGCAAGGAACTCCCTTAGCAGCTGAATGAAAGTACAGTCCGTTCACAGTTATTTCACCTCTGTCAGCAGCAAACCAACAGCAACCTTATTATGACGAGAATAAAGATCACAATGATTTTGACAAACTTGTCAATGGCAGCTGGCAGCCACCCAGCAGCAACCTTATTAGAAAGAGAATAAAGATTACTGTGATTTAGAGGAAAGGACTGTAACAAACACTGCGTCATCTTCGCGGAACTAATTTGACAGTTGTCTTGTTGTGCAGGAGGTGGTCATTCGTCGTGTTGAGGATGTTTGTATGGAAAGACTTGATGATGAAGATATACTTTAATTTAATTATTATCGTTTACAGTTACTTCTTTCTTTCCAATGAAAAAAAATAAAAGAGAATAGAAACTGATCCTAATTAGAAAAAACTGGAAGATGCTGCACCACAATTACCTTAGCTTAAGGGCTGTAATAGTCAGTTATGTTTTATCCAAAGAATAAATAATTATATCAGTTTGTCATGTCAACCCGCAATATTAATTCCTCAAATAAAATTGATCTGACTATTCATAATTCAGCCCTAAGTAAAAGAAATGACAACTAAACTAAAATTGAAAAATTGTATTATTACAAAATAAGAGCTGATTTTTCCATCGCCAGATAAATTTTATGCGACGAATAAAATTGACGTTTGACAGTTTTTGTATGAAATAACTGTCAAAATTTCAAAATTATTCCTCGATTAAAGTTATCAGATTGAAAAGTCAGCCCTAAGGATAATTAATTTAAATTACCTAAATTTTTTCTCATACCTAAATTTTATTTTATTTTAAATTCCTGCACACAGCTTCGATGTTATAAGTATTTAAGCGCATTTACTGTAGTCACTACAGCCTCATCATCATCTGCCTAGCCTGTTCCCAACTATGTTGGGGTCGGCTTCCAGTCTAACCGGTTGCAGTTGAATACCAGCATTTTACATGGAGCGACTGCCTATCTGACCTCCACAACCCAGTTACTGGGTAATACAATACCCCTTGGTAAGACTGGTTGTCTCACTTTCGGGCTACTGACGACCCGTAACGACTGTCAAAGATCCACGAATGACAGCCGGGACCAACGTCTTAACGTGCTTTCCGAGGCATGGAGGGGTCTTGGTTTGTGAAAATGGTCACCCATCCACGGACCAACCGCGGCAAGCGTAGCTTAACCTGATCGATCAACCCGTGCGGCTGTTATTACTAGTCACTACAGCCTATCCACTTAAATAGTGCCGCAGAACCTAAAAAGTAGCTGACCTTGTTCTCGTCCAGCTCGTCGTCGTCTCCCCAGGCGCCGGCCGCCTCGAGCGGCTCGTCCATGTCGGGCGCGGCCGCCACGCCGCCCGCGTCCGCGCCCGCGCGCGCGCCTCCCGCCACCTCGAAGAAACTCCTGCGCAATACACACACTTCGCACACACACACACCAAAAAATATGTTTTGGGCCGCAGTTTCGGTTTTGGCCGAATCTTCGGCCTGACCGAAAGTGGCGTTAAAGAGCTTCGGTTGTGAGAACACGAACGACTGACAGATAGACAAACAGCATAGACTTAGTAATGCGATCCCGTTTTCACCCTTTTTGCACGAAACCCAACAAAATATAACCGTTTACAGTGGTCTAAAAACAGCTTTTAATACTATTGCGACGTCGTTGCCACACTTCCTTTATTTTAATTTCAAGAAAATTAAAATTTCGAAAGTATTTTGTTGAATTAAGGACCTTAGCACTGATGCAAACCGCTTAACGAATTCCGCTGCGGAACATTACTGGAAACAGGATATCCTGTAGATAAGTTACTGTAGGTAAGTACTTACTTGGAAACCGCCAGTAAAGGCCAGTTGGGCTGCATGTTGTGTACTGGTAGAGGCGGTCTCAGTAACTGTGCGTCGGGGTTCGGTTCCGGGATGGGCAAGTTTGCAGCTTCCAGCATCGCCTTCAGTTGTTCCGCCTCCTCGTGTTGTTTGTGGTTTATTGCTGTCAAATATGCCAGAGATATCTGGCGGAAGAAAATAAATATTTTAGATAGACAGATTCAAAAAAGGCCGTAAAGCTTCGAGCGTAGAATGGAATAACAAATGCATGATCGTACAATATGTAGGCTTAGCACGAATGTTTTTTCAAAGAAATTCCTAGCCCATTGCTCCATATGTTTGAAAAATTCGTCTGCTCAACATATAGACGCATATAACGCAATGAATGCTGTCGGATTGTCAAAATTAAAGGCATTGTTACATAAGTGTGTTAGGCAGTTGCCCCGCAGGTGGCCAATATTTATAGCTATTGTTAATACACTTGTAGCGGTATCTACAACGCCACATGCGAACAACGCGTCATACTGACGTCACGCAAATCCTGCATCTCGCAAGCAGAGTTTACCGCGCAATTAGCATACATACAAACTTCCTGACATCGGTCACCAGGGCAATTGCCCGCCATACACAACACCCGTGGCCGGAGGATCCTCCCTTTTCTATGGAGGTTGAGTGAACTTTACACCCTGTTTCTCACGCCTCTATACACTGTTAGAATATTCCCCTCACCTGTCCCGCATTCTTCAGCAGCCTGATAGTCTCCCTCTGGTCTCCCAACAACAAGGCACCTTGGAACTGCGCGGACACATCCTTGCGGATCTCGGCGATCTTCATCATCTTGCGCAGCTTGTCCAGGTTCCCCGTGATGAGGTACAGGAATGACAGCTTGTCGAAGTTCTTCGTGCGTTGGTAGCACATCTCTACGATCTAGAAAGAGAACTTACTCGTAAGACTTTTCTTTATGGATAGGTTTAAGGTGATTTCTTAAATGACAGCCCGCGAAATTTACAGAATTGCTTACGGTACTTTTGATCTACATACAAAGTAAAACAGGGTTGCAATTCACAAAAAACATTTAAAAAAAATTGTATTGGCTACATTGCCGAATCCCCCCCTATAATAGTGAATTTATTGAGTCAAATAGAAAATTTGTATACTAAAAACAAAATGCGTACAAAAATATCTACATTGCCGAATCCCCCTTAATAGTGAATTTATTAAGTCAAATAGTAAAGTATACTAAAAACAAAATGCGTACAAAAATAGACCCAGGTCTGTTCAGGCTTCACAAACAAAATGTTATCGCACTGATATTCTGATTATTTATTTAAAAAGGTTTACCAACTAAATACATATGCAACATTATACCACAATCTTTGTTATAACTATAATAGATCGATCGATTTCGTCACATACCTGATGGTTACCAGTAGCCAGGGCCGCATTAGCCAGTTTGTCCCAAGCAGCTGGCTCGTCCAAACTCTTGGCGGCTTCTAAAGCCACGTCAATGTTACCACACTGTAAAGCTAAGGACAGACGAGTGCGAGCGTCCTTTACGAAGTGTAGAGCTACTTCTGGGTAACCTGTTACACGAAAATGACCTCTATAGAAACACAAGAACAGAAAATTGGTAGTGGTGTTAAATCAATTACTTATTAAATTAATCATACACTGCTTTTCAGTATTGTCGAATATTAATCAGTACAAGAAACCCGATTGAAGTTTTACTGTTCCATACATTTTGACCGCGTAGGTATAGTAATGTTCTATGAAACATCTGTTTTATAACAGACGAAAAATTTCTACGCTAGAATTGTGCTGAATTCATGGTTACAGTTTGCGCGTCGATGTGCTCTGCTCCCTGTGTAAGAAAGTCATAACGTTACCTTTCTCCTGCAAGTAAGCGATGATGCTCTGTCCCACAAGTTTAGCGGTGCGGACCATATGCAACACCTGGTCGTACTGGCGAGTCACCAGCGCCAACTTGAACCTGTAGGGAAAATAAGTTTTATTATATTTTGATGTTGTTCTATGTTTCAAAACTCGTTCGAGATTGGTCGTTCCAAAAATCAGCTGTCCCACGCATTTATTTACAATTCGATTTTTTTTTTCAGGTTATTCATAATGATGAGATTATTATTATGTCGTCTATTTATTTTATGTTTAAATATTTAAAAAAAATAAAACTTAAGTATAAAAAAATTAATAATATAAAAATTAATATATTTATTATTATTACTATTGATTCATTATTTTTTCACATGTAGATATGTATTATTATTTTAAATATAAGCTTATATAATGTAAATAAAGTACTACTTCTAATGATGAGATCAATTACTTTTCGGGTTTTGAGTTATTTTATTTACACTTTGTATTATGTAACATGCATCCGATTCTGTTGGTTGTCCAAACGTACTAAAAGTTACCTCCCTGTACGGTAAAACAAGAAGTCGACTCAACATAAGGACTCCTGGAATCCTTATCAAGGTTTTCGTCCTCAGATGGGTAGCCTCACCTGTACTCCGTGGGGTCTATGTTGAGCACCTTGGGGCGACACTCGCGGTCGAGACACACGACGCGCGCGCCGCTCTCGCTCGCCAACACTTTCACAGCGTACACCGGGACGTCCAGTGTGCGGATTATGCCGTAGTCACTGTGAGAGAGAGAGAGAGAGAATAGGTTATTAACGAAAAGTTTAAGGAATAGTGAAGACCTACATGCTATTATTCAAAATTCTCAATGAAGTTCACTAAAGTATAATAATTTACACCAAAAATTACACATATTAATTAATGATTTATTCATACTGGAAACCAAATTAAATCTAAAATAATTAAGAGGTAAAACTGTTTGTTTGTAAAAGGTTATCTCTGGAGGTACTGATACGATAACCAAAAACCTTTCACTGATCGAAAGCTAAATATCATGGGAATCTAAAAATGGAAAAAGTCGCGGGCAGAGGCTAGTCGAAATTTCGGCGCCATTACGTCGAAGCTATAGGACGAGTTTAGATAGTTCAAGTGTTACTGACGTACAGTAACAATGTTACCTACGTACAGTAACGATTTTGCCTACGTACAGTAACAATTTTGCCTACGTACAGTAACGATTTTGCCTACGTACAGTAACAATTTTGCCTACGTACAGTAACGATTTTGCCTACGTACAGTAACAATTTTGCCTACGTACAGTAACAATTTTGCCTTTGCAAAACTATTAAAACATCAAAACAAAGGATTATTATGGTAGCTAGACTAGTATCATACATAACTCACCCATCCTTACAGCAGTACTTGATATGGTTGGCCGTGGTATAAATGAACACGGGCTGCGGCGTGGAGTCGTCGAAGGCGCCAGACTTGACCCTGGCGCCCTCAGTGACGGTGCATAGCTGCTCCAACTTCTTTGTGCAAAGGGTCACACTGTGCTTGCCTAGAAGAGCAACCAGGGACATGTCAGCGTTCCAGATTGCGTAGCGGCATTTTGCGATTTTTACCTAAAAGAAAGATTGTTCGGTTAAAGGTTGTAATTTTGGAAAAAAACGTCCGATGATTACTTTCTTAGTTAGGCTTTTTTGTCATTAAAGACAGCTAAATAAATAATAAATAGGAGTAAACAATGTAATTTTATTTCTTCGTTCAAAGTTCACTATAACAGTTTTTGGAAGGCCGAACTAACTTCAGCGAAAGTAAAAAAAATATGATATTTAAAAACTCGACCCATTTATGCTGCATGGGTTAATAATACTCTAATAAAAACTAGACATCTGACAACTTCAAAAAGTAGGAAGTTCTCAATATATCCCTATTTGACGTTAGTTTTTTTTTTAAGTCTTAAGACGAGACTATTATGTCATTATGATAAATGTTTTTTTTATGTGGTAAAATTACTTTTGTTCAAGATACTTACTGAAGCGATGGTCCTCTTCTGTTGCACATCCAGCAACTGCACCGCGTCGGGTTCTCTCAGAAGTAGCATGCCGGTGCCCGCGTACATTATCTCTTCACAAGTAGGTGTGGATATCTTTTTCGATACTTCGTTCTTCAAGTTTTTGATGACCAGCTGTAAAAGTAAATAAAATGAGTATTTTGAAAACAGACTAAACCTTGTAAAGATGAAGAAAATACTACACACTCCGAAGTAAAAGAAAATGATGCACATCAAAATGACAACCACCCACTACCCGAGGTTAAAAAACAATTACCTCGAATAATTCCGAATAAATTAAGAAAGAATGAAAAGAAAGTTTCTTTGACCTAGGTTAAGTAAGGCAAACAATATTCAAACAAAAACAAAAAAAAATACAGAAAAAATCTTAAAATAGTATTGTGTTACGGCTGCGTCAAATAGACACAGTTCAGCATAAATGTCAGACAACTATACTCTGTCCACTAGGTTAACCGATTTTCGACAGTTGCCTTATAAACTAACTATTCCAGATTACGTAAAAGTTAACTTTCAAATGCATAATAAAATAAATACCTATATAAACTACCATATCTTATTTATGACTTCTTACAGACATTATAATACCGTACGTGTATCAGTTTTGACAAAAAACATATAATTGCTCACTAGATCGATCTGTCAAAAAACGGTTAACCTAGTGGACAGAGTATAATGCCTTTTTTTTTTTTTTTGAGGATGGGAAATTATCAAATGACTCCTCCCGCTCTGGGTGGAGCAGAAGGGAGTGCCTGACGCTGGTTTTCAACTGGATAAGTAATAGCCTGTTGCCTCATGTTTATGGTCACCAATCTTTAAGTCAACCCACCTGGTTGTTCTTCTCCAGCGCCGCGAACCTATTCCTGGCGACCCACACGGCCGTGGTGGCCTGGCCCCGGGCCGGCTCGGAGCTGGGCCCCTCGGCCCCGTCACGTGGGGCCGCGTACAGCTCGTACGAGCTGTTTTCGCCCACGCGCCAGTTTACTAGCACGCACCATTCCGCGTGGTTGAGGGACATACTAGTAAAAAAAAAAGAAAAATGATGAAGACAAAAATAAAATAGAATAGTAATAAATTACTTTTTGCAATACAACATCTCGTATCAAAAAACAATAAGAATGGTAAAAAAAAAATTTTGATTCACTATTTGATTGTTTGATGTCAGTCAAAAAAGTAAAGTAAAGTAATCTATTTTGTCAGAAACACGGCACATAGATCCAACGATCAACTCATTAAATGTTTGAATGAAGTTTCAATGACTAACACATTTTAAAGAAACAAAGAGACATGACATTGCGCGGCATTAAAGCAAAGGGAATGCTAATATGACCGTCATTTAATAGACCCTACTTAAAGAAATCATGCGGGAAAGAGATAGACTCATAATCAAATCTGTGCGTTAGAACAGGCAGATTCACTTCTCTTTCGTTTATTGTACAGTCAGCAACAAAAGTCAATTAACTCTGTTACTTTTACTAATCATCTAAATTGATACAAAATGATGCGATACATTGGTTTTCTCTATTTCATGTAATAGCAAAGAGTTAATTATTCTTAAATATTCTATTACTACATGTTTTTTAAGAATATTTTGCTCAATAATTAAGATTCAAGCAACTGAAGCGTTAACCGACTTTTGTTGCTGACCGTACAAGTCATGGCAGAACTACTGCGGTTTCGCGGCGGGGATTTGATAGTCACCTTAAAATCTGGTATAATTACCTGTAAGGTTGGTTCCTGCCGCCTCCTTTGATCTGCATGACGGGAGCGTCGCGATTAGTCGCCATGTCCAATTTGCGCAGTTGTCTATAACAATAGAATAGAATAGAACAGAATACTCTTTATTGTACACCATACAAATTACAGAACATATTATATATACAATTTTACAAAGGGTGACACAATGGGCGGTCTTATCGCTAAGAGCGATCTTTTAAAGACCACCTTTAAAAGAAGAAATAACTAAGGGTTGATTTTGCCATCGCCGGATAACTTTTATTCGAGGAATAAAATTTAAGTTTGACAGTTTTTGTATGAAATAACTGTAAAAATTTCAAAAATCAGCCCTTCATTTATTAACTCAAACTTCTGCGTAGAATTAAAATACAAATCGCTGTCAATGCGGTGAAGCAGTTCTTTGATTTTTTTTTTCAGTTTCAAGCTTCTTTGGAATGCGCTTCCTCTTGATATTAGGACGCCCACCAGTCGGTATGCATTTAAGCGGAAATTGCAGAGTTGCTTTCAAAACAATTTTTTTTTTTAATTGCGTATCAGCGAGTCATCTCAACTCATCTCTCCCTTGATTTTGTATATATATTTATATTATAAGTATATATTATAGTAATAATATGTTTGTGTATATAACCTATTTATGTATTTGTGTACCTAGTTTTAAGAGTTTTTTTTAAATTATTATTGTCCCTCTCAACCAAAGCAAAGTCAACCAAGGGTGGTGAAGAGATTAGATGGCAGGCCATCTAATCTCTTCACCACCCTTGGTTGACTGGTAGAGAATGCCTAAGGCATTAAGTCCGCCTTTGTACCTTTTTGTGTGAAAAGTTTAAATAAATAAATAAATAAGCAGTCGACTGTCTCGGACACCATGGCCTATCCTGCAGCAAGAGCGCTGGACGGATGGCAAGGCACGCCAGCATTAACAACATCATCCGTCGGGCCCTTGTCTCCGCCGGGGTGCCAGCTGTTTTAGAACCCAATGGCTTGGCACGCGACGATGGAAAGAGGCCCGATGGAATGACCATAATGCCTTGGAAGTTGGGTAGGCCTTTGGTGTGGGATGCAACCTGTGTCGACACCCTCGCGCCATCCCATCTTCCTAACACGGTTGACTGTGCTGGGGCGGCTGCTGCAGGAGCAGAAAGCCTCAAACGGCGCAAATATAACCACCTTATTGGGAGCTATATGTTTGAGCCGTTTGGGGTTGAAACACTAGGGCTTTGAGGTCCGAGTGTTCATCGAATTTTTCGGGACATCGCCAAGCGGTTGATTGACTCTTCACGTGACCAGAAGGCTGGCCTATTTTCAGCCCAAAGAATCAGCATTGCCATCCAACGCCTTTTGGGCACTTATCCCATTGACAGTGATGCGGACGAATTTTTTGATGCTCAATGAGCCTTTTTCTATAATTTTTCGTATTATATACTTGTATGTAATTTTATATATATTTTAAATACATGTAAACTTCTGGATTATTGTATCTTTATTCAAGTAGCGAGAAAATTTGTATGAACTCTTCTCACTTTTGCGGTTAGTTTTCCCTACCCAGTGGAAGTGAATGCCAGTCAACTATATCAGGAAATCAAGATATACCTTTTTATGTATTTATTTAGGTTCTTTGGAAGACTTAGGATTTTTCAATCGACAATTTTTATTCGTGGAATAAAATTGACGTGTGACTAATTTTATATAGAAGAACTGTCAAAAATTCAAAATTATTCATTGGATAAAATTATCTGGCGTTGGAAAAATCAGCCCTTACAGATAAACAAAACAATAAAAATATTAAGTTTAAGTGTCAGCCAATTAAAAGTCTTCACTTATAAAAAGAAACTGTCAACAACAGAACAAAAAGAGAACAAACAAACTCTTGTCTGAGTTTTTTTATATCTATAGACGAAAACACGATACAAAAGTCATTTAGACAAATAAATAAAATGTAATATTACAAAAATAACTTACTTATCCTTAATATAGAAGAGCATGTTATTGTGCACGGCGTAAGCAGGCCTCTCTCTCTGCAGCTTGAACAGTATCATGCCAGCGTCGTGACCAGCAGCGAACAGGTTCAACGTTGGATGGGAGGCTAGCACCCAGTATCTGAGAATAAATGGAGCAGATTAGTAGAGGTTAACCTTTTGAACGCAAGAGCATAAAAGCACGCGCGTGCCCTCCACGCCAAGCCACAATTTCACCGCAAATACCTACAAAAAGAATAGGAATTCCAAAATGATTTAATTGTTTATTTCGTGATAAAAGAGCACCGCATTTTTTGTCACATATTTGTGTCGTTGGCGTACAGGGCACGCGCTTGCTTGTCACGTATATGTGACAATGGCGTTCAAAAGGTTAAAGAGGGTTACAGAGGTACTAGAGAGATTATAGAGGCTATTTTTTTAGAGATTATTTATTTAAGACCATTTTAAGAGTTCTATGCCCAAACGGTGTCAACGGGACCGTATTACAAAGGCGCCGCTGTCGGTCCGTCTGTCACAGGGCTGTATATATTGAACCGTAACAGTTAAGACACTAGGAATTTTCAAAAGAGTGTGTACTACTACGGAGAATGGCTGCTATAACAACAAATAATAAAATAAGATAAAGTTAAAAACTAAAGGGGCTCCCAAGAAATGTACCATACAAGAAATTTGTTTGCTTTGGCGTTTTTTTACTATAGTATAAAAAAATGAAGTGTTAAATATTGTACGATGGTATGAAAACCTTCGTGTGCGAGTGTGACACGCACTTGGCCGCTTTTTAAAGTAGGCCTGCATTGATAAAGACATCTGTAGCTTGTTCCTGCAGCAGGACGGTTAGAGGCTGGTTTTAATAGGATATGCGAATGAATCTGATGACCGCCAAGCCATAAATGAATTTAAAATTATCCTCAATTATGTCAAATGAAAAAATAATTGGGGTCATTTGAAATTTAGATTGAATTTTTGTATGTGACAGTTGATAATTTCTCGATTACGATGTTGGTCCATGGAGTAGTGTTTGGAGTAGTATATCAAACCCTTAAAACATGACTACACTTTTCTGATACATGTTGTATAACTTATGTTTCAGCATAGTATGACTACTGATAATACTAACCTCTCATGTTCTCTCCTGAAGGAGTGCAGGCAAGTCCTCTTGGTCATGTCCCAGACGCGGATGAACTTGTCCTCACTGTTGGACACGATCAGTTCGTGCCTCGCGTGGAACAGCACACAGGACACGTTGTTGTAGTGGCCGCGGCATGTGTCCACCTCCCATGCCTGGAGGATTAACTTGCTTAGTGTTTTCTTGTGACACTTTGACAATCGCATAATGTAGGGTGTAAAAAGACCCATCACAAAGCTGTCATGTACGCATTCTGTACATCAAACTAAGTAACAATTCGCCTAGCCTTTCCCAACTATTTTCGGGTCCAGACTCGATATTTTACTTGTGCCATCTACATCGCCACATGCGAACTACGCATCACATTGACGTCACGAAAAATCCTGCATCGCGCATGCAGAGTTTGCCGCGCAATGAGCATAATTATATGCAACATCCCAACATCAATCATCGGGCAGTAGCCCTCCAGACACGACACCCGTCTCGTCGGAGGATCCTCCCTTTTCTATAGAGGATGAGTGAACTTTACACCCTGTTCCTCATACCTCTATAAGCCTAAAGATCCAATACAGCTGGCCCTTCATCTATTTACGTAACATGATTTAAAATTAAAGGAGAAACGATTGTGTGCTGCATTTAGAAGTTAGTGAAGACTAAGAAATTGACCTGTCTTAAAAGGACCTTGATAGTCTTCTGGAATTAAGTTTGTAACACAATGTTCTGGATGGCGATATATAGATTATTTTCGGATAGTGTTTTTTTTTTCTGTCACAGATCAGCATTCATCAATTATTTTTTTCATAGAGATTGATAACTGAGTTTAAAACCACTTATATTAATATGATAAAAATTTAGCTTACCTTCGTTCCACCTAATTAATAAAAATAAATCATAGACAAATTTTTGTCAAAACTCAACCTCTCAGAAATAAATTGGTTGAAAACCAATCATGCAAGTTAGTTCAAATGACTGCTTCAGAAATGAGGCATAAAAAACGAAAGCAGAAGATAGATAGGAATCGTGATGCCTAAGCATCTCTTGTGAGAAAAGTTTGTATAGATTAAGACACTAGGATTAATAAGAAGTGGCACCAACCTTTGAAGGTAATATAGAAAGTTAAAACCTGCTTGATAAGTGATTAAGTGCTCATACACATAAGCGACACGTGTCAACGGCAGAGCCAACTGCAGCCGTCGAAAACGTGCCGCTCGTGTATTTAAGAACCATTCTCAAATACACGAGCGGCAGCAACAAGCTACAGATGTCTTTATCAATTCAGGCCTACTTTAAAAAGCGGCCAAGTGCGTGTCACACTCGCACACGAAGGGTCCCATACCGCCGTACAATATTTAACACTTCATTTTATCAGCCATTGTTATTGTTGTTACCATAACACAAGCATTAGGTTGCTTAGCTTGGGACTAGATGGCGCTGTGTGAAATGTTCAGGGATATTATTATTATTTTTTTATACTATAGCAAAAATTTATTTATTTATTTATTTAAGGACAACCAACAAAGCATACACCATAATACATGCTGAAGATTCCATGTTTTTTTTTACATTTTATAGTGTAGCCTTAATTAAAGGCTGCCACGGCATGCACTAAAATACGCCAAAGGATACACATTTCTTGTATGGTATTTCTTGGGAGCCCCTTTAGTTTTTAACTTTATCTTATTTTATTATTCTCAAATACACGAGCGGCACGTTGTCGACACGTGCCGCTTTGCAATGCCATCGTGTGTGTGAGCACTAAGACCACTCAATGAGTTAGAGAAAAACTGAAGCACGCGGAATGAGGTTTAGTCAGAGCATAATATTGTTTATCAGATTAAAACACTACGTAATTTCTCGCTTGTTATAGTCCTTTCATACTGAAAATGTCAGTTGTGTTAAGTAGGTACAGGGTAGCAGAGACATCGATGAATTCAGCACATACTTCTTGAACCCCCAGCGTAGAAAGATGTCGTCGGTTATCGAAAAAAAAATCGGCCTAATCTATGAAACCATAGAAAACAAAACAAAAATTAAGAAAATACAAAAAATAATACCTACGCAGTCAAAATGTATGGAACAGCAATTTTTTTTTTTCTATAACCGACAAAAAATGTCAGCGCAGGTGGTTTCAGAATCATGTAATGAATCCATAGTAACATGTTGCGCGTCGATGTCCCTGCCACCCTTTACATGGAAAATTTGCTAAAGCTAAACAATCCTATTCCTCACAATGAAAAGTAAAAATATTCTCAAAAACCGACGCACGGTTGGCGCAGTGGTTAAGCGAATGACTGCTGCGCTGCGTGTCGCGGGTTCGATTCCCGCGCGGAACAAATATTTGTATTGCCTACAAGTAGTTGTTCCGGGTCTAGCTGTTTGTGTATGTGAGTTTAAATGTTTGCAAACGCACCCACAATACAGGAGAAATTCCTAGTGTGGGGCAACGTTTTTTAAAAAAATAAATAAATATAATAATAATAAAAACCACCAAGACCAAGACCAAACGACGTTGATAACCAAGAAATAGAATTGACCAGAAAACCCACTCTGAAATAATTAAAAATGATCCATTCTCCATTAGTTGTATCCTCCAGGTACCTTAGCATCGTTCATCCTCCACAGCTTGACCTGCCGGTCATCAGCTGCGGACACAATGAGGGGCAGGTTGGGATGGAACGCTGCCCAGTTGACTCCTCTGTCGTGGCCCTCCAGTACATGCTTGACAACAGCATCAGCCTGCAAGATCAGTTGCTTTCAGCAACATTGGTGATGTGTTATAACATCAATATATTATACATAAATATTTATAGCTTGTTCTTTTTTTGTGTTTATATATTTTTTAAGTGTGTGTGTGTGTTGTAAGATAAGATAATTTATTTGTCCAAAACTTGCGTATACAGACATGTTTTGTATTATTGAAATATTTTGTTTTATGTAAGTACAGTTTTTTTTTATTAAATAGGTTGTACTCGCGGTGATTATATTAGTTACAATCAATCAATCAATTAGGAATCATAATAATAATTATTATGATTCCATATAACTGTTATTGTTTGTAATCCACATCATAATATTCATGAATATAATAATAAAAATAGAAGCAATGAGCAAATTAACTAATTATTCTGTGTCAAAACTGGGGACCATGCTATCACGCGTTACAGCTATCATCGTTGTTAGAGAGAGATAGAGCTATGCCAGGCAAATAGCATTATCCTATCTTTTTTTGAAGGTTGTAATACTTCTACAACTGACAACAAACAAATCTACAAATGACAGCAGCATATTTTTATTCTACGGCTACAAGTACATAACTCTACTAAAAAAAACAAATATAACACCTCGTCTGTTAGGCAGACTAATTAAGTTCGGTAACAACAGACATAGTAATTGTGACTCATTAATGACAATTGAGCTCATAAATAAAATATACCTTTTTTATAAACGTTTTTAACTTAAAAAAATAAAATAGATTGAAAAATACACTTGCAATGAACAAAATCTATAAAGTGGTGGAGGCAAACCATGCAAACTAGCTACTTATATATTTTGATTATCTGTTGAATTTTTTTGACATATTCTTGACTTAGCTTCTTGTTTAAACCAAGAACACTGTATACACACTTACTGCAATTTATTGCTCAGCAAGGTCTATTTTTGAACTGATTTGCTGAAAGCAGTCACTAATCATGCATTTCAAAAAGGTTTACAGATTTACACTGTTTGCCATAAGATCAAGCAATGATTTCTATTTAAACAAACTAAAATAATATTGATCACAAACGGCCTTGTTACAAAACAAGATATATCCTTAGACCCAGATTTAAATTATCAAGCAATTTTTTAATTTCGAACTATATTCCCGCAATATTAAAGTTTTTACTAAAACCTTGATTTTGACTTGATTGACTCGGGTTTAATGTCAGTTTTTTTCTAATAAAAACTTTCGTCGTCAATTTTGCATTAAGAACTTTACGTTTGTCGGAATAGAGTTCAAAATACAGTAACTGACTCAAAGGTATAAAGCTAGAACTCGTTTTGTAATAAGACAGTATGTCTTTATCAATTTCAAACTACCAAAAGCTGCATAGCCTATAACACAAAAACACACACAACACCTAAAAAATGTTTATTATACCTGTCCAAATAGATCTGTAGCCTGTGGGTTCCTCAAATGCTCAGCTAGCCCTGAAGGTCCAGGAGCCACACTCTTCTTCCTCAGTCCGGAGAAGTCCCATACTCGTACGGACTGGTCCAAGGAGGCAGACACAAGGAGATCCTCGGTTGGATGGAATTGTGCACACATTACGTAGTGGTTGTGACCGGTTAGCACGCTGATGCATTGCCTGGATTGCCAGTTCCATATTCTTATTGTCTGGAAAGAAATGTGACTGTTTTAAAAATAGTTTGAATATTTTATCACATTAAGGTCTGATTTTTCCAATGCCAGAAAATTTTAACCAATGAATAATTTTAAATTTTTGACAGTTCTTCCATGCAAAATATGTCAGAAGTCAATTTTATTCTACGAGTAAAAATTATCTGTCGATTAAAAACCAGCCCTTAATTTGCAATTACACAAGCAGTGCAGTAGGTAATTTAATAATAATTGTAATAAATTAACAACTAGTTATCTAAGCAAATGTAAACATGGTGCTATGTATGCCCATTACAAGTGCACACAGCATTCACCAAAGTTTACAATCAGTCAACTTTATTCTTCAGTATTGCTTCTAGATCATAGATTCTCAACCTTTTTTTGCCAGCTTTTTTTTTCTAGAGCTTCCCAATTTTTTTTACTTACCATCTCACGCAATCGCGAATCTGAAACAGCTACGCCACAAGTATATTTAAATGTGTAATATTATATAGTTGTAAGATACAATATATAATTTTCTCTGGGTCTTCTACTGGCCCCTGAAAGTCTCAAACACCCACTAGGGGGAGTTATCGCCCATGTTGTGAACCTATGGTCTAGCTAGATAATGAAAGAAACATATGAAGAATTTGTTTTCCTTCGGGTGACTATGCCAGTCAAAATATCATAGCACAATTAGTAGTCTGCAGTGACAGCCAGCATAACATTCTATAAAACCCAAGCTAATGACTCAGTATAATTAAAAAAAAACTATTGTCTCTTAGGAGTGTTGAAAAGTTAACGAAGAGGAACTATAACAAACCTGATCATCAGAAGCACTCAATATCCACGGGTACTCATGGTGGAAGAATGTTGTGCGGATGTAGTCTAAATGGCCCAGCAGAGTGAACAGACACCGCCTCTGCTTGTAGTTCCATACCTACAATATTAGGCAAGGTATTAAAACTCTTTGGAGTAAATCGGCTGTATGGGAGGGTAGATGAGAAAGACCATAAAAATGGTATTTTGATAATTTTTTTATGGACAATGCTACAAGGTATGTTTAGTTTTGTCGATAAAAATGGTATACAAAAATGTTCAATTAGTAGATTTTATTAAATAATGGTGTAATCTACATTGCAACAGTTGTCAATATACATAATAAAGATATATCTAAATGACTAAGACCCAGTCGGGTCTTATAGTATCTTATCCTGGAATACTAGTCAGTATTCCAGGATATTGTTTTTGCTTATAAATGATTTCTGGACATAGAGTCTAAATTATATGAAACTTGGATCAAACTATTGTTATTTTTTTTTTATTGTTTATTAATTATGGTACAAAACTAAATATTTATAAATATAGACATCACAAAAACCTCAATAAATTTGTCTGGATGTTAACACACATGTTAAGCATTCTTAATAATAATGTAATAGTTACTATACACCTAACACATAGTTTATAAAAATTTAATTTAATTTAAACAGCATGATGCATTTTCAGAGTATCAAAGATTTTTTTTTGTATTTTTATAATTACAGTTAGGTTATTTCCAATTGGATTTCTAATGGAACATCCTTAATATAATTATTAAGGATGTTCCATTAGAAATCCAATACTACTACTCTAATGAGTAGTAGTATTAAATAGGCGTTCATTCGTTTCCCCTAATAGTTCTTGTATCTTGTTACTACCAGTTTTGATTTTGATGTTTATTATAAAGATGCTTGGGCCAACATGTAACAGTGTTAGTACACTGCTACATGGTGTAATTACAGGAGGAAGTTATAATTCATACGCCAGCTATGATATACGTGTCATAAACATGACGAAACATACATGATAAAGTTATACCGAAACTGAACATCCTGAGCACAAACCTTAATCTTATAATCATCACCACCGGATACGAAGAGCGGTTGTTGGATGTGGAAGCAAATGCCACGCACAGGACCGTCATGCTCATCGAATTTCTCCAACAATGTACACATACGATAATCCCATAGCTGTATCACGCCATTGTGTAAACTAGCCAAAACCCATGGCCGCTTCGCGTGAAAGGATATACCTTTCACCCGCGCCGACTTAGTTTCAAACTTTGTAAGCATATCTCTTGTATATTTTAGAGATATTCACGCAAAATCCCATAAAACAGAATCGCTCCACACAATCAAATGTCACTTGGACCGGCTGACGTGACACGTCCAACAAAACTAGAGATGTGCCTGCTGTACGCTTACTAAGCAATCTGATATAATCGTAATGAAATGATCTAATAATGCTTGCAATCCTATCCTACTGCCTACTATCCTATTCCTACTATAATATTATAAACGTGAATGTTTGTGAGGATGGATGGATGGAAAACCACTGAACGGATTTTGATGAAACTTTACAGTAATGTAAGTTAGAATAACACATAGGATACACTTTATCCCGATATTCCCACGGGATCAAAACTTATGCGGGTAAAACTGCGGGGTGCAGCTAGTAAAAAATGAATGTAAACATAAAGCTTTGTTTAACTCGATAACTTAGTACAGGCTCTGTTAATATAATGTACAGACGCCAGCACATCAAACTACTACCATCTGTCAAATTTCTAAAATAGATTTTAAATTATATCGCTAATGTGTTAGGTTCAAGGTTGATTGGGAAAATTTGTTTCAGTTTCGTTTCAGTTGACAGCTTGACCTGCTGGCGTCTGGACAATCGTCGATAGAGAAAGGCGTCTGAGGTAGGAGGGTTCTGTCCTGAATTCATTATAAAAACATGATAATACTTAATATCATACAACATACATTGGCTGTTCATTAATTTTCTCTTCTATAAGGATGTAGAAGAAGCCATTCTTTAGATTTCCACCGCAAAACTAATTTCCTGATGATATCCAGGTTGGGCAACGACATTGAAGCAAATTCTCAGAAACAGCATGTTTTATTTCCATAACTATTATTATTCTGGTAAGATTTTTTAATCAAATAAATCCGCGCTACACACTTATACTTACATACTGTGGTGAACCTTTTTACAACATTATTTATTCTTCTATGATCATAGATCAGATATTTCTATTTTGTCACAATCAAACTGTCTTAGGAATGAATTGTCAATTTTCAACATTAAGTAACGTTTTGCAAATTAAAACCTAAAGTATAGGTTTTGTCTGTTATTTCAATTTAATTTGCAAACGAAACGACTAAGATCCCATGGACAAATATCTACGACCGGAGCGGTTCGATGGCGACCCGTCCCTAAGCACGGCGGCCGCGGAATGGGCACACTGGAAGAAAACTTTCGTCAACTTCCTTGCGGTGCAGGACTCGGAAACTACTACTGATAAGGTCAAGCTTACTATACTAATTAATCACGTGTCTCCGAACGTGTATACCCATATAAGCGAATGTGAAACATACGAACAGGCAATGAACCTCTTAAACAAACTTTATGTAAAACCAACTAACATCCTGTATGCACGCCACGCTCTCGCCACACGGAAACAAAGTAGCCATGAGACTATAGACACATACATCCAAGCCTTGAAGCAGCTGTCCAAAGATTGTAACTTTACGGCTGTCGATAGTAAGACCAACCGGGATGACAACATTCGCGACGCTTTCATAGCTGGCATCTCCTCGACAAAAATAAGAGAGAGACTCCTCGAAAACCTTTGCTTAACTTTGGACGAAGCACATAACCAGGCGCGTTCCTTGGAGATGGCTGAAGTTAATACGCTGCATTATAATAACATAACTATGAACGCGGCTACAGAAAACATCTCTGATAATAGTAATGTACGGAATACTCCTGTGCCCAGTGGAAATGCAAGTACCTCTGCAGCTACGCCGGCGTTCCAGAATTACTCGAACCGCAAATGTTTCTTCTGTGGAGGACGGGTGCATCCGCGCAAGACATGCCCCGCCTTCAATGTGACATGTCAACTTTGTAACAGGAAAGGCCATCTCGCGAAAGTCTGTCGCAGTAAGAACCTAACTAGTGCTGCCGCGTCTGACCAGGAAAATGTCACCGCCTGCATCATTGCTGCATCACCGTCATCCTTATACAAAGCAA
The DNA here is from genome assembly GCA_945859715.1 of Apamea sordens. Lineage (NCBI taxonomy): Eukaryota > Metazoa > Arthropoda > Insecta > Lepidoptera > Noctuidae > Apamea > Apamea sordens. The sequence goes on along the minus strand of OX244006.1, from coordinate 5,445,792 downwards.
TTGTCCCTGCATATATCAAAGGCATTCGAGCTGAAGCACTACTAGATACAGGCAGTTCTAAAAGTTTCATTAATTTCGAATTTTCTAAACTGGTTTCTCTGAAGATAAAACCAAGCCAGCAGACAATATCTATGGCCTCTCTTAATCATACATCATCAGTCAAAGGAGAAACTTGCCTCACACTTACCTTGGGTAAACACACATATGAGAACGTTCAACTGCTTGTGATCGATAATTTATGTTCAGATATGATTATAGGACACGACGTATTAGAGAAGCATTCCTCACTAGAATTCGCATTTGGTGGTCCAAAAGAGCCTCTTGTCGTGTGTAATGTAGCTGAAGCATCTGTCCCTGCAGTGCCTTTATTCGCCAACCTATCTCCCGAATGCAAACCGATTGCTATTAAGTCTCGAAGATACAGTGATGACGACCGACGTTTTATTGAAGAGGAAGTGAAGAATCTCTTAAAGGAAGGTGTCATTGAAGAGAGCCGGTCACCATGGCGAGCGCAGGTACTGATCACTAAGAATGTGAATCACCGGAAACGCCTTGTAATCGACTACTCCAGAACTATAAATCGATTCACAGAATTGGATGCCTATCCACTTCCTAGTATAGAGGAACTGATATCAAAAGTGGCAAAATACTCTGTATTTAGCGCCATAGATTTAAAAAGCGCCTATCATCAAGTTCCTATTTTGCCAGAGGAGAGACCATACACTGCGTTTGAAGCAATTGGAAATCTATACCAGTTCCGACGTATACCATTTGGAGTAACCAATGGAGTTTCTAGCTTTCAGAGAACTATAGATTGGCTTATTCGAAGGGAAAAATTGAAAGGCACATTCGCATATCTTGATGATATCACAATTTGCGGCAAAACACCAGAAGAGCACGACTATAATCTGCAAAATTTTATTGCAGCAGCTAAGAAGTACAGTTTAACCCTGAATGAAGCAAAATCCATATTTAAACAAACTTCTATTAACATACTTGGTTACACGATTGCCAATAATATCATCAAACCCGACAATGATAGATTAGAACCTCTTCTAAACTTACCTCCACCTCAAGACTTGCCCAGCTTGCGAAGAGCCCTGGGTATGTTCGCTCATTACTCTAAGTGGATACCAAACTTCTCCGAAAAGGTACATGAACTATCAAAGACCAAGACATTTCCGCTGAGTGACAATATCATTAAAGATTTTCAAGAACTTAAGAACGCCATAATCAAGTCTTGTGTTCACGCCATTGACAATAATATGCCATTTACTGTAGAAACTGATGCCTCGGAGCACTCAATTGCGGCAACTCTTTCGCAGGCGGGCAGGCCTGTAGCATTCTATTCGAGAACACTTAATCGAAGTGAACAGAATCATTCAGCTATTGAAAAAGAAGCTTATGCAATCGTAGAGTCCTTGAAGAAGTGGCGGCATTTTCTTATAGGGAAATCATTTCTGCTCGTCACTGACCAGCGATCCGTCTCTTTCATGTTTAATGCTAAGCATAACAGTAAAATAAAAAACGAGAAAATACAGCGCTGGCGATTGGAACTATCTCCATACAAATACGACATCGTATACAGGCCTGGCACACAGAACCATGTAGCGGACGCCCTCTCCCGTGTTTGCGCCATCGTCGAGACACCTGCAAAGTTACGATCACTTCATGAAGCCCTTTGTCACCCGGGTGTAACCAGAATGGCACATTGGGTGCGTTCCAAAAACTTAGCCTATTCGATTGAAGAGATAAAGAGTATGACGAAAGACTGTCGCATCTGTTCTGAGGTTAAGCCTAGATTCATTAAAGCTGATCCTCAAAATAAACTTATTAAAGCGATAGCGCCTTTCGAACGACTGAGCATGGATTTTAAGGGACCAGTACCATCTAAGTCGAATAACAGATTCATTTTAACAGTAATCGATGAGTACTCCCGCTTTCCGTTCGCCTTTCCGTGCTCTGATATAAGCGCAAAGACTGTAATCAAGCATTTAGACAGCATTTTTATCATGTTCGGCATGCCGGCCTACGTGCACTCGGACCGAGGGACATCATTTTTATCGGCAGATGTAAAAGATTTTCTACACTCCAGGCAAATAGCGACGAGTCGTACAACGCCATACAACCCTCAAGGCAATGGCCAAGTTGAAAGGCTCAATTCTACGCTCTGGAAAAGTGTACAGTTAGCTTTGAAAACTAAGAACCTGCCAATAGAGAGCTGGGAAGATGTCCTACCGCAAGCATTGCACTCCATACGCTCACTTCTTTGTACTAGTACAAATTGTACACCGCATGAAAGAATGTTCCGCCACTCTCGGAGATCGACGAATGGAGATTCTATTCCCACATGGCTATCTGGCTCAAACAGAGTACTTATGCGACGCTTTGACCGGAAAACAAAATATCAACCAATAGCCGAGGAGGTGGAGGTACTGGAGACAAACCCCACTTATTCGTTCGTTCGAACGATGGATGGTCGCGAGACTACTGTATCCAACCGCCATTTAGCACCTTTGGGAGGCAATCGAGAAGATATCCCCACAATTAACGAATTTGTGGACGCCGAACCCCAAAGATCGCAGTCACCATCACCATCTTGTTCACCACCAACTTCGCCTTCTTCACCGACATCTTACTCAACACCAGTCTCGCTGCCAGCTACTCCTTCGTCACCGCTACCATCGGAGGATTTGCAAGTGGCACCGGAACCAGAACAAATGAGCTCGGACGGGATCGAGCTCCCAGTTTCAGAGCCACTCCGGAGGTCGGCCAGATCACGGAATCCACCGAAGTTTTTGCTCGATTACATCTGGCCGGGGTGAATGTGGTGAACCTTTTTACAACATTATTTATTCTTCTATGATCATAGATCAGATATTTCTATTTTGTCACAATCAAACTGTCTTAGGAATGAATTGTCAATTTTCAACATTAAGTAACGTTTTGCAAATTAAAACCTAAAGTATAGGTTTTGTCTGTTATTTCACATACATTTCATATCAGTACGACGAGTAGGTAAGTACATACACAACCAACAAACCTCTAGCAGATGCGATTCGAAACTCGCTCAGTCGTCTACATGAGTAATAAAATGTTGTTGTCGAAAATCTGACTTATGTTTGAAGGGTTTCATTTCAAGTTTTTATGTACGTACTACATACGTTTTATAGTTCCTTCGAGTTTTTTTTTTTTTTTTAGAATATGGCATCTCGTAGTGGACCTTGAGAGGCCGTGACTACTTAACCGGACTATCCTGTGGTTGCCTTAAGAATTCTTAAAGCCTCCAGCCAGGGCTACATCTAAATTAATGCTAAGCGACTGCACGCTAAGGGCACCCCCTGTGGGGTACGAACCTCGGCTTAGGGCGTCGCTGGGAGAGGGCAGCAAGGGGACAGGCTGGATCGAATTAATATTAATGCTTTGATGAGCGCGGCGTTTCCTAGGACTATCTCTGAGAAGAAAGGCCGAAACAAACTCAGAGGTCTCAGTCGGGGAATTTAAAGCTACAGGCTCAGCTACGGCGCGGGCTGGCACTTCACTTAAGAAGGATCGGGCGGGCCATACTTCAATTTAGCCATCTCCTTATTTATAAGAAGTTTATCCTCTGTAATAAATAAAGTACCACGAAATCGACTAAAATTTACACAATCAATTGACTATGCCGTAAACAAAATATATTTACTAAAGGTGGCACGGACGTCGCGAGGGACCTCGGCGGCGAGGTCGGAATGTCGGTTGTTTCTGTTTGTATAATGTACTGGTTGCCCTATCGCTCTCCTGGAGGAGGGTTATGGGGTCATCGGGTTCGTCGAGAACATGCCTTGGACGGCGAATTTTGCTGATTTTGGAGGGGGTGTAGTTGGCGGCCGCTACCCCAGAGGGTTGCGGTGATTGGCGGCTGTGGCAAAGAAACGCTTGGAGAGGCGTTTCATGAACTGCTGGATGGTGGGGATCTTGAGATCTACGTGGAGGATCTCATTGCGAACGAACCAAGGGGAGTTTGTGGCCTTGCGGAGAAATCGGTTCTGCAGGGTTTGCATCCTATGGATGTGACGGGGCTTTGCGTGAGCGAAGACTACGCTAGCGTAAGTCATTATGGGACGGATGCATGCTGTGTACAGGCGCTTTTTGCACTTGAGTGACAGCTTGCTGCGTTCATTGAGGACGGAATGAAGGCAGCCTAGAGCGAAAGAGGCGCGCGAACGGACCGTCTTTATGTGCTCTGAGAAGGTGAGGTGATGGTCGAGAATGACACCAAGGTACTTGGCTTGCTTCCCCCAAGGGATCGGCTTGCCGAACATGGTGATTGGTGGAGGGGGGGTGGGTTGACGTCTGAGTTTAGAGTAGAGTACCGCTTGACTCTTATCGGGGTTGACTTCTATTCGCCATTTCCTGAACCAAGCAGCCAGCTTATTGACTGCGGTTTGGAGGCGAAGTCGAAGTTGGATATGACTACGACCAGTGTAGTAGATGGCTGTGTCGTCCGCGAACAGAGCCAATTGGGACTTGGCGTCCTTAGGGATGTCGCTAGTAAACAGCGTAAATAAGAGAGGGGCGAGAACGGAGCCCTGGGGGACTCCTGCTCTGATGGGATGAGGCGACGAGAGCGCTCCTTCGATTTTGTAGCGGAATGTGCGGTTCAACAGAAAGTCTCGTATGATGAGGACGAGACGGTCTGGCACTCCGAGTTGGTACAGCTTGTATAATAAGCCGTTGTGCCAGACTTTGTCGAACGCTTTCGCTAGGTCGAAGTAAATGACACCTGTCATCATACCGCGCATGAATCCATAATGGATATGTTCGGTGATGCGGTGGACTTGTTGGACACAGGAGTGCTGGGTTCGAAAACCAAATTGCTCATCGGGGAAGAGGCCCTTTGCTTCGGCAAAGCTCCTGAGACGCTTGTAAACAAGCTTCTCATAGATCTTGCCGAGGACTTTGAGCAGACTGATGGGACGGTGATGTGAGTGAGTGAGCAGTATATCGCTTTTATACATATTCATGCTCAATCTTGAAATACTCATCAAATTGGTTCAGTTCAACAGCCAAGAATATCAGTGTGGCGCGACGTGCTTGCCGCTTGAGCGATGAGTTAGAGCATTTTTTAACCCACCTCTAGTCCAACTAAGCAAGATTTACGCATATGCTTTTTGATATTGTCTATGTTTATAAAAACAAATCTTGTGGTCTGTGGTGTGGTGTTTTTTTAATTAAAATTAAAATAATGTCAAAAGTTCAAAACTTGTTTATCAACAAAGTTTTACTATATTATAATATTAAAGGTAGTAATTAAATAGTTTCATTTAATGTAACTGAAGTTCTTGTCTATTATTATAGGGAACTATTAAACAGATTCACATCAGTGCCGTAAACATTGAGGAAGTACTATATTTCGACATAACCTCCAAAACACATCATGGCTGCATCGGCTAAAGAAAAGTTAAAAGAAATGGGAAAAATATGTATCCCCGGCATGCGATTAAGTTTATCTAATAAAGAATATATTTCCGGACCCGGGACCTATGAGCTCAGAGGTTACATTTATGCTAATTTGTGTGGTACTCTAAAAATGGAACTGGATGAAAATGAGGTAGGTAAACAGTGCATCTTAAATGAAAATCATATTTTACCAAATCCGGGTTGATTCAATCTTTCTTATCTCTTTCAGCAATTTGAGTTAAATCATTCTTATCATGATACCTAGGGCATAGAGGCCCATACATTTAGATACTGAGAAAGTCACGTTATATCAGGAACCCATTACCTAAACCAAATTATTTTTTCAGGTAACAATAGTATCAGTAGAAAGCCCAAGGACACCCAGTATTCTGCCTAGGACCGGTGACATAGTGACAGCAAAGGTTACAGTAGTGAACCCGAGAATGGTCCAATGTGTTATACTGTGTGTAGGTTCTGCAGTCCTAGTGAGGCCTTATAGAGGGGTTCTGAAGAAAGAGGACATAAAAGCTACAGAGAAGGATAGAGTGGACCCGTACAAATGTTACAGACCGGGAGATGTGATATTGGCAAGAGTTGTATCCTTTTTTGACAAAATAATACAATTTATTTTTATTTTACTGAAACTTACACTTTACTTACTTACAAAGTTATTTGTATGCAACAGATATAAGCTCCTTCTTCTCATGTTGATTGACTACTCGTCTGTCCAACCAGCACCCTAATTACGTAACACATGATCAATCTGAATCGGTTTCATTTTGAAAGTTCAACAACATTCATGCGTTATTTACTTGTTGAGCAGACAAATTTTTCGAACTTATGAAGCAATGGTTAGCAATTTGCTTCAAAATGATTCAGATGCAGATTGATCGTGTGTTACGCAATTAGGGTGCAGTTTGTGGCTACTTGGACAGCTTTGTCATTCGCCTCATTTGATTGAGGCCAATGACAAAGTGGTCCAAGTGGCCACTGCTGCTCCAAGTGGCTTCTGCAAGGCTCAAACTTATTGGGCTCCAAAATTCTATTCCTAATATTCTCCTTAACACCATAATCAGCTCCCAATGACAGAAATCCACTGGTACCACATTTCAACAGCTGAGAATGAGCTAGGCGTTGTGATAGCTTCTGCAGAAGGCTCCCCTCAAGGCATCAGTATGGTGCCTATAAGCTGGTCAGAAATGCAGTGCCCCAAGACTTTAGTGAAGGAACCAAGGAAAGTGGCCAGAGTAATTCCTGAGAACATCAACCAGGCCCTGTTCCCAGTCAGAGATAACTCCACAAGTGCATTAGAAGTTAAAGCGGATGATTAAATCTTCAACACTGTCTTCGTATTTTATTTCTGTTTCCTATTCAGCAAAAGCTTGGAATGCTTGAAGATATTTCAAGCATTCCAAAAGTTTTATACCATGTAATATGTATAGAAAATACAACAATTTCTGAACGAATAATACTACGTCTCTTGGCATTGACAAAACTTTGATTGATAACAGCTGTCAATAGTGTCGTGTTACACATTAGTAATTCATGAGCCTCTATGGTTTCTAATCGACTACAGTGTTTAAAAAAGAAAATCTATGGGTCATTTAATGTCATAATAAAAACAACGTGTGTCGATACTCTTGCGCCATCTCATCTTCCTGGGTCAGCGTGTTATGCTAGCGCTGCTGTTGTGGTTGCTAAAAACTTCAAGCAGCGAAAGTATCTTATCGGTAATTATATTTTTCCGTTTGGGGTTGAAACCCTCGGACTGTGGGGTCCGAGTGCTCATGGTTTGTTCAATAAAATCCCCAATGAATGGCTAGTTGACACTTCCCGTGCCCCAAGGGCTGGCTTTTACCCTGGCCAGAGGCTAAGCACTGTCATACAACGTGTTAATGCCGCCAGTCTTTTGGGTATGTGGACAGCGATGCGGAGGAATTTTTCGACGCCACATTTAAGTTAGTTATTGAAAGTTTATTATATTTTAATAGTTTCTTAGTAAAAGATGGCTAAATGACTGCCCCAAGCAATAGTAACCTCACATTATCTCGAAAAATTTAAATATCATTTAATAATTTCCTAGAACTTCCGTGAACTGTTAAACTTAGAAAAGTATCTTAGTTGCTTTTTTGATTGACATGACAACTTCAAGGGTATATATTTATATAATACATACAGTAGGTACTGCAAACTAGTGAGGAGTCATATCGCTTTCCCAGAATGTCAAATCGAAACTGTACTTATATCGATTTTTGATAACAAGTATCAAAACGATTTATTTTCTGAAACTAAGAAGAGTGTTCAGATGTGTGAACATTATCAGCTCCGGCTTTAGATAATGTTCTTATAAGATTCACAGAATAAATAAATAAATCGCATTTTTGTTGTTTTATTTCAATATCTTTTATGTCCTTGGTTACTTAGTGTATTTGTTATCTAGTTTAGGCAGAATTTAACAATCACCACATTACACCACACAAACTAAGTCCCCCTGGCGCGTTTCTCTGTCAGTCTATCTGTACCATTGACATAGAAAAGTATGGACTGGAAATACCTACAAAAAAAGGGTGCATACCTACAACTCATATTGTCGCATAAAATGGCTGCCATTGCTAGGGTTGTGTCAATCAAGGAACAACTGTTATCTCGTTGTTACTATAACGAGTAACGATACTATATACGAGTTTTACTAGTTATCACGTTTGGATCACGATGGATTTTGGTGCTGTGAAGTGTGAACCACAGCCGGACCTAGCTAGGTCACTCGGACCGAATAAGACGCAAGATTATTTATGCTAACATCGCAGAATATACTGATATCGTTCCAGCGGAGGAACTAGTTTCGGAAACTATTACGGTAAGTCGGCAACGGTACAACACTATTCCATTATGACATCTGTTTGTAAACAAACAAATGAATTAACAAATATAATAAAAAGGCCTGTTATATGGAAATGAACCCAAATATCAATACTTTAGCCATAAATTCATGATCGCGTTACAATTGTATCATCGATTGTGTATTGTGTATGTATTAATGCATGAAAACCGGCTACTAACCTGTGCAACTACAATTGAGGTTGATTTTCATTCTTTCTTGCACCACACTTCACAATACAACACACAGGCATGTTGAACTTCTGTTTTCCAACATTTACATGCAGTTTTAAAAGGTAAAATCCTCGTAATTTTCTCGCAAATCTCAATAATACAAAAAACAAACAACCATTTGACAGCAAAACTACCACGAAACTCGTCACCTAAGATGGCTGCTACGGCACTTACCTACAACTGTCACTACGTCAAGACAAAATGTTGCCATAATTAGCAACAACTTAAAATATAGTTGTCTCTTTTATCAAATGAGATTATCTTACTAGAAAGAATGAGACATAACGATATTTCAAATTCTGAATCATATTTCACTCATATTTGTATAAGCAAATGTATGTATAGAATAACGCGGCATCTCCATGTTATTTCCTATCTCAATGATCTGTACGGATGTATCAACAAACAGATTTTGATGGGGTTGTCACTTCCGGAAGGCTTAGCTATACATTCGTGTAGGTTGTATTGGCCAATGTAAATCAAGTCGGAAAAATCCTACCACCTGAGTGTTTTCTTGCGCGCGTTATACTAATATTCAGCCTTACATCAGGGCTGCCAGTAGATAATTTTAAATTATTCAGCCACGTTTCTGAAATTATACGAAATTGAATTTCAGGATACACTCCATAAAAAAAAATCCTTCACATACACAATAATGATTATTTATCGTGTGAACTTGTCTTGTCTACAACTAGTGAACGTAAACGTAGCGATGGGTCCGAATTGTAGTATTGTACGTATGGAATCTAATGAATATGAACTCAGATTATAACATTTACGTTTACTGTATCCAATTATACATGAGGATCCAGGATACATAGAGGATACGATCAGTCACCTAATTATACAGTTTTTGTATCCAATTATACAATCTGGCAGCCCTGCCTTACATATTGCTAGGTACGGACGCCAGCAGGTCAAGCTACCCGAAACTGTCAAAATTTTCCAATCAACCTGGAACCTTAAAATTCCAGCAATAAAGTTGAAAATCTATTAAAGAAATTTGACAGATTGTAGTAGCTTGATGTGCTGGCGTATGTACCATGTCTATTCATTGCTGAAAATTCATCCATACTTCAATTTTTTTTTTTTTACTATTGCTTCTCGTAGTTGACCTTGAGAGGTCGTGACTACTTAACCGGACTATCCTGTGGTTGCCTTAAGAAAACTAAAAGCCTCCAGCCAGGGCTTATTACTAAATATTTAAGTGACTACACGCTAAGGGCACCCCCTGTGGGGAACGACCCTCGGCTTAGGGTGTCACTGAGAGAGGGCAGCAAAAGGGATTCGGCTGGATCGAATTCTTAATATTAGTGCTTTGATGAGCACGGCGTTTCCTAGGACTATCTCTGAGAAGAAAGGCCGAAACAAACTCAGAGGTCGCAGTCATGAATTTACATTTACATTTATAGGCACAGCTACCGCGCGAGCTGGCACTTCACTTAAGAAGGATCGGGCGGGCCATACTTCAATTTAGCCATCTCCTTATTTATAAGAAGTTTATCCTCTGTAATAAATAAAGTACCACGAAATCGACTAAAATTTACACAATCAATTGACTATGCCGTAAACAAAATATATTTACTAAAGGTGGCACATCATTAGTCTACTTGTGTGACTTGTGTCATTCATTCAGGTGATCCGAAGAAACAGTCCATCGTATTTATATGGAAAAATTAAAACACAAAAAGATAAAAATTTGCTCATAAGTATTACCGTATCATTCCAGTGTTTACTCAAATATATATACTCAGTGCAATGAGGTCACCATTGCTAGTTATCACAAAGTAAACTCAGTTTGTCCATGAAAAGCAATCTATGTTGGTTATTTTGTGAACTATTGTTAGTGTTTAAGAGTTGTTGTAACGACAAAGTCGTGTAGTAAGGTCCTAAGATGAAGTTCGCGGAGCACTTAAGTGCACACATTACGCCTGAGTGGCGTAAACAATACATTAACTATGAGGCAAGTAATAATATACTTCATAAAATTGTAGATAAGGGCATTGTAATTTACGCTTCGCCTGTGTACTGTCTACCCACTTTTATTGATATGTGAATTATTTTCAATGATTTCTGTATGCAGCAGTATCGGAAAATTACATTATAATTCATAAGTTTATGATAAGTTTTAGCATGCCAAATAATATAATTTACAAAATTATTATTAATAGACTTAATAGATATTAGTCATTAAACTAATATAACTAATATTATTATCTAAATAGAAATTAAATTAATTGCCAGTCTCATAAAAAAGGGCCAAGGAGAGACAAAAATAAATAGGTACCATAAATTGTCCTTGACTGACTAATAAAAAAACTAGACAACTGCTTTATGTCAATCAAATAAACTATTAAAACTACTAATAGCACATTATAGAGAATTTCAAGTTCTTTTTATTTTCTATTTGTTTTACTGTCCCACTGTTGGGAAGGCTTGTGATGTGATAGAAAAAGCCCAAAAAGGCAACACATATAAAAGCTTATAACTTGCAGGTTCCCGTTAGCTTCTTTAGTTTAGCCTTTACTGTCTACTGCTGGGCAAAGGCCTCTCCAAACTCCTTCCAGGTCATGTATAAAGTAACTCGCAGTACCTAATGCCAATCAAATGCCATTCAATCCAATCATTGTAAGAATAATATGCTGACCTAATATGAGTAGGCTAGTTTTGCAGGTTATGATTAAAATCAATATTTGAGGAGAGAATTGTTTATTCACTAGCTTTTGCCTGCGGCTTTGCCCATGTCAGAAATTATCCCACTGGAACGTAGTAGCATAATCAGCGTCGAGGTTTTCTAACCATAAAAATTATACTAAGTGTTAATGCAGGTTACTTAGGGTATATTTATAATATACCTAGCTGCGCCCTGCAGTTTCACCCGCATAAGTCTCGATCCCATGGGAATATCGGGATAAAAAGTATCCTATGTAATTAAAAATTAATCCTGGTTAAAAACTATCTGTGTGCCAAATTTCATCTAAATCCGTTCAGTCGTTTTTGGGTGAAAGATTAGCAAACATCCATCCATCCAACCTCATAAACTTTCGCGTTTATAATATTAGTATGATATTAGTCGAATTTATGGTAGGTATACAATGTAATGTAATATACTGAATCTGCAGATTTCTAAGAAAAGACTCAGTGTAAATGAGTAATTAGGTATTAGTGCATGGAGCTGTGCCAGCCCATATATCCCAGTTAATTCCTGTAATTTTCATGTTTAATAATTTTACAATGTTGAATTTCAAATTGACGCAACCTTATGTTAGTTTTCTAAAAATTAACACGTTGCGGGACGCACTGCATTAGCAGTAGATTTGTCGGTGTTGAAAATGACAGTACGGGCACCGCCGGAACTGAGGTACGGGCATTACAGCGAAATTTTGTATAGAGGAACAAGGAAACCCGTTTTTACTGTCATACCACATCAATACGGCTATGAAAGTACTGACATCGTATATTATTCTTTAGTATTGCTCTAGGTCGGTACGGATAAAGCAGTGGTCGGGACTTGTATGGACAATTTTACTCTCATATCGCATAATTTGAAAAAGTCAGTACCGTCTCGCAACGTGTTAACAAGTGCCAACATACTTCTGTCACATTTTTCTGTAAACCTTAGAAACAGCAGGATGATCTAGGCTCCTTCCTTAGGAAATAGCACCAAAGAATTACCACAGATTTACTCCACAGTAACAAATGATAGAGAGAAGGATGGTTTCTGCCTAGCTGAAAGGCAATAAACCATTACAGCAACAATTAAAGCATACTAGGGCTGCAGTCTCGACATTCATAGCGATCGCTTTACGACCGATTCGGACGCAAAGTCCTGTCACTCCATACATTACACCAGGGGCTGCAGTCTCGACATTTATAGCGATCGCTTTACGACCGATTCGGTCGCAAAGTCCTGTCACTCCATACATTACACCAGGGGCTGCAGTCTCGACATTTATAGCGATCGCTTTACGACCGATTCGGTCGCAAAGTTCTGTCACTCCATACATTACACCTGTCAATCCGGGACGTTGCGACCGAATTCGGTCGTAAAGCGATCGCTATGAATGTCGAAGCTGCAGCCCCTGGTCTCACCTCAAATTCTTTATGTTATGGGCAGGCAGATGATGATAAGAACTCCCGTAATCAACTATCTTACTATCTTCTACAAGTCATCTTGAACATTTCAAACATTTCAATTTTATAGTAATTATCTTGAGGAGCTTGTGGCTAAGTATACCTAATAACAGCCGCACGGGTCGATCCATAAATGTTACATTACGTCTGCCGCGGTTGGTCCGTGGATGGGTGAACATGTTCACATACCAAGACCCCTCCGTGCCTCGGAAAGCACGTTAAGCCGTTGGTCCCGGCTGTCATTCGTGGATCTTTGACAGTCGTTACGGGTCGTCAGTAATCCGAAAATCTGACAACCAGTCTTACCAAGGGGTATCGTATTAGCCAGTAACTGGGTTGTGGAGGTCAGATAGGCCGTCGCTCCATGTAAAATACTGATATCCACCTGCATCCTGTTAGACTGGTAGCTGACCCCAACACATTTGGGAAAAGGCTAGGCAGATGATGATTTTATAGTAATTATCTATTTGGCCAACAGGAAATGAAGGCCATGTTATATACAGCAGTAGAGGAAGCGCCATCAGCTGAGAATGTAGAGCCCGAAGTTCTTTCCCGCCATTTCGCTAACTTCGACGAAACATTCTTCCATTACTGTGATCAGGAACTTAAGAAAATTACCACTTTTTATTCAGGTAAGAAAATACATGTTGACAATAATTACAATATTACTAGCTTTTGCAGCTTCGCCCCCATGGAGGTCGAAAATGATCCCACGGGGATCCCGGGAGTACATTCTCGTGGGATAATTTTAGCTGAGTCATTAGTCTACCTGTGTACCAAATTTCATCGAAATCCGTTCAGCCCATAAGCCGTTAAAAGGTGACATACAGACAAAGTTACTTTTGCGTTTATAATATTAGTACGGATTTGTTAACCTTGATAGTCCAAGAGTAATTTAATTTTTAAAAATCGGTCATAGTCCACTTAGCTGTGTATAATATAATAACGAGAGAGTTCAAGCTTACGGCCTACGCAAGCGGGATAAGCTTGAACTTTGTAATCATTTATGATGAGCTTACGGTGAACAACAAGTATCGACGCGCAACCGTTACCATGGAGATTCAGTACACGATTCTGGACCCCAAAATGTTGAAAAATCTGCTGTTTCCTACAAAAGTATACTATGGAACAGCAATTCTTTTTTTAATAATTGACTAAAAATTTCAACGCTACTGATCTAGAATCATGTGCTGAATCCACATGGTTACAGTTTGCGCGTCGATGTCCCTGCCAGCTTGTATTTAAAACAAACACCTACATCTCATTCCAAATTTTCAGAAAAGCTCGCCGAAGCGACACGTAAATTCGCCACACTGCAGAGCGAATTGAAATCACACTTTGATACAATCAAGCCTAAAGGAAGCGGTGATAACAAAAAGGCGATGCCGAGAAGAAAAGTACAAGAACTAAAACTCGCCTTCAGCGAATTCTATCTAAGCCTAATTCTCCTGCAAAACTACCAGAATCTAAATTACACTGGCTTCAGAAAAATATTGAAGAAACACGATAAGGTAAGGATTTGATAAGGCTTCTTATCTATTTGTTTAAAGTGGATTATCCTAAGTATACAGTGGCGAGATGATATCGGTTAACTTCCTAATGTTTACTTTCTTATGATAAGTGTGGTTTGGTTTTAGAATATTTTATTGAGTTATCAAGGTGCCATAATTATATCTTCTGAGGTACTTAAATTATAATATTGCACCTATTTTCCCTGATGGGATATGCAGAGGTATAAAGTAAACACATTTTTCACCAATTATGAAAACCAGTTCTGTATTAAAGTTCTCCTCCCATATGATATGGGTGTAAGCCTATTGCTATCTATCAACCAGATCAGGTACAAATCCAGACTCGTGTTGCTACTGAGAATTTCCTAATGGTAAAATATGGGCAATACTGCCCGTAAATTAATGCCAAAAGTAAAAGTGCGTTGTTGGATTTCCAACTTTTGGCGCTGAGCCGAGCTTTGAAAATCCAACGGCCGATCGATTCTCTAAAAATCTCACCGTGAAAAGTTAGGTGAAGTGAGCTTAGAATGAGCTGGCAATAGTGTCAATCCCTAGCATTAGTTGGAATGACCGCTCACTCCACGCTCACTTCACCTAAGTTTTCACAGTGAGATGGTTACAGAATCGCACTGCAGAACGCTTTTAATTAGGCATTCACGCCTAGTGTAGTGTTAGGGAAAACTGACATCCTGCTACCTTACCCAGAGATCAAACCCAGGACCCCACCAGTCGCGTTTTCAACCACAAGAACAATGAAGCAATTTATATTCAATTTTAAAATGCCTACTTAAGTATTTTAGATTCCTGTGGTATATTTAGCCTGACAGATTGAAACCCAGAACTGTTCAAATACGTATGCGTCATTTATTTACTACATAGGTAAATGGTTTTCCCACTATTTTCCTTTATTAAATTAAACCATAAAATGTATTGGCACGTTTACTTTATGATTTGAACTTCAGACATGGCAAAAACACCATAAGTACAGACGCCAGCAGGTCAAGCTACCCGAAACTGTCAAATTTTCCCAATCAACCTTGTACCTTAATACTTTATCGATAGAGTTGAAAATCTACTAAAGAAATTTGACAGATCGTAGTAGCTTGATGTGCTGGCGCATGTAAAAAACAAAAAGTTGGATAAAAAAATATTTGCCGTCAACTGGTCGCCAGCGCGCTGCGAAGTTCGCCTTGTACGTTCGGAAAAGTAAAATCGAGTTGTTCTCTTGGGAAATTCTAGTATCTAAGTAGTCGTACTAAGTATGTAGACTTTTCCTCGTGTCGACTCCTGGCGTGTTAAAAAATGCGCGATAAAAGAAAACCCCTAACCTAGCTAACTAGCTTTTAGTTAAGGGGGAAACCATCAGCACCGCTGTTATCGCGCGTTTATCGCCAGCGAATTTGGAGGTCAGTGTCAGATTGTATGTTGAATGAAATATGAATCGAATCATATTTTGTTCAACATACACTGACCTGCAAATTGCAAAAAAAGTAAGAAATTTTAAATTTCGCTGGCTACCCTGACGCTTCCCCCTTAATCAAACCTAACATTAGGACAGAAGTCGACAACATTGAGCCGAATAATAAAGTATGAGCTTGTTTGAGTGGAATCAGGGACGAAAGGTCTTTTGTCAACAACTAGGGAAACTTAATGCTAATAAATAATAATAGAGTCGTTCGGAATTTTAAATACCAATATAAATAAATAAATAAAGTCCTCCAGACCGTCCAATTCGATCCAGCCTGTCCCTTTGCTGCCCTCTCCCAGCGACGCTCTAAGCCGAGGTTCGTACCCCACAGGGGGTGCCCTTAGCGTGCAGTCGCTTAGTTTAAATTAGTTTTAAGCCCTGGCTGGAGACTTAGATTTCTTCTTAAGACAACCACAGGATAGTCCGGATAAGTAGTCACGACCTCTCAAGGTCAACTACGAGATGCCATATAAAAAAAAAACTCCAGACCTTATTTCGGCCACGGCGGCCAATCTCAAAGGAGACTAGCCGTCGGCGCGGGAGAATTAATTATAAAGAAAGAAAAAGAAAGAAAAAAGTTTATTTGGACACAGTTCGTGAAACACAAAATAAAAAAATAATGTTAGAGTACAAGTGTACGGGCAGACTGATACACTCTCTTCCTTCGCTCTCATAGTCCGATGGGACGGCAATCCGACACGACCGGAGAGAGCCGGAGAGAGATCAGGCGTAAGCCGCGTAAGACCAACGCAACGGCTTAACGTGCTTTCCGAGGCACGGGGGTAAGTGGGGTAACACACGGCCAACATCCAAAGTCCGGGCTGTTACTAAGAAATTCATAATGAAAAAACTCAATAACACTTTTATTTGCCCGACCCGGGAATCACACCCAGCCCCCAGGATCTCGCTCGGGGCAGTTAAATACCAAGAATACAAAAGTGTCTAAATGTCGGGTAGGCATACTGTACCTTACCTACTATGTACTTAAACCTCGTACCTTACGGGGAAAAGTGGCGCAACTTGTAGGTATTCTTTTTAGAGAAGGTGACATTAATTGTTACTCTATGCCATAATTTTTTATATCTTTGATCAACTACATACGTTAAGTTAGACATTTATGGTGAGGTTTTCCTTAAGATGGTTCCGTCAACAAGTGAAGTACCTACCATTAGGTATTTGATAAACACGTGCAAAATACAATGATGACGTTTTTGTTTGTACTCAATTATAGAGCTATCCATATCAGAACTTTGATATAAGTAAATTACAAATATACATAACAATCATACCTGTTTTCCCCGATTAGGCAGAGATGTATAGTAAAACCACATTTCGCCCCATTTATTTATTACTAGCAGTGCCCCGCGTTTTCACCCGCATAAGTCTCGATCCCGTGGGAATATCGGGATAAAAAGTATCCTATTTATTAATCCTAGTTATAAACCGTCTGTATGCCAAATTTCAAATCCAAGTCCGTTCAGTAGTTTTTGCGTGAAAGAGTAACAAATATCCATCCATCCATCCATACAAACTTTCACGATTACAATATTAATAAGATTTATTTATTTCTTTAATTACAACGGTACAAAACCAATTACAAAAATTAAAGTCAGTTTGTACACATACACAGAGAAAATATAAAACATCGAGTTCAAGTAAAAAAGTTAACTACACTTACATAAGTCCCTCTCACAATACTTCTGACATAGGTACCGATAAAAAATTCTTCCATTCGTCCACAAACAGATCGTTTCTTGGATTAGAGTCCAAGAGATCATTAAGTGCGGCCAGAGTACGTGGACTACGTGGTACTGGGGACTTAGCACGAAAAAATAGGGGGCGAATTTTTAGCCATTAACCGGATCAATATTATAAGTTGTGAAACGAAATTACACGCTTTTTCATAGACCTTGATAATATCGCGTTTTTATGGAAGATTTCGATTTGTTTTTATGTGTTCCAAGGTTTTCAATACGACCAATTATTTACAGCAATTACAGCTCATAAGTATGTTTTTTTAGGTATAATGTGGGTTTATTTGTCATTATTTTAGACAATATTGTTTGCCGATGTCGAAAAAGACAATGGACAAAAGTAGCCAAAGGACAATGGGTAATGTTAAATGGGCCTCGTCTCCAAAAAAATATTGACTGCAGCATTATGAACTATGTCTGTTTTTTATGCCCCTCATAGAGTAGTTTAATTAATCCTAAGACAGCATGACTAAATTCACTTGGAGAAAAAAGAAATGTGAAGACGTTAAGTTGATTAAATAAATAGTATAAAAGAATAACGTTACGCTCCCATTCTCCTTTCCACTACTCTCCATAGACTTCGAACATCAGCAATTTAACCCATAGGTATTTGCTTAAGCTCGCATTCGGCAACAGAGTCCTAAAACCCAGAAAGTAAATTCATAGTATCATTTGAATTTTGAAGCGAAAACTTCTTTAGCGGCGTTGTGCACTTTTGTTGTGATGGGTAAAAAATGTTAAACTCGCGTCAGGACACGTGACCTGATCGAAAATTCGTAAGACGGAGCTCGCGTCAGGACACGTGACCTGATCGAAAATTCGTAAGACGGAGGGAGAGTAGACCGCATTCTAAAATATCAAAAATGCACAACGTTAATATTCAAGTTTTCACTTCTGCCGGCACTCCCGGAGTTCAGCAACCCGTTTTTTTCTCTTTGATGGCAACACACGGTATCTCTGGTATTATAGATGTCCAAAGGCGGTTGTTACCCCTTACCACTTGAGGAACTATTTAGCCATCAACTGCGCATTCTCCTTAAAATATACGTAAACTCACATCTTCCTCCCATAGGGGTAGGCAGAAACTAGAGAACGCCACGGGCTACCATTCTTACATACTCCTTTTGTTTCGTTTACGTTCATACATCAGCCGACCTATTCTGTAAAAATCTCACCGTGAAAACTAAGGTGAAGTGAGCTGTTATTCCACGTGATACTGGGAATTGACAGCTCACTTCACCTATGTTTTCACGGTGAGATTTTTACAGAATCGATCGGCTGGTCCCCTTATAAATATACCAATAAACATATACCCAACTAACAATCAGTCTTCCGCAGTTACTAAACGTAAGCAACGGAGCACAATGGCGGGCAGAACATGTGGAAACATCACACTTCTACACCAACAAGGACATAGACAGATTAATAAGCGATACAGAAGCTACAGTCACCAACGATCTGGAAGGTGGCGACCGTCAGAAGGCTATGAAGAAACTCAGAGTTCCGCCGCTAGGAGAACAACAGAGTCCATGGACTACTTTTAAAGTGGGGTTGTTCTCTGGATCTTTCATTGTGTTGTTCATCACGGTTGTCTTGTCTGGTGAGTTTCTTTTGAAATATTTATGTCATCGTAATTGTAGGTAGGATTGGTCCACAGTTGCTGAAGACGTTGAAGAGTGGAAAGGAATACTTTTACTCCGTAATGGGACACCATAAGCTTTAAAAAAAATTTGTACTTGGGAAATTGCATTGATCACTATTTTAAGTCCCACGGTCCCATCACAGTTGCTTGCTTGCCGCGGTTGGTCTGTGGATGGGTGACCATCTTTACATACCGAGATCCCTCCGTGCCTCGGAAAGCAAGTTAAGCCGTTGGTCCCGGCTGTCATTCGTGGATCTTTGACAGTCGTTACGGGTAGTCAGAAGCCCGAAAGTCTGACAAGCAGTCTTACCAAGGGGTATCGTATTACCGTAACTGGGTTGTGGAGGTCAGATAGGCAGTCGCTCCATGTAAAATACTGGTATTTAGCTGCATCCGGTTGGACTGGAAGCCGACCCCAACATAGTTGGGAAAAGGCTAGGCAGATGATGATGGTCCCATCACAGTTAAGAAGATTTACAAATTATAGCGTTAAATAATCATCCAGTGGATGATTATCACCTCTCTCTCTCTGTTATTCTCGCTTC
The DNA here is from genome assembly GCA_945859715.1 of Apamea sordens. Classification (NCBI taxonomy): domain Eukaryota; kingdom Metazoa; phylum Arthropoda; class Insecta; order Lepidoptera; family Noctuidae; genus Apamea; species Apamea sordens. Next base: position 5,426,185 of record OX244006.1, on the reverse strand, counting down.
TAGTCAAATGCTATAAATGACTGAATAATGGGTTCGTGAAACATATTATTCAACCGCAACCGCTAACTGTCCTCGCGGGAAATTGCTTTAGTCATCAATTTATACAAATTGGAATCGATCGAAGTATTTATAGACATTTTGAAACCCCATTTTTAAGTCTCAGATTATATTAAAACATAAGGCATTTTTGAAGATTAGTTGATAATTTACAATATTTTTGCCAAGTTGGTTTACTGTAAAAACTTATGAGCTGTCTCTAAAAGCCTGTCTATGTCAAGTAATTATTTTTAGTAATTACGCTACCTCAAAGTTGAGTTAAATAAAATAATAACAACTGATCGAATATTAGTTGACAATAACGTCATACTTGCTAATAGATTATGTTGAAATAGCTCTCAGAACTAGGGGCAAGATTGGAAAAGTTTTATCCATATCCGTATACACGAAACAAAACAACATAATTATTATCTTAAAGATAATATAACTGTATCTATTATTCAGATTCGTTCAATAGGTACGCAGTTCCTATGTGTCATATCGTTTTATAGCAGACTTTAGCAAGAATCTCTAACCAGCAAAATCTAGTGCGTATCAAATAGCTCTGGTGCAATAGTTTAGATAATGATTCACATCAAAACCAGCTTATTACAGCTTCTTGGAAATGTTTCCCATAAATTAGGCTCAAGGTAATTACAGGAAATTAAATTAATCATTGTTTATTTCGATTACTAAATAATCCTTTGATAAAACTGATAAAAAATGCTAATAAGAAAGACAATTGAGTGCAATTTATTCATCAATAATGCTGATTGATTGACCGCGTAATTAGTTGATTGAATGATGGGGTCAGATACTCGTACCTATTGTAGTAATTGCAATCTTGTTTAGTATAGGTACGAACAATATGAGAATAACGGATGCCATTGTTAAAATGTTAGCTAGTCAGTAAGATGGAAGCGGGGTTGACTGTTCAACGTACAAAAAAAGGAAATATGTTACAGGCAGCGTTCAGAAGTGGAGTGACATGCTCACGAAGCAATAAATTCAACCATTAGGTTATATCATCATATGGCATAGCGGTTATCATCGCGTCGTAAACACGTTCATGCGTAGCGAGCCGTGGCGTGGGTTCAAATATCACGCGCGGTGATAATTTTTCAATGTTTTTATAATTACTCGAATAATCACACTATTGAGTATAGTTCCGTATCATGTTTGTCTTGTTCACATAATTCGTTAAACTTTATGATTATACCAACGGAAATCTAAATCTCTTTATTTCTAGTTTATAAAATTATAACGAATAAACATTTTGAAATCGCTTATATTTTTATGTTGAACCCCATATTACAATAACAATATAATAATAAAAATAAAATTATTATTCTCGTTTATTTATCTATAAAAACGAATAATAATAAAAAACCGATAAAGATTATTGTTGGAAAAGAAAAATAAAAGTCCCAACTCGAGATTGGAACCCAGACCTATGCGTTCAATAATCCACCACCTAAGAATATTACCGTGACGTAAGACTACCAGCTATCTGTACCTAATGTAACGATTTGAATTTTAGCAATGTTATGAACCAACCAAGGTCCTACGTAATTACGTAGCCTGTGTGCAAAACGGACGGTATGTTTTTATTTTTTCGTTCGACGCCAGTGTGCGAATTCTGAGGTGTGCGTTCTGTGTTGATACATCACTTATGCACACAGACGTAGGTACGGCTTTTACCGCGTGTTCACAGCAATACATTCCATAAGGTGCTAATGCATTGATGACCGCGATCGTACATGTCATAAGTACACACAATATAACTTGAAAAAAAAAAGTTAGTTCTAAAAAAATACAGGATGGAAGGGACACATCGACGCACAACCTGTTACCATGGATTCAGCACATGATTCTGAGCCCCCTGAGTTGAAATTTCTCATAGATTATTAAACTGCAGCTATTTTTTTTTATAACCGACAAGAAATTTCTACCCTATTTTAGAATCATGTGCTGAATTTATAGTTACAGTTTGCGCGTCGATGTCCATGCCACCCTGTATATTGTGTGCCTCACGGCTGCACCAAATACCCACCATTAAAGCAAAATGCCAGACAACTAGTGCCTGGCGCTGTTTTTAAACTGGACCTTACGTGTCGTCTGTATATTTAATTATCTCCACTCATGAGACTACTTAATATTAACGATTTATCCAATCAACTGATCTCTTTTAACCCGAATGCATCAGAAAGATGGTTATGTTATTTTATTGGTCTTCAATTTAAAGATTTGCAACATTCCAAGGCAAAAAACATCACGTTGGGGTTCCTGTACCCCTTTGTTTGGATTTTTATCATATTATCAGTGATAAATCTGTAAAATATCTATCATATATATTACACAATATCTTCATCTAATCTTTGTTATCACAAGATGCTGTAATATTTTCCCAACAGATATGCAGAAATCCTTACAAACATTGTGTAAAATAAACTTATCTTTTACTGACCACAGCATCTTATGCAAATGTAAAGATAAAAGATTCTACTTATCGTGTCCCAACAACCTTCAGTAATAAATGTTTAGCGATTGTTTATTTAAGGATTAGTGAAATGATATCATAGATGATTAAGTAAGGATTAATTTCTTAAATGGGAATTTCCGACCGTTTTTAGGAAGCTCTTTTTTATGTGGGTTATCTAATTGTTTAAAGGGTAGACTCTGTAAAAGAGGCTATTAATATAAATGATCATTAATGTTAGGTAATATATATTGAGGGAGCAACGGTGGCCCAGTGGTAAAGGCCCCGACTTACGAGTTGTAGGTCGTGGGTTCGAACCCAGCCAGGCGCTTTACTTTGCGTAAATAATTTCATCACCACTGCTTTCAAAACGGTGAAGGAAAACATCGTGAGGAAACCGGCATGTTCTAGAATCAAAAATTCGAAGACATGGGACATTTACCAACCCGCACTGGGCCAGCGTGATGGATTACGAGGCCTGTGTCCCAGCAGTGGGAACATTATTGGCTGATTATGCAAATATAAATTGTGTGTGTAGCTTAGTCGAAACGGACACATAATTATTAGGGATACAATCATTTGGAAAGTGATTTAAATACGTACGAAGTCTCAAAGTAGTTTTTCCGTTTGTTATTGTGCCATAAATTATAATAGCCAGAAGCTTTTGAAGTTGATTGTAATTCTTAGAAGTTCAAACTTAGAAATTCATCATCATGACTTCTAAAAAAGGTCTTTCGAATAACAACAAAAATGAACGGTTATTTATGTTAGACTGCTGTATTCGTCGTAAATAAAATGGCGAATTTGTCGGAAGAGGCGCTATAACTGCCAGTTCGCAGATTCCAATTTAAAATTGTCTTAGATTTTTTTAATCAAAAATCCCTTAAACAGTAAGCATTCGTCTTCTCAAATAAAATGTGCTAAATATGGTCAATTAATACAAAAGTCATCAATAAAATCTAACATTTTTGGTGAGGGGAAGCCCGTATTTCATCTTTGGAATTTCTAGGCTGCCCGGTCATTGACCATGTCGCCAAAAAAACGGCCAGTTACTTTCGTGATTTCGTCTTGACAGACGTTAGGAACTTCGATTCTTTTAATGAGCAAAGGCCTCCCTATTCACCAACTCTCTCTGTCCAGAGCTGCCAAGGACCAATCTTTCCAGGAGTCTAGCTCATACCGCCATCTTCGTCTGGGACTGCCGCGATGTCGTTTGCCATTAAGCGTATTATACCCTACTGCCTATTATATTGACCAAGATGATAAAAAAGTGGGAGAAAACTTGGTCATAATTACTCAATCGTCAGAAATCGTGATCAATGCTCGATTATTTTTTCTCTAAAGAGAAGTTCTATTCTAAGAAAAACAAATACAAACTGCTATCATCAAAAATCTAACCTTGTTAAAATTTGTTCCAGCTCTATTCCACGAGGGTGGCACAGAAAACTTCAAGACTGCCTTCAGACTGTATCGAGGCCCATTCCTATTGGTCGAATTCATATTCCTAATCGGCATAAATGTATACGGATGGCGGTCTTCCGGGGTTAACCACGTACTGATTTTCGAGTTAGATCCCCGAAATCATCTCTCCGAGCAACATTTGATGGAATTAGCAGCCATTTTTGGTGTGATTTGGGCGTTAAACATACTAAGTTTTATATACAGTGCGAGTTTGAGTATACCGCCTTTTGTGAATCCGCTCGCTTTGGTGATAATTATGCTGGCCTTTCTCATGAATCCGCTGAAGGTTTTTCGACATGAAGCGCGGTTCTGGTTTTTGAGGATATGTGTAAGTATTCTAGAGTTTCTTCTTTAGTTTTTATAGTTTGTCTTTGTTTTAGTATATCCAGAGACCATATCATACTACCTTACCACGAGGTATCCGGGCCTGATTTTTTAGAGAAAAACATTCATATCTATACTTATAATAAATCTGTAGAAGTGAAAATTCTGTACATTGAAAATATCCAAAAAATAAATGGCAGGGGGTGTTACTTGACCGACACCGAACCCAAAAATGTGATTAAAAAAATTTTTGTCTGTCTGTCTGTCTGTTTGTTCAGGCATCACGCAAAAACTACCGGTTCGATTACGATGAAACTTGGTATAATTATTCTTTAATATCCTGGGCACCACACTGGGTACTTTTTATCCCGGAAAAGTATATACAATAAAAAACAAACTTAATTTTGCGGTTCGATCCCTATACCCGATTACCACTATCTGTACTGTACCAACCGCAAATACTAAGTCGTCGTCGTAGGTTGGGTCACCCGCAGTGGAGTTCATTTTTATTCCTTTTAGTTTTTAGAGTTATTTAGGTTTATTTTTATATGAGTCGTAGGTATAGATTTTAATTTTAAAGTATAGGTAGTATATTTGATAGTGTACGTAGTGTCCGTAGGTTATTTTATAATACTGTTAGGTAGTTTTAGTCATTCGTATAGATATTAGTTTTTAGGGATTTTGCTTATTTATTGAGTTTAGATTAGTTATCATCAGAAGGGGGTTTATTTAGGTAGGTAGGTATTTAATTTTCTGTTATTGAGTTTTTTTTTTTAAATTAGTTAGGTACTTAGGTAAAGATATCATATAGGTACCCTCTTAATCACCACTAATGAGACACAATTGGTTTTCTACTGTAATTAGCCACAAAGGGCCCGCGACATAGATGGCATTCTGGGGAAGCACATACATTTTATCCTGTTAGCACGTTCCCGTGGGTAAATTTCCGACATCCACGCGGGCCAAGCCGCGGGCAGAAGCAAGTTCTTCAATAATATTTCTCTGTCTTTCTTTGCAATACCGTGTTACCCTGTAATGTAACAGGGTTGTGGAGGTCAAATAAGCAGTCTCCTAAATAACTCCTAAATAGTTGAACAAAGGTTAGGCAGATGATGTTGATATCCAGGTTATTTGAAGGGAATTTGAGGATATTTGAAGAGCAGACTAATAGTAGACTCTATTAGCATACCACTTTCTGAGTTTATCTTGGACATTACTGACACCGATCAAGGTAAAACATCGTGAGGAAACCAGGGCTTATAGTTAATGTTATAGAGGTATGAGGAACAGGGTGTAAAGTTCACTCGTCTTCCATAGAAAAGGGAGGATCCTCCTACCAGACGGGTGTTGTGTCCGGCGGGCAACTGCCCGATGAATCATGTCGGGCTGTTGTATATATGCTTATTGCGCGGTAAAATCTCCTTGCGCGATGTAGGATTTTGCGTGACGTCAGTATGACGCGTAGTTCGCATGTGGCGTTGTAGATAGCGCTACAATGTAAGTCCTTGCATGTAAGCAAGCGTAGTGATCAATGCTCGTGTCTTCTATGTATGAGAAGAGGCCTTTGCCCTGTAGTGGGGCAGTACCAGGCTGGTATTATTGGCATGCATCACGTCCCAAACGTCAAACAAATCATATTAACGTCGGTAATTCTTACAACGTAAACAATAAACAACATTAATGTGACATCGGGAAATAAATGAAAATCCAGTCGCAGCTGCTAACATGTTATATTATGTAGTTAAAGGTCGAGCTCATAAATTTGTTTAAAATAGAATGGTCTACAATATACGAGTACTCATTCCTCATACAATAATGTCATATTATGCTCTGCGATGACCAGAAGGCCAATTCTCGTAATTTAAAACGTTCAAAATCTAGTCGCAGTCTCATCTCAGCGACAAACAAATGTCAAAAACTTGTCAAAATGTACGGAAATTAGAAGTATTTTTTCACAGATTGAGACTGAGATCAGACTGTGAACGGTCTTAAAATTACGAGAATTGCCCCTCAGTCTGCTTGCCAAAGTAGATTTTCCGGCAATATTCTCTGAGAGTTTCGATTAAGTAGATCGAAGGTTAAGCTGCGGTTGCCGCGGTCGTTTCGTGGATGGGTTCCCTCCGTGCCTCGGAAAGCACGTTAAAGTTATGGTCCCGGCTGTCATTTGCAAATATTTGGCAGTCGTTACGGGTAGTCAGAAGCCCCACAGTCTGACAACCAGTCTTACTAAGGTGTATCGTGTTACCCAGTATCTGGGTTGTGGAAGTAGTCGCTTCATCTATTCTATACTTATAATAAATCTGTAGAAGTGAAAATTCTGTACATTGAAAATATCAAAAAAATAAATGGCAGGGGGTGTTACTAGACCGACACCGAAACCAAAAATGTGATTAAAAAAAATTTTGTCTGTCTGTCGGTCTGTCTGTCTGTCTGTCTGTCTGTTTGTTCAGGCATCACGCAAAAACTACCGGTTCGATTACGATGAAACTTGGTATAATTATTCTTTAATATCCTGGGCACCACACTGGGTACTTTTTATCCCGGAAAAGTATATACAATAAAAAACAAACTTAATTTTGCGGTTCGATCCCTAGACCCGATTACTGTACCAACCGCAAATAATAAGTTTGTCGTAGATTACGTCACCCGCAGTTATCTGTGCGACCTTTTTATTCCTTTTAGTTTTTAGAGTTATTTAGGTTTAATTTTATAAGTCGTAGGTATAGATTTTAATTTTAAAGTATAGGTAGTATATTATTATTTGATAGTGTACGTAGTGACCGTAGGTTATTTTATAATACTGTTTACAGGTAGGATTAGTCATTTGTATAGATATCAGTTTTTAGGGATTTTGCTTATTTATTGAGTTTAGATTAGTTATCATCAGAAATAGGTTTATTTAGGTAGGTAGGTATTTTATTTTCTGTTATTGAGGTTATTTTTTTTTTAAATTAGGTACTTAGGTAAAGATATCATATAGGTACCCTCTTAATTACCACTAATGAGACACAATTGGTTTTCTATTGTAATTAGCCACAAAGGGCCCGCGAGATAGATGGCATCCTGGGGAAGCACATACATTTTATCCTGTTAGCACGTTCCCGTGGGATAATTTCCGACATCCACGCGGGCGAAGCCGCGGGCAGAAGCTAGTGTAATAATATAATAATAATAATTCCAACCGTGCGAAGCAGGGGCAGATCGCTAATAAGAAATAAAACTGTAATACACTAAACTCGTTCCAGTCTCCTTGTGCTAATCGTTCAGCGATGACGTCACGACACATGATTGAATTCTTTATAGTTCTTAATAACTTATTTGTTTCGCTTTACCGTAGCTAACGCGTTATGACAGGCTATGACAGTCAAATTTGTCTTACAACTCAACTCAATACGTTTAAGAATATATACATATTTATAAAATCTGTAGGTTTTATGATGATGTGTTATTTGACTTCTATGTCATTGATTTAAGGTTCAATTTTGAATGTTAACTATGTTTTTGAATTAATTTTCTTGCAAGGTTATGAACCGGATTTTTTTTTAACGAAAAATGACCCTCCACCAATCGATATCAGTTAAAGACAATGCACGACCCAAGCTGAATATTCGGTCCGATATACAGCAAAACCCCTTTAGGACCTGAGTCCTCATGACACAAGATCCAGTAAGAATGAAAATTTCCTCTTATTCAGCAGAGATAAGAGAATGACCACAACAACTGCCACCAGTCTTGGTGTTTAGTGTTAAATTATGTGGCGCAATATAATAGTATAATGGCGCTTGGCGCCGATTCCCTTGTTCACAAAAGTTCAATGCATCTTTTTCATTCTACTTTATTAAGAACAGGACAGAAGATAAATATTAGTCCTGTCGAATTAGTCAGCGCCTGACGTAAATTGACGTACTTTAGTCGCCATGTTTTTAATCACGTCTAATTACTGTCTATGGAGTATCTTAATTTGACAGGACTAAACTACTATTTTATCTTCTGTCCCTCTGTCTCTTAATGAAATAGAAAGAAAAAGATGCACTGAACTTAAAAGTTTAGTTTGTGAACAAGGGAATCGGCGCCAATATCAGCCTATAATGTTCCCACTACTGGGACACAGGCCTCCTCTCTGTGGGAGTGGGCCGTCGCATCATCATGCTGAGATAGGAGCCTTTTGGCCTCGTATAGGACTTTGTTAGGGTTCCGTAGCCAAATGGCAACGGAACCCTTATGGATTCGTCATGTCTGTCTGTCTGTCTGTCTGTCTGTCTGTCGGTCTGTCTGTCTGTCTGTCTGTCTGTCTGTCTGTCCGTCCGTATGTCACAGCCGCTTTTTTCCGAAACTATAAGAGCTATACTGTTGAAACTTGGTAAGTAGATGTATTCTGTGAACCGCATTAAGATTTTCACACAAAAATAGAAAAAAAACAATAAATTTTGGGGGTCCCCATACTTAGAACTGAAACTCAAAAATTTTTTTTTCGTCAAACCCATATGTGTGGGGTATCTATGGATAGGTCTTCAAAAATGATATTGAGGTTTCTAATATCATTTTTTTCTAAACTGAATAGTTTGCGCGAGAGACACTTCCAAAGTGGTAAAATGTGTGTCCCCCCCCCCTGTAACTTCTAAAATAATAGAATGATAAAACTAAAAAAAATATATGATGTACATTACCATATAAACTTCCACCGAAAATTGGTTTGAACGAGATCTAGTGAGTAGTTTTTTTTTAATACGTAATAAATCGTAAAACGGAACCCTTCATGGGCGAGTCCGACTCGCACTTGGCCGGTTTTTTTTTTACTTTTTTTGATATACCTATTTTTTTGTTAGTTTTATAACTGTTTAGTTTAGTTGGTGATCTTCCTGTACGAGTGGCAATAAATACCTTTCCGTAGTAAAACATGGAACCATTATAGTTTCGCCAAGTCTGTCTGTCTATCCGCGGTTTAACTTTTGGAGGCACGAGGATGATGAAGTGATGATAATGACGTCACGCTGAAGTGTTTGCACGAAGGCTGCGCTGACGTTCATACTCGGGGTCACCAGTTTGGAGGTATGAGGAACAGGGTGTAAAGTTCAGTCATCCTACATAGAAAAGGGAGGATCCTCTGACCAGACGGGTGTTGTGTCTGGCGGGCTATTGCCCAACGATTGATGTTGGGAAATTGTATCTTATGCTAATTGCGCGGTAAACTCTGCAGGATTTGCGTGACGTCAGTATGACGCGTTGTTCGCATGTGGCGTTGTAGATACCGCTACAAAATCAAAGACTCTTGGTACTATAAATTTATAATTTGGCATGGTTCATTGCAACCTTAAAAGCGTTGCTTCAACCACTACATCTCTTGTTTTAGGGTCGTATCCTAGCGGCTCCGTTCATGCCGGTGCTATTTGCTGACTTCTGGCTGGCTGACCAATGGAACTCATTCGTAGCGGCCTTCCTAGACTTTCACTATCTCATCGCCTTCTATACCACGGGCAGCGACTGGTTTAATGTTAATGGTAAGTGCAAAACTAATCATTTTTAGCATTTGTTTTAGTCTTGATTTTTGAAATCCAAACTGAAAGCATAACTTACTTAACAATATTAGCATAAGAAACTGTCCAGGGTATAACCAGGGCAGCTTTAGAGCATGTGCAGATCAAGTTGACTGCAATAGTTGCACTGCACATGGTCCAAAATCGATTCACATTGCACTCTTCAGTTTCTGAGGTTTAGGACGACTAAGGAATATCTTTTTTGATCCATTTATTTATTTAAACTTTTCGCACAAAAAGGTACAAAGGCGGACTTAATTCTCTACCAGTCAACCAAGGGTGGTGAAGAGATTAGATGGCAGGTGCTTTGGTTGAGAGGGACAATAATAATAAAAAAAACTCTTAAAACTAGGTACACAAATACATAAATAGGTTATATACACATACATATTATTACTATAATATATACTTATAATATAAATATATATATATATATACAAAATCAAGGGAGAGATGTGTTGAGATGACGCTACGCTATATTTTTTTTTTTAAATTGTTTTGAAAATAACTGCAAATTCCGCTTAAATGCATACCGACTGGTTCTCGGGGTTCTTTCGTGTTTAAATATCGATACTCATCACGTGTGCAGAGTTTAGCTAGCTAATTTATTCTGAACCTGTCGAATAGTAGTTTTAAGCACAATAATCTAAACAAGACCGTTTGGTCTTCTTAACAACTATGCAGAAACTTCCAGCACCCTAATTGTGTAACACACGATAAATCGGAATCGGTTTCATTTTGACAGTTCAACAACATTCATTGCGTTATTTACGTGTTGGGCAGACAAATTTTTCGAACTTATGAAGCAATGTATTACCAGTTTGCTTCAAAATGATTCTGATTCCGATTGATTGTGCGTTACGCAATTAGGGTGCTGATCTATCATTGTCCTTTTGTGTCATGGTAACTATACTCCACAAGGGGACTTACAACTAGCTCTTATAGCCAGGCAGAAGTTGAACTGCACTGGTTTTTTGTTCTGTGACTAAGTACAAAAAAACAGTGCAGTTCAACTTCTGCCCTGCTATAAGAGCCTTCTGCCCTGCTATAAGAGCCTTCTGCCCTGCTATAAGAGCCTTCTGTCCTGCTATAAGAGCCTTCTGTCCTGCTATAAGAGCCTTCTGTCCTGCTATAAGAGCCTTCTGTCCTGCTATAAGAGCCTTCTGCCCTGCTATAAGAGCCTTCTGTCCTGCTATAAGAGCCTTCTGCCCTGCTATAAGAGCTTTCTGCCCTGCTATAAGAGCCTTCTGCCCTGCTATAATAGCCTTCTGCCCAGCTATAAGAGCCTTCTGCCCTGCTATAAGAGCCTTCTGCCCTGCTATAAGAGCCTTCTGTCCTGCTATAAGAGCCTTCTGCCCTGCTATAAGAGCCTTCTGCCCTGCTATAAGAGCTTTCTGCCCTGCTATAAGAGCTGCTGGTAAGCCCTCAGAGGTGGTTTGTTAGGCGATAACTAACGATAACACAACAATTTATATCATGAATGTTTCTTTAATAAAACAACAACTTTCTCTCCTTTCCAGTAACATTCGAAGGAACAAAATGGTTCATAATAACCCGCGCGCTCGTCAACGTAGTCCCAGCGTGGACGCGTTTCTTCCAATGTCTGCGCCGTTATCGGGACAGTCGCGAAGCATTCCCGCATCTTGTGAACGCTGGGAAGTATTCCACTACCTTCTTCGTGGTGCTGTTTGCGACGCTCAGGACGCTTTATAGTGGTCAGTATAATAAAATAATACTTTCATGTATGTATAAGAAAAGTTGACAAAGATAACCAGTTTTTAAAAATTGGAATCCAGCCTTTTGTCTGATTATTTTGGACGGATACTCAAACAATCCGCACTGGGCCTTCGTGGTGGATTACGGCCGACTCCATCTCACCAAGAGGAGGCCTGTGTCCCAGCAGTGAAATAAGCAAAAAAATAAATTGGTCCAACTTATTTTTTAACCAACAAAAAAACAAGTTGGTCCAACTTATTTTGTTAATCGACGAAAAAAGGAGGAGGTTCTCAAGTCGACGCGAATGCTTTTTTATTTTACGCATGACTTTTCCAGGGTAGTCTGTTTTCGACGATTTTTTTTAGTTAATTAATTTTTACTATTCCCATTTTGCAAACTGGGCTAATTACGACGGCTTCTCCACTACTCAAGAATCATCGAGAGCCTTGTTCCACACACTGCCGAATATAGGCCTCCTTCCTTTTGTGCTTGACTTATGTTAAATGCAACCTCTTTTCGTTCCAGGTAGCTACCCCGACTCGTACGACAACCCGTTCCTGTACGCCTGGTTCGCGTGCCAGCTGGTGTCCTCGCTGTACACTTACACGTGGGACGTCAAGATGGATTGGGGGCTGTTCAGCTGCGGCCCCAATGCGGAGAACAAATTCCTCAGAGAGGAGATCGTGTATAGTCCTGGGGTGAGTCGAGTTAGCAAGCTGAAGTTGCAGGTGGCCAGGGATGGCTCTCGAAGAATCGACCGTTGGAAGGGCCGTATTATGAAGTAATGCTGATTTTTTCATGTCACCTCTTTTTTAAATGAGAATGCTTAAGAGCCGACCTAACACGCAGTGACATGGAAAAATCAAACTTATTTCAATGACCCAAAATTCAATAAAAATGTAAGTACTCTCCTCTCCGAGCCGATCTGTTTGAACGGACACTTAAGTGTTACATGGGTAGACCTCATGGGGATCTAGGATACTTTTTATTCTGATATTCCCTCGGGATCGAGACTTATGTGAGTGAAACCACAGGTAGCAGCTAGTACTTCATAATACTGCTCCTGTAATCAGCAAGCGTCGTGTCACCGTTTCCAGATTTAGAATCATTAGAAAAACATATTTAAAACATCATTCTGTCTATATCATCTTTGACACGAAAAAAGATTGACAGAAATAGAACGATGTTTTATTTAAATTCGTTCAGCGCTAAATGCATTTAGCGATATGTGGTGTAAGTGGACCTTGATCAACTATCTACTTTATTGTTCTGAATTCAAAGTTTATTATTGCGTGACCATTTGTCATAAAAAAGGTCCTTAATTAGTGCAATTAAATTTGAACTTAGTCTTGTATGATATAAAGTTTAAACTTCCAAAACATGATTATTATCTAAAATTCAGATTCTGTCCTAAAAAAGGCCATTCCTTTTTTCTTGTTTTCTGTGATACTTGTTCACCATACGTTACTAACAAACAAATGTTTTTGTTCCCAGTTCTACTACTTCGCGATAATAGAAGACTTCGTGCTACGCTTCATATGGACGATCTCGTTCGTGGTGACGGAGAACAACTTCGTGAGCGCAGAGACCATGACCTCCATACTAGCACCGCTTGAAGTGTTCCGGTAAATACATTTTACGTTTGAAGTGTTATACTTAACAAAAACTACATTTTATTGGATTTGACCAGGGTGCCTACTACGAAGTGCAAAGTGCGAATGTTCCGACACATGGCCGAACCGAATATTATTGAAAAATGCAAAAAAAAAAGTCGGATCGGCTCAGTTGGGTCGGGACCATAGTCAATATTCGAAAGAGTGTAGGAGTGTAGGATCGGAACCGACCGAACCAAATAGTAACTTCGTAGCAGGAAACGGCCGAACGTTCGGCCGATACTACTTCGGAGTAGGCCCCCTGGTTTTGGACTCGGCCTATAATATCTGAATGCCAATTCCCGTAATTAAAAACGTTCAATATTTAGCCGCAATCTTATCGGAACGAAAGGAAAAAAGAAAATAAAAAATCAAACTTATGGGTAAATGAGAGCTATGATTGACAAATTAGGCAGATTTGAATGAGAACGTTCTTGAATATAAGAGAATTGCCTTTCCATCGCAGAGCTCATAAAATCCATAATAGATACTATAGCCCGTGATTCATCTTAACTAGTCTTAATAATCATTTTTGTGAAATAATTTTCATACCATCCATAAGAAACATTAATAAACAGGCATCCTAATCTGCGTTCGCGTTTCGATTGCCAAACATGTAAACAAATATGAGTTTTTTTTTTTAAATAACTTTAATTCGTTTACGCTACAATTTCAAGCATTTTTATAACTTTTTCAATAGTACTTGTCACTCTGAAATTAACTTAACTTACACAGCTTTATAGTTGATAATAATAATAATAATATGCCTGGACATTTCACACAGCGCCATCTAGTCCCAAGCTAAGCAACCTAATGCTTGTGTTATGGTAACAAGATGGCTGATAAACTACTTATATACATATATAAATATAGATATTTGTATAAATCGAAAAACATCAATCGGAAACTTGAATTTGAATAGATCAATAACTTGAAATATTGTAAAGGGTTCAGCCAGATTCAAACTTTGTAGCGGCTCGGAACACTCGGCGAGTCGCTGCGCAGTAACACATTCACCTGTCAGCGGGGGAGAGGGGGGAGGTACTGTGCAGAGAGTAGCGCACTTCAGAGCCGTCGTATATAATCGGGCTGCAGTGGCGTGCGTTCCATATAGACAGAAAGACACTGCCTACCCTAGTTCTGATAATAGATCTAATATTATTTTATCAATAAACAAAACAACATAAAAATCTTAAATCATAAATCAGCTCCACCTATCGAGTGCCGGTGTTATCATTAAGATCGATACAGTTTACTGCACTAGCGCCACCTCGCCTTTTCAACGGCAAAGACACAAACTATTCGTCTCTGAATATATTGTATGTGTGCTCCGTGGGAACTCGTGGTCATGCGTATTTTTATGTGTGTGCGTTCCTATAGCTACGTGGGCTTTGCTGACACACAATGACAAAAATCACGCACACAACTGCATGAAAAGCCAGTGTCTTGTTCGAGTTGTTCTTTAAAGCTAACACGAAAAATTACGATCCTAACCGAACATTTCCGACGAAAGTTTGCTATGCAATGCGAATATTTTAAGAAGTAACATTGTTTCATTGAATTTTATATAGTTAGATTGCCATCATTTTTTTGTCGTATTAATTTTCCTTTTTACTGTGTAATTTCAATAGTCAATAGTAGACATTATTGTTTGATGTGTGTTGTGTTTGTGACTTACGCTATCAGATATTTAGGATTTTAACATTGTGATTAGAGTGAAAAATGGATAATATTGTCTGTGAAAGTTGTTCAGATGGTGTGTGTATTGATAAAATAAAATATGACGTGTTTTCAAAACTATCTTTTAGTGAAAAAAAAAACAAGTTATCGAGATAGGTCGTCCTACACCGGATTTGCAATTAATAAAAAAAAAGGTAAAGTCAATCGTAAATTCAATACAAAACAATATGATTCATATCATTGGCTGACAGGTTGCATACACAGTAATCGGTTATTTTGTTTCGTTTGTTGACACTCGATGGACTTACAAATTCGCGTACTGTAAATGTAATTTTCAATTCTTATTTACATTTAGTTGATTTATTTGAGGATATGGCTGAAAACGAAGACTCTTGGGATGGTGAGACATTAAGTCAAGTTTCGTATTTGTTTGTTACACAATTTAAAAGACTTTCAATTCCAGTTTTTACTTCATGTGTTTAACGAAATATTCGCAGAAACTGATGTGCTTTACGAAATTATGCAAAAAAAGACATCAGATGTGACTTATTGCATTAAAAAAATTAGGGACTTTGAATCATTTTTGGAATCATTCAGATCTTGAATTAATTTTTGAAGGCGTAAAAATAATCACAGGGTCGCCAAAACAAAAACGTAATGTTGTGGACGCGAAAACCAATTTTAAGCGCATTTTTATTGAAATTATAGACAATATATCCATCGAATGTCGCGACCGATATAAAAATCTGAGAGTTAAAATTTTTTGGACTACTTTCATGCGAAAATTTCAATAAATATAATGACAATTTTCCGGTTGAATTAGTATCGCAATTCGTAAATGTTTATAAATTATACGACTTTAACTTAGACCGCCATAGCAATAGCTCAAATGTGTTTATAAATCTGCCGAATTCAAAAACCTTAGTATTTACAAAATTATAGAACATTTTTACGAAAATAACATAAATACAGTTTTTCCCGAAGTACTGCGTTTGGCAAAATTAATTGTTACAGTTCCCGCGAGCAGTGCTTCAACCGAAAGGTCATTCTCGTCGCTAAAACTTATACACACCTACTTAAGAAATACACAAGGCCAGCAACGACTTACAGATCTTTCCACGATTTCAATAGAAAAAAACCTTCTTACGGAAATAAAACGCCTTCCCAACTTTTACGATTCCATATTGCAGATATTCTTACAGAAAGATAGGCGTGTAGATTTAATATACAAATAAAACAATCCTATATAGGTACTTAGTATACTCACACCACCATCTTTTCAATGATTTTATTTAAATTTTGCAAATCACACAAACATTACCAAACATCAAACAAACGCGCCGAAAGGCCACTTCGAATATAAGTAAATTGATATGTCTATAAAATCAGTCAATCTATGGACATTTGAGTTGGCATTTGGCAATTACCTACATCATCAATCGACAAGACGACGAACCAAAACCAACGTGTAGTATTTTTGGTGAGTACAATTTTCTGCCTACCCTGTCTTAAAACTGTGTGCACGCCACTGTCGGGCTGCATATTCTATATATTTTAGTACAATAAAATGTTTCTTCTATTTCAGACGATTCATCTGGAACTTCTTCCGCCTGGAAAACGAACATCTAAACAATTGCGGCAAGTTCAGAGCAGTTCGAGACATTTCCGTGGCCCCGCTCGACTCCTCCGACCAGGCAGACATCATCCGCATGATGGACCACCCTGATGGGGTCATCAATAGGTTAGTATGTCATCTGTCTGCCTTTTCCCAACAACTCAACACATAGGCACTTTTTTAAATTGTCAAGGAGTCAGTCGGTCAGTGAGAAAGATGAATCTAGTTGCCCATTCCAAAGCATAGTGGGTTCCTATGGAGTAGAACGTGCAAAAAAGTACAAGGACACACTTTTTATCAACTATGTTGTCATCGTCGGAGTGGTCAATCGGTTTGGCCTTGACTGCCGTGAGGGAAGCAACCCATGCTAAGTTTTCCTTCAAAACAACATGTGATACATAGTTGGTGATGATAGACTCACCATCTGCCTAGTCTTTTAAAAATTCCGGAACGTGAAATTAAGATGCCTGATTGAGGACAATGGCGCCGATTCCCTTGTTCACAAACTAAACTAAATTTAAGTTCAGTGCATCTTTTTCTTTTTATTTCATTTAGAAAAGGACTGAAGATAAATTTTAGTTTAGTCCTGTCAAATGAAGACAATCCATAGACAAGTATAGACGTGATTAAAAACATGGCAACTAAAAATACGTCAACTTACGTCAGGAGCTGGCTAATTTGACAGGACTAAACTAATATTTATCTTCTGTCCTTTTCTTAATGAAATAGAAAGAAAAAGATGCACTGAACTTAAATTTAGTATAGTTTGTGAACAAGGGAAACGCGCGCCATTGCCTGCCTAGTGCCCTTTACCCAATTATATTGGGGTCGCCTTCCAGTCTAACCGAATGCAGCTATCATACCTGTATTTTACATGGAGCGACTGCCTATCTTACCTCCACAACCCAGTTACTGGGTAACACGATACTTCTTAGTAAAACTGATTGTCAGACTTTCGGGCTTCAGAACCGTAACAACTGTCAAAGATCTACAATTGACAGCCGGGACCAACGGCTTAGCATCCTTTCCGAGGCACAGAGGGGTCTCATGGTTACCCATCCACGGACCAACCTCGACAAGAATAGCTTAACCTTCGATCGAGCCGTGCAGCTGTTTATTATTTAGCCACGCGCCTCTCCCAAGTTATGTAAAACTGGGTTTTTGACTAATCCTTCTACTAATTTTCCTAATTTTTTTACAGATTAATGAAAAACAAGAAAAACGCAAAAAAGACAAAAGAAAGTGATCGCAAACCTTTGTTGAAGAAGGAATCGATACAAGATATGCAATTGGAACTAGACCTGTCCTCCAAGATGCTGTAACTAACTGTGATACCCGTACTTATACTTTAGATATTATTGTTATAGTATTATACGAAATATATTTATAGCGAATTCTTATAAAGAAAGGAGTTTTTTTTATTGTGGTTACCCTAGGGGAGAATTTGTTTGGAAATGGCAACACTGATAGGTTGACAAGGCAATGAGAGATCTTTGTCCAGCTATGGATCATTTAGATTTTAGATCTTTGATTTAGACAAAATACGATACGCATTTTACGACATTGCTGAAGAGTTTGTTTAATTGTTTGAACGCGTTATTCTCTGGAAACACCAGACGGATTTGACAAAAATGCATTTGATAGCTCGAAGGCTATAGGCTATAATATCACGTCAGGGCCTTAACGAGCCGACCGAAAAGAAAAAGTCAGAAAAAACGAACGTAATAGTGCAGACAGGCGATGCGATGCGACGGGGAAGGTCGCGGGAACCGGAAGTTATAGTGTATTCACGGAGACGAGTTAGTAGAGCGCTATCTCACTCACACCATTTTTTAACTGCGATTGGTCAGTGATAAACGCTAAGGCGGTGTACACAGTACGAGTACTTTTTAGTCTACTCATACTTCCCGTACTGTGCAGACGTGCTCTTACTTGTGACTGTATGCTCAACTTGTGAACCGGCTGGTGTATTGGATTTTATGATTGATTGCTTTCTTGACGACTTGGCGGCTTGTGAAAAGGACTTTTCATTGTGAACTGAAATAGTGCGATAATGGCGGATATCGAACAACCTGCTGAGAAAAGAAAACGGCGGGCTTTTTTGTCTACCGAGAAGACTATGATTTTAAATATGTACCACGCAATGAGAAATGCAGACTCTTCGGCCTCCAAGGGTGACATTCTGAAAGCTGTTGCATCTTCTTTAGGTGTTCACTGGGCTTCTGTTCATAGAATTGTAAAAGAGAAGAATGATAGTGGTGAGCTGAAATCTCCGAAGAAATTGAAGCAACGTTTGTCAATTGTTGATGCGATTGATAACTTTACAAAATGTGCCATCAGAAATATAGTCCACAATTTCTTCGCGCAGAATGAAATACCTACTCTAGATAAGATTTTAAAGAAAATCAGTGATGATGGCACTTTGGGCATTATAAAGAGAACGACGCTACATAAAATATTGAAAAAAATTGGTTTTAAATTCTGTAAGAGAAGCAGAAATAGCTTATTGCTGGATCGCGATGACATATTCTTTTGGAGAAGAAATTATCTGCGAGCTATCAAAAATGCACGAAATAATCATCAAAAAATCTATTATTTAGATGAAACTTGGGTGAATGAAGGTCACACTACCTCAAAAGCTTGGGTCGATACCACAGTGAAAAGCAGGCGAGACGCTTTTATTAATGGACTAACGACTGGCTTGAAAACACCTTCAGGTGTGTATTTTTTTAATTTAATGGTTAATGGAAATCTTTAAGCGGCGCAGGTGTGCTAATGACCCGTTTATTGTTCTTTTGTCATAAATGAGCATTATCATAATAAAATACTTTTTCCCAATTTTTGTATAGTAAACTGGCCTGGGTGCGCTACATCCATTGTTATTATTATCATTAAGTTATTGTTATATTTTCATTGTTGAAACACGTGTTTTATAACATGTTTTTTAATCTCGTTACAGGAAAAGGCAAAAGACTAATTATTACTCACATCGGGAGTGAGGATGGATTCGTCGAAGGTGGTCTAAATATGTTTGAGTCTAAGAAACAAGGCGATTATCACAAGGAGATGAATGCCGAAGAATTTGAAAATTGGTTTAGAGAAGTTTTAAATAAGCTAGATGATAATTCTGTGATAGACATGGATAACGCTTCCTATCACTCTAGGAAAATAGAGCGAATCCCAACGGCCAAATGTAAAAAAACAGGATATATTTAATTGGTTACGCGAAAAAAATATTAGCTGTAACGCTGAAATGTTGAAACGTGAATTATTAAACATCGTTAAAAATCATAGACAGCGATACGACGCTTGCATTATAGACGAAATGGCAAAATCACAAAACAAAACTGTATTGAGACTGCCGCCGTATTATTGCGAATTAAATCCTATTGAGCTAGTGTGGGCTCAAGTTAAAGGAAATGTAGCTTCACACATGAAAACACACAAAATGGCAGAATTAAAAATTGTATTAAACGAATCAATTCAAAATACGCAGAGAAATGGAAAAAATGTATAAAGCATGTCATAGAAATAGTTGAGCCCAAAATGGATGCCATGGACAGAAATGTGGAAGCAATGACTGAAAGATTCATAATAAATGTAGGAAACGACGACAGTAGTGATAGTACGGAGAGTGATGATGATGATGATGATATGTTATAAACTTTTATAGGTAGATATTATAATATACTTAATAAAGAAAATTTAATCATTAACTCTCGATTTTATTTCTTTCCTTCATATCCATCAGATATATAAAAAAGTGGGTACCCATAAAAAAATTCTATCAAATAAATGTCTCTCAATTTATACGACAGACAAAGCCGCAGGAATAAACTAAGCGAACTTTAAAGAAGCGCAGTGTGAACGCACATTTACATTTCTAAGGGATTGTTAACGCCCACTGACCCTAAAAAAGTTTTTTTTGTCTTTGTCATTTGTATGATAATGTGCGATAGAGAAGGCGCTATACTATAACTCGTCTCCGTGAATACACTATAGTTAGTATCATATGAAGCGATGGTTTCCTTCAATAAAAAACGCCAAAGGCTTAAAATAGGGATCCCTTCTTTTCGCATAATGTTCTTTGTCCTAATATACTTCGGCATAACGATTTTGGCACAATTTGTTTTGGCATAATAATACTTCAGCATAATTTTTTTAGGCATACATTTTATGTTGGCATAATCATCTTAAAGACTAATTTGTTTTGGCATAAATTTGATTCGCATAACGTTACTAGGCCTAATGATTATTAGCATAATAATATTTGGGCATACAATTAATAGAAATAACGGAAACAAATTTGAGTTATTTTTACGTAAATATTTTCACTCGATTCTGAATCACTTTTTCCAAGAGTCGGGGTGCCCCAAGGTCTAACACATCTCGATTTAGTAAAAAGGCAATGAGAACTTAGGATGCAAGAGCGAGCGAAGCGAGCTCGGGAATTGGGGCACCCCGACTCGGACAGGTTAGGTTCGAAGGGGATGACGGGGGCTCAAGTGAGCGAGCGGAGCGAGCGAACGAGCCCCCGTCATCCCCTTTGTGTTAGGTTCCTTTAAACCCTGCAGACAGAAATAGGGGCCCCGCGAAGCGGGGCTCCGTCGACTACGCCTTATTATTATTGTTATGCTTAATAAAGTTATGCTTTAGAATGTTATGCTTAATAAAGTTATGCTTTAGAATGTTATGCTTAATCATTATTATGGTTAGAGAAATTATGCGTAAAAAAATTATGCGTAAGCTGTTATGCGTAAATAATTTATGCGAAAATATAATTAGGACAAATAAAAGTATGCCAAGTTATATTAGGTCTTAAAATTTTATGCAAATGGATAGGGAACCCTTAAAATATACCTAAATCAGTTGAATTCACCTTCCTTCCTCGTGGTTAACCATTTTTCTTGTTGAAAAACATCACGAGCGAAGTCGGATCGAACTCTCAAGCTGATTCTAGATAACAAATCAAAATATTCGATTAATGGTAACAACAATTTTGTATGGACAAAAGCTGAACAGGGCGGAATAAGTGTGGTTAGTCCTTAATAAATCAATCAATGATAAGATCATGCAGTAAGAACTGATGAGAACCATACGATTTATCAGATAAGTATGTTCTATAACAGTGACCGTGCTATGACACAGCACCACTTCAAGAGATAAAGAATAATCAGTACTTGACTTTCAGTAATCGTTATCATTATCCAAAATCAAAAATATATCAGGAACCGGAAACCTACTTACAGAAAAATCAGTTATCATTAACCGAATAAAACATGTAAGGTGCGTCAGGTGCGGGCTTGCGGGCGGCGAGCAATGGGCATCAGCTCGCCGCCCGGCAAGGACCAGCCAATCGATTCTGTAAAAATCTCACCGTGAAAAGTTAGGTGAATGACCGCTCACTTCACCTAAGTTTTCACGGTTCGGTAAGATGGTTATAGAATGGCACTGCTGGCCGGTCGACGACGTCGCGTTGTGTTCCACGCGCGCCTCAAAGAGATGTCAGCACGAACTGACGGGGTCCGCTAGGGCCGATGCCTGCCAGGGCCGCGGGTTGTTCGAAAGAGATACCGTAGCCCCTAGCACACTGAAGGAATACAGGTGAGTTTTAGTCAGTAAAAGTCTGACACGCCCTTCCGCTCAGCCCAGACCGGGAGAGGTCAGATTATTTCCCACCCAAAAAAATTTAAAAAAAGGTACGTCATGAGGAAAGTACCTACTTTATAAATGAAATCGTAGGTAATCATCACAGCAGGCCACTGCTAGCACTACTGGGAAAAGGCCTCCCTACTCTTCTTCCATCTAGTTGTAGAAAACAAAAACCGGGTTGCACTCCGGGAGCGCCGGCAGAAGCGAAAACTTGAATATCAACGTTGTGCATTTTTGATATTTTGGAATGCAGTCTACTCTCCCTCCGGCTTACGAATTTTCGAATAGGTCACGTGTCCTGACGCGAGCTCCGTCTTACGAATTTTCGATCAGGTCACGTGTCCTGACGCGAGTTTAAAATTTTTTACCCATCACAAAAAAAGTGCACAACGCCGCTAAAGAAGTTTTCACTTCAAAAATACAATCTGTCCAGCGTCTTAAGGCCAGAATGTGCCAAATATGATGACAAGAAACGGTCAGTTCCTTACAGTGGCGTGCATTGGTTTTCAGAACAGGTAGGCAGGAATGTAATTTCGTCGTATTAACTTGAACGAATAAAGATCAATGACAATGTGCGAATAGTACGCGGCGGGAGCCGAGTAGGCCGTCTGGCGACTGCCTACTGACGCGCGTTTCCTTCCTTCCTCGTGGTCAAACTGATTTGACCACGAGGAATTCTGTTCCGGATAGTCAAACTAATTAGTTTAACAAATGAAGATTTTGTTTTTTGTTAGGTATGATAATTTTTTGAGTTTCTTAATTGTGGGGCATACTCACTAAAATATAATTGACATTGAGGGTTATGGTGATTTATCGAGGTAGGCACTGCTTATATGCCTTTATGCAATGCACGCCACAGGTTCCTTACTGAAAAGAGTATACTTACAAAAGACTAGTATTTTAGCAAACACTGTTCAAGTCCATTAGTTCTCGAGAAGGTGTGAGACAGTAAAATAAAACCAATTCATTGATAATAGTTAGTGCATTTTATTAATACTAATAACTGAAGTAGACATAAAAATATCTCGATAGAAGCTCAGCGCTGTCTATACAATACTCTAGCGATTAGAAAAGTTATTAAATAATAATATATCACAACTGAACTTAGAATGTTAATAATGCACGCGTTGAATGTAAATTCTATGTTTAATAGCTGACCGAGGGCGATGTCAATGCGTTGCGTCGGCGCTGCAGCGCCTGAGCGGTGACGTCATCTCAGCGCTCGTGCGGCAACTGCGTCGAAATCACTGCGCTGCGGCGACCCAACGCATTGATAACGTCTGTGTAGCATCGCTCTAAGGCACCTGACCCACCGCCGGCGATTGGCGAGAAGCGAGTAGACCAACTCAAAACGAGTTTGGTTGTCAGAGTTCTGTCATGTTTGCCGCGCCCGCAAATAAATGTATTTTCTTTCTATATAGTTCTCGCCGGTGGTGTGAACATTCAGCGATAAACTATAAATACAGGGTCAAATAAAATTAGCTACCGAAATTCTGCAAACGTGATGGGTATCATTATCTAAACGTGATAAAACAAAAAAAATAATTTGATGATTTTTTTTTTGTGGGATTATCTATCGTAGTTAGTGTATATAATTAAAATATCAGTGTAAAAAACAGTTTGTTTTTGTGTAAACGTCACAGACGTGATTGGTATCGATATTTAAACACGACAAAATTCTTAGTTACAAAATGTTACTATTCAATTAATGATTATTTAAATGAAAGATGAGATTTTATCTGAAATGGCACCACAAATTGAAATTTTGATTTGACTTGTGTATAACATTTGACATTTTTTTTAATTGACATTCTATTTAATAATGTAAATCAATTTAAAATTTATGTTGTACTTATTATATTAATTTGCACACCTCAATAGGTTATAATACAATGTACCTTTTATACTTGTAACACCTTTTTAACATGTATTATGCAAATAAATGATTTGATTTGATAAAACATATTTTCTCAACTAATACTTTAAGTAACAACACTACCAGGGGTCGTTGACACCCAAAAAAACATCAAATCTTTTTTATTTTATCGTATTTAGATATCGATACCCATCACGTCTGCAGTTTCGCTAGCTAATTTAATTTAACCCTATGTATATCTATTCCTAACAACCTACAATCTTTTGTACGTTTCATGAGCGAGAAAATACTTGATAGCTAGTCGCTTCCTCGTCGGCAATGGAACAGGTGTAGGTACCTGTTGGGATTGCTAAACGTTACTGACCACGTGCTGTGCCTTAGACATGTTCCCGTCTCTATCTTGCCCTTGCAGTTTGACAGTTGTGCGACAGTGACGGGAATAATGCTCAGCCAAAGCTCGTCCCAAGTAAGAGAACGGAGTGAAACCCCTTTCCAGGCTAACATTTTCGAGTCCAACAAACTGTTTTAAGACTCTTAGCGCTGATTTTTCCAGCCGGCGCCAGATAAATTTATCCGAGGAATAATTTTGAATTTTTGAAAGTTCTTCCTTATAAAAACTGTCAGATGTCAATTTTATTGAACGAATAAAAATTATCTGGCGATTGAAAAATCAGCCCTTATTTAACAAAATTTTTGCTATTCATTCCTTTATATAAAATTAATGTTTATTAAAAATAAATACAAACCAGATGGGGTTATATAGATAATCCTTTTTGTATTCGGTCAAAATATATATATTGTGAATTACCTAACTACGCAACATCGATCAACCAGGGCTTGTTAACGTTACCAAATAACAAAATAATTACCGTTAAGTAACGTTAATTTCAATTTGATACCTTAATAACGTTAACAAAAATGTAACGTTACTTGATCACATTACCAGTAAAATAACGTTAATTAACATTAACGCAAAATACATCAGTAACGTTATTTTTACCGTTAATTTAGCTACGTTGCCGTTCCGTCTGTTTACATTTTTGTGCCCTCGCGCGGGCGCCTCGCTTAGCATTGGAGTAGATGCACTGTTGCCGCTCTGCCACGCGCTAACCGCGCCGCCTGCGCCGTCGCACTATGGGACAGAACCGTGCCGTCTAACCGTCTCAAATATCTGTACTTTTTTGTTGGTTGAAGTAAATAGCTGAAATTTAGCACGTAGTATCTCCAGAGTATATACAATCCAATAATGACACATTTATTGTCAAATGTTTAATTTATAATATGTATTTAAAAAAAAATAAAACAAAAATAAAACAATTAATGTATTTTTTTTTTTAAATAAACCATTGTTTGTTTAAATTATTGAATTATAATTTTACAGTTTTATGATATTAAACCTATTTTATGTTATTTTATATTACATATAAAAATCCTACATTTAAATAAATGACAAATATGATATAATAATCCACTCTCACTCTAAAAATATATTTTACAAATTAATGTACGTAATTAGAATTACTTCTATTTAAATATCTAAGAGGTTCTTAGCTTCGTCTAACAATTCCTTGGAAATAGTGACTGATGGTTTACTGATACTTGATATATAAGGATCTGACGTAAATAGAAGACAATGAAATACCGTCTTGATTCGTTGCGGACCTAGAGCATTTTCTAGCGGGATGCAATCTGATTTTTTTGTAATCTTTATTACGAAATTCTTGGGCATTCCCAGATAAATTACCAATAGGCAGAACAGCAAAATGTCTTATTATACTTTCCCCATGTATTAAGATTTGATGTACTAAAGAAGGCCACAAATATATTTTGTTACGTACAGTTGTGCGGTTGCGCGAGTATATTCACCAATTTTTTTCTGGATTTACAGCAATACCGGATGCCAAAGTTTGATGAATAACATAGAACCTTTTAATAAGTTCCTCATCAACTCCTGCAGTGCGATTCTGTAACCATCTCACCGTGTAAACTTAGGTGAAGTGAGCGTGGAGTGAGCTGTCATTCAAAGTAATTCGAAGGATTGACAACTACTATCAGCTCACTCTAAGCTCACTTCACCTAACTTTTCACGGTGAGATTTTTACAGAATCGATCCGCTGTAATTTCTGAAGCGCAATAGTAGTTCTCAAAAAAAACGCTGAGCTGAGCGTACGCAATACGCCGAGCTGTATTACCGTCATTGCTGTTTCCACTTCCTTGTCGGGCATATCAACGTGTAACCCCATTCGGCTTCGAAACAAACTTTGTACAAGCTTTTTCTTGTCTTCTTTACTTTTTTTATCTTCTGGAGTTCTCGCAGCCCATTTTTTAAATGAAAGGTTATATGAAATATGTCAAATTAAATCCATGCACCTGCCGAACGATTCTGTAAAAATCTCACCGTGAAAAGTTAGGTGAAGTGAGCTTAGAGTGAGCTGTCAATCCCTAGCATTAATTGGAATGACAGCTCACTTCACCCGAGTTTTCACGGTGAGATGGTTACAGAATCGCACTGCAGATCCACGTGTGCTACGTAGACAAACCATATTCGTAAGTGTTTATATTATCTGGCTTTGATTCAATCTTCTCCAAATTATTCATTTCGCTTGGTTTAGCCCCACACACTGTACACACAGCTCCAGAACTTGTGTCAGTTAGAACTTGTGTAACTTTTGCATCCACCATACATAGTTAGAAATAGGTCATGACTTATTTCAATTACCTGCCTTGTGTATCTTTGAAATATGCAAATTATTAATTTGACCCCGAATATCACCAACCAGGCAACCACTGATCGGATATTCTCGGCAATAACGAATAGAAAAACAAGCCGGATTTTGCCTAATTACCTCATTTGTTTCTGTGTCAGTCTGTTTTGGTGCCAAAGACGCTATAAATAAGTTTGCATCTGAGACTAAGTTACTCTCATCTGTTAAAACTTGTTTATATTCACTTTGCCCCGATGAAGCATCACATCCCCACTTGGTAAAAAAATTAAGAGTTTTTCTTGTTGAGTTGTAAACATTTTCAATCTTTAAAATGCGAGCAGAAGTGTGATCCAGCAAATCTTGTAGATTTACTTTAGCACTTATATAGGTTATTTCAATGCTGGATGGTGGAGGATAACACAGTTTTTTGGCGTTCGTCAATATATTATATGACTAGCTTCTGCCCGCGGCTTCGCCCGCGTGGATGTCGGAAATTATCCCACGGGAACGTGCTAACAGGATAAAATGTATGTGCTTCCCCAGAATGCCATCTATCTCGCGGGCCCTTTGTGGCTAATTACAGTAGAAAACCAATTGTGTCTCATTAGTGGTGATTAAGAGGGTACCTATATGATATCTTTACCTAAGTACCTACCTAATTAAAAAAAAAACTCAATAACAGAAAATTAAATACCTACCTAAATAAACCTATTTCTGATGATAACTAATCTAAACTCAATAAATAAGCAAAATCCCTAAAAACTAATATCTATACGAATGACTAATCCTACCTAACAGTATTATAAAATAACCTACGGTCACTACGTACACTATCAAATATACTACCTATACTTTAAAATTAAAATCTATACCTACGACTCATATAAAAATAAACCTAAATAACTCTAAAAACTAAAAGGAATAAAAATGAACTCCACTGCGGGTGACCCAACCTACGACAAACTTAGTATTTGCGGTTGGTACAGTACAGACAGTGGTAATCGGGTATAGGGATCGAACCGCAAAATTAAGTTTGTTTTTTATTGTATGTACTTTTCCGGGATAAAAAGTACCCAGTGTGGTGCCCAGGATATTAAAGAATAATTATACCAAGTTTCATCGTAATCGAACCGGTAGTTTTTGCGTGATGCCTGAACAAACAGACAGACAGACAGACAGACAGACAGACAGACAGACAAAAATTTTTTTAATCACATTTTTGGGTTCGGTGTCGGTCTAGTAACACCCCCTGTAAATTATTTTTTTGATATTTTCAATGTACAGAATTTTCACTTCTACAGATTTATTATAAGTATAGATGACAATATGTCGAAGTTTTTGTTGATCAGACTTGCTCGAAGTAATCCGTATTGTGATGTCGAAAGATCTAAATCTACAAATATACTTATAGCTTCATCCACCGTAAAATCTGTTGCATTGCGACTTTCATGCAATAATTTTTCCTTCATGATCCTTTTTTCTATCACAATTCCGCATCATTGAAACAACAGTAGCTTCTTCGAATTCTCCTTCAGACCGCAATCCTTGAACGTATGCATTATATATATACTCGAGTCCATATTCTTGTACCAACTCCACATTCTTACTTTTTTCGATTTCCCTGATAGATCTTCATGAGACTTTGGTGGACGTCCACGTTCTCCAGATGTTGTAGGTGTAATATCCATCGGTGCTTCTTCGAATTGTACCTTAAATTCACCGCCTAACCAAGATGTACTTTTAATAAAGAAACGTTCTTTAGTTCGGTTAGATTTGGTCCACCGATCGTTAAACGCTGTTAAAAGCCATTTTTGAATACGTTTCACAACTAATTCACTTTTTTTAGACGACAAATGGTGGTGTTCTTCTAAGTATTTTTGAATATCTTCTTTGTTCCATGATCAGTGAAAAATTCGCATAATACTCGTCGAGGCACAACAAATTCACTCATTTTATTTTTACTGCTAACTACTACTTTTTTTACCGAGGTTGGTGAAGACTATATTATGTCAAAGCACACTAAAGTACTGGTAAATGACAATGTAAATCCATAACTTTTATACTAAATTTCGTGTGAAAAAATATTATTATCTAGTGTCATTATCACGTTCCTAACCACTATCTATGAAGGTGGTTAGTAGTACTGATATAATGTGCAATAACAACTTTAACTACCATTTCCTCCCTTTTACTTACTTTTACATGAGAAACATGTAATTCACAAAGTGATAACAAAACATTAACCACATTTGACTGAACGATGAAAAAATAAAATACCTTACCCAATACTCCTACCTTACCTAAAGATTAAGTACCTAAATAGATAATATTATTTAAGAAAAAAGGTTCACAAGTAATCTACAAATCCAAAAATCTCATCAATCAGAACTAAAATATTTTTTTGGGTATATTTTGTATTTTCCCCCCATCAGGCATTTTTCGTTTCATTTCAAAGGGGGCAGAGTCGGGCAATTTTTTTTTGCCTTGACTTCTATATCGGCTGCTCTACTATATGGTGCTTTCAAAATTACGACATTGGCAGACACTGCTAAAATAAAAATTCTATACCTCTCCAGTTTTCACACAATTGTCCACTTAAATTATTTTTAAATAGAGTACTTCATAACCATTCTAACCATATCACACTTACAAATTAGCTGTGAAAATATGACCATGTAAACTGGTGGAATTGTGTTCTACATAATTGACATAATTCTGAGCGTCAACTTGCAAGCCTTAGTCTAATAGTAAAAATGAGAAATAGTGTATTTTAACTGCTATATAATATGCATTGGACATTCAGTTAGACATGTGCATTAACAAAATATTCAATATAGAACATTACGAAAACCTATTTTTGAGACGGTATGCACGGTTCTGGCCCATAGTGCGACGGCGGGTGGCCCGCCCCCGCGCACCTCGTCCCCCTCTACTTCAAAGTTCAAACTCTCTAGATTAACCGTTCTAAAAGTAACGATAAAATTAACGTTATTAAACAACTAACGTTAATAATGATTACCGATAAAATGGAGCAAAAATAACGTTAAATCCATTACCGTTATTTTAATATTAACGGTAACGCTGTCAAATGAAGGTAACGTTATGAAAATTTTACCGGTATTTAAAGCCCTGCGATCAACTATACCCGAATTACTTTAGCGTGGCAATAGCGGTCATTGACCCACCTACATTTTCTAGCATTCTTAATTTCAAAACCTGAAATAGAGTCCGTTAACGTTCTGAATCAATATCTATCGTGATCTTCAACATGTTGCAATAACGGAAAACCATACATATTTTACTGTTTGGGTTCCTACGGAGAGGTAGTAGGGAATATGCGATGACCACTATAGCCACGCTAAGATAGATTCGGGTAAACAACAACGCAAGTAGCGTTACGCCTAAAAATCGCATAATACAACAACATTGCTAAACCAAGTCTTATGAAAAAATGCGTGATGAAAATGACGGTATCCCAAGAAACGCCTTATTGTTAAAAAAAAACGGCCTTATTACAAAACAAACTTTATATTTAGAGACCCAGGTCAACCATCGAGCCATTTTTCGACCAATAATCTGACAAAATTAAAGTTCTTATTTTAAAAACTGACCTTAAACCCGAGTCTACGTTGTCAACTTTACACCTGTCGGAATAAAGTTCAAAATACAGTAACTGGACCAAATATTTAGGCTAGGTCTAAAGTTTGAACTTTTTTGGAATAAGACCGAAAATGCCTTTAAAAAAACTCAAGATGCAAATGCCAAGTACAGATCAATCACTGCAGTACCCAAAAGCTTGGTTCCCACCAAGCTATATGACAACTTTGCTCATAACCAGTGATCGGATTGTGGGATGTAATTACTGGGATTCAATGACGATATAAGCCATTATAATCCCAAAAACTTGTAAAAACAGTTCATTCACACATTAAGAAAAATAATTTCATAAAATTACAAAATTCCGGGATCCCGGGATTTCCGTGGGTTTATAGACAGTTCTTCAACTGGGGAGTTTATTGGGCCACTTCTTCCCAGCTAAAGCACTAGGAAGTTGTGGATGGCGGGCGTTTTGGGGAACTCTCTTATGTAATATTGACGTTCGAAAAGTGCTGATTGTCAGTCTAATTTGAATAAATGACTTATGATTTTGATTTTAGCTATACTCGTAATATTGTTTGAGGTTGTTTACCTTAAATTGCACTACCTAATCCGATCACGGCTCATAACCCATATTAGCGTAAGAAAAAACATCCCAGGGCAATCTCTCTCGGGATCAGACTGACTGGAGGTAATTCTTGCACAAAACAAATATTTTTTTTCAGGCGGATGTTTGAGTATGTGAGATTTAGGTCTGATAAAATACATTTTAAAAAATCTAGTGTCGGGCAATGTTTTTATTATTAAGATAAGGAGAAACCCCTATTGCGTTCAACTATGTTACAATAAGCTCCAAAAAAAAAAATTCATCGAAACAAAATTATGTATTTATAAAATCTCAGCTTTACACATCAGCTCTATAGCATACGCTAACGTTCATAGCTGTCGCGGTCATGAAACGTGGGAGCGAGATGACACGAGAAGTATTCACCGTCCCACTCGCACGTTTCATGACCGCAAATGCTACGAGTCCTGGCGTTTAGTATAATAAAACATTATAATAAAATTATTATCCGTTGTAAATCTCTCGTACGGCCGTACAAACTTAATTACATACATACAACAACAATTATTTACATTGTTCTTAAGGCATTTGTCAACCTGACGGCTTGAAGTAGCCTTCTCAATTCTTGTCTCCGACACATAGGAACGTAT
Organism: Apamea sordens; assembly: GCA_945859715.1. Taxonomy (NCBI): domain Eukaryota; kingdom Metazoa; phylum Arthropoda; class Insecta; order Lepidoptera; family Noctuidae; genus Apamea; species Apamea sordens. The sequence continues at coordinate 5,394,643 of OX244006.1, read as the reverse complement.
CTGAAAAAAAAAATGCACTAATTAGAGCTTTTCATATTTAGTGAATTAACTAAATTTGGTGATCGCTTCTACATTCTACTAATATTATAAACGCGAAAGTTTGTATGGATGGATGTTTGTGACTCTTTCACGCAAAAACCACTGAACGGATTTGGATGAAATTTGGCACACATATATGCAGTTTGCAACCAGGATTAATACATAGGATACTTTTTATCCCGATATTCCCACGGGATCGAAACTTATGCGGGTGAAACCGCCAGGCGCAGCTAGTAACATCTAAAATTCTAAATTGATACCAGGTACGGCTTTTCAGAATTTATGTAATAGACAAGTTTGAGTATAAAAACAAATGTTAACAGAATTTATTTGCTGACGTACCAGTAAACCACCTTCTATTGTTTTCAGTTATTAACGAGCCCTCGTTTGTCAAAATACGACGAGGAGTTTAGGCGTTACGCGTGAACAGACATAGCCTGTTAAAATCAAGACCCTCCTTTGGCTTTGCTGTAGTCGGGTAAAAAACATAAAAGCGAAGTCGCTCTTTGATGCTTTACCGGCCGAGGTGAATTCAGAAAACCTGCCTGGGTTACTGCTAAAAATTCTGCACCCTAATTGCGTACCTATCAGACTATATCAATCTCAATCTGAAACATTTTTAGGATATTGCTAATCCATTGCTTCATATGTTCGTAAAATTGTCTGCTCAACAACGTAAATAACGCAATGAATGTTGTTGAACTGTCAAAATGAAATCCAATGAATACCCCGCTGATCAATCTATCAATGAATTTGACAAAGAAAAAAACTCCAGATGAATTAAAACATGAACTACACCGTGCATGTTTCCAAACCCCCAAAATACGACGAATAGTCTGATCTGTCATTATGATTAAAAAGTTTTTAATACATTATTATTGCATCCTACCTACACATGACTCATAACCATCCATCCATCTGCCTAGCCTTTTCCCAACTATGTTGGGGTCGGTTTCCAGTCTAACCGGATGCAGCTGAGTACCAGTATTTTACATGGAGCGACTGCGTATCTGACCTCCACAACCCAGTAACTGGATAATACGAAACCCCTTGGTAAGACTGGTTGTCAGACTTTCGGGCTTCTGACGACCCGTAACGAGTGTCAAAGATCCATGAATGACAGCCGGGGCCAACGGCTTAACGTGATTTCCAGGGCAGAGGTCTTGGTATGCAAAGATAGTCACCCATCCACGGACCAGCCACTGCAAGCGTAGCTTAACCTGATCGATCGACCCGTGCGGCTGTTACTCACATGACTCAGAACATAAGACATTTAATAATAATAATAAATTCTTTATTGAGAGTAACCATGAGACTCATAGAGCGTTAGTAACAATACAATAAACTTACAACTATGTTAGTGATACAATTACAGCAACAATTGCACAAAAACACACAACAAAACAATCACTGCTTCCGCATTCCAGCTGAGATACTGGAGCAACGACTTACAATAGAGCAGTCCAGCCTGTCCGCAATAACTCCCAGGATGCTGTTGGAACTGGCTCGCACCCCGCGCAACAAGGACGCACATCTTTTACGCATTAATGCATAAAAGCACTCAACACGCAATACCGCAAACATCCCTGATGCGCTACAGTAGCGAGGCAGCCCCATCAACACCCTGAAGGCATTATTGTACTGCACGCGAAGGGCACTGTACGATCTCTGCGTAAAATGTACCCACAGGCCGCAGGTGTAAAATGAGGAGCAGAAGGCTATAAAAAGTGTTTTTTTAACCTCCGTAGAAGTACTACGCTTAAACCTGCAGCCAATCATATTCGCTCTGACTGACAGCGCCCTCCGCTCTCTCTCAATATCGTCATCATCTTTAAGGTTAGTGGTCAAAACATGCCCAAGATACTTGAAAGAGTGCACTCGCGATAATGGTACACCATTCATCATTATTGGAGGTACCATTTCTGGACATTTTCCACCAGCCCCAAACACCATCACGACACTCCTTTTCACATTATATAACAGGCCATGAGCACTGGCATGCCTTTCACACACACCCACCAGTTTCCTCAGGCAACAGACAGGCACTGAGCATCAATATAACATCCGACTCTGGTGCTACTCAGCTCCCCAATCAACTGGTCCATGTACAGGTTGAAAAGTGTAGGAGAACTACGACCCCCCCTGTCTCACACCTTTTTTTTTTTTTTTGAGGATGGGAAATCATCAAATGACTCCTCCCGCTCTGGGTGGAGCAGAAGGGAGTGTCAGACTCATACTGACTAAAACCCACCCGTGTTCCTTCCTTAGCCCTTTATGTTCCAGGGCAGCGGTAAACCCTTTCGGATGTTCCCGCTACCCTGGCAGGCTTCGGCCCTATGGGGCCCCGTCTCTTTTGCTGACATCTCTTTGAGGCGCGCGTGGAACACGTACACGCCGTCCGGCACGGGCCTAGTCCTGATCGGACGGAGAGCTACCCATTACTCTCCGCCCGCAGGCCCGCGCCTACGGTGGCCGGGAGTCGTCACGCGGCTCCCGACGCCCGGAGCGTCTCCCGCGGCCTGTCTCACACCTGACTCAAGACTATATGGACTCGAGTAAGCCATGTCCCACCTCACACTATTGACCTGGTTCCCGTAAAAAAACTTAAAAATATTTATGATTTCAGGTGGTAGCTTCGCTTCATTAAGTTTTTTCCAGAGAGTGTCTTATGAAACCAAATCAGAAGCACTAGACAGGTCGAGGAAACAAGCGTAAACCGGTGTGCTGCGGCGTATGTAGTACTCCACAGCAAAAGATCGTAAGGTTAATGAATTCATTAACCTTATGATCTTTTTATTAGATCTAGAGTTTCTTAATTAGCGCCTTGTTCAGAAATTGATAATAATTAAAGTCTATCAAATTTATGTTATTTCAAGATAAACAAATATCAACTTTATTTTAATTTTAATTAAGTTGATTTCGGAGAGACTAGCACTATTGAAAACGATATAAAAATGTTTAAAGTTGTAGCGTAACCTGAATTTTATTGTATAGGAATTAAAGTTACTTTTCCATAAACTCATATTTGTTTAGATTTTTGGCAAATAAATCGCGAATGCAGATTAGTTAAGTTATCACAGCTTATGTATAATGTACATACAATTACATTATACATCTCGGGAGATAATAATAAGTCAATCAATTATTATTATTTTTCGTTAAACTATCACAGTTTTTCACTTTGTAAGGGAAGTTAGTAATAAAACAGAATAGAGCACACGTAACCAACAACATGTATTCGAATTGAATTCGACGTTTGTATGTATATCTGGGTTCGAACCCAGCCAGGCGCTTTACTTTGTGTAAATTATTTCATCACCACTGCTCTCAAAACGGTGAAGGAAAACATCGTGAGGAATCCGGCATGTCCTAGAACCACACTGGGCCCGCGTGGTAAATTATAGCCCACTCCCTCTCGAAAAGAGACCTGTGTCCCAGCAGTGGGAACATTATAGGCTGATTATGCTTGTGTAACATAACAAGAGCATAAGCCTTTAGTTTTATTGTTATTATATGTCACCTATTTCTATGATGGCTGATTTACCTGTCATTGGCGACTGTAGAACTTAAGTTATATTATACACTGAAGCTATACTAATATTATAAAGAGGTATGTTTGTTTGTTTGTATGTATGTAGGGTGTAATCTCCGGCACTACTAGTCAGATTTTTAAAAAATCTTATTGTATTTGATAGCCCAATTCTTTGGGAAGATTATAGGCTATCTAACATCATGCTACGACCCTTAGGAGCTCAGCAAAATGAAAAAAAAAACAACGAATACTGAGCGAAAACGAGGTAGTAGGACGGGCGAGCGATGGGATGCGAGGCGATGGGCCGAAACAGGCGAGCAGAAGCTAGTAAATAAATAAATAACAAGATGGCGGCGTTAGTTCCGATTTTGGCCACGCCCCAAAAAGAACATTGTAGCGTTGTACACATACCTGTGAGTAAGACCTCCGGTACACTAAGACCTAAGCGCCTCTAGCCTAGATGCCATCTCGTCTAGTTCGCTCTCAGTGGGCTCCGGAACATCTTCCTCTTCCTTACTGGTGGAGGGCGCGGCCACAGCTGTTGGAGGCGCCGGCGCTTCACCCAGCTTGCCTTGTGTTAGCTCCCATAATACCTGGTAGAGGTAAAGATGAATATTGTACAGTGTTTAGGGATTAACGGTTTTCTTACAAAGTGTTTGTTAAATGACAAGATATCATAATAGTACATTGTTCACCGAGGGAAGAAAGTGACCGTCGTGACCGATTACCAACGGGGGTGTAGTTTGAAGCCCGAGTTTAAATTTCTGGAACGAAGTTCCTTATCGCGCGTTGCGAAAGGGGGTTAGACGGAAAAAATTAAGACCAAAAGTTGGAACGACACTTTTTGCTATAGTTGTAAGCCGTGCGGCGTGCGCGTGTTTCTCTGTCTGTCTCTCTCTCTCTCTCTTATAGAAAGCAAGCCAGTTATAGTTCGTTCCATCCGGGTGTCCCTTGACACCTCTCAAGTTTTTAATTTTTTAAACAGCTGTGGTTACTTAAAAGATAAATAAATACGACTGATATTTTGTATGTTTAAAGAAAATATATTATATTATCTATGGGACTATGAAAAACTATTTCAGTGTTAGCTCTTGATAGTCTAGAAGAAGCCACTTTTACGAGATACAACATAGGTAAAATATTACTTTTAACTGAAATGGAGCTGTAGAGTGTTGAGTCTAATCTCAAATGAGAAACAAATGATTGAGAATCGTCATGCTGTATAAAAATTAATAAAAGTAAAGTCCTCCAGACCGAAGTTCGGACATGGCCAATCTCAGAGGAGACCAGCCTTCGGCGGATTATAGTGTACAAGTGTGCGCGCAGACACAGGTGCACTCTCTCTTTCCTCACTCTCATTAGCCGATACGACCGCAGAAAGATCAGGCCCAAGATTAATAGCTTAACGTGCGTTCCGAGGATATCACACCGCCAACTTCCAAACTCCGGACTGTTACTAAGAAATTCTCAATGGAAAAACACAATAACACTTTTGCCCGACCGGGAATCGAACCCAGGACCCCGCGCTCAGCAGTCGCGCTTGCGTCAACGAGCCCAACGGGGCAGCCACACAAAGAAAAAACACATAAATATATAAAAATACACAGTAACTAATTACCTTATCAACCTCACTCTGCGCCGCTTCTTCCATTTCCTCTTCATCCTCCATACTGGACATGGTCTCATCCAGCATCTCCTCAATGATGCCTGCTCTCATCATCTCTTTGCTTAACTCCTGCATAGTTGCCGCCACTTCTGGAAGACGGACCAGCGCCTGCATTGCTTGCATAACCTGGAAAAACATTATAAAAAGACCCATGAAGCACAAATTATGGTAAATGGAGTAGGGGAGACATTTAATTAGCTATGTAAAAGCTAACAGTCTTAAAATTATAATAATAATTTGTACAAGTATATGAAAAGGAAAAAATCATGGGCATAAAAAAAAATCATCTGCATCATTGTCAACAGGAAAAGTGCCCAAAAGGCTGGCAGCATTGCCATTAGCTATCTATAGTCTATTCAAATCGTTCCCACTACAGCCCGTTCACGGTTATTTTACCTCTAATTTTGCATAACTGGAAAAATCAGTCCTTATACTTAATAAAATAAGGTTGCTGTTGGCTTGCAGCCACTGACAAGTCTGTCAAAACCATAGTGATCTTTATTCTCGCTACTATAAAGTTGATGTTGGGTTGCTGCTGGCATGAAAAAAAATCTAGTGCAGACTAACAAATGTGTAGTTATTAAAGTATATTTTCCAATTACACATATTTGTTTACCTGTTTGGAAAAAAAATTGTGAACCCAGTGTAACAGAGCAGCCATGCCAATAATACACCAGTGATGAATCAAAACAATATGTGGTACTGTGGTACAGTACAGTCTATCAGCACCATCCAGTGTTGATAGACTGTTAACCCTTCTGTCTGTAATTACGGCATTCAACGGGTTCAAAAATAATTATAAATCTCTATTATTATTGACAACAAGAACAACATACCTCAGTTGACTTCTGCAATGATCCCGCGACCCGTAATGTAGCTGTAAACACACAATTACATGTAAAAGTTAATTATTTTCCTAAATTACATTTAAAAAATATACCAATGCTAGGATGTCAGTCATATCATATCAGAAAAAAAAAGTTTTTGATTGATGAAGATGTTTTACTACAATTACAAGGAACACCTACTGTTAACACCTAAGCTGCTATGTGAATTTGAAATACAAAAAAAAAATGGTTTTTGCTTTTTTTTGCCTATTTAATTCAGGTTTACCATAAACTTGCAATGTATGTAATAGTAAAACATGGTCTTTCCAAACACGTTATTTTCTGCAAGTTTTCTGTAAGAAACCTTTAAAATGTAAGTATTAATTAATTAATTATTTATTTATTAAAATCTCTCCCTTAATAGGTAATAGGTACAGCAGGCTGGTGTCCGCAATTCCACGACAATGCGCGTATTTTGCGTACGGGTGGGAAAATCGATCATCCGATCCACCCCAGCTCCTCAAGGAAGGCCAGCAACGCCTCTCCCTTACAACTATCATTACAGCTGTATGTACCCAATGTGACAGTGCGGTCATTTTACAAATCTATACTAACTTATTGTTTATAAATTAAATATAATATAAAGAACTAATAGTCTAAAAATTAATAAGAACTTTGAATCTTTTGGTCCAAAATTTACAACACAAGAAAGATCTCCTTCAACATCATCATCATTTCAGCCGAAAAACGTCCACTGCTGGACATAGGCTTCCCCAAGCGCCTCCACTACGACCGGTTCTGTGCTTCTCGCATCCAACAGGTTCCTGCGGTTGGTTCAAAAGGTTGGTTGGTCCACCTTGTGGAAGGCCTTCCAATGATTTCCTAACAGTCAGTAAACAATGTTTACCTAGCTGATTCTTCATCTGCATCTGCACAGAATTGAGGTGTGCTTTGCTTGTGTATATTTTACTGATGGCCTTCCGAGACCTGATGATCTCCTTGGCCAGTATCGTGCACACTTGCTTGTCGCTTTTCGCCGCAGCTTCTTTCAGGGACCGCTTTATTTTATCCTCCTCTCTTTGTATGGCTGAGGATGTAATAAGTAAATAACGGTAATGTGTAGAGTTAGATAAAAATGCTGTCTTGTTTTAAGTTTTGTAAAGTTTTCTTTGACGCCCGCGCTTCATCTGCATGAAATTTATTGTTCCCTCGACTCACCAAGTCACATTGCATCGCCTAATGCCTAGTTCCTTCAAAGATTATTTTCAAGGCTTATTTAGTTTGATAGGGAGAATAGTAATATTTATTAAAAATATGGATAACATTATTAAAATAAAACTATTCAGGTAATCAGGAATTCTACAGATAAACCTCATGACAAACAGTACGAGTACTGTTGCGGCTGCCGTGGCGTTGTTGTTTGTGGATAATAATATTAATGGTTTTGCCTCCTAATAATGGCATTAGGAGTAGATGCGCATCCCTGACGACGCGTGTCTGCGACGGCACCAACAGTATTCTCAATGTGTTCACAGATCGGTGGGATTCCCCAGATGTTGCGGAGGTGGAAGCAGCTCCACGCTGAGTTTTTATCGTATGTACACCTGTCTGTAACCTAAGTTATGTAAAATTGTTACTAACCCTATGGACTCCTGTCTGAAATAAAATAAAAGTTTTCTATTCTATTCTATTCTAAAGACACTTGACCTTGGCTGGATTGACTCCTTAGACAAGTTTTTGGCATTCCTATAGTGATGTGAATGTAGGTTAATCTGTTTTTAGGTACACATCTAAACAAAAGTTTTCTTGCTTCTAAATAATACAAAAGATGTATGACATACCTCTTATTTGTCTATCTAAATTATATCCTTCTTTTCGTATCTTATGGGACCACTCGTTTACCTAAAATAGAGCAATGTCTTTAGAAAATTACTATTGCCATTTATCGTTCTTAATAGGGTGTCATAGTATAGATATTAGACGTACCATTTCCTTTGGATTTCTCTCTGGAGATTTCCCAAAAAGACCCATTTTGTACAATTTAAACTGGTTTTATTTTATATTTTGGAAATGAAATGAATTTGTTTTGACATAAAATTATGACAGGCGATGACTTCATCACTGAAACGTTCCGTTCCGTTATTAAAATTGCGTCAGCGTAACAGAGATGTTTAAAATATAAATACAGTTTTATTCAAATGGTTTTTTTTATTAATGAACTATAATTATGTGTTTATCATCGTTTTATTCATTACCAATATTTTGTTTACGACATTAACGGCAAAGCTGCATTTGCCTTGCCGTTAATTTTTTTAATTTTATTTTTTTTAATTTAGCATTCATTATCGCTTGTTGAATGCGAAATGGAGCGTAGAAAGACAAGTTTCATATTTACGCTGAAAATGAGCCGGACATGAAACCGGAAATAAAATTCGGAGTTGAGATTTCAATCGAAAGTCCTTTTTGAATGCCTACTATATAATTTTAAGATTTAATTCGTTCAATAATTATGCTGGCTTTTGTTTTATTTAGGTATTGATAATTGTTATATTTTCACATCATTCTGCCAGAAAATCTACGTAAAATGGAGTGTTTATGAATAATGGTTGTCATTTGTTTTGACTTTTAAATAATGTTGCCAAAATAATTAGGAGGAAATCAAGTGGAGAATACAGAACAAAGCTTACGACACCAGATAAAATTTACATATTATTATAAGGTCTTAGGGAAAACTTTACCTACTTTTTTTATGGAGCGTATCCTATTTTAGATAAAGAAATGTGTGAGTGTGTGTTTTATTAACAAATAATATTTATTCAAATCAAGTCAGTGGAATTTTCACTAGAACTTGCAATACTGAATAATTTCAGTTTCAGTTACACAAATATTTTGTTGCCGGTGCGAAATTTGAAACGAATTTCTTTTTTCACTGACAATAAAACTATATTTGTGACTTCATGTTAATTATTTTTAAATAAAGCAAGTGGTGTAGTGTATTTGTCGGCATCATAGAAAACAAGGTAAGTCTATTTTCTTTACAAACAACCCGGCAGTTTGCATAACTTTTTTTAGATGTTCTATATTTGTGATTATCTTTCGGATGCAACGAATGCTGACCTTAGCCAGTATATTTCTGTTTCCATTACATTGTTGCGCTAGAAATTAGTAACAAATAACGTTATTGTTAATTTTGAGGTTACTCGAATAATGTATTCGCATTCGCTTCCGTGACAATCAAGGCATGGAGAAGGGTACCGGGTACCCTTGATTGAATCTCCGCTATTGTTAAAGGAGTCAATATATTTCTTTATGACTCATAAAGTGCTGGTTATCTGTTTTTTTACTTATTTTTCCGTGTTAGTCGTAAAATATAAGCTAAAAACAACAACAATTGCGTCCAATCTTACGCAAGTGTCGTCCAGGTTCAGTGTTGCTTGACAAATTGACAATTGGTCGAGTTACTTACCTACAATTTAGTAAAAATTATCCTGTCATAACTTTGGCCTGTTGTAATCTTATAACATTGATTGTAGTGTGTACAATATGAAGTTAAAGTTCTATTAAATTATGTAAGTACTTACCTATCACACAATATAGGAAAAGGGTTCATATTGAGCAAAACGGTATGCTCTATGAGTAGGGGACGACCAAAGAAACAATGGATCGACTGTGTGAATGATGATATGGTTAGAAATGGTGTGACTACCGAGATAACAACTAATAGAGAAGTATGGAAGAAAAAGATAATGTTGTGTTGACCCCAAATATGGGATCAGGTCAGGAGAGTAATGTTGATAGACCAAAACAGCAGATTACTTTTCTCATCCCATAAAACACATGTTTATGTTTCTCCTAAAGAAAGTTGTGTTCCCCATGCCGCAGCAAGATGGACCAATCTATAAAGAACAATAAACACTCTTTGTATCCTTAAAAATTTAAGTGTACATTTTCAAACATGCATTTTGAAAATTACTTATATCAAACTAGCATCTCTCCGTAGTTTTACCCGCATAAGTCTCGATCCTATGGAAATACCAGGATTAAAATTATCCTATGTGTTAATCCAGGTTACAAACTATCGGTGTGCCAAATTTAACCCAAATCCCTTCAGCCATTTTTGCATGATTGCTTAACAAACATACAAACTTCCTTAATTGTATTAAAATATAGTAGGATTGTTTTGAAATGTTGAGTTGAGAGTATCCATTACCAAGTATATCAGGTTGAATGGCTGATGTTGTTGAGAATTAGAATTATTAAAGGGAAAAAAATATCCAAATTGAGACCCTCCTCCTTTTTTAAAGTTGGTTAAAAAGTATTAACATTACTTGGATGATTGCGTGTTTAGGCCGGGCGGATCCTAGCGTAAACACCCATCCATGAAAAGATGATTTAAGTAAAGGTCACACACCCCCACCAACTAGCTTGCTGTTATAAAAACAGTGATTGAATTGTCCCTATCAAAAATTCTAGATTTTTTCATTTTGAAGCTCTTGACCCCAATCTCTGCCTGACGCATAGCTGATTTAAATCCATTATAATTCATTCAGCAGTATCACAATCCCAAGTTGATGCAATAGCTGTACATGACCCTTCCCAGGTCTTGACAAGGTCATTTCCTCCAAAAAGTTAGACAAATTGGGCCAAGCCACCATTAAAAAAACGAAGTTTGATTTTGTGTATCTACACTCGTATCCCAAAAGTGGTTCCTAACCGAGCCAAAATGTCTATTTTGTATGGTATAAAAGTATCTCTGTTAAACATTTTCAAAACAACCCATATTACCCATTTTTAAATTCAAAAGTCTCATTCTGTACGTTACCTTTTCATGTCTAAACCACTGAACGGATTTTGATAAAATTTGATAAGGTGATAGATGGCATCCTGAGGACATGCTACTTTTTGTCGCAGCAGCACCTTCCCTTGGGATAATTTCCGTAAATCCACGTGGGCGAAGACGCGGGCTTCTACTAGTGTCCCATAATGTTGGAGTGTCCAAACTGTCCATTCATCGCAATCACTCATGTCGTGATTGATGTGGCCACCTAATGGGCCCAACTCTTCTATTGTAATTAAATATATTTACTTTTGCCATCAAATTGAGAAGAAGAGACATTTTCAAGACATTTTCATTTCCTGCATAAAAAGTTTTTTTTTTTTGTTAGCCCACATTGTGCCCCACTGCTGGGCAAAGGCCTCCCCTTTTTCCTTCCAAACCTCCCTGTCTTGTGCGATCTCTCTGGCCATGTTGGCCCTGCACCACCTTCGTGGTCTACCTCGACGACGATGTCCTTCCTCAGGCGTCCAGTGAGTGACGATCTTTGCCCATATCTCGGGCAGATGCGGAAAAAAAATCTCCTTCCAAACCAGTCTGTCACTTGAAATAAATCCCTTTGAAAATTCCGAGAAACAAGTTTAATTACATTAAGATGAGCGCAGGATGTATTTGGTGTAAGTGGCAATGCCGACGGTAATTGAAGATCACGCGATCTCGATTGTCAGTCATCAGTCCTCATGGACTTGTCGAGTTGTCGGTAATTTTGATGAGATGTAGTTAGGACATTAGGACGTGTCTTTGACGAACTTGTGTACGTAATCGGTGTATAGGTCCTATTGGTTATTCTACTCAAGTAGACTATGTATAGTTAAAAAGAAAAATCAAGATCGCAGAGTCGTGTCATGCTCCCCAGCAGAACTACTTTGACTATATTATGTAAAAATTAGAGGATAAAATGTAGATAATGTGTATATTTTTGTAGCTTAATATCAAAAATTGTATATTGTTAGTTTCTTGGAAAATATCAATTCAAAGTGGTCATGCTACAGAGCATACTCTCCAGCAGAACCACTTTAAAATAATGGTTATTTCACGCTCATTATGCACAGGTCATAATATAAACAAATGTATATTTATTGTATATCAAGATAACATCTACGATTTTAGATAAATACTGATTTTTAGTAACATGTAAATGTTTTATCGGAATGCGCCTGCCATGAATTTCTTAGCAAATAACAAGATTTATCATCAAAAGGAAAAAATCTAATTAATTTAAAAAGGTCGATGCAATCATGTCGTGTATGAAAAGTCGAATCGACTACCATAAATGGTAATCGTCCTCCCGATCTAACTAGCTAACTACTACTACTACTAACTACTACTAGCTACTAACTAGCTTCTGCCCGCGGCTTCGCCCGCGTGGATGTCGGAAATTATCCCACGGGAACGTGCTAACAGGATAAAATGTATGTGCTTCCCCAGAATGCCATCTATCTCGCGGGCCCTTTTTGGCTAATTACAATAGAAAACCAATTGTGTCTCATTAGTGGTGATTAAGATGGTACCTATATGATATCTTTACCTAAGTACCTACCTAATTAAAAAAAAAAAAAACTCAATAACAGAAAATGAAATACCTACCTACCTAAATAAACCTATTTCTGATGATAACTAATCTAAACTCAATAAATAAGCAAAATCCCTAAAAACTAATATCTATACGAATGACTAATCCTACCTAACAGTATTATAAAATAACCTACGGTCACTACGTACACTATCAAATATACTACTTAAACTTTAAAATTAAAATCTGTACCTACGACTTATATAAAAATAAACCTAAATAACTCTAAAACTAAAAGGAATAAAAATGAACTTCACTGCGGGTGACGTAACCTACGACAAACTTATTATTTGCGGTTGGTACAGTAATCGGGTCTAGGGATCGAACCGCAAAATTAAGTTTGTTTTTTATTGTATATACTTTTCCGGGATTAAAAGTACCTACCCAGTGTGGTGCCCAGGATATTAAAGAATAATTATACCAAGTTTCGTCGTAATCGAACCGGTAGTTTTTGCGTAATGCCTGAACAAAAAAAAATTTTTTTAATCACATTTTTGGGTTCGGTGTCGGTCTAGTAACACCCCCTGCCATTTATTTTTTTGATATTTTTAATGTACAGAATTTTCACTTCTACAGATTTATTATAAGTAATAGATAGTGATATTCAATCAAATAATGTAGTTTATGTAGTAACTCAAACAAAACAATACAATCGTAAATTGTAACAATATTTATTGAACGTTGACCCTAAGGTACTTATTTGTTTTATAACACGCTCTGTGCGTACTCGAATGGTCCTTTATCTAGGGTCAAGCATGCTTACTGCTCGTGTCAGAATATTCCTCCGTTTTATGACGCAAATATTATCTAACTGGAGATCTGCACTTATGATGATGCCATTGTGTAGTCCTACATATTTCTATTTTAATTATAGCACTGTTTGTTTGGCCTATTTTGAGATTTTTGCGCATTGTGTGATAACAATGTTTGTCAAGATTATTTTGCCATCTGGTGACTTCTTTATCAGTTTCTTTTCTTAGAAGGTTCTCAAAATACTCAGGTCGCTTAATACTGAGTTTCTATCCTCTTCATAATCATCATCATGGACAGCTTTGCTCGTCCACTGCTAAGTATACTCCTAAAAAAAAAAAAATGCTCGTAAATGCTTTTTCTTTCTTTTCTTTTTCTGGGTTAATCCGTTTGTTCAGTTTTACCTGCCGTCCTTTTTGTCCTCTCACTCGTATCCATTAAAGTAGGAAAATTGGTTAGATGCAACCCCTCTATCTACATTGAACAGTGGAGGCCCAGTGGTAACAGCCTCGGGCCCGAGTCCGACATACGACGTATAGGTCGTGGGTTGGAACTCAGCCAGGCGCTTTACTTTGTGTAAATAATTTCATCACCACTGCTCTCAAAACGGTGAAAGAAAACATCGTGAGGAAACCGGCATATCCTAGAACCAAAAATTCTAAGACATGTGACATCTACCAACACGCGTGATAGATTATAGCCCGCTCCCTCTCGAAGAGAGCAGGCCTGTGTCCCACCAGTGGGAACAGGCTGATGATGTCCCTCTGACCTCTGTCGGTAAAGAAGAAGTCTTACTGACGCTAATGATTTTCTAATGTGTTTAGCAGAGGGCCATTAGTCATACTTAACTGTAGTTGAAGTTATGTTTAATGTAAACTATTAAGTTGTTTAATGTAATAGGTAGGTACCGCACAAAAAGTACAGTTGCGAGCTATCGCAATTAATCGCCATTTGTGGTTATGTTGTTAGAGGTTTTGGTGTCATAATTTTATCGTCAAATCGTCATCATCATTATGAGTTCGGGTTATTCCGTTTATCCACCCTACAACAACCACCCTAGAGTATATTCGGAAACGCGTGTTCATTGGAATCGGAATTCACTTCTGATTGTTCTTCCGACTTTTACCCCAAGTATAGTCATCATCAATACTACAACAGCAAATATACTCATACTCTTTAATAAGTTATTAATTATTATATAATAACCACAAACTTAAACAATAATTATGTAACTTGCTCGTTTTAAATCATTATGCTAATATCTACTAAGTATCTTGGGTCAGTTTCTGTCATGTTTCTAAAAATGATTGTACACAGCCTAGGCAGAACATCGGGAGAAAAATAATATACAAATTCCGATTATCCACACCGTCTGAACACGTGTTCTATAGATAAACACGCGTCGTTTCCGAGTATCCACCATAGGGTGGCTGTTTTAGTGTAGATAAACAGAATAACCGATAAATTCAAGAACAGCACCCTAATTGCGTAACACACAATCAATCGGAATCGGTTTCATTTTGACAGTACAACAACATTCATTGCGTTATTTACGTGTCAGACAAATTTTTCGAACTTACGAAGCAATGGATTAGCAATTTGCTTCAAAATGATTCAGATTACGATTGATTTTGTGTTACGCAATTAGGGTGCAGTTCTTTTCTATCTCTTCCATTTAACGCCAATCGCAACATCAAACCTTTGCCGTCCTTTCACCGTTTTGAAGAACTGCTGACGACTGTAACAGACTTTTTGTTCAAATTATGTACCAAGTACTTCCTAGTTGTTTGTGGGAATTTAATGAAGATAATACTTTCTTATCTGCATGGATATCAAAATGTATTAAGACATACATTTTAATTCGACCTTATTATCAGGTTGATTAATTGGGTAACGCACTAAATAACCTTCCGATATGTATTTCGTACGGACGATGACCGAACTGCAAGGTGGAATGAAATACGTCAGGATTTAGGGATTTCCAGACCGAATTACTGCTAATGCTGATGAAGTGTCGGGTAGATCGATCTGCCAAAAGGTTTATGCATCCGGGCTAAGCCTGATTCGAGCCGCAGCGCGCACGAGGTGTATTTATGGCTCATGGATTTGGAAAACCTTCGCAGGCCATGAGGGTCTTATCTATATAATAGTTAAGTCGATTTGCAAAAAACGTCTGGATTTGCAAGGACCGCCTGCACTTTTCCTAAAGATTGGGATAAATTGGCTCCTCATCTACACAATACATCATATGATGGACGTTTGTCAGATACTCTTGATTAGTTTAATCTCCGAAGGTCGTATTTTCAATGACGAATCAAATTGATAAAACTTTACCTCATCGGGGCCGATTTTTTGATCCGTAGTTAACTCAACCAATTGTTAAAAATAGTAACCAATGGTTAAATTTTTGCAAAATGTGTTTTTTGATCAGTTATTAGTTTATCTAACGGTCACTAATGGTTATTTTTTTTTTAACTAATTATTAATTATTTGACCATTAAATGATATTATATCATTGCATTCAAAGTGTTTTGAATGCCCATTTTCGAACGTAAGTGATTAATATAGGTCGGTATTTTAGAAGAATGACAGGATGCAACATCTTTCTCCAATCAAAATTTTATTTAAATAACATACTCGTACTATAATAATACTCATAATGACAAAGGCATAATTATTATTGTTATTCAATTTCAATATTATTGATCACGCTTCAACGGCTGAACGGATTTGGATGACATTTGGCACACTCGTAAGGTATGACCTGATGGGCACGTCTCGTAATTTTAAGAACGTTTACAGTCTCAATTTGTCAAAAATACCTAATTTCCCTACATTTTTGACAAGTTTTTGACATTGATTGTCGCTGAGATGAGATTGTGTTGTGAGATTGTTCGTCTACGTTTATGTCCTTCCAGGCTACCTATCTGTCTAATTTTATATCGATCGGATCAGTGGTTTAGGATTGAAAAGTAATAGACAGACAGACAGAGTTGCTTTCGCATTAATAATACATAGCATGGATGCTTTTTTGCTCAAAAAACGGTGATGGAAAACATTGTGAGGAAACCGGCAAATCCTAGAACCAAAAATTCGAAGATATGTGACATCTACCAACCCGCACTGGGTCCGCGTGGTGGATTACGGCCCACTCCCTCTCACAGAGAGGAGGCTTGTGTACCAGCAGGGGGAACGTTATAGGCGGATTATGCATGATGAATGCTTTTATCCGGGTACATAAAGTATTTTCCATAGGATGCGACTACAACCAATAACCTAAAAACCAATAAGTGTGAGGTACATTTCCTTTTGTTTTGTCAACTAACATTATTCATACTCATTGCTTATGAAGTTACACAATATGCATAACAATGGATAGGGTTATGCTGATAGATTTTTAACTTGAAAATTTTAAACACAACTTTTTAACCAGTTTTTAGTCTGCAACCATACCTCTCACGGAGAAAATCAAAGGTTATCGGTATACCTTAACCAGGAAAAACACATGAAGATTAATTTCCACCCTATATCCCTTCTATGCCACACTTACAAACTATTCGAGAGACTACTGCTAGGTACCCAAAACTTATTCCAGAGCAACCTGGATTTAAGACAGGCAAGACTTGCTGCAGCCAGGTCCTTTACGCGAGCGTTAAACTGTCCTCGGTACGAATGCTGCATCCACAGATTGGCATTGCACACCCAGAAATGGTGTTACCGTTGCTGAGTTTTGGGCCAAATAGGAAATTTAAATTATATTTACCCTCGACACGCTAAGAACTTGAAAAATGTAATAAACTAAGGTCGTTGATGATATTTGAAATACTTCCTTTGTTGCATCAGGTGATACCTAGCTAGCTAGAATATCTTTGTTGCTCATTAACGGTTTTGTTATGAAAACAGGACCATTATATTAATTTGATGTTGAAAACGGCCTCTTTCTTGAATCTTCTTTTCCGGTTGGAATGGCTTGTAATAAATAATACAGATTTTTTGTATTGTTGGTCACATATCTCGGCACAGAACTGAAAGAAATGTCGGGCTATATAACTAGTTTAAAATTACATGGAAGTACCTGATGGTACGAGAAATATTCATTTTTTTAGGTTGCAATAGCCATTCCATACATGGAACTAGTGAGTTGCAGTAGTTCCATGTGGAACTAGCTACATGGAACTACTGGGAATAAAGGAAGAAGAAATGTTTCACTGACCCCTAATAAATTAGGGGCAAGAGAATGGCGATGGTAAAAGATCACAGAACTCATAGAGGTTTTAGTTTCAGTAAAATGTTGGTTGTTCGTACCTCTCGTCCTGTTTTTTTTCCTAATACCATTTAAAACAATAAGCTTAAATCACCATCATCATGATTCTCCTGCCCTTATCACAATTTATTTGGGGACGACGCAACATGTAATCTTCTTCCATACTTCTCTATTAGTCGTCATCTCGGTAGTCACCACCTTTCTAATCATAATAATATTATCATGCACTCAGTCTATCCATCGTTTCTTTAGTCTTCCCCTACACTTATAGCCATCGACGTTCATACTCAAATAATCAAGCAATGAATAAGCTTAAATATTATTGAAATATTTTCCTTAGTTTGGACGGACTACACTACTCACCTCTATTGTTCTGGTCAATCAGCAGGCATCCCTAACGCACTACGCCATACGAATCGCGCGACATGTGAGCAGTACGTTTCGCAATACGCCGGCGCAGGGCGGAAGATTGCGGCGTACGCGCACCGCGATCGTTTGCGAAACACTCGCTAATGTTGCACCGTAATGTGTCTTGCATGACACCATCGTTTTGTTACCATCATCGTGAGTCATGTCTGTTTTCCTAGGTTTTTGTAAAGGGTCCACTTGCAGTCTTAGACCGGCTGGTATGCGTTTTTTTCTGCTGGTTGGTCTTCGCAAGTGTCAATCTCTGATGGGTCAATGTTTACCTTTTGACTGCTTCATTGGTCGCTTGCACGATGACTAAGCTTCATTTGGGTAGGAAAATAAGCTGAAATTATATCCTAGTTCGGGCATAATGAATCTGCTCGGGAGTGTGGATTTATGCCCGGTTAAGGGGGACTGCCAGGGTAACCCGTGAAATTCAAATTTTCATACTCTATTTAACTTCATATAATCCTATTGACTGATATTTCATGAAATAGTCATTAGAATTATATGAATTTTGAGGGTTATATTGATGATTTTAATCCTGTAAATCATACTTGTTACGGTTGCGAATTATATAACTGATACTGACCTGCAAATTATAAGAAAATTTGAATTTCGCGGGCTACTTTAGCGCATCCACTTTTTAAACCATTTACTGGACGACCCTAATAACCATTATTACGGTGGCCCTCTATTAAATGGAACTTAAACAACAGTCGAAATTTGGGTCTACTAGACAGTTGGCCTGACCCATCGTGTATCTGTGTTCCACATGAACATAAATCCACAACGTTATTGCATCCGATCAATGGCATAGCCTTCAATTGACAAGACAAGGTGAAGGTTGTGGGGTTATACCAAGTTTTCGGACCTCAGCTGACCATCGATCACGTTGTACACATCCTTCTCATTTTCCTTCAACCTTGACACTACTCGACGTATAAATGTTTGGTTTGGTTGTTTACTTTTCCTCCCTATTTCAATTCCAAAGACAATAGTACACAAATCAAAGGCGTAGTAGTGTACGTATTAGTAATACGTACGAGTATTATCTATGTCACCTATATACTAGCTTGTAGTTCGTTCATTCGTCTTACTCAATTTCGAAACAATGGTCTATTGACTATGTATGAAAATTCAGTCTTAATTACTGATGCAATACCTATTTGAATATAGTAATTAAACTACTTACTTACATACCAAGTGCCAGAACTACCAATGACATTCTTGCGATTTACGAAATCCCGAACTAGCTGCCTGTGTGTGGGCAACTAGAGTCACAGAAGGTGGAAAAAACAATTGAAAGCTTGCCAAAACCTCAGTTATTATTTCATTTTGTTCGAAAATCAGCATAATATGATTTTATTTATTAATTATATTTTATTTTTCCTGCGCCACCCCGAACCAGCCCTCGCGGTACGCGTCCAGGTCATCTCGCCATCTCTTTCTGGGCCGACCTTGGCCGTCTATCTTCAGGCACCCATTGTGTGGAGACTTGCCCAGCGGTCATCGTGCATGCCGCTGATGTGACCCGCCCAATCCCATTTGAGCCTGGCAGCTTAGTGTTATAATAGGTATGATTGCATTTCCATTACCTATATTTTCATTGCTTGCGAGTTGCGACTTCTACTGTCTGCAATGTTTCTTGAAATAGCACAAACCGCAACGAAATCGGAATGCTTGGTCTTTCTTTTTGCGTATGTTTCCAGTCTCTTTCTTTTTGCGTTTCTTTGTTTTTGCGTATGTTTTCGTAACCTTTATAAGTTTAATGGCAAACAGTTCTTTTATGGCACCTTACTTTTGGACGACTTCAAAAAATCGGGATCATCCAAAATTTACGAGTGCGTTCGGTGCACGCGCACTGGATGTAAACATACAGCTGTTTACTTTTGTGATAAATTGTTACGTGCACACTCACCGAGAGCGCTGTTGTTATGTGCTACACACGTAAGTGTGGGTATCAGTCTGGGTATCAGGTGATTTTACGTTGACGCTTAGATTTTTAGTTTGTTTACCGGTTTCTTCTGTCGTACTAGTTTTTTTGGTAACCATTTTAAATAGCTCGTTGGTGTAATTTGTGCAATGCAAATACAAAGACAGCACTTTGGATGTACAATTTAAATATTTCTGCCAGCGTCTGTGTTCCCTTCCAATTATAACCCGTCAGCCTTCAAAGCAAGAGTGAGAATAGGCATCATCTGGGCTTGCTCGTTGCATTCATCATTATCGTAAACCTCATCCATCGCTTTCCACCAGGCGACATCAAGGTCAAGAGCCATGTTGCAAAAAAAGTAAATATATACAGTGGCCTCCAAAAGTTAGTTGACATTTTTCCACTTCAGCTGTGATGCCACATTATGATTTAAAATAAAAAAAATAATCAGGTACTAAGGGGTTACTTGATTATTTTTTATGATAAGTCAAAGGTAGTTGAATTAGTCAATACCAACGTTATAGCAATTTAAACATTTTTTTTTTTTATTGACAATGGGCTCACTACGGTGGAACGAGCTTGCCCAGAAGAAGCCTATTCACTCTCGTCTTGAAGAGATTTGACATTTGCATCACTAGAATTTTAAATCATAATGTGGTGTGTCATAGCTGAAGGTGGAAAAAGGTCAACTAACTTTTGGAGGCTACTGTATGTAAAAAGGGTACTACTGGAAGAAGTTCATACATTTTGGAGAACCGAATACATCGTATCTACTGGAATTGCCATATTCTATGTACCTCTACGATGTTTTGCTACGCTAACAGTCCGAGATTATGGTCATCCTCCTTTTTTTTTTTTTTTTTTTTTTTTCTCGCTGAGAAATGCTTTATGCATCCCCGTCTCGCGGGGGACCGAGACGGGGTATGTGGGACTCCCTGTCGGAAGGACAGTATACCCACTAAAACTCAGCGGTGTTCCTACAAACGCCGTAATGGGAGGGCTATGGGAAATTAATACTTCCACGGCCCTCCCGGCGCACGCCCGCCAAGATGGTATGGCGGGCCCCGCATGCCCCCCAGGTTGGGGGGCTACGGGAATGGCCGGGAACACCTGGCCATTCCCGTCCCACAAGGTGGAGACCTGTGCAGAACAGGCAACGGAGCCCCCGCACCCGTTGCCTGCTGGCCTCCACGCCCGCCTAAAAGGCGGGCCCCGCAAGCCCCCCACGATGGGGGAGCTACGGCCGCAGAGGATAGGGAGAGCGGCAACGAAACACCGAACACTCCTCTTCCCCTGCGGCCCCGCCGCGTCCGCCATCTAACGGTGGCGGCCCCGTCAAGGCCGCGGAAGGAAGGGAGAGCCCCTCCCGCCGCGGCCTCTATCCTCAGCCGCAATGTCTTCGCGGACATCGCGGCCCGCCTCAGGTAGGTCACGATGTCGCGCAAGCGGCACCGCAACCTACCCGTGGGCCGCTACGTCCCGGGCTAAACCGCACAGCCCGGACGAGCGGCCCCCGCTGGGGTTCCTCTTAGCTTCACCGTGGCCCAGCTCGCCACGGCTACTGAGCCCCCCCGCCTCGACAATGCGGGAACCCACCGGGGGGGATGGTCATCCTCCTGCCCTTTCCGGCGCAACATGCCTCTTCTTCCATTCATCTCTATTAACCGTCATCTCAGCAGTCACAACCTTCTGATCCTTCGTCAAACCCATGTTTTTCCAATGTGGTGATGATGCACCTCATCAGTTATTATATATATTATGTGATCTTATAAAGATCAGACATGTACGCAGTACATATTTACACCAAAAATAATATGTTCAGACAAAATTCCGGAGAGAAAAAAAGTTAAAAATATCGTTTAGACGTCATTGCGCTTAGACATAACGAAATATATTTTGTGGACAATTTATTTTTAAATTGTTCTCAGACTAGTTTTTAGTGCTGAGACTTTGCTGTTTATTTCTTAGTTTATTTTTTCTTCGTCTTGATCCCAATTTGCACCCAAGATGCTCCCAAGTGGCACCGGTGTCTGAAAAGTCGTGTGGAAATCGGTTGTCATGGTATGGGCATGTGATGTGGAGGAATGAGGAATATGTCGCGAGGAAACTTTTGAGTATGAATATGGATGGCTATAAGAGTAGGGGAAGACCAATGAAACGATAGATGGACTGTGTGAAAGATAATATGGCTAGAAAGGGGGTGACTAAGTGAGATGTCGACTAATAGAGAACTGTGGAAGAAGAAGACATGTTGCACCGACCCGACCCCAATTAAAGGGGAAGATAACGATGAGTCTTTATCCCAATTTATCTGGGGTCTCTTCGCTCCAAATGCCTAGATTTCTATTAGCCATTATCTCGAAAGTTATATTCCTTAACAGACATACCATTATTCAAACTTTAAAAATATCTTTCTTGTCATTCACATTTATAATTCTGTAGGTACTTATTATGAACTGTAAATACTAAATACAATGTCATATTTAAATTCGTTTTACCTAAGAATTACATGCGGATTTTGAACCTTTGTAAAAGGGAAAATGTAAAAACAAGTTTTGTTTATTAAAATTATTATGTAGTCAAATAGTACTTATGTGAAAAAGAAACTCACTTTTGTCGCGATAATCGTACCACGAGTAAGAAAGGGGCTTGTGGCTAAGTAATAACAGCATTATGGGCAAACAAGACACTAAATAATTAATATTAATCTAATTTGAAACATTGTTGATATCTAAACCTGCTTATGCTAGCAGTGCAGCTGCAGCCATGAACTGCCAAGTACCCTGTAAACATTGAGTCAATAGAAATGATGAAATATTACTGCCAATGTTTTCAGTAGATAAATAGGGCAATTTATCTCACAATACCTAAACAGATTCGATCAGATGGTAAACTATCTTTCAGCATGAGTATTTACTTTTTGATTCTTCTTCTTCTTCTGCCTAGCCTTTTCCCAACTATGTTGGGGTCGGCTTCCAGTCTAACCGGATGCAGCTGAATACCAGTATTTTACATGGAGCGAGTAGATACTTTTTGATTGTTTGTTATTTATGATAGTGTTCCATGCCAAAAGCGGACGTACTGTAGGACGCCCTCAGGCCAGGTGGAGCGACAATCTCGGCAGGGTAGCTGGTCGCAGCTAGATGAGAGTTGCCGAGAATCGAGATGAATGGCTTGCAATTGGAAAGGCTTATGTCCAGCAGTGGACTGCTGTAGGCTGATGATGATGCTAGTGTTTTCCGCCAAATTGGACCTTAAAGTTAGGCTAGGCTATAAGAAAATTAGAAATTGGATTGGCTGTATGAAGGGTTGAATTGGAAACATACATAGTAAGACATAAGAAAAGACATGTACACCGACCGAAAGTAAAAAGGGATAGAGACAAGAGGCTTCATGGTTAAGAGACCAAAACTGATTAAAAGGAATTTCTGAAAATAAAAAAAAATTGAATTTTGAACAACATACGTAATATAGTTATCTAATAACTGCGTACCAAAATGGCGATTACCAAATAGTAATGTTTTTAATCTTGTAGCACTTTAGATTAGAACTAATATTGCACGTAATATTTGTGGCCCGTGCAGGTGCGTGGGATTGTGCGGTTGTCCAATACCCTCAGATAGTATAATAATTTTTGATCGAAGCCAGCGATACCACAAAAGCAGCTTTCGTATACTATAGCAAGATTATTAGAAAACGTTATAGTTAAAGAAAGAAAATACGTTTATTTGCAGTAAACATGACGCAGAGAAAGAACTCAAAAAAAGAACAAGTTGGGGGAAAATATGCCTCACATCCACGCAAAACGGCCATCGCTCGGTATAATGCTACGACCCTATGCGAGATCTATCTCGAGTCCCAGCGCTGGTTTAGTTAAAAGATCGCAAACAATAACCGTCTATAAAGATTTGTCCTTTGCGCTGTGATACAGGCTAGTGGCTACCTTTCTGACTAACATTAATAAGTCAATATCATCACTGCAGATTTTTTTTTTTTTTTTTGAGGATGGGAAATCATCAAATGACCCCTCCCGCTCTGGGTGGAGCAGAAGGGAGTGTCAGACTCTTACTGACTAAAACCCACCCGTGTTCCTTCCTTAGCCCTTTATGTTCCAGGGCAGCGGTAAACCCTTTCGGATGGTCCCGCTACCCCGGATGGTCCCGCTACCCATCACTGCAGATGACATGACACTAGAGAGAGACAGGTATAGTTGGAATCTGTACCATACTATCCTGTTTACATAAATCCTCTTCATTCTTCCCCTTTTCTTCCCCTTTTTTCTTGCATTTACCCCAATGCCAGTCTGTAATTGTAAAAATCCATGGCAAAAAAAAAGGAACGGACATGAAATAATCAAACTGACTTTGTGCGTGTTGGGCATTCCATGTTTCTCTAAAACACCTTTCTTCACTTGTGTCTGGTCACCATCATTTCCGTGCCCTTATCCCAATTGATTTGGAGTCGGTATCGCATGTCTTCTTCCCTACATCACTATCAGCCGCCATCGCAGTCTTCACCTTCTTTCTGACCATATTATCATCTTTCATGTAGGATCCTACGTAGATCTACTTTTTTTAATTCTTCTCTTTGTAGCCATCCCAATTCATACTAAAATGTTTCCAGTCATTGTTACTTTCACCCAAGAAACGGCATAGATTGGCCTATATTCTATCCAGACATTAAGTCTACACAATATGCCTACCTACCCAGACGGTTAATACAAGTGTAAGCATCACCTATAGCTAATTAGTACGCTGCGCTGTGTGCGAACACTCATACTATTTTGGAAGTACGGAATGTTCGACCGGTCTTGTGCGTTAGTTCGGTCAGCTCAATGTCGTACTTACCAATCGAGTCCAAAGTCCGTCCGATTATAAAATCTTCCAATTTTAATAATTGTTAATGCTATAATTTGTGGTCAGTGAGGTTATTCTTAGTTGCTCCAAAATTAACGCACCGAAAAATATTATAGCTTTACTCAAAAAAAGTTTTTTGGATCAGTGGGTCGTATGTTGCATACAAATAACAGTTGTTTTTTGACTTAATATAAAGGTACCAAGAAGAATTTGAAAGTCAGGATAACTCTTCTTTCTTCTTATTTTCTATTTGATTCCCAAGATTACACGTCCTTCATTCAGGTGTATCGACATCGGGAAGCATAATATGTTTACCTTTAATTAACCTTTGGAGCAGCCGGGAATAACCCATTAAAATAGAATGTACAATGCCCGGTATTATCACTTAACCCTATCTATCTTAATATACAATCATCTTATCAAATCTTTTATTCTTTTAAATCTAGGGTAGTTACAAAGAAAGCTAAGTCTCGTGCAAGTCCGCACGTTGACCGTTGTGACCAAACAAGCACGACTGACGTCAACAAATCTATGTTTATCTACAAATTGTTTGTTTTCAATAAGATTATTCCTATCTATCACAGGTCAGTCTTTGATAATTCCGTTAATCGCACTTGTCCCTCGAGAGTCTCGCAAGATCAAGATAGAAAGAAAGTAATCATTGTGATTTTGAAAGTCAAACGTCCAGCACAATTCGTGTTGGACGTTGGACAAGACATTCCAAATTCCACATGAACCTAAGATTAAAACTCGTAAATTGAAGAGATATCGAGATAATTTAAGAGACTTCGGTCAAATCTACCTAACCCAACACAGCCTTACGCTGCGTGGGACTTCCATGCGCTGCCATACGGCCTGACAACTTAAGCGATGGTATCACAGGTAGTCTTTATAATGAGGATTTCTGTAAACCCTGTGTTGAGAAATCTAGGAAGGATCTGGCGTAATGAGGGAGATATACGTGCGCAATATTCCCCGTAGATTTCCCTGAATCTTTAGTAATGAACTGTATCAAAGTAATCAGATTATGTATAAAACAGGTTCTCTTGGCGGCATGATTTCGTTCATGTGTAAACTGACGTTAATTAGTGTCATCCTCATCTTTTGTAATTTTTCTCAAGATATAATCTCTATGCCCTAGACTCGTTTATAGCACCTGCCTTCAATATCTGGACTCTTCTGAAGATATAACGACTCTGGCCAGATACATTTGTGATAAGTCGCTTCGGTCTTTTTCCGATGAGGGACTGGGAGATAAAGATACGAGCAGTAGGATGTTATATCTGTTCCGACTATTGCTAATTAGATTATTTATGCTGTTTTCGCTAGGTATCTAATGAGTCGCGCTTGGGCACTAATTAAAGACCGCTCAGTTGCTAATCCGGTTAACTCACTTATGATATGCGAACATTGTATATACATATTATTTGCTTTTTATTTTTTTAACAGGCGGGAGTCGAGAGTAAACTAAATAATACTAGATAAGAATAATGGTTCACTTAGCATATCGGGTGCAACTGTTGTGCTAATACTAATTTGACGGCACGGTTGGCGCAGTGGTTAAGCGATTGACAAGCAGTTGTTCCGGGTCTGGCTGTTTGTGTATGTGAGTTTAAATGTTTGTAAACGCACCCAGGATACAGGAGAAATTCCTAGTGTGGGGCAAAGTTTAAAAAATAATAATAATAATATGTATTTTCGCGAAGGTATAGTGCGCAAGCGCTCTATCTAACATAGTCCCAAAACAGTTCCTTATATATATTTTTTTCTTCAAATTCTGATTCTGAGCACCCCAATTTTAATATTGTTACGAGCTTCGGGTTCGTGACAATAAAAATGCCGATAAAAAATTACCAAAGTTACACTTTAATTAATCAACACTAACAATAATTCAAAACACACCAATTATAAAACACAATCGCTCTTAAATCGCACTTAAAGATCGCTTTCGATGTATTCGCTTTGATCGTAAAACCAAGACTGATTGCTCGCGGCTAATCCCGGCCTTATATAGTGCCGCAGATAGTTCCAGAACCTTCTATCGTAGAAACATCTAGAATGTTCGAGTACATACCGGCCCCGACTGACCAGATGTCGATAGTTCTAGTTAGTTCTAGCTTCGACATATCTACTCGTCAATAGATGGCGCTGACGGATGGCGTGACTATTAGTTCTTCCACTCCACAATAGATGGCGCCAGTGGTAACTAATGTCACCATGTATCAGGCATTAATTGTGGCGCGTAACACTGCCCCCTCCTAAGACATGCTCGTCCCGAGCATTATCGGTTCCATAATAACGCGCCAATCGATCCACATGGACGATCTTAGGAGTACCTCTTGCACCCTTCTGTATCCGGTAGGTTACGTCATTGATCTTTGTCACAATCCGGTACGGTCCATCCCATTTAGCTTGAAGCTTAGGAGATTTCCCCTTGCTGCGGACTGGATTGTGCAACCACACCAGTGAACCTTCGTCGAACCCTTTACTGTTCATTTTGCGGTCATAACGGGTTTTCATCTTTTCAGACATTTGCTGGCCCGATTGTCTGACGTGCTCACAAATGTCATTCATTTTGTTCCGCAAGTCATTCGCATAATCGGTTATACTGCGTGGGGCATCAGGTGGTATTCCGGTGATCAGGTCTGCAGGCAGCCGTAATTCTCTTCCGAAGTTTGCGAAAGCTGGTGTCACCGATGTACTTTCGTGAACAGCGCTTCGATATGACAACAAAAACGGTTGTATGTGCTTGTCCCAATCTCGTTGCCGATTTCCCACAACTTTTGCTAGGTACCTCTCCAGTGTCTGATTAAATCGTTCCACCATTCCATCTGATTGTGGGTGGTAAGAAGTTGTTCTTGTTTTATGAGTACCCATAACTCGACAAGTTTCCTGGAATATTTGGGACTCAAAATTCCTTCCTTGATCACTGTGAATCTCTAAAGGAACTCCAAAACGACAGAAGACTTCATAAATTAATTTATCTGCAACTGTCGAAGCTTCTTGATTTGGAATGGCGAAGACTTCCGGCCACTTAGTGAAGTAATCCATCACAACCATGAAATACTTGTTACCACTTTCACTTTCCGGAAACGGCCCCGCAACGTCAAGGGCTATCCTCTCCCATGGTGCACCAACATTGTACAATTTCAATGCACCTCTACTACGAGTCTGAGGTCCCTTTACAGCTGCACAACTTGTGCATTTCCGACACCAGTCCTCGACATCGTCCCGACAGTGGACCCAGTAAAACCGTTCTCGTATCTTCAGTAGAGTCCGTTTTACCCCCAGATGACCTCCTGAACAACCATTATGGTACAGCTGTAGAACATCCGGTACTTGAGCTTTAGGGACAACCATTTGCAAATGACAGCTGTCTCCCCGAGCATTTTCCCATTTACGGCACAGGACTCCATCCTGAATCACCAAGCTGTCCCATTGGGCCCAATAGCTTTTTGTGATCGAACTCATCGCTGAGACGTCGCTCCACCTGGGCTTAGGAGCTCTGGCCTTCATCCACTCCAGAATCGGCTTGATGTCCGAATCTTCCTGCTGTGCACGTTGTACGCTTTCCTTCCACTCGTTGCTGAGGTCTGTCTTGAGCATCCTCACAGGTACGACTTCTTTACTCTCTTGTCTAGTCTTCAAGGCGGCCATCTAATCCTTCAGCTGGTTGACATAAGTACGGTCTTGTTCGGACCGCGCATGCGCGTCGCGTCGCACTCGCTCCAACTTGTTCTGTTGCATGTCCAACGCGCGCTTCAATTCTTCTAAGCGTTCTAGAAGGGCTCGCTGTTTCTGGTGAGCCATAACCAACGCCTTCTGCTGGTGCTGGGCGGTGCTGTTAGCTGCACTGCCCTCTGGAGATCGGCCTTCTTCCCTTTCTGCAGTTCGCTTAGGGCAACTGGATCGAAGGTGGCCCTTTTCCCCACAGCCGTAGCATCTAGGGCTGTATCCTTTATTGCGGTCGCGAACTGTAGCCGCTGCAACCTCCCTGACGCGATGGGAACGATGATCCTGTCGCACGGCTTCCACCTCCAGTGCATGGGCCAAGGCGTCCTTAAGCGTCCCGTGGTGCCCGAGCCTCACAGCAGCTCTAACTTCCAGGTCACGGATGCCGTCGATGAATGCCTGCACCAGGTTCCCATCAATAAGCGCAGGTACGGACTGGTAAGCTTTACGCACCAGCTTCTCCACTTCAAGGGCCCACTGCTGCAGGTTTTCATTACTGCGTTGCACGCGATCCTTGAGCTGCGCACGAAACACGTGTTCCAGGTGAGCGTCGCCATACCGAGCCTCCAATGCCTCAAGGAGCTGCTCGTAAGTCACTTCCTTACCGAGAGCTTCCAGAACAGTTAAGGCCTGGTCGCGCAGGCCTAGGGTGAGGGCAGTCATGGCCTGACTTTTATTCCAAGAGTTCGCCTTCATGACAGCCTCAAACTGGATTTTGTAGGCCGACCAGGAAGAAGTTCCGTCGAACGGTGGCACTTTGAATCCACGTAGCGAAGGTGTTGTAGCTACGGGAGCTGCGATTCCATCCCCAAGATTAAGGTAATCCAGCGTTTTCTTTACGTCAGCCATCACGGTTTTCCTCACGTCAGCCACCACGTTATCAACCCGATTATTTACTTGGTCGATCCGGATTTCAGCTTCCGACAGGCGGTTGTCATGTTGAGCAACCTTATCCTTCACCTCCTTCATGTCTTTCCCGAGGTTAGCGTGAAGGTCCTTCAAAAGGAGCACCTGCTCTTCCTGGCGGCGAGCCTGTTCCTCCTTGTCCCGCTGGAGCTGTTCTTCCAACCGACGAGCCTGTTCCTCCTGTCGGCGGGACTGCTCCTGCAGCATCATCATCAGGGCAGCAAAGTCTGGTGCTGCTGATGCTGGAGCTGCTGCGGATGGGTCGGCCTCCGTGGTTGGTAGCTGGCCCTCCGACCCCTGCGGCATAGCTCCACCAAAACGTCTCTGGTCCGTCTCCTGTTGACGTTGACTCCGGGTACGGATACCCTCAGTGTCGTCTTTAGGTAAAACCGGCATGATTAATCCTTGCTTCTGACACCAATTGTTACGAGCTTCGGGTTCGTGACAATAAAAATGCCGATAAAAAATTACCAAAGTTACACTTTAATTAATCAACACTAACAACAATTCAAAACACACCAATTATAAAACACAATCGCTCTTAAATCGCACTTAAAGATCGCTTTCGATGTATTCGCTTTGATCGTAAAACCAAGACTGATTGCTCGCGGCTAATCCCGGCCTTATATAGTGCCGCAGATAGTTCCAGAACCTTCTATCGTAGAAACATCTAGAATGTTCGAGTACATACCGGCCCCGACTGACCAGATGTCGATAGTTCTAGTTAGTTCTAGCTTCGACATATCTACTCGTCAATAGATGGCGCTGACGGATGGCGTGACTATTAGTTCTTCCACTCCACAATAGATGGCGCCAGTGGTAACTAATGTCACCATGTATCAGGCATTAATTGTGGCGCGTAACAATATTAAAACAAACGAACTCCGTTAGGTTTGTTTTTACTATACCCAAATAGCCCACCAGGAACATTATAATAATATCATAGAATTTCCAAGGGCATAATTATCAATCATCTACCGGCCGCCCAGGAGTAATGGCCGCAATAATAGCGTACTCTATAAACCTGTCCTCTATAGATTTACAGGTTTTATTTAACATCCACCTGTGGTTTATATTCGCACGTTTTGTATCAACAAAGATAATTTTGTACTTCCTCACATATGGTTCTGGAGGTTATTTTTTATGTTAGTCCTTCGTATACATTCGTATCGTCTAATTTTCTACCATTTTAAAATGGCTTCTTTTGTCTCTATCTTTTTTTAATGGTTATGACAATAGCATATCAATATTGTGATCTATCTATAGTTGTTTTTGTAATTCCTATACTGTACTGCTGGAATGTCTCGGGCTGGTTTTTACTTTCATGATTAACTCACATTGAATACAAACGGATGGCATGAGAATATTTATGTTATACTTTTGACTGACAACTTACTGATGATATTCAAAGATTTATTCCAGTTGGCCCGAATTTAATAAAATCCATCACATTTCCATATATCCTTGGATCAAGAAGGATATTGATGGAATCTAGTAGGTATAAGTAGTCGAAATCTCTTATTAATACTCATTAAAAATCATAGATTAAGGTTCACTCCTTTACTAGGGAACGCTAAAAGGCCTGAAGGTGCCAATTTAACATCATTAGACACAGTGGCTCTGTTACACCACATGCTAGCAATTATTTTGTTACGCAAAACCGCACACACCATTCTAGTCCTTAAACCACAGTCATTAAAGACGATGACGCCGTGAAAGTACCGTGACTCCGGTGGTGAAGAAATTACAGTCTCATTAACCGTTTATTTTCTTTTAGTGATACGTGGGAAAATGGACAAGGTGCTAGTCAAATAGGGGATTGATATCATTGTCTGACCCTATGTATGAGTATGTCTAGACAGCGTGCACAATTAACTGTCTCATCATCTTCAGTTAGAATAATGTGCATCGGTTTTTCCTATCGGACGGCTGCCTTTAGATACAAGCGCAATTTTTATTTTCTTTTAATTTTATGATAGTGCATAAGTACTCCATTAATATATGCGTCGTACGAGTACACTTATGCATCTTCAGTTTGCATAAGTGTACTCGCTTTTCCTATCGAACGTTTGGCTTAGCTACAAGCCTTTAGATACAAGCGCAATTTTTATTTTCTTTTAATTTTATGATAGTGCATAAGTACTCCATTAATATATGCGTCGTACGAGTACACTTATGCATCTTCAGTTTGCATAAGTGTACTCGCTTTTCCTATCGAACGTTTGGCTTAGCTACAAGCTCCGTTTTTATTTTATTTTCTTTTTATGGTAGTGCATACGTACTCAATCAATATAATTATGTCCTTTTGTGTCATTACTGCATTTCTTTATCTATATCTATATGATAAATCATTTGATTAAGTGTTAATTAATTTATTGGTAAGCTGAATAAGCTGCGATGCCTAATTGACTATCTGCAAAGATTCTTGTGTTGTTATTATTATCAGCCATTTGTGTCCCAATTGCCCTGCAGGGCAAAGGCCTATGAAAAGAGCTTGTGTTGTTACAACTATTCTTGTTTTAGATCTGTCTTTGGCTTTATTAATAACGAATCATCCACCCTCACCTCTTTTCTAATCTTATTTAATTTGCTTTTCAGGAAAGTTTTGTAAATTAAGTGTCCCAAGTCGTAAAACAACAATTTTCTTGAAACACTTAATTTCGTACATCACTGTCAATGAGACTCGTACTCGTAGCTATGAGGATTTCGTGAATCAAACTATCTTACCGCTCCTATAATCCATACCAATCATCCAACATTATCCCACAATGTATAATGTGTTTAATATCGGTCAGGCCTCGATGTTGCATGACAGGAACGGTCGGGACCACCAATTACACCAGTGTGTGGCAATTGCCTGGTCATTGGTAGCCGAGATGACAATTGTACGCCGGTTATGGCCACTTGCACGGCATCCCTGGAAATTGAAAGAATTAGTCTTTATGATGTTGCTAATATTGAGCCTGTAGAAATTGGTCGTTTTGGAGAAGTAGACGTTGTTGAACTTGTAGGTAACCTAGATGATCTACTACTACTAGGTACTCTATTGCCAAGCGAGTCGATTTAGGTGCCTCTTTCTTGCAAGTACCAACTTAAATTGTCTGTATATTCAAATCGTAACTGTCATAATTTTACAGTTGTATGAAATGGCTATAACACGGCAAACTGACATAGTGTCAATTTGCTTAACAGGTAATTTCCCTGACTGTGCATATTACAGGTACTTTTGGAAACCTTGGTCCTTGCAGCCGAAAATTAGGTTAATTAAAGTTTTGATTGTGTCTAATCTAAACCATTACTTACTTAATGTATAAATTGGAATTATTACACCACTTGTATGTCAGATGGTTTCGTTGTAGGACGGACAGAAAGTCCACTGATAAAGGTGCACGAATGAGTTTATTTGTGTTTAGTTTTGATTATATAAATGGTATCTTTAGTAGCACACGAACACTCTACTCTACTTCTACTATGACTGATTAATTAATGTCAATATTGAAGAGCCTCGAAGTGCCCAGGATTAGATCTTGAGAGGCTATTGATTCTTTTTAACCGACTAAAAAAGGAGGACGTTCTCAATTCGGATGTTTGTATTTTTTTTATGTTTGGTAAATCGCGCATACTTATGGTCCCATTGACATTTTGACAAGATCTGATGATGAGTTTCGGAGACAGACAACGGAACTCTTCAATAAATGCCAGCAAATCAACGGCTATTGCTGCTATCGCTTATGTATGTATTGTTTACGCAATCACACAACATAACGTCACGCCAGTACCCTCTAAAGGGGTACGCAGATGTGTTCAGTATACCACGGTACACCCTCATTTGTGTCAAAGTATATACGAATGTGTGGGGTAGGTACAACTAAAAAGAGAAAAATAAAAATATAAAACAAGTGCGAGTCGGACTCGCCCATGAAGGGTTCCGTTACGTTACGATTTATGACGTATTAAAAAAAAACTACTCACTAGATCTCGTTCAAACCAATTTTCGATGGAAGTTTATATGGTAATGTACATCATATATTTTTTTTAGTTTTATCATTCTCTTATTTTAGAAGTTACAGGGGGGGGGACACACATTTTACCACTTTGGAAGTTTCTCTCGCGCAAACTATTCAGTTTAGAAAAAAAATGATATTAGAAACCTCAATACCATTTTTGAAGACCTATCCATAGATACCCCACATGTATGGGTTTGATGAAAAAAAAAATTTTGAGTTTCAGTTCTAAGTATGGGGACCCCCAAAATTTATTGTTTTTTTTCTATTTTTGTGTGAAAATCTTAATGCGGTTCACAGAATACATCTACTTACCAAGTTTCAACAGTATAGCTCTTATAGTTTCGGAAAAAAGCGGCTGTGACATACGGACGGACAGACAGACAGACAGACATGACGAATCCATAAGGGTTCCGTTGCCATTTGGCTACGGAACCCTAAAAACAACCGACTTCCAAAAAAACACTACAAAGAGAAAAATAATTAATTTCGGAAGTCGGTGTCAAAAAACGAAAATGCGGAACCAGTGACACCGACTTCCGAAATTAAAGTTATTTTTCTCTTCGTAGTGTTTTTTTTTGGAAGACGGTTGTTTTTTTTTTTTTAATATATTTGTACTTATAATAGTTAACAACCAGTCTTACCAAAGGGTATTTTGTTACCCAGTAACTGAGTTGTGGAGGTCAGATAGACAGTCGCTCCATGTACAATACTGGTATTCAGCTGCATCCCGTTAGACTAGAAGCCGACCCCAACATAGATGAAAAAGGCTAGGCTAAGATGATGATTTGTTATTATAATAGAACAATTGCGTGACTGATTGTTTGAAGTCACCGAAGCTGGAAGCATAACATTTTAAAGAGAGATTAGAAGGTCCTAAGAGGTAAACTGCGAAAGATGAAGATGATTAAGGGCTGACTTTTCAATCATCTAATAACTTTATTCGAGGAATAATTTTGAAATTTTGACAGTTATTTCATACAAAAACTGTCAAACGTCAATTTTATTTCTCGAATAAAAGTTATCTGGCGATCAGTAGAAAAGTCAAAATTTCAAAATGATTCCTCGGATAACATTATCTGGCGTTGGAAAAATCGGCCCTTTTTTTTTGGGTGGGAAATCATCAAATAACATCTCCCGCTTCAGGCGGAGCGGGACGTGTCAGACTTTACGTGTTCCTTCAGTTGCCTTACATACAAACCCACAAATTTTACCTCTATAATGCCTGTAGTTTCAACACGATGTAACGATAAAGATACTTGAGTGGATACCGCGTCAAGACGAGTACTAATAATATGATCAACGAGTACTAATATTATGGTTGTAATCAATCCATTAAAAAATAAAAAAATCAGCCCTTAAAGAATTTTTCCAATGACCTATTTAAACAAGGGGTTCAAGTTTGCTTGCAAACGAAGTCGTGTATAACAGCTAAAGACACCTGTATAAAATGCGAATACTTCAACAAACGAAACATACAAGGTGTACAAGTCAGGTGTTTAATAATATGATAACCTTGTGAGAACCGTGAGAACACGATTTGTCTGTATGGTCGGATGCTACGAGAGGTTAATATTGTAAGCAAACAACGGCTAACATAACAGGTTCAAATAATTTGGATTACGAAGTACAAGCAATTATCGTACTAAGTGTTCAGACTTCAGTATATATTCGAGCGGCGGCGCGGATATGTGACGACAATGTTGTTAAAATCGCATGTTGGACCTAATGACACAGGATCAAGGCCGATGGCATTGTCCAACGAGCCTCAGCAATGCCATATAAAGACCGGAATTAAGAAGGGCATTGCTCACTACGCTAGCTAAAGGCGACTAATTTAACTTAGCAAGAAAATTTTGGCAATCAATCTGACTACAAAGATAAGATAAATGTTTTTGCTCAAACATGTGTACACATACAAGAATAAAATGTATACAGGATAACATTAAAAAAGACAATAAAGCATCAGACATGTTTGCCACATATATGTAGATGGTGTGCAAATATTATTAATAACACTGATTTTTAATTCTTATTTTCAAGGGCAAAATAATTATTGTTCCGTGAATTAGCAAACAATTACCTATACATTTTAAATGCCATTAAAGAAAGATTAAAAAAAAAGCAATACTTCATAAAATCTATGTCAAATTATTGCTTCTGTCTGAAAAAACGACACGCTTGTAGCGAAAGATAGATTGGACAAAGTAAATTCGTAGTCTTACCTAGTCCCAAAAATAGATCACCATAATTTATAATGGACAGTACCGATCTAGATCAACCGGAGGAGACGACCGAGACGACGGCAGTTGAAGTTCGTAATCCTATCTCATTGACCCATTGTGATCATGCCAACAAGGATATGATTTCGTTTATTTGAGCAGTAGTGAGCCACATGTGGTTTCAATCAATCGATCAACAAGCATGACAAGATGTTTGAACGTAGACGAAGCAAAAGGATGTAAGGATCGGAGCACGTGGTGTTCTGTAATTTTTGCCAGACCAACTCCTACACAAAAAGGTGCCAGTTTATGTGCACCTCTTTATATCAAGCAGAAACGTGAAGTTACTGTTAAACATGGCCTTTCTCCCATAAAGAGGACGCATAATAAGAAAGTTCAATGAATAGAAAATACTCGTTTTTTTTTTCGTGAATCAATTTTTGTTTCAAAATCACGTTTTCTTTATCAGCCTTTCAGAAACGTAGTGTTAATTTCTAGATATTATAACTATCCTCATCCGTTACATGCACTATGTTAGTTCAAGCAAACTCGTCTGAGTTGGACTACTAATTCACTTTTTACGCTTGCTCTCTTTTATTGAACATAGTTATTTCATAAACATTATTACCATAAAAGATTAGTGACTTCAAGGTAGAGGTCCCTTGAAGTCATTGTTACCTGTATCATCATCATTCTCCTGTCCTTATCTCAATTTATTTGGGGTCGGCGCAACATGTCTGTTTCTTCCATACTTCTCTATTAGTCGTCATCGCGACAATTACCCCCAGTCTAGCCGTATCATCATTCACACATTCCATCCATCGTTTCTGTGGTTTTCTATTCTTTTAGCCCTCCATATTCATACTCATGCCATCATCATTCTCTTGTCCTTGTCCCAATTTATTTGGGGTTGGCGCAACATGTCTTTTTCTTCCATACTTCTCTATTAGTCGTCATCGCGACAGTTACCCCTAGTCTACCCGTATCATCATTCACACATTCCATCCATCGTTTCTGTGGCCTTCTACTCTTATAGCCCTCCACATTCATACTCATGCCATCGACATTCTCTTGTCCTTGTCCCAATTTATTTGGGGTCTGCGCAATATGTCTTTTTCTTCCATATTTCTCTATTAGCCGTCATCTCGGTAGTAAGCCCCTGGTCTTACCATATCATCTTCCACACAGTCCATCCATCGTTTTTTTGGTCTTCCCCTACTCTTATAGCCATCCACATTCATACTCAAGTCATTAACCTATAATTTATAATAAAATGCCATTTATAATCACAACAACAGCAAAGGTGTCAAAGATTCTTTTGTTATGGCGTCAGGGCAAAAAAAAAATGTTAAATACCTTATTATGTGTCATACGTAATGGTTGCATTATTGGAAATTAATAACATTATGTCGTTGAACGCTTTGTTTGTTTTAAGCGTCACAATGATTATTCAATGTAGAAACGACAATACAGCCTGAAAATGAAAAAACTGGCGATACTAATGAATATGATGGTTTCAAAATACTCCTCATCAAATGGAAAACGTGTTTTTTTTTTTAAATAACTAAATAGTACCTAACTGACACTATTGGATATATGTATTTTGGTTGATTTTTTGATGAAGACTGGGAACGTCATTCAGTGACTACACGAAGTTTAATTTATTGTCATATGGAAACCGGCATGTCCTAAAAAATTCGAAGCCATGTGACATCTACCAAGCCGCAGTGGGCCCGCGTGGTGGATGCCCACTCCTTCCCTCTGAGAGGAGGCCTGTGTCACCTTATATTTTCGGCTTTTACCATTTTTGCCCAGACCAAGACAAAATATTGTTTGAAAAAAATCGTAACACTGTGTATTTTTTTATTATTGCTGTATGTCGTTTATATGGAGTTTCCTCTTCTTTAATATCTTCTTAACTCCTCAAGCAGAAGACTTCTGTATTTTTATTATGATTACTAGCTTCTACCTGTGTATTTGTCGGCGTGAAGTTTCTTATAATCCCGACCCACCCCGTCGCATTGCGATGCATCAGCTGCCCGCGCTATCACTTCGTTTTCCCTTACCGTTCTTTCTGACGTTTTTCTCGGCTCCTAAGAGTTCTTTCTTTCTTGTATAATGACCGTCCTCCACAAATAACAAGTGTCAAATGACGATACGAAATGTTACGAACTTGTTTACTTTCATATATGCTAATAACTTGTAAATCAATTTATAATCGTAATAAAACGTGGTATGCAGCTAATACGACGGATAAAATGCTTATAATACAGATATCTTATAATGACCGGAATGTCATAGAGTAGAATACATACATACATATAACCTACTCTCTCTATTTACAAATTGATTAGTAATTATCATACTGCGCACTGTTTTTATTATAGAACAGATAATAATATTAATAAAAACTTTCCTACTTTTTTGCGTCTAACGTGGACGACCAATAATTTGAATAAACTCTTTTTGATATCTTTCCACTCAATACCTCCAGAATGGGTTTTTATTTAGGCAATATAAAACATATTGGTCTGACCGACATAATCAGCCTATAATGTTCCCAATGCTGGGACACAGGCCTACACCCAGTGGAAAGGAGTGGGCATACACCACGTGGGCCCAGTGTCACATGTCTTCTAATTTTTGGTTCTAGGACATGCCGGTTTCGTCACGATGTTTTCCTTCACCGTTTTGAGAGCAGTGTTGATGAAATAATTTACACAAAGTAACCGAGACCGAGTGTTGACTTTAACAAACAGAAATATACAGGGTTATTTTTCAAAGACCAGCCAAATTTAAGGATGTGCTACAGACCATCAAACTGAACAACTTTCTCCGTGGGACCAATATCGTAATCGCGAATAAAAATTCAGCCGTCCCATACATTTAGGTTGAGTAGGTATTGAAGTTTTCTATGGGACAGTTGATAAAATTTTCGCGATTACGCTATTTGTCCCATGGAGAAAATTGTTCAGTAAGATGGTCTGTACCACATCCTTAAAGGCTGGTCTTTGAAAAATAACCCTGTATAACTGTAATATGAGGTAAAATTTTGAATGTAGTACATAGGTAATCTTCGAAACTAATGATCTGATTCCGACCTGCTGAGCTGTAGTATTGCCGATTGTCATAGGGTTTTAAGAGATGAAGTCGCAGGCCGAAGCCAGTAAAACATAAAGTAGCCAAGAAAACTACCAGATCCTATATTCTTTTATTCCCCATCTGGTTGCTAGTTGGCAACAACTGGCAAAGCAATTACTTTCAAGCAAACTACAGCAGACTGAAATGTTTCCGTTTGAATAACTAGACCGGTGTTAGCGTTCCCATTATTGTCCACGATGTTTTCTAAATCCAGTATAAACATTCAACTCTTCACATATTTTGCTCCGGTTTCCAGCAGTACTTCACCCTATATTTAAAACTGGATGAATAAGAATAGTCACAGGGTCAAATTAAATTAGCTAGCGAATCTCTACAGACGTTATGGGTATCGATATCTAACCACGATCAATAAAAAAGATTTGATGTTTTTTTTTGCGGTCAACGACCGCTGGTATTGTTGTTACTTTATCTCTATTATATTGAACTAGCTGCGCGCCGCGGTTTCACCCGCATAAGTTTCGATCCCGTGGGAAAATCGGGATAAAAAGTTCTCATAATCCTATGTGCTAATCCTGGTTATAAACTATATGTGTACCAAATTTCATCAAAATTGGTCCAGCCGTTTGAGCGTGAAGAAGTAACAAACACACAATCACTCACAAACTTTCGCCTTTATAATATTAGTGTGATTTATGAGACTTGAATTCTCCTCTACTGTATGTTCCCCAACTTGTTATTTTTTTGCAAGCTTTTATTTAACTTGCGATGCATGTATACGTATGTATGTACATATGTCCGAGTGGACTCTTGCAACTCAATTTTGAAGCAGCTACCTTCAAACGATTGAGCTGAAATTTTGCATGCATGTGTATATCGGATGACAATGCAAAATTATTATGACATGGAGCTGATCTGATGATGGAACCGGAAGGTGGCCATAGGAACTCGGTAGTTAAACGACACAACCCCATCGAGTTTGGACTCGTTTGATCCGTCTTGACGAGAACTTTGTTGCTAGATGGTAACCAGGGTCTGATGATGGAGTTGGAAGATGGCCATAGGAACTCGGTAGATAAACGACACAACCCCATCGAGTTTGGGCTCGTAAGATTCGTTTTGACGAGTACTTTGGTACTAGATGGTAACCAGGGTCTGATGATGGAGCTGGAAAATGGCCATAGGAACTCGGTAATTAAACGACATAAACCCATCGAGTTTGATTCGTCTTGACGAGTAGGTACTTTTGGTCCTAGATGGTAACTAGGGACTAAAGATGAACAGGTAGCTTAGGTGCAGTAAACGCATATAACGGAAAAACACTGCTACGCGCTACGAACTACGCCGTAGTCAATTTCGCTTCAAAAATACTAAAAAGTTAAAAGAGAAAGAACACAAAGACATAAAATTAAAAGAAAAAAAAAACTTTAATACTTTCTTTTTAGTCATATTTATTAATATGTAATAAAAGCTTGTTTTTAAAAAGATTTTTTTTCTTTTAATTTTTTGTTTTTGTGTTCTTTCTCTGCATCATGTTTACTGCAAATAAACGTATTTTCTTTCTTTTCTTCTCTTGTATCGGCGGCGGCGCCCGATACGAGAATAACTCATGGCGTGGTAAAAATATTCGCCAATAAGAAAAGCGGTGGCGTTTGTACCACAGAATAACGAATAGTTAGTGGTACTACCCAGGATGTACAGGAATGAATCTTCTATCAAATCCTGATGCACTTGAATTTAGGAACTGTCGGCCGATTTTGGAAGCAAATGTCTCTAGAGATTGACATCTTTTTTGACAATATTATTGGTCAATTCAACTATATCTACTGGGGTGATTTTTATTTAGGATGGCTGGGACATCGATGCACAAACTGTGACCATGGAATCAGTACAGACGCCAGCAGGTCAAGCTACCCGAAACTGTCAAATGAGAATGACCAAAAGTCTCATGCATCAAGATCAAAATATGTATTATAGTCATTATTTTCATAATTTTTACATTACGCGTCGGGGATTTGATTTTTGAACAGGGAATTTCATTTAAAGTAAAAAAGTGTTGATATTGTATTATTCCCTTTACACGACGTTCCGTTTCAAATGATATGATTAATATAACCTTGCATTTTAAGGGTCATGATCACGTCTTTCATAAAACATGAAAAAAAAGGTATACTTTTCCGAATCTTAATTAAAAATAACTAGAAATAGAATTTAAAAAATAAAAGAATAGAATTTTTACTTAAACGATTATCATTTTTTTAGAGGAATAATTCGGTACCCGGGTTTTGTTTACAAAAAGAATTTTTGTAGGAGTTAATAATGATAAGTGTAGTCTATAAAAACCAAAGTTTAACTTTGGTGCAGCATGGTACACACGGCTACACGTCAAGCTATACAAAACCAGTTTGTCTTGGCCTCACTTTGTATGATATTTTCTCTCAATGAACGGTTAGCCAATACTGGTCTTGCATAGCTTGATGTGTAGCCGTGTGTACGTGATTCCATACATCCATGGGCATTGTCCTTTCCCAATCAACCTTGAACCTAATGCTTTAGCGATAAAGTTAAAAATCTATCAAAGAAATTTGACAGATTGTAGTAGCTTGATGTGCTGTCTGTACACGAATTAATGCCGGGTTTTTTTTTAATTGCTCTGCCATACATTTTGACCGCCAAGGTGTTGCACTTTTCTATGAAACAGCTGTTTTTTGTTTTAATAACCTATATAAAAAATTATGCTGAATTTATTTAATCGTTTCCAAGTGAATTCAGTCACATATACACGTGATAAAAATCCTTGAACACCTCCATTAGTGTAACGTTGATACGGTTAACATCATCATTC
The DNA here is from genome assembly GCA_945859715.1 of Apamea sordens. Taxonomy (NCBI): domain Eukaryota; kingdom Metazoa; phylum Arthropoda; class Insecta; order Lepidoptera; family Noctuidae; genus Apamea; species Apamea sordens. Next base: position 5,353,150 of record OX244006.1, on the reverse strand, counting down.
GATTACATATCGTCCACATAAGATAATTCGGTAACTGTTCGCGAATCATACGATGTTTTGTTTTGACTATGTCAAGAGATAGCCTTTACGTATCTAAGTTCACTTTGTAACAGTTTATCTTCTTTTTTACGCACTCCAAATATAACAAGTCCGCTGTCTGGTTTTTCAGCGTATGTTTTCACAACTTGTCGTGTACATGATTAATGGTTAGAATGGATATTATTTTATTAATACAATCCGACATAACTGGGTTCCTGTCAATAGGACCTCTTTCACCATAAAATCCCTTACGGTTTTGAGAAGAGTTATGAATGTGGATATGAAAAGAAGCAGACCTCAGAAAAGATGTACAGATTGTGTGAAAGATGATAGTATAATGACTAGGAAGGAAGTGACGACTGACAGAGATGTAAAATAAGTACTTCACTGACTATACTTAAATCCTTTTTTTCGGGATTAGTTCAAGAGGATGATGGCATGTTTTAGTTTTAATGACATCCCATGGCCTCCACCATGAAAAACAAGGAGGGTCAAGCCAACAGTTTGGCTTCCATTTCTTTTACGCGTTAGCGCAATCACTGTTACTACTGTAATAGAATGGGTGCGCGTCCGTGACGTGCGCACGCGGCATCTGGCTCGGCCTCCTCAGTATTGCGTTGGCCGTGCGCGTGACCATACGTATCGCGCTCGCGAACCTTTTAATGTTCGATCACGATTGTGTTATATAAAAATACGCATTCTTTCGCCTTTTGTTACAAGTCGCATCAAAGTGCTCCGAAATAATAAAATTGTTACCAAAATCTTCTTACATTCCAAAGCGTAACGTTATATTTTTTGAGGAAAAATATTCGGTAAAGTATCCAAAAGTAATTTTTGCATAGAAAACAACCTATGCAGTTTTTCACAACACCAGTATTCGCGAGCATTCATGCTTGCATGTCGATTTCACTTTCTGTGCCGACGTCGGAGCTGTTATTTGGAATTGTTAAATGACACCCCTTCAGTCAGCTAGTTGGTATTGTAAACGATATTGTTACCTCGCTACTTGTCCAATGCTTGCTGGAAATGGTTATTCGAGAACTGAATGATAAAGTAACCAGACCGCATGATACTCATAAATTAGTTTCGACCTGATTGCTTCGTTTTACCTCATTCACAAAGATGCATAGAATTCGGAGCGGTTATATCGTCCATACGCTTTGTTTACTGAAGTGTGAAATGATTTGAATTTCTACTATCATCAATATACTTGCGCTCCTTTCTCTTATTATGGGGAAGCTGGACCTATAGTGTAAATAATAAAGTGTATAATGTTACCAGCTAATTTTGTACTGTCATTTTATTTAAAGACGGTTGTAACATTGGCCAACTGTCATATAACCTATAATTTGAAAAGATCTTAGTAATCCACTCCTTAGTTGATCAAATGTTGGTATAAGTATCTGTCTTCAGTAGATTAAAGAAAACTGCTCCGTTTCCGTGAAAACCTTATGGCACTCTATGTATTCTTTGCATTCCAATTATTGTGACCGCTTCCGTAGAATTTTCGCTTTCTTGATCAACAATTATTTATGCATTCATTACATGACCGCAGCGTTGGAGCGGTGTGTGAAATTTGAACGATACTACATACTAATACAGTGCGGCTTGATAAATCATTTCATCGATTTTTTAATGTGGAATGATGATGAAGAAAGAAAGATTGATGAAGACGAGGGTACTATAAAAGAAATTGTATCATTATTAAGTGATGCTACTGTGTCAACTGTTTATAATTCTGAACAGGTTGTGTGTTTTCAAAGAATAATCTTACTAATGTGCGAGCAGGCAGAAATATAGAAACCGGATTATGGAATAAAGTAAAAGAACTATTTAAAGTCAACAAAATAGACGCGATGCCTGGAAAAGGTTGCAGTGCCATTCTTCATGCTTGTGCAATTTTGGGTCCTACTGATCTTATAAGAGGAGATACTTGACAAATACACAGCGTATTTATCAGTGTTTTCAAGATTGTACATCATTTGTCCTTGCGGTTATCGTCTTCATTCAAGTCATGTATTTTTAAGCAAGAATTCTTTGTCTCTAACGATATGCATTGAACATTGAAAATTGGAACCACAAATAACTCGCCATGTGCGTCTTCCTTTTGTTTATAACTTATCTTCTTCACAACATTATTTATTCTGAAGAAACTAGTCCCGCTCTCGACCTTGTTAGATATAGTCAAGTATTTTAGACTGTCATTAACACTCATAGTAACAATGCCGTTTCGACTCGATGATTCTTTTTTGGCAATTGAAGTGTTTCGCAAAATGCGAATGAACATTCTCAGTGATTTTCCTCATAAATTGCAAAAGAGTTTATTTTTATTTTTCCGTTACTGAATCAAATGATTAGTTGATGGATATCTATAGAGGAAATTCAATTTGACCCATAAACTATGATTGCATCAAATCAGACGATCTGTACAAATTGTAATTTGTGTACAATGAATAATTCATTCTATTGTGGTAACAATAAATGAGCAGCTAATTTAATGGGTTCGTTTACTATTTCAATTAACACCTACTATAGTTGGTAAACAGTAATTTTCAGTGTGTAGCATAAAATTCGCCTCTTAGGACCAAATTATGGAATTGGAAAAGATACAGATTCATGATCCTACTGGTCTATTCTGAAAAATCTTACCATGAAAACTTAGGTGAAGTCAGCTGTCCATAGTGTAAATGCCTATCATCAGGTGGTAGACAGCACAATTCACCTTTTCTCGGTGAGATTTAGTTTTTTTCCTATAAAGATTTGTGCAATGAATGTTTTTGATACGAATAGTTAAAATAAATGACTTGATTAATGACTTTGCATTAGCATAAGTGCGTCATCGCTGATCATCGTGAAATGGTGTAAGGCAAAAGATATCAAAGGGCGTGTCGCACATGCAGCAATAGCGTGTTAGGTTTGGTTAGATAAAAGTTCATCACAGTAATGAACCTTATCGCTAAAGAGTTCATAGAGAACTCTAAGGATGTCCGAAAGATGGTTAGAGGCTGATTTATTTCTTTATTTTTAGCCTTTGTTGTCCCACTGCAGGGCAAAAGCTTCCCTTCCTCCTTGCAATTACTCTCTTTCTTGGACTAGTGTAGACCAATCCTGTCTGTAAGCGTCAAGCTCGTCTTTCCCATCTTCACCTGGGTCTGCCACGATGTCGCCGGACGTTTTCTGGGACTCCTATAGGGGTACATTTGACCCATGACTCAATCGACATGCGGCAAACGTGTCCGACCGGACTCTTCAATGAAAAATAGATACAAAAGCATTTTTTATGTGGACCCCTATAGACCGCAGAAACGATCGACGAACGAAACGAAAATTGGTTAAGAATACCCCAATTATAATACCAGTTTGCATCATTATGTAGCAATATTACGATGACAAACGCATGACATGGATATTCGTCACGTGTTTCATATTTACATATTCTTTCAAAATTCAATTAATTATAAACAAAGCTATTCATAGCAGCAGCACCTATAGTTGTTGTTCAAGTAACGATACTGAATAGTCAAGTTCTAAAATATTCACAGGTTACCTTGCTTCTAATCCAAACTTACATAGAAAACGAATTTAATAAATAGTTTGACTAAATTCTAGTAAGCATTCTAGGATTTCTAGGCGAACCTGATACATTAAACCTAAAAAAAAACTCGGTCATGTATGTAAAATAATTCTTTCGTAATTTGAATTTATCTTTAAATTTGAAAGAGTTCAGTAAACACCACCAGATTATTGCTCATAATAAAAGTTATTGTATCATTATTGACTATTTGACACTTGATTAAACACTATCACGCATCACACGAAGACCATTCAATGAACGTTATCTCCCACGCCCGAATCCACATGTTTTCAAGAAATATTTGTGACACCTGAACTTTTGACTCGTGCTCTCTCGACCTTCCATCTCACCAACCGGATTTGTTATGTCAGGCTCACGACACACCTCCGCGCATTGTAGAGACCTGATTACTTATTGCTGCTTTTTATCGTATCTGTCATTAAGATAAGCATGTTGTTCTGGAATCATCCAATATATCATTACCACACGTTAAGTGCTGTATCACAGTTTTATTTGTTCAATTCCCCACACCATTTGTCCCCCTTCACTGTACCTTTAAGTACTCGCTCCCTACTGGTTGCCAGCGCGAAATTTGCCATCCATATCAATCGTGATCTCCTTTACGCGCTTACTTTGCCCGTTCACAGTTCATTCGTTTATCACCAAGCAATTAGGTTGTTATTAATTATTACTGTTTTCATATCTGTATCGCATGGCAAGCTCTTGCCGTCGATATCTATCACGTTAGTGCAAACGCTTCGGGCAAATCAACGGACATAGGTCAGCGGAGTACACATTGTGACATCTGCACAGCGACACTTTCAATACAATTCCGACTTTCGAGGAGGTAACACGTATTACCACCGTTCGCAAAGAAATTGAAATCGATAATTTAATATATTTCTAGAACTCGATAAAGATTAGTTGCGTAAATCTCCGAGGTTTTTAGTGAAATCTATAAATTGAGAAATATAATTAGTGAAGATTTCGTCCAAAATAGTGGAAGTCAGTGCGTTGTGGAACTGGACGGCTGGTGATGTAGTGTCGGTGCACAACAGCAGCGAGATGGATACGATGATAAGCGTGTGGACGATGGTGGAGCATGTGCGGGTGGCTAGCGGGGCCGCCGAGCTCGCCATCTTCACGGCTATTCTCTACTGGTTCTTCACATCCAGGTGTGTACTCTTCATTAATAACTTGATTTTCGGGAACAACTTCCAGAATTGTCTCATCCTGAATAATTATTCATAGTATTTTTTTTTTATTAATTGTCTCTTTAAGTCTAAACCTGAACTTTAATAAGAAGCTTTTAATTTTTTTTTTTTACCAAAAATAATTGTGCCGTATGCGATTGTGACACAAAAATTAATACTTATAATTGCCGAATAAACAACAGAATAAATATAAACAGAATTTTAAAAGGAGAGCTTAATTTACATCACTTGATGTAATTTCAGTAGCTGTAAATAAATACAAAATTGAAACAATAGTCTAAATTACATTATGTACTTTACGTAATTAAATACTTAGTTACAAATGCACGCAAGCGGAATCTTTATTTCGGGTACTCTGACGGCTTAAAAGGACGTTAAATAAGACATTGGAGCCGAGATCCCCCTCGTTGTTGAAGATAGATGTAGTGTAATTAAAATACTCACTTATGTTCTAGAAAGAAGCCTTCATAATATCAACAGTTGTATGAATACTTAACGGAAACGTGGTCAGGGTTCAAAAACAGGGGCTGGATTACTGGATATAATATTGATTCATTTCATATATTTTTCGAATAAAAGAAATGAATTCTGGTCTTATTTATCATACTGAACTTACAAAAGAGTAACAGGGTGTTCTCATTAAAATGAATGGAATTTGGCCAGTTGGTATCTACACCTGTTAAATTAAAATAAATTGCAGTTATAACGTAACGTAAAGAACCAACGAAAACCGTTTTTAATTACACATAATTTTTATTTTGCAACTTTGCAATCTTTTCACCCTAATTCTCCACATAATTTTTCACTATACACAGTAACTAACTACTACATAGACACAATGTAATAGAGGTCTTTCTATATACTTAGGTCTAGACTTCTAATAATTGAGATTTAATCGAAAGTTGGTCTACTCTCTCTTGGAACCTACCCACGATCGTTCAAAGCGATTAGCGTCTTTACTGCTATACAATTTATTTAATTAAAAACGAGATAATTGCCTGTATGAACTGATACATTCTTTACTGCGGTTGCACTAATTGGTTTATCTAAAGGTCCATCGTTATCAAATAATTATAATTCCGAGTAAATGTGTTTGATAAAGTTTGTGTGAGATTTCTTAGTTTTCCTGGATGCAAATTACACGACAAATTTGTATCGTTTTTATATGCTTCAAAATAGCTTTATATTAAATTTGAAACTGTAACATCCCTTGATTGATACTAGCTTTCTTTATTTCTTTGTCGTTCTTGGTGTCATCATCAATAACCAACCTATGTTCTGTTGGAGATTGATTCCATGTTCTGTCAACACATCCAAATTATCTGTCATGCGAATTATTATAAAAGTTATTGTTAACAAATTACTTATGTTAATTAATTATGATATCTTTGTTTAAGGAAAATGATAGAAAAACAATCTAGACAATGAAAACAACATTAGTAATGATAAAAATCTTGGTTGATGTTAATGACCTCAAACTTAATTTATAACCATTGTCTACTTTGTGATATAAAAACAAAGAAACGCATGTTTAACAAAACACTGGGTAATGAAAAAAAAACTAGTGACGCTGTGAAAATGAGTGTTATTATTATATATACTAAAGAATGTCATGTTGACAGAAAAAGGTCGATCGCAGCCGTCATTTTAGTCTAGCAAATTAAAAATCAGTGTTCAGATAATTTTCAAAGTTGTTGATACATTTTATTTTTCATTGTGTAAATAAAATTGAAAATCAAAATAATCAGTGTGTTGATAAAAATTGCATATTAGGCACAGATTATTTATTTATTTATTTATTAGGGACAAAAAAAAAACATTTGGGGAAAAAAAATATTGAGATGTTAATCATGCTTACAGAAATATTAATAATATTGACGATTATCTAAATAAATCGGATGTTTTCACGATATTCCATAGATAGTCCATCTTATGAAATATTCAATATATTTGACTAATACATTTAGTTCATGGAAATCAACAAATTTTGCAGGTGTTAGCACATTCGAAAATCCCAAATTACTGTCTACTCCTTCGTCTCTTACTCCTGTTTGACTTCTTTTTCATCCCATTTTAACCCACTGTGAAGGAGGAGACTCTTTCTAAGCTTCCCATACGTCGAGATCTTCAGTTGTTCCCTATACTATGTCCATATAATATTTTCACTCATTATTTTCGCGCCATTCCGAAGCCTATACAGATAAAGTGCGAACAGTATAAATAGTATAAACAGTATTCGTTCAGCATCAATAAATGTACTATTATCATAAGCCATTACAGTTCAAGAGTTGTTGGAATGTTCCGTTATTATTTATCGTGTCATATATATTATCTGTTTGCCACAAGCTATCTATGTATATTGTGTATCTTGAGGGAGGTTATGGTTCATTATGTTTAATTTATTCACTGAAAGAAACAACAAAGGTTCTTGTTATTTACATATTTATGGTAGACTATGCGTTATTTATAGTGAATGTAGTTCCTATAATAAACGTTCTCGGTTATTGTATATCTGTATATATGGGATGGGATGAAACTGTTCGAATTCCGTTTACCCAAACAGCATTAAATGCATCAACGTATGTTTTACAAGCGATGCTTTTGCTATCCCTAGCAATGCCCTGGGTTGGTGTATATAGAAGACCAACGCAGCTTGATCGATAATATTGTAACACCTCTCATCAACATTACTGAGTAATCATGAACTTTCTTGCCGTTTTTCTCAATAGGAAACGATAAATAAAAACCTTACACCTAAATCCTAATTATGAAGGTCCCAAATCAAAATCTTACAGTATATTATGGACTATAGATGAAAGTAAAATCTTGAATATATTGGCATTTCTACACCATTTGTCTTTCCTTCCCCTTTTTAATCCATCCAAAGGTTGTCTTTAAAACATCGCTCACCCTTTGTGAAATTTATATATTTATGTCTGTAATTTATATAGTGTACATAATAAAAGGTATGCTATTCTATTCTGCTGCGCCACAGACAACCATTAACACCAATGTGCTATTATTTAAATAGAATAGATTAGAATATTCTTTATAATCTACTGTCGCCAAAATCTATATCTGAGGGCATAGTGCGAGTTTTTTACCTACTAGATCGCGTGAACGTAAACGCAGATTTGTACGGTATTAGAGCAGCGCCATCTAGTGGAAACTCAATAACACTGCTGTCATTCCATACAAATCTGAGTTTACGTTAACGCCATCGAGTAGGTAGAAAAACTCGCACTATGCCCTCTGACCACCGGCACCGTGAGGACTATTCCTGCTTGCAGCGCATATTATTAGTCGATCTAAAAAGGATCGTCTTTTGTTTTACTTACGGACGCAGTTGTAGTCATCATGTGCACGGGATTTTGTTTTCAAAATGGTCAGATAAATGTAGAAATTTTATCGCTATACGCGATCTTTAAAAACAACCTTTGGATGGATTTAGAGGTAAAGGAGAAACAATACTACAGGTAGTCTGCAAAAAAACAAGAAAAAAAAAACACCTCGTCATAATCTGGTAAATAGCTCTTTGTATTTCCATAGCCTTTATATGTAGTTCTTTTGATATTGTACGCCATTTATTTTTTTACGATCTGAAACTGAAACGAGTAATTGTGTAATGTTATCTGGTTATTTTCTTAATATATTCTTGTGGTTGTAAACGTCCATTTGGTTTTCTGTGTTCATTACGGTTCCATCGGAAATAAGATCCAAGTTGTTTTTATGGAAACAGAAAATTTTAAGAAACATGACCAAGATGTCCGGATTAACAGCCTTATAAATATTGTAAACTTCAATGTTCATTTTGGTTTGATTTTCTTTTAGTTTGTCCTTATTATTCTCATTAGCTGGTTTAGTATATGAAGAACATATTCATACGTACGTACCTACTTTTCTCAATAATCTATAATATTGTACGGTCTCATCAACCGTACATTTACTTTGCGAACGCAGTGGAATTAACCACTTGTCAAGGGAAAGAATTGCTACCACCTTAACTTGTTAACCTTCTACATTATAATATACTTAACTTTAAACTCAACTTGTGATTCTTTCTGTGTGCTCCATAACTAAACCAACATTAACAAAGTGATAGTGTACGGTGCCTACAACCATTGGCTCCTACAAATATACAAAAGTCAAATCATTTATTTCAAATAGGCACATAAAAGGCTCTTTTGGACGTCAAAAATAAAATTAAAATAAAATTGATTCTAGTCGCCCCTTCCAAAAGGTAGTTTTCGTATGGAGAAGAATGGGCAAGAAACTCCACCGTTACTCTTTTAAAATGTTTTACAATATTATGCAAACATTAATTAAATTATATGTGAAGACGATGCACCTAAAAATAAAATTACTATACCACAATAGGTAAAAGAATTAAAATAAATTAATGAAACCATGACATATAAATTAACTATGTGATAGATACATGGTGCTCACATATTTACAAACATTCCAAAAGTAGACGATTTTCATAAATAAATAAGGAGTAATAAGTCCGGGTGTGTGGGAGCAATTACAGAATGTAAATCAATGTCAAAGAGAAAAAATACAATGTTGTAGTCTGTGAAAACATGGTCAAATAAATTGATGTTTTGTAACTTGCTGTCTATTGTTTCTTTTTGGACGTTAATGTTATATTTATACTGTGTTAATGTTTTGACGTTCTGTTTATACAAATATCTATAGACATGATATTAATAATGTAAGTAATCTCTACCCTCATTTCTTTATACGGTTTGAAACAAATGAGATGAACTTCTTCATCTGATTTGTTTTGTTTTTTTAATAGTTACACATATTAGGGGTTAAAGTATGAAATTGCCGATTTGTACTGAAAAATTGAAATTCGTTTTTTTTTAATTTAGCATATTTATTTAATCAAAATAATTACCATTATTATCTATACATTGCTGCCATCTAATAGGAAGGTCATTTATGCCTTTGCGATAGACCTCTCGTGATCTAGATTTGACAAACTGTGAAAGCATTTTGTACTGCCTCCTGAGAAGAAAACTTTTTATCACGTAGAAAATTGTCCAAATCACGAAAAAAATGGTTGACCGTTGGAGCAAGGTCTGGCGAATACGGAGGGTGACGAATGGTTTCTAATTGCAGTTCCTGTAGAGTTAAAACGGTTTCTCGTGCTATATGAGGTCTCGCGTTATCATGGAGCAATAATGGTGAAGATCGATTCATGAGTCGGGGCTGTTTATCTGCCGTTATTGCTTGACCAGATCGGAGAAAGCTATAGTGAATAACACCATGGTGAGACCACCAAACAGTTACCATTACCTTTTTATTGGTAAGCTTTGCTTTAGGACACTGTTGCGGCGTTTGACCTGGGGTCAGCCATTGCATTTTTCGCTTACGGTTATCGTAAAGAATCCACTTTTCATCATATGTCACAATTCGATCCCATATTCCTTCATTTCTGTATCGATTCAACAAGGCAACACAAGTTTCAACACGCGTTTCTTTCTACAGATCAGTCAAATCATGAGGCACCCATTTCTCATATTTTTTATTTTATTGATGCAAATGAGTCAATATTGTTGGTAAGGTAACGTTAAACCATGCCGCTAATTCCTCGGTAGTTTGGCTCGGATCGGCTTCCACCATCTCTTTCAGTTCATTGTTATTCACCTGTGTGGGCGGTCTTCCACGTGGTTCGTTCTTCAAATAAAAGTTTCCATCACGAAAGCGTTTAAACCAAAATCGCACGGTGCGTTCATTAGCAGTCCCCTCTCCAAACGCAACATTGATGGAACTCGTATTCAAAAATAACTCGAATTTTCGAAACATCCATCTTTCTTGTCTAAGCTAAATAAAAAAACAACTGAAAGTCGATAAACGAATGCTGCACATTTTTTAAGAAGAACTTCATAGGTACCATGTGAAAAAAGTTTCACTCAAAAATCTCAAACAGTCCAGAACTACCGTTTTGTGAATCAAGCTCTTGATTCAGCTGCTAAACGAGGGCCTCCTCAGGTGTTGGTCGACGCTCTTGGCTATTAACCCATTGGCTGTCACGACTATCGGCACAATGATCGCTGACTCCACATAGCACATTTCGACAACCTCGCGAGCCAAGTCACTTGATTTGTTTACCTTTCTCGGCTTTCACGAGGTTCGCATCATGCGGGACGGTTATGTCAACAAACATTGCGCCCCGCTCTTCAATCCATCACCACCGTATCTGGCTTATTGGCAACAACAGTCCTGTTAGTGATGTTGGATCGATTCCAGCACAATGTGATATTTCCATTTTCGAGAACTGGGTCGAGCACATACCTGTAGTACGGCACCTGTTATTCTAAAAGGCTGTATTTCAGTGCAAGTTATATTTTTTTATTATGATGGTTCTTTGGTCCTTAATCCTTGAGATTATGAAGAAAGCATCCCTGAACAATACTTCATGATAACAAAAGGGTGACGTAGTCAAACGTATATGGAAATTCAGGTTTCAAGCCTATGCACATGCAGTACCTCCTGCTATCTTCAGTACAAATATTAATATAAATCGTTCGTATAAGCGTTATCATGAAAAATCACATGTTGCATACCGATTATAGATTTTAAACTGATAAAAATTCGGAAGCGATTATTAATCAGCACGTGGCAGTGAAATCGTTTTCTTATATATAATCGCAAAATGATAAGTTAACTGGTTACGTCAGTAAAGATAAGGGTTATTGACTTTGCAAGCTTAGAAAAGTGTACCGGTTGACCCGGGGGCCAGGCCAACTGGTAGCGATCCGCGTCTTTCTTAAACTAGAAATCACGTAAACAACATATTTTTATAGAAAGGTAATGATTAACAATATTGATGCACAAAAATTAAACGTAGAACTTAACAGCAAACCACTTTCCATTATAATCTGAAGAATTTTGGAGAAAATTTATAAACCATTGCTTCAGATGTTTGATAAATCCGTCTGCTCGGCAAAGTAAACAATGCAATGAATATTGTTGAATTGTCAAAATTAATGGCATTCGGATTGAAAGTGTGATTCATGCAATTACCTCGCAGGAAATCTCAAGTGTTTAATAAATGAATAAACATAATCGATACATATTGTACTATACATATCCTCGCGACATCCATGTAAAATAATGTTGGTATCAAATTGTTGATCCAAGAATTTTGAGTATCGTAATATAAGGAATATAATATATTGGAATATTATATGGCTCGACCGTAATGCTGTGGGCGTGGCATTACTTGCGAAGCTAGATGACTCAACATCGAAGTCAAAAACCCAATATTTTGTACCGTTGCTTAAAGGACCATTTATCTAATGTAAGCTCTTCTTTGTCCACAGCCGCGTAGCCGACATGCTGGAGGTGGTTGGCGAACGCGTTGGAGGATGGTGCGGCAGGGACACAAGCAGTTCACTGCGACAAGCGGTGCGCGCACGCAAACGACAATCCGAACATTATGCCAAGTTTGAAAGTGAAATCATTGTAAGTTTTATTTTTTATACTTCTTGATAGATAGAAGTGCTCAACAGTTAGACAGCCATTGTTAGAAAAAAAACAACTTGACAGGCTCGCCCTTTGACCACTATTTTAACTACTGCTAATAAGCGATAATACGGTGTACGTAGTGGACGCTGGCCTATAGATAATCGATTCACTCTAGAATTAAAAACTCCCAGGTTACAGTTACTTTTCTTTTGTTTTTTTTTATCTGCTTATCATTACTATTATAGCCATCCTTCCAAGAAGTCGTATGGTCTGTCAAGAATACTGAGAGTATCGGTTATTGACCCTATCCTTATGGATACAAATAATACTAGCTAGGTTCCCTTTTTCATGCAGGGTTAAATCTATGACCACCAGATATTTGCTACCATTCTTATATCTATGTTTGCTACTAGATAGGGGTTTGCTATGACTTATTAGATCCATTTCATCATCATTGACAGCCTTGTTTCACCCACTGCTGAGTTAGGCCTCCTCCCTTTTGTGCCATGCTTCCCTGGTCCACTTAGCATAATAGCATAATCAGCCTATAAAGTTCCCACTGCTGGGACACAGGCCTGGTCCACTTACGAGGACCAAATTCTACACCTGATTTCATTTCTCTTTTACTTTGATTTGTAACTGACTTTAAACATAGTTACCATTAAAGATGTTTGACTAACTGCTTCCGTTGAAGCAATTACACGAGCCTTTAGGGTATAGTATAGGTATTCATTCCATAATTTCCGCTTTCCTTTGTTGTAATGATATACTGAAAACTCGTTGCTTATCAAAACTCGTTTTCGTACATTTGAAGTAAAACATACAGTAGGTAAATTGTCCAATCATGTAATGTAATGATGTCCGTAACAAAATTGTAGTAATCATCAATAGCATTAGTCGTGTGATGTATCATGTTACAACTCGAGTAAGCATCATTTCCAACTACGTAGGACATCTAAATAAGATTATTTTCTTATTCTCTATGAAGGTTTTTCTCTGATTCTAAAACTGCTGGTACATTTTCTCTTATTCTACTAAGCCTTTTCTCAACTATGATGAGGTCGGCTTCCAGTCTTACTAAATGCAGCTGAACACCAGTATTTTACATGGAGCGACTGCCTGTCTGCCCTCTTCAACCCAGTAACTGGGTAACACGATACTCCTTCGTAAGACTGGAGGTCTACTCCCTAAGCAGTAGTTTCTGTCAAAGATACGGGCGATTCCTGCACCGTATCATCTACGGATATAATATTTGTTTGGGGCCCGACCTAAGAATGAATGACCACGATTTGACAGTTGTCCTTACTCCTGATGTTGTTGTCTCCTGATGCTGTCCTATGATGCGTTTTTGTCCGTCTTAAAAACCTAATTAATTAGGAGTAGGGTTCACTTCGAAGTTTCGCACTACTATAGGACGGGCCCGTATATTCGTTGACGGACTGAGACAGTAGGCCATCTGGTTCCTTTTCATAGTCTTTATTTAGAGCTAGCATAAACTCACAGGTTGGAAGTCTCTTTCAATCCTTTTAGTCCTTTTCTTGTTTTGTTTCTCCAATGTTTACCATATCTATCTATCCCATGCTTTGCATTAACTATTTGACAATTCCCATCCACGACTGTTTTTTTTTGTTATCATCATTCGCAATTTATTCGATGTGATGCAATATCAAAATCTTGTCATCACAACTTATTTCTCGATCAACAAAATCTTGTAAAACTTTTTGCATCTTTAGTCCCAGTTTCTTCCACGGTGTGTGTGGCAATCGTCAACAGTAAGTAATCATAAACGACTTTTGTCATTGAGTGCACATAAGTATCTGTTACGTTAACCGCTAGTTACGAATGAAGTAACATCGTTGTATTAGTTATCATTGTTATACCGACGCCTAACGTCACGAAACGTTTTAAGTCCCACAATTTCGGCACTATTGCGAAGTAAAACAGCAATAATCTTCTAAATTACACTTATATTTTTAACCTACATTCTTACACGTGGTTTTTAGCGTTGTGTATTTTTGGCCTCTTTAATCCGAGCCGGAAAACATTTCGTTTGTGACGTTCTCGTGTTCAGGTTTCTGTAAAAATAGATGTGATTTCTTCAGACACAATCATTTTGACGATAAACAAATTATGAGTAGGGTAATTTACATGCTAGTTAGTCATACCGTTTATTAGGTTTTCATAAGTCACGTATCTCCCACTGATTCCTTGTAATTTTTCGGCTGTACGCTGTTTATTGCTAAAAATATACCAGAATGAATAATTTTCTCCGTGATCTTTGTTTAAGCTGGGCAAATGCGAAATATGATAATTGATGCGTTTCATTAGCACGGAATGGTCGTCCCTTTTATAGAAGAAGGGCTCTTCCACTCCTTTTAAATTTAATTCTGCAATTTTTCTTGTGTAATATTTTTATAGAGACTAGGCAGCGGCTTGTTAGTAACAGCAGAGCAGTTTGTTAATGGCAGGAAAATGTTTGCTTCCTTTTGATACAATTTAATTATTCTGCTTGAATGGCGCTACCTTGTTAGACTACTGATGGATTTATCATACTGGACAACTGTTTTTAGTGCTACAACAATCAATTACTGTTGTATGTATTTTGATTTATGTTAGCTTGTGCTGTCATATTCCTGGGCAAAGGCCTCCTACCACTCCTTCCTTCTTTCGCGAACCCCGTTTCCTTCGGTTTAGACGGAATCATAACAATTTCCTTACCAAACCATTAATTCAACAGTGCCGCAGATCATCGCTGTTCAGAATAAAGGAAGGACCAATAGTGCCAGCTCCTGAACCACAGACGAGACCGCCAGCGGGACTGGCTTGTGGAAGATGTGCACCTGTTTCCAGGGTAAGTTCATTTGATTTAAAGGCTTTAAATACATTCTGAATCTTGTCATGTCAAGCTAAGAGGCTAAGACCTTAGTCAACGACTACTGATAAAGATTTTCTTTCTTTAAGTATGTAGTTTTATACGAACACTTTTGCACGTCAATGATATTTTTAAAACTAGATAAGGACCATCCTATCTGACTGCTCTGAGAAGAAACACGAAACAAACTGGGGGTCACAGACTCAGTCTCTATTAAAGTCCAGACATAATCTTGGTCAGATCATGTGAGGAAAATGTAGATTTAGTTAGGTATGGCGGTTAAATGATCCAAAATCCTTTTAATGCTGTGCGAAATACTGCAATAATATTTATTTTAATAAAGCCATGCTTTCAAGCCTTTGAGCAAATAAGTTTCATACATTTCTCTAAATGTTAGTATACTTATGTACCTACTTTATGTACAATGTACATCTATTTAACTTTTGCTCGAGCCTTGACCCGAATATTTTAAATCGCAACTGTTTATTTTGTAATACTGAAACATCTAGAAATTGCCTACAGTTTTAATTAATTCTTCAGTGCACTTCAAATGATGTAAAAGATTATTAATTACAATATACGTGCTATCATAACAACAATGTAATGAAGGTTATTTTATTATGTGAGTAATACAGCCTTTATTTAATAAAATGTCTAGTATTTAAAGCACAGGTGTAATTTTAACAAGATACTTGGTCCTTCGAGCCGGATCTCTTCTAGGGTTCGTTAACCGTTTGTTTTTATGCTTTTCTGAATAGAACACGAATAGTAGATACTGTAGGCTGTTATATAGCTTTACTTATTGGACCGCCTTGAGGGGCTCGTGGCTAAGTAATAACAGCTGCACGGGTCGATCGATCAGGTTAAGCTACGCTTGCCGCAATGGGTCCGCAGACGGGTGACCATCGTTACATATAAGACCTCTCCGTGGCTCGGAATGCACGTTAAGCCGTAGGTTCCGACTGTCATTTCTGGATCCTTGACAGTTGTTACGGGTCGTCAAGTCCGAAAGTCTGACAACCAGTCTTACCAAGGGGTTTTGTATTACCCAGTAACTAGGTTGTGGAGGTCAGATAGGCAGTCGCTCCATGTGAAATACTGGTATCCAGCTGAATCCGATAAGACTGGAAGCCAACCCCAACATGGTTGAGAAAAAGGCTAGGTAGAATGATTGACTTATTGGACTGCCTTGCCTTGTTTCGTGAGTCATCTTTATGCACTAATTTCAAAAGTCTTCATCTATTTGCTCCTTTAAAAAAAGGCACTGACTGTATGTTATTTTGTCATACTGTAAATAAATGAAAACAATACGGTAAACAAAGACTTCCATGTGGATTAATAAAATACGCAGTACAAAGTCTAAAGTTCGTTACCACTATCGCGGCCGGCGCAAAGAGCAATGTCTTCCGCACTTTTTTTTTGTTCAATCGTCCATATGTAAAAACACAAACTACGCATTATACTTAGTAGGTTGAGTTGATATTGGTATCTTTTGCGCTACTAACATATTTATGTAGATGAAAGAACCAGGTTTGTGGGTGAACAAAACTTGTTATATGATACTATATAGCACCTTTGTGTATTTAATTTCATCACCACTGCTCTCAAAACGGTGAAGGAATACATCGTGGGGAGACTGGCATGTCCTAGAACCAAAATATCAAAGACATATAAGACATACATCAACCCGCACTGGGTCTGCGTGGTGGATTACAGCCACTCCCTCTCTAAGAGAGGAGACCTGTGTCCCAGCAGAATTATTGGCTGATTATGCTAGCAAGCATTTCGTATGTGACTCGGAATATACAGGGTTTGACAATGATATTCACTTGCAGTTGATTTATATCTATAATTCTGCATGTGTGAATACTTTTGTGAAAATAAACAACAAAATTGGTTCTTTGTGTCTCATGTAACATGGCAGCATCTGAACAGTTTAAGGTTGTTTTTATATATGAATATGTTAATAAGGCTCTTACGTGTTCGAAAAATATTGTGAGAAAACCGGTATTCCTAGATTAAAACAAACATAATTATGAAGACTTGGGCCGTCTACCAACTTGCAATGAATCGGCATTACAGCCCGAGGATTAACTGCCCACTCTCTCTCAGAGAGGATCACAGAGCCGGAAAGGGTCATGCTATCAATGGATCAACTACAATGTAATCGTATGCATGTCCGAGTAAGGACGCATTGACACATATTATACATTACGAAGGACTTTTCCTTCGTCGAGTCATTTTACAACCTTAGACCATGTGGGTCAGTATTCTTCTGATGGTCATATCGTTGATGGCATTTTCTCAATTATACAGGACAATACACAATATACATTCCATTGAACACTAAAAAAAGTGATATTCACAGTGTTAACACTAGATATCAGGACAAACTACGTGCTCCTTTTCACCGGCTTCATAAGATTCATAACTCATTTGTTGGGCTTGGTATGTAACCTTATAAAACAAGATACCCTCTTCTTTGCTAGACTTGCCTTGTAATGCGTTTAAACCTCAAATAAAATCCAACCTTTGTTCAAAGGCATAATATTCCATCAACTACTTACTACTTACACGATAAGAATAGTTGGTCGCCAAAATTAACTCAAGACAATGTTTATGTTCTTTCTCCAGAATTAGCTTGCTGACCGGTTATTGTTATTAGTATTAAATTATTTATTTATTTTACTTCGATGGTCCTAGTTTTTCATCTGTGACTTCAAGTGACAGCTATGTGACCAGAACCCAGCTAAGCATAAATATGTAAGCTGTCACGCCCTTTATGTCTGGAGGCTTTTATTTAGGTAGTAAAATTTTATTTACATTTTAATTTTAATTAATTATTTTTTAGCTTGAGTACGTATAGTTTTTTATTATATTTGTTGGTATATTGGCGTGGCTAACTGACATATTATGGCAAATAATTTAATTTTATGTTCTGTGTCTTGTAATGTTATTTATTAGTTACTTAACATAGGTACCTAGTATTGTATACAATCAAGTATTTTCTAACTGAACAGACAGCTCTGCTGCTGGGGAGTTTGTTGCGCCACTTCTTCTTCCCAGCGATAGCACTAGGAAGTGGTGAAAGGCGGGCGTTTTTGGGAGACTGTCTTTTGTAATTTTGACGTTCGAAAAGTCCTGATTCTCAGCCTAATTTGAATAGATGACTTTTGATTTTGATTAAAAGAAAACAAAATCGTAATAGATTTGTGAATTGACGATCTTATAAGGGCAACAAAAGATGGTGACAGAATCTTTCTGAGTATTCGTAGATGCAATCTAAAAGTATACTGCCACTGTATCTCCTCTCCCAAAGATTTCAGAGTCTAATCTGTCTCAATCAGTCAAAAATGCCTCTAATTTCCCTACATTTTTAACAAGTTTTTGAAATTGATTGTCGCTTAAATGAGATTGCGACTATATTTTCAACGTTTTTAATTACGGGAATTGGCCTTCTGGTTTCAATTTGAAACTGCTAATATTTAGCTGCATCGGATTCTTACTAGAATTTCTTAGTAAGATCATCTTAGCTGTCCCAACTAATAAAGTCAGGATAACGCTGGCTTGATGACGTATATTCAAATGAGTAGACTTCTAGATCCATAAGAAATCCAATCACGTACTATAGTGACATAATGTCACAGAATTTGACGAATCTCTCATACAAAATGCACGACATATTTCTTGTCACAGTACCCTGACTCGCCTGATTGCAACTGTATACAATGATGATCATCAAGATGCCAATTGTCTTGTAATTACGCAAGGTTAATAAAGGGAACTCGGTCGTCCCTGTGTTCGGCCGGAACAAATACTCGCTGTGAATCTATTTTAGTTAAAGGTTATCCGACTTCTTGACCTAGAATTTGTTTTATATGTAACGTTGACGCTGAATTTAAATGATACTATTGGGTACATTAATTTTATCGTTACACCTAACCTGCTTAAATGTGAAACAGTCATTTGTCGCTGAAAGGTAACGTCATCTCATAAAAGGACTCGACACTTGATTACAAACTAAATGCATTTCGATTTCGCTGTCCGTGTCCATATACAGCCGCTGCGCTCTTTAAATACCTCTATAACGATTTTGGAAGAATAATGTGTCATAGCCTGAAGAATTGCCAAAATTAAAGTGGCAGAGCACATTGCTTCCAGAACAGATGGCCAATGGGTCTGGCTATTATAATTGGCTGAATCGTCCACCTGTCTTTACAATCTGTGAGATGGTGTCTGCTGCTGGAGAAAAGCATTGCTCAAAGATAGGTTTTTGGTAATTTACAGATAATGCTACCCGTAGTCTGCAGGGTTTTGTCTGAAACTGTGTATCTCTGCATTTTGGATCGTCATGATCACCATTCCAGAATCTTTTCCTTCCAACCTTTGAAGGTTTGCTTCTTCTACCTCCATTTGCACTACCAATTTCGATCACCTTCCTTCTTGATATTAAGTAGTTGACGCTTGTATATCTTGCTTATTTCTTCATTTTCAACAAGTTCAAATTCATCAATGTAACTCTGCTCTGATTTTGCAGTAAACCTTTATGTACAGACACCAGCAGGTCAAGCTACCCGAAACTGTCAAATTTTCCCATCAACCTTGAACTTTAATGCTTTAGCGATTAAGTTGAAAATCTGTTAAGAAATTTGACATATTGTAGTAGCTTGATGTGCTGGTGTCTGTACCATCACCATTAGGATATCACCTTTATTAATTTGATGTTGCCAGCTATTGATGTTTATGACATTCTTTCATCTTTCTTTTATTCCGTTTTCCTACATCAGTAGAGTCTATAGGAAAGCTGATATCAAGTTGTAGACATTCATAAACGTTTCCATATTCGCCACACACACCTTTTAATATTTTCTATGTTTTTATATCTTTGTTTTAATATCATATATAATTAGGTCGTGCGCTCGAACCGAGACAGGCGCTTTATTTTGTGTAAATTATTTCATCACCACTGCTTTCAAAACGGTGAAGGAAAACATCGTGAAAAAACCGGCATGTCCTAGAACCAAAAATTCGAAGATATGTGACATCTACCAATCCGCACTGGGCCCGCGTGGTAAATTACGGCCCACTCCCTTTCACAAAGAGGAGGCCTGTGTTCCAGCAGTGGGACATTAGAGGCTGATTTATGCATTTGTAATTGTTTCACGAACGCTCGGTGAAGTATATCTGTCTCTGGTCCCTATTACAAACGGGTGTATCAGTTCTTTATCATCGAACTTTGCACAGTTTGCACAACCGATAGTGTTGCTTTGTTCCCAATATTGCACGTGTTTAGTTATTGTATTGTATCGGTTTCTTTAAGATAAACTGATTTTTTTATTGGAACTTTTTCAAATGTCTCTGTTTGATAAGCAATTAATTTATAATTTGCATACTGTAACTGTGTTGTCACGTCTTCTTGAAGCCTGTCTGTAGAGAAGAGAATGGCGATATATATATTTGAGTGATCTATAAACAATTTCTTATGTTAAAGTCCCATGTAAAGCGACCTATTGCCATAAACCTGGCACAAATGCAGACTCCGGGCTGCTACTGAGAAATACCTGATGGAATACGCCATAACACTGGCCAACCCGGTAATAAAACCCAACAGGGTAAATGCGTACCACAGAATCAGTAGCAATGGCTTTCATTTTGACAGTTCAACAACATTCATTACAGACAATTTTTAGCAATGGATTGGCAATATCCTTCAAAATGATTCAGATGGAGATTTATAGTGTGTTACGCAATTAGGGTGCTGGACCTGATGCTCAGCAGTACCACTCCTGACCTGTCCATCGAGGCAGTTGCAATTACTTATTCCTAAAATCCAAAAACAATCTACGTTCTACATACAAAGTGGAGACGACAATACGACTATCGCTGCGTATATCTCATGCCGTTCCCATACTGCATACGAAAATTTAATCAAATATATCCAATAGTTTAGTTACTATAGCTAGTCAAAGATTGGCAATACCCATAGTTGGGCCATCACTACTATTTAGTTTGTTTGAAAAAATCACTTTTTTAATTTCGATGCTAGGATTCATTCGATAGTTCCAAAATACTCTTATGCATTAGTTGTGTCCATGTTTTCGTTAATTGTCGTATTATTGTCTCCACATTTTATAACTAACGTTTGCCGTAGTTCCTTTTGCCGAATATTTCCTTAGTATGCTTGGCTACGATTCGCCAAATGATTGGTTGCGGCGTAGGTCAGTGACTCTAGTTTATATTCTACCTTCTAGTTTTTCTATGCATACGTGACATAATTACATAGGATTGACTGTTTGATCAAATTATTTTGGCCAAAATGAGGTTTGAAAAAATGTAATGTTTTCTTAATTGTATGTGATTATGAAATTAAATTGTGTATCAGACACGTTACAAAGCGTTATAAAAACCTTCAATCTGTTTCTTTTATATTTTCATTTTTTCCTGAAAACAACTTTTACACACATGTTTCAGTTCACAGCATGTGATTACCTATATAATTAGCATAGGTATAGCATAATCAGCCTATAATGTTCCCACTGCTGGGACGCAGGCCTCCTCTCGGTGAGAGGGGGTGGGCTGTATCCACCACGTGGGCTCAGTGCGGGTTGGTGGATGTCACATGTCTTTGAATTTTTGGTTCTAGGATATGCCGGTTTCCTCGCGATGTTTTCTTTCACCGTTTTGAGAGCAGTTGTGATGAAACAATTTACACAAAGTAAAGCGCTGGTCAGGGTTCGAACCTAGGACCTACAACGCGTAAGTCACGGTCGTCACCACTGGGCCACCACTGCTCTTAATTATATAATAAAGATTATATAATGAATTGATAACAATTAAGAATCTCATATAAACAGATAATTAATATAAATTCAAGAGCATTAAGAATTATTCAAGTTCACAAAAATAACAATTGAATCATTTTAATTACCTTCATATAATTATGAATGTTTCAAAGAACGATAGCGAAGATAATTAAAGTTTGAAAAAAAAAACAAGATAAACAGCTTAAAAGTTACAGGAGGTCCGTATTCTAGAAGAAGCTTAAATCATTGATTGATTTTACTCAAGATAAGTATCAGTATTTAGAGAGGCATGCATGACAGCTTCGTCCTAAAATCCTAATCTTAATTCCTGCTCATATCAGTAATTATAATAAAATTAATACATACATTTCTCCGTAGTGATAAGAAATGACTTTCGGTACAAAGGTACCTATGTACTTATTACATAACATAATCAGCCTCTATAATGTTCCCACTGCCGGGACACAGCCCTCCTCTCGGTGAGAGGGGGTGGGCTGTAATCCACCACGCGAGCCCAGTGCGGGTTGGTAGATATCACATGCCTTTGAGTTTTTGGAACGAAGTTCCTTATCGCGCGAAAGCGTTGCGAAAGGGGGCTAGACGGAAAAAATTAAGACCAAAAGTTGGAACGACACTTTTTGCTACCTATAGTTGTAAGCTGTACGGCGTGCGCGTGTGATTGTAGGTTGCCTCACGATGTTTTCCTGAAGAGCAGTGGTGGCCCAGTGGTAACTGCCTCGACTTACGAGTTATAGGTCGTAGGTCCGAACCCAGACCGGCGCTTTACTTGTGTGTAAATTATTTCATAACTACTGTTCTCAACGGTGAAGGTACTTGTTAAAATATGGAAATAACGCGCCGGACCTAGGTAGCAACTTAATAGGATGTAACAATTATGTTATCTGTGGGATTCATATTTTTAATCTAGATTAGTAGGTGGGTGGCACGCACGGCTACACGTCAAGCTATACATTTCCAGTTTAAGCTGACTTCTCATTGTACGAAAAGTCTATACAATGCGAGCTCAGCTAAAACTGGAAATGTATAGCTTGATGTGTCGTCGTGTATACCTACTACACGACACGAATCTATACTTTTATCTTAAGACTGACGGTGATTGATCTTTGAAAATCCAACAAGTGTACTAAGTCCAAAAATACCTTTTAATTGTTTCGTAATATTAATGCCTGATAACGGTTCCTAACCGGCACGTTCATTTCTTTCAAATTTTGCAGTTTATGTAGGTATACATATAGTATGTAGGTACTTTCTTTGTCTTTCGATACAATGAAAATATTTAGCATGTCCTAAGTGACCACTACACTACAGGGTAAAGGTCTTTCATTGCTCCCACTTATCCATTCTGCTTATTCACTGCCCTGGGGGCCTACTCCGAAGTGCAAAGTGCGAATATTCGGATCGGACCGACACATGGCCGAACCGAATATTATTGAAAAATGCGAAAAAGTTCGGATCGGCTCAGTTGGGTCGGGACCATAGTCAATATTCGAAAGAGTGTCGGAGTGTAGGATCGGAACCGGCCGAACCAAATAGTAACTTCGTAGCAGGAAACGGCCGACCCCCTGGTACCAAACCAATGCAGAGCGGACGAACCGTAGAGCCCCCACCTTGACGCCTTGTCCTAAACGAAACAGGTCGCTTCGCTTCTCTAGCATTCATATCAAGCACGCAGAAAAGAGTCGAGTTCGTTCCTTTACCCAATCAATCAACTCAGCTTATCGCAGTCCACTGCTGGACATAGGCCTCCCCCAGACTGCGCCACAACACCCTGTCCCCACCAGTTTATTCCAGCCACCTTTAGGTCGTCCGTCCTTCTATCTGGGGGGCGTCCCACACTTACATTTGCCGATACGCGGTCACACTAACAATCAGTAGCAATGGGTTTCATTTTTACATTTCAACAACATACATTGCGTTGTTCACGTTGTTGAGCAGACACATTTTTTTCATTTTCGAACGTATGAAGCAATGGATTAGCAATATCCTTCAAAATGATTCGGATTGAGATTGGTAGTGTGGTCCTTCGACAGACATGGCCAGGCCACTGCCACTTCATGATCATCTACGTAATATAAATTTTAAATTCTGGGTGTGGCTGGGTGTAAAGCATGTTTGCTCAAGGGATCCTTTTATACCGAAGGCTAGTTTTCAACGCACCTATCCTATGTTAATTATGAGAATGAGTTAATTATATATTCCTATGTTAATTATGAGAACTTTCTTAGGTCTTAAGTACTTAATTCAAATGCCTTTCATTTAACATTATATTTATCTTATCGTAGCTATATTGTTATTTTAAACTTTCATTGACCTAATATTCTTTAAAATGTCGTTTACTGTTTATCGTCTCGATAACTCATTTCTTTTTATCTTTTCGTAATAATAAATGATATATTTTTAAAACTCATTTATTACATTAAACAACACATGCAGCTTCATGCTGGAAGCTTGAAATGACGTGAGGGTAACATAAACATAAAAATCTGAACTGTCTGCAAATTGCAGATACATTAAAATAGTCATATGTTTTCACCGTTCCTAATAGGAGTATTCACCTGTCTGGGCAACGTCCTTTCGCACAGACGCCAGCACATCAAGCTACCCGAAACTGTCAAATTTTCCAAATCAACCTTGAACCTTAATGCTTTAGCGATAAAGTTGAAAATCAGAATGTAGTAGCTTCATGTGCTGGTCTGTACCTACGTATAAATAATCATAGCCCGACGTAATTGGCGTAACCACGCTTTACAACTTCTATGCCGACTGTACTTGTAAAGGCAATCATATTACTGAGGTTATAAAATTGAAACTGCTCTGCAGCAGAAAGTCCCGTAACGGCTTCCTAGAGAGTTTCACATAGATAATGTACAAACGAGGGCAAGTCCAACAGTTTCTGCCCCTCTGAGGTCGTACTGATCAAATCCTCTTTAAAGTAACTAGCTTCTGCCCGCGACTTCGTCCGCGTGAAAGGACAATGACCAAAAGTCGTACCAAAAAGTCTCATGCATCAAGATCAAAATATTATAGTAATTATTTTCATAATTTTTTACGACATTACGCGTCGGGGATTTGATTTTTGAACAGGGAATTTAATTTAAAGTAAAAAAGTGTTGATTTTGTTGTATTCCCTTTACATGACGTTCCGTTTCGAATGATATGATTAATATAAATATAACCTTGAATCAAAAAACATGGTAAAAAATATATTTTACCGAATCGACATTAATTAAATAACTAGAATAGAATAGAATTTTTATGTAAACGATTATCATTTTTTTAGAGCAATAATGGCCGTTCTTGTCTTGAAAACTAGGTGTTTTGTTGTTCAAATAAAACACCTAGTTTTCAGGTTATTTCGATTTTTTTTAAATCTCCGAAACTCGGGTTTTGTTTACAAAAAGAACTTTTGTAGGAGTTAATATGATAAGAGTAGTGTATAAAAAACAAAGTTTGGCTTTGATGCAGCATGGCACGGGATTCCATACATCCATGAACATTGTCCTTTCATGTTCCCCAACCCACTCTGTCGCATCGCATCACCCTCTTACTTCGTTTTCGGATATAGTTTACATTATTTTCATTACAATCTAATGGAGCCGTTTCACTGCACTCAGAACACACCCATGAGTCATTACAAACGCTATATATAGTTTTATAATTCTCATTGAGATACTATGGCAGGATGAGCTGGACTCCTTCTGCAAGAACTGGTCCTTAGTAGCTTTAAACAGAGAGTTGGGAGGCCTTTGCCCTGCAGTGGGAGGGACTAATAATAATACATAAAATTACTAACTGCCGATATATTCTGTAAAAATCTCGCCATGAAAACTTAAGTGAATTGAGTCAATAGTGTCAATCCCTAGAATCAGGTGAAATGACAGCTCACTTCACTTAGTTTTCACGGTGAGAATTTACAGAATTCAAAGCGAATCTATTACAATTACTTTGTAGGACTCGGATTTCGAGGTCCTTATACGCAGAAGACCGCATAACTTCGATAAGTGCCGCAGAAAAATGCGCAGAAGTTTAATTAATTTGCATGCCCTAAACAGGGGAAATATGGACTATACATTAAACCACCAACTTTGGTAACACGTATATTTTCAGCAAATAAATTATTCTAATTCCTAAATATATCTTTAAAACTAATCATCATCGTCTGCCTTGCCTCTTCCCAACTATGTCAGATCTGTCTAACCGGGTACTTCTCTCTTCTTTAACTACATTTTCTATATTGTTTGGGACCAGTAGATGTCCACGGTTTATTGCACGTTGTTCAGATCATCAAGGGTGCTGCGGGGTAATTGCGTAGCAATGGGTTTTATTTTGACAGTTTAGCAACATTCATTGTGTTATTTACGTTGTTGAGCAGACACATTTTTCGAAAATATGAAGCAATGGATTAGCAATATGAATTCAGATTGTGATCGATAGCGTGTTACGCAATTAGGGTGCTGGTGAACAGACATAATTTTGGGCTCGTCCGTTTCTGCACAAAGTGGTCCTTCCATACGTTTGTCTTTGTATTACTCAGTAATTTACAAATGTAATACCGACCTTACGGTACTCCCTGCGGCCGTGCGTGGTGTGAATGCTAGAGACGCGACCTGTTTCGTCTTCAACCAAGACATGGCCTCAAAGTACAGCTCTACTATTGATTATAGCTAACTTTCTAGCCTTTAATTTATGAAGATCTAAGGACCTTGTGATATGGAAAACGTTACAGAAAATATTTGGGAAATTCTGACGAAATCCGTACCTCAGCAACGAAATTTTTGGTATTTTGGCGATTAAAATAATATGGCAGTATAACTGATATCATCCAAATACTAGTTATAGTAAATATAATACTACGTAATATTTTTAAAACAGTGTTTTAATTGCAGCTAATGACTGTCTGTCTAATTTGATTATCTCATGACCTCGTTTTCGCTTATCACTTGTAATTAAATAAAGATGAATTTGTTATATAACATTACGTGCTAGGTAACATATTATACAAAAAATCATGTATGATACTTCTATATGGCTTTTATTATGATTAGTAGGTCTTGCAACCGCATACAATATAATATCGAGTTCAAGTACGTTTAACATAGTGTTAGGTCATTTACTTTTAGAGCGTCTTGCATTTGTTTCAAAACTTAAAACTGTTTTGTATGAATCATGTAATTTTATTATGAAAGATAACGCTATTGCATTCTTTATTAAGAGAGTTGATTGATTCATTGGTTTGTTGATCTGTAAGATCTGTTGTTGTAATTTCTCAGTCGCAGCCCGGAGTTTCTATTTAACCCGGTTGATGGCAAAAGGCCTGCGCCCTATGACATGGGACTTAAACATAACTGGCTAAATGTGAGTGTATCATAGGTACACCTCTGCCTCATTACCCTTCGAGAATTACAGACGTGATGTTTTGTATGTTTCGATAAGTAAAATGAGAGATGTACTATCATTATGGGTTTCAGATTCTTCTACAAATTCATTTGTATCACCATCTCTATTGAAGACTAATTCTTGGTTTTGCTTCTGTGGCTTTTTGTCTCGACCTTCCTTACTCTTTCATCTTTGCGATCAGGTTTTCCTCAGATGATCCGTACTATTCTTCGTCCTTTGTAATTCTAGTTCGTCTTCCATCATTCACTGCTATATATGAGCCATTTTTATCCACGCCATAGTCCTCGGCTATACGCGCTCTTTCCCTTTATATTTTCCAGTTACTTTTTCATATACCACTAAGTCACAAAAAGTCTCGCAAAAACATTTTCCGATTCATCAGGCAGCTTCCGACAATGCTTTTATTTATATTTGTTAGCTCGGTCTAGAGAGCATCTATGAATAAATCGATAACCGTTACGCACAGACACGCCCACTTTGCCAGCGATTTCGTACATTGACCTCACACAGGCACATGTTTTGAAGAATAAAAGGGATATTTGCACAATTTATTTGTTTATGAGTACAAAGACTTGTGGCTTTAATACTTAAGTGATAAAAACGCTTTAAGGCGTAATAAACTTCTTTGTAGTTCAACAACCTAGTTTCCACAAAGTATACTTTGCTTCCTTTGTAGTACATGTAGAACATTTTTGTTTCAATACACATACCTTGTTCCCATGGGGGTAGGCAGAAACTACAGAACGCCACCAGCTACGATCCTTACATACTCCTTTTGTGTCGTTTACGTTCCTACATCTGGTCGTATACGCACACCCGTGGCGAGTTCTCCGCACCTGACCTTTCCGAAGAACATCAATGTCTTCCTAGGGCGTCCCCTTCCGGCGCTCCTACTCACATCTGCCTTACCTTCTGTTAGTTGCCTTTAATTCATCCTCTCAACATGACCAAAACCATCTAAGCAACACTACATCATCTTTTGTCACTACATCATCTTTTAAACAGCACCGTTGCCTTATCTCAATTTTCCTCAGCCTAACATTCACAGACACACCACCATTAATTTATTCTACTTTCGTTTATTTAAATACATAATTCACTTATACATATCCCAATAAAAAGTAGTACGGAAAACGACGCCCTTGACACTCGGGATATCAGAATGATTGAACGGATCTAATGACAACACATGTGTCAAAATCAGTCAAGTACTTTATGTATGAGCTATGAGGGGACGTCCGGAAGCAAACGGATCATACACACATATAGAAAATTATTCCTCTTCTACGACCTTCGAACGTTGGTCGAAATTCAGTATGACAGTCGAGTTAACCACCGAAATTACGTATTGTGCTGGCAGATAAGTGCTTTGTGCCCGCTGTAGCTATAATTATGACCTCCGTTGTCAAGACAATTTACATCTACGTAGCCAATAACAATAATTACGCACAAAAAACATACATTACTTTTAAAACTCGCGCAGTATTTTATAACACCTGTTAATTCTTGTGCCCATATGAGGACATTTCGGAATGTTCTCCTCGTCCTTAATTAGTAGCATCCCATGACCCGAAGATGTAATGTTGTAATCACTCACCACCCATGCGACAAGGTTAATATGAATCATCTGCCTAGCCTTTTCCCAACTACGTTGGAGTCGACTTACAGTCAAAGTGGATCTGAATACTACTAGTTTTCAGCTTTTTTACATGGAGCGACTGTCTATCTGACCTCCAGGACCTACTAAATGGGTACTTAACACAATACCCCTTGGTAAAACTGGTTGTCAGACTACCGGGCTTCCAACGACCCGTAACGACTGTCAAAAATCCACGAATGACAACCGGGACCAACGGCTTAACGTGCTGTTCGAAGCACGGAGGGTATCTCGGTATGTAAAGATTGTCAACCATCCACGGACCGCACCGCCCGTGGCAAGTTTTTACTTGGCTTCTAGCACCTACATTTCTGACGACATTTATACTGACAAGGTTAATATGAACGTCGTCGTCAGAATACACGAGAGAGTTCGAACAATCAGATATACCTATACCTCGATTGAGTCCAATTACTGTGAACTTGAGCTTTGTTGTGTGAGAAACAATTTGTCGATTGCGTCAACGTTTGCGATACTTTACACGGTTTTTGATACTGAGAAAGAAAACATTTCCAATTGTCTCCATATTTATTAAATACGTTCGTGAGCCATACAGTCCAGTGTTATTTATAGAGTTTTTTCACAGCGGGCTCTGGAAAGTAGTCTTTTAACCCTTAGGTTGCCTTGATAGTCTAGTGGTCGTAAGCTCTACTGCTCACCATGAGGTCCTGGGTTAGATTCCCGGGTCGGGCAGTGTTATTGGGTTTTTCCATCTGGAATTTCTCAGTAGCAGCCCCGGAAATTCGATGTTTGGTCGGTTGTGTGGCGAAAGGTGTGTCTACTTTGTACCTTCACCTCTGCCTTACCCTTGTGATATGAGCGTGATGCTATGTCATCTCTAGGCACCAGGGGGGTAGTTGCGTAACACACTATCAGTAGCAATGGATTCCATTTTGACAGTTCAACAACATTCATTGCGTTATTTACGTTGTTGAGCAGACAAATTTTTCGAACATATGAAGCAATGGATTAGCAATATACTATATGTATGTAGTTCAAAATAATTCAGATTGAGATTAATATGCAATTAGGGTGCTGATGGGAAATATCACCGGGCACACGCCTCGTCACTCAAATAATTGTGTAATATTGATACAGTATTTGAAAACACACAAAGGATGTGTTTCCGTGTAAAACAAACGTATAAATTAAACAAAGTTTCCTTTACAGAACGCTTTGTTACTTATTTTACATTGTTCTTTTAGTCCTTCACACGTAACTTTGTACGATAAATGTTTTAAGGTATAAACAACATGTTTTTTTTTTGTTGTTTTTGTAATATTATCATCACGCCTATAATCCCCAAAGGCAGGGTTAGGCAGGGGGGTTCCTAATAATACACCGGGTACACCCACATTTTGCGAGTTATATTTAAGTTTTTTTTTAATATGTGGCGAATCTATTGCCATCAACCGGGCACAAATCCAGACTATAGGCTGCTACTACGAAAATCCTGATGCAATATTCTATAACACTTTGCTCGGCCTGGGAATCGATACCAGGACCTGATGCTCAGTTCGCTTGCGATCACTGGAACAACGAGGCAATCAAAGTTAATATAAGTTTGAAATTACCAACACGTCTTGAGCAAGCGTGATGATCAATGCTCATGCCTTCTCTGTATGATGAGGCCTTTGCCCTCCAGTGGGACAGTAATACGCTCTCGATCGGTCCTAAGGTCGAGATAAATAGACACGCACCTATTCTGGTTAATAGGTTCCAAGAATATCCTTATGCATTCTTTGAAAGTCTGAAATTGGAATGATGACCTCGTCATTCCCATGAACTTACCAACTTACAGTTGGTATTTTGTATGCAGAAGATGCCTCATCCTAAATTCCAAAAAAAAATATACCTACATAATAGGGAGAACTTAAACGAGACTGGAAAGGGAATCCAATAATATTCATAGCTTCATCACTAGAAACATACATGACACTAAAATGTTGATGATATAACTATGTTGGGGTCGGCTTCCAGTCTAACCGGATGCAGCTGAATACCAGTATTTTACATGGAGCGGCTGCCTATCTGACCTCCACAACCCAGTTTCTGGGTACCTAATACGAAACCCCTTGGTAAGACTGTGTCAGACTTTCGAGCTACTAAGGACACCGTAAAGACTGTCAAAGATCCACGAATGACAGCCGGGACCAACGGCTCAACGTGCTTTCCGAGGCACGGAAGGGTCTTGGTATGTGAAGATAGTCATCCATCCATGGACAAACCGTGGCAAGCGTGACTTAACCTGATCGATCGACCCGTGCGACTGTTATTAGTTAGCCAGAAGCCCTTCCCTGTTTACAACTAGGTAATACCTGAAATTAGTACCCATTAACAGTATTAACCAATCATAGAGGATATATTCAAGGGTACGCAAATAGAAGGGTTCAAAGTCTGCTACATTTTAATGAAGCCCGCGATAAGGAGTTATGTAAAGGACAGTCTAATTAACTGCAAATTATATCAATTAACAGGCCAAAGTCCGTTGATAATCAAGAATATATAATAATTCAATTTAGCGCATATAAAGCTGTGATTTCGATTTTGTCTTAATCATAAACTTATGGGTTTTCAGAAAAGAGTTGGGTTTGGAGAGTTTTAAAATGCTAAACACGAGGAATTTCAATAAACAATATTTACGTTATAGGTCAGTACACCACAAATAGCATAATCAGCCTATAATGTTCCCACTGCTGGGACACAGGCCTCCTCTCTGTGAGAGGGAGTGGGCCGAAACCGGCCTAGTGTAGTGAGGGTTGGTACACCACACCACAAATATCACAAAACAATTGAATGCTAAACGAATTGGAGACATCGTTCTCTGTAAATCGTTTGAAGTAGACAGAAGC
The DNA here is from genome assembly GCA_945859715.1 of Apamea sordens. Taxonomy (NCBI): domain Eukaryota; kingdom Metazoa; phylum Arthropoda; class Insecta; order Lepidoptera; family Noctuidae; genus Apamea; species Apamea sordens. The sequence continues at coordinate 5,321,242 of OX244006.1, read as the reverse complement.
ACAATGATGTTTTTAATCCGTTTACCGCTGATTGGGTGATTGCAAGAGGGCCTCAAAGATCGCAAGCAAAGACTCATTGCTCATCAAATGTATGTTATGTAAAAGTTACTAAAAAGTATACATTAGTGTACCGGTTGCATAATGCACTAGTTGTTTAGTCTACAGTAGCAAATGCAGTAATACGCATTGAGGTTTTATTTTTAAGTACCTATTTTCAAACATTAATTTCGCCATTGAAATGTTAAATAATGTTTCTAGTAAGTAGGTGTGTAATTTAGAAAACTAGACGACATTCTGAGTTCAGCCAAAATTCCAGCATTTCTGAAGTCCCGCCTCTGTTGCCTATGTGTTCGGCCTACCATGACGTGGACGCCCACGCAGGCTATCTACAAGCTGAGAGTCGCACAGAGAGCCATGGACCGTTCCACGCTTGGCATAAGGCTAACAGACCGAGTACCAAACGTCGCGATCCGAGGACGTACCAAGAGTAAAATAAAATGAATTTAATTAATAGAAATCAAACAGTTCATGTAAGCATCAAATAAAATTTTATTCGAAAACTTCCATCGGATTCTTACTAAACTTCAACTATACCCGACGACCCTGGTTACTTATCTCTACTGGTGACTGTACGAAGGTCTTCGATATCGGAAAACGTGTTATGGAACTCAAGTGGAGTTGGACAGGACACCTAGCAAGGCGCAGTGATACCAGGTGGAGTAAGGCAGTGACCGAGTAGCGTCTAAGGATTGGAAACGCGGTGTCGGTCTATCGTGGGCAAAACTTGGATGAGGCTGGCACGGGAGCGTCGGGATTGGCACAAGAAAAGAAAGAAAGAAAAAGTATTTATTGCGACACGTACAGGAAGATCATAAACTAAACTAAACATAGTCATAAATAAAAAACAAAATTATATAAAAAAGTAACAAAAAAACTTGAGAGGTGTCAAGGGACACCCGGATGGAACGGAGTATAACTGGCTTGCTTTCTATAAGAGAGAGAGAGACAGACAGAGAAACACGCGCACGCCGCACGGCTTACAACTATAGCAAAAAGTGTCGTTCTAACTTTTGGTCTTAGTTTTTTCCGTCTAGCCCCCTTTCGCAACGCGCGATATGTAACTTCGTTCCAAAAACAGAAAGTCCTATACGAGGTCAAAAGGCTCCTATCTCAGCATGATGCTGCGACATTAAAAAAATAAATGTCGCAGCGCTGGTATTCTTATAGGGCCCGAAAGAAGAAAAGAAAGAAATGATGAGCCCAGCAGTGGGTGATATCGGCAGGGTGATTGCGTAGCACACTATCAGTAGCAATGGGTTGTATTTTAACAGTTCAACAAAATTCATTGCGTTATTTACGTTGTTGAGCAGACACATTTTTCAAATATATGGAGCAATGTATTAACAATATGCTTCAAAATTATTCAAATTGAGAGTAATAGTGTGTTACGCAATTAGGGTGCGGGCTGTGGTTAATGATGAAAACAGTCGAAAATCGTGAAAATGTGACATTTAGCTGCCTAAAAAAATCTAATTAGTCCGTCAGTTAGATTATCAAATAATATTGACCCCGTATTTTTTCTTTTGTCAATTATATAAAAAATTATGCAGATATCGCCTGTTAAAGTTCCGCGTAACGTTACGCCTTGCTACAATTTTTGGCAAGGCGTGACGTCACGACCCCCTACTACCAAATTTTGACGCGCTTTATGTTTGTCATTTCTTGTTTGATTTACAAAAAAAAAAATACGTGTCTATTATTTTTCGATAATCTAACTGACGGACTAAATAATATAATAATTATTTATTACCCTATTATGAAGCTACCCTATTATGATTATCGGAGTAATATGATTAATTAAGTCATGAACTCATGACCCATCAAGTTATTTTCCCGCCTCTTAGGACCGCCAAACGTGAACCTAACTCACGTTTCTAAATGACGTCGTGTAGATAACGGACACATGTAGGGTGAAAACATACTTATCAGAATATCAGCAGCTATTGGTTTGAGCTGAGATTATTTTGATTAAGTACGAATATTAACATCGCGGATTATAGGATTCGGTTAGCTATTCGGGTGACTAATTAACGCAAACGTAAACTTACCGAACCTATTGTGCGTAAGTAATAACAGCCGCACGGGTCTATCGATCAGGTTAAACCACGCTTGCCGCGGTTGGTAGATGGGTGACCATCTTTACATACCAATACCCCTCCGTGCCTCGGAAAGTACGTTTAGTCGTTGGTCCCAGCTGTCATTCTTGGATCTTTGACAGTCGTTACGGGTCGTCAGAAGCCCGAAAGTCTAGGCAGATGACGACCGACCATTTTGTAAAGCGAAGGAATTTAGACTAACTAATCCACTAAACAAAAAAAATTTAACCACTTTCTACAAATACAAAAATATCCAATACAATAGTCCAGTGTTTTTTAACGTGTGGGTCGCGACTCCCTAGGGGGTCGCCAAGCCTCTTTAATGGGGCCGCCGTTTCTTTAAAATTATAGGAGGTTCCAAATGGAATCAAACACTTGAAAGCTTCAGTGTTTGATTGTGGGAACTCTATTTTTCTGTTTAACCAAAAGGTACCCAAGGACTTGAATTCCATGTTAGAAGCAGGGGAATGGGGTCGCGAAATATTTTCCGTACTAAGGGGGGGCCACGCCATGAAAAAGGTTGAAAAACCTTCCTCGTTAAGAATTAAAAATAATTCACTTACTCAGAAACTAAATTTACATAAAATTTTATTTCAACAATTATAATTATTCTCTTTATTTTTATTTTTAACGTGTTTATACCTAGTTATATGTGCATGCTGTGGTCTCCTGTAATTGAAGGGGTACACTTAAAAGTACCTACCCTTTTATGTTGATGCGCGTAAGTTCGAAGAGCCTATGTTCACACCGGCCTTGATTCATCGTTCGTATTGTGCGCACGACGACATATCAAGCTATACATTTCCAGTATAAGCTTACTTCTCATTGTACGAAAAGCCTGTCAATGAAAATTTAAAGCTTGATATAAATGTCGTCATGTGTACCTTGTAACAACGTTTTCTCTCGTTGATCTAACTAATCCAAAGCTGGACATTCTATATTTATACTTTTAATAATTTACAAGTAGCTTTTTGCGTTTACTTCGTAACATATTTCACACATCCTATCCTGCGGTGTGCTTCTTTTCTTGTAGCTATAGCCATCCAAATTCATTTACCCTAAGACCCGCTTGCACTTTCTCTGTTATCTTCCATCGATTGGAAACACAACGATGTTTTAAAGTGCGATGCGATTTCTGGTGTAAGTGGGCCTTATTGTCACATATTGAAGTGACCGCGTTCTTCTAAACTGCGCGTCAGATTCTAACGCGGTTATTACCATCATTTATAAAATTGGTTCCGGAAGGTTTATTTTGTACAATATATCAACTACCATATAATAAAATCTTGATTTGTCAAGTCGTAAAAAGTTGGGGTAGGTCATTGGTACTTCAATAAATAAATTCGGCGCTCGATGCATCTTTGATACATCTGTGGTGCACCTGGCGAAAATCACAGCTCTGCACAAAAAAATACATCAGCTGTAAGTATTATAAAATCAGTACCCAGTAGGTTTTAAAAAGCCTTATCCATTATTCAGGGTTAAGTCAATAACATAATTTTACAACATGCAATACATATAAAATAAAACTGATAATAACGTAATTCGTACGTTTCTTATCCAGTTCAAAGTGGAAATAAACACATTTTAATTATAATCTCTATCAAGTATTAACATGCAGGTGTAAGTTCATGAGTTATCGGCAAAGTAAAGTCACGTAACTGGCTTACAAGGTTGGGTCACGGTCGTAACCTTATACTGAGGAGACATGACACAGCTTAAAATGTCAGTCGTAGAAACGTTGGTTAGCGGCTCACAGTGCCGGAACCGGCTAATGGCCGATTCCTATAATTTTCGATATCGTTAAAAATAAGACTATTGTATAATGAAACACAAGACCACAGCTCTGCATGGTAGACCCTCCCATATGAAAGTAGCTATCTCAGGTAAAATTTATTGCGAATCTATTTACATACATATGCCCAGTTTGCCAATAAAAAATGCTACCAATGGTAAGCAAAACGATTCGGTTTTGTTTATAGGCACCGAGCATAAAATTATATCATTTTGTGATGCACAGACGCATATTGTGACTAGAAACGTCAGAATAAATGTTGATGGCTATTAGAAAAGAAGTACGGTAGTCCAAAGAAAAAGATGGATGGGACTGTGTGCAAGATGAAACGGTTAGGATGGAATTTAACGCTAAGATGACGGCTAATAGAGCTGTATGGAATGAAAATACGTATTGCGAACTTCGACCCCAAATAGATTGGAATAAGGACTATGATAATAATAATCTTCATCACCCTGAGTAACCAAATGTCTACAGAAATTAAGCAAGAGGAAAAAACTTGTAGCGCACCCTTTCTAACTCATAGTATGTTTTCGTAAGATAAAAAGACACATTTTATTTAATTATAGTTAAATTAAAACAGTACAACATCAATTACATTAATTAACATAGAGACAATTAATACGTTGACAATAAAATAATTTAATTTCAAAATAACATAGAACGTTGGACGCCCTTGAATACTTTCTTTCACAAAACACCAGACATATACGCATAAGTTTACTCCATTCATGAATATCATCATCTGCCTAGCCTTTTCCCAACTATGTAAGGGTCGGCTTCCAGTCTAACCGGATGGAGCTGAGAACCAAGTATTTTACATGGAGCGAATGCCTATCTAAAAAAAAGAAAGAAAAAGTATTGACTATCTGACCTCCACAACCCAGTTACTGGGTAATACGAAACCCAATTGTCAGACTTTCGGGCTTCTGACGACCCGTAATGACTGAATGACTCCATTTATGAATATAATATGTAGCATCTTTTTTATCTCTCCCTCTATGTTAGTTTCTAAGGTCGTAACGAGTCAGTATGCTACACAACACACAAGTGACGTCAAGGCTTGAAAACCGGGAACTATTGTTCTTAATTTTTCCTCTTTGCGTTTCCTTTGTCTATCACTTACTTCGAGGTTATTCTTAGATAATGAGTATGTTTTCTATTGGAGAAGGATAATGTTTTGAAGTTTACTTGGATCGGAAATACAACGAGGAAAGAATGAAATGAATACGGAAATGATTACCAACTCCAAATAGTCGGTAACATGTGTAAACAGGAGCTAGGATTAATAATATTTATTCCATAAAATGAATCAGGGAAGCATGGCACAAAAGAGAGGAGGCTTATAGTCAGCATTGGGTGAAACAAGACTGCCAATGAAGACGATGGTGATGATGATGCATTATACACAGTTACGCCTGATAAGGATATAGATCCTTATCAGGCATAACTGTGTATAATGCATCATTATCACCATAGTACCTATGTAATATGACTACTATGAGGGATATTGTCAACGCAGGAAATGAAATATATCAATGTATCGGAATCACTTTTACACAATATTACAAAATAAAAATGCTATCTGACTATTCTGAGAAGAAACTCAGAGGTCAGAGGCTCTTTTAAAGTCCAGACATAATCTTGGTCAGGTCACTTGGGGCTGACTGGCTTCATAATACTATGTATTATGGAAATTCTAGACTAAAGATTAGTCTAGAATTTAATTTAGAATAATTTTTAGTAAGATTTTTAGAAGGATACTAACACTTTTATTTTTGTCAATTTTTAATATAGGTATCTGTCTTATACGGCGTATGCCATGATTATATTCATTAATAGAGAGCTCATTGCTAAATGTTTTTCCTATTAGAACTTGTATTGTCTTCATTAATTTCTCAACTAACCTTATGGCCTTAACGTGACTTAATTGACCTTCTTGGGAATCCTGTCTCGTATTGTAAAGTAAATAGGTAGTTCTTATTATAAGTTATATCCAATCAATCGAGTATGGCATCATCTATACTTAAAATGAATTATTCGTGTTTGCCTGTGTGACCGTGTTGTTCTTCTAGTCTATACTACGCAACGGATTTTGTTGCGGTTTTCATTCATAGAATTTATTCCGGAAGAGAGAGGTTATGCGTATAATACATTAATATTAAACTTTAATCTAATGTAGAAATAACGGCTTTGTCAAGTCGAAAAACCGTGCGGCCAGGGGCAGGCCACTAGTATTTATGTTTTTATTCAATTAAAATAACCATGAAGATCGTAATAAATTGGTACAGACGCCGGCAGGTCAAGCTACCCGAAACTGTCAAATTTTTCCAATCAACCTTGAACCTTAATGCATTAGCGATAAAGTTGATAATCTATTAAAGAAATTTGCCAGATTGTAATAGCTTGATGTGCTGGCGTCTGTACTTTACATATTACAATCTGAATCAAGAAAACAGATGCGGGCCTAGTTGCTATGTAATTTTTATAATTCAATACCTACGTGTGCGTTAGCGAATTTCCATTTATATTTTTATCTTGCCAAATAGGTACATACACGAAATCACCCGGATGAGTGCTAAAAAGAGTTTCTTGTCCCTTTCGTGTACCCAGTTTATTTTAAGCAAACGTCCTAATAAACATATTTTTTGGTTTATACGATTTTTGGCGTTTTCATTATTACTAGGGTTGGACCTTGCCTAAAAACTGTTAAGACAGAATCGATTCATTTTCTTAATATATTTTAAATCACCTCCTGCGTAGTTATTACCTCTACTGCTCTTACGAGTCACGAGTGTCAGATTTTTGCAATATTGATACGAGGTGATATAATTTCTCTCACAATATAAAATCTAACAAGTCTGAGAAACATTTGCTTGAAAACTAAAACGTTGAGTTATAGGATTCCAAAGTTAATTTACATCTATACTTATAATAAATCTGTAGAAGTGAAAATTCTGTACATTGCAAATATCAAAAAAATAATTTACAGGGGGTGTTACTAGACCGACACCGAACCCAAAAATGAGATTAAAAAATTTTTTGTCTGTCTGTCTGTCTGTCGGTCTGTCTGTCTGTCTGTCTGTCTGTCTGTCTGTTTGTTCAGGCATCACGCAAAAACTACCGGTTCGATTACGATGAAACTTGGTATAATTATTCTTTAATATCCTGGGCACCACACTGGGTACTTTTTATCCCGGAAAACTATATACAATAAAAAACAAACTTAATTTTGCGGTTCGATCCCTATACCCGATTACCACTGTCTGTACTGTACCAACCGCAAATACTAAGTTTGTCGTAGGTTGGGTCACCCGCAGTGGAGTTCATTTTTATTCCTTTTAGTTTTTAGAGTTATTTAGGTTTATTTTTATATGAGTCGTAGTATAGATTTTAAGTTTAAAGTATAGGTAGTATATTTGATAGTGTACGTAGTGACCGTAGGTTATTTTATAATACTGTTAGGTAGGATTAGTCATTCGTATAGATATTAGTTTTTAGGGATTTTGCTTATTTATTGAGTTTAGATTAGTTATCATCAGAAATAGGTTTATTTAGGTAGGTATTTAATTTTCTGTTATTGAGTTTTTTTTTTTAATTAGGTAGGTACTTAGGTAAAGATATCATATAGGTACCCTCTTAATCACCACTAATGAGACACAATTGGTTTTCTACTGTAATTAGCCACAAAGGGCCCGCGAGATAGATGACATTCTGGGGAAGCACATACATTTTATCCTGTTAGCACGTTCCCGTGGGATAATTTCCGACATCCACGCGGGCGAAGCCGCGGGCAGAAGCTAGTTTATAATAATTGTATTCCGCAGTGCAATACAGTACATATTTACAGCTATTGGCTTCCTTATAGTCTATTAAAATACTGATGACTCATAGCGAGATACAAAACCAGCTGATAACCTTTAATATTCTTCCACTAACAGATGACCGAATACCTTACATATATAAAAGGAGTAGATAACAAAAGTATGGCAACAAGTCGACAAGTAGCTTCAATGTTGACAATGTTCATTCATTCATCGTTATTCAACTGACTCTTTAAAATGGCTGCTTTATATTCCAAATTTAAACACAAAGCGGCGGACGCGGTGGCGTGACTCCGCGGCGGCCAACCGGCGCACGGCGCCCGCGCGGCTAGTGCGTCGACCTCTCTCCTGCGTTACGATTAAACAATCGATCCATTATCGATACTCTATGAAGACGCTTTGTATTCGATTATTCCAAATTCCGCGCCTTTGAACACCTTATCTGTTTATCCGATTATAAAATGACATATTTGCCTCTTGACGTTGACAATGGAATGTCTTTCCGCTTAGTGCAGTCACACTTGATGAATACAGCTGTTTTAATCATTTAATCATGTTTATTTTTCATTATAAACTACAGCTACTGAACTAATATAGTTTTTAAATTGCATGTTATTGGCGTCCCCTTAGGGGCCTAGGACAAGGGCCCAGGTCAATCCTCACACAAAATTCCTTTAATTAAAAATGATAAAAGCCGCGAACGTCTGGTGTTTGACATTAATTGGGCCATCACTACTTTACCCTTTTAAAACTAAAGTCATTTCGTCATATAAGTACACTAAATACATTTACACTCTTCATTATAATACCTATTGTTAAATAAAATGCATTTATTGTTCTTATCCACCCCGTATACACATATTACACATGCGTCCTTATCTGGCTCACACGTGTACATTTAACTTGTCTTCCACTCGGTTTATTTATATTCGCGATAAACTATTTTGTTGCCCGACCACCTGATCTTACATTGTCATCCATCATTCTCCATTCTTCTGCCCTTATCCCAATTTATTTGGGGTCGGCGCAATATGTCTTTTTCTTCCATTCTTCTCTATTAGTCGTCATCTCAGTAGTCAATTTCTTTCTCGCCATATCACCTTTCACACAGTCCAGCCATCTTTTCTTTAGTCTTCCCCTACTCTTATAGCTATCCATATGCATACTCAAAGCTTTCCTCACTACATTTTCATTCCTCCGTATTATCATTGTAAAAATAAATTTTCCCCATTTCTTGCGCGTTTCGTATCTCGTATGGTAGATACGACGGTTTTGCTAAACCAATGTTTGCAGTTACGACACTATTCGTTGTCTCATATCCATTTATATGTATGTGAAGTATATTTTTTGTCCGTGACTTTGAGCGCTGTACAATGTACATAATCAAGACTAGTTTGGTCTAAATTGTTTTTTTGCAACTTTATTTAAGTAGATTTTATTAGAAAGGGATACTTTATTAGAAAGGGTGACTGCCGAGACGACTGATAGAGAAGTATGGAAGAAAAAGAAATGTTGCGCCGACCCCAAATAAATTGGGATAAGGACAGGAGATCCAAATCCGTTCAGTAGTTTTTGCGTCAAAGACTAACAAACACCTATCCATCCGTCCATCCTTCCTCACAAACTTTCGCGTTTAAAATATTAGTAGGATTATTAATAAAAACATGTAAACATTATTGATTGTATCTCTCCTTGCCTTATATTGCTTACAAACACTAGTTTTCAAAGCCGCAGCAAAACTTGTTGATTCGACAATTTGCAATTATTAGTCAGCTTCTACGTATATGAAGTCAAGGACAGGTCGATAACCCATAGCGTATGGCTATAGTGACACGTTTCTCTTCGTTATTTTTAGTTCTCGCATGGCTTAATAACTTACTTACAATCACAAATGACGTATGTCCCTTTTTGTGCCAAATCAATGTAAATCAATATACGATGTTTTATACAGCAAGATTAAAATCTTATCTCAAGTTATCACACTTTTGCACGAACGATAGCATTGTGGTGTGACTTTGAATCTTTGACTAAATCTTGAATTTCATCACAAGATATCTGTGTCATTGTCAGAACAATTAACTTTTTAAATTATTTATTTATTGTACAATTGACACACAGTTACAGGTTACTAGGACTAAATTTAAGACTACATGACCCTGTTAAGCCGCAGCAAGTTGTAACATTAAACTTATAGCGAGGTTAACGTTAACATAAACCATTTATCACAAAGGTTTGGTACAGGCCATCAAAACAGAACCACAGAAAAGAACAGTAGCAATGGTTTTCATTTTAACACTTCAAAAACATATAAGTATTGCGTTATTTACGTTGTTGAGTAGACAAATTTTTCGAACTTATGAAGCAATGGATTAGCATTATAACTCAAAACGATTCAGATTGAGATAGTGTATGTTACGCAATTAGGGAACAGTTTGATAGTCTGTACACCTTTAAATATGACCACACTTTTCTGATACATGATATCTGGTTGCATACCTACTACTACTACTATCACAACACAACAAACTGTTGTTGTTAGCCAGCATCATCCCCTTGCTGGGCAAAGGCATGACTTCCAGCTATTTCGATCCAGGCCTTAAGTGGACCACTGGTCGTTTGTTTTGTCCAGCTCGTCCCGCCATTTTCTACGGGGTCTGCCGCGACGCCTTCTAGCTGTGTCAGGGCTTCACGTGGTGGTTATTTTTGATCACAGCTTATTGGGCATACGGCAGACGTGGCCAGCCCAGTCCCACTTCAGTTCACTTTAGAACATATAATTATAATATTAGGAACTTATCATCATCATCATCATCTAAGGCTTTACAGCAGCGGGTGGGCCTTAGCCTGGTCTAGTATATTTCTCCAACGTGACCTATTTACGGCTTTCTATCTCCAATTCTCACTCCAACAGTTCTTAAACTCATTCTCTTACCAACAATATTTATCTAAACGTGGGACATGCAAAAACTATGGTAATATCTGACGTTTCGACCTCTGAAAGTTGTTCGTAACAATATGCACTTGTTTGATCAACTGCTTAGTATACACGAATTTATTAAAGTCACTAGCACACTAAACGGGTACGTCTTCTGTAGCATTACAATATCTTGGCTGTGAATTTATTTCAATAATCGTCTAAAAATACTCGTAAAGTACATATTTCTTTCCTTCTAGCCATGGCTAATGTTTTTCTGAATGAAATTAGATACTTGTTGAAATTTTCACATACATTTCATTTTCATGAGGGGCTTGTGGCTAAGTAATAACAGCTGCACGGGTCGATTGATCAGGCTAAGCTAAGCTTGCTGCGGTTGGTCCGTGGATGGGTGAACATCTTTACATACCAAGACCCCTTCCGTGCCTCGGAAAGCACGTTAAGTCGTTGGTCCCGGCTGTCATTCCTGGATCTTTGACAGCCGTTGACAGGTCGTCAGAAGCCCGAAAGTCTGACAGGCAATCTTACCAAGGGGTATCGTATTACCCAACCACTGGGTTGTGGAGGTCAGATCGGCAGTCGTTCCATGTAAAATACTGGTACCTATTCAGCTGAATCCGGTTAGACTGGAAGCCGACCCCAACATAGTTGGGAAAAGGCTACGCAGTTGATGATTTCATTTTCATCAGAAATTTTCTTAAATATAAACACAAGAAATTAAAAGAAAATAATAAAGAAAGAAATTAACTGTTATGGTGGAGTATTCTATCTACTTATCTTATTAGAATGACAATCGAAATAGCAAGCATAGCAAAGAAGTCTATTGTAACCAGTTCCTAACATTACTAGAAACGTGTTTTCTCATAAATCAGATACGTTATAGGCACATTTGGCTTCTAAACTGCAATGCTATTGGCAATGCTGCATTTGTGTAACGCCAATAGTCGGTAATGTTAGGTAAGTGCTTAGTCGAGTGGAAGAACTAAGCATTTTACAGCTGATTTTCAAGACTTTACCAATGAAAGGGATTATTTAGATTTTTTTGTTTGCCTACGTTGTGTCCCACTGCTGGGCAAAGGCCTCCCCTTGTTTATTTTTTTTTTTTAAGGAAACTTACAGACTAATAACAAACTTAAATATCATGCATAAGTAGGGACATTTGCTAATTACAAGCTTCCACATGTACACATCTACTTAATTAAGAGTTACATATTTGTGTTGACCAGTTACAGCGATTTGAGTAAGTAAACAAATTAGGTACAGTGTAAACATATGAGATATTAGGTAAGTCAAGTCGTGCAATATCAAAATCAAAATTAAAAGCTTATTTATGGTTGATGCCAAAATACTCCTTGTTCAAAATCTTTCTTAATTTATGTGCGCTGGTGCAAAATAAATCGATTTCCAGGTGTGTTGGTAATCTATTGAAAGCAAACAGGGAGGTTTCTTCCAAACCTAAAAAAATAAATAAATGCAATATAATAAGGTGAAAAAAAAAACCTCCCTGTCTTGTGCGATCTCTGGTCATGTTGGCCCTGCAAATATTACCACATCGTCGCACCACCTTCGCCGTGGTCTACCTCGACGGCGATGTCCTCCCTCTAGCATCCAGTGAGTGAAGTTTCTTTGCCCATCGCTCCGGGTGCATTCGTGAAATATGTCCAGCCCACTCCCACATCAGCCTGGCTGTTTTTTCTCCAACATCCACTACTTGAAATATGGAACGCAGCGTGATGTTTCTAACTCGATCTGCCGATCGATTCTGTAAAAATCTCACTGAAAAGTTAGGTGAAGTGAGCTTAGAGTGAGCTGTCAATGGTGTCAATCCCTAGCATTAGTTGGAATGATAGCTCACTCCGCGCTCACTTCACCTAAGCTTTCACGGCGAGATGGTTACAGAATCGCTCTGCTGTACGCTTAACACCTAAAGCTGCGCATTTTAAGATATTTATTCTCAAAAAAGACTCCGTCACGGTAGCAATAATTATGATACACCCATCCAATGCTTTCAGATTTTAGCAAGGATGTTATTTGTGATTAAATATGCAGCTAATTGAGTTTTGAATGCGTTGAATGAGTGTAATTTTTTTATACATGAGGGTATTTTTTATATAACTGTGCTCCTTCATAACTTACAAAAAATTTTGCCGAACTTAATTCTCATCTCGACTGAGTTGAGTTACTTATTTTACTTTAAAAAACGATAAATTTATTTGGTTAAGACTATTTGGAGACCTAATCCTGCACAAATTTTGGAAAAAAATCCATTTTACGTCTTCTGGAAAGGATGAGATATGTTAAGAAATATCCCAGAAAACTACTCTTCTTGTATTTCTATTCATTTTAAGAATATAAGTGCACTTGACACTTCACTACAGTCGTAAACAATCAGGAATTGTATAAAATACTCAAAGGATTCTACATGAACAAAACATTCATAAATGAATGCTCTCATAAATAACTCCAATCGTTGTATAGTGCAGTGGTGGCCCAGTGGTAACAGCCCCGACTTACGAGTTGTAGGTCATGGGTTCGAACCCAGGCAGGCGCTTTACTTTCTGTAAATAATTCCATCACTTCACTGCTCGAAAAAGGGTGAAGGAAAATATCGTGAGGTAACCGGCATGTCCTAGAACAAAAAATTCGAAGACACGGGCAAGATGATTCACCTAGGTATATTCTATTCGATTATTATAACGGAGTTATTTTGGCGCACAACTGCATTAGAATTTCATGTGCCAACTTTACAAAATTAAAATGATAGCTAGAGTGTTGCCACATACATTACGTTGCCAGTGTGTGGCAATTTACTCTTTCAATTATTATGATCTATCCATTAAATTCTGTCGATAAACGTGCCCAGTTAAAGGCGATAGCCCTCGCCCCCTATATCATGGGTTTTTTAAATGACTGGCGTTTGAGTGTACTATAAATACACTTTTGTCTGCCTTAGTGCCTACCCTTACTGTGGAGTGACGGTGTTTGTTCAGTATTTTCATTAACTGGAGAAAGTGTACTACACCTAGTAGTTAGATAGAAAACGCCGACTTCATCTTCATCAGTTTTAAAAATACGATTGTCGTGTAAAAGTATTTGTACAAACCTACTTAGGGTTGGTTTTACGAAAGTCATCTTTAATCCGTGGAATAAAATTGACGTCTGACAGTTCTAGTATGGAAAATCTGTCAAAATTAGCTATTTATTCTCAGTATAAGAAGTATTCTGTTTATGTGACGCATGTTTACCCCCAACTTGTTTTTTTTTTTGTGTGTTTCTCCTTTTTTTATGCGTCATGTTTGCCGCAAATAAATGCTTTTTCTTTCTTTTCTTTCTTTCTAGGTATAAAAGTTTGGTAGAATTCGCCGTTACAGAAATAAAAGCATTTATCATTATTACTCTGCTTAACCCCTTCGAGAATGGGCGTGATGTTTCTATTGTAAACTAACGAATCTTTTCCCTTGTTCCAGGAATCATGGCAGGAACCCAAAGCGAAAGACACGGGCGCAGTAATCAATATCCTGGATATCGGTCGCCAGAACTTCGCGAATGGAGGCGTGGTGTCCCGGTATCTCTGCGACCTGGCACAATGCTGCAACTTGTTCAATTATGACTACAAAGATGTTGTTCCTAATGTAAGTAAAATAAATAATACCAGCCTAGCATTGTCCCACTGCTGGGCAAATGCCTCTTCTTGTACAGAGAAGGCATGGACATTGATCACCACGCTTGCTCAAGACGAATACACGGGGGAGGAATGAATTTTTTATTACTCGCAAGTGTATAAATCAATTATCGACAAACAACAGTGGTTACTGTTGTTTGTCGATAATTGATTTATACACTTGCGAGTAACAAAATATGATGACCCAGATTCATTCCTCCCCAGTGTATGAAAAAGTTGACATAAGAAATGAGTTCCCAAAAGTTCTCTGAATCCTTCTATACGAGTTTTTACTCTAAATAATTTGATTTCATGCTAATAAAGAACTTAGCGTTGCTATCAAACCTACTGACTGCCTCAGGGTTTCCAAGCCACTGTCAATGTGCATTCATATAAAATACGTGATATTAGTTAAATAAATATGTTAAATAAAGCTATTTGGAAAAAAATGGAGTGATTCCACATTATGCGGGAGAGTATTTTACAGAAAGAGTGCGGCTCTCTCTATAAAACATCTTACTACAAGGCATAACCCTATCATACTTAATTTTTGGTTTTAGGACATGTCGGTTTCCTCACGATGTTTTCCTTCACCGTTTTGAGAGCAATGGTGATGAAATAATTTACACAAAAAAAGCGCCTGTCTGGGTTCAAACTCACGACCACGGGCCACCACTGCTCTTTAGAAAGAGCTCTCTCAAAAGAGAGTAAATAAAAAAAATAAAAAATGATTTAATTCAGACATTACAGTCCATACATTGAGTTAGTAACAATTTGTCTTATCTGCTATGTTAGTAATGTTAGTAAGTAACTCTGATTTTATCATATTAAACCCAAAGCCACCTCCACCAGGTGCCTCTGGATGAGACAGTCTGGTCTCGCAACGGTCATTTTCAGGATGCCATTCCGACTGTTACGTAAACGTTGTAGTAAGGATGCTGCTTTCTTACGCATAATGGCATGAAAGCCATCCGTATGTGCTTCCGCAAACATGCCTGACGCACTACAACGCCACGGCAGCCGCAATAGCATCCTGAAGGCGTTGTTATATTGCATATGCCGTTCAAAAATTATTAGCCGTTAATAATAATTATATCTTAAATAATTTCCAGGTGGTAAAAGACGACACCGTGCAGCACGCCATTGAAGAAGCTACGCAAGAAGAACTAAGGAAAGCCAAAGAAAACGGTCAGGCTGGCGCCCATTATGCGACCATAAGGCAAAGAGTTGAGGCACGCGCCTTGAAGGTTGTGCAGGATATCAGCTCGGCCATGTCCAATAATGTGCTCAAGTAAGTTTATAGAAGGTTAATTTTAACGTTGGTTATCATTATTTAAAACCATTTTTTAACACTTAAACATACTTAACTTATAATTTAATACACATAAAATCTCAAGCCTGTATACCTCGAACCGTCAGACAGAGGTGTACTCTATCAAAAAATAATAAGAATATATCATTATAAAATACACTGTAGTACAAGATGATATCGCTAAAAAGTGCTAAATGATGTTAGTAAGTAATGAGATGATGGGTGATAAAGTTGTATATAAACAAGGCATGCTGCGCCGATCCCAAATAAAGTAGGATTGGCCTAAGACACTGACCTGTATTATACAAATACGCTGGACAACACTATTGTAGCGGTATCTACAACGCCACATGCGAACAACGCGTCATACTGACGTCACGCAAATCCTGCATCTCGCAAGCAGAGTTTACCGCGCAATTACCATAATAATATATACAAAGTTCTATACTATTGATAACAAAATGATGACATTTGATTTTCGCCATTTTGGCGGTGATAGCAACGCGACGTGAATGCTCACGTCGCGTCGCGTCGTCGTAATATCAAAAATATTAGTTCCAAGGATGCCCTTGGAACCAATATTTTTGATAACGAGCCTTACAAAATGCGCATACTCTCATGTTAAAAAAATTCTAAATATCTCGTACTGTATACAAAATTACAAAAAAGTCGAGACAATTTTAGTTCCTGAGACGCTCGAGCGGGGCGCTTTGAATCGGCACAAAAAAAACTCATTTCGTATAGTATATTTTGTCCAGCGTATTTGTTTATTAGAGGTCAGTGGCATAAGAGGATACGGATGTCTAAAATTACGCTTGTCAAAAGAGTTATCATCACCATCACTTCTTATTGAACCGCTTGTAGCACGTGTTACTGATTTATTTGAAAAACAAACATTCATATCACATTGTAAATTGCCTATTCCGATAACTGTGCCCAAAATGTAATCCTGTTGTTTAAAGATGTTACACAAAAGTTTTACAATCATGATTTATCTTTATAACAGATTCGTCGCCTGGGTATGTCACAAAGCAGTCCGCAGAGTCGCAGGCGGCGGCTGCGGCACGCGCGTCGCCGGCGTCGAACGTTTACGCAAAGCGAACGCGGCCGGACTGCCTCTCGTGTTCGTGCCCCTGCACAGGTCGCACTTCGACTACATCCTCATGACGTTCACGCTGTATCTGACGGGGCTAAGACCGCCTCTAGTGGCCGCTGGCGATAATATGAGGATACCTTTCTTTGGGTGAGTGTCTTTACGTTGTTATCCCATCCAAAAAATGCCGATCACTCAACTAGGTTTCGAAGAAGTACTTCAATTTTTGCGTTCAGACCACTGTAGCTGTCTTCCATCTATTAGATTTGCTAGGTAAGTGGTCTAAGATGCCTAGCCTACTCCCAACTATGTTGGAGTCCGCTTCCAGTCTAACCGGATGCAGCTGAATACCAGTATTTTACATGAAGCTTCTGCATATCTGACTCAACCCATTTACTGGGTTACGCGATACCCCTTGGTAACACTGGTTGGTCAGACTTTCAGTCTGCTACTACCCGTGCTGAAGATCTGCTAATGACAGCTGGTTTAAAGAATATCTCAGTAGCACTTCGGAGTCATCATCGGAATTGCGTAATAATGTGCGTATGATGTATGATGATGAAAAAAGAGGCCTATTGCAATCATCTTGTGATTATTACTAACCATTATCTAACTAGTTGATTGATTTGTTGCTGTAATAAATAACGCTTTAGCGCCATTCTCGGCTATGAGGGTGGCAGAGGTCGCTTTGTAATCTCTACTTGCCATCCAACTTTTACCTAATAAATAGGTAGGTATCTATAGGTGCGTAGCAAAATTTTCTCGTTACTAGTTTTCGCATTCTCTCGGCGGAGGGTGGGTGATGGTGGAAACCAATTTAAACTTGGCGAGCGACTGGTTAATTGTATTCTTACATTGTTTCAGTTGGTTCTTGCGAGGCTGTGGTGCGTTCTACATTAGGCGAAGAGTCGAGGGCTCGGAATATCACGGCGATCCTACTTACAAGTCAGCTCTTAGGTAAGCATAGACCTCATCCATCGCTTTCCATCAGACGTGATCGAAGTCAAGAGCAGGGCATACTGAAAAAAAAAAACAAAACATCATAAAGCTATGGCTGGATTGTTAATTCACTGGATATTTTTTGCAGTGTATAATATAGTTTTTTTTTTTTGTTATACTTGGCTTAATTGACGTAAAATAAATGTTTCGTCATAATGAGGAAGCCGGCATGTCCTAGCACCAAAAATTCGAAGGCATGTGACATCTACCAACCCGCACTGGTGGATAATGACCCACTCTCTCTCACCGAGAGGAGGCCTGTGTCCCAGCAGTGGGAACATTATAGGCTAATTATACTAAATGTAAATATAATTATACTAAATGTAAATATAATTATACTAAATGTAAATATAATTATACTAAATGTAAATATAATTATACTAAATGTAAATATTTTACCAGCGAATTAATAGCCTAACCATATTAGGACTGGCCCGAGATCATCATACATCTCTATCAGCCGTCATCTCAGTAGTCAACCCCTTTCTTTCACATTCATACTCAAAACTTTCCAGTCTTCATATTTCTTTCGAGTTGTATTTCAATGTGTATTTATTCATTCCAGGGCATACATCCTGAACAGTTTATCAGCTGGTAACAATTTGGAGTTCTTCATCGAAGGAGGACGCACTAGGACTGGGAAACCACAGACACCTAAAGGTAATACTATTTTATTTTAGTCTATGGAAATTTTATTTGATATAATATGGGTTTTACATAAATTGAATGATTTTCAATTAAAATTTTATTTATGAATGATAAAGCCATTTTGATTGTGATATAAAATTATAGTATTATAATTAATGTATTTCAATGTTCTTGCGTACTTGGATCAATTATATGCAGATGTAATGGGTATGTTTCTACACGAACACAAATTTTAGTGTGATGATATATATGATCTGTTTATGCTATCTAGTTTTTTTCACTAAACCAATGTCCAAGGCGTTTTATACAGCTATTCCTATGCAAATACACACTCTGTAGACGACTCGCTCGTAATCTTAGTTTAGGCAACCTCTAACTAGTTTACACCAATTTAAACCTTCTAAAAACTAACATAACGATGTTTCTTCTTCAGCGTCTCTCCTCTCAGTAAAACTGAACTGATCACGGGTCTTGAATCTTAGTTAAGACAACCTCTAACTAGCTTACACTAATTTAAACCTTATAAAAACTAAAATAACGTTATTTTTTCTCCAGCTGGCATACTATCCGTCATAATGGACGCATACCTAGACGGTACTATCGACGATGCTCTCCTGGTGCCCGCGACCTTGAACTATGACAAGCTGGTGGACGGCAACTTCGTGCGGGAACAGCTCGGCATGCCCAAACAGATGGAGACCTTCTGGTCGGCGCTTAGAGGCATCTGGAGAACCCTCAACACTAACCACGGCAGCATCAGAGTCGACTTCAACCAGCCCATCTCTCTCAAGGTGGGTCTTGTCTAATCATTATTTCGCTCTTTATATGGTGCAACATGGGGAAACATTTTGTAATGTAACTAATAATATTTGCATACTATGATATAAGCAAAATAGTATAATGTATTTTAAAAACAACTTTATGACGGGTGTACAAAGTCACTTAACGAAGCCGAGAGTCACTTGTTCTCCCCGTCATTGTAATCATTTTTTTGTACTGGACTATACCTGGGAACCTTCTGGTTACAGAGATATTGAAGGTCAAAGTTCCAACTTTTATGACGTTTTCAACGAAAACAAGTTTTTGGTGTAATAACTCAACTTTACATACCTCCACAACCCCTGTACCGTAGCATGCACCCATAAGCACAATGTTTTGCTTTCAATACATTGCACACTATCGGAAAATTAGCAAATTTTCACAACAAAAATAAAAGTCGTTTCCCAGCAATTACTTTTGTGCAATGTTAGCTAGTTTGATGTACAGAATGCGTAGGTGGCGGCTATGTGATGTTTTTTTTTTACAGCCCGTATACCATGTTTGAAGCAAATAAATATTATTTCTATTTCAAGAAAATGCCGTAGCGTGATGTTAAATAGCACCTATAACCTTCCTCAAGAATAGGGCTATCAAATTCAAAAATATTTTTTGAAATCCGATAGGTAGTTCCGGAGATTACCCCTACATACAAAAAAACAAATTTTACCTCTTTATAATATTAGTATAGAAGTATAGATGTTGAACGTCAAAAATGTATGATCTAATCACTATAGTGCTGTCAAATTTGTATTGTGTTGTCAAATTAGTACTGACATAATATGTCAGTACTAATTTGACAGCACTATCCAAATGGCAATAACTGTATTTTTCGTCCAATTGTCATTTCTTATGTATAGGGTTCCGACCAGGCAAACCGGAAGTTTTACTTAAATTTACAATATTCGAATTCTGTTCACCCCTTCCACAGGAACTAGTAACATCATTCCAGAAGTATCAACACTACAAGTCACCCATAGAAAGTCCCCTAACCCCGCCGAACAACAACCTGGCCGTGAACCTAGACCGGCAGATCCTGTACAACCACAGCCACTCCAGCCTGTACGGCGCAGACGTCAGTACGGACCACAAGATGATGGTGGAGGCTATCGGCAGGCACCTGGTGTACGGTGAGTACTGTCACAGTATACAAAGTTTAATTAAATTCGGTATTACAATAAATTACCAAAAAAGTTTAATGAGTGCTCAAGTATCCCACATTTAACGTAGACTTTTATAATCTTATCTTATCTATACTTCACAGACGTGTTGGGTATCCATATCATCCTGTACTAAGGCAACTAAAGTATGTTCGATCAATCTAATCTAGTTAGGGTAGGTGTTGACCTTTTGAAAAAAAAAGAATACATAAAATTTAATGCTGACGGTTTACCTAATGGACAGGGTACTGTCCATTAGGTAAACCGTCTAGACAGTTAATTCATTACCAATTTACTTTATCCTAGCCAATTTTCTTTTAAAATATGGCTGTTTATCTTTCCATAAAGTTCGACTAACTTTAACAAAACCTCTTTCGTCAACAGACGCAGCACAAGCCACAGCCCTAATGTGTACGAACGTCATCTCCTACGTGCTTCTAACGGAGGCCAGACGTGGCGCCAGCCTGGCGACTCTCACGGCCAGCGTGGCCGCCAGGCAGACGGCTTTAGCCACTGAAGGAAGGGATCTAGGATACACTGGGGAGGCGAGGCAGGCTGTTAAACACGCCGTAAGTAAAGACAGAAAGAAAATACATTTATTTGCACTAAATATGGCGCATACTCAAAAAGTAAAAACCTTGGGGGAAAATATGCGCCACATGCAAAGCGGCCATCGCTCAGCACAATGCTGTGACACTATGCGAGACAGGGTTTCAGCGACAGCCAGCAACGACGCTGCTACGATGCTGCACTGGTTGACGTGAAGACGTCAACCAGTGCAGCATAGTGCGGCAAAGCAAAACCTACTTGAAAAAAAATTTAATTCATTCATTGACTGTCACGACAACGCACAGTCTAAATCACTGGATCTAGAAGCGTGAAACTTTATACAAGAATTTCATATACGGGATAAATTTTACACCAGTGCGCAAACTGTAGCCATGAATTCAGTACATGATTCTAGACTCCAAGTATAGAAATATTTCGGCGGTTATTAAAATAAAAACTGTTTCATAGAAAAGTGCAATACCAACGCGGTCAAAATGTATTTCATTTTATTCTATTCGGGAAACTTACAGCTAATATAAACAGTGTTCTTAAACAATATGCTTTTGAACGCCATTTACAAGTTTCCACTGATAAACTGGTATGGCAGAAATTTTTTTTTGTCAGTAACTCACGAAAAATTTCATCGCAGGTGGGTTCAGAATCATGTACTGAATTCATGGTTTCAGTTGGCGCATTGGTTAAAAATTTATCCTGTATAGCGAAAGTGAGAACTAACGAAGGATTTTTGACAATTTAGTCCCTAAAACCCTTATAGGGGATGAAATTTCATATGGAAGTTGTTCATTGTCATTTTGGCCGATGAGAAAACCCCAACGGTTGCACAACTTGTATGAAAACAATTTGTGAGCATTCTCATTGAAGCAGTATTTTTGACGCTATTTCATTAGTTAGAGAAAGAAAGAAAGAAAAATGCGTTTATTGGCATTACACAAAATAAATACACCTTAAAACTATAAAAACAGAAAACAAAGATTATAATGCCAAAAGGGCCTCCGCTCAGCGTAATGTCAGATGACAACACAAGTGTATGCTGGAATAACAAACATATCAGGAAGCGTGAGTTACATTTTCATATAAATAGTTATTCCGGGTCTGGCTGTTTGTGTATCCGAGTGTAAATGTTTGTAAACTCCCCCACAATACAGGAGAAATTCCTAGTGTGGGGCAAAGTTATTCTAAAAAAAAAAAGTTACAACTAATTTTGTTCTTTGTTCTTTCTCAGCTGGATATGCTAGGTCGCGGTCTTATCCGCCGCGAAGGCAGCGGCGAGCGTCTAATGGTGCGACCTCACACTTCTATAGCTGCGTCGTTAGAGCTCGCGTACTACGCCAACGCCGTCGTAGCGCACTACGCCGCGCCCGCTATCGTCGGTTAGTACCAATCTTACGCTTCATCATCACCTACCTTTTCCCAACTATGTTGGGGTCTGCTTCCAGTCTAACTCACATTTGGCTACTTATGCTTAACTCCCATGTAATAGGGGTTCACTATAATGTTTGAATAGTGATGTCCCAGTGGTAACGGGCTCGTCTTACGAGTTGTAGGTCCCGGTTCGAACCCAGGCAGGCGTTTTACTTTGTGTAATTTCATTCACCACTGCTCTCAAAACGATGAAGAAAACATTCGAAGACATGTGACGTCTATCAACCCGCACTGGGCCCGCGTGGTGGATTACGGCCCACTCCCTCTCACAGAGAGGAGAACTGTGTCCCAGCAGTGGGAACATTATGGGCTGATTATAATGTTCTAATAATAAGAGTTATACCTTTACCATGTAAGTTTACATTGTCTACGTAAGCTCAAATAGTAAAAGTATGCCGCAGCCATAACTTTTTTGAGTAATGAGCCCATAACTTACAAACAATCTCTCGTTTTCTAGCAACCGCCCTAGAAAGCCTCGTATGCTCTTCATCATCAACGGAGGTCCGCCAGGCCGAGCTGGTGTCGGCGTCGCTGCAGCTGTGCGAGGTGCTGAGCCACGAGTTCATCGTGTGCGCGCCCTGCCAGCGCATCCGGGACCGGTTGCTCGACGCCATCGACGCGCTCGAGGCGCAGCGGGTGTTGCTGCGGGACCAGGTATGCACGCCGAGGGAACACTACTGTTCTATACTACTTTTATTTATGTTTTTGCAACAAACACAATTATTATCACCCATCATCGTCTGCCTAGACTTTTCCCTACTAATTTAGGATTCGCAATACCAGTATTTTTCATGGAGCGACTGCCTATCTGACCTCCATAACCCAGTTACTGGGTAACATGACACCCCTTGGTGAGACTGGTTGTCAGACTTTTGAGCCTCTGACTATACGTAAAGACTGTCAAAGATCTGACTGTCACCGAAATGTATGTACGCGCATAACTTCCGATAAGTTATGCGCGTA
Source organism: Apamea sordens (assembly GCA_945859715.1). NCBI lineage: Eukaryota > Metazoa > Arthropoda > Insecta > Lepidoptera > Noctuidae > Apamea > Apamea sordens. The sequence goes on along the minus strand of OX244006.1, from coordinate 5,297,888 downwards.
CATACATTTCGGTGATTCATTTTTACCTATATAGATTTTCGTCCACAGGCACCGGTCGAACTAGAAGAAGAACAATGGTCTCGTCGCATGGCGCGTCACCTGGAAGACGACGACGACGAGCGACCCGACCCCGCGCAGCGCATCTCCTACACGCTGTCCGACAAACCCGAAGCCATCGCTGAGAGGTATACACTACATCATTATCACTGTTACCATCATCATCATCACCAAGCAAGACTGGAAACCGACCCCAATATAGTTGGGATACATTAATACTTTATTTGCATTCCATGTATGTTACATAGATTGTATTTACTAGGTAAAAGATCAATATGGACCCTGTCGGGCACAGAAAAGATTAGGAGAGGATGAGGGCTAAGTAGCAATTCAAATAATTAAATATTATTATAACTTAATTGGGTGTATAATTATTTATTGTTTTTTGATTGTGCTTAATAGGGTAGTTGCCTGGGTAAAAAAATAATAATTATGTTAAGTCCGTCAGTTAGATTATCGAAAAATAATGGACACGTATTTTTTCTTTTGTCAATCAAACAAAATATGACAACGATAAAGTGCGTCAAAATTTGGGAGTCGGGGGGTCGTGACGTCACTTGCTTGCAAAATTATATCAAGCAAGTGACGTCACGCGGATTTGTAACGGGCGATATCTTCATAATTTTTTATATAATTGACAAAAGAAAAAATACGGGTTCAATATTTTTTGATAATCTAGATGATGGTGACCATCAAAATACATTGTCGATTCGCACTAAAAGGGTGAAGAAAAACCCGACTGCAAACTTCAAAACACGCTCACTTTTCAAGCACTCTGGGACCGTATTCTACGACACAATGAACGAAACCTTTGTGCTCTTCTATATTTACGTTTTTTTCTCTATGAAGTGTGTTATGTGTCGTCATCATCACCATTCTCCGTATTGCCCTCACCCCAATTCATTTGGTTTCGGCGCAACCTGTCTTTTTCATACTTCTCTATTATTATTCACAAAGACAACAATTACAATTTGCAACCTAACACTAAAATAACAAAATAAGTCCATCCATCTTTTCTTTGGTCTTCCCCTACTCTTATAGTCATGTTTACATAAATAAATAAATATTTCGTTTTCCAGACGAAGACTACTGCTAACTCTGCGCCCAGTACTGGAAGCGTACGCGGCCACCTGTCGGCACCTCGCGCCCGGCTCCATGAAGGAAGTCGTGAAGAACACCCTCGACTCACTCACTGAAGACTTCACGCACAACAAGATGGTTTACGGTAAGATCTACTTCTTTATTTATGGTTCGGCATCCAAAAACTAGAGGAGAGTAGTGTGGTGGCCCAGTAGAAACGACTGCGACATACGAGTCTGTTGTAGGTTCGAACCCCGACAGGCGCTTTACTTTGTGTAAATTATTTCATCACCACTGCTTTCAAAACGGTGAAGGAAAACATCGTTCGTACATGACATGTGATATGTACACACGGCTACACGTCAAGCTATACAAAACCAGTTTGTCTTGGCGTCACTTTGTACGATATTTTCTCACAATGAACGGTCAGCCAATACTGGTTTTGCATAGCTTGATGTGTAGCCGTGTGTACCAACCTACACTGAGCCCGCGTGGTGGATTACGGGGCCCCTCTCACAGAGACGAGGCCTGTGCAAATATGATTTATAATTATGTAAAGTCGTTTTTCTATTGTACCGAAAAGTTTCGAAACCGATAGTTTCGAAACTATTTGTTTCTAACTTTTTACTACTTTTTGTTTCCTATTTTCAGGCGAAGCTGTATCAACAGACGCGATCAACAACTGCCTGCGCCTGCTGCGCCAGTGGGGCGCGCTGGAGCTGTACAGCGAGGGCCGCGCGCGCTGCCTGCGCCTGCGCGCGCCCTACGACTCGCCGCCAGCACTACTCACGGTGTGCCAAAATGTCTACAAATTCAACATGAACACGCCTTTACTGAACAACAAGTGAACTCAAAGTGACGGTGAACTAATAGGCCAGTGACTGAGACAAGTGCTTATAAAGTGAATTTGTGAATTGGCAAAGTAGAGTTGACTATACTTTTTGTGTGAAGGCAGCATTTCAATGAAGCAACTTGTTGTATATACAGCTTTAGGTCGCGTCCTATTTGAAAGCTATCGGCGCGCGAATGCACGATCGTCGCCTGCGTATGTTCGGAAAACCTGAAAGCTCCCTCTGTCGGCGCCACCACGCGTTCAGGTTCACCGAAAAATAAATGACATGTGCATTTTTTTTTTGTGAATGGCATCACACATTTCAACCTATGAGGATGTCGTCTGCTTAACTTAACCGGGGTGACATGCAAGCGACGATCGCTTTTAAAAACAAAAATACACCGTACATATGCACGCGATGATCGTGTATTTGTGTGACGATCGCTTTTAGATTAGACGCGGGGTTAGACTACCAGGTGTGTCTATGATCGCATTTTCATACGACAAAAATTTGTTTATCAATATTGCATTATTGAATGATGTGTGAAGCATACTATTTCTAGGTGTACTTGTCAAAAAACGTTGTTCACTCAAAACATGTTACTGAAGAAATTGTTGTCCAGTGACTTGGATGCTCTCATTATAAAAATGTCCACGAACATATGTAAATATGTCCAGTGCTTCACATACGGATAATTTTCTGGATTTACTTCAGAGTAATGGTTGTTGTTGATTTTTCAAAATGAAGATACCTCGTTCACGCAACAAAAGTTCATCAAACGTCGTCTAAACGCGGCTGCATTATGAGAGTGTTATGCAAACATCACTTTGCTTAAAACTTATTATACCTGACCAAAGATATACATACTTTGTAGTGTAAGCCCTTGTGGTCTGGTTTGAAACGAACATTTCAGCAAAAATATTAGGTTTCAATTTGAAGGGAGTACAATATTTATTGGATTATGATTTCATTGTAATAAAATGTTGTAGCTATGACACCCTGGGTGTGTTAGTGCTCGGGTATAGTTGGTGACGTCACTTGTTCCTATCAAGAATTCCTAGATAAGTTATCGATATGAACTCTACGCTTCACTACGTGTGCCTATAAAGTCCTTAAGTAAAAGGAGAACCGCATGTTGCGTTGTCTCGTTCTAACACTTCAATAAATTGCGTTTTTGAAGTGAAACGAGAATTGGGAGTAAAATTTCAAGGACGCGTCACGTTTAGGCACATTTCGTTACATGAGAGAGAGAAAAGATATAACTCTCTCTGTCTCTCACACAAATCTCTCTTATACTTTATTTCTTCACTTCCATCACGTGTACTGTGCTGCACACGCTATTTTTATTATTGCTTTCCTAGGACATATTGATAGTGACAAGTGAACGTTCCGTATAGTATAAGGATTACTGTTGCAAGGGTAACAACGACATACGTTATTTCAACGTCATATTGTTATTTATACCATTTGGTTAAGCAATATAGTTACATTTTCATGAGTTTTCAACACATTGTGATTTTATTATCTTAACCGTTTTGTAAGGTAATGGAAGCTGCTCAAAGATTAGAGCCGATAAACTCGTCGTTTTTGTATTTCGGTGTATTATTTAGGGATGACACACAAAAGCCCGGTTGCACCACAAATCATTCATGGTCGGTTCCTTTAAACAAAAACGGATTGTTAGGCTTACCAATGGTAGCATTTTTTGTTGTCAAACTGCCCCATATAAATTATTTTAAGATTCGTAAGCAAATTTTACCTGTGATAACTATTTCCATATGGGAGTGTCTACTATGCAAAGCTATAAGGTCTTTGCTTCATTATTGGTAAAGATACAAGAGTCTTAATTTGAACCAATATTGGTCTGTACTATCGCCAATATCTATATCTGACCACCGTACCTATTCCCGCTTGCAGCGCATATTATTAGTCAACCTAAAAAGAATCCTCTTTTGGTTTACTTGCGGACGCAGCTGTGGTCATCATGTGCACGGAATTTTGTTTTCAAAATGGTCAGATATAGGCCTTAGCGATAGTACATTAAAGGAATCGGCCATAAAATACATTTAGCTTCCTGACTAATGATTTCTGCAATATATATAGCGCTAATTGTATTAAGTGATTAGCAGTGCAAGAGTGCTATGGGCGGATTTCGCAATGAAACTGAACGCGATTAGTCCTTGACAACCGCGTTCATGAGCTGTCAGTGTCATCATTGTGGTGGAATATTGACACTAGCGCCGATTCCCTTGTTCACAAACTAAACTAAATTTAAGTTCAGTGCATCTTTTTCTTTCTATTTCATTAAGAAAAGGACACAAGATAAATATTAGTTTAGTCATGTCAAATTAAGATACTACATAAACAAGTTTAGATGTGATTAAAAAATTGGCTACTAAATTAAATAGGTTATATGTCAATTTACGTCAGGCGCTGACTAATTTAGAAAAAGATCTCTTGCATGCAGTTTAGATTTGCTAATCGTGTTCAGTTAAATTGGTGAAATTGATGCTTAAAGGTTAAAGCGAGACAGTGATCCATGAAGGCCAAATGACAGACAGAGAAAACAATATTTTGAAGAAAAAAGGCCGCTCTGTTAGATCGGCTGCATATGTGTGCCATCAATAAATAATGTACAAGAACCATGCTTATTGATCTGTGATGTGACAGCGATTAAAAACGAGTGTTTTTGTATATATTGTGACTTTTAAATTATCATATTTACGAGGTTGTCCTGAATGTTTGTGCATTGTGATCTCATGATTGCAATACGAGTGCTTGTATGCGCACTTTTTATTACGCTGTAAGCAATGTTTGTGTATTCTATATGCAAGGCATAAGGAATTTTCAGACTCTTAACGATATTAATTTAGTTTGTCTAAATACTGCTGGCGTAATTACCATCCAGACCCCCGACCCCATTTCATAAAAAATAAACAGCAAAGATGCTTTGTTTATTTTTTATTCTCCCCATTGGTGCTTACGTAATACTTGAATGGGCGCTAAGTCATAGTTGGTATGTTACGTGACTAAAGTTATTTGCGCTGAGAATTGAAACGTAAAGACAAGGTCAAATTCAATTAGCTAGCGGAACCCTGTAGATTTTTTAAAGTGATCTTCAAGTGACGTGCGGTCGACGACCCCAAATTAGAATAATTATGTTTTGTTGTGGAAGAGGAGTGGTGATCCAGTGGTAACGGCCGCGACTAATGAGTTGTAGGTCTTAGGTTCGAACCCAGTCAGGCACAAAGTAAAGACTTTTTGTAAATTATTTCACCACTCTCAAAACGGTGAAGGAAAACATCGTGTGGAAACCGGCACGTCTTAGACCCAAAAATTCAAAGACATGTGACATCTACAAACCCGTACTGGGCCCGCGTGGTAGATTATGGCCCGCTCCCTCTCACAGAGAGGAGGCCGGTGTCCCAGCAGTGGGAACATTATAGGCTGACTATGTATGTATGTGTATGTTATGTATGTTGTTTTATCGTGTTTAAATATCGATACCCACCACGTCAGCGGAGTTTTGCTAGCTAATTTAATTTGATCCTGTACACATACACAACATAGATATAACAATTTCTTGTTTATAAATGAAAATTTATAAAATATCTCTAATTATACAGTACCCGGGTGTGATTTGACACATTGATAGTTAGAAAGAGAATGTCACACATATGAGTGACGGAGACGACGCTATACAAAGCGGAACTTTTCTAAAAGTCAGTTACTGTACGAACATATTTTATTTATTTACATTAAGTTGGTGTTAATACAAATTGAACCTTATTTCCATATAATTATAGGGTAGATTTTGTATTGCCCAGGTAAGGTGAATATTTTGACTATTACGCGAAGTACCTAACTCGTAAAAAGTGCGTATACAAGTTTTTCACTACATAGCATTTGTTTTGTTTGTATCTGGGGCTGCAGTCTCGACATTCATAGCGATCGCTTTACGACCGAATTCGATCGCAAAGTCCCGGATTGACAGGTGTAATGTATGTAGTAACAGGGACTTTGCGACCGAGGTCGTAAAGCAATCGCAATGAATGTCGAAACTGCAGCCCCTGGTCTGAAGTGAAAATAAGTGTGGCTGGCCATCACCTGACTCTGCCGAGTCTAAGGTCGAGATAAATGAACATTTAGTACAGTATTTTTATCTCGTCAAGCGATGCTCGACATACGGCATAATGGTAAACAAGTGTACAAACACGCTGTGACCGCAGCACATAACATACACACACACACACACACATGCGAATTCGCCATTGTCTCAGACAATACCGAGAGCTCCTGCTCTTACACATTCGCGTTTGTACACTTGGTAACCACAAGTACAGCGCGCGTCGCTTTGTGAGATAAAAATACAATACCTGCTTTGCCTTTGACATGTTCCGTCTCTATCTTGCACTTGTAGTTTGAAAGTTGTGCGACAGTGACGGGCATACTTAGCCAAAGCAGATGCTTAGTAGTCTATTTATCTAGGCCTAAAAGTTATTCCTTTTTGTACTGCGTTAAACTTAAGTTGACAAATAGTATGTAGTCTTTATTTACTTTGTTACCCATATAATGATAAAAGGGGGCAAAGCTGAGATTGATTAAAACAATCTTGAAATACTTTGTTTTTTTTTTGTGACCTGTCCTTGAATCATCATCATCATTTCAGCCGAAAGACGTCTACTGCTGGACATAGGCCTCCCCCAAGCACCTCCATCCACTTCGACGGGTTCCTGCGGCTTTAACAAGGTCGTCGGTCCACCTTGCCCTTGAATACTCCTTCCAGAATAAATTCTCTAAATGATGGTGAAAACCGCATCAATATACATTGGGTAGTTTAGAAGAACAACGGTCACAGACACACGAAATGCGGCTTATAACTTGCTTCCGCGACCGCGTGAGATTTCTTGCTCCACGACCCACTTCGCTTCGCTTAGTGTTAGTTCTTTTTTCTTTTACTCGGCTCATAAGAGACGTGTGTGTTATTAAACGGTTAGCCTATGGTCTTACTAAAGAATTGGGCTATGAAATGCAAAAAGAATTTTCAAATCAGACTGGTAGTTCCAGTGTCACTGACTCTGGCAGGGCCACCATCAGGGATTTTAATTTTGATAACACAAAAATTTGTCGCTAATTAGTCGAAATTTGTCGCCAAATATCAGAATTTGCCGGTCACTGGTTCAAAAGATATAACGGTATAAAGGTGGCCGATCTGGAGAGTCTCCCCAGCAGGGCCACATTTATATCTCAAAAACTATGGCGGCACCTAGCAAAGATCTGTTTTCTCCCATATTTTTTCGCTAATTAGTCGCAATTTGTCACCCCAATTAAAATCCCTGATGGTGGCCCTGCCAGAGTCAGTGACACGTAGTTCCAGAGATTAACGCGTTCATACAAACTCTTCAGCTGTATTTTTAGTATATAGATATGTACAAAATTAATGTTAAAACTTAAAACTAGTGTACCTCAAGTATCTACACTAATTGGGGCTTGACTTCGCAATCAGCTGTATGTAACTACTTGAAGTTGAGTCAGTCTTGCCAGTGTCGCGGGTTGTTCGAAAGAGTTGCCGTGAGTCCTGGCACATGCAACTGTAGGAACACGGGTGGGTTTTAGTCAGTAACTCTCATCCCGCTCCGCCCAGAGCGGACTTGAAGTTACTTGATGACTTCCGAACCAAAAAAAAAAAAAAAGCTGTTTCAGTGCGTGAGTTACGGCATTGCAGAATATGCACTAAGATAGCCCGCGAAATTCAAATTTTTGTACGTTAGGGTTTTTGCAATTTGAAGGTTAGGCTGTATGTTGATTAAAATATGATTCGCGACCGTAACAAAATATGGCTTAGAATTACAATCATTCGAATCAGCAATACAACTCCTTAAGTTAGAATTGGCCTCAAATGTCATGGTTTTATGAAATAGGTAGTCATTCAATACGTAATATGAACTTAGATGTATGACTTAAGCCACGTTTTCACTAGGGGACATTTGTCTCGCGACCTTGTCGCCCGACACGAAATCTACGTGTCCCGCGACATGTCGCCCGACGTCGCTTGCGACATGTCGCCCGACGTCGCTTGCGACATTTACGAGTTGCAGGACTTGTCGCTAGTCGACGCTCTGCGAGCGTCGACACGCGCGATCTTCGTGTCCCTCGACAGTCGTCCGACAGCCTTTGAGTAGTGAGGACGCGTGTCGCTTTGTGTTTTGAAAATGACCACACCACTAGGTACCTCCTCGGGCGACATACTGTTCATGGCCAATGTGAACAAGTCATATGTCGCGGGACATTGTCCCACAACTTTTGCAGAGACAACTACGTGAATGTCGAGCGATAAGTATCTGCGACATGTCCCCTAGTGAAAACGCGGCTTTAGATGTTATCTATATATCTATCTATCTATACTACTTTAACTACTTATAATAAATCTGTAGAAGTGAAAATTCTGTACATTGAAAATATCAAAAAAATAATTTACAGGGGGTGTTACTAGACCGACACCGAACCCAAAAATGTGATTAAAAAATTTTTTGTCTGTCTGTCTGTCTGTCTGTCTGTTTGTTCAGGCATCACGCAAAAACTACCGGTTCGATTACGATGAAACTTGGTATAATTATTCTATAATATCCTGGGCACCACACTGGGTACTTTTTTCTTTCTTTCTTTCTTTCTTTCTTTCTTTATCCCGGAAAAGTATATACAATAAAAAACAAACTTAATTTTGCGGTTCGATCCCTATACCCGATTACCACTGTCTGTACTGTACCAACCGCAAATACTAAGTTTGTCGTAGGTTGGGTCACCCGCAGTGGAGTTCATTTTTATTCCTTTTAGTTTTTAGAGTTATTTAGGTTTATTTTTATATGAGTCGTAGGTATAGATTTTAATTTTAAAATATAGGTAGTATATTTGATAGTGTACGTAGTGACCGTAGGTTATTTTATAATACTGTTAGGTAGGATTAGTCATTCGTATAGATATTAGTTTTTAGGGATTTTGCTTATTTATTGAGTTTATATTAGTTATCATCAGAAATAGGTTTATTTAGGTAGGTATTTAATTTTCTGTTATTGAGTTTTTTTTAAATTAGGTAGGTAGGTACTTAGGTAAAGATATCATATAGGTACCCTCTTAATCACCACTAATGAGACACAATTGGTTGTCTACTGTAATTAGCCACAAAGGGCCCGCGAGATAGATGGCATTCTGGGGAAGCACATACATTTAGGTTTAAATCATTTATTCTCATAAAGACAAAAAACGCCACTCACATGAGAACAGACAAGATACATTCAGTAAAACTTATTTTAGGTAACCGTCACCAAAGTGTATGTATAGTATTATAATTATTCTATACTCATTCAGCAGTTCAACTCTCAACCATTTAAGAACATTGGCGGACTTTAGTCAAGGCAGTTTTCAATTATGTGTTTGGATAGCCGAGATTTAAAACTGCTGAGAGAGTTAACATTTTTTATGTAAGTGGGTAGATTATTAAATAGTTGTGCTCCTTCATATGTAATATTCTTTCTTGCGTAGTTAGTGCGTATTCTTGGCAAAACAAGTAGACTTGGCAAAACAAGAAACATTTTATCCTGTTAGCACGTTCCCGTGGGATAATTTCCGACATCCACGCGGGCGAAGCCGCGGGCAGAAGCTAGTACTTATAATAAATCTGTAGAAGTGAAAATTCTGTACATTGATGATATCAAAAAAATAATTTACAGGGGGTGTTACTAGACCGACACCGAACCCAAAAATGTGATTAAAAAAATTTTTGTCTGTCTGTCTGTTTGTTCAGGCATCACGCAAAAACTACCGGTTCGATTACGATGAAACTTTGTATAATTATTCTTTAATATCCTGGGCACCACACTGGGTACTTTTTATCCCGGAAAAGTATATACAATAAAAAACAAACTTAATTTTGCGGTTTGATCCCTATACCCGATTACCACTGTCTGTACTGTACCAACCGCAAATACTAAGTTTGTCGTAGGTTGGGTCACCCGCAGTGGAGTTCATTTTTATTCCTTTTAGTTTTGAGAGTTATTTAGGTTTATTTTTATATGAGTCGTAGGTATAGATTTTAATTTTAAAGTATAGGTAGTATATTTGATAGTGTACGTAGTGACCGTAGGTTATTTTATAATACTGTTAGGTAGGATTAGTCATTCGTATAGATATTAGTTTTTAGGGATTTTGCTTATTTATTGAGTTTAGATTAGTTATCATCAGAAATAGGTTTATTTAGGTAGGTATTTAATTTTCTGTTATTGAGTTTTTTTTTTTAATTAGGCAGGTACTTAGGTAAAGATATCATATAGGTACCCTCTTAATCACCACTAATGAGACACAATTGGTTTTCTACTGTAATTAGCCACAAAGGGCCCGCGAGATAGATGGCATTCTGGGGAAGCACATACATTTTATCCTATTAGCACGTTCCCGTGGGATAATTTCCGACATCCACGCGGGCGAAGCCGCGGGCAGAAGCTAGTACTTATAATAAATCTGTAGAAGTGAAAATTCTGTACATTGAAAATATCAAAAAAATAAATGGCAGGGGGTGTTACTAGACCGACACCGAACCAAAAATGTGATTAAAATATTTTTTGTCTGTCTGTCTGTCTGTTTGTTCAGGCATCACGCAAAAACTACCTCTTCGATTTCGATGAAACTTGGTATAATTATTCTTTAAAATATCCTGGGCACCACACTGGGTACTTTTTATCCCGGAAAAGTATATGTATACAATAAAAAACAAACTTAATTTTGCGGTTCGATCCCTAGACCCGATACTGTACCAACCGCAAATAATAAGTTTGTCGTAGGTTAAGTCACCCGCAATGGAGTTCATTTTTATTCCTTTTAGTTTTTAGAGTTATTTAGGTTTATTTTTATATAAGTCGTAGGTATAGATTTTAATTTTAAAGTATAGGTAGTATATTTGATAGTGTACGTAGTGACCGTAGGTTATTTTATAATACTGTTATGCAGGATTAGTCATTCTTATAGATACCTATTAGTTTTTAGGGATTTTGCTTATTTATTGAGTTTAGATTAGTTATCATCTATATCTATACTTATAATAAATCTGTAGAAGTGAAAATTCTGTACATTGAAAATATCAAAAAAATAAATGGCAGGGGGTGTTACTAGACCGACACCGAACCCAAAAATGTGATTAAAAAAAATTTGTCTGTCTGTCTGTCTGTCGGTCTGTCTGTCTGTCTGTCTGTTCAGGCATCACGCAAAAACTACCGGTTCGATTTCGATGAAACTTGGTATAATTATTCTTTAATATCCTGGGCACCACACTGGGTACTTTTTATCCCGGAAAAGTATATACAATAAAAAACAAACTTAATTTTGCGGTTCGATCCCTATACCTGATTACCACTATCTGTACTGTACCAACCGCAAATACTAAGTTTGTCGTAGGTTGGGTCACCCGCAGTGGAGTTCATTTTTATTCCTTTTAGTTTTTAGAGTTATTTAGGTTTATTTTTATATGAGTCGTAGGTATAGATTTTAATTTTAAAGTATAGGTAGTATATTTGATAGTGTACGTAGTGACCGTAGGTTATTTTATAATACTGTTAGGTAGGTTTAGTCATTCGTATAGATATTAGTTTTTAGGGATTTTGCTTATTTATTGAGTTTAGATTAGTTATCATCAGAAATAGGTTTATTTAGGTAGGTAGGTATTTAATTTTCTGTTATTGAGTAATTTTTTTTTAATTAGGTAGGTACTTAGGTAAAGATATCATTAATGATACCACTAATGAGACACAATTGGTTTTCTATTGTAATTAGCCACAAAGGGCCCGCGAGATAGATGGCATTCTGTGGAAGCACATACATTTTATCCTGTTAGCACGTTCCCGTGGGATAATTTCCGACATCCACGCGGGCGAAGCCGCGGGCAGAAGCTACTCAGAAATAAGTTTATTTAGGTAGGTAGGTATTTAATTTTCTGTTATTGAGTAATTTTTTTTTAATTAGGTAGGTAAATAGTAGGTACCTAAATACCTACTCTCCTCTTAATCACCACTAATGAGACACAATTGGTTTTCTATTGTAATTAGCCACAAAGGGCCCACGAGATAGATGGCATTCTGGGGAAGCACATACATTTTATCCTGTTAGCACGTTCCCGTGGGATAATTTCCGACATCCACGCGGGCGAAGCCGCGGGCAGAAGCTAGTCATTTATAAATAGATCAATAGTTGTTACGGCCGCGAATCATATTTAGATCAACATACCTACAACCGGATACTACAACTATGCTGTGCTAGTTACCAGAGCGCTAGTTTCATTTACTAGAATTATATTAATAAAAAATTGTCAGCGAAATAAAAAAAAAAACGACGTTAAATTTAAGTAGGTATAACCATTTATTAACGATTTACAATAATAAAAATCTGAAACTTAATAAGAAACAATATTTAAATTTAAAATATTTCAAATGAAAATTAATTTCATAGAGAAAATACAAGATACTTATTTAAAGCAATAAATAATAACAATGATTAGACTAAAATTAATCATAATAATAAATATAAAACTTAAACATAAGACAATAATTATAATAAGGGTAGGTACACACGGCTACACGTCAAGCTATACAAAACCAGTTTGCCTTGGCCTCACTTTGTATGATATTTTCTCACAATGAACGGTCAGCTAACACTGATTTTGCATAGCTTGATGTGTAGCCGTGTGTACTTACTCATTATCTGCCTAGCCTTTTCCCAACTATGTTGGGGTCGGCTTCCAGTCTAACCGGGTGCAGCTGAATACCAGTAGTTTACATGGAGCGACTGCCTATCTGACCTCCACAACCCAGTTACTGGGTAATACGATACCTACCCCTTGGTAAGACTGGTTGTCAAACTTTCGGGCTTCTGACAACCCGTAACGACTGTCGAAGATCACGAATGACAGCCGGGACCAACGGCTTAACGTGCTTCCCGAGGCACGGAGGGGTCGTGGTATATGAAGATGGTCATCCATCCACGTACCAAGCACGGCAAGCGTAGCTTAACCTGATCGATCGAACCGTGCGGCTGTAATGACTTAGCCACAAGCTCGTATGTATACTAGACTACAATATTAAATTACACTACGATAATTATAGTAGTAGAGAATAATAATGGATAATTAAAACTGTTTCAATATAATCAACTATTCGGTCATAATACAAATTATAAAAGAAAAAGTATTTATTGGGACTTGCACCGAGAAATATCACAATAGTACCTATATTACGGTACGTGTGACTTCAGTAGTCCATTACTGTTCTAAACTTAAGTAGTCCACTTAAGTCACACCTATCGTACCTATACCATTTTATGACTCATGTGACCTAAACCCGCACTTAAGAGGGTGCACACAGGTCCACTAGCGCCACTCCTTTAAAAAAATATTATCTCGTGACTGAGAAGGAATTATGAAAATCTGCTCAATCAGCGACCTCGGTAAGTGTGTCTAGAATTTTCTAATACCTTTTATTAAGTTTCATAATAGTATCACCCAGGATTCACCACATAGCACTGTATTTTGAGAGATAAGAATGTAGTTTTTTTTTTTTTTGCCATGTAGGTAGACGTGCCCTAAAACTCCGCTTGATTGAGACACGAAGCAACTAAATACGAAATATAGGAATGTGGCCGCTTTTCTTTAGATCGAATTTTGTTGCTTCGTGTCTCAATATGAAATTTTATAAAAGGTATTAGAAAATTCTAGACACATTTACCGAGGTCGCTGATTGAACAGATTTTCATAATTCCTTCTCAGTCACGAGATAATATTTTTTTAAAGGAGTGGCGCTAGTGGACCTGTGTGCAACTGTGCACCCTCTTAAGTTACGCGTTTATGTGTAAAAATGGACTACTTAAGTCACAGAAAAACGTGACTTAAGTGCGAGTTTACCTAAACTTCTTTTCTTTTTCTTTTTAAAGTCTTTAGTTTAGTTTATAGCACTGTGTGACCTCACACAGTGCTATAAACTAAACTAAAGAATTATAAAAATAAACAAAAGTAAGTAAGGATTATCATCATAACCTATTTCAAAAAAGTTAAGTGCATACCTACTAGGTAAGGTGCATACCGTGCATAGAACCCTCAACGGAACATATTGTAAAAGCTCGTCATGGTTTCGCTGGCTCGTTGCATCTTCAAACGCTGTAAGTTAGGGTAATGTAACCTCATTCGATTTTCACCTATGGTCCTGTGTTCCCGGTGGTCAGAACACTCAAGGTGCAGTTTCAATTCACCCCATCCCGCGACGACGAGGTTACAGTAGCCACAATGGTACAACCCGGGGCGAACCTGTAACGTTACAGACACATTATAACGGAAATATAGGTAGGTAAAAATATTGAGAATTAGTTCAACGAAAAGAAAAAATATTACGGTTCGCCAATTAATTTAAACCCACGAAATCCAATAATATGTTTTCCGACATGCACGCGAACTAGGTAGACACTATAAATTAATGGTTCGCTTTACCTCTCGGATAAATTCTTTTTTCTCCGATATAATGACAGGCACTTCTAGAAATTTTATGGCATGCTGCCTTGTCATAACATGGGCCGCCTCAACATCCGAGTGTGACGGCAAGTTAACCTCGCATACAATGCACCTCTTTCTTGAATTATTTTCTAATATTAAATAAAAACTATTCTGAAGAATACAGAACTCCTTGTTAATGATAGTGGTCGTATTAAAATAGAGTCCTCGTGCATCGTAAGCCGAATCAATAAAATCTCTGATCGACTGCTTCACCTGCTTTCCCGGAGTTTTCGGTTGCGTTATAGAGGAGGTACTACTAGTGTTTTGTGATTGTGATACCACTACCAGTCTTTTGTGATTCGCTCCTTCTACGTGCTCTCTCATAGACCTCAAAGAAGCAGGCACATGTACTTTACAAATGCAGCAAAAAGATTGATTATTGTCTCCGTTGTAAGTTATTTTATTTGCTTTTGCAAAATCTCTTGGGTCTTCTTCTTGGCTACATTTTTCGATGGTTTCTTTCGGGGGTATGTAGAAATCGTCGTCTGACGATGATGAATCGGTATCATAATCTTCTTCATGTGGGGCAGCATTTCGGACAGCATCTCGGATATTATCTAATGCAGCTTTTACCCTGTCATGTACATTATGTGCAACCTTAGTATTTTGTTTATTGTCGTACGATTGTGTAGTTTTGTCATTTATATTGACTCGATTCAAATTTTGATCCAGGTTTGACGGATATACTAAATCAGAATCAATGGCTTTAGCAGATGAATGATTTTCAATGTGGTTTTCTATCTCCATGAAATCAAATGTCACAACTTTGGAACATTTTTTACAGAATGCTGTTTCTGTTTCCAAATTAATGTTGATTCCTTTACTTTGGTACCTGGCAATAGATTCAAGAATTTTAGATTTGTCTTTTTGTGATTGTGATTTTTCTTTGCTGTTTTTATTATCATCGTTGTGAATCATCGGTTTCTTTATTTCGCCATCATTTTCTATGGCTGAAGTCATCTTGTTTGCTTTTTCGTGACAGTTTTCTTTAGTGTCGATTATTTGACAAACTCCATTTGATTCGATGCTACGTTTCGCGTAAAGTTCGTGATGCTCTGTATCGTCAAAATGTTTGGCCATCCTGTCGGGCGCTAGCAACTTGTTGCATGTTAGGCATTGGACAGCTGTCTCGTCTAACTGAAATCACAGAAATAATAACCACTTAATTTTATTGTGAAATTGGATTTGATTAAAAAACCTTAAATTTATTTGAAGTTCAGATAGTTTTGAGTATTCTAAAGAGTTTAAACTAACTACTTCAGGTGGACCATTGTGCGTGGGATTGGGAGTTAAATGTTCGAGCCGTTTGGGGTTGAAACACTAGGGCCATGGGGTCCGAGTGCCCACTTGGTTTTTCGAGATATCGCCAAGCGGTTAGTCGACTCTTTACGTGACCAGAGGGCTGACCTGTTTTTTGGCCAAAGAATTAGCATCGCCATACAACGTGGTAATGCTGCCAGCCTTTTGGGCACTGTTCCTGTTCACAGCGATGCAGACGAATTTTTTGATGCCCAATGATTCTTTTGCTTATTTTTTCACATGTACGTACCTATTATTTAAATACATAAGTATTTCTATTTTGGTACTTATTAACCCTTAACAACCCACAGTGTCTCGCGGACACAATTTTTGGTTCATTTACTCATAAAAAGTTAAGTATTTATTTCTACGAAAAACCACTTTATCTATTCTATCTGCAAGGTTTCAAGATTCTAAATCTGTAATAATAATGTTTATAATATGAATCGTATAGCATTTATTAACAATAAACTAAAATAGTAACTTATCGACCCACAAGTGTCCGATGGACACATTAGGTAATTGTGGCACTCGAGGTAGACTATTTGTTTACATTCTACTCAGAATTATATCGCAGTAAGTGGGTAATTATAATAAATCACAAAGAATTTGTTTATAATAGAAATAGTTGTGGTATAAGCACTCATAGTTTCGATTATTTTGTATCCGTACTTAGACGTGTGTCACGTAATAAAAGTGCTGGAATCTGTTTTAGTTTTGTAAATTCAATGTGCCCTAGACAAAAGTGATGACGAAAACATTTATGTGCATCAGTTTCATAGCGACGATGAAGAAAATTTTGCTGTTGACAGTTGTAATAATGACGTTGGTGTCTTATGCGCCAAAAAAGAACCGTGCTATTATTTTGTTGTCAACGATGCATCATATAGTAATGAAGTAAACGTGAGCAATAAAAACAAATCTGAAATAAATTTGTGTTACAACTCCACCAAGTAGGGGGGGGGGGGTGTTGACACGCTTGATCAGATGGTCCATGAGTACACAGTTCGACGTAAAACAAACAGATGGCCTGTTGCATTTTTCCAAAATATTATAGATGTGGTTGGCATCGCATCGCTAATTATATGGAAAAATTTATATCCTACTTGGAACCAACGGAAGAAGTGTGTACTAAGGAAAGTTTTTTTGCGTGAAGTTGTAACTGAGTTAGTTACACCGCACATAAGGAGACGTAACAGGAAGGGCCTGACAAATTATCATTTAGCAGCTATTGAAGATGTAGTAGGATTCAATCAAGAAGCAGCTCAATCCAAACATGCTACAAAAAAAAAAACGCTGTCACATTTGTCCTGCAAAAATATCCAGAACATCTAAACTAAACAGTGCTGCGATAAATGCAACCGTAATGTATGCTCTGAGCACTCAGTAAAAAAAATCATTTATAATGTTTGTAAATAAATAAGTACATAATTTTAAAAAGTTATATGTATATAAATAAATATAAATGTTTATTACCACATTAAAGTCTATAATTATGGTACACCTCGTATTTTTTTCCTAGAAGTACTCTAAGCTTCATACATGGTGTCCGTTGGACACTTCTGGTCAGTTACGTTTGAAAAGCTTACTGGGTTGTTAAGGGTTAAACTAGTGAAAAATACCCTACCTACCTAAAAAAGTTCAGGTTTAGGTACTTACTTGACGAAAGATGGCACTATCCGCTCCAAACTGAATAGGTTTCAGAACCAAATTCAAAGAGTGGCTTGCATCAGTTTTATGATCAGTCTCATCTTCGAACTCCGCGTTACAGAGCGAGCAGACTCCATCGATGAGGCCGTGCCAAGCCTTTTCTTCAATAAGAATGCTATTGAAAGCAACAACATCACCACCCAGCGGTTTTAGGAGAAGAATTCCCTTGTTATGCTTGTGTTCATCTTCATTGATATGTAAATTAACTTTGGAAGCAATTGGCATCAGTATGTTGCAGAACTCGCAGTAGTAGCCTCCTTTGAACTGAAAAATCATGTGGATAGTGAAATTCAAGAGAATCTAATCTTATATCGTAATCTTTAATCCATAAAAATCTTAAATTTAATTTAATTTAATTGTCGTCCTTAATATGAAAAAAATGTATGATTCTACCTACTATTTGGCAGTTTGACACTAAAGTGTAAAGTAATTCATATTGTGAATCAAATTGTGGACGGAAATCAGATTTCAAAATACTAATAGGTACACTGCCTTTAAGCAGGGTTAAATTAAAATAGCTAGCGAAACTCCGCAGACATGGGTATCCATATCTAACTAAATTCTAAGCACGATAAAATAAAAATATAAAATATTTGATGTTTTTTTTGGGGGGCAACGACCGTTGGGGGTGTTGTTGCTTAAAGTATGAGTTGAGAAAATATATTTTATGGTGTTGAAATATCGATACCTATCACGTCTGTGAAGTTTACTAAACTGATATTTCAAGTAAATAGACTAACAGCTGTCGATGACTCCACAAAAACAATCATCAAATTAATTTATATTTGTTTTATCGTGTTCAGATATCGATTCCCATAAAGCCTGCGGAATTTCGCTAGCTAATTAAATTTTACCCTGTACATCGTGTAGGAGGTACCTACACGATGATTAATGATTGCTAGGCGATTGGGGTACTCCCCGGAGATATATAAATCCCCGCAACGAACACAGAGCGGCAACGTCATTCATAGAGTGCAGAATAGGTAAGTACCTAGTGCAGTTAATGGTGCGATTACGCAAGATTGCAAATTCTAGGCAAGTTCTACACAATCTTGGTATAGTATCCGCCTATACTGTTCCCACTGTTGAGACACAGCCCTCCTCTCTGAGAGGGCCGTAATCCACCACGCGGGCCGGGCGGGTTGATGTCACATGTCTTCGTCTTCGAATTTATTGGTTCTAGGCCATGCCGGTTTCCTCACGATGTTTTCCTTCACCGTTTTGAGAGCAGGGGGTCTACTCCGAAGTATTATCGGCCAAATGTTCGGCCGTTTCCTGCTACGATGTTACTATTTGATTCGGTCGGTTCCGATCCTACACTCTTACACTCTTTCGAATATTGACTATGGTCCCGACCCAACTGAGCCGATCCGAACTTTTTTCGCATTTTTCAATAATATTCGGTTCGGCCATGTGTCGGTCCGATCCGAACATTCGCACTTTGCACTTCGGAGTAGGCCCCCAGGATTTCAGAAGAGTAATGAAATAATTTTCACAAAGTAAAGCGCCTGTCTGGGTTTTAACCTACGACCTACAATTCGTAAGTCGCGGCCGTTATCACTGGGCCACCACTGCTCTCAAACAATCAAAACAATCTTGGTAGGTAATGGCCACATAATGTTCGGTGTTCCCAAAACTTCATAGCTACAATTGCCGCCCAAGGATAACGCACACGTTACTGCTGTATAATATAACTTTAACACGCACGCACACACTTATCTTTATTTGATTTCAAACTGCAAGCCCAAACAATATGTAAGTTAGGAAGTGTTTCCACTGAAGCGAAGATGAGCGGAGCGTAGATGAACGGAGCGGAGACGTACAGGAATCGACCAAACACATTGGTTGAACTCGTCTGCGATTTGTCAATTCCCTTGTTTCCCTCCCTCCGCTCAGCTTGTTCCCGCTTCTGTGTAAACGCAATGCAATTCCAAATAAGTAAAAATAAACTCACCTTTTTAATATGTTCATCTTGAAATTTATCGGAGTACTGCACAGCATCAGACTTCTTCCTATGCTCAGGTGTTTCGATATGGTCAGTAGCTTCCTGTTGGGACTTTAAGAAAATGTCGCATGCTAGACAGAAGGAATTCAAGGAGCCAGTGATGATCCCGTTCATATGCAACTTGTATGTCATGGCGACCTGAAAAAAAAACTATTTGTATAAAAAACATAACATAACTATACTTACTGTGTTGCAGTATTTAGTCATAAGCATAACAAGTTAACAACTCCCAAAGAACATGAGTTCGAGACATGATACCGTGTTTTGTTAATAACAACTAGCTTTTGCTTGCGACTTCGTCCGCGTGAAATGTCTTGTTCTCCCAACCCACCCTGTCGCATCGCATCGCATCGCCTGCCCGCGCTATCACTTCGTTTTCGCTTAGTGTACTTTCAGCCTTTTTTTTTTGCTCGACTCCTGAAGGTATGTTAGCGTGATATTAAATAGCTTTAATATTTGCTAATTAATATAATTAATTTTGTTAATATTTGCTTTCATCAAGAATTGGGTAATCAAATGCGAAAATATTTTTTCAAATCCAACTGGTAATTCCTGAAATAATCCCTACATACAAACAAATTTTACCTCTTTATAATAATTAGTATAGATCATAGAAACGTAAAAGACTTCTTTCCTATATATCTATGGTATAGATTGACTTCATCCAGTTCACACGTCCAATCCATTTTTGCTCAAAGATATCTTGATATTATATTTTTCTCTCTGCTTTGGCTGTTTAGATACTACTTAATCCACTTAAATACGCAATACACCCATCATCATCATCACATAGCCTTTTTCCAACTATGTTGGGGTCGACTTCCAGTCTAACCGGATGCAGCTGAATACCAGTATTTTACATAGAGCGACTGCCTATCTGAGCTCCACAACCCAGCTACTGGGTATTACGATACCCCTTGGTAAGACTGGTTGTCAGACTTTCGGGCTTCTGACTACCCGTAACGACTGTCAAAGATCCACGAATGACAGCCGGGACCAACGGCTTAACGTGCTTTCCGAGGCACGGAGGGGTCTCGGTATGTAAAGATATGGTCACCCATCCACAGACCAACCGCTGCAAGCGTAGCTTAACCTGACCGATCGACCTGTGCGGCTGTTATTATTTAGCCTCTCGATTGATTTCTGAACACTGATAATTTTTTAAATAAATAATAATAAAATAATATCCCTGGACATTTCACACAGCGCCATCTAGTCCCAAGCTAAGCAACGTAATGCTTGTGTTATGGTAACAAGATGGCTGATAAACTACTTATATACATTTTTTTTTTTGTAAATACATACATATTATAGATAGAAAAACACCCAGACTCGGAACAAATACATGTAGGTCATACAAATATTTGTTCCGTGCGGGAATCGAACCCGCGACACGCAGCGCAGCAGTCAATCGCTTAACCACTGCGCCAACCGTGCCGTCAAAAATATAATATATAAATACCAGTGTATTTTCATTGCACGGCAGCATAACGTCACGCCTCAAAGTACTTATTCATCGGAATAACTACCAACTCATTCTAGTTCAGCGTCCGTCTGACGGCGAACTAGAATTCTTATTTCCGTTTCAGGTACCTACCTACCTACCCTAAAAACAGAAAAGGAGAGAAATGGCCTAACCTGGGAATCACGTAGGTACTTTTAACAACTTTTTCGAAGAAGCCTTATGAAAACATAGTAGGTATATGATATCAACACAATGTAAATACAAATAGGTTCAATACATTATTGTTGAAACTAATTAATACTGCAACCAACTGTGACTCATTGTTAGTAGGTTTGTGTAAACATTAGGTACGTACGGGTATGTTATCAATATGGATGAGTTATGTATTATTAAGTACCTATGTCCTTTTATATCCATATTGTAATCAGACTTGCTTTAAATACACAGGGCACAGAGCAACGTAGAATTTACCGAAAAGTTATACTAAGTTTAGTACCTACCAAAATTATGGAAACAAAGGCTTAACTTTTTATACGTATGATAAATCAAAGCATAGGTAAGCAGTTCTGATAAGTTTGAAATACTGAATAACGCCTAAAAAATTGTACTTACGACAAACACTTTTCAAAAATGACCTCTCAAATTAAAAAATCGACAAACTTATACGCACTCAATAATTACGAAGTCGGTGTCTTTGGTTTTTAACCGACTTCAAAAAAGGAAGAGGTTCTCAATTCGAATGTTTTTTTTTGTGTTTGTTACCTCAGAACTCAGTTATTTATAAGCCTTTAGAATTTTAGATTCCTAGATTTCAGAAATCAAAAAGAAAGAAAGGAAATATACGTTTATTTGGGGTAAACATGACGTAGAAAAAGAACACAAACACAAAAATGAACGAGTTGGGGGAAAATATGCGTCATACAAAACAAACAACAAATAAAATAGCTAAACAGATAGACACAAAGAACAAAATAAAACAGAAATATATTTCGAACAAACAAAATAGATTTCCTAATTTAAAATGTTTATTTGTACTTACGAACAGTTATATCTTGCCGCTTGAGCTTGTTCTTATCTTGGACGACTGCTCAGCACTGTGCGTTTCACAACAAGAGTAGCACATAGTGCACATATACACACTGCAAACTGTATGATATAAAGTACCGAAGATATCGAAGATTTTGATAAGCCCCGACCATAGAGCATACTTCATACAGTGTACTATGATGAAGTTTGTCTATCGCCATTCGAGTTGTGAAAAATATAAAGATACTACAATACACAGACTTATATTGGCTAGACGACGCAAGTGTATGTACTTCGCGTGTAAAAAGGGAGTAAAATTGACTTCCTTCAGCGTCATTTCTAAGCAGTCCGCGCTCGAACGTTCTTGATGCCAGACGTCAAACAAAAACTAAAAAATGCCAAATTGTGCGGTATTGAGCTGTAAAAACTAAACAAAAAAAATGGGACGAGACAATGGAAAGGTTTCCTTTCAGTGGTAAGACATTTTGTTATTAAATTATGTGTTTTTTATTGCAAAATCAATTATTTTGTGTTCATTGTGGTTGTACAATGAACACTATGATGCAACTGAGTGTGTATCGAATAATTCATGATACATTGCCGTTTTTAGTTACAACTTACAAGGTAGTATGTAGGACTTGTCTATTAAAACACGCAATGAAAATTAAAATGATCGATATTTTCACTTATCGCTCAGCTTCGTGGTACAGTCGCTATTCTCATTTTTCTGTCAAATAAAGCAAATATTGTTGTACACACAGTTTGTACAGTTGTTCTCGATTCTAATCGATTTTGGAAACAGAGGAATGATAATGTTTGCGTTGGGTATTTTGTGACATGTAATTTTTTTTTATTGCAATGTTTCAATTTAGTGATTTTGTTTAGAATATTATTAATTATATTTACAGACTAGCTTCTGCCCGCGGCTTCGCCCGCGTGGATGTCGGAAATTATCCCACGGGAATGTGCTAACAGGATAAAATGTATGTGCTTCCCCAGAATGCCATCTATCTCTATGCCAAATCAGAAGTTCAGTGGTTTAGGCGTGAAAATGTAACATACAGTTTCAAGGTCAAATCCTCCCCTTAAAAACTGAATTACCCCTTTTTGTCCCGTCAGTGGTAAATTTTGGACAACTTTACATACTTATTATTAATTATTTTCTGTCAAAGTATCAATACTGAGTTTCGAGTTACTCGGACCGCGCATTCAATTTCTTTCACACAAACTTAACACCCCCCCCCCCCCTTTTTAAGGGGTAGTTTTGAAAAACTTATAATGATAAACTTTATTACTTACTTAGGCAAGTATTCTTGCCAAGTTTCAAGTTTACTAACTAAATTAATAAGATTTTTCATATAAACTGTATCCCCCGCTTTTCCCACAGGGGTGAAATTTTGAAAACTCGTTTGGGAATATTCATAACTTGATCCAAAGATTATTTATACCAATTTTAGAGTTAATCAAGCCACGCATTATAATCCTCCCTTGTAAAATTGTTATGATTTGAATTTTGAAAACAACCACCAGACAACCCAACAAATAAACCTTTTAATCTACTAATACAACGGAGCCAATTTTAAATTTACGAAACGATCAATCCACAATTCCACGACAGTACCGAAGCGCTCGGCCGATACCCAACCAAATGCGTGTAACGAAACCATAGCGCGATCTATTTCGATCCCAACGCCATCTATCGAGCATAGTGACAACTCGGATTATTTATCTATACTCCGTTCGGGCATTTTCTTTGTACTAAAAGTTTTATTATATTGATATTATTTTTTTCATACCTTTTTACTATTTATTTACTTTTTTCCGATGAATTAAAACAATAACATGAACCGAACTCGTGTAACGATCGACACCATTGCGCGATCACCAACTCGACATATAGTACTAATAGAATTATCTATACTCCGTTAGAGCATTTTCTTTGTACTAAAAGTTGTATTATATTATATTTTCATACCTTTTTACTATTTATTTACATTTTTCCGATGAATTTTCAGTACTGAATTGATGCCGACTCTTGACCAATAGATGGCGCTGTATGTCCGGAATAAATTTTATTTTTTATTTTATTTTTTGTAATAAAAACTATCCTATGTCCATTCTCAAGTTCCAAACTATGTCTGTACCAAATTTCACACAAATCGGTTCAGTAGTTTAGGCGTGAAGCAAAGACAGACAGACAGAAAGACAGACAGACAGAGTTACTTTCGCATTTATAATATTAGTTTGGAAGTTTGGATTTCCAAGTGATCCCAAAGTTAAATTATCACTGTTATCTTGCAAAAATCGATTAGTAGGTACTCGTTTCATTCTAAATGTAACGGGTCGGAAAAAGTGGACGTCTTGACGCTGATATTAGGATTATTTAATAGTTACTTCGTGTTACAGGACATTCACCAGCCGTCTACGTCAAATGAGGATACATCGTGTAACTTGAAGAGCGGCGAACTTAAACAATAACATGCAAGCGGACGGGATGCGCGCACGCACAGACTTATATTGCCAATATAAGTCTGTGCGCGCACGCGACCTCTCGATCCAAAGAGTATTGGCGGACGAGCGAGGCGAATCGCGGCGGCGGGGCCTTTAAATCGTTTACTCGCGGACAGGGAGTTCCCATCACTAAATCGCTCATGTGACGTCACAGTAGGTAGAAAAATAATGGCACGCTTGGTTTCTTTAGAGACGATGAGACTTGCGTTATCTAGCCAATATAAGTCTGTGCTACAATAGGTAAGTACCTACTTCAAAGTGTAAAAAATTAAGCAATGCCAGATAAATTAAATACTGCACGCGGTACTCACATATTAATTTACAAATGTTGCAAATTCAGTGTAATAAGTTAATAATAATAATAATAAGTTTATTAATGCTTCAGTTTACAAAATGGGGTATAGTGTTTGGAGCCTCCTTTTAAGCAAACAATGCCTGTGTTAGGAGACTCCGCTCTTCCATAGTACAGCATTTTTACCGTATAGGTACTTAAAAATAATATTGAATAAGAAATAAGTATTAAAATAGTGTGCAGAATAATAGTGCTCTATGCCCTATGGTCGGGGCATAGAGCACTATTATTCCGCATTATAATAAAATAAAGTTTGTCTATTGATATCTGCAACCGTAGACAATTTTTCCTAACTTTTTAAATAATAAAATGAAAAAAAGCTTTTAATCACAGTAAATTTATTTTAATAAGATAGTTAAAATGAACAACTTCTATAGAAGTTGTGGCGCTGGTGGCACGAAAATCCCAAACTTCTATAGAAGTGCTTGGCGGTGAAAAGGTTAATAATATTATGTGTAATTATGCATTTTAGACCATAATATCTATATGGACGGAAACTTATAATAATTACCGATCATATATAGATATGGTCTAAAATGCCTAACAGACCATACGATTGCTAAAAAATGGTCTACGGTTGCTCAACCAACTCTCAATCAGCTTTCGGGCTTACATATGAAGTTACCGCCAGCCTTCGCGCTTCCGATAGTAGAGTACTACACAAGGATCTTTTGGCGCCTAGATGACATTGACAGAGAGGTGAATGAATTAATGAATGACGTTGTTGGTCACATGGTCATGGTCTTGGAATTAGTATGTACAAATTATAATTGTGGAATTGTCATAAAATTAATCAAACTTAATGGCGACGTTAGTTCCGATTTCGGCCACGCGCTATAAGAACCTTGAAGCGTTGTATATGTATAATATATACAACGCTTCAAGGTTCTTATAGCGCGTGGCCACATATTATGTGGTCTTCTCGATACAGGGGCCATGCAGCCCCGGATCTACGATTTTTTCGAACCGGGGCAAAACCTTGATAGTGGCGCCCCCTCCCTTCAGTGTTTGAGAAAAACTGTTAAAACTGCCAATGAGTAGCATTTTTGTGCCGAATTCATTGCCTCTTCAATTTTATCTTTTGCTCTCTTTCTGTTTTCAGCCCCAGAAAGCTTTTTTCTTGGTGCGCTCATCGCTTGGTTTTTCCAACCTAAAAATATAAATAATATGTACCTATCTATAGTTTGATGAAAGCTGAAGCTCACTTAAACGTGGTCCTGATTGCAATGTTTAGTAACTATAGGTACTTCTGGTTACCTCTTCTTGAAGATTTTATTTTATTGTATTGTAGAGTTTACTTATAACTACAATACTAAAAAACCCAGTAAATTAAAATATCCCACTAACTGGTTTCTATAATCTATAGTCATAAAACTTACATTAAAAAAAAAACAAAAATAAGCACCCATAAAAATATACCTCTAATATGTATTTATTTCTTACCTATTTGTAATTCTTGCAAATTGTTGATTTCCACTACGATAATATATGATTTCACTAATAAATAACTTAATTTAATGCTGATTACTCGCAAACGCAATCAACGACATAAACAAACAGTGTTGTCACTTCTTGACGTTCGACTGTTTGAATTTTTTCGGCTCGGCTCGTATAGATGTGACGGGGATTCCCCTGGCAGAAAGATCACGGACACTACGCACGCGTTCAAAAATTTACTTGATCTGTTAAGATGCGTTCATAAATGACTTAGTATGTGTTCAAAAACTAACTGGGTGTATGGAAATAGAAAAGTTTGTTTTTCAAGCATATTAAGATTCGATTACTTGATAAAAACCTATGAGATTGTAGGAAAAGAGGCTTCATTTGTTCGATATTTCGAATTCTTGTCTCAAGGATTTGGCGCCCCCATGAAACTGCCGCCCGGGGCAAGTGCCCCTGTTTGCCCCCCCTTAGATCCGGGGCTGGGGCCATGGAATTAGTATAATAATAATAACCCCACCGCAGCGCCGTAGGTATCTCTACGTTGACGTCGTGGTGGGGCTTGCGCACTCCGAACTCTGGGCCTGTGTTGGTAGTGTTTACCTTGCCCGAACAGGTCTAGGGTGAGGAGCCAGACCAAAAGAGATACAGAAACCCGCAGGGCAGCATGTGGCGAGGCTGTAGCAACCCAAACCCTTATTCCACCTTTTTATTTTTCCATATCCTGCAATAGTCCTACACCAACCAGGGAGTTATCCTTAGCACAGACTACTTTTACTACTAATGGGCAATCCTTGGGTGCATTTACATAGTGCATACAGGCATAATCGTCGGTTGGTGCCGCATTTCATTGAAGGTGCCTCTGCGAGTTGGCTTCGGCCCCTCGTACGCCTTCCAAAGGACCGGGACCCCGTAGTCCTGCGATATGTAAAAACATAATAATAATAATGTATTTATTCAAAAAAATAGTATGAATGTAAAAAGCCTAACACAATTTACACAATTTAAAAAAAAAAAACTATTGAAAAAATAGCCACAAATAGAAAAAAAAAGGTATAAACTTGAAACCACATAAAAAGAAAAAAAAAATCCCTGAAATTATGACCCTACGTAAGTACGTATGAAATGTTGTCCCGTCGGGGGATCGCTCTAATTATATTATTAGCCTAACGTTCTTTTATAGTTTAAAATAGTAGCGGTCCCCCGACGGGACAACATTTAATCAAAAAATGTCATACGTACTTACGTAGGATCATACATACTTTTATAACAAACCAACGTAAAAAATACTGTTTATTGAAGAATAGAATAATCAAAAATTTGCGAAACTAAATGGCAATTAAAACTATTTCAAATTAAAATAAATTTCAGAGAAAATATAGGATACATAATAAAGTAATTCAATGATAATAATGACTGGACTAAAATCTAAAACTAATCAAAATAAGTAAATATAAAACCTAAATATAGCAGCAGACGAAGATAACAATTACAATAAAGGAATACAGGCTACAAAATAGTAGTAAAGACTAATAAATGGAGAATTCAATGTGTGACCGAATAGATGTAAGGTGATTGTTGAAATCAACTTACAACTATTCGGTCATAACAATAATAAATTATTATAGACAGGCATGCAATTTTTTTTCAATCACGTTCGAAGTAAGGTGAATTAAACATGTTGAAGAAACTCATCATGGCCACGTCTTCCAGATCTTTACGCATCTTGTACCGCTGTAAGCCAGGCATATGCCGCCTCAATCGACTCTCCCCAACGGATCTGTTTTCCCGATGGTCAGAACACTCGAGGTGCAGTTTCATGTCGGCCCAACCCGAGACTACAAGATTGCAATATCCGCAGTGGAACATCCCGGGACGAACCTGTAACATAACAGATAAGATTTACATAATATAGGCTAAAATAATAATATGTACATGTTTATGAAAAAAGAAGCAAGAGAATCATAGGGTATCAAAAAATTCGTCCGCATCGCTGTCAACAGGAACAGTGCCAAAGGCTGGCAGCATTGCCACGCTGTATGGCGATGCTAATTCTTTGGCGAAGAAACAGGCCAGTCTTCTGGTCAAGTGAAGAGTCGACTAACCGTTTGGCGATGTCTCGTAAAACCTACTGGACGCTCGAACCCCATGGCTAGTGTTTCAACCCGAAACGGGTCGAACATGTAACTCCCAATCAGGTTGGAATATTTTCGCCGTTTGAGGTTTTCTATACAGATGAGATGACATTACAGTATAATATGATAAAGAAGAAATTCTGGACAGGTACGAGCGTTGCACAAGAAATAAACAAATGAGTATATTCATGGCTTATTACCTCTCTGATGAATTCATTTCTCTCCGATGTAATGACGGGCACTCCTAGCCATTTAAAGACGTGCTGTACCGTTTTAGTATGGTTCTCAATATCCGAGTGTGGCGGCAAGTTAACCTCGCACGCGAGGCACCTCCTTCTTAAATTATTCTCCGATATCAAATGCATACTGTTCCGAAGAATACAGAACTCCTCGTTAATGATACAGACGATATAATAAAATCCTTGTACATCGTAAGACGAATCAACAAATTCTTTCGTCGACTGCTTGACCAGCTTTCCCGGAGTTTTCGGTTGGGTTATAGAGGAGGTACTACTAGTGTTTTGTGATACCACTACCAGTCTTTTGTGATTCGCTCCTTCTACGTGCTCCCTCATAGACCTCAAAGAAGCAGGCACATGTACTTTACAAATGCGGCAAAAAGATTGATTATTGTCTCCGTTGTAAGTTATTTTATTTGCTTTTGCAAAGTCTCTTGGGTTTTCTTCTTGGCTACATTTTTCGATGCTTTCTTTCGAGGGAATGTCGGGGGAATCGTCGTCTGTCCATGACGAATCCGTATCATTATCTTCTTCATGTGAGGTAACCTTAGAGGCAGAATTTCCGACATTATCTTCAAAAGCTTTTATGATGTCATGTACAACCTCAGTATTTTGTTTATCATAAGACGAATGTGTAGTTTTGTCATTTATATCGACTCGATTCAAATTTTGATCCAGGTTTGATGGATATAGTAAATCAGAATCAATGGCTTTAGCAGATGAATGGTTTTCAATGTGGTTTTCTATCTCCATGAAATCAAATGTCACAACTTTGGAACATTTTTTACAGAATGCTGTTTCTGTTTCCAAATTAATGTTGATTCCTTTACTTTGGTACCTGGCAATGGATTCAAGAATTTTAGATTTGTCTTTTGTCGGTGATGTTTCGTTGCTATTCTTGTTATCATCGTTGTGAATCTTCGGTTTCTTTATTTCGGCATCATTTTCTCTGGCTAAAGTAATGTTGGTTGCATTTTCTTGACAGATTTCTTTAGTGTCGATTCTTTGACCAACTCCATTTGATTCGATGCGACATTTCGCGTAAAGTTCGTGATGCTCTGTATCGTCAAAATGTTTGGCCATCCTGTCGGGCGCTAGCAACTTGTTGCATGTTAGACATTGGACAGCTGTGTCGTCCAACTGAAATCACAGAAATATTAACCAGTTATTTTTTGTGTGAAATTGGTTTTGATTAAGGGCTGATTTCTCGACTGACAGATAATTTTTATCATAGAATAAAAATTCCGATATGAGTTCTTAGAACATTTTGTATTTTGTCGCATACGATCTTACACACACCTGCGTTAATAACGGGGTGGCTGTACTGTAGGTTACACACCGTGTAACCTACAGTTGTGTGGCAAGGAATCGGGACGTATTATCGCAATAACGCATATGATATTATCGACCGATAAAACGCGCCTTTGGGAGAGAGCCTTAATACTATAATAAATTATTAGGAGATAATAAGGGAGTATGTGCCGGTAGCTAGTAATAATCTAATGTATTTGCTTTGGCTGCTTTTTAAGTCTATTATGTAGCACACAATTTAAGTAAGTATTTAAATTTCGATATTTCAGTTAAAATTCTAAAACAAAGTAGTGTGGTACACTTACATGTCGAAAGATGGCACTATCCGCTCCAAACTGAATAGGTCTCAAAACCAAATTCAAAGAGTGGCTTGCATCAGTTTTATGATCAGTCTCATCTTCAAACTCCGCGTTACAGAGCGAGCAGACTCCATCGATCAGGCCGTGCCAAGCCTTTTCTTCAATAAGAATGTTATTGAATGCAATAACATCACCACCCAGCGGGTTTAGGAGAAGAATTCCTTTGTTATGCTTGTGTTCATTTTCATTGATATGTAAATTAACTTTGGAAGCAATTGGCATCAGTACATTGCAAAACCTGCAGTAGTAGCCTCCTTTGAACTGAAAAAACAAGTGAATAGTCAGATCCAAGCAAGTGAATGTAATCATTATAAATGAAGGATGGAATTCCTGAATGTTGGGCGGAAGGAGAATGCTCCTTATCTCCGTCCTAAGTTGGGGCTGTTACCACTGGGTAACGGCCCCGACTTTTACGAGTAGGTTGTGGGTTCGAAACCAGCGAAGGGTTTTACTTTGTGTAAATTATTTCATCACCACTGCTCTCAAACCGGTAAAGAAAAACATCGTGAGGAAACCGGCATGTCCCAGAACCAAAAATTCGAAGACATGTGACTACTACCAACCCCACTGGCCCCGTGTGATAGATTATCTACTCACTCCCTCCCGCCTCTCACAGAGAGGAGGCCTGTGTCCCAGCAGTGGGAACATTATAGGCCATTTTTGGCGGAATAAAGATAGCAAAATACTTTTAAATACTTGTAATGATTGTTAGGCAAATAGCGTACCTAGTCTCCGAACATAAATGACTACACAGAGTGCCAACGTCGATTGTTCAGCGCAGAATACACTTAATGGAGCGCTTTTTTTTTTTGTAAATTTTTTTAATTCCTTTCGGTTCTCCTACATAAAAATAAATAAATAAATTCGTACACAACCTTGGTGTTTGAAGCAAATTGCTCGATGTTGCCGGAAACTTCATAGGGTTAAGGTTAGGTTAACTTCTTCAATTGCCAAGAACAGCACAATTAAGTTGGCCGTGTAAACTAAGTGCATCTTAATTTTATTTTTATTTTTTTTTATTTATTTTTAGGGATAACAACAGCTAAAAACTTAACTAGGTTCTTATCTAGGATTACATGACTAGCCAATAATAGTTATCCACGGCAGATACACAGAGTGGATGGATGCTATTTAGACTCACTAAGATTAACATAACAACAATAAAGATGATTGGGCAACTTTGAAGAGATATGTATATTTAAGATATAAAATATGTCATATAATAAATAAATATAGTTACAGAATACAATATGCAAATGTATATATATATATATATATGAAGAAAAATAAAATATATATATAAATGAAAATATATCCTAATTAGATCAATTAAATAACCAGCCATTTAGTAACATTTGACGAGATATGTATTTAAATAGCCTATTTTGATAACAAGTCAAGCAGAACACGTTTTTTAAAATCATTCTTAGAGCCTATGAATAAGTCCACACTGTTAAAGTGTTTATTATAAGAGTCGAGTAAACGTGGTATTACACTGTTTTTACCATAATTACTGGAGTGAAATGGAATGCAAAATAATGTACTCGTAGTGTGCCTAGTGCGTTTTCTTGGAACGTTAAACTTAATATTCTTTAAAAGCATAGGGCAATCGGTCCGTCCCCGTAATATGTCATATAGTAACCCCATATCCATGAGATTACGCCTCTCCTGCAGAGTTAAAAGATTGTACACCCGACAATTCTCTTTGTAATCAAGTGAGCAGTGATGAAATTTGAAATTAAGGTGATCAATAAACTTCTTCTGAATGCGTTCAAGACTATTTTTGTGTATTGCATAGTATGGAGACCATATCTGACAACCGTATTCCAATAAACTGCGGACGAAAGCAAAATAAACTACTTTTAAGCTTAACAAACTCTTGAAAGGCAGGCAAGATCTTATAACAAAACCTAGATTGCGAAATGACCTGCTGCATATCGCATCGATGTGCTGTCGCATGGACATCTCCGAGTCTAATAGTATACCCAAGTCCCGCACCAGCTTGACCCTCTCGATTGCAACGCCGTTGAAACTATATTGATAAATGATAGGATTTTTTTTACGAGTAAAGGATATACTTTGACATTTTTTTATGCTAATCGTGATATTGTTTTTAGTGTAGTAGTCAAATAAATAGTTGAGATCCTCTTGAAGCAAGACACAGTCAGATAAAGAGTTGATGGACGTATAAATCTTTTTGTCATCAGCGTAGAGAATGTGATGTGAGTGCTTAATATGGTGAGTGATGTCAAAAATGTAGGCGTTGTAGAAGAGAGGGCCAAGGTGCGATCCCTGAGGTACACCAGAAGGGATGGATGCGAAGTCAGATTTAAACCCGCCCAATACAACAGCTTGAGATCGATTAGTTAGGTACGATTCAATCCACCTGAGCAAATCACCATGAATTCCTAACGCGTACAGCTTGCGTAACAGGATGACGTGATCCACACGGTCGAAAGCTTTTTCGAAATCAGTGTAGATCACGTCAACCTGACCACCATTTTCCATTTCACCCACCACATAGTCTGTAAAACAAGCCAAATTTGAAACCGTGGAACGTCTTTGCATGAATCCGTGCTGAGATTCCGGAATGCTGAGACTAAGAACTGGGTAAATATTAGTAACGATAATTTGTTCAAAAACCTTAGCAATACAGTTTAACATAGAGATGGGGCGGTAATTATCAATTTTGGATTTGGAACCCTTCTTATGAATAGGTATGACGTACGCCTTTTTCCACAGAGAGGGAAACACACAATTCTTTAGTGAAAGCTGAAACAGTAGGGCAATGGGGTGCGATAAACTCTTTGCGCAAGATGACCAAAATATAGCAGGAATTCCGTCGCAACCAGCACCTTTGTTTTTATCCAAACTTGAGAGGTGCTTGAATACCGTCTCTTGTGACACTGTAATGCCAGAGATATTATCGCAGGCGTGGTAATTTTGCAGAGGACATTGAGGATCGGTATGTGACGAGGACTGATTTATGTTAAAGACGCTGTAAAAAAAGTCATTGAAAGCGGTGCATATTTCCTGACCATTATTATATTGTGTGTTACCCAAATTAAAATAACGCGGGTAAGCGGAACCACCTTTTTTAGATTTAATGTAGTTCCAAAAGTACTTAGGCGCTTTCCTTATGTTCTGTTCAGCGTTGCGAGTGAAGTTGTCAAAACACTGACCCTGCACACGATGTTGCCTATCCCTAAGTAACTTAAATTCATCAAAATCGCGAGGATTTTTAAACAGTTTCCATTTTTTATGTAACTTATGTTTTTCACGAATTATTTTTATTAAAGAACGACTATACCATATGGGATATGAATTACTTTCATGACTGATAAAGGGCACAAAAAGAGTTATACATTCTCTTATTTTTTCATAAAATAAATCGACTGCAAAGTCGACACAATCAGTGCTAGACAACAATAATAATTGGTCCCAATTGATATTACTGAAATATCTATTGACATCTTCATAATCGCATTTTCGGAAGTTAAATCTACATATTTTATTCGTAATAAAAGAATTAATGTGAAGGTCTAGAATATCAATAGATAGAGGTGGGTGAAATGTATCGATTTTAGTTAATCCGCCAGTCGCAGAAACATCTAAAGGTAAGTTAGAAAAACAAAGATCTAATGTGTTGTCACAGTGATTAAGTGTATAATTATATTGAATCAACCCTAATAAACTTAAATCTTCCACAAAAGCACTCGCTTTGTTTTGTACCAGGCTGCCACCAACGTGTGTGAACGACCAACCGTCCCTATTCCAACGTAAACAAGGTAGATTAAAATCACCCACCAGAAAATAGTTCACGTCTTTGTATTTATCAAAAATAGTGTTAAAGTTAAATAAGTAATCATCCAAGTTAGTCGGCAGATTAAAAGTGTCAGGTGGCATATATGATAAGACAACAATTAAATCTGCTAATGCACCAAGAGTCCGTGCCGAGATTTTCAGACAAACACAATCGTATAGTGAATTACCCTGCCAGTCGCTGAGCACGACAGCACAAAGCTCACGGCGGACACAGCATACCACGCCGCCGCCCGCTCGCTTACCTGTAACATCAAGATTTCGGTCGCATCGAAATATGTCAAACCTACCATCACAGATTTCACCATCCAATATATCACTCTGTAGTCAAGACTCGGTAATTAAGATAATGTCATAATCGTGTAAAAGAATGTTATTATACAACTCATGGCATTTTGTGCGCAAACCACGAACGTTTTGGTAAAAAATATTAAGTCGGTTGCTTGCTATCCATTAAAGTGGCCATTTTTATTAGCTATCGTGACGTTTTGTGCATAACTATTTATAGCAGGGATAACATAAATGGCAGGAATAATAAGTATAGAAGTAATATATACAAAAAAATAATAAAATAAGTAAATATAGTAAGAAAATATATAAGTTTTATATAATAAAAAATATAGTAAATGACATGTGGGTATATTAAATAATAATAAGATACGATATTTTATATGAATAAGTAGACTTAAGTTGATTTAAAACCGTGAGCCCTAACAGTTTATCTTTATGTAGGTCAGAAAGAGTTTCTACTGAAGCGAAGATGAATGAAGCGTAGATGAGCGGAGCGGAGCGTGCAGAAATCGACTGAACACATTGGTGGACCTCTCGTCTGTAATTGGTCGATTCCCTTGTTTCCCCTCCCTCCGCTCAGCTTGTTTCAGCTTCTGTGTAAACGCAATGCTACTCCAAATAAAAATAAACTCACCTTTTTAATATGTTCATCTTGAAATTTATCGGAGTACTGCACAGCATCAGACTTCTTCCTATGCTCAGGTGTTCCAATATGGTCAGTAGCTTCTTGATGGGACTTTAAGAAGATGTCGCATGCCAGACAGAAGGAATTCAAGGAGCCAGTGATGACCCCGTTCATATGCAACTTGTATGTCATGGTGACCTGAAAAAAAAAAAGTATAAAATCAAGATAAAAAGTCATTTTAGGGCTGATTTTTCCATCGCCAGATAACTTTATTTCAAGGAATAAAATTGACGTTTGACAGTTTTTGTATGATAAAACTGTGAAAATTTCAAAATTATTCCTCGAATAAAATTATCAGAAGATTGAAAAATCAGCCCTTAGTCAAATTAGGCTGAGAT
This sequence comes from Apamea sordens, assembly GCA_945859715.1. Lineage (NCBI taxonomy): Eukaryota > Metazoa > Arthropoda > Insecta > Lepidoptera > Noctuidae > Apamea > Apamea sordens. The sequence goes on along the minus strand of OX244006.1, from coordinate 5,262,350 downwards.
TCAGCACTTTTCGAACGTCAAAATTACATATGACAACGCAGAACTCCCCCGCCCTTCACAATTTCCTAGTGCTTTCGCTGGCAAGAAGAAATGGCGCACGAAACTCCCCAGCAGCACAACTGTCCGTTAAGTTCTTCGATCAATAATAGTAGTTAAGTTAGAAAACTTGATTCTATACAATAGTAGGTATGCAACGTAAATAACATTACTAGACACAGAACATTAAATTAATTTGCCATATGTCAACTAGCCACGCCAATATACTCGTATCAAAATATACAATGATAACTTACTCATGCGAAAAATTAAAAATGTAAAAACTTAACATCTAAATAAAAGCCTTCAGGCATAAAGGGCGTGACAGCTTACATATTTATGCAATGCTGGGTAAAGTTCACATAGCTGTCACTCGAAGTCACAAATGATAAAATAGGACCATCGAAGTAAAATAAATAAACAATTAATTACTAACAACAATAACAAAACCATGGTCAGCAAGTCACCACAAGCAACACCCGTTCACAACGCAAGATGAACCATCATTACTCCCCTCACCATATTTTTAGGAAGGACAACCCAACCCCCGACGCTACCGCAAGCATGACGAATTTGCTGCCGGTTTCTCAGGCAAGAATAATATATGATCAATTGTCGAGGTCGCTAGCTAACGACATATTGCAATACAACTCATTAAAAAACATAGCATATGTCAATAATAAATTAAAATTAAATTAAACTGAATTGACATATAGATAGGTACAGGCAAATAATACAAACAATTATAATTATGAACTCATTAACCTGTTAGTAAGTAAGGTAACCCTGGAGAACGAACATTGATGGAATAGTGTGCCTTTGAACGAAGGTTGAACGTTGGTTGGTTTACTTGAGCTTTAAACGCATTAAAAGGCGAATCTAAAAGTAAATGGTAGCTTGTTATATTATAACCATGCCCAACAAAGAGTTATGAACCTTAGATGCCGGTGAAAGAGAGCACGTATTTTGTCCTTTTGTAACCCTTTTTTAACGTTGTGAATATCACTGTTTTAAGTGTTTATGTGTATATTTTGCCAGTATAGTTATATGATGTTGGCGAAAATTAATTGTGATGCAACCGTGAGAATACCAATCCCAAAAAAAATTCTCAGAGAAACTCTGCCATCCAGCTGGTTAATTTCTCGAACAGCTCGTTTGCTGGGCTTGCCCCACAGCAGAATACCGTAGGTCAAAGTCAAATCATTTATTTCAAATAGGCATATAAAAGGCATTTTGAACGTCAAAAATAAAATAAAAATAAAATTGATTCTAGTCGCCCCTTCCAAAAAAAAAACAAACAAAAAAAAACGGGTTGTCTCCGGGAGTGCCGGCAGAAGTAAAAACTTGAATATTAACGTTGTGCATTTTTGATATTTTCGAATGCGGTCTACTCTCCCTCCGTCTTACGAATTTTCTATCAGGTCACGTGTCCTGACGCGAGCTCCGTCTTACGAATTTTCGATCAGGTCACGTGTCCTGACTGACGCGAGTTTAACATTTTTTACCCAACACAAAAAACTCTCCCTCCGTCTTACGAATTTTCGATCAGGTCACGTGTCCCCTGACGCGAGCTCCGTCCATTTTTTACCCATCACAAAAAAGTGCACAACACCGTTAAAGAAGTTTTCACTTCAAAAAAAAAACTTTTCCAGGTCGGCCAGAGTTCTCACTTCATAGGTTTTAGTCGCCTTCGACGAACAAAATCATCGGTTGCTGTGGCGCGTATATCCCCGCGTTACAATGTTGGATTTGGGCTGACGCTCCATTGACGATATTATTTGAGTTTTTGATGAAAATGAAATCAACACGTAAAATGATGATGATGTGAGATTGTAAAATCTCCTTATGGTTCCGGTTATGTCAGGATCACAAAATTGCACATAACTGGCTTGCTGCCCATCTGCCTACCCCATCGTAGAATTTGGGCGTGATGTCCAGAATTTCTACTGCCTATAACTAGCCTACTCAAGTCTAGTGGTGTATTAGCAGCCCAAGCCCAACCCCAGTCTTCATTTTAGTCCGGTTAGCTGCTCCTTACTGTTTTCTGTCGGGCGTGTAGGAGTGCGAAGACCGAGGGAGGGCCCTCTGCCTACGCCCTCGCGAACAAATGCAGGCGAAAATATGGGAGTAATAGCTTCTGACCGCAACTGAGTCCGCGTGAAATTTCTTGTTTTAAGTTTAACATAAAAGTGTTAAGTTTCGTTTGGCACTCGGCTTCCTATTAGTGAAAGAATTTTCAGAATCGGATCAGTCGTTCCAAAGATGACCCTACGTACAAACTAAAAAGTTTTGCCCCCTCATAATATTAGGTACATTGTATAACATAACAATATCACGCCTTGTTTCCGCGAAGGGCGAGGCAGAGGTGTATCTAAAGCACACCCACATTTCACCAGTTGTGTTCAAGTCCCATGTCACAGGGGCGAACCTATTGGCCATCCACCGCGCACACATCCAGACTCCTACTACTACCTATTAAGAAATTCCAGATGAAAAAAACCGGCCAAGTGCAAGGCGGACTCGCGCACGAAGGGTTCCGTACCATTATCTATAAAAATTAATCATGAGTTGGTTGAATGAAAGGTAAACTGCGGTTTGCGATTTATGACGTATTAAAAAAAACTACTTAATACGCAAACTATTCAATTTAGAAAAAATGATATTAGAAACATCAATACCATTTTTAAAAAAAAATGAGTTTCAGTTCTAAGTATGGGGAACCCCCAAAATTTATTTCGGAAAAAAGTGGCTGTGACATACTGACTGACAGACAGACATGACGAATCCATAAGGGTTCAGTTTCTTCCCATTTGGCTACGGAACCCTAAAAAACAATTGGTTTCAGTGTTTGTTATTAACTTACGTAGTTACGTTGCTAAATCTTTGGTACAGGTAAACACAGACCTAGTTCTTTGTATCGATGCTACCTAACAACGCCCACTGCTGCTAATACAGAGCATTGTTTGACGAACTCATTCCGAAAATTCCACTGTATGAATGAACTCATTCCGATTGCAATTTTATGTCCTACGTACGTACTGTTAGCTAATCATAAACATCCTTTTTCCTTATCAAAGCAACCATGTACCTATTGTGTTCTGCCTAACTATACATAACTTGGGTTTGCCTACCATAATTAAAAAATTGTACAGAATCGTTTACTGAATTGATTTCTCGTCATCATTTCCTGTCCTTATACCAATTTATTTGGGGTCGGCGCAACATGTATTTTTCTTACATACTTCTCTATTAGGGCGCTTTCAATTTAGACGATTGGTGCCGGACTGCTGCAGTCCGGGTATCGTACTGCGCACGGGCGGTTATGATTTTTCATACAAAATGTCTCGACGCAAAGTCGTGCGACAGCAGTGCCATAATAAAAGCAAACAAGTAGGCCAACTCAAGCCCCGAGCGAGCGATAATAGCCTAAACTCGTAGGGCTGTCACTTATACTTTATTCAATCGTCAAAAATGCATAGTCAATCTATACAAAACAATGTTCCCCTGTAGGGTAAGCGTAAGCATCAGGGACCTTAAATACAAAGTTTTTTTTAATTATTTTTTCTACACACGGCTACACATCAAGCTATGCAAAACCAGTATTAGCTGACCGTTCATTGTGAGAAAATATCATACAAAGTGAGGCCAAGACAAACTGGTTTTGTATAGCTTGACGTGTAGCCGTGTGTAAGTACAAGACCAGAAGCCGACTAAATTTTTTTCATTACCTACGTCATCTTATCTGTTTAGTTATTTGAAAAATTACGATCGAAATATGACTAATAAAAACGTGGTTTTACTGAATCATGTATTTATTCAAATAAAATAAAATGAAATGATTATGAAGTCTTTGTAGTTAAAGAAGGTAGGTAGGTACACGTACAAATTATTTATTACGAGCAGCAGGGCAGCGGCGAAGCGTGCGCGGGCGCGGGCGATATTACCGGCGTCACAGCCACGACTGGCGCACCTTCAGCAGCGATAAATTTTGTCAGTGTGTGCGTGCGACGACGCATACGTACGAGCGCGCTCACATACATACCGTGCGCGGTGCGAATGTATGAAGATGTCGTACTTATTTACTTTTACTATGGCAGTGCGGCGCGGCGCACGTCCGTTGGCGGAACGGCAACAACCTGTCTCAGTCGTTTTTCGCTAGTGCTGTGAACGCATCGTGTTTCTTAGACGTTTTCGTGCATACCTACCTAATTATGGATGATTTAAATAGGTACAGAAGATTTTATAAATGAAATAGAGTTGCAGCCCGCCGTTTGGGATTCTAAATGTGACAAGTATTCAAATCGCTTGGAGAAAAAAAAGGCTTGGGATGATTTATGTGAAAAATTGATTACCGATTTTAAAACTAAAAAAGCAGCTGAAAAGAATACTGCAGGTACAACAATAAAATACACTCGAGAGCAATGAATCCGGGTCACTTAAAGAATGTTAAAAATCTCGGAAACTAAAAATGATAGGTTAATGCAATAAATTGTATTTAATAGACAATGTAATACTCCTTAAATGAAAGTAAAAAAAATATGATTCACCATACATTTTATTAACACAAAATTACATAAAGAAAAAAACTGCTGATCTCTCCTTAAAACAAAAATAGGAAACATGAAATTTTTGAACTTTATTACGATTTTCTTGAATTTTAATACTTCGTATTGCCTCCTCGTGCTTCCATTACTGCGTTTACGCGGTTTGGCATGCTGTACACCAAGTTCCTTATACGATTTTGGGGAATATTCTCCCATTCCTCTGTGAGAGCAATTTTGAGCTCACGAAGCGTGATTGGGGGAGGGTTTCGTTGTTTTACGCATCTGCCTAGCTCGTCCCAAGCATGCTCGATCGGGTTGATATCCGGGCTGCGCGCTGGCCACTCCATACGAGTAATGTTCATCTCTTGAAGGTAGTCATTCACAATCCTACCTGTATGAGGTCGGGCATTGTCATGCATAAATATAGCATCCTCACCTAAATTGACCATAAATGGACCAACGTGATCATTGAGGATTTCTTCCACATATCTTACGCTAGTTAAAGAGCCGTTTTCTATGATCACCAGCTCTGTGCGACTTTCAGAAGAAATTCCGGCCCACACAAGTACAGACCCACCACCGTAGGCTACTTTTTCTTCGATGCATGCTTGCTTGAATCTTTCCCCTGGTCTTCGATACACTCTGTGTCTTCCATCGTGCTTGTAGAGCATAAATTTTGATTCGTCGGAGAACATAACTTTTGACCAATCTTCAATACTCCAATTTACGTGGCTCTGGGCATATCTTAGTCTTGAAATACGATGCCCACGCTCCAGTTTAGGGCCGTTTGCAGGTCTAAGGGGTTTTAAGTTAGATTCAGCAAGCCGACGTCTTACTGTCCATGCACTTGGGTTACTTCCTCCGAGGCGTCGAAACTGATTTGTGAGTTCAGTTCCTGTGAGAAAGCGATTTCGAAGCATGGTGTTCACCAAGTATCGGTCTTCTCGTGCTGTGGTACACCTGGTTCTGCCCGTTCCTGGTCTGCGTAGGTTAGAACCAGTTTCTTCGTAACGTCGGAGAACTCTTTGTACTGTTGACAGCGACACACCGACAGTCCTGGCTGTATCGCGCTGACTCCGGCCGGTTTCCAGCATTGTAAGTATTCTGGTGCATTCTTCAGGCGTAAGCGACATAATTTCAGCTTGAATAATGAATATAGAGCACTATCAACATGGTTTATGTACCCACATAAATGACAGATTACAAAAAAAAGCAAAACCAAATGCTGTAATTTCGTAGTTCCATCTTCGAAAGTGGCCCTTTTTCAAATTTGATTTTTTTATGATATAACTTTACAATAACTAAGAAGTTTTAATACCTTCATTTAAGGAGTATTACATTGTCTATTAAATACAATTTATTGCATTAACCTAGCATTTATAGTTTCCGAGATTTTTAGGATTCTTCAAGTGACCCGGATTCATTGCTCTCGAGTGTAGTTCAAAAAATCAGCTGAGCTTTCTTTTAATCTAGGGTAAAGTGTATAAAAATCATCAGTTTTATATTTTAAAGAAAACATTGGCGACGCCCTAGTACGGCGTCGTTTATGTTTCTGCCGAAGCAAGAGAACTAACAATAACACTTCCTAGTCAGAGTCCATTGCACCGACTAAAGTTGGGTTTCGATGGAAATCACTAAAATTCGATCGGACTGCAGCCGCGTATCTCTTCAAATAAGACGATTTACGTCGTACTGCTGTCGTCCGGCAGCAGTACGGCTCATGGTCGTAACAACCGTGCGGCAGCAGTCCGGCACCAACCGTCTAAATTGAAAGCGCCCTTAGGTAGTCGTTACTGAATCAGTTTCTATCATTTTTAGGTTTTTTTTTTCAAACTGCTTAAATGGCTAAAACTACACCTACATAGGGCAATGTGTTATATCTTGTAATTAAAACAACGTTTATCTAAGTAATTATCATCTGCACTACGTTGCGTACGCATACATGACACACACGCTTCACGAATCCATTAATTGTTCAGGACATGATTAATTTCGTGCATACTTACACAAAAATTTGCCAGAACCAAGAAATACTGCTGTCTATGGGAAATGACCTCTTGAGCATTTTTTACTATTACGACGAAAGTCTACCATTAATTTTAGGCATTTGAAATTTTAGCAGCCTAGGGTAATTTAGGAACAGTCAAATGTGGAAAACTATTTATTGGAACGAAGTTCCTTATCGCGCGTTGCGAAAGGGGGCTAGACGGAAAAAATTAAGATCAAAAGTTGGAACGACACTTTTTGCTATAGTTGTAAACCGTGCGGCGTGCGCGTGTTTCTCTCTCTCTCACTTATAGAAAGCAAGCCAGTTATACTTCGTTCCATCCGGGTGTCCCTTGACACCTCTCAAGTTTTTTTTATCTAGTCTATGTGAGTACAGACGCCAGCACATCAAGCTACTGCAATCTGTCAAATTTCTTTATTAGATTTCCAACTTTATCGCTAAAGCATTAAGGTTCAAGGTTGATTGGGAAAACTTGACACTTTCGGGTAGCTTGACCTGCTGGCGTCTGTACAATCCGATAATTTGTTTAGTCATTCTTACGATCAGGCAAACTTAAGTTACCTACGTTGCTTTTTATTACAGGCTGAGATAAAGCAGATAAGATAGGTATTATAAATATGTATACCACCTATGTACACATTATGGTAAAGCAATAAAGATATTGAGCATTGAGAACAAAAAAGCTCGGTTCCGATTACGGTAAGAAAAAGTTTCATTGTTCACAGTGAAGACTGTGAACAAATTAAATTTTTAAGGAAAAACCGCGTGTTTTGATGACAAGGTGTTACGGGTCTGGTGTGGACTGATCGGGAATATTCGAAAAAACTTGCCTTTTTCAATAAGTTATTAAAACTAATTTATACTGCAACCAACTGAAGTTGAGCTGCATAATTATTGTCAAATGCGTGCACTGACTGAACAGGTCCACTCAATCTGTGTGGTTTTTTTCCTCAGAAGACCATTTCAGGCATAAATCTACATGGTCGTCACATGATCTGACTACGATTATGTCTGGACTTGAGAGACTGTAACCTCCGAGTTTGTTTCGGCCTTTCTTCTCGGAGTAGTCAGATAGGATGTATCATTGACATGTAAAAGTATTTGTACAAACCTACATATAAAAATATAATCATAAATCTTAACCAAAGAGATTTAAGATCAAGTAATATAATGTCTTTGATCTTAACAGACTGTGAGAGTTGGTACACTTATATAACAGATCGACATGGATGAATGACGTTTTCACTTTTAACCATGTTGTTACTGTTAGCCGAGTTGCTATAAATACACATTTTTATGGATTTAGAACAAAGTCGAATGTATCAAAGATTCAAGGGTCCTTTTTCAGTGCCAAAATGATGAAAACAAAAGCTTATTTAGGTAAATTGAACTATTTAAATCACTTTCTGAAATCCGAGAGTACCTAAGTACTTATTTGTACGCACTTCAAATAAACTTGAATAATAATTAAAATCAAAAAAATCAAAATCAAAATCAAAAGTCATTTATTCAAATTAGGCTGAGAGTCAGCACTTTTCGAACGTCAAAATTACAAAAGACAGTCCCCCAAAAACGCCCGCCCTTCACCACTTCCTAGTGCTCTCGCTGGGAAGAAGAAGTGGCGGAACAAACTTCCCAGCAGCACAGCTGTCTGTTCAGTTAGAATATAGTTGCATGTATACAATACTAGGAACATATGTTCAGTAATTAACATTACAAGAAACTTAAATTATTTGCCATAAAAAATGTCAGCTAGCCACGCCAATATACCAACAAATATAATAAAAACTATACGTACTTAAGCTGAAAAATAATTAATTAAAATGGAAATAACTACTTACTACCTAAATAAAAGCCTCCAGGCATAAAGGGCGTGACAGCTTACATATTTACGCATAGCTGGGTTCTGGTCACATAGCTGTCACTTGAGTCACAGATGAAAAACTAGGACCATTGAAGTAAAATAAATAAATAAGTTAATACTAATAACAATAACCTGTCAGTAAGCTGATTCTGGAGAAAGAACATGAACATTGTCTTGAGTTAATTAGGGCGACCAACTATTCTTATCGTGTAAGTAGTCGTTGATGGAATAGTAAGCCTTTGAGCAAAGGTTAGATTTTACTTGAGCTTTAAACGCATTGAAAGGCAAGTCTAGCAAAGAAGAGGGTATCTTGTTATAAAAGGTTATACCAAGCCCAACAAATGAGTTATGAACCTTATGAAGCCGGTGAAAGGGGGCACGTAGTTTGTCCTTATTTCTAGTGTTAACACTGTGAATATCACTGTTTTTAGTGTACAAGTGCAAATTTTGCCTAATATATAAAATGTTGGCGAAGATGAATTGTGATGCAACCGTGAGAATACCAATATCTTTAAAAAAATCTCTTAGAGAAACTCTGGCACCTAGCTGGTAAATTGCTCGAACAGCTCGTTTTTGAAGGACAAATATATTTTGTATATCAGCGGCTTTGCCCCACAGCAGAATACCGTAGGACATAACACTGTGAAAATAACTAAAATAGACTAAACGAGCTGTATCAACGTCAGTGTATTGTCTTACTTTCCTGACGGCGTAGGCAGCCGAACTGAGCCTTCCTGCTAGACTTGATATATGAGGTCCCCACTGAAGTTTGGCATCTACTGTTAGTCCTAGAAAAATTGCCGAGCCTACTGTTTCAAGCACCTCTTTATTTAAGACGATGTTGGGTCCTAGATTTCTGACATTCGGTAAGGCAAACTTTACACATTTCGTTTTCTTGGCATTGAGAACTAGGTTATTTGACGTAAACCAATCTGTAACTATTGAGAGTGCACTGTTTACGTCGTCAAAATCTTGTCTATTCCTGTCTACTTTAAAAATAAGAGAGGTATCATCTGCAAACAGTACAACGTCACAGATGCCCTTCAAATGGAATGGTAAATCATTGATATATACTAAGAACAAAAATGGACCCAGTATTGAGCCTTGCGGAACACCTAACTGAACTGGTAGCCCGGAAGATTTCGCGCCATTAACATCTACACATTGGACCCTATTATGTAAATAAGAAATTATTACGTTGAGAGCCACGTTTCGGACACCGTAATGACGTAACTTACGCAAAAGCGTGTCATGGTGCACGCAATCAAAGGCTTTGGAGAGATCACAGAAAACTCCAATAGCATTCTGTGATTTCTCCCATGCGTCAAATATGTGTCTCAGCAGAGCAACACCCGCGTCTGTAGTTGAACGACCCTTTGTAAAGCCATATTGCTCATTATGGAGGAGGCTGTTTAAATTAAAATGTCTTAGCAACTGCTTGAGTATTAACTTTTCAAATATTTTGCTAAACGCAGGTAAAATAGAAATAGGCCTGAAATTGCCAACGTCATTCTTATTACCTGATTTAAATAATGGTATGACTTTGCTACTCTTCATGAGGTCAGGAAAAGTTCCTAAATCAATACATTTATTAAAAGTAACAGCTAGATAGGGGGCTACGATGTCTATTATATTACTTAAAAGTTTAATGGAGATGCCCCAATAATCACCGGTGTTTTTAGACTTAAGTGTATTAAAAATATTAACTACATCACGCGGGGTTACATGTTCGAAACTAAATAAAGGACTACATTTAGGTACACTACTATGCAAAAGGTCTTCAGCTTTAGACGGGGACGAATTTAAGGAGCGAGTCGTAGTTATCGGTATGTTGGCAAAAAACTCATTAAATGCCTCAGCTACATCAGCTGCATTATTAACTAATTTGTTGTCAACCATAATCTCAAGTTGTTTTTCTTGTTTAACAGATTTACCCGTTTCATTGTTAATAATTTTCCAAGTGGTTTTTACTTTATTATTAGAATTTTTAATTGTATCGCCTAAAAATTTTGATTTAGCAAAAGCACTAATCTTTTTGAATAATTTTGAATAATTTTTGACATACTCTAGGAAAGGAGTATCAAACCTGTATTTTTTCAAACCATATAACTCGTATAGTCTCGCTCTACTTTTATAAATTCCCGGAGTAGCCCATTGATTAAAGCCAACAGAGGAACCATTAACGTTAATAGTTTTGGTCTTAAAAGTGGATTGGTACTCTTTTTGCACAACATCAAAAAGGGCACCATAAATTTCATTGGGATTCTCGTATTCTACTATAGATGGTGTAATTCTATGAGCTATATTATTTTTAAACATTTTGCAACGACTGGCTGTATAAGGCCTGCATCAGGGCTTTAAATACCGGTAAAATTTTCATAACGTTACCTTCATTTGACAGCGTTACCGTTAATATTAAAATAACGGTAATGGATTTAACGTTATTTTTGCTCCATTTTATCGGTAATCATTATTAACGTTATTTGTTTAATAACGTTAATTTTATCGTTACTTTTAGAACGGTTAATCTAGTGAGTTTGAACTTTGAAGTAGAGGGGGACGAGGTGCGCGGCGGCGGGCCACCCGCCGTCGCACTATGGGCCAGAACCGTGCATACCGTCTCAAAAATAGGTTTTCGTAATGTTCTATATTGAATATTTTGTTAATGCACATGTCTAACTGAATGTCCAATGCATATTATATAGCAGTTAAAATACACTATTTCTCATTTTTATTAATAGACTAAGGCTTGCAAGTTGACGCTCAAAATTATGTCAATTATGTAGAACACAATTCCACCAGTTTACATGGTCATATTTTCACAGCTAATTTGTAAGTGTGATATGGTTAGAATGGTTATGAAGTACTCTATTTAAAAATAATTTAAGTGGACAATTGTGTGAAAACTGGAGAGATATAGAATTTTTATTTTAGCAGTGTCTGCCAATGTCGTAATTTTGAAAGCACCATATAGTAGAGCAGCCGATATAGAAGTCAAGGCAAAAAAAAAAATTGCCCGACTCTGCCCCCTTTGAAATGAAACGAAAAATGCCTGATGGGGGGAAAATACAAAATATACCCAAAAAAATATTTTAGTTCTGATTGAGGAGATTTTTGGATATGTAGATTACTTTTGAACCTTTTTTCTTAAATAATATTATCTATTTAGGTACTTAATCTTTAGGTAAGGTAGGAGTATTGGGTAAGGTATTTTATTTTTTCATCGTTCAGTCAGATGTGGTTAATGTTTTGTTATCATTTTGTGAATTACATGTTTCTCATATAAAAGTAAGTAAAAGGGAGGAAATGGTAGTTAAAGTTGTTATTGCACATTATATCAGTACTACTAACCACCTTCATAGACAGTGGTTAGGGACGTGATAATGACACTAGATAATAATATTTTTTCACACGAAATTTAGTATAAAAGTTATGGATTTACATTGTCATTTACCAGTACTTTAGTGTGCTTTGACATAATATAGTCTTCACCAACCTCGGTAAAAAAAGTAGTAGTTAGCCGTAAAAATAAAATGAGTGAATTTGTTGTGCCTCGACGAGTATTATGCGAATTTTTCACTGATCATGGAACAAAGAAGATATTCAAAAATACTTAGAAGAACACCACCATTTGTCGTCTATAAAAAGTGAATTAGTTGTGAAACGTATTCAAAAATGGCTTTTAACAGCGTTTAACGATCGGTGGACCAAATCTAACCGAACTAAAGAACGTTTCTTTATTAAAAGTACATCTTGGTTAGGCGGTGAATTTAAGGTACAGACGCCAGCACATCAAGCAACTACAATCTGTCAGATTTTTTTAATAGATTTTCGACTTTATTGCTAAAGCATTAGGTTCAAGGTTGATTGGGAAAATCTGACAGTTTCGGGTAGGTTGACCTGCTGGCGTCAGTACAATTCGAAGAAGCACCGATGGATATTACACCTACAACATCTGGAGAACGTGGACGTCCACCAAAGTCTTATGAAGATCTATCAGAGAAATCGAAAAAAAGTAAGAATGTGGAGTGGTACAAGAATATGGACTCGAGTATATACATAATGCATACGTTCAAGGATTGCGGTCTGAAGGAGAATTCGAAGAAGCTACTGTTGTTTCAATGATGCGGAATTGTGATAGAAAAAAGGATCATGAAGGAAAAATTATTGCATGAAAGTCGCAATGCAACAGATTTTACGGTGGATGAAGCTATAAGTATATTTGTAGATTTAGATCTTTCGACATCACAATACGGATTACTTCGAGTAAGTCTGATCAACAAAAACTTCGACATATTGCCATCATATAATATATTGACGAACGCCAAAAAACTGTGTTATCCTCCACCATCCAGCATTGAAATAACCTATATAAGTGCTAAAGTAAATCTACAAGATTTGCTGGATCACACTTCTGCTCGCATTTTAAAGATTGAAAATATTTACAACTCAACAAGAAAAACTCTTAAATTTTTTACCAAGTGGGGATGTGATGCTTCATCGGGACAAAGTGAATATAAACAAGTTTTAACAGATGAGAGTAACTTAGTCTCGGGTCTACCCTTTATAGCAGAACTTTTTATGTCATAATATTGTTTTGCATAACAGCGGATAGCATAAACTTCATTTCGCAGAAAATCGTTTGGCAGACAGTCATTTATCATACATTCAAAATTCATAATTTTGTAAGTCAGAATCATCTTTAGGCATAAATTTCATATCCATAATAATTAAAAAGTAGAACCATCATATCGCAGAAAGTTCACAGTCAGAATCGTCTTTTGGCATACATTTCATACCGATAGTCATTAAAAGGCATATCTCAGAAATTTTAGAGTTAGAATCATCTTTTGGCATACATTTCATATCCATAATCATTACAGAAAATTCATTCATTCATTCACCATGCATGCAGCATGCAAACAGGCATACACCATGCATGCAGCAATCATGCAGCATGCAAGCAAGCATGCAAGCATGCAACATGCAGCAGGCATGGTCTCTGTCATGGCTCCGGCGCTGCGGGGCTCCGGCGGTCCCACGCGAGCTTAAATTACACTCTAGGGGTAGGGCAGACAAGACTACGTGGAGTCGGTTTTGCAGCGATTCGTTTCTGTCACTAACATTTGTAGCACAACATAATTATTATTGACTTTTCACGACAATGTTTTAATTTAAGTTAAAAATGCTATTGTATAGAAATGTCAATATGCCTAATAAAATTATTCCAAACGAAATTCTGCCATTTTCATAAGTATGCGAAGTGAACGTTATGCTAAACGAAATTATGCCAAATAAAATTCTGCTATCTTAAAACTATGCCTTTGTAAATTCGGACATATAAACATTCGGCCAAACAATAATTATATTAAATCATGTTTATGCCTTAAAAATATTCGTTTAAAGAAGATTATGCCAAGTGTGTTATGCCAAATAAATTTCGGAGCATCAAGATTCTGCCAGATAGATGGAATCCCTTACGAATATGGTTTGTCTACGTAGCACGCGTCGATCTGCAGTGCGATTCTGTAACCATCTCACCGTGAAAACTTGGGTGAAGTGAGCTGTCATTCCAATTAATGCTAGGGATTGACAGCTCACTCTAAGCTTATTTCACCTAACTTTTCACGGTGAGATTTTTACAGAATCGACAGGTGCATGGATTTAATTTGACATATTTCATATAACCTTTCATTTAAAAAATGGGCTGCGAGAACTCCAGAAGATAAAAAAAGTAAAGAAGACAAGCAAAAGCTTGTACAAAGTTTGTGTCGAAGCCGAATGGGGTTACACGTTGATATGCCCGACAAGGAAGTGGAAACAGCAATGACGGTAATACAGCTCGGCGTATTGCGTACGCTCAGCTCAGCGTTTTTTTTGAGAACTACTATTGCGCTTCAGAAATTACAGGAGTTGTTGAGGAACTTATTAAAAGGTTCTATGTTATTCTTCAAACTTTGGCATCCGGTATTGCTGTAAATCCAGAAAAAAATTGGTGAATATACTCGCGCAACCGCACAACTGTACGTAACAAAATATATTTGTGGTATAATATGCCTTCTTTAGTACATCAAATCTTAATACATGGGGAAAGTATAATAAGACATTTTGCTGTTCTGCCTATTGGTAATTTATCTGGGAATGCCCAAGAATTTCGTAATAAAGATTACAAAAAAATCAGATTGCATCCCGCTAGAAAATGCTCTAGGTCCGCAACGAATCAAGACGGTATTTCATTGTCTTCTATTTACGTCAGATCCTTATATATCAAGTATCAGAAAACCATCAGTCACTATTTCCAAGGAATTGTTAGACGAAGCTAAGAACCTCTTCGATATTTAAATAGAAGTAATTACGTACATTAATTTGTAAAATATATTTTTAGAGTGAGAGTGGATTATTATATCATATTTGTCATTTATTTAAATGTAGGATTTTTATATGTAATATAAAATAACATAAAATAGGTTTAATATCATAAAACTGTAAAATTATAATTCAATAATTTAAACAAACAATGGTTTATTTAAAAAAAAATACATTAATTGTTTTATTTTTGTTTTATTTTTTAAATATTATAAATAAATGTGTCATTATTGGATTGTATATACTCTGGAGATACTACGTGCTAAATTTCAGCTATTTACATCAACCAACAAAAAAGTTACAGATTTTTGAGACGGTTAGACGGCACGGTTCTGTCCCATAGTGCGACGGCGCAGGCGGCGCGGTTAGCGCGTGGCAGAGCGGCAACAGTGCATCTACTCCAATGCTAAGCGAGGCGCCCGCGCGAGGGTACAAAAATGTAAACAGACGGAACGGCAACGTAGCTAAATTAACGGTAAAAATACCGTTACTGATGTATTTTGCGTTAATGTTAATTAACGTTATTTTACTGGTAATGTGATCAAGTAACGTTACATTTTTGTTGACGTTATTAAGGTATCAAATTGAAATTAACGTTACTTAACGGTAATTATTTTGTTATTTGGTAACGTTAACAAGCCCTGGCCTGCATTCAAGTTTATGCGGTTTTTTATGTACTGGCATGTGGAAGCTAGCTAATAAACCACAGTGGTCGGACGTTAAATCAGTTAACACTAATTTATGTTTGGCATCACAATCACTAAATACATTATCAAGACAAGTTGACGAAGATGCTGTGATCCTAGTAGGTTCAAAAAACAAGTTAATTAAATTATAAGACCTAAAAAGATTGAGAAGTCTAATACTTAATGGAGTAACATCTAAAATATTAATATTGAAGTCTCCACATAATATAATGCTTTTGTTACTTGATTTCAACCTATTGAGAGAATCTTCCATTACCGATTCGAAACTAACAAAATCCCCAGAGGGGGGTCGATAAACGCAAATTATAACATATCGCTCAAGTTCAACACAAGACAACTCTATAGTGCGCTCGATTGAAAGATTAACTAAATCTAAACGTTGTTTACATTTTAACTTGTTTGAAACAAGAACTAAAGAGCCACCGCGAATAGCACTTTTTCTTACAAATGCACTCTGTACGGTAAAGTTTTCATCATTAATAAACACTACTTCATGTTCCTTCAACCAGTGTTCAGTCAAACATAACACCTGAACATCATAGAACTCCATAAATAAACTTAATTCTAGCTCTTTGCCGGACAGACCCTGCATATTTTGATGTACAACATTCAACATATGCGGCTGACCCGTTGTCTCACCTAATAGTTTAAACTACAAGGCGTATCAAAAGTAGTGTTAGTATCAGTACTAACAGTAATCAATGGTACACTACAAGTACCAGTGTCACTGAGTATATTGTATGCTAAAAGATTAGCAATTTGTCTCCTACAACTAGGTGGCAAATACATAGTATAATTTGTCAGTTTGTAATCAGTAATGAATTGATTACAATCAAAATATAAAATAGCATCACTGTGACGACAAGTCCTATTATAAATGAACATATTTAAATTATAAATATGCTTATTTTGCTCATCAGTTAAATGATAGGAATAAGGCAAGGCACAAAAAATAAATTTACAGTTATTAGTCTCATTAAGATGCAACATCAAATGGACACATTCAATTAAGTCCTTTTTCCTTACATTTAAACTATCCCCATATAATAATATAACAGTTGAACTGGGGTTTATTTTTGTCAATTTGATATTACTAATTAATTGGCTAATACTGGCACCGGGTAAACAATTATTAATTACATATTGTTGCGAACACTGATTTAGTAAGCTACCAAAACCTTGACCAAATTTATCAGAAAAAATATAAGTAGTGTTAATCAAATTATTCAAACTATTGCTATCATCACTAATACAGCTACCTACTGGCTGAGCCACTGAGGGAGTGGGTGTAATAAGCTGGGGTCCCACGGAGCAGGTACAGCTAAAAGAGAGGTTATTTGTCAAAGACTCATACCTCTCCGCATTATACTTGACCAGGTCTGCCAACTCATTAGCCTCCTGCATGCGCTTACTCAGGTCTTGTTGAGAAGCCTCATATCTACTAAAGATATCCTTTAGAGCGTATTCCCTAACAAACAATTCATCCTGAAGGTGCCGAGTGTCTGTGTCATACATAGCATTACACAATTCTAATTCATTGTTACAGTTTTTTAATTCTTGTATTAAAAATTAAGAAATGCTACGCCAAAAACTTGTCAAAAATGATAAAAAAGGACCAATCAAATTACGAAACCAACAAACTTATATCCCAACAAGAAAATAATATCTTAAAATAGATTTTGAATTATAAGTACCTAGGTAATTAAGAATGCTCATTTGTACTTACCGACAGTGGTATTTTACCGCTTGGAAACTGTTCTTGTATTTGTATTGGACGACTGGTCTGCTCAGCACTGTGACTTCTGTAGTTCTGTCAGTTCTGTGAGACGAGAATGAATTTTTTGATGGCGCCCGCGCCTACTGCCTACATACAGGATATCAACCACTGGAGATCTCGATGATTCTGGAAAATCCCGACCATAGAGCAAATTCTTCTATCTATACTATTGTAGTCTTTGATTCTTTGCTATGATGAAGTTTGTCTATAGATCGACAGTTGAGCCTGAGTTATAGATGCGTTCACATAAAGTCGTTGGGGTCCGTAATTTAACTTCGAGAGACATTAACTATGTTAGATTAATGGAAAGTCGACTGAACGATTGTTCGAATGGAATTTATTGCGAAACAACCTTTTATCGCCAAACGCTACTTCGACTGAACGATTCATCGAGTATTTATTAATCGATGGACTTTCGCATGAGTAGTTATTATATGTGTACCTATAGTTTAATAATTGAAATAAAATTATTAAAAAAATAATTTTTCGTCACATATTACTTATTTCATACTTATAGAGCAAATTAAATAGGTAGTTTTAAGATATCGTACGTTCTTCCCGTACATTTAAAAACATGAAATTTGGTGAAAAGTAAGATAACAAAGCACAAATGAAGGGAAACGGGTTTATTATTGGAACGAAGTTCCTTATCACGCGTTGCGAAAGGGGGCTAGATGAAAAAATCCCTTGACACCTCTCAAGTTTAAAAAAAAACCATTTACGTTAAGATTTTCACACAAAATTAAGGTAAGTCAATGATATTTTAGTAAACAGATATGTTATACACTTACAAAACAACAGAAAAATGTGTTCCGCGCCGAGAGGCAACACACATACACACTTTTCATTCATTTTACATTTCACTACAAGTAAAAAGGATAGAAAAAGGATAGCTCGATAAAAACCAATAAGAAAAAAAGTGACAGCTAGATGTTGTCAATTGCGCGTAAATGTAAACAAACATTATTCGGACCACCAATCACAGCACGTTGGCATCATAGACTAACAAATTAACTAGGCAGAAAGTACAAACCGCGTGTACAGAATTTGCAGTCGGGATTTTTGCCTATGCAACGAATAAACACTATTAAAAGGTAGGTAGGTGAAAAATAAAACACGTTTTAAGAAGAAAGAAATATATATATTGTAAAAATAATCATACACCTTCGAAAAGATTTAATTTATTTGTTTTCTGTCTCTTAGAGTTTTTTTATTTCGTGAGCGGAATGGAGGCGAACTGTTGTATACTTATCAATTATAGTTTTTTTGTTTAATTTATAATTAAATATATCAAACAAAATTATAAAGAAAAGTTATTAAAAGGGAAACTAGAACTCTGCTGTAAAGATGACTTTACTGCCTAATATTCGCATCTGTACTTTTATTCTATGTCCGGAGTGCACGCATCCTTGTCGTTCTTACGAAAAAAAATGTATTTTCCATCTCTTTCTTTTTTCTAACCTCCAAATATCAGAATATTAGGAAAATAATTGAAATATATCGACTCATCCGTAGAATAAAGTCCGATCTGTAGGGTTGATAGTTTACAGTAGAGGTTAGAGAAGTTGTTGACTTATGTAATTCTCAAACAGTGAGACTTGACATTTAGATTTTTTGGTATGTTGTAACAACGCTCCGGCCTAGTTAAATGCTATGTAGTGTATATTTTTTATCCTTTTATTTCACGAGATAGTGAGTTCCATATCAACATAGGACATTTTATGGCGGAAGAGCGGGAGTCCGTAGTGAACATTATACGTTGTTTTATGGAGACATCTGAATTAAGTGACGTTCTATATTACCAAGGGTCAATTTTTGTTGGAATTACCCATTCCTTAGGAGTCCTTTGTGAATAATCACCTTAAAATATGTAAAGATTATGTTAGCCATATTATGACGTGTCCGTTTCGACTGCTCGGCCACAATTTCGTAGAAGCAAAACGACTACGTCAACATTACGAAGGAATTTGTAAAACACTAACAATGAAAGTCGCAAATTCGTAGATCCAATATTCAGAAAGTTGTAAAGGTTTAACCATGGCCGCGCAGTCGAAACGTGGAGAACTGCGCGGCCACGCAGTTCTCTTAAAGTTCTCTTAAACGGAGCTTCGTAGAGGTCCCATTCTTTTTGCTAACCACTGATACGATTTCGAAGAAATTGTAGACAGTATGAATAAAGCCCTAATGTTTGGAATTCACGACATACAGAACTTAAATGCTATGGCCGCGCAGTTGACACGTGGAGAACTGCGCGGCCACGCAGTTCTCTTAAAGTTCTCTTAAACGGAGCTTCGTAGAGGGCCCATTCTTTTTGCTAACCACAGATACGATTTCGAAGAAAATGTAGACAGTATGAATAAAGCCCTAATGTTTGGAATTCACGACTTACAGAACTTAAATGCTATGGCCGCGCGGTTGAAACGTGTAAAACTGCGCTGTCACGCAGTTCTCTTAAACGGAGCTTCGTAGAGGTCCCATTCTTTTTGCTAATCACTGATACGATTTCGAAGAAAATGTAGACAGTATTAATAAAGCCCTAATGTATGGAATTCACGATCTACAGATCTTATAACCTATAATGCAAGTTAGAAAAAGGGTGACCAAGATTTATGGTGCGTCAATCAGACATTTCTAAGCGTCGTTTTTGTACCACGTGGCCTATTATCATAATGAGGGAATAAGTATGCTTCATTGGATGGAGAAGTACTAAAGTAAGTAGATATAATAAAATAATACAGTTAGAATATACGAAACTATTGTTACCCTGAAGATGGAGGGACCAAGTCTTGGATTTCAAATCAGCCTACATAAAAGTTTAATATTGTAAATCTACTATTTGCAACCGTTGCACTAATTTTTCAGTAAGTACCATTAGTACTTTTTGAAGATAAACTTCACCGTAAGTCATTTGCATAATCCAAAGGTAGAAAATAGGTACTAAACATGAATACTTCGAAAAACCAAAAAATACTATCCATTAACAGGCTTGACCAAATTTTTGAATCGTCATTATGGAGGGACCAACATTTATTGCCGATATTTCTCAAATGATTCATGTTAGGGACCATCAAATTGCATATTTCTAAACTAGAATTAAGGTATTGTAATACTATATAGGTAGGTTACTCCTCCGACCAGCCTATCCATATGGTCCTTTCACTTTGACGTCAAAATGGAGGGACCAAGGATTTTAAATAACATACTGTGAAATAACTACGTATACGTTGAGGTAGCTAAAATTTGTGCAAAGGTAGCAAATAGTAGATTTACAGTATTAAATTTTTATGTAGGCTGATCTAAAATCCAAGAATCCAAATCCAGTGCAGAATCACGAGCACTACACAATCCATGATGAACCATTTATCACTGCACTGATAAAGACGCGCAAGCAGAGGGTGCTCAGGCGCGGGCGCACTCGCTCGCGCGGCTCAGGAGCCGCCGAGATAGGATAAAACACCTTCTCAAAATGTCGCATTAGTAACTTAGAATAAAATTTACCTAGATCTAAAAAAAAGTTTGTTTTTTTTCCAATTTTTTATTAAATGTCAATCATTAATCCTTTTTACAAAAAAGGTACTTACCTACCATCTTGACGGTAACAATATTTTCGTATCTACTTACTTTGGTACTTCTCCATCCAATGAAGCATACTTATTCCCTCACTAGCTTCTGCCCGCGGCTTCGCCCGCGTGGATGTCGGAAATTATCCCACGGGAACGTACTAACAGGATAAAATGTATGTGCTTCCCCAGGATGCCATCTATCTCGCGGGCCCTTTGTGGCTAATTACAATTGAAAACCAATTGTGTCTCATTAGTAGTGATTAAGAGGGTACCTATATGATATCTTTACCTAAGTACCTACCTAATTTAAAAAAAATAACCTACCTAAATAAACCTATTTCTGATGATAACTAATCTAAACTCAATAAATAGGCAAAATCCCTAAAAACTAATATCTATACGAATGACTAATCCTACCTAACAGTACTATAAAGTAACCTACGGTCACTACGCACACTAACAAATATACTACCTACCTATACTTTAAAATTAAAATCTATACCTACGACTTATAAAATTAAACCTAAATAACTCTAAAAACTAAAAGGAATAAAAAGGTCGCACAGATAATACTGCGGGTGACGTAACCTACGACAAACTTATTATTTGCGGTTGGTACAGTAATCGGTCTAGGGATCTAACCGCAAAATTAAGTTTGTTTTTTATTGTATATACTTTTCCGGGATAAAAAGTACCTAGTGTGGTGCCCAGGATATTAAAGAATAATTATACCAAGTTTCATCGTAATCGAACCGGTAGTTTTTGCGTGATGCCTGAACAAACAGACAGACAGACAGACCGACAGACAGACAGACAAACATTTTTTTAATCACATTTTTGGGTTCGGTGTCGGTCTAGTAACACCCCCTGCCATTTATTTTTTTGATATTTTCAATGTACAGAATTTTCACTTCTACAGATTTATTATATGTATAGACTAGCTTCTGCCCGCGACTTCGTCCGCGTAGATTTCGGATTTGTGACAGGATTGCGTATCTCAAAAGGAAATTAAAATAACCCATAAAAATACAAAATATATTTTTTAAGTAAATAGAAGAAGATGTATTTTTTAAACTTTGCGAAAAATGAAATCAAAATAACCCATAAAGATACATAATAATTTTTTTTTAAATAAATAGATGTAAGAAGATGATGTTTTTAAACTTTGTGAAAATTATGAAAACTTTATAACACTATACAGATTTTGGATGTGATGTAAATAGTTATATTATGACTTGATTTTGTAAACTTATTCCTGCACGTGCACGGCCTTGGTGACGCCCACTTCGCAACGGGCCGTGCAGCAGAAATCGTAATATTTTAATTTCGCCATAACTTCAAAACCAAACGACCAATTTTAATCATTCAACGACCAAATATTATCTACATAAACTGTACTTACTGATAAAATAATTTATTTTGATAAGGATGAATAGCATGAGTAAAATAAATGCGTATAAATGTAGTCCAAAAAAATTCAAGATTTTTAAATAAAAAAATGGTTGTTGTGCCTCACTCGACATAGATAGGTATAGTGTGTCGCGGACTTTTTTGTAGATATTTATAAGATCTACAATTAATTTGAACATTTTATGGTTCTATCTTTTATAGTTTAGGCAGCGTACGCAAAATAAGTAACTTTTCTGGTTGATTTTTTACACCTTGCGTCCGAAAAACCCAAATATCTTACGGAACCCTATTTTTTTCCAAAATAAAATTTAGTCTATGTTACTCATGGATAATGTAGCTTTCAAATAGTGAAAGAATTTTTTAAATCGGTTTAGTAGTTTTTGAGCCTATTCATTACAAACAAACAAACAAAGTTTTCCTCTTTATAATATCTATTAGTATAGATATAGATTATGATAATAGGCTACGTGGTATAAAAACGACGCTTGAAAATGTCTGATTGACGCACCATAAATCTTGGTCACCCTTTTTCTAACTTGCATTATAGGTTATAAGATCTGTAGATCGTGAATTCCATACATTAGGGCTTTAATAATACTGTCTACATTTTCTTCGAAATCGTATCAGTGATTAGCAAAAAGAATGGGCCCTCTACGAAGCTCCGTTTAAGAGAACTTTAAGAGAAATGCGTGGCCGCGCAGTTCTCCACGTGTCAACTGCGCGGCCATAGCATTTAAGTTTTGTAGGTCGTGAATTCCAAACATTAGGGCTTTATTCATACCGTCTACAATTTCTTCGAAATCGTATCAGTGGTTAGCAAAAAGAATGGGACCTCTACGAAGCTCCGTTTAAGAGAACTGCGTGGCCGCGCAGTTCTCCACGTTTCGACTGCGCGGCCATGGTTAAACCTTTACAACTTTCTGAATATTGGATCTACGAATTTGCGACTTTCATTGTTAGTGTTTTACAAATTCCTTCGTAATGTTGACGTAGTCGTTTTGCTTCTACGAAATTGTGGCCGAGCAGTCGAAACGGACACTATTATGACTACTGACCGACTATAACCAAATAAAAAAGGAAAATATCATTTAAAATCGTTTATTATAAAAAAATTCAAATCATCATCTGCCTAACCTTTTCCCAATTATGTTGGGGTCGGCTTCCAGTCTAACCGGATGCAGCTGAATACCAGTATTTTACATGGAGCGACTGCCTATCTGACCTCCACAACCCAGTTACTGGGTAATACCATAGTAAAAGCATTTATTATGGTAATACGATACCCCTTGGTAAGACTGGATGTCAGACTTTCGGGCTTCTGACTACCCGTAACGACTATAAAAAAACTCAAAATAGATAAGAAAACCATTTGATTAGATGGCATCACTTTGAACAGCAATCACATCACAGTTAGGTATGGACTTAAAATGACCATAGTCTAAAACTTACAGATCTATGTACCTATTAGAACAATGCAGAATAACATATTTTTTCAAAATAACATTCAGTCTTTATAATTTTACCAATCAGAAGTATCCTGACCTAGACGAAGTTCTATACTTAACAACAATTAAACTGTAGGTATACCTAAAACTGACTTGGTGGTAGTAATAGTTAAAACTTAAAATAGTAATCAAATGGCATATCGTATCACAGTATGGTAACTATGTAACCTACACGACTACGGCACGGACTTAAATTAGCAGTTAAACTTATAAATGTAAGTAAATGTTTATCATAACAACGAAAAATACGTGAAGATATTTAAATTTCGCACTAGTTACTTAATTCAAAATAAATCATATAATAACCAGCCTTCATAATATTATCAATCAGTCTTACATCGTGACCTAGACGTGGGTGCACATAAAATACTTAATAGTAATGACATTGTACATAGACAAACATTAAATTACTTAGTTGAGTACTCATTATAATTAGAGTAGTAGAGAGTTCCTCGTGTTACCACGAATCACTAAAATATTGTAATCAGGTTGAGTCAGATCATATTTATAAAACAATTTGTTGGGATCACTACCGTCTGCATGAACTTCTCGAATGTTACTCCAGTTAATCTTCTTGCCCTTAATGTCTTTCATCCAAACCTTATTATTAAAGTCAAACATGTCATTCTGCGTTACGTTGCGGACAACATAGGGTTCTCCTTCATTCTTGGCCCATCTTACTAATAAACGCCATTCATCAGGGGTATAGATAGTTTTGGTTTGAGAAGCTCTCTCGATGACAGAGTGGAATTTGAACATTTTGGCAATACTTAGGTCTCCTTGTACGAGTAGATAGAGCTTTTGGCTATTCTTGCGTATATAATGCGATTCAACAGGGACAAATGCCCGAACATGGTCACAAGTTTCATTGCGTCATCTATAATTATCTTATGATTGTCGTGGCGACCCCGTCTGTCCTCTTCTAAAAAAGCACTTCCATCGTACTTCTTCCACGCAGTCTTTAAGATACGAGTTGAAACGGCAAGAGTTTTAATAATCATAGTTTGGCATACTTCAGTTTTCTCGCAGTGAGATTCGCTAGAACCTGTGATCAGCGGCAGATAATACTTAAAAGTATGTTTCCTATTATTAGGAGTATCTTGATTTAGGCATCTTTTCTTCTTCATTTTATCGGAATATTTGATGATGAAATTCCACTGCATAGCTCGATCTCGCAGTTGCCAAAATTTTGTGAAGCAGTCCAATCGCTGTTGGTGAGATATATTATCAGGGCATTTGTAACGGCATTTACATGATTGCCCCATCGTTTTTTCGTCTACGGCTTTCCCCTTTTTCGTTACACATTTCTTACCTAAGCTCTTAAGGCATTTGCGTTTAAGGTCTGTCCATTCTTTTCAGCACATCTGTCGTTTTTTTGTTGTTTTAGGAGTCACGGCGCGATCGCTTGAGTGCAAAGTAGCAGGCGAATTCGTGATGCTAAATGACGACGAAGAAATCACAGAGAAACTGTCTACATGATTAGGGCAGAATGTGCTATCGCAGATCGAATGGACATTAGTAGGAGACGGCATAGGAGTTGGCATTGTCAGTTCCATATTAACCGGGGTAGATCTGTGGTGAGATACTGTTAACAGCTCTTCAAGCTGTATTAATGGTGAATTTTCGAAACTAGAAGGCACTTCCAAAGAAAATGTACTAGGTTGATTCCTGTAAACTTCCTCGGCTGGCAGATCAGACATTGTTAAGAAAATCTCCGACCCCTTCTTGCGAACCTCATGTTGTGAGAATAGGCGACTCCTTCAAGTAAACTCCACTTTTGGTTGATCCATCACATTTTATTATATACTTCCCATATCAAACCAATAATAACTTATCTATCAAAATAAGGTCACACAAAACTAAACATCTAACATAATATAATAAAACTCTCCATTCGACTTCTAGACCTGAGACACACCTTATTCGAATTCATTCTAAACTGCTTCATGACAACATAATCTTTTTATAAACCATAGACATAAAACCTGCCAGTAATTCAACAACATAAAATTCTATTAAGCTAATATTACAACAGACATGACATTCGGTATTGAGCTGACGCAGGTAATTTCTTTGGACCCAACATCTTCATGCAGAACTTCTTCCCATATATCAGCTAGTTCCTGACTGATTTCTTCTGTATCAGGAGGCAAAGGTGAAGTTTGTTGTTTCATGCCGTCGTCGTCAACATTCACAACTAAAAAAAAACTGTATATTATTATAGGTATTCATTACAATTAATTTAACAAATTTTAAATAAAAAATCTCTATATTTAACGATATTTTTAAATGAACAACGTCCTACTGATTTCATTATCCCAGTAACAACGTCCCATCTTAATATCGAACCAACAAATCGTATCGCAGATTCCCTAGAAAAATGTCCTATATTCACATGACACGCTCAGAAGTTCAACAATGTTCGTACAAAATCGTCTTAATATTTCATGAGACTTCTACTTTTTACTGTTTATTATTTCAGAATGAATGATTACCCTGTGAATATGCATTACGCCAATCGTATTTTCGCACTAAAAATGCGTTTCTATACCTCTCCGTCAAAAAACGTCCTATATTAAAATAGATCGCCCACAACTGTTTACTGAGACAAAAAAGCAATATAGACCTATTTTTTATTTATTTAAGATCTTAATAGATCATCATGAAATAATACAACTGAAATCGTCAACTTACCAGCATTTACACTTTTCTTCATATTAAAAACAGCAGGAACATTTGAAAATGATGAACTAAGCTCAGGCCTTTCTGCATCTTCTTTAAGCATATTCAATATTTTCCGTGATCGTGACATCTCTAAAAATATGTTTTTTCATGCAAAACACTTAATAAATCATTTTTTTCATCAAACCGTAAAAAAGCTAAGCGTATGACACAAAAATGTCCTCCCTCCAACAAACAGCGGCCGAACTGACCATGCTATGGCAACTAGGAACATTACAATAATTTCGGTTTTTTATTGAGCAGAACGCCATCTCTATGCCAGATAGCCAAATTAAAAATTCTGTGTTGCCATATACAAATATATAATCATGATGCCGGGAAATTGTGTGAAACACAAACACAGACATGAAATAATTAACTCAAAATATTGGTTAATAAATGACAAAAAATAAAAATTAAGCTGCATTAAGCATATATCAAGTATTAAGGATTTGTTAAACGGTTCTGGAAGGTGTTTTGTCTTCATTTAACTAATGGGAATTCATTATCGTTGCAATGGTAACATTTTAATTGCAATTGTCCGTTCGCGCGCGAGTGCCGGTTTTACCGTTTTTCGTGCGGATTTTACTTTTGCAATTAAATTCTGGTTGTTTCGCAAGTGCATCTGCTAACCACGTTGAGTTGAACCTCCGTTCCTCCGTGACGCCGTGCCGCGTTACAATCATCGTCTGTTTCGTAGGTCCACGTCGAGTTGAGCCTCCTCCTCCGGTCGGTATTTCGAAATAGACTTGAAGTTTTTGTTTTGTGAAATATTATATAGTGAGCATAGGCACTGTTTATCAGTTTGGACCCATAATTGCGAATAGTGAACTGAACATTGAGTGCACTTCCATCATGTCACAAAACTCTTGTTGTGTACCTGGATGTCTAGTCACTAAGAAAGAGGGTATGTACTTTTTATTTAGTGTAATAAGTTACTGTTGTCCCTGTCCCGTCTTCATAAAACATCGAAGATCATACAAGTTTTGGTGAGAAAAAAAGTTTAGGGGGAGGGGGTTCAACCCCCCATATTATTTTTTTTGTTGATAAAATTAGATGTAGTACTCAGCCTTAACGGGTTAGAAGTCCCACCCCTATCACATTGTATATATCTAATGAGTCAAAGTTTTCTCTATTATGGTTTAAACAATGACTCAAAACTTCCCCCTTGGTACCTACTTTCTATAATAAATTGAACTGGGATATAAAAAAATAACATGCTATTTTGTTTCTCAGGTATACCTCTCCACCGCTTTCCGAACCCAGATGTGAATGCAGAGAAATTCAATACATGGATTGCAAAAATTGGCGGTGAAATAGCTACAATGGATAATTTATTTGTTTATAGCAACAGACGTGTCTGCCATAAACATTTTGAAGCAATTGACAAGTATCCAAGAAATAGACTGTGCAAATTAGCAATTCCAGTACTGTACTTGCCAGGTAATATATTAATTTCATTAAAACATTTTAGTTGTGAAGTAGCTAGCAGTTTGAATAGAATATCAAAAGGTTAGATAGATCTTTTTACATACTTTGTTTTTATATAAACCTTCAAACATAACCACTGAGACACAATTCATTTTCTATTGTATGTCAACTCAATGAGTCGGAGTAACAGCGGATGGGTAATCAAAATGTTTCATTTTCAGAACAACTACATACTGAATCAGCTACCTTGCCTTCCCTACATTCAACATCTGGTGTTCAAAAGACTCAATCTGATATTCATATTCTGAGAGGTTTGTATCTTATTCATAAAGTGAGCTAAAAGCAGAAAATTTGAAATTATGTCTACAACAAAGTTGTAACCTAAGCTTTCAGAAAATAATTTAATTTAATGAATATCAAACAATTATGTTATCTTTTAACTTATATAGTGTAACTTTTAACTTTCAGATCAAATGTTTACTGAAACTGTTGATATGCCTGCCCCATGTTCAATATCTGGGGTTCAAGAGACTTCATCACATGTTCAGCTGAGAGGTTTGTATGTTATCATAATTATGTAGATAAATTGAGCTACAAGTAATAATAGAACTATTTAATATAAGGAAGCTATTTATTAATAAAACTAATAAAATCATATCATTCATTGCAACAGGAGAAACATGTACTTAATTTATAGTAATTTGAAAGAAAACTGAGAAAAAAGATTGAGACTGATGATTGAGTCAAATATTCTGACTGAAAGTTATCAAATTTTGAGGTGAACCTTATACAGGTTGTAATTTATCTACCATAGTTTACTTACAAACAAGTTAATTAACTTGTGAATATTTTTGCCATAATAAACATCTAATTTACAGGACATGGGCAGCGCAGGAAAGGACACAATAAACACCCTAAAAATAAATCAACTAAGCCAAAAGGTAGATTGTTTACAACTTTATATTATTATTTGATCTCAGCCTCACTGCTCAAGGGAATTTCAATCAAATTAATGAATTTATCTACCCCCATGCTATAAATCTTCTATAAAAGTTTCTGGAACAGTTAGCTTATTGCCTACATTAAAACAACCAGTGTCATAGTAACCATAACATCATCCAAAGAAGTGTTATAATGAAATTTAGTACAACACATAACACTTGTTTGGATTATAATAACTTAAGGTTACTATGACACTGGTTGTTTTAATGTTGGCAATATGCTAAATCATGAGACTTGTATGCAAATGTACATAATTAGGTAATAAAACAGTCATGTGATCCTATTATCACACTCGGGTTCGCCTCATGTGACAATCCCACATTTGTGTTTTATCACTCTTTATTACACAACAGTGAGACACAGAACAGTTGCATATAACTATTTTAGAATTTCTAATAAAAGTTTGTCAATTTTTTTTCTGTATATATATTGTGTTTACTCAGGCCATTTTTTTTTTTTCAGGTCTTTATGTACCTATAACAAAACATAGAGAATATAAATCTCTTTTAAAGCAGCTGAAGAAATCTGAAACCGCTAAGGTGGCTTTTAAGAAAAAATATAACCTTGCGAAGAAGATGACAAGAACCTCAGCATTCAACATTATGTCATCGGAAATGTCAGCTACTGCAAAGATGTTCTGCCAAATGCAAGTCTCTCAGAGTGGCAAGAAAAAACCTGGTAGAAGATTCACACTGGATCAAAAAATTTTGGCTTTATCGTTGTATAAGCCATCGCCTAAGGCTTATCGCTTACTTAGGCAAATGTGTGTTTTGCCGAGTAGAAGAACATTACAAAATTTACTGCACAAATTGGATGTAAAAGCTGGTGTCAATGAATTAATATTTGAACATTTAAAAAATAGAGTAGCGAAACTGCCTGACAATTACAAATATTGTTCAATTTTGTTTGATGAGATGGCGATTGGACCAGCGGTTACGTATGACAAAAAGCATGATAAAATTATTGGATTTGTCGACAATGGAGAACAAACTGAAAGAGAATTTTGTGATCACGTCCTAGTTTTTATGATCAGAGGCATAGTTAAAAAATTCAAGCAGCCGATAGCATATTATTATTGCCATGGAAGCACTAAGACTATTGAGCTCAAAGCTCAAATTAAAAATATTATTTTAAAAGTGCAAGAAACTGGGTTAAAAGTTGTTGCAACCATTTGTGACCAAGGCACTTCCAATGTGGCAGCCATTAACTTATTATTGAAGGAGACAAAAGAAAAGTTTATAAGAAAAGGTAAAGAATACCGGGAAGGATTTTACAAGGTGGGGAAAGACAAAATTTTCCCCCTATATGATCCACCTCACCTCATCAAAGGGATAAGAAATAACTTATTAACAAAAAAATTAAAATACACTATGAAAGAAAAAGAATGCACGGCTAAATGGTCCCACATTGTGGCCTTGTATAATAGGTGCCCATCATACAGAGGTGTCAAGCTAGTGCCGAGACTGACTGCTCTTCATGTATTACCCAATTTAATCCCAAAGATGAGGGTGAAACACTGTACACAAGTGTTTAGTCAGTCAGTTGGGGTGGGGCTTGGGTGTTTAGCAGGTATGCAAACATTTTCTACAATATAAATGTTGTTTTTAAATAAGTGATACATATGCACTTCCTCATAATTTACTCTCTTTTGTACATGTTCAGTACTAAAATCTTATCTCTTGCTTCTTCTCTTATGACTGTTATCATGAAAACTGTGAGTTAAACAACTGCTCTAGTCTGGATTATAATATAAATACAATCATAGTCGGAAAAGAGGTAAAACCCACAATAGGTCTTACTCTCTACTGTGAAGAGCTTATTACTATAGGACCAACCCCGAAATATCAAAAAATAACAGCTGATTCATACAAAATAATCAGCTGTTTGTACTATTATGCAGCTCATATGTTCATGAAAGTATCTATTTTCATTGCAGATATGGGAGTTCTGGAAAAAGACAGTCATGAGACAGCAGACCTCCTAATGTTCTTCGACGACCTATTTGACAGCGTCAATGGCAGTTTTAGTGAAGTTAGCCAAGGGAAAAAGTATCGTGCTGCAGTTACCCCAACTTCACCACATCACAATTTGTGGAATTATAGTGTCCCTATTCTCAAAACAATGAAATTTGTAAATGGTAACAATCAAGGAGTAGTGCCTTCTTTGTCCAGTTGGATTAAAACTATAGAAAGTTTTAAAAAGATTGTACATCTTTTAAATTCAAAGGGGATCAATTCCTTATTGCTGCGTAATTTCAACCAGGATCCATTGGAGAACTTTTTTGGAGCAATTCGAGCTCATGGCCATGGCAATATAATGCCTACGTCGTCTGCATTTGAAGGTGCTTTTAAGACACTTCTAATAAACAATATGACATCTTCACATTCAGTTGGATCAAACTGTGAAAAAGATGACAGTGTTTGTCTCCAGTCGCTAAAATCTTTATTAACAAATCCTGGAGACAACTACACAACAACTGAATGTGAAGATGAAATAGACTGTGCTCATATGTGTATAGACCTTTTAAATACAGATGCATTATTATCAAGTAAAACTCCAGTGGATATGGAAAAAAGCGCAGCAATTGGTTATTGCAGTGGCTGGATAGCACAACTGGCAAAAAAAAATGTGTACAAAAACTGTGCCACCTGCAGGCATGATTTAGAAGAAGAAAATATTTTAAATTTTCATAAATATATAAAATTAAAAGATTATGAAAATAAAAAGTGGTTGTGCTATCCTACTAGGGCGCTGTTTAATTTCTTTGCCCAAGTAGAACACATTTGTTTAGAGATATTAAAAGAATGCTGCAATAAAAATAATATTTGTAGATATATTCAATTAATTATTACTATAAATTTAAATTTAAAGTTTCTGTCCTGTGAAATGCATAAAAACGAGTTATCAAATTTTCTAATAAATAAAACGACAAAGTTTTTTATTAATAATTGGTGCAAAGAGACCAACAGTGTCCTTACTGGAAAATCAACCTTTTGGGATAAAAATGACCCCATGAAGGAAAAAGCTCATAGGCACTACTCCAAAAATAAAGGGAGGAAGCGAATAAGAATAAACAATACGTTAGTAAATGTTTAATATAACCTACATAAGATTTTAGAAAGAATAAACTGTTTTTATCTTTAATTCCGAGTTATTTTTCATTTACATAAACCTTTGTACCCTTCTTAAATGCCGGCAAAAATCTGAATGTTGTACATTGTCGTATAAATTATTGTTTACTACTTAGGTTTTTATAATAATTACATAATCGTTTTAGCATTATTAGTAAACAATAATTTATACGACAAAGTAAAAATTTTACTCGAATTTACTATATCTACAACTGTACGTACCTATCTATATCCATATCTGTAAGTAATAGTTTTGGTTAGCTGACAACTAGATGGCGACTTTGTGCTGTCAACAGAAAAATAAGAGAGCTTCCTGTCTATACCCTATATTATATTGTAGTCTGTGGAACTGACGAACGGACGGGGCGCCCGCGCCGCCCCCACTCTCCTCGCGCCGTCCCTTGATCACTCCGTGCGTTTTTATGCGGAGGAAATTTCAGATTGAACGTTATTCGATTCTATATTTCCGAAACTAAATAAGATACGAAAATTCTAAAAACGTACGTCTGTAGAGTTCGTATTCCTTATCTCGTCTAGCTATTTTACTCGTTTTTGCACCATGATCACATCGGACTCTGTTCTACGGATAAGTCGATATTAATAAATCGAAGTATATTGTGTACTTCTGTGTGGTATGAGATCCCTTGTGTTTTATTAACTTTGGTAACATAATTGGTACACTTTTTATATACACAAGATGGCATTTTGGATGATAATTACGTAGTAGCGCGCACCGTCTATCTCGTAGACGTGCGCGACACAGACTAAAGGCAATACGTCCCAATTAGGACGTTTTCTAGTCTTCACGATTTGCGCGCTCATAACATATCTGTTTACTAGAATATCATTGAGGTAAGTAATCAAAAACCTATTCGGTAGATTACGGCTCTCTAACGCCCTGAGAACTCCACTAATAATCCAAACATAAAATAATAATCACTAATCATCAAAATTAAACGTTATTTTATTTTTTAAAGAGACAATAAAATAACGTTTAATTTGGCTAGCACCGGGACTACTCGATCCGACAGCTTCCAAGGCACTCGCGTCATTCAATTCAATATCTCACTGTACTGTTCCTTATTCCTATCATTATAGTATTTTTAGAGTATACAGTCCACTTATTTATTTAACTCCCTGAGCCATGAACAAATTAGTTTGTCATCCTTTTTTTCTTGTGGCTGAGGATCCATTTCCATCTCACCTTCTGAATCTGCTTTACACTATTCTTTTTATTTAAAACTAGCTTCTGCCCGCGGCTTCGCCCGCGTGGATGTCGGAAATTTACCCACGGGAACGTGCTAACAGGATAAAATGTATGTGCTTCCCCAGAATGCCATCTATGTCGCGGGCCCTTTGTGGCTAATTACAATAGAAAACCAATTGTGTCTCATTAGTGGTGATTAAGAGGGTACCTATTATGATATCTTTACCTAAGTACCTAACTAATTTAAAAAAAAAACTCGATAACAGAAAATTAAATACCTACCTACCTAAATAAACCTATTTCTGATGATAACTAATCTAAACTCAATAAATAAGCAAAATCCCTAAAAACTAATATCTATACGAATGACTAATCCTACCTAACAGTATTATAAAATAACCTACGGTCACTACGTACACTATCAAAAATACTACCTATACTTTAAAATTAAAATCTATACCTACGACTCATATAAAAATAAACCTAAATAACTCTAAAAACTAAAAGGAACTCCACTGCGGGTGACCCAACCTACGACAAACTTAGTATTTGCGGTTGGTACAGTACAGACAGTGGTAATCGGGTATAGGGATCGAACCGCAAAATTAAGTTTGTTTTTTATTGTATATACTTTTCCGGGATAAAAAGTACCCAGTGTGGTGCCCATATTAAAGAATAATTATACCAAGTTTCATTGTAATCGAACCGGTAGTTTTTGCGTGATGCCTGAACAAACAGACAGACAGACAGACAGACAGACAAAAATTATTTTAATCACATTTTTGGGTTCGGTGTCGGTCAAGTAACACCCCCTGCCATTTATTTTTTGGATATTTTCAATGTACAGACGCCAGCAGGTCAAGCTACCCGAAACTGTCAAATTTTCCCAATCAACCTTGAACCTTATGCTTTAGCGATAGAGTTGAAAACCTATTAAAGAAATTTGACAGATTGTAGTAGCTTGATGTGCTGGCGTCTGTACAGAATTTTCACTTCTACAGATTTATTATAAGTATAGATTGGAATGTTAAGACCAGTCCCACAACATTTGAGGATATTGCCTAATATGTGCTGGCTTGAGGCTGGAAAAAAATTATTACATTTCTACTAATTTTATCACTATGAAAAAACGCAATGTTTAGCTTAACTATTGGAACGAAGTTCCTTATCGCGCGTTGCAAAAGGGGACTAGACGGAAAAAATTAAGACCAAAAGTTGGAACGACGCTTTTTGCTATAGTTGTAACTTTGTAAGCCGTGCGGCGTGCGCGTGTTTCTCTGTCTGTCTCTCTCTCTCTCTCTTATAGAAAGCAAGCCAGTTATACTTCGTTCCGTCCGGGTGTCCCTTAACACCTCTCAAGTTTTTTTTCTATTACGCCCGGATTTGTATTACCTACCTTTGGTATGGTATTACCACTATACATTACTAATGTGATAAATGTTTGGTTTGGAGTCGCAAATTGCTTATGATCTGCTGGGAATTCAGGAAATGAATAGCCTTTAGAGTTGTGTGGCTGACTCTGGCAGAGCCACCAAAAGGGATTTTAATTTTGATTACACAATAATTTAGTCGCTAATTAATATCAGAATTTGTCGGTCACTGGTTCAAAAGATATAAGGGTTTATAGGCTATAAACCCTTATATCTTTTGAACCAGTGACCGAGAGATCGAGATCTCTCGGATATCTCGAATTTCAACAAACAAACAACAAATTAGCGACTAAATGTGGGAGAAAACAGATCTTCGCTAGGTGCCCTAGTTTTTGAGATATAAATGTGGCCCTGCTGGGGAGACTCTCCAGATCGGCCACCTATAAACCGTTATATCTTTTGAACCAGTGACCGACAAATTCTGATATTTGACGACAAATTAGCGACTAAATTTTTGTGTAATCCCATTTGGTGGCTCTGCCAGAGTCAGCCACACTTTACGAGTTATTGCTTAACCTTTTGAACGCCAGAGCATAAACGCACGCGCGTGCCCTCCACGCCAAGCCACAATTTCACCGCAAATACCTACAAAAAGAATAGGGATTCCAAAATGACTTAATTGTTTATTTCGTGATAAAGTGCACCGCAATTTTTTGTCACATATTTGATGTACGGACGCCAGCAGGTCAACCTACCCGAAACTGTCAGATTTTCCCAATCAACATTGAACCTAATGCTTTAGCAATAAAGTCGAAAATCTATTAAAGAAATCTGACAGATTGTAGTAGCTTGATGTGCTGGCGTCTGTACGTTTGCCCCGCACGGCCCCCCAGAATTTGTGTTTTATGTGTGCACTAATGCAATGTACTCGCCTCTAGGAGTATATGTACTGGTTTCTTTTTCAATGTACCTCTGTACTTTTGAAGATATTTGCAAAAAAAGGGGGCCGTGC
The DNA here is from genome assembly GCA_945859715.1 of Apamea sordens. Lineage (NCBI taxonomy): Eukaryota > Metazoa > Arthropoda > Insecta > Lepidoptera > Noctuidae > Apamea > Apamea sordens. Next base: position 5,226,696 of record OX244006.1, on the reverse strand, counting down.
CAGCCAAACGTTTTCAGCACGGCCCCCTTTAAAAGAAACCAGTACATATACTCCTAGAGGCGAGTACATTGCATTAGTGCACACCTAAAACACAAATTCTGGGGGGCCGTGCGGGACAAACGTACATCATATTTGTGTCGTTGGCGTACAGGGCACGCCCTTGCTTGTCACGTATGTGACAATGGCGTTCAAAAGGTTAAAGTGGCCTTTTTAGGCCCCCAGGACGCTACTAATAAATATATCCTTTAAATATTATTCAGTGAAATAAAACAAACCAACATAAACAAATACTGTTTATTGAAGAATAGAATAATCAAAAATTTGCGAAACTAAATGGCAATAAAAATAAATTTCAGAGAAAATATAGGATAGATAATAAAGTAATTCAATGATAATAATGATTGTATAAAACCTAAATGTAAAACCTAAATGTAGCAGCAGACGAAGATAACAATTACAATAAAGGAATACAGGCTAGAAAATAGTAGCAAAGACTAATAATGGAGGATTAAATGTGTTTCAACAATTAACTTACAACTATTCGGTCATAACATAACAATAAGTATAGACAGGCATGCAATTTTTTTTCAATCACGTTCGAAGTAAGGTGAATTAAACATGTTGAAGAAACTCATCATAGCCACGTTTTCCAGATTTTTACGCATCTTGTACCGCTGTAAGGCAGGCATATGCCGCCTCAATCGACTTTCCCCAACGGATCTGTTTTCCCGATGGTCAGAACACTCGAGGTGCAGTTTCATATCGGCCCAACCCGAGACTACAAGGCTGCAGTATCCGCAGTGGAACATCCCGGGACGAACCTGTAACATAATAGATAAGATTTACATAATATGGGCTAAAATTTAAAATAATAATATCAAATCAAATAATTTATTTGTGATACACAGGTCAATACAATACAGGTCAACAGGTTGTGGTACAAATGGTACAATATAGGTCTTACAATATACAGTGAGTTCATGCTGTGATCATGCCTCATGGGCATACAAATTTATAAAAAAAAAATATTGCTTGGCAATGTCTCGAAAAATCATGTGGGCACTCGGACCCCATGGCTAGTGTTTCAACCCCAAACGGCTCGAACATACAAGCTGTTGTTTTGCATCCTCGTCAAATTTCAGGAGGCTGTTATGAAACACATAAATAATCATATTAAATTACGATCCCCGGTAAATAATGAATACCTACATACTTGTGTTTTTAGTTATTTACGTTTGACAGTATTTCAGAATACACCACTTTCAAAGAACAGAATCGCGTTGTGGTATCGTATAAGCGGCCGCGTTTTTATGTGTGTGTAAAAGGGCAGTTATACAGAGTGGTCTCACATAGGACGCGTTTTAAAATGCGTGTCCCACACAATATGCATTTCCGAAACTTAAAAAAACCTCCTTGAATTTGACGAGGATGCAAAACGACACCTATTCTGGACAGGTAGAACGAAATATACTCAACGAAATATAAAAATATACTCATTTTTTATTTTTCACAATAAATAAAAAATGAGTATATTCATGGCTTATTACCTCTCTAATGAATTCATTTCTCTCCGATGTAATGACTGGCACTCCTAGCCATTTAAAGGCGTGCTGTACCGTCTTGATATGGTCCACAATATCCGAATGTGGCGGCAAGTTAACCTCGCACACGAGGCACCTCGTACTAAAAATATTCTCCGATATCAAATACAAACTATTCTGGGGAATACAGAACTCATCGTTAATGAAAGAGACGCTATAAAAAAGTTCTTGTAAATCGTAACACGAATCAACAAATTCTTTCGACGACTGCTTGACCAGCTTTCCCGGAGTTTTCGGTTGGGTTATAGAGGAGGTACTACTAGTTTTTTGTGAAACCACTACCAGTCTTTTGTGATTTGCTCCTTCTACGTGCTCTCTCAAAGACCTCAAAGAAGCAGGCACATGTACTTTACAAATGCAGCAAAAATATTTATTATTGTGTCCATTGTAAATTATTTTATTTGCTTTTGCAAAGTCTCTTGGGTTTTCTTCTTGGCTACATTTTTCGATGCTTTCTTTCGGGAGAATGTCGGGGGAATCGTCGTCTGTCCATGACGAATCAGTATCATTATCTTCTTCATGTGAGGTAACCTTAGAGGCAGAATTTCCGATATTATCTTCAAAAGCTTTTATGATGTCATGTACAACCTCAGTATTTTGTTTATCATAAGACGAATGCGTAGTTTTGTCATTTATATCGACTCGATTCAAATTTTGATCCAGGTTTGATGGATATAGTAAATCAGAATCAATGGCTTTAGCAGATGAATGGTTTTCAATGTGGTTTTCTATCTCCATGAAATCAAATGTCACAACTTTGGAACATTTTTTACAGAATGCTGTTTCTGTTTCCAAATTAATGTTGATTCCTTTACTTTGGTACCTGGCAATGGATTCAAGAATTTTAGATTTGACTTTTGTCGGTGATGTTTCGTTGCTATTCTTATTATCATCGTTGTGAATCTTCGGTTTCTTTATTTCGCCATCATTTTCTCTGGCTAAAGTAATGTTGGTTGCATTTTCTTGACAGTTTTCTTTAGTGTCGATTCTTTGACAAACTCCATTTGATTCGATGCGACATTTCGCGTAAAGTTCGTGATGCTCTGTATCGTCAAAATGTTTGGCCATCCTGTCGGGCGCTAGCAACTTGTTGCATGTTAGACATTGGACAGCTGTGTCGTCCAACTGAAATCACAGAAATATTAACCAGTTATTTTTTGCGTGAAATTGGTTTTGATTAAGGGCTGATTTCTCAATTGACAGATGATTTTTATTCATAGAATAAAAATTCCGATATGAGTTCTTAGAACATTTTGTATTAGGTCGCATACGATCTTACGTTAATTCTTGCGTTAATAACGGGGTGGCTGTACTGTAGGTTACACACCGTGCAACCTACAGTTGTGTGGCAAGGAATCGGGACGTATTATCGCAATAACGCATATGATATTATCGACCGATAAAACGCGCCTTTGGGAGAGAGCCTTAATACTATAATAAATTATTAGGAGATAATAAGGGAGTATGTGCCGGTAGCTAGTAATAATCTAATGTATTTGCTTTGGCTGCTTTTTAAGTCTATTATGTAGCACACAATTTAAGTAAGTATTTAAATTTCGATATTTCAGTTAAAATTCTAAAACAAAGTAGTGTGGTACACTTACATGTCGAAAGATGGCACTATCCGCTCCAAACTGAATAGGTCTCAAAACCAAATTCAAAGAGTGGCTTGCATCAGTTTTATGATCAGTCTCATCTTCAAACTCCGCGTTACAGAGCGAGCAGACTCCATCGATCAGGCCGTGCCAAGCCTTTTCTTCAATAAGAATGTTATTGAATGCAATAACATCACCACCCAGCGGGTTTAGGAGAAGAATTCCTTTGTTATGCTTGTGTTCATTTTCATTGATATGTAAATTAACTTTGGAAGCAATTGGCATCAGTACATTGCAAAACCTGCAGTAGTAGCCTCCTTTGAACTGAAAAAACAAGTGAATAGTCAGATCCAAGCAAGTGAATGTAATTATTATAAATGATGGATGGAATTCCTGAATGTTGGGCGGAAGGAGAATGCTCCTTTCCTTATCTCCGTCCTAAGTTGGGGCTGTTACCACTGGGTAACGGCCCCTACTTTTACGAGTAGGTTGTGGGTTCGAAACCAGCGAAGGGTTTTACTTTGTGTAAATTATTTCATCACCACTGCTCTCAAACCGGTAAAGTAAAACATCGTGAGGAAACCGGCATGTCCAAGAACCAAAAATTCGAAGACATGTGACTACTACCAACCCGCACTGGACCCGTGTGATAGATTATCTACTCACTTCCTCCCTCCTCTCACAGAGAGGAGGCCTGTGTCCCAGCAATGGGAACATTATAGGCAATTTTTGGCATAAAGATAGCAAAATACTTTTAAAAAGCCTTTATTTATGCATCATGTAATGATTGTTAGGCAAATAGCGTAGTCTCCGAACATAAATGGCTACAGAGTGCCAACGTCGATTGTTCAGCGCTTTCGGTCAATTTTTAGGGTTCCGTAGCCAAATGGCAACGGAACCCTTATGGATTCGTCATGTCTGTCTGTCTGTCTGTCCGTCCGTATGTCACAGCCGCTTTTTTCCGAAACTATAAGAGCTATACTGTTGAAACTTGGTAAGTAGATGACTGTATTCTGTGAACCGCATTAAGATTTTCACACAAAAATAGAAAAAAAACAATAAATTTTGGGGGTCCCCATACTTAGAACTGAAACTCAAAATTTTTTTTTTCATCAAACCCATACATGTGGGGTATCTATGGATAGGTCTTCAAAAATGATATTGAGGTTTCTAATATCATTTTTTTCTAAACTGAATAGTTTGCGCGAGAGACACTTCCAAAGTGGTAAAATGTGTGTCCCCCCCCCCCTGTAACTTCTAAAATAAGAGAATGATAAAACTAAAAAAAATATATGATGTACATTACCATATAAACTTCCACTGAAAATTGGTTTGAACGAGATCTAGTGAGTAGTTTTTTTTTAATACGTCATAAATCGTAACGTAACGGAACCCTTCATGGGCGAGTCCGACTCGCACTTGGCCGGTTTTTTTCAATCCATTCAGTTCTCCTACTTATAAATAAATTTGTACACAACCTTGTTTGAAGCAAATTGCTCGATGTTGCCGGAAACTACATAGGTAGCTACAATTGCCAACAACAGCACAATTAAGTTGGCCGTGTAAACTAAGTGCGATCTTTAGTTGATTTAAAACCGTGAGCCCTAACACTTTATCTTTAAGTAGGTTAGAAAGCGTTTCTACTGAAGCGAAGATGAATGAAGCGTAGATGAGCGGAGCGGAGCGTGCAGAAATCGACCAAACATATTGGTGTAATTGGTCGATTCTCTTGTTTCCCTCCCTCCGCTCAGCTTGTTTCCGCTTCTGTGTAAACGCAATGCTACTCCAAATAAAAATAAACTCACCTTTTTAATATGTTCATCTTGAAATTTATCGGAGTACTGCACAGCATCCGACTTCTTCCTATGCTCAGGTGTTCCAATATGGTCAGTAGCTTCTTGATGGGACTTTAAGAAGATGTCGCATGCCAGACAGAAGGAATTCAAGGAGCCAGTGATGACCCCGTTCATATGCAACTTGTATGTCATGGTGACCTGAAAAAAAAACAAGAATAAAACCAAGATAAAAAGTCATTTTTGGGCTGATTTTTCCTTCGCCAGATAACTTTTATTCAAGGAATAAAATTGACGTTTGACAGTTTTTGTATGATATAACTGTGAAAATTTCAAAATTATTCCTCTAATAAAGTTATCAGAAGATTGAAAAATCAGCCCTTAGTCAAATTAGGCTGAGATTCAGCACTTTTCGAACGTCAAAATTACATATGACAACGCAGAACTCCCCCGCCCTTCACAATTTCCTAGTGCTTTCGCTGGCAAGAAGAAATGGCGCACGAAACTCCCCAGCAGCACAACTGTCCGTTAAGTTCTTCGATCAATAATAGTAGTTAAGTTAGAAAACTTGATTCTATACAATAGTAGGTATGCAACGTAAATAACATTACTAGACACAGAACATTAAATTAATTTGCCATATGTCAACTAGCCACGCCAATATACTCGTATCAAAATATACAATGATAACTATACTCATGCGAAAAATTAAAAATGTAAAAACTTAACATCTAAATAAAAGCCTTCAGGCATAAAGGGCGTGACAGCTTGTAACATATTTATGCAATGCTGGGTTAAGTTCACATTACTGTCACTCGAAGTCACAAATTAATGATAAAATAGGACCATCAAAGTAAAATAAATAAACAATTAATTACTAACAACAATAACAAAACCATGGTCAGCAAGTCACCACAAGCAGCACCCGTTCACAACGCAAGATGAACCATCATTACTCCCCTCACCATATTTTTAGGAAGGACAACCCAACCCCCGACGCTAACGTAAGCATGACGAATTTGCTGCCGGTTTCTCAGGCAAGAATAATATAATGATCAATTGTCGAGGTCGCTAGCTAACGACATATTGCAATACAACTCATTAAAAAACATAGCATATGTCAATAATAAATTAAAATAAAATTAAACTGAATTGACATATAGATAGGTACAGGCAAATAATACAAACAATTATAATTATGAACTCATTAACCTGTTAGTAAGTAAGGTAACCCTGGAGAACGAACATTGATGGAATAGTGTGCCTTTGAACGAAGGTTGAACGTTGGTTGGTTTACTTGTGCTTTAAACGCATTAAAAGGCGAATCTAAAAATAAATGGTAGCTTGTTATATTATAACCATGCCCAACAAAGAGTTATGAACCTTAGATGCCGGTGAAAGAGAGCACGTATTTTGTCCTTTTGTAACCCTTTTTTAACATTGTGAATATCACTGTTTTTAGTGTATAAGTGTATATTTTGCCAGTATAGTTATATGATGTTGGCGAAAATTAATTGTGATGCAACCGTGAGAATACCAATCCCAAAAAAAATTCTCAGAGAAACTCTGCCATCCAGCTGGTTAATTTCTCGAACAGCTCGTTTGCTGGGCTTGCCCCACAGCAGAATACCGTAGGTCAAAGTCAAATCATTTATTTCAAATAGGCATATAAAAGGCATTTTGAACGTCAAAAATAAAATAAAAATAAAATTGATTCTAGTCGCCCCTTCCAAAAAACAAACAAAAAAAAAACGGGTTGTCTCCGGGAGTGCCGGCAGAAGTAAAAACTTGAATATTAAAGTTGTGCATTTTTGATATTTTCGAATGCGGTCTACTCTCCCTCCGTCTTACGAATTTTCTATCAGGTCACGTGTCCTGACGCGAGCTCCGTCTTACGAATTTTCGATCAGGTCACGTGTCCTGACTGACGCGAGTTTAACATTTTTTACCCATCACAAAAAACTCTCCCTCCGTCTTACGAATTTTCGATCAGGTCACGTGTCCCCTGACGCGAGCTCCGTCCATTTTTTACCCATCACAAAAAAGTGCACAACACCGTTAAAGAAGTTTTCACTTCAAAAAAAAAACTTTTCCAGGTCGGCCAGAGTTCTCACTTCATAGGTTTTAGTCGCCTTCGACGAACAAAATCATCGGTTGCTGTGGCGCGTATATCCCCGCGTTACAATGTTGGATTTGGGCTGACGCTCCATTGACGATATTATTTGAGTTTTTGATGAAAATGAAATCAACACGTAAAATGATGATGATGTGAGATTGTAAAATCTCCTTATGGTTCCGGTTATGTCAGGATCACAAAATTGCACATAACTGGCTTGCTGCCCATCTGCCTACCCCATCGTAGAATTTGGGCGTGATGTCCAGAATTTCTACTGCCTATAACTAGCCTACTCAAGTCTAGTGGTGTATTAGCAGCCCAAGCCCAACCCCAGTCTTCATTTTAGTCCGGTTAGCTGCTCCTTACTGTTTTCTGTCGGGCGTGTAGGAGTGCGAAGACCGAGGGAGGGCCCTCTGCCTACGCCCTCGCGAACAAATGCAGGCGAAAATATGGTAGTAAAAACTTCTGCCCGCAACTGAGTCCGCGTGAAATTTCTTGTTTTAAGTTTAACATAAAAGTGTTAAGTTTCGTTTGGCACTCGGCTTCCTATTAGTGAAAGAATTTTCAGAATCGGATCAGTCGTTCCAAAGATGACCCTACGTACAAACTAAAAAGTTTTACCCCCTCATAATATTAGGTACATTGTATAACATAACAATATCACGCCTTGTTTCCGCGAAGGGCGAGGCAGAGGTGTATCTAAAGCACACCCACATTTCACCAGTTGTGTTCAAGTCCCATGTCACAGGGGCGAACCTATTGGCCATCCACCGCGCACACATCCAGACTCCTACTACTACCTATTAAGAAATTCCAGATGAAAAAAACCGGCCAAGTGCAAGTCGGACTCGCGCACGAAGGGTTCCGTACCATTATCTATAAAAATTAATCATGAGTTGGTTGAATGAAAGGTAAACTGCGGTTTGCGATTTATGACGTATAAAAAAAAACTACTTAATACGCAAACTATTCAATTATGGGGAACCCCCAAAATTTATTTCGGAAAAAAGTGGCTGTGACATACGGACTGACAGACAGACATGACGAATCCATAAGGGTTCAGTTTTTTCCCATTTGGCTACGGAACCCTAAAAAACAATTGGTTTCAGTGTTTGTTATTAACTTACGTAGTTACGTTGCTAAATCTTTGGTACAGGTAAACACAGACCTAGTTCTTTGTATCGATGCTACCTAACAACGCCCACTGCTGCTAATACAGAGCATTGTTTGACGAACTCATTCCGAAAATTCCACTGTATGAATGAACTCATTCCGATTGCAATTTTATGTGTACGTACTGTTAGCTAATCATAAACATCCTTTTTCCTTATCAAAGCAACCATGTACCTATTGTGTTCTGCCTAACTATACATAACTTGGGTTTGCCTACCATATTTAAAAAATTGTACAGAATCGTTTACTGAATTGATTTCTCGTCATCATTTCCTGTCCTTATACCAATTTATTTGGGGTCGGCGCAACATGTATTTTTCTTACATACTTCTCTATTAGGTAGTCGTTACCTACTGAATCAGTTTCTATCATTTTTAGATTTTTTTTTTCAAACTGCTTAAATGGCTAAAACTACACCTACATAGGGTAATGTGTTATATCTTGTAATTAAAACAACGTATAACTAAGTAATTATCATCTGCACTACGTTGCGTACGCATACATGACACACACGCTTCTCGAATCGATTAATTGTTCAGGACATGATTAATTTCGTACATACTTACACAAAAATTTGCCAGAACCAAGAAATACTGCTGTCTATGGGAAATGACCTCTTGAGCATTTTTTACTATTACGACGAAAGTCTACCATTAATTTTAGGCATTTGAAATTTTAGCAGCCTAGGGTAATTTAGGAACAGTCACATGTGGAAAACTATTTATTGGAACGAAGTTCCTTATCGCGCGTTGCGAAAGGGGGCTAGACGGAAAAAATTAAGATCAAAAGTTGGAACGACACTTTTTGCTATAGTTGTAAGCCGTGCGGCGTGCGCGTGTTTCTCTCTCTCTCTCTCTTATAGAAAGCAAGCCAGTTATACTTCGTTCCATCCGGGTGTCCCTTGACACCTCTTAAGTTTTTTTTATCTAGTCTATGTGAGTACAGACGCCAGCACATCAAGCTACTGCAATCTGTCAAATTTCTTTATTAGATTTCCAACTTTATCGCTAAAGCATTAAGGTTCAAGGTTGATTGGGAAAACTTGACAGTTTCGGGTAGCTTGACCTGCTGGCGTCTGTACAATCCGATAATTTGTTTAGTCATTCTTACGAACAGGCAAACTTAAGTTACGTTGCTTTTTATTACAGGCTGAGATAAAGCAGATAAGATAGGTATTATATGTATACCACCTATGTACACATTATGGTAAAGCAATAAAGATATTGAGCATTGAGAACAAAAAAGCTCGGTTCCGATTGCGGTAAGAAAAAGTTTCATTGTTCACAGTGAAGACTGTGAACAAATTAAATTTTTAAGGAAAAACCGCTTGTTTTGATGACAAGGTGTTACTGATCGGGAATATTCGAAAAAACTTGCCTTTTTCAATAAGTTATTAAAACTAATTTATACTGCAACCAACTGAAGTTGAGCTGCATAATTATTGACAAATGCGTGCACTGACTGAACAGGTCCACTCAATCTGTGTGGTTTTTTTCCTCAGAAGACCATTTCAGGAATAAATCTACATGGTCGTCACATGATCTGACTACGATTATGTCTGGACTTGAGAGACTGTAACCTCCGAGTTTGTTTCGGCCTTTCTTCTCGGAGTAGTCAGATAGGATGTATCATTGACATGTAAAAGTATTTGTACAAACCTGCATATAAAAATATAATCATAAATCTTAACAGACTGTGAGAGTTGGTAAGTACTTATATAACAGATCGACATGGATGAATGACGTTTTCACTTTTAACCATGTTGTTACCTACTATTAGCCGAGTTGCTATAAATACACAGTTTTATGGATTTAGAACAAAGTCGAATGTATCAAAGATTCAAGGGTCCTTTTTCAGTGCCAAAATGATGAAAACAAAAGCTTATTTAGGTAAATTGAACTATTTATATCACTTTCTGAAATCCGAGAGTACCTAGGTACTTATTTGTACGCACTTCAAATAAACTTGAATAATAATTAAGAAATGCTACGCCAAAAACTTGTCAAAAATGATAAAAAAGGACCAATCAAATTACAAAACCAACAAACTTATATCCCAACAAGAAAATAATATCTAAAAATAGATTTTGAATTATAAGTACCTAGGTAATTAAGAATGCTCATTTGTACTTACCGACAGTGGTATTTTACCGCTTGGAAACTGTTCTTGTATTTGTATTGGACGACTGGTCTGCTCAGCACTGTGACTTCTGTAGTTCTGTCAGTTCTGTGAGACGAGAATGAATTTTTTGATGGCGCCCGCGCCTACTGCCTACATACAGGATATCAACCACTGGAGATCTCGATGATTCTGGAAAATCCCGACCATAGAGCAAATTCTTCTATCTATACTATTGTAGTCTTTGATTCTTTGCTATGATGAAGTTTGTCTATAGATCGCGACCAATGTCAATGATCGCGACAGTTGAGCCTGAGTTATAGATGCGTTCACATAAAGTCGTTGGGGTCCGTAATTTAACTTCGAGAGACATTTAACTATGTTAGATTAATGGAAAGTCGACTGAACGATTGTTCGAATGGAATTTATTGCGAAACAACCTTTTATCGCGAAACGCTACTTCGACTGAACGATTCATCGAGTATTTATTAATCGATGGACTTTCGCATGAGTTTTAGTTATTATATGTATGTACCTATAGTTTAATAAATGAAATAAAATTATTAAAAAAATATTTTTTCGTCACATATTACTTATTTCATACTTATTCGAGCAAATTAAATAGGTACTTTTAAGATATCGTACGTTCTTCCCGTACATTTAGAAACATGAAATTTGGTGAAAAGTAAGATAACAAAGCACAAATGAAGGGAAACGGGTTTATTATTGGAACGAAGTTCCTTATCACGCGTTGCGAAAGGGGGCTAGATGAAAAAATCCCTTGACACCTCTCAAGTTTAAAAAAAAACCATTTACGTTAAGATTTTCACACAAAATTAAGGTAAGTAATCAAAAACCTATTCGGTAGATTACGGCTCTCTAACGCCCTGAGAACTCCACTAATAATCCAAACATAAAATAATAATCACTAATCATCAAAATTAAACGTTATTTTATTTTTTAAAGAGACAATAAAATAACGTTTAATTTGGCTAGCACCGGGACTACTCGATCCGACAGCTTCCAAGGCACTCGCGTCATTCAATTCAATATCTCACTGTACTGTTCCTTATTCCTATCATTATAGTATTTTTAGAGTATACAGTCCACTTATTTATTTAACTCCCTGAGCCATGAACAAATTAGTTTGTCATCCTTTTTTTCTTGTGGCTGAGGATCCATTTCCATCTCACCTTCTGAATCTGCTTTACACTATTCTTTTTATTTAAAACTAGCTTCTGCCCGCGGCTTCGCCCGCGTGGATGTCGGAAATTTACCCACGGGAACGTGCTAACAGGATAAAATGTATGTGCTTCCCCAGAATGCCATCTATGTCGCGGGCCCTTTGTGGCTAATTACAATAGAAAACCAATTGTGTCTCATTAGTGGTGATTAAGAGGGTACCTATTATGATATCTTTACCTAAGTACCTAACTAATTTAAAAAAAAAACTCGATAACAGAAAATTAAATACCTACCTACCTAAATAAACCTATTTCTGATGATAACTAATCTAAACTCAATAAATAAGCAAAATCCCTAAAAACTAATATCTATACGAATGACTAAACCTACCTAACAGTATTATAAAATAACCTACGGTCACTACGTACACTATCAAAAATACTACCTATACTTTAAAATTAAAATCTATACCTACGACTCATATAAAAATAAACCTAAATAACTCTAAAAACTAAAAGGAACTCCACTGCGGGTGACCCAACCTACGACAAACTTAGTATTTGCGGTTGGTACAGTACAGACAGTGGTAATCGGGTATAGGGATCGAACCGCAAAATTAAGTTTGTTTTTTATTGTATATACTTTTCCGGGATAAAAAGTACCCAGTGTGGTGCCCATATTAAAGAATAATTATACCAAGTTTCATTGTAATCGAACCGGTAGTTTTTGCGTGATGCCTGAACAAACAGACAGACAGACAGACAGACAGACAGACAAAAATTTTTTTAATCACATTTTTGGGTTCGGTGTCGGTCAAGTAACACCCCCTGCCATTTATTTTTTGGATATTTTCAATGTACAGAATTTTCACTTCTACAGATTTATTATAAGTATAGATTGGAATGTTAAGACCAGTCCCACAACATTTGAGGATATTGCCTAATATGTGCTGGCTTGAGGCTGGAAAAAAATTATTACATTTCTACTAATTTTATCACTATGAAAAAACGCAATGTTTAGCTTAACTATTGGAACGAAGTTCCTTATCGCGCGTTGCAAAAGGGGACTAGACGGAAAAAATTAAGACCAAAAGTTGGAACGACACTTTTTGCTATAGTTGTAACTTTGTAAGCCGTGCGGCGCGCCGCACGGCTTACAAAGTTACACAGCTTACAAAGTTAGACAGACAGAGAAACACGCGCACGCCGCGGCGTGCGCGTGTTTCTCTGTCTGTCTCTCTCTCTCTCTCTTATAGAAAGCAAGCCAGTTATACTTCGTTCCGTCCGGGTGTCCCTTAACACCTCTAAAGTTTTTTTTCTATTACGCCTGGATTTGTATTACCTACCTTTGGTATGGTATTACCACTATACATTGCTCATGTGATAAATGTTTGGTTTGGAGTCGCAAATTGCTTATGATCTGCTGGGAATTCAGGAAATGAATAGCCTTTAGAGTTGTGTGGCTGACTCTGGCAGAGCCACCAACAGGGATTTTAATTTTGATTACACAATAATTTAGTCGCTAATTAATATCAGAATTTGTCGGTCACTGGTTCAAAAGATATAAGGGTTTATAGGCTATAAACCCTTATATCTTTTGAACCAGTGACCGAGAGATCGAGATCTCTCGGATATCTCGAATTTCAACAAACAAACAAAAATTAGCGACTAAATGTGGGAGAAAACAGATCTTCGCTAGGTGCCCTAGTTTTTGAGATATAAATGTGGCCCTGCTGGGGAGACTCCCCAGATCGGCCACCTATAAACCGTTATATCTTTTGAACCAGTGACCGACAAATTCTGATATTTGACGACAAATTAGCGACTAAATTTTTGTGTAACGCTTTACGAGTTATTGCTTAACCTTTTGAACGCCAGAGCATAAACGCACGCGCGTGCCCTCCACGCCAAGCCACAATTTCATCGCAAATACCTACAAAAAGAATAGGGATTCCAAAATGACTTAATTGTTTATTTCGTGATAAAGTGCACCGCAATTTTTTGTCACATATTTGATGTACGGACGCCAGCAGGTCAACCTACCCGAAACTGTCAGATTTTCCCAATCAACATTGAACCTAATGCTTTAGCAATAAAGTCGAAAATCTATTAAAGAAATCTGACAGATTGTAGTAGCTTGATGTGCTGGCGTCTGTACGTTTGCCCCGCACGGCCCCCCAGAATTTGTGTTTTATGTGTGCACTAATGCAATGTACTCGCCTCTAGGAGTATATGTGTACTGGTTTCTTTTTCAATGTACAGTAGCGGTCCAAAGCGGCGCGCCAGTTTCACGAAGCAATAGATTGACACTTCTGTTTAACTTACGACCTTCTTCTAATGAGTAATTCCTATACTTTATAGTATACACACACACACCAGTGTTGCCAACCATACTATTTAAATCGTATTTATACGACCTTTTTGGCCCTTGTACGATGTACGATCGAGTAATCGAAATCGTACGCAAAATATACGACCTTTTCAATAAAATCTTACGAAAAAAATAAATCTCCAGTAAAAACATTTTTTTATTATAAAACAAATAATAACAAGCAGAAGACTAATTGAAAGAGCTATTCTAAACTTCTTATTAATTGTTACTTTTTATGAACGCATCCACCAATTATTAATATCTGAACGCATCCATGTCAAAGCGGGAATCCCCGCGCAATCTCATAGTTTTTTATGTCATTCTAAGCAATCTAAGCCTACCGATATTACACAGTTACACTACGACCTACGTAGGTCGGCGTTGATAACTTTATTTCATTTTAATTTCTTTTTTTAATGTCTCAAGTCTCAACTCTCAAGTAATATTCATAAAGTGGTTTTGGTTTACATCAATTTATTCATTCTTATTTTACCTGGCTGGAAGAGATCGCTTCTAGATAAGACGATTCTAGTGATAAGACCGCCTGTATTGTAATTTTATGTTTAATACCATTTTCTGTAAATGGTGTATCTGTGCAATAAAGAATTGTCTATTTTCTATCATAAATAAGGCAATTTTAATTTTCTTGAGAGTACATAAATTAAAAAGTATGTTGAAGTTGTTTTTAATCAAGGTTCAGAATAAATAATACGTTTCTAATTAAAAAATAATAATAATATCCTATTGCCTTATGTTAATTAATGATAAATATTAATTCAAAATTTTATTTACATTCCGTTTTTTAATTAATTTACGTAGTTTTATTGAAATTCCGTTGTGTACTATTATTTCCTTGAATTCATGGCAAAATACTATCTTTTTTAGTCTATGATACGATCCTCTAAGAAATAAAGTTGGCAACACTGACACACACTCTATTCACACACTCAACACACACATTCTCGCATTCGTTTGCAATTACTTTGAATACTTATTCACGGTATTGACTACAGTTCACTTATTCGTAAAATTTTAGGATTATACCCACAGATATCAAAATAAATAAATTATAAGGTAGATGGATGCAGTTAACTTAAAGTCTTAAAGAGTCATTCAACCGCGACTAAATAGAACGTTGTTCATTGTGGGTTAGCGACGTGTGTTCTATATCTATATATTAGCGGTGTTGTAGTTCCTTTTAAAATGCAAGCAAATTTGAACATTGAAATTAAAGCGAATATTATTGCGCTACGTAAAATTGGACTTAATATAACACAAATATCTGATGAAACCGGACTGTGTAAGTGTAATGATTAAATTATTTTATTAAACAATTTATCTTATTAAAGTAGAACTGCTGATCCTTATTTTTTTAAAACGTTTTATAAAGTCTAAATAGAAGAAAATATAATTCCGAAGTAAATTTATTTACCTAGATTATTGAATGATGGATTAATATAACTATATTAATTCTATAAAATGTAACATCTCTTGTCATTATAATTTTGTTTCTAAATCGTAGGTAATATTAGTATTTTGCATATTAGCCTAACAGTACTCCTTTTTTTATTTTAGAGAAGTAATTCCATGGCCGGCACGACCTCCTGACCTCAACCCCATAGAAAATCTATGGGGTTTAATCACACAGCGATGGGACGCAAGGAATGAGAGGACTGATGAGCAATTGAAGCTGCATTGCCTAGAAATCTGGGAAAATATAAGAGGAACAGACATATGTAGTAATATTGTAGGGTCGATGCGCCAGCGTTTATTTGATTGCATTGCTAATAATGGGGGTTATACGAAGTATTAAATTATAAGTTGATTATAGCAATACTAAAATTATATTGTGATATCCGTAATAAGGATTATTTTGAGGTTTAGCTTCAATCTTCTTTTCATAATGAAAATGAATACTTAAGCTATAACCGCAATAAGTCCTAATAAATACGATTTGTTAACTTTGACATTTGAGATAGGCAACTTAGGTAGGCTACTACTACTGAGTAATTTAATTGTATTGTGATAAGGAGTCCGCACTTTTTTTATTTACGTGGGTAGATTTGCTAGTTGTAGTTTGTTAAAGTACTCTAACAAACTACAACCAGCAAATCTACCCACACAGTGGTAATTAAAGGAAAATATTATTATATTAAATTGAATCTTTGCGACAAACACACTTCTATTTTTTCTAGTCCTTTAAACCAAATACAACCTTATTGCTTTAAACATATGGTCTTAAATACAAATAAAATAGACTATATTACGTGCAACGAATTTACAAAACGCATAATTACGGTGAACCGCTATTACCTGCTTAACTTCAATAAATTGTTCTTTATGAGAAAATAAACTGTTTTAACTAGACGTTTATTTATTTCTAGTTTATAAAATTATAACGAATAAACAATTTGAAATTACTTATAAAACATTTTTATTTTTAACCCCATATTACAATAACAATATAATAACTTATTATTATCGTTTATTAATCTATCGAATAATAAAAAAAAACCGATAAAGATTATTGTTGGAAAAGAAAAATTAAAAGTCCCATCTCGAGATTGGAACCCGGACCTATGCGTTCGACAATCTAATATGAAAGACTACCAGCTAACGGTACTTGATGAAATGACTTCAATTTTAGCAATGGTATGAGTGTACGTTACCCCAGCAAGAAAGTGTCTCCTAGAGTTATATGAGTAGAACGTATAATTGGTGCCTTATCTGCTGTAAATGTGCCCCCAAATAAAAAATATGTGCCCCCTGTCGTTTTGGAAAAAAACGGAAAAAACGATTCTTGCTGGGGTAACGTTTTTCTAGCAGGAAAATTCTAAACGAATGATCGGAGAGAGAAAAATTGTGCATGGCCAGAGAGGTTATATGTGTGCCAAAATGTGCCCCCAAAAATAAAATTTGTGCCCTTTCAGGTTTTCGAGATATTGCATTTCCTGCTGGAGTAACGTTTTGATGAATCGTATATCTCTAAAACCATTGCATGTGCCCCTGTAGAATAAACATACACGAGTAGCTCTTAATGTGTGCCCCTTAGTGCCCCCAATTAGATTTAAGAAAATATTTATAGTTTTCAAGTTATCGCGGTTTTATGAAAATCTGAAAAAACATCGCAGCGCCTAAATGAGACAAGGCACAAGTTCGCTGAAAACTGTATTCGGTCCTTCTTGACGGTAATAATAACCATACAAAGTTTCAAAACTGTTCATGCATGTGTTTTTGAATAATCTTGCTAAAAGTCAAAACGATAGTGTCATAACTTTGACGGCAAAATACAAGGAACCGGCTCAGTCCCAGATGTGTAGGTGTAAACCAAAATCTTGTGCCTTTAGTCAAAAATATATGGTGAAAATATTCAGCTTGGAATGTTTCGCATTAAGTAAATATTAACAAAAAACCAAAATATGTAAACAACGGCTGGTTATCCGACCAAATTTCAATGACTACTAAAAAGCGACGGATTCATACATATCGATGACCTTCTTTACTTTACTCACTAACCGGTTCACACGTGTTGTGCCTGAGTACACTGAAGTAGAAAAGTAATAACTAATAAAATAAAGTTGTTATTGGATTATATTCTACTAGCTGTTTCTATGACCTTACTCATGATTAAGTACATTATAAATAGTAGGTACCCTAAGTGCTATTCCAAGGTAAGCTATCTTCTCCATTCTAAATTTCATTAAAATACATCCAGTAATTTATGTGTGAACGAAAGATATGGCAAATATCCAGATATTTGCCATTTGCCAGGTCTTTGACCCAAAATTTGATTGGTCCCGATGTTTAAAAAAAAATAGTTCATGAAATGTGTGATGAGTACCTACTACTAAAAAGAGGTAGCTCTTTTTTGTATATAAATAAAAAGCCCGTATTTGTCTTTTTATATATATATATATTTATTGATAAGCCGTAGGTTAGATAAATTAACAGTAAGTTTTTCACCACCAAGGGGAATGCTCCAACCAGCCCGCGGAATTCAAAATTTCTTGCGTTTTTTGCAATTGGCAGGCCAGGTTGTATGTTGATTAAAATATTATTCGCGGCTGTAAGACGTATGTAGTTACAGAATTATAATCACCAATACCACCCTCCAAGTTCATAAAAGCGTAGGAACAAAAAAAAAAAACAGAAAAAGTCATTCCTACAGCTTTATGAACTTAGAGCGTTGTATTGATGATTTTATTTATTTATTTATTAGGCTTTTCAACAATGAGTACACTGTTACTTTATAATTTGTACATTGCAAACTTAAGTCTAAGCGCCTCATCACTTACAGAAAATCACAGCATGCACTACATTATGCGCAGATAGTAACAAAATTTAATTTTGTGCAATAATTACTTTAAGAATTAAAATTAAGGGAATAAAAATAATAATTTCCACATCAACAAGCTGTTTCATTTAATATAGTCACAAGGTGCATTTAATATATTTTTAATTAGCCCCCAAAACTTTTGAACGCGACTATACGGACAACAGCTTAGGTATAATACGTCCAATAAAGAAGGTCATCGATATGTATGAATCCGTCGCTTTTTAGTAGTCATTGAAATTTGGTCGGATAACCAGCCGTTGTTTACATATTTTGGTTTTTTGTTTATATTTACTTAATGCGAAACATTCCAAGCTGAATATTTTCACCATATATTTTTGACTAAAGGCACAAGATTTTGGTTTACACCTACACATCTGGGACTGAGCCGGTTCCTTGTATTTTGCCGTCAAAGTTATGACACTATCGTTTTGACTTTTAGCAAGATTATTCAAAAACGCATGCATGAACAGTTTTGAAACTTTGTATGGTTATTATTACCGTCAAGAAGGACCGAATACAGTTTTCAGCGAACTTGTGCCTTGTCTCATTTAGGCGCTGCGATGTTTTTTCAGATTTTCATAAAACCGCGATAACTTGAAAACTATAAATATTTTCTTAAATCTAATTGGGGCACTAAGGGGCACACATTAAGAGCTACTCGTGTATGTTTATTCTACAGGGGCACATGCAATGGTTTTAGAGATATACGATTCATCAAAACGTTACTCCAGCAGGAAATGCAATATCTCGAAAACCTGAAGGGGCACAAATTTTATTTTTGGGGGCACATTTTGGCACACATATAACCTCTCTGGCCATGCACAATTTTTCTCTCTCCGATCATTCGTTTAGAATTTTCCTGCTAGAAAAACGTTACCCCAGCAAGAATCGTTTTTTCCGTTTTTTTCCAAAACGACAGGGGGCACATATTTTTTATTTGGGGGCACATTTACAGCAGTTAAGGCACCAATTATACGTTCTACTCATATAACTCTAGGAGACACTTTCTTGCTGGGGTAACGTACACATGGTATGAACCAACCAAAGTCATGCGTAATTACGTAGCCTATGTGCAAAAGCGACGGTATGTTTTTTGTTTCGTTCGACGCCAGCCAGTGTGCGAATTCTGAGATGTGCGTTCTGTGTTGATACATCACTACACACAGACGTAGGTACGGACGTTACCGCGCGTTCACAGCAATACAGTCTATGGCAATACAGTCCTTAAGCTGGTAATCAATTAATGACCCTTGACTGTACCTCTGTACTTTTGAAGATATTTGCAAAAAAAGGGGGCCGTGCCAGCCAAACGTTTTCAGCACGGCCCCCTTTAAAAGAAACCAGTACATATACTCCTAGAGGCGAGTACATTGCATTAGTGCACACCTAAAACACAAATTCTGGGGGGCCGTGCGGGGCATACGTACATCATATTTGTGTCGTTGGCGTACAGGGCACGCCCTTGCTTGTCACGTATATGTGACAATGGCGTTCAAAAGGTTAAAGTGGCCTTTTTAGGCCCCCAGGACGCTACTAATAAATATATCCTTTAAATATTATTCAGTGAAATAAAACAAACCAACATAAACAAATACTGTTTATTGAAGAATAGATAATCAAAAATTTGCGAAACTAAATGGCAATAAAAATAAATTTCAGAGAAAATATAGGATAGATAATAAAGTAATTCAATGATAATAATGATTGTATAAAACCTAAAACTAATCAAAATAAATGTAAAACCTAAATGTAGCAGCAGACGAAGATAACAATTACAATAAAGGAATACAGGCTAGAAAATAGTAGCAAAGACTAATAATGGAGGATTAAATGTGTTTCAACAATCAACTTACAACTATTCGGTCATAACATAACAATAATTATAGACAGGCATGCAATTTTTTTTCAATCACGTTCGAAGTAAGGTGAATTAAACATGTTGAAGAAACTCATCATAGCCACGTTTTCCAGATTTTCACGCATCTTGTACCGCTGTAAGGCAGGCATATGCCGCCTCAATCGACTTTCCCCAACGGATCTGTTTTCCCGATGGTCAGAACACTCGAGGTGCAGTTTCATATCGGCCCAACCCGAGACTACAAGGCTGCAGTATCCGCAGTGGAACATCCCGGGACGAACCTGTAACATAACAGATAAGATTTACATAATATAGGCTAAAATTTAAAATAATAATATCAAATCAAACAATTTATTTGTGATACACAGGTCAATACAATACAGGTCAACAGGCAGGTTGTGGTATGTACAATATAGGTCTTACAATATACAGTGAGTTCATGCTGTGATCACTGTGATCAGCCTCACGGGCATACAAATTTATTAAAAAAAATATATATATAAAAAAATAAAGATAAACAATAATAATAATTAAACAATTATTAATACAGTTCACAATGCGCTCAATATGACATTAACACATTATTTAAAGCAGTAAAGAGGAAAGAAATAATAAAAACATAGTAAAATCATTTTAAGTCTAAAAATTCCTTTACCTACTGACTAAAACGAGTGTTCGCTAAGAAATGTAAATAATTTATTTTTGATTTTAAGGATGTTATTGCAGTCTCTAATGTCCTTGGTAATTTTATTATATATTTTAAGCGTCATGACAAATGTACTTTTCCCATAAAGAGCGTTTTTTAGTGCATACTTAGTTTTGTAAATATTCTAGTTCTGTTGCGTGATCTCCTCACTATTTCAAATAAATGGCAACATTGCCACGTTGTATGGCGATTTCTAATTCTTTGGCCAAGAAATAGGCCAGCCCTCTGCTCACGTAAAGAGTCGACTAACCGCTTGGCAATGTCTCGAAAAATCATGTGGGCACTCGGACCCCATGGCTAGTGTTTCAACCCCAAACGGCTCGAACATACAAGCTGTTGTTTTGCATCCTCGTCAAATTTCAGGAGGCTGTTATGAAACACATAAATAATCATATCAAAATTACGATCCCCGGTAAATAATGAATACCTACATACTTGTGTTTTTAGTTATTTACGTTTGACAGTATTTCAGAATACACCACTTTCAAAGAACAGAATCGCGTTGTGGTATCGTATAAGCGACCGCGTTTTTATGTGTGTGTAAAGGGGCAGTTACAGAGTGGTCTCACATAGGACGCGTTTTAAAATGCGTGTCCCACACATGCATTTCCGAAACTTGAAAAAAAAACCTACTTACTTATTTTTTATTGATTCGTGTCGAGAATCATTAGCATAGTTACCTCATTGAATTTGACAAGGATGCAAAACGACACCTATTCTGGACAGGTAGAACGAAATATACTCAACGAAATATAAAAATATACTCATTATCAGGGCTGCCAGATTGTATAATTGGATATAAAAACTGTATAATTAGGTGACTAATTGTATCCTCTATGTATCCTGGATCCTCATGTATAATTGGATACGGTAAACCTAAATGTTATAATCTGAGTTCATATTCATTTTATTCCACACGTACAATACTACAATTCGGACCCATCGCTACGTTTACGTTCACTAGTTGTAGTCGAGACAAGTTCACACGATAAATAATCATTATTGTGTATGTGAAGGATTTTTTTTTATGGAGTGTATCCTGACATTCAGTTTTGTATAATTTCAGAAACGTGGCTGAATAATTTAAAATTATCTACTGGCAGCCCTGCTCATTATTTATTTTTCACATTATATAAAAAATTAGTATATTCATGGCTTATTACCTCTCTGATGAATTCATTTCTCTCCGATGTAATGACTGGCACTCCTAGCCATTTAAAGACGTGCTGTACCGTCTTGATATGGTCCATAATATCCGAATGTGGCGGCAAGTTAACCTCGCACACGAGGCACCTCGTACTAAAAATATTCTCCGATATCAAATACAAACTATTCTGGGGAATACAGAACTCATCGTTAATGAAAGACACGCTATAAAAAAGTTCTTGTAAATCGTAAGACGAATCAACAAATTCTTTCGTCGACTGCTTGACCAGCTTTCCCGGAGTTTTCGGTTGCGTTATAGAGGAGGTACTACTAGTGTTTTGTGATACCACTACCAGTCTTTTGTGATTTGCTCCTTCTACGTGCTCTCTCATAGACCTCAAAGAAGCAGGCACATGTACTTTACAAATGCCGCAAAAATATTGATTATTGTCTCCGTTGTAAATTATTTTATTTGCTTTTGCAAAGTCTCTTGGGTTTTCTTCTTGGCTACATTTTTCGATGCTTTCTTTCGGGAGAATGTCGGGGGAATCGTCGTCTGTCCATGACGAATCAGTATCATTATCTTCTTCATGTGAGGTAACCTTAGAGGCAGTATTTCCGACATTATCTTCAAAAGCTTTTATGGTGTCATGTACAACCTCAGTATCTTGTTTATCATAAGACGAATGTGTAGTTTTGTCATTTATATCGACTCGATTCAAATTTTGATCCAGGTTTGATGGATATAGTAAATCAGAATCAATGGCTTTAGCAGACGAATGGTTTTCAATGTGGTTTTCTATCTCCATGAAATCAAATGTCACAACTTTGGAACATTTTTTACAGAATGCTGTTTCTGTTTCCAAATTAATGTTGATTCCTTTACTTTGGTACCTGGCAATGGATTCAAGAATTTTAGATTTGACTTTTGTCGGTGATGTTTCGTTGCTATTCTTATTATCATCGTTGTGAATCTTCGGTTTCTTTATTTCGCCATCATTTTCTCTGGCTAAAGTAATGTTGGTTGCATTTTCTTGACAGTTTTCTTTAGTGTCGATTCTTTGACAAACTCCATTTGATTCGATGCGACATTTCGCGTAAAGTTCGTGATGCTCTGTATCGTCAAAATGTTTGGCCATCCTGTCGGGCGCTAGCAACTTGTTGCATGTTAGACATTGGACAGCTGTGTCATCCAACTGAAATCACAGAAATATTAACCAGTTATTTTTTGTGTGAAATTGGTTTTGATTAAGGGCTGATTTCTCGACTGACAGATAATTTTTATCATAGAATAAAAATTCCGATATGAGTTCTTAGAACATTTTGTATTTTGTCGCATACGATCTTACACACACCTGCGTTAATAACGGGGTGGCTGTACTGTAGGTTACACACCGTGTAACCTACAGTTGTGTGGCAAGGAATCGGGACGTATTATCGCAATAACGCATATGATATTATCGACCGATAAAACGCGCCTTTGGGAGAGAGCCTTAATACTATAATAAATTATTAGGAGATAATAAGGGAGTATGTGCCGGTAGCTAGTAATAATCTAATGTACTTGCTTTGGCTGCTTTTTAAGTCTATGTATGTAGCACACAATTTAAGTAAGTATTTAAATTTCGATATATTTCAGTTAAAATTCTAAAACAAAGTAGTGTGGTACACTTACATGTCGAAAGATGGCACTATCCGCTCCAAACTGAATAGGTCTCAAAACCAAATTCAAAGAGTGGCTTGCATCAGTTTTATGATCAGTCTGATCTTCAAACTCCGCGTTACAGAGCGAGCAGACTCCATCGATCAGGCCGTGCCAAGCCTTTTCTTCAATAAGAATGTTATTGAATGCAATAACATCACCACCCAGCGGGTCTAGGAGAAGAATTCCTTTGTTATGCTTGTGTTCATTTTCATTGATATGTAAATTAACTTTGGAAGCAATTGGCATCAGTACATTGCAAAACCTGCAGTAGTAGCCTCCTTTGAACTGAAAAAACAAGTGAATAGTCAGATCCAAGCAAGTGAATGTAATCATTATAAATGATGGATGGAATTCCTGAATGTTGGGCGGAAGGAGAATGCTCCTTTCCTTATCTCCGTCCTAAGTTGGGGCTGTTACCACTGGGTAACGGCCCCGACTTTTACGAGTAGGTTGTGGGTTCGAAACCAGCCAAGGGTTTTACTTTGTGTAAATTATTTCATCACCACTGCTCTCAAACCGGTAAAGTAAAACATCGTGAGGAAACCGGCATGTCCAAGAACCAAAAATTCGAAGACATGTGACTACTACCAACCCCACTGGTCCCGCGTGATAGATTGTCTACTCACTCCCTCCCGCCTCTCACAGAGAGGAGGCCTGTGTCCCAGCAGTGGGAACATTATAGGCCATTTTTGGCGGAATAAAGATAGCAAAATACTTTTAAAAAGCCTTTATGCATCATGTAATGATTGTTAGGCAAATAGCGTAGTCTCCGAACATAAATGACTACAGAGTGCCAACGTCGATTGTTCAGCGCAGTATGGAGCGCTTTCGGTCAATTTTTTTCAATCCTTTCGGTTCTCCTACATAAAAATAAATAAATAAATTTGTACACAACCTTGTTTGAAGCAAATTGCTCGATGTTCCCGGAAACTTCATAGCTACAATTGCCAAGAACAGCACAATTTAGTTGGCCGAGTAAACTAAGTGCATCTTAAGTTAATTTAAAACCGTGAGCCCTAACACTATCTATATGTAGGTTACAAAGAGTTTCTACTGAAGCGAAGATGAATGAAGCGTAGATGAGCGGAGCGGAGCGTGCAGAAATCGACTGAACACATTGGTGGACCTCTCGTCTGTAATTGGTTGATTCCCTTGTTTCCCCTCTCTCCGCTCAGCTTGTTTCCGCTTCTGTGTAAACGCAATGCTACTCCAAATAAAAATAAACTCACCTTTTTAATATGTTCATCTTGAAATTTATCGGAGTACTGCACAGCATCCGACTTCTTCTTATGCTCAGGTGTTCCAATATGGTCAGTAGCTTCTTGATGGGACTTTAAGAAGATGTCGCATGCCAGACAGAAGGAATTCAAGGAGCCAGTGATGACCCCGTTCATATGCAACTTGTATGTCATGGTGACCTGAAAAAAAAAACAAGTATAAAATCAAGATAAAAACTCATTTTACGGCTGATTTTTCCATCGCCAGATAACTTTTATTCAAGGAATAAAATTGACGTTTGACAGTTTTTGTATGGTTTAACTGTGAAAATTTCAAAATTATTCCTCGAATAAAGTTATCAGAAGATTGAAAAATCAGCCCTTAATCAAATTAGGCTGAGATTCAGCACTTTTCGAACGTCTAAATTACATAATATGACAACGCAAAACTCCTCCGCCCTTCACAATTTCACAGACAAACGGACAAATTCAATGAATCAATCGATGTATACTTTTGACTTCCTAACTATTTTATCATAATAATGTAAGTATACAGAATGTAGGGATGGATTTTGAGAAGCAGTGTTTTGACAGGCTGACGGATAACAAATTGATACGGGAACCCAACTTTTTTCCTTAAATAAATAAACCCTTATCAATTTGTGTTCCGTTCGTCAACACAAGTAATTTAATGTCTTTGGTCAACACTGTCAACGACAGAAATATTACTGATCGGAAATGATCGAAAAAAACTTTTTTGCTGTGCCCTACAGGGTCCATAATGATCTAAATTATATGTATAGCACCTAAGTGCACATTATGGTAAAGCAATAAAGATATTGAATATTGAGTATTGAGAACAAAAAAAGCTTGGTTCCGATAGCGGTAAGAAAAAGTTCATTTCAAAGTTCAAAGTCATTTGTTCACACTGGCTGGATTGTGTCACTGTGAACAAATGAAATTTTTAAGGAAAAACCGCGTGTTTTGATGACAAGGTGTTACTGATCGTGAATATTCGAAAAAAACTTGCCTTTTTCAATAAGTTATTAAAACTAATTTATACTGCAACCATCTGAAGTTCAGCTGCATAATTATTGACAGACAAATGCGTGCACTGACTGAACAGGTCCACTCAATCTGTGTGGTTTTTTCCTCAGAAGACCATTTCAGGCATCAATCTACATGGTCTTCACATGATCTGACCACGATTACCTATGTCTGGACTTATAAAGAGACTGTGACCTCTGAGTTTGTTTCGGCCTTTCTTCTCAGAGTAGGTAGTCAGATAGGAAACGCCGACCTCGTGTAGTTTTTAAAAATATCATTGAAGTGTAGGTACAAGTATTTGTATAAACCTACATATAAAAATATAATCATAATTATCATAACAGACTGTGAGAGTTGGTAAGTAGATAACAGATCGACATGGATGAATGACGTTTTCACTTATAACCATGTTGCTAGCCGAGTTGCTCTAAACACACATTTTTATGGATTTAGAGCAAACTCGAATGTATCAAAGATTCAAGGGTACTTTTTCAGTACCAAAATGATGAAAACAAAGGCTTATTTAGGTCAATTGAACTAATATCACTCTAAGAAATCAGAGAGTAGGTACTTACTTAAACGCACTTCAAATAAACTTGAATAATAATATTATGAAATGCTACGCCAAAAACTTGACAAAAATGATAAAAAAGGACCAATCAAATTACAAAATCAACAAACATAATTATATCCCAACAAGAAAATAATATCTAAAAATAGATTTTGAATTATAAGTAGGTAATTAGGAATGCTCATTTGTACTTACCGACCGCGACAGTGGTATTTTACCGCTTGGAAACTGTTCTTGTATTTGTATTGGACGACTGCTCTGCTCAGCACTGTGACTTCTGTAGTTCTGCGAGACAAGAATGAATATTTTTGATGGTGCCTACTACTGCCTACATACAGGATAGATAACCACTGGAGATCTCGATGATTCTGGAAAATCCCGACCATAGAGCAAAATTCTTCTATCTATACTATTGTAGTCTTTGATTCTTTGCTATGATGAAGTTTGTCTATCGACAGTTGAGCCTGAGTTATAGATGCGTTCACATAAAGTCGTGGACATTTTGTACATTTTTTCGTTTAGTTTTTTATTTTAAATAATAATAATATACTTAACCTGCTCACGTAGCCAACTTAAGATTTAGGAACTCCTGGTAGTGGTACATACCTATTTAACGTAAATGTACCTACAGTATTTTATTGCAAAACAGTTATTTTATTAAATTCCCACGCCAATTATTTCAGTTGTTTCAAACTCAAACTCAAACTCAAGTATTTTTTATGTATTTTTATTTCGATATAGTATCTACACGTATTATTAACATTATGGCCTAGACAGAGGTTACTATCCTCTGTCTACGATAGGTAGGTACTTATTTTGTTTGGCACAAGGTGGATGCGCTAAGGTAGCCCGCTAAACTCAATTTTTCATACGTTTTTTTGTTTGCAGGTCAGTGTCAGGTTGTATGTTAATTAATAATTATTAAGCTTCACGACCGTAACAATTTGGCTTTACAGAGTCGTAGAATCAGCAATACAACTCCTTAAATTAGAAATAAAATTGCATAAAAAGGAAATTTGAATTTCGCGGGCTACCCTGACGCGGTAGTTGACTGGTACTCTGGCTGGTAGAAATCGCCACGTAAGGAAAAAGCGTTATGCCCCCTTCATACAGTGTTACCACATACACGGTAATTACCGTAGAGCACGGTATTTTTGGCTTACCGTGTTATTTTTTACGGTATTTTTAATTTTAAATTACCGTGTAAATTTAATAAATAATTATAAAAAAACTAGTTCAATTTTATAAAATAATACGTGAAACGAAACGCAAGAATTCAGGTCAAAGTTAACTTAGTTAGCCGATATAATATTTTATAATCTTGTACGACGTTATAAGTGATATACATATATATAAAATGAGCAGTGATACTGATAGCTATGAGACAGATAAAGAAGCGTCATCATCCAAGATTGTGAAAAAACAAAAATTTAAAGACGAGTGGCGAACTAATAAAAACTTTTCCCCGTGGCTTCAACAACATCCTCAGGATGAATATAAGGCTGTGTGCTCTTTCTGCGATGCGCCAATGAATGCAGAACTGACTATAATAAAATACATTCTCGGGGAACAAAACATTTACAAAAACTCAAAACGCTGCGTTCAAATGTTGACCCCCATAGATAGTTTATTTAAAAAAACTGCACCTATCGGTGATAAACAAAAAATTGCCTTCATGGCCACAACTTATCCCATCGAGTTGCGGATCATCTATGCGTTATAACGTTATTAATCATTTAAAATTTCTTGCATTTTACACGGTAATTACACAGTATTTTTTTTTAATTATGCACGGTAATTTTAGCCTAAAACAAGGTATTTTAATCTATCAGCACGGTAGTTGATAATTTGAATCTGGTAACACTGCCTTCATATGACTTTCTCTCTCTGTCTATTATTTATAACGCGCGTCGTCAAAAGCGCGTTTTCTGCCTTGCAGAACTTAGAAAAGCACCACTAGTTTCGTTTGTAATAAATAAAGCACTGTGTGCTTATGCCCTAAGAATACCTATAAGTACCTATATAGAAATATTGTCCACATTTTATAATAAGTACATAAGTACCTACCAGCAGGTTATTGTCCCACTGCTACAGAGCAAAGGCCTCATCTCATAAAGAGAAGGCACAGGTAGTGATTATCATGCTTGCTCAATACTACATATTTCTATATACTGAGGTTTTTGATGACATTGACAGATGGGTGACCATCACATATCAAGACCCCTTCGTGCCTCGGAAAACATGTTAAGCCTTTAGTCCCAGCCCAGCTGTCATTTGTGGATCTTTGGTAGTCATTACGGGGCATCAGAAGCCTGAAATCTGACAATGAGTCTTACCAAGGGGTAAGGGTAACTAACTCCATAACCCAGTAGGTAACTGGGTTGTGGAGGTCAGATAGGCAGTTGCTTTATTATTCAGCTGCATCCGGTGAGACAGGAAGCTGACCCTAACATAGTTGGGAAAAGGCTAGGTAGATGATGATGATCTAAATGCATATTATAGTTAGTGTTCTGCAATGTGTTAACTCAACTTTTCATTCATTTCATCACTAAAATACTTATTATGACCAGGAAACAAAATCAAACCATAATATAATTCTGAATGTTGATAGATTTATATTTACAAAGTATGAATTAATACTTTTTGAACGTCATGCTTACAAAAGAGGGCCGGCTTTCACAGATATCTAATACCTAGATTGGAGAAGTACAAACACCTCATCACACAATTCCGCTCGCTATGTTAGATTGTAGGAGTCTACAAAATATTTGAAAAAAAAAACTCCTAATTGTATGTCATGGTTGCATCACTCCTAAATTTTAATGATCTTGCAATATTATGTTTCTTCTTTGTAAGATATCTGTTTAGTCGTCACTGTGCACTTAGTTTTCCAGTCATTAACTGTGTCAGGCCTTTTATTATACTATAACTATTAGTTTATAATTAGTTTGTCATCCTTTTTTTCTTGTGGCCGAGGATCCATTTCCATTTTCACCTTCTGAATCTGCTTTACACTATTCTTTTTATTTAAAATTGGATTGTTATGACCGGAAGATATTGCCTTAATAATTATGTGCTTGCTCCAGGCTGGAAAAAAATGATTACATAAATTACATTTCTATTAATTTTATCTGATTTTATCAATAAGAAAAAACGCAATGTTCAGCTTAATAATTACCATTATACATTGCTCATGAGATAAATGTTTGGTTTGGAGTCGCATATCCTTGATATCCTTATAAAAAATTTACTGAAGGAACTCTAATATATATTTTTTTTTAAACAATACCTACAGTCAATATCACTCCGGAGAAAACAACAATCAGAAAGAGCTCATCACAACATATTGTAGTCTTTGGCTCATCAAACAGCGAGATTGCGAATTTGCGATGTCTTACTACTACACTTTGACTTTTTTTGTTGCTTGTCTGTCATCTGTGTCATCAACCAAGGTCGAACCACGCCATGGAATTAGTACTTACTGTATAGAGCATTGACATAGTTTTTCCCATTGAGATACTTTTCTATGTCAATGGTTTTTCCTATCTCAATGGTATACTTAAAGTAATTCCGGATGCATTAGCATTTGGATGGGGTCCGAGTGCTCATGGTTTGTTTATTGTAATCTCCAAACTGCTGCGGGGTAATTGTATAACGCACTATCCGTAGTAATCGCTTTCATTTTGACAGTTCAACAACATTCATTGCGTTATTTACGTTGATGAGGAGACAAATTTTTCGAACATATGAAGCAATGGATTAGCAATATCCCTCAAAATGGTTCAGATTGAAATTGATAGTGATTACGCAATTAGGGTGTTGGTTGACGCTTCCCGTGCGTGACCCCTAGGATTATCTTCTGCTTCTGGCCAAATGTCAAATGTTAAGGTAGATGCTCCAAGGTAGCCCGCGAAATTCAAATTTTCTTACGTTTTTTGCAATTTGCTGGTCCGTACTAAGTGGTATGTCAATTAAAATATGATTTGCGGCCGTAACAAATATGTATTTACAGAACTAGAATTATTAAAGTCATCAACACAACTATAATTCTACTGAATGACTACTTCATGAAATCTTGACATTTTAGGATTATGCTAACATAACAAGTTGTATTACTGATTCTAATGAATATAATTCTGTAAATAAATATTCGTTACGGCCGCGAATCATAATTTAATCAACTTACAACTTAGTACTGACCAGCAAATTGCAAAAAACGTATGAAAATTTGAATTTCGCGGGCTACCTTGGAGTATCCACCATAAGCAAGCATTGTCATAATTACAACGTGGTAATGCCCCCATTCTCTTGGGTAACCTACATTAACAGTCACACCGACGCGACGCGGATGTATTTTTCGACGCCAATATTTTAGTTTGTCAATCGTTTTAGTTAAGATATTATATTTTATTAATTATTTTTTTAAGTTTAGTAAGTTAAGATATTATATTATTAATTAAGTATAAGTCGTTATTTATGGGGATTGGACATTTTATTTTATTCCTGAATAAATATGAACTGTGAATAGGCCACTTTAGGTTGTTGCTGTCTTTGCGTACGCCTACCATAGTCTACAGCATAGATTATACAGAGATTTATAGTCTGTGTCGCGCATTGACGTCTGTCTCCTACCTGTCATTATAATTTGTATTTTTTTTGTTTCAAAACTCAAAGCAAGCTGTGCTTGTGCTGGATGTGGTCAAGTGTTTGTTGAATGATGTGCAGTGCCTTATTGCTTGAACATAATGCAACTTATTTTTTAAGTGACATGTTTGTTTACTAGCTCATTTTGCTAGTCTCGTTTAACTATGTTTCAAAAAACTTTTAGTGTTAAAATGTTAAGTGATAATGTTTGTGTTATGTGCTTTGTGCATTTATTAATATTATTAGCGCTGACAAAGGGCACTGCTGAAGCTGAGGAGATAAGTAAGTCTTAAGTTTTATCTAATATTATTTTCCAAGTCGTGCATCAAAACTTCGTGTTAGGTTTGAAGGTGTAACCTAACGTAAGTTCTAAATATTGATCACAACCCTGCTCGTATGTTGTGTATAATAAATCGAAACTTGTTGTCTCGAGGTGGGGCTGCTATGGTTGAATGTGTTCTTCATAAACAAACATAATTTCTTCACTTGGTAGTTCAATAAAATTAGGTTGCGAAAGTTTGAAAACATACAGATATGGTTTCAAACTTTCGCAAGTCTGATAGGTTTTTTAATGTGTTGTATTTGAAATTGTAACAGTTTTTTTTATGAATATTGAACATTAAAACATCACTTAACATACATACCACGCCTTCTTCCTATGGGGGTAGGCAGAAGATAGAAAACAGCACCTACTACACCTTACCAGTACATACTTTCAAACAATTTATCTTGAAAAAGGCATAACATACATAGGTTTTGTATGTATGCACCTTTTGCAGTGTATAATGCAATTGTACTAGATAATACTGTTGTCTTGCAGTTATAAATACATTTCATAATGTGACAATGTCTTAATATGTATTTATGTTAATAGTATCATACTTACACATTGCTTAAAGTTAACTGGTGATTAGTGACTGCTAAGC
This sequence comes from Apamea sordens, assembly GCA_945859715.1. Classification (NCBI taxonomy): domain Eukaryota; kingdom Metazoa; phylum Arthropoda; class Insecta; order Lepidoptera; family Noctuidae; genus Apamea; species Apamea sordens. Next base: position 5,194,589 of record OX244006.1, on the reverse strand, counting down.
CATAAATTTTTAACATTTGCTTTGTGTCACTTAACTTTAATTATCGTTTATAAATAAACCGCCTTATGTTTAAACTAAAATACAATAAAATTTTAAAAACAAGTAGAAGTATTAAATTACTAAAATTCTCAATTTTGTTAAAAAAAAAAATAACAGAATATTCAAAATTATTTGCACTTCGCGTTTGCACTATTACCTACATAATTATTTAAAAGAACTTACGTCTTGGAAAATATTTTGCTTGTATTTAATCTACACGTAATCATTAGTGTAGATCCAATCATGTCAAAATATTAATATTTTGTTAACCTTAACCCCGGATGTTAAACTTAACCTTAACCCAGGAAACCCTGAAAGAGCAGGGCTTTTAATATAGGGGTTATATGCATGTAGTTCTCAAAATGGTGAAGGAAAAACTTGTGAGAAAACTGGCATATCCTAGAACCAAAAATTCTAAGACATGTGACATCTGCCAACCCGCACTGGCCCTCGTGATGGATTACGGCCCACTCCCTCTCACCAAGAGGAAGTCTGTGCTGTGTCCCCACAGTGGGAACGTTATAGGCTGATGCATGTAGTACATGTGCATTTTTAGGTCTTTTAAATGGCCTGTCGCAGTGTCTGGGTTAATTATTATGCTTCAAATATGTTCACACATACATACACACAAACTCACACTTTCTCAAGGAAGTAAGCATAAACTACGGAACAATGCTACAATCCTTACTCCTTTTGCTTCATTTACATTCACACACTTAGTGCATATATCACAAGTGTTGAGTGTGACATTTATTTAAAATGCTTGTTGACACTTTCCATACACCACAGACACACACAAGACTTCCTAGACATCTGGTAGCTTTAATCTTGTCGGTCACAGTTGGTTGTTTGAGACCAGACGTCTACTAAACTTGCTGATGTTATTTTACCATAAAATATTACAGAATAAGTACAATCACCAAAGTAAATATCATCATGGAATGGATAAAATAAGGTCTTTTGTTGCGTGGTTTTAAGGTGCGTTTAAGTAGTTTAAGATATTGCCTTTACAGACTCTGTGGAATTCAATCTTGGGTATTAAACACGGCCTCCACTCAAGGACTCATCTGCTCCACCATCCTTCGACGAACATGTCCAGCCCACTGCCACTTTAGCTTGGTATACTTTTGACAAAATCTATCATTAAATTTTATGTAGGTTAAAAGTTGAATGAAATGCATGAAAACAATGTGAGATGTTAGTAAAAGCAGTATCATCATTTCCGGTTCCGTTGTTGCGAAGTTCTGCTCAACTTAATTAGGGCATGATAAAAAAAATATATGCGATGCTAAACGTCTGCACCATACATATTGTAGTCTTTGGTCTGCACACAATTGTCGATCACTGGCCATACTATGGCTCTCCTTATTTTAAAGATGTTACAGAAATAACACGATTATTGAAACAAATTATAAAATCGTTGGGATATTGGAGAATTTTTGCGCTTTGGAAAAAATCTTCCATCCTTGTCACGCTAAACGGCCACTGTATTAGAAGTCGCGAAGTTACAGGCGTTCCTGTGTTGTGACGTCAGATCGCGTACTTCAGGTTGTCTGTGTCTCTGCCTAGTTAAGACTAGTCAAACACTAGAACTTCGCTATTTTTAGAGATATTTAAACAATTCATTTTACTGTGACTTATATTTTTTCTAAGTTTCGAGAAGAAAACCCTATTCTGCCTACAATTGAATAACCTGCAGGAGTGGCAACTGTGCCACCACTAGATATCAATTTATATAGGTTTCATGCGTTGTCGCCATTTAGAAAAAACAAAATGACGGACAGGTTATTTTACTGTGTGTACAGACGCCAGCAGGTCAAGCTAGGTACCCGAAACTGTCAAATTTTCCCAATCAACCTTGAACCTTAATACTTTAGCGATAAAGTTGTAAATCTATTAAAGAAATTTGACGAATTGTAGTAGCTTGACGTGCTGGCGTCTGGTATCTATATCTATATCTATACTTATAATCTATACTTATATCTATACTTATAATAAGAATGTAAAAAAGTTGTGTCTGTACATTGAATATATTTAAAAAAGAATAATTGAGGGGGTTTAAGAAACAGTAATAGAACACGAATCTAAAAAAAAAAGTCTGTCTGTTTGTCTGTTTATCTGTTTGTCTGTTTGTCTGTTTGTACACGCTAATCTCCGAAACTACTGGACGGATTTGAATGAAACTTTTTTTGTTAACTAGCTATTAAGCCTGGGCAACATATAGACTATAATTGATTTTGGAAACTGGAACACCTGATGCAGAACCGCAACAGACCAGCTAAACTATAAGAGTTACATAAATGGCGCCTTAGAAAAAAATGTTGTGTCTGATGAGCATTTTCTGTTTAGAGAATAAAATTGAAGATCCGGAACACCTGATGTGGAACTCTTAGAGCACAGCTAAACTATAATATATATAGATTTGACATCTTAGCAAAAGTTATTCAGTCTGATGAGTATTTTCTACTGCGAGAATAAAACTCGAAGATCGGAACACCTGATGTGGAACTCTAAGAGCACAGCTAAACCATAACATAATTATATAGGAATGACATCTTTGCAAAAGTTGTTTAGTCTGATGAATATTTTCTGCTGGGAGAATAAAATTCGAAGATTGAAACATCTGATGTGGAACTCGGAGAGCACAGCTAAAATATGGCATATACAGACATGACATTTTAACAAAATTTGTTTGGTCTGATGAGTATTTTCCGCCGAGATAATAAAAATCAAGGATCAGGAACATTTGATGTGGAAATCAGTTTATACTAATATATTAACATAAGCTAGGAGTACCTCCACGCAGTGAAGGCGGTAACAGTTTGGGCCTTCTTTTCGATGACGATGGTAAATTCATTGAAAACTTGGCTTCACTGGCTAAATCATAATATAATAGATATGCCTTCGGGCTTATGTTATTTGAGTGTTTAATTTCCTTTTCCATTTATCTTCGTGACACGGTACTACACGCCTACCCGGTAATGCAGGGGAGCAGTCACTTAGATCTTAATTGCAAAGTTATTAAAGTACATTAATAACCATAACCATGCCACGAAAGAGGTCAAATCTTTCGCAATGTTCGAAATTTAAAGATCGTTAGATCCCAAGAATCGAATGAAGAACGCCAGGCAAGACTTGATGCTGTTCGACAACATCAGGCTGTATCTCGCCCAGCGGAAACTTCTTCGGATCGTGAAGCACGACTTAGCGCTGATCGTGAGCGTCATGCATCGTCTCGCGTTTCTGACACTTTCACACAAAGAGAATCACGCCTGCGTTCTCAGCGTATTTACGCATCTACATCTAGGTCTCTAGAGATCAGTGAGGATCGTGATGCGCGACTGATCGCTGATCGTGATCGTCATGCATTGTCTCGCGAGTCGGAAACGTTAACGGAAAGAGAATCACGCTTGAGTTCTCAGCGTATTCTCACGTCGACTTCTAGGTCGTTAGAGATCAGTGATGAACGTGAAGTGCGACTGGCTGCTGATTGTGATCGCCATGCATTGTCTCTCGAATCAGAAACGTTCACAGAAAAAGCATCACGCTTGAGTTCTCAGCGCATTCGCACGTTGACTTTTAGATCTCTGGAGACCAGTGAAGAACGTGATGCGCGACTTACGGCTGATCGTGATCGTCATGCATTGTCTCGCGAGTCGGAAACATTCACGGAAAGCGAGTCATGCTTGAGTTCCCAGCGTATCCGCACGTCCACTTATAGGTCTCTAGAAACCAGTGAAGAACGTGATGCGCGACTTACGGCTGATCGTGATCGTCATGCATTGTCTCGCGAGTCGGAAACATTCACGGAAAGCGAATCACACTTCGAGTTCCCAGCATATCCGCACATCCACTTATAGGTCTCTAGAAACCAGTTAAGACCGTGATGCGCGACTTACGGCTGATCGTGATCGTCATGCATTGTCTCGCGAGTCGGAAACATTCACGGAAAGCGAATCATGCTTGAGTTCCCAGCGTATCCGCACATCCACTTATAGGTCTCTAGAAACCAGTTAAGACCGTGATGCGCGACTTACGGCTGATCGTGATCGTCATGCATTGTCTCGCGATTGAAGACAGACACTGAAAGCTGCTGGTGTTGATTTGAGAAGCGGCTGTTTTTCTCATGACCAACTTTATGTTGCTTTCTCAAGGGTTAGCCTTCCGGGTTTTATATTCTGGCACCCGACGGAAAAACCAACAATATAGTTTATAAAGATTTTTTTAGAATAGTTATGTTAACTAATTGATATTAATTTCGCTTCATAATTTCGGAATGAAAATAATTCTACCTTTTTATTTTAATGAAGTTATAACCTACCTATTGTCTACAACACTCAATCTAAGGTATACCAAACAAAACCGATGAAGGATTTCGATTAAGTAACGCACAGTTCAAACTCTTGCCGAAATTCCTATCGGAACGAGAAAGGGACTGGATCCGCGTACGAAGTCGCGGGCAGAAGCTAGTAAATAAATAAATAAGACAGGTACGTATGTCACGGACTTTCAAAACCCTTGATAACTAGGAGCACATCGTTAAAATATAATATCTCGCAAAAACATTTTTGCCTACCACAGCTAGGTATCTATCACGGAACAAACCGGAAGTCACATTTATTCCGTCGAAAGTTTATTAACCCGAACCCTTAAAAGTCTGCGTGCTAAACTCATAAATTATTCGTTCCAACCATGGCAATCGTTTGCATACTGCCTATTACAAGGGAAGCTCATATCTGACCATCTGACATTCGCCATAAGGGTCGCGAGCGCAAGGCGAGCCTAATAAAGTGTAGGCTGCACTGTCGGAAACGCACATAATTTTATTTATCTTGACCTAATGGATGCCCGAATAAATATTTTAATTTAATTCTTCAGTGGCACCGTTTCTCTTGTTCACAAACTAAATTAAATTTAAGTTCAGTGCATCTTTTTCTTAGAAAAGGACAGAAGATAAATATTACTTTAGTCCTATCAAATTAAGATACTGCATAGACAATTTAGACGTGTTTAAAAATATGGCGACTAAAAATACGTCAATTTACGTCAGGCGCTGACTAATTTGACAGGATTAAACTAATATTTATCTTCTGTCCTTTTCTTAGTGAAATACAAAGAAAAAGATGTACTTTAAATTTAGTTTAGTTTGTGAACAAGGGAATCGGCGCCAGTATCATTTTTTGTTGTGATTAGACAAACTACTACTAAAAAAAAAAAAAAAAAAAACTCCTTGTATTAGTAGGAAGTTTGTTGCGCCATTTCTTCTTCCCATCTAAAGCACTAGGAAGTGCTGAAGAACTGGCGTTTTGGCGGACTGTCTTATGTAATTTTGACGTTCAAAAAGTGCTGATTCTCAGCCTAGTTTGAATAAATGGATTTAGATTTTTGTCTACGTCTCGATTTGCATCATAAGTAGCCTTTCAGATTCTATAGATGCCCAGGATTTTGAGGGTTTGTGTTTTTAAATGGGTTTAACTGACGAAAAAGGTCCTCCTTTAATGCCATTCTTTTAAATTGTCCTGTCCTTCCAAAACCAAAAGTTCTCAAATCGGTACCTCTATCAGTTTGTAGAAAACGAGTGTTTCATGAAAAAACATTCTATTTGTATCTAAATGATTGTTCTTAAAAACTATGTCACAGACAGCTGTGGACGTCTTTCGGCTGAAATGATGATGATGATTAAAGACTATAGCTATTCTCAAAATTATTACCATATATCAGTGCAGAGCCATTAAACATTAAAACATTAATGACGATAACATTCAGAAACTAAATCTATAGGAAAAGAAGGATCCAAGACTGCTGAGTGATACCAAGGGACGAAAGCCCAGTCTATGCTTAGCATTTACAAGTAGGTACCCTCCTTGTGAGTTCTGCGGATGTGTTTAATAGACATTTTATTTTTTATTCTGCACAACCACTGTTCCTCAACGTGAATCATGGACGGTTTCCGACTGACTGCCCACTGATTCATTGGCTATACATATGCTAATTTGTCTACTGTTGTATGATACCACTTATTATTCAATACTAGCCATAATTTCTTCTTGTTACTCATTACTTTAAGGACTTCAATGTCTGCTAATAGAAGCATAATGCCAGTACGTGTTTGGCGTCTTTTAAAAGGAAACCCTCGCACCATTTCCGTTCAATATCTCGAATACATCGAAACGTCAGATTAACGAAATGAAAATTGAATTTGGAACGCCATGCACCAATCAGGCGTTAGTTTACGTCAGAGCATATGCGCGTGAGCCGTGTACACATTGATGCGATCCCCTGTTTGTTTTTTAACTAACTTTTTATAGTTATTGCTCGTCGTAGACTTTTATGAGCGTGGCCCGGTGACTGATGCACTTATGTCGTTTCGACTAATGTTTCTGGTAAATGAAGGGACGCATGGAAACAATAAAATTGAAATTTTATCATCTGTTCATAGGGAAGATCAAAAATTACACAGATATGTAGTCAAACTTCCTTGTTATCTTATATAGAAAAAAAAATGTATATGTAAATGTATTGATTTTAATAAAAAAAATAATGAAAACTAATAATAAAGCTGAAGAGTTTGTTTGTTTGAACGCGCTAATCTCTGAAACTACATTTGATAGCCTAATTCCTACTTAACATCACACTAAGGCACTTAGGAGCCGAGCAAAAACAAAAAGTCAGAACACATTCAGACAGAACACAGCGCGGGTAGCCGATGTGATGTGACGGGGTGGGTCAGGGGACAAAAAAATTCATGCGGACGAAGACGCAGGCAGAAGCTAGTTAACTATACTTAACTTTACTTAGCTAATCACAATCATCGTCTCGATAGGTTGGACACGCAATTTCTTAGTTTCTCTGATAATTAGAATCCGGCTCGAAGGACCAGTTTGGTTGGACCTAAGAGATAATTATCGTTGCGGAAATGTAACTACTTTCTTGATAGATCTAGGTAAAATCATTTAATGATTTGAATACACCTTTTCTATGCTCATTAGTAATATTGTAGAGTCAAGATATATTTCAAGTTGATATCATTTAAGTTATAAAATGCATATCAAACCGAGAAGAGGGTTCAGGATCTTTACATATTTCCCCCAGACCACTACCATATTATTGTTTCTTCCCCACACACATTATTTAATTATTCCCGACATTTATCTGTTCCAAAACTCATTTAATTAAAATCCAACAAAGTCCCGCACTGAGAAATAAAAATACTTAAAAGGAGACGCTCTTCGTCAACAGCTGTTTTTAGAAACGACCAATTTTCGTTGATCCCTGGACTTAATTCTTTTTGTAAGTTTCGGGGGACCACGTTAAGTTGGTGGTGTGTATTTCTGGATGTAACTGTGTTAGAGACGATATGGGAATGATGACTTCCCCGCCAGGACACGGTGCGTTTCCTTTCGGTGACGTCACGTCCGATAGAACATGAGTTTTATGAAATTACCCCGTCTTTATTGTCAACATTGGTTTCGTAATGCGGCTACCAAATGTTTGTGGATGTGGGTATGTGAATAATAATATGTTTTATGGAGGCAGTTAGAACTACGCATATTTCATTTTCTCAGAAATCCGAGGGGTTATAGTTTATTAAAATATCTAATATATTAAAAACAATGTTTATTTGTTCGTTGCCATACAGTTAATCCGATTATGATAAAACTGACACTATGCGAGAAGGCATTAAAAAAAATACGCGGATGAAATCACGAGCAGAAGCAAGGCGGTTAGGTATAAGATAAAATAAAATGACACAGAAACTAAAAGAGAACAGAAAGGGGATTGATACTTATTATATGGAGCATACCTATTCTATATAGGTATCATGCGAGGCCGCCATTTTGGAAAAAAATAAAAATGGCGGACAGGTACAATGTATGCCACGGATCTTCAAACTCCTTAATAATGTAGGTAGGTAATGCTCTTCGTTTCTTTGTTCTCACTTTTTGCCCAAAACATTCCCGCATCATTGCTTCCACCATTAATAAATTCCGCATCTCGCATGCCAACGTCCCATAGATAAAATACATCAAACAATACAGGCTGCGATAAAAGCTGAACTCTCTAGCTAGAGCGACCCGAATAACACAAACTAGGATAGTGGCAATAAACGAGCTGGGCGAAAACAATCATAATAAATTCCGCCGGTCGTTCGCACTACGCATGACCCACTCAGCCTTTTAATAACCGACAAAACCGACAAGTATGAATAAACAATGGGTAATGAATAACCTAATTTAACTATCCATTCACCATCAATTTGGTACTGTATGTAAAAATCTGCTGAATATCAATCTTTACAAAATCTAAAATTACTATTAGTAGCAAGTTGGTTGGCGATTTTTGAAAGCAGCACCCTATTTGCGTAACACACCATCAATCTCAATCCGAATCATTTCGAAGGATTTTGCTAATCCATTGCTTCATATGATCGAAAAATGTGTCTGCTCAACAACGTTAATAACGCAATGAATGTCGTTGAACTGTCAAAATGAAACCCACTGCTACTGATAGTGTGTTACATAATTATTACCCCGCGCTGGTCCTTCGAGACGGGATCATAAGTCGAATTTAGAACGCGGTCGTTACAAAGGGAGGTCTTTCATGAAAAACATAAAGCTAGAAAACACGCCAGATTAAGCTACGTAGACTTCAGTTATAGCGAAAAACCAAAAACAAAATCGCTCTATCTATAAACAGTTAAGGGGCGTATGCTCGCCGAGTTGGCTTTCATACTAACGTATTATTTCTTACATATACAAGGTGTCCGGTAATTAATGGTTATCCATTAATTACCGGACAACCCGTATACATACTCGTATATTCACGCCTTACACCACAGACCGCCACCTGGTACGGTTCTTGCATACGTTTACGATACGTATTATTTCTTCTTCTATAGAATAGCTATGTCTCTCTGTATTGTCTAGTTTCAGACACAACTCTTAGCTAATCTGAAGAGACCAGACGTATGTTTGATCAAAACCAGCTTAAAGGCTCCAGCAGACAGGTAGAACAATTTCCATGAAGTTTTCATAAAATTTGTTCTACTAGTTTCACGTCGCCCTGTCGCGTCGCGCCTGTTTGCGGGAGCCTTAACGATCAAACATAGTGATTCATATAAAACTGTTTACACACGTGAGTCATTAACATACGATGATCTTTGGTAAACTCAGCATTTCGTAGACACGTCTCGCAGACTTACTATTGCTAGTAAAATTCTAATTACATAGTCTAGTTGTGTTTGCGTGGGTGTCAATGCGGCATTTATTAATTAAATACGTGATAATGTCCGTCGACCACATAAGTCTTGTTACTCCAGTAATTCTATCGATCGGCTTAGCCGTTTCCCAACTATGTTCCCACATTACAACGCGCCACGAGACGGGGCGCAGGTAACGCGCCCCGCGCGTAGCGTTGCCAGGCGTCCGGATAAAGCCGGACATAGGTAGGCTTTTTGATTGCGTGTCCGGCCAAAATAAACGGTGTCTGGTTTGTCCGGCTTTTGTTAGGCTTTTTACATTTCGCAAACGAGCGAGCGCCGATGACTGATTATGACAATAATCAAATAGCTTGATTTTACATATAATTTTTTTGTCGTACCTATTAATACTGAGACACAAAATCCTCAATAATGTCCGGCCTTTCTACCCAAATGTCCGGCCAAACTGGCTGGTCTGTCCGGCTAATAGGTTTGGCGACCTGGCAACCCTACCCGCGCGTGATATTTTACACATAAATTCAATAAAAGACGCGAGGATTTTGGCTCCGTTTCCCGCGCCCCGTCGCGTGGCGTGTAGTGTATATGATTCGCCTTAGAGCGGTATTCGCACTACGTCCGATCCGTGTCCATTCAAGATCCGAGTTCAATTCGAATCGGGAATTCGGGAATGTTCTAAATTCGGATGGACTGAGTTCGGATGTAGTGCGCAACCCCTCATACACATAGTACTATGGCTACATCGCGCATCCGACCGTCATTTCTTGGATTCGGATCGGATGCAGTGCAGAACCGCTCTTAGAGTCGGCTTCCAGTCTAACCGGATGCAGCTGAGTTGGTACCAGTATTTTACATGGAGCGACTGCCTGTCTGACCTCCACTACCTAGTTACTGCGTAACACCATACCCCTTGGTAGCATTAGTTGTCAGAGTTGTGTGCTTCTGACTACCCGCAACGAATGTCAAAGATCTACGAAAGACAATCGGGCCCAACGGCTTAACGTGCTTCCCGACGCTCGGAGGGGTCTAGATATGTAATGGATGTAATGGATAGCTACGCTTACCGCGGTCGGTTCGGAAGCGTAGCTTTAATCACAGAAAATATAACTGAAAGTATGTTCTGTGGCTGTAAGATTATAGTAATCGATAAGTTTTACTTCGTTGCTTAAAAAACAAATTGGTAACTTCCATTACGTATACGGTAGACCGCTTAACAGCTGTGTCAATAAGAACTGAAATGCATGAACGATTGGTAGCATTATTTCATTATTTTCATAATGTCGTTCGTGACGTCACCGTAGCTGGTCGCCTTGTGTTAGATCATTTGGTTGGTAACATAACATCACACCTATTCTCCCCGAAGGGTTGTGCAGAGGGGTAACTATACTACTACCCACATTTCGCCAGTTATGTTGTAAGTCCCATGTAACAGGCTATTGCCATCCACCGGGCAGAAATCTAGACTCCGGCACCCTAATTGCGTAACACACAATCAATCGGAATCTGAATCATTTTGAAGCAAATTGCTAATCCATTGCTTCATAAGTTTGAAAAATTTGTCTGCTCAACACGTAAATAACGCAATGAACGTTGTTGAACTGTCAAAATGAAACCGATTCCGATTGATCGTGTGTTACGCAATTAGGGTGCGGGTCGCTACTGAAAAAATCCTTATGGAAAAACCCAAGAAGTCTTTGCCCGACCTGTGAATCGAACTCAGAACCTCATGCTCAGCAGTAGACACTTGCGTACTTCCGACCACTAGACATTGTGTCGTTGACATTGGTTCTTATTATGTGACGTCATCGTAGCTGGTCGGCTTGTGTTTGATAATCGCCCCCCTAATTGCGTAACACATTTTCAAAAACAATTTGAATCATTTTGAAGGAGCTAATTCATTGCTTCATATGTTAGAAAAATTTGACTGCTCAACGACGTAAATAACGCAATGAATGTTGTTGAACTGTCAAAATGAAAGCCATTGCTACTGTTAGTGTGTTACGCAATTACCCCGCTGGTTAGTGTTGTCTTACAGATAATGTCGCCTGTGACGGTGCGATGAAGTACGAGTATACTCGTAGATAATGCTATGAATAAAAAGGGTGGATATTTTTTTATTACCGGTTGAAACAGTTTTTATTTCATTGCTGTTCTGACAACGAACTGGCATCGTTACCGTAATAATGTTGTGTTGTATGCAGAAGTGGGGTTCCGAGCTCCGCCCACGTTTGACTTTAACTTATCTGGTGTTTCCGAGTGGTTTTCCTGTATTTTAAGTAAGATTATGCTGAAATATTATTGATTTTGCACCCTGCCCATGCACTGCGACGCCTGCCCTGTCACCTGTGCACTTGATGAATTATTTTGGGCCAAAGATATTTGAACTTTTTGCCATCGATACGCTAATAAGAAGAAAATTAAGTGTAGACAAAGCTTTTTCAAACTAACGGTAAGTATTACCATAGTAAAAGTTTTGCTTTTATTATGGTATTACTTTTTGGAACGAAGGGGAAAGGGCGCTAGACGGAAAAAATTAAGACCAAAAGTTGGAACGACACTTTTTGCTATAGCTTTGTAAGCGGTGCGGCGTGCGCGTGTTTCTCTGTCTGTCTCTCTCTCTCTCTCTCTTATAGAAAGTAAGCCAGTTATACTTCGTACCATCCGGGTGTCCCTTGACACCTCTCAAGTTTTTTTTCCTTCAGCCTATATTGTCCCACTGCTGGGCAAAGGCCTCCCCCATATTCTTCCACCTTTCCTTGTGCTGTGTCTTCTCCGTCCAGTTAGGAACGAGTCCAAATCGTCACGCCACTGCCTCGGTGACGACGCCCGTCTTCAGGCACCCACTGCGTGACGACTTTGGCCCTGATCTGTCTGAAAGAAAGAAAGAAAGAAAAAGTATTTATTGTCTGGATGGTTTTACTTACTTTACTAAAACGGCAAGTTATTATTGTTTATCAAACGAGTAAGTTACGAGACAACCAACACATTGACTGACAATATAATATCCCCATTCACACGTACTGCTGATTTTGCCCTATAAACTACGTCACAAATGTTCGCGAAAACATATGGCTTGACATTTGCGTACACATGCATTCTTGTGACCTCGCCGAGAAAGGGCCGAGAATGCACTTAAGACTTTTAAGTACGTGAAAATAATCGGATTTGAACAGTCTTGGCAGCTGACGGTATTGCGATGGACATGGCATGGTATGTTTTGTATTAAAGTAGATTTGTAGACCATTTTTTATATTACCAAGTACCTGGTACTTGCAGGCGCGGTCGCAGCTCAAGATTTTGGGGGGGGGTCACCAAGTAGTAAGTTAGTAAGGCAAGTAAATCATGCAGAATCTCGACAGCTTGAATGAATTTGGAGGGTCATGACCCCCACGAAAACGGACCGCGCCTGGGTACTTGACAGGCTTTTCGAAGCAGGCAGGGCTACGCCTGGGAGACCTACGCTGTCTCCTATACCTAAAAACCAATTATTTTTAAAAGAGTAACCGTAGTTTCTTGCCGGCTCTTCTCCATAGGAAACGACCAATTGGAACTGTGCACCTAGCTTCTGACGTTTCATAAGTGCCCATATAGGTTTATGTGAAATAAAATATTTTGAATAAATTATATCTTTGTACCACATGATCCATAAAAACACAATTTAGAAAATAAAATGCCACAATACATAAATTCACGCCTTTCTTTCATACTTTCGTCTTTCTACAGGAGGATGGAAACAAAACTTAAAACCATTCTTGGACGGCACGGTTGGCGCAGTGGTTAAGCGATTGACTGCTACGCTGCGTGTCGCGGGTTCGATTCCCGCACGGAACAAATATTTGTATGGCCTACAAGTAGTTGTTCCGGGTCTGGCTGTTTGTGCATGTGAGTTTAAATGTTTGTAAACGCACCCACGATACAGGAGAAATTCCTAGTGTGGGTCAACGTTTTAAAAATAAAAAAAAATAAAAAAATTCTTCGACTAGTATTCTTCGACTAGTATCACTTGGCCTTTATGATCACCTGAATTTTTTAAATATCTGGATTAAAAAAAAATATTGAGAAACGTTTAATTGTAAAACAGGCAAAAAAATTCGATGTGCAATGGGTGGTCACCCATCCACGAACCGACCGCGGCAAGCGTAGCTTAACTCTCGATCGTCCCGTGCGGCTGTTACTATTTAGTCAGTGTGACCTTAAAACTTGTGTTGGCCCCGGAATCCAGATTTCGGATACTTTAACCTAGAAACCTAAACGGAAATCGGTAAGGTCGTGCTAATGCGGCTTGATTCGGTTCCACCGGCTCGCGATCCGGTTTAGAGTTTGGTTTATTACTATGGGGGACACCTAGATTAGGCGAGAGGCCGTAACTTAAAGACACACTAGCGTTTGTCCGCGGCTTCGCCCTTGTGGAGGTCCGAAGTTATCCCCTTGGACCGTACCACCGGGATAACAAGGTAACCTATGTCCCCAGGTCCACCCAGGTCATGATCTATCAGCACCCTAATTGCATAACACAGTTTCAATCACAATCCGAGAGGTTTGAAGGATATTTATAATCCATTGCTTCATAGGTTTAATAAGTTCGTCCGCTCACCAACGCAAATATCGCAATGAACGTGACTGAACTGTCAAAATGGAAGAATTGTCGATCAATTCTCATTTTATGTGTGTTACGCTATAACCCCGCTACTGCTACTGTTAGCCGGCATCATTCCACTGCTGGGCAGAGGCATCTCCCCATGACTCCCAGCTATTTCGATCCAGGGTTAAAGTGGACCACTGGTCGTTTGTTTTGTCCAGCTCGTCACGCCATTACGGGGTCTGCCGCGACGCCTTCTAGCTGTGTCAGGGCTCCACGTCGTGGTTATTTTGACCCACCGCTCATTGGGCATACGGCAGACGTGACCAGCCCAGTCCGACTTCAGCTTAGCGGCAACTGGACTTTGAGGGTCGAAAAGTTGGAATCGCGTCACAACACGAACTTCAAGTCGTTCGTGGTGCGTGTTCCGACACATCATCTCGAGAATTTCCTCAAGGAAGAGTTCTGGCCGAAGGGTGTTGTGTACCGCCGGTTTCATGGCCGGCTACATGACACCAGTCAGCGAAACATGACGCAGACACTTCGTGGGCGTTAGTTAGTTTTTAGTGTAATGTTGTATGTACTTATAGTATTTTTAAGTTATATTAATATTATATTGTATGTGTTTATATGGGCCTTGATGCCTGAAATAAATGGATAAATAAATAAAATAAAGGCATTTAGGGCGGCACAACATGTCTTTTTCTTCCATACTTCTCTATTAGTCGTCATCTCGGTAGTCACCCCCTTTCTAACGATATCATCGTTCACACAGTCCATCCATCGTTTCTTTGGTCTTCACCTACTCTTATAACACTTTGTTATTGAAGTCCTAAATATGTCAATGTTTGCCTTATCTGAAGTTAGAACGAATCCGATGCTAAGTTGGCCATTTCAGTGTCTGTGAAATCGATTACTAGGTAATTTATACAATTTACATCTGGCTAGTCAATTTAGAGTTGTAAATTGCATATTCACGAGAATTTTAAGATAAATGTTTTAGCCCAAACAACGGTTAATTTGTAACTGGTCCGTGTTTCCTTGGAAACGCTCTGAACACATTTCAATCAATCCACCTGGTTTTTCTAAACTGTGTTAGGGTCGGCTTCCAGTCTAACCGGAATACCGGATGCAGCTGAATACTAGTATTTTACATGGAGCGACTGCCTATCTCACCTTCACAATCCAGTTACTGGGTAATATGATACCCCTTGGTAAGACTGGTTATCAGACTTTCGGCCTTCTGACTACTCGTAACGACTGTCAAAGATCTGCGAATGACAGCCGGGATCAACGGCTTAACGTGCTTTCCGTGGGCACGGAACAGTCTCGATAAAACTCGATATGTAAGGGATGGTCACCCATCCACGACAAGCGTACCCGTGCGGCTGATAATATTGAGCAACGAGCCCTCCATAATATATTGCATCTTCACGAGAATTGTAATATAAATGGTTGAGTACAAAGTAGTACAAACAACATTTATTTTTAACTTATCCGCGTTTCGTGGAAAAACGATACGAGCTCAGAAACAATTGAGATGAATTAATAAAATACCAAAGGACGGCAAACCAATTCGATTAACAGAAAACTGGCGTCACGCCTCTTTCAATTAACTTCTGAGTGA
This sequence comes from Apamea sordens, assembly GCA_945859715.1. Taxonomy (NCBI): domain Eukaryota; kingdom Metazoa; phylum Arthropoda; class Insecta; order Lepidoptera; family Noctuidae; genus Apamea; species Apamea sordens. Next base: position 5,179,127 of record OX244006.1, on the reverse strand, counting down.
TGTCATTTAGGAATGAAAACCTTTATATGTTTTTGATCCTTTAGCCTTTTGTAATACAGTTCGAATTAACTTAAAAATATTTACATCAATGTGTAGATATAAAAAGGCACTGCCAATTTTTAGAACAGAAAATATGTTTAGTCTTCATAAATTATTATTTACACAAATCCTCTTTTTAGCATTTGAATTATGTTCAAGTGACAAAAGGCTCTGTTGCGTCCCAGTATCCCACAAGTATATCCCGCGGCGATTTTTTTTCGCGCACTTGACATTCAACCCTCTGCCACTGTTTAGCGCCGAGAGTGAAAATCCAACATTGTGTTTTTTGACGTCCAAGGATACACTCTGTTGGATTCTTAACGCTCAGCTCAACAATGAGAGTTGAAATCCAGTGCGCGAAAAAAATCGCCGCGGGTAAAACCCGCTCGTGCCTACCTGGGTTGCCTCAATTTATTTGGGGTCGGCGCAAAATGTCTTTTTCCTCCATACTTTTCTATTAGGAAGGCAATTTATGCAAACCTCAACCTGTGCTTCAGGAAAAATACAGGATTTAAAAGCAACAATATTAATTACATTTTAACATTAACACAACAAGTAATTACATTTTAATTAAATTAAGCATTGACCACAGGAATTACCTGCTGATAATAAATTGCCAAAGTATCACAAAAGTTCAATAACCATAATATTTTATGTTATTTTTCGTCGAATCGTTGAGCTTCTAAGTTTTCGAGTTGAGCTGCACGATTACTGACAAATGCGTACACTGACTGGACAGGTCAATCTGTCCACTTCTTTCCTCAGAAGAAGACGACCATTTTAGACATCAATCTACATGAACATAGTCTTCACATGATTTGACCAAGATTATGTCTGGACTTTAAAAGAGACTGTAACCTCTGAGTTTATTTCGGCCTTTCTTCTCAGAGTAGTCAGGTAGGAAACGCCGACCTCATCTAGTTTTTAAAATATGATTGACGTGTAAAAGGGTACTATCTACTTACAGAAATAAAATCACTAATAATTTAGGTTGAATCGAATTAAACAATAAACAGCCAATAGGCATTTGTAGCGAAATAATTGAGCGTGGAAGCAGGTAATTAATTTTACTTAGAAATTATGGCTACTTCATTTAGTCATTGGTTTTATACACTTATTATTCGCATATTGTAGGTTTGCATTGTTTTCTGGTTTCCTAGTGACTATAGACTCATATTCCTGCCTAGTGCCTAGAGTTAGAAACTTGGTCACTAAGTACATTAATAAGAAAATATTTTAGTGCCTATCCATAAATTGCAATCGTTTCTAGAAATTCTTACTGTTACTGTTAGCCTGCATCATGCCACTGCTGGGCAAAGGCGTCTCCCAATGACTATAAAACCTCTTGACTGCTCATACGGGCGACTCAGGCTCACGACACATAAATGAAATTGCACTTATATTAGATGAAACTATGAGTGACCATTTTAGTATTGACCAGTTTTTGGATCTCTCCACACGTGATTATTTTGATAACTTTTTTAAACATTTCTGCTTATATCAAATTAATTATGAGTTCTTGTTCAATTAAATGGTGTGGGAAATCGTCTAGAACATCCAGCTATAAAAAATATGGCATAACTTTTCATCGGTAAGTAAAATATATTTATAATTTAATAATATTATGAACAATTGCAGTGCTCAAGCTAAACTGGTTGTTTACGTTAAAGGCACATAAAATGTATACCGCGTTGATGTCTTTTTGAAAAGTCCCTTTCTCTCACTAGGTATTGTCAATAAGTCTGTCCTTTTCCATCTGTAGGTATAGATAGAGAGGGACAGACGTATTGCTGTAGTATTGTGACAACTTCAAAACAAAGTATAAATAATATTGTCGATAAAAATTACGATGTTCCCCAACTGTAAAAAAGTAACATTACTTAATGTTTACATTTTAGATTTCCAGATATTCCAGAAGTGAAAGAAAAGTGGATTATTGCTGTTAACAGGGAAAATTGGTTTCCAAAAAAATATAGCGTTGTTTGTTCAAGGCATTTCACGGCAGATTGCTTTGAAACCTTAAAGAACCGACGCCGTTTATTTAGTTCAGCAACACCGACTCTTTTTTTGCCTGTTTTGGTATGTTTTATTACTTAATTATTTCAGATCAATAATTTAATTTAATAATTTTAATTTTTAGAAAAAAATAAGAAGTACATGTAAAATAAAAACTTTATAATTTACAGGCAAATAAGACAGCTGATCTATATATGCATGGTTTGTTATGGTTTGTCATGGTTTGTTATCTATATATGCATTTTAATAACCAATAATTGTCTCGTTGAGGGGGATCGTCCGACCTATACTCCATTTATAATAGCATTAGAAAAAAGAGGCTCGTAGAAGCAGGAATGCAAAACATTTTATTTCAAAGTTATGATAAAACAATTTTAAGGGAGATGCTTAAATTCTAATTTTCTTGCGTTTTTTGCAATTTGCAGGTCAGTGTAAGGTTGTATCTTAACAAAAATAATATGATGCGCAACAATAAGAAATATGTAGGCAATACAATTTTAACCTTAAAAATCATCAATACATCCCTTAAAATTAGAATTGCTCCGAATTCGTCTGATTTCGCGGGCTACTGCAGCGCATCCACCTTAATTAAAATTGTTTTAACAAATATGGACGTATAATATAAACGAAATAAAATAATATTTTAAAATTATGCTTTATTTATAGTAACGTCTTACAAACTTACAATAAAATGAATGAATGAAACAACCGATCACAATGATGATTTAAAAATTAAGATTAATGGAAATAATAATCATGTTTTTAAAATATTTTATTTTAAATAACAACTTACAACACAATACGTTGGTGACATTTCTTCGTCTTCATCATCTAATTTAGTCACTATCATCTGATGATGAAGATGAAGAAGTTTCACAAACGTTAATTTGTAAATTCGGTAGAATTATAATGAAACGAATAACGTTCCAGGTATTGTTCACCCCTGCTTCTTTTAGGTTTTTGGCATTGACACTGTAATTTTAAATTGGCGTAACCACACCACATAATTTCATAAGATAAATAGTTAAAATGGTTACAATTAAGTGTGACAGCTGCTGTAAAAATAGATCATAATAAATTCGGCGTCTATCGTAATGTAACAATGTTTATTGTACTTTTGTTACAAAGTGTGCATTAAAATTAACCTTTTTTAACTTCTTTCTAATGCTATTGTAAATGGACTATAGGTGCAAAATTAAAATTTTCTATGGATTCTTTTCGTATTTTTTTACGATTATTAATTTAATCTTGATTTACCTTTAGCATTGATTTGAATAAAGTAAAATTTACAGTGTTACGTAAGTGTTTTATTTGCACCCAGTTAACGCCCAATCAGTGTAGTTTAAAAAAAATGTAGAATTAATAGACATCGTTATGTTCGATTTTATCGATATTAGGTATTGTAGCAAAACTGACTTGTGCATCACTATGTTTGGAACATTCGTCCTGACATTGTTGCATCGGCCAATCACAACCGCTGTATTTTCTTCGTCCCCCGACCCGCAGTGGTGAGTCGTGTGCCTAGACGAAATCGGTCTATCAGCTCTCAATGTTTAATTCTCTTTGGCGTCTCCCTATGACCTCCAGCTCTTTCGATCCAGGGCTAAAGTGGACCACTGGCCGCTTGTTTTGTCCTGCCGTCTTCTACGGGGTCTGCCGCGATGCCATCTAGCTGTGTCAGGGCTCCACGTGGTGGTTATTTTGGCCCACAGCTCATTGGGCATTTTAGAAATTATTACTTATTTATAAAAAAAAAAATAACTCACCAACAATTATAAAATACAAAACAAATTCTCCTTTGTTTTAAGATGTATGTATGCGAAACTTCAACTCAGGCGCACGTGCAAACAGCATTCGCGAATGTTGCCATTGCTCAAGAACATTCAACAATGAGTAAATGGACTATAATCTAACCGTAATATTGGATCGGGAGATTATACATAAGTTGTATCATGGCCATTAGTTTTGTGCTGTTCGTTAGATTTATTAACAACTAGCTTTTGCCCGCGACTTCGTTCGCGTGGAATAGTGACTTCACCAATAGATGACACCGACTCTTGACCAATAGATGGCGCTGTATGTCCGGAATAAATTTCATTTTTTATTTTATTTTTTGTAATAAAAACTATCCTATGTCCATTCTCAAGTTTCAAACTATGTCTGTACCAAATTTCACACAAATCGGTTCAGTAGTTTAGGCGTGAAGCAAAGACAGACAGACAGACAGACAGAGTTACTTTCGCATTTATAATATTAGTTTGGAAGACATGCTCCACGAGTTTTTTTTTCCTGCATCTAATGGCGAAATAATCACTGCCTCTGATGTGCTTTGGATTAATCAAGAAGCAGCTTTAGAAACTCCTTTAATATAGGGTTTGCAAAAAATAATTATATCTTCGGATTTTTAAGGTTCTGTACCCAAATTGAACCCTATTACCTAAGGGTCCGCTGTCCATCCGTCTGTCACAGTCCAGCACCCTAATTGCGTAACACACTATCAATCTCCATCTGAATCATTTTGAAGGATATTGCTAATCCATTGCTTCATAAATGTTCGAAAAATGTCTGCTCAACAGCGTAAATAATGCAGTGAATGTTTTTGAACTGTCAAAATGAAACCCCGCTGTATCTTTTGAACCGTGATACGTAGGTACTTGGAATTTTCACAGAGCGTGTATTCTATTGCCTTTATACCAACAAATAATAACATTAAAATAAAGGTAAAAATGAAAGGTAGTCCCCATACAAGAATCTTGTTTTTTTTACTAAACAATAAAAAAATAATAATTATGTAGTGTTAAATATTGTACACACGGCTAAACATCAACTTATACATAACCAGTATAAACTGACTTCTGTTTGTACGGAAAATCTATACAATGCGAGGTCAGCTAAAACTGGAAATGTATAGCTTGGATGTGTGGCTGTGTGTACCTTGGCACAGAACCCTTGGTGTGCGAGTCTGACTCGCACTTTTTTGCTCCCATTCTCCGCTTGCTCGAACATTTTTTTTTACTTCAATCCGCATCAACCTTGGTAAAAACCAATTTACAGTTTCATGACTCAATTCTAAAACTGAATAGGATAGCGTTACCATAATTAGTATTGCTAAAGACCAAGCCCCTGACAGATAGATTCCATTACTTAGTTACATATTTAGGCGGAAAATATGGCTGTAAACGATGTCCAATTAGCCAAATTGATAGCTAATGGCGTTAAGTAGAAATGTTTTTGCTTCGTGCTGTAAATTACACCTGGAAAATGAGGACTTGAAGCAGGATGGAACTAATTTAGATCGAAGAGCATCTGCACGCGATACTTCACCGTTATTTATGGTCTACATTGTTTTTCCTGGATTGGTCTATTTTAGCTATTGAGGGGCTTTTGGCTAAGTAATAACAGCCGCAGGGGTCGATCGATCAGGTTAAGCTACGCTTGCCGCGGTTGGTCCGTGGATGGGTGACCATTTTTACCTTTAAAGTATTTTACCCAATTACTGGGTTCTGGAGGTCAGATAGGCAGTCGCTCCATGTAAAATACTGGTACTCAGCTGCATCCGGTGAGACTGACCGACCCCAACATATTTGGGAATAGGCTAGGCAGATGATGATCTAGATAAAGTAGAACATTGAGCACAAAGTGCAGTATACGATACCCCTTGGTAAGACTGGTTGTCAGACTTTCGGACCTGGTTGTCAGACTTTCGGACCCGTAACGACAGTCAAAGATCCACGAATGACAGCCGCCCGGGACCAAAACGGTTTAACGTGCTTTCCGAGGCACGGTCTACTTTATTTAAGTACTTTTAATATCTGTGTTCAGTTTGCCAATAAACATTTATCTTGGAATTACAGACATACTTGATTTATTTCCAAATAAGTACTTAAAACTTTGACCAAGCCTGGCATTCGTCGATAACAAAGCACGAAATGACTCACCATTGAGCTGATAAATTGCCTTGTATCAACAAATTGTATTGAATAAGAACTGCCTTAAATATGTTCTATCACCTTTTCATTTAATTAATAGCCACTAAATAAAAAAATAATAGTCACTAAATAAAATGTCTCAAATCACTAAATATTCGCGCAGTTTAGGGCTAAACATATAAAACAATCGTAGACTAGCAGGCCCAGACCGAGATGGCGGGATGAGCTGGACTCCTTTTATAAAGATTGATCCACGGCAGCTCTGGACAGAGAGAGGTGGAAGGAGAGTAGGGAGGCCTTTGCCCAACAGTGGGAAATTCATTAACGTCAAAAAATGAAATAAATAAATCAAACTTGAAATAAATTTTTCGTCGCATTAGTTTCAAAATTTTGAGCGTAAACTGTTATATTTTATGTAAATAATATAAAGGGAATTTAATTAACTAAAGAAATACCAAAAAATTATTCCACTGAGCTGTGCATTTATTTTAATCAAAACTGCAAAATTACTTTTATTTGGGCGGTTATTCGATTTTGAACCTTATTTGATGTCGCGATGCGCTATTGTCATTTACCTTAAAATTTGCTTCTTATCGCGCCTTAAAATAACATATTTCTTTTAATTATTTGAAAGTGTCAGAGACACAATGATGTTTTAAATAATGGTTAAGCACCAAATGTATTCTAAATAATTAAGACAGCAGTGGTGCGCCAATGGTAACGGCCTTGACTACGAGTTTGTAGCTCGTGGGTTCGAACCCAGGCGCTTTACTTTATGTAAATAATTTTATCACCACTGCTCTCAAAACGGTGAAGGAAAACATCGCAAGGAAAACCGGCATCTGCTGGAACCAAAAATTCGAAGACATGTGACTACTACCAACCCGCACTGGGCTCGCGTCGCACACTCCCTCTAAAAGAGAGGAGTCCGGTGTCCCTGCAGTGGGAACATTATAGGCTGATTATTCTAAATCTATATATAGATTTTTGACGGAAAAGGATCTACGAGTACTAGAGTAGTAACTAGAATAGTGGCAGTAAAAAAAGAAAACATTCGGAAGTTTGTGAGGCTTGCAAAACAGTGCTACTCCTTGGCTTTCTGCCAGACTTAGGCAACCCATGTTTAATGGGTAAACAAAGATCCATTACATAGTTACTGAAATAAACAGCGTTCATTGATCTCCTAGGCTGCACTGTTATTTAGCATGATTTACTGGTATGTCTTGGATAAGTATGGACTAGCAGAATCCTGGAGTGCGGTGAACTGGATGAATATTTTTAGTGCTGTTTTTATTTAGCTGCGAATAATCCCGTGGGAGTTGTAGGAGGTGACTAAGCGATCTAATATACATATAAGACAACTAGCTTGTGTCCGCGTGAAATTTCTGATTCCCCCCATCGCAATGCATCACCTGCCCGCGCTATCATTTTCTATTCACTTGGCGTTCTAGCATTTCGTTTTTATTTTTGCTCGGCTCCTGAGGGTCATTAGCGTGATGTTAAATAGCCTATAATTGGCTATCGAATGCCATAAAAGAATTTTTAAATCCCGCTGGCACTTCCAGAGATTACCTCCTAGTCCCTACATACAAACTTACAAACAAATATCTCTTTATATTATTCTTTTATTTATTTTTTTATAACGTTGCCCCACACTAGGAATTTCTTCTGTATCGTGGGTGCGTCCGTTTACAAACATTTAAACTCACATACACAACAGCCAGACCCGGAAAAACTACTTGTAGGCCATACAAATATTTGTTCCGTGCGGGAATCGAACCCGCGACACGCAGCGCAGCTGTCAATCGCCAACCGTGTCGTATTAGCTAATATGAATCTGTTGGAAGTATCATTTCTGTAATATCAGAATGGTTTTCGTAAATTTTAGAAATGACCATTCTTATCGCTGATACATAAACTTGCAGGAGTCGGGTCGTATATAACTTTACCTGGTCCTTCGGGTCGGATCTTGATATTTTCCTAGGATAGCTCGAAGGACTTAAAATATTTCACTTTATCATCATTCTCCTGCCTTCGTCCCAATTTGTTTGTGGTCCGCGCAACATGACTTTTACTTCCATACTTTTCTATTAGTCGTCATCTCGGTAGTCACCCCCTTTCTGACTATGTCATCATTCACACAGTCCATCCATCGTTTCTTTGGTCTTCCCCTACTCTTAAAGCCATCTCCATTTTACTCAAAACTTGCCTAAAATATTTCACTTTATACTTTCTTTAAAGTTAAAAAGCGCATCACATTATCCAGAAAACTCAAATGAATTGTGCATTTTAGTATCTTGGCATCGCGAAAGAACTCTTAAATGTCAGCCATTTTAAATTTCGACCGCGTTGTAAAACCGTGCTCTTTTAACGGTTTTTTTTTTGCCGTTGACTGTTGACTTGTACTATTTTTCCAAGTCGCACAGAATCTGAGCAACCGGAATGTTAGGTTTTTGTATCCACGGAGAAAAATAAAACTATTTTTATTTACCTGTGATGAATTATTGAAACTGCGTCTAGGACTGTAGGCTGTCTAGGCGCCGCAGAGGTACGAACTACAAATTGATTAATTAATATTAATCAGCTGTTTTTTCCCCTTGCTGGAAACGTTGTAGCATTTTTACTAAGCGTTCATTTGTTTTCCTGTTTGTCGTGTCATGCCCAAGTTCAGTGCTCTTTTTCTAACAAACAATGGGTATTTCAACTGCATCCAAGTTAGTTCCACAGTTAGTCATTATAGACGTAAGTTTTGTATAGTGTTGTGCGTCATTAATCTATACTAGTATTATAAAGAGGTAAATTTTGTTTGTTTGTATTTAGGGGGTAATCTCCGGAACTACCAGTCCAATTTGATAAATTATTTTTGCATTTGATAGCCCAATTCTGGAGGAAGGTTATAGGCTGTGTAACATCATGCTACGACCCTTAAAAGCCGAGCAAAAAGGAAAAAGAAAGAACGCAAAGTTAAAACAAACTGAAAGCGCGGTCAGGTGGATCGGGGGACAAGAAATTTTACGTGGATGAAGTCGCAGGCAGAAGGTAGTGACCTAAATAAATCGAAGAGAATAATGTATCTATATACATATATAAAAATCAATGCCACTTTTCGTTGTAATTTTATAATTCAAGAACGACTGCACCAAATTGGATAATTCTTTTTTTTTTGTGTTCGTTATTGTGAGGACAAGGTTTGTATACATAATTGGACCCGGTAGGTGGCGCTGATTTTTCGGGTGGGATGACGTCTGCCGGGTCCGCTAGGTTCTATCAATCAATCTAGGTTTTACTTATAGAAGTAGGGTAGGAGTAGGTTAGGTTAGGAATAGGGTAGGAGTAGGGTAGAAGTAGGTTAGGAGTAGGGTAGGAGTAGGCTAGGAGTATGGCAAAACAGCTAGTTTGCTTATAAATTAATCCTTTGAAAAACTTGTGTATTAGCAGAGTGCAATAAAGTAATACTGTTGTACGCCGAGATTTCGAAGCACGTCGTTTCGACCGATTTGTATGAAGACGTAATACTGCATTGTTTATTATACTGTGGTATTAGTCTCTCAAACTTCTTCTTCATGTTAAACTAGGTTTCTTTGAAGTTTGACTATGATGAGTGATGACTTTTAAACGCTCCCTTTTTCATGATTCTGGAGATAAGTAGGTACACTTTTGGTATATCATCATATGCAATACAGATTGGTTTTAAGCTAAAAGCCTCAAGACTACATTATTTCAACTTGCATACATACGTTACACCCCCGCTTTCTTCCCATGGGGGTAGGAAGAAACTACAGTAGGTACGTGAATGAATGTGGTTGAACTGTCTAAATAAAAGACATTGCTAGGTACTGCTATTGTGTTTACGCAATTACCCCGCCCCGGTTACTTAGTTTACGTTCATACATCTAAAACAACAACAAAAACAACGACTCGCAACTCATTAACTTTTAAATTTATTTTTCTGTACTTTTCGAACATTTATTACTTTTAATTATTAAACGTTTGTATTCGTCATCGTCGTCTAGGTTTAATCTGTTGACCTTGCTGAAATACGTTATTGAGTTGACCCTTCTTATTAATCACGCATTTTGACATACAAATTATAGGTAACTAGGGCACATCCGACACGCCTGAAGTTCCCAAAGGGATTGGTCGAGGTACACCAAACTACTATGGGATGTACTAGTGATAAAACGGTGCTACCATTATCTACAATAAGCTGCGTGCGCACACATTACTGCACCCTAATTGCGTAACACACTATGAATCTCAATCTGAATCAATTTGACGGATATCGCTAATCCATTGCTTTATATGTTCGAAAAAAATATCTGCTCAACAACGTGAATAACGCAATGAATGTTGTTGAACTGTTAAAATGAAAGCCAATTACCTCGCAGGTCTGAAATCCAAGCATCAGACTCCGAAATATAAAGAGGGTCTTTAACAAAACGCCCTTTTTTCTATTTCTTGCTGTAACATCGAAACATACTCTGAACTCTATGTCAGAGACCTAACGTTCATAATATTTGTCTGATATTTTGGAGATCTGTTACTGGAGATGACCCCCATCTGAAGTTTGTTGACGTTTACAACATACATTGCACAACTAATGATATTTGTAAGTATTTGTGTTTGTTGTTGTATTTGTTGGTTTAACAAACTCGATCAAGCTTTCACAAACCAGGACTTCGTAAGTAATGTAAACCTAGAACTTTCAAACATCTAATTACAAATCAACTTTTGACTTGCGAGTATTTAACAAGAAGATTACAGAGAAGTTAATTAATTATAAATTGAGCAATTAGCGTGACATACTTTTAATTATTTCGCTTCGTAAGTATACTTTAAATCCAGTTCATGAAAGGTCAATCGATATTATAAGGCGAAAAGCCAGAAAAGAAATATTCAACGAATATTACGATTACAGCGTAATGAAGAGCGTGAGTCATCAGAAATTTAAAATAATGATGCCTTGAACGAAAGGGTAATCATTTTATTAAAGTCAATCAACTCAGCCTATCGCAGTCCACTGCTGGCATAGGCTTCTCCTAGACTGTGCCACAACACCCTGTCCTCCGCCTTCCGCATCCAGTCTGCCCCAGCCACCTTCTTAAGGTCGTCCGTCCATCTAGCAGGGGAGCGTACACTACCGTTGCCGATACGCGCTTTCCACTCCAGAACTCGTCTGCTCCACTGGCCATCGGTCCTTCGACAAGCATGGCCGGGGTGGCCATGTTTGACTGCCACTTCCGTTTGCTTACTCTGCAAGCTATGTTGGTAACTTTATTAAAGTAATACAAATTAATTTAAGTATGACAATGAGAACCTATGGTACTGAGGAAACCGTTGCTCATATGCTCTTTGAGTGCACAGGTGTCAGCCCGATTAGGTTAGAAACCCTCGGGACACCCAGATCTTACACAGATGTTCTTAACAGACCCGGAGATCAACTTCTGGGAGGGGTGGGCTGGTTGGAATAACCACCGACTGTCGCCATGGCCCACGCACAATGATCCACTTAAAGGACTAAGTGCGGAAACGAAACCTTCCAACATAGAGAACCTACGGTAGCAGAGTAGCCACTGCAATACGAAAATTGAAAAAAAAAACACTTCTAATTGAATAAAAGGACCAATTTGATGCCTGTACCCAAGGACCACGCAAATATCGATCATTACCCTTTGTTATCTATCTATCTAATATAATAAAGCTGAAGAGTTTGTTTGTTTGAACGCGCTAATCTTTGGAACTACCAGTCGGATTTGAAAAATTCTTTTTGTTTTTAATAGCACAATACTTGGGGAAGGTTATAGGCTATTTAACATCACGCAACCACCTTAGCAGCCGAGCAAAACGCTTAGAAAGAACGGTAAGCGAAAACGAAATAACGTGGCACAGCTATAGGATCTACTTTCTGTTAAAACAAGAAATTTCAGGCGGACGAAATCGCGAGCAGAAGCAGTTGGTGAAATGGTGACTATAATATTTACAAATCTGGCATTAGTCCATTATTCAAGCTTTAATGTAGGCGTTTGTTTACACTTCAAAACACTAGAGGTGAAACGAATTAGTACGCAATTACGTGTATGCGAAGTTAACGTGGATTTTAGCAAAATGACGCGTTTGTTCTTGCAATAATTAGCGTGATCAGTTATTAGAACTTGTAAGGAAGGTCGTCGGACCGCCGTGGAAGTTGTATTCCCTGGTTCCAATAAGGGCAAGGTGGCTTTGTTATATGGGTTTCCGCCTTGTGCGATTGATTTCTATGTATTTTATACTTAACAGATATAAATTCATTAAGATGAGAAACTGCAGATATGTTATAATACAAGTTGCCTGAATTACATTACTGTTAGCTTGCATCATCCCACTGCTGGGCAAAGGCCTCTCTCCATGACTTCCCCTCTCTCCTACTATGCTGTGCCTGACAACTTCCATGATTGTTTCATTAATTTTAAACCTAGCAACTGTTTTGCCAACATTATAGAATGCAATAAAGAATAGATGGCCATATTGCGTGGATGTGACGCATGTTGTCCCCCAACTTGTTATGTTATTTTTTTGTGTTTGTGTTCTTTTTATGCGTCATGTTTACCTCAAATAAACGTACCTATTTTCTTTCTTTAAATTGAGAATTCAGTTCCGAAGATTACCCCTACATACAAACTCACAAAATTTACCTCTATAATATTCAGTATACGTATTATTTATGCCTGTAGTTTCAACACGATGTAACGCTAAAGATACTCGAGTTGATACCGCGTCAAGACGAGTACTAATACTATGATCCTGCGCATGTTGTAATGCTCAACTGAGATAAACTGGTACAGCGGTACTCTTCCGCGATACGGCAATAATGCGGTCTAGCTGTCTTACTCAGATAGTGTGCGCTTACGAAGTTAATGTCATTCAAACATTTAGAATATACCATTGATTAATCTATTTAGATATAAGCAGCGGTATCGAAGGTTAATCTATGCTGTCCGCGGTTAGTTCACGGATGGGTGACCATCTATTACATATTGACCCGCGCTTCGGAAAGCACGTTAAGCCGTTGGTCCTGGCTGTCATTCGTAAATCTTCAGTCGTTACGGGTAGCCAGAAGCCCAAAAGTTTGAGCAAGGGGCATGGTGTTATCCAGTTACTGGGTTGTGGTGGAGCTCAGACAGGCAGTCGCTCCATGTAAAATACTGGTATTCAGCTGGATCCAGTTCGACTGGAAGCTGACCCCAACATGCAACGTAGTTGGGAAAAGACTAGGCAGATTTATATATCGATCCTATTGCAGCCTTGTTGAGCTACTAAGGACCAGTCTTTAGAGTCCAGCTTTAGATTAACGATAGGTAAGTTTAAAAAAAAACTAATCTGCGTTTTAATTACTACGGCTTTCTGCTCAAGTGAATGGTAAAGTTCTAGCAACGATATAGATCGTAATCTATCAACTGGCCTTGCCCGAACGTATGGTAAATAGTAGCAATTTAAAACAAGTGATTTAGTTCACTTTAATATGTTCTCAATGTTCAGTACCCGCCAATAAATATAGTCGGCACGAAATGTTTTAAGTGGTTGTCATGTTGATAAGTACCTAATATGTATGATCACATGGAGGACCATTAAAATTTATTGAAGCCAGATAAAAAGCTCTTCAAACCATTAATGTTGCTATGGTGTAAACTCAAACTCAAAACATTTATCTATACTTCTATACTGAAAATTATAAAGAGGTAAAAGGACGATGGGTCTTAGCGTCCAAAATTTAAACTTAGTCAACAGACTTGAGACATCTCATTTAAAAGGTCTTGGCTTACGTTTACTGTCATTGTTTACTATGGCGACGACTGTTAAAACTATGGGGTTTTTTGTCCATCGTCCTTTGTTTCTTTGTAAGTTTGTATGTAGGGGTAATCTCCGGAACTACCAGTCAGAATTGAAACAATCTTTTTGCTTTTGATAGCACACTTCTTGAAGAAGGTTCTAGGCTATTACACATCACGCTATGATCCTTAGGAGCTGGGCAAAATTAAAAAAGTCTGAAACAACGCTAAGAGAAAAGGGAGTAGTAGCATGGGCAAACGATGCGATGCGACGGGGTGGGTCAGGTTAGCTTTGGCTAAATTGTCAAGCTGTCTGAATGAAGTCAAGGGGTCGGTCAGCCAGAATTATGAAGCTAGTTGCCCATAACAAAGCGTAGTATGCCCTTTGGAGAAGAACGGCAAGAAACTCTATGGATTGGACACTCTTTTAAAAGTTAGGTTATAAGTTCCTGTTGTAAAATTCAAAATCAGTGCCCAGATTTCGTATTGGCAGTCAAGAAAAGGGATCGTCAAACACTATTCTAATTTTGAAACGGCGAGATGTCAGATGGAAAGCATTTCTAAATTTAAAACCGTGTAGCGCGTCTGAGCATGCTGTGTTGCCATGTTCAAGAAGTGCATTCACTCGGGAGTTTGCGAAGCTTGTTATAACTTTTACCTAACATAAAATATGAAATTAATTGGTGCCTTGAATTTCTGTATTTAGACACACCTGCCTTTGTTAATTGTGTTAGCGCAGGTGTGTATAGATATTAAACAAAACCCATTAATAATGCGTTCAACTTTGTTACATTTATTATTAAAAAGTCTGATTCTGCTGAATGATGGAAATAAATTGTTTGTTTATAATGTATCAACTTGAAACTAGCGTGTGCCGCGGTAATGTTGATGACTGTTTATATCTTGTATTAATATTTATATCAATTTATTTTTTAGGCTGTTTGTTTTCCTTCCTGTTAGATGTTTTTATAGGTTATCGTCATCATTTTTAGGGTTCCGTACCCAAAGGGTAAAAACGGGACCCTATTACTAAGACTTCGCTGACTGTCCGTCCGTCTGTCTGTCACCAGGCTGTATCTCAAGAACCGCGATAGCTAGACAGTTGAAATTTTCACAAATTATGTATTTCTGTTGCCGCTATAACAACAAATACTAAAAACAAAATAAAATAAATAATTTAAGGAGGGCTCCCATACAACAAACGCGATTTTTTTGCCTTTTTTTGCTCGATATCAATAATGGCAACAGGTAGGCACTTGAAATATTCACAAAATACTCAGTTGCATTTTTTTTTTCTTTATTTATTTAGGGGGTTTTTTCATAAATGAATATTTCACCCCCATTATTGAAAACAAAAATTTCACTTAATATTTAACTTAAATAAACCTACAAAAACTAAGAAACATGAAAACACTACTCTGTCCTTAACTTTAAACCTACCATCACCATCCTAACCAGCATTTTGGCTGCATCAGACAATGCTGAAGCCAGTTGCATTTTTACTTTAATAATGAATAATAAAATTAAAATAAAATAAATATTTAAGGGGGGCTCCCATACAACAGGCGTGATTTTTATAGATAATGGTACGGAACCCTTCGAGCGCGAGTCGCATTTGGCCGGTTTTTTTTAAAATAGGGTTTAATTACCTTCCATTCAGCGGGGTAATAGCAAAACACATAAAATAGCAATCGATCGCGATGCCTTTAATTTTGACAGTTCGGTCTCGTTCATTGTGTTGCTTACGTCCTTGAGGAGAAAAAAAAGCCAAACCTATGCTATCCATTGCTTATACATAATCAGCCTATAATGTTCCCACTGCTGGGACACAGGCCTCCTCTCGATGAGAGGGAGTAGGCCGTAATCCACCACGCGGGCCCAGTGCGGGTTGGTAGATGTCACATGTCTTCCAATTTTTGGTTCTAGGACATGCCGGTTTCCTCACGATGTTTTCCTTCATCGTTTTGAGAGCAGTGGTCTTGAAATAATTTACACAAAATAAAGCGCCTGTCTGGGTTCGAACCTACGACCTGCAACTCGTAAGTCGCGGCCGTTACCACTTGGCCACCACAGCTCCATTGCTTGTGGATGTCAAAATGAAAGGCATTGCGATCGATTGCCATTTTTTGTGTGGTATCTACACATTCTACACAATTACTCGGCAGGATGGTAGGGAATCAAAACCTGCCGATCGATTCTATAAAAATATCACCGTGAAAAGTTAGGTGAAGTGAGCTGTCAATAGTGTCAATCCCTAGCATTAGTTGGAATGACAGCTAAAAAAAAAACTTAGGTGAGGTGAGCGTGGAGTGCACGCTCACCTCACCTAAGTTTTTTTTTTTTTAATTATTGCCCTTTTATCTTTAAAAGTTCTAAAAATAAGGTGAATATAAATAAAGCTTTCATGGTGCAAAAAAATAAACCCGCAGATGCTCCACTAACTAAATATTGAAAGGTGCGAAGGTTCTCAAATGACATGGGTATCCTAAAAAAATAAGCAAACAAACTTGCGGGCAAAACAAGGCATTCGGCGAAGCTCGTGGATGTGAGAGGGACGGAAGATGTGCAGATGCGAGTGTTGCAACACCGACCCGTTATCTTTCTAAATGGACTGTCGAAATTAGTGCATGATTTTGAAGCAGCTGCCTTTCGAAGACCTTAGTTTGATCGACGTGTTTCATCCTTTTGATTGTGTAAGGTACTACTGACATAATTATGCAAATTCGATGGGGACGTCCATGATAATTTCGTTACGTTATAAATTATAAAAGCGCATACTTAATAGGAAACGACACTTTCGCCCAAATATCTGTCTTTACCTTTAAATGACGCAACTACTACAAATAAATAAAAATTGAAGTGTCTGTTTGTATTGTCAAAAAAACAGCTTTTTACTAAATCCATATACGGTACTTATAGTAACAAAATAAACCTATTTTAAAAAAAATTGCCTGTATATCTGTTTGTTCCGGCTAATCTCTGAAACGGCTGGACCGATTATGACGGGACTTTCACTGGCATATAGCTGATGTAGGCTACTTATATTAGAAAAAGAATTAACATTCGGCGCGAGAAATAGCAAAAAGATTCTTCCTTTCAATGTAGAAGTCCCACACGAACGAATTCGGGGACATAGCTAGTATAAAATAGAATTACTAACAGCTAGCTGATAGCATCATTTTGTTGCGCATTTGTGACAGATATCTTATGTCAAGTTAGAAGTGTTTACCCAGTTGAGTAGTATTTGCAACAAGATACGGTTCTTAAGAATCTCATTCTTAAATTTCATTCAAGCAATTTTTTGCTTAGTTGGTAATTTTTTGCTGTCCATTAAAACCGAAACAAATCTATTACGATAATATTAATTGCTATTTAAAGTACCCGTAATTTCGATTCGCAACACTGTTGTCCTAAATGTTTGTCCTAGTTTTTATACTAAATCGATTTAACTTAACGGTAAAACAGGGTTGGCCTTATTACGACATATAGGCACGATTCTCATCGAAATTATACGCATTTATAACATTTAAATCAGATAAACAAAAACCGGTTAGGCGCGAGTTCTTCGCGGAATTTCTGTGGCGACAAAAAGTGGCGGCCATGACAGAATTTTAACGGCTAATTTGAACTTGGAAGTGACAGGTGTCGCGACGTTTTTTCGGAGGTGCCAAAACCTTACTCCCTCTTTCCACAAACATTATTGAAATGACGAGGAAAAACGTGCTGGATATTAAAAGTTATAGCGTTATCGCATGATGGGTGGTTTCGGAAACGGATTAATCACATCATCAGTCATCACACAATTACTACATTATCTCCATAAATCCTATATATTTTCCTGGTTTAAATGTGCATCCTTTGATAATATCTTGTATACAATGTTATTTCGGAATATCCGCGTAGGCTAGACTGTAATCTGTATGTGTTTCCCGGATTTTATTCAATGCAAACATTGACTTGTTTACCATTCATGAAGGTTGTATGCACTGTCATGTTCCTTATCAAAACCTACTAAGTTACTAACACTTATATTTATATGATGAACTCATGAGAGGAAAATGCCTTTGCTGTCAACAGTGTCATAACAACAAACAGTTCTGTAGCCAAAGATATGCCTAGCCTGACAGTAGGAATAGCTTTCATTTTGACAGTTCAACAACATTCATTGCGTTATTTACGTTATGAGCAGACAAATTTTTCGAACATATGAATCAATGGATTAGCAATATCCTTCGTAATGATTCAGATTGTGATTGGTACCTAGTGTGTTACGCAGTTACGGTGCAGAAGCATAGTAATGAAATTGTGGCTAGATGCGACCACTTGACAGCTAGTTTAACTCCATGTAAGTCTTAAGACAGTTAATCCGATGCGTTCGGGGCTGCCAAATTAGACTAGACCAGACATAACAATAATATCATGCCTGTATTCCCCGAAGGGTTAGGTAGAAGTGCACCTATAGTACGGACGCCAGCAGGTCAACCTACCCGAAACTGTCAGATTTTCCCAATCAACATTGAACCTAATGGTTTAGCAATAAAGTCGAAAATCTATTAAAGAAATCTGACAGATTGTAGTAGCTTGATGTGCTGGCGTCTGTACATTCGTGGCCGGTTGATGACAATAGGCTCCGAGGCTCGCCCCTGTTACATGGCGAAAACACCAGCACCCTAATTGCGTAACACACTATCAATCTTAATCTGAATCATTTTGAAAGATATTGCTAATCCATTGCTTCATATGTTCGAAAAATATCTCTGCTAAACAACGTAAATAAAGCAATGAATGTTGTTTAACTGTCAAAACGAAACCTATTGCTACTAACAGTCTGTTACACAATTACCCAGCAGGTCCGATAATAATTCGAGCTTCACAGGACCAAAATTATCATTGCGAACCGGAACCCTTTCAATAGTGTCTTTGTGCGGAGATTTAGGAGGCTAATGCCCGGCGGTAGACTTGTCTTTTACAACTTCATTTAGTTTGTAATTAAAACGTTTTTATTGTCTGCTTCTGTGTATAACAGTATCAGGGCTGTCAGGAGCTTCTAGGCCCAGTGTGGCATTTACACCTAAGATTAGCTGTCTTGACAAGCACTTGTCAAGAATGATTCATGAAACCAATGAAAGTTGACGTTCCGTGTCTCGGAAAGCACGTTATGCTGTTAGTCCCGGCGGTCATTCGTAGATCTTTGACAGTCACCATGTGTAGTCAGCAGCCTAAAAGTCTGACAACTAGGTCTTATCATGGGATCGTGTACTCAGTAACTGAGTTGTGGTGAGATCCATGTAAAATACTGGTATTCAGCTGCATCCAGTTAGACTGGAAGCCGACCCTGACATAGTTGGGAAATGGCTTGGCAGATTGATCGAATTAAAGTTGCAATTGTTATAGCTGCAATTCTGTAATATGCAGAATTTTAGCGCGATCATGTGGGAAATACTGGTGTTATTAGTGCTTTTGATCGATAAGTTTCAACTCAAATAACACTATAGTTTTGTGACAAATTTTCTCGTCATTTTACAAAGCATTATTTTCAAACGTTTACACGGTTCGTTAGCAATTTTCTCGGGACAGTTGTCAAGTAGAAACTGTTTTAAAATTATAGGGACTGGTCGCGCAAGTTGACTCGCGCATGACCGGTTAAATGACAGGATTTGCTCAAAGTAGCAAGTAGCCAATCAGTTGGACTTTTGATTGAGATCAAGCTGACAGGTTCTTTGTATCAATCAATGCATGTCAATCTCCACAGGTGGGGTTTCTCGGATGGTTCCGATCTTGATTGTATATGCGGCGTCTCCCCGCTGACCATGGCTCACCTTTCATCTTGCGTCGCAGGACCTGTCACCTGAACACGTGAGGATCTAATGTTTGCGTCAGCGAATGGTGTCAGCGTTGCGTTGCTGAGAAGTGTGCCAAACAATTTTATACTTTTTTTCAAACAATATTTGCCATCGACAAGCTTAGAAGAATATAGATAACGGCAGTGGCCTAAGATAGGCTGAATTGATCGATGGATGTTTAAATCAAAAAACGCTAACCCATCAGTATTTATTTTGTTAAAAATTGAAGCATTTTTGCGTGATGAATCGTCAAAAAAAGTACGGTTTCTTTTGAAGTCAAATACTTTGTACTTCAACACGTATTCAGGCAAAAACTTCATTTCACAGCTCACAGCGCAATAACAAGCCTGACATGACACAGACTTCTTGAAAACCCTAACTACCCAGGTCAATGACTCCTTTACAATAAACAAGGAGCATTATAAACTCTAACACATTGATTATACGGCCTGTAATTGCGTAAACAATTTTGACAGCCTGTTTCACTTGGAATACCTTAGAATTGTACATTTTCCTTTTCATTTACGATCATTATTTTTACTACCGAACGCGTACTTTCATCTGGGTATGTTAATTAACTGAATACCTGTTTTAGTGCGCCCTAAACCTGAATTTAGTTTTTTTGCTTCTTTGGTGGGGTGAAGCTGTAAAAGTTTTAGCGTGGTTGGAGGTAACTTTAGAGCAAAGAGTTGCCCGCATTTGATGCGGTTTCGGATTGAAATTGGATAATCGGCTACAATCGTGTCGTGGTCTAAACGTTTGTCACTTAGCGACTTCAATTATTCGCAAAACATGTACAAATTTTTTTTCTATTTCGACCACATTCTATGTGTCATTTCGAATTTTTGCATTTTTTGGACACATTAGTGTATGTCGTCAAGATAGGTAGGCATTTACGAAAGCGGCACTCTCTGTGATTTTCTTAATTTCACGAGGCCTACGGCCGACCGTGAACTGCTTTCAATTGTGGATTGTGATATCGGGAACTATAAATAGAGCTTCAGGCAACCTGCCATTGCTGCACTGCATGGTCTGGCTATACATAGCCCCCTGACTGTTACATTTTTATACTACAAAATGATCTGTTTTCATTATTTCGTCTTCATCATCATTATCTTCCTGCTTGTCTCATGTTACTCGGGTTCGGCGCAACACGTTTCCTTCTTCCATTCTCCCCTGTCAACCGTCACGCTATCATTCACTCCCTTCTCTTTCATTCCATTCCTCACACAATCCATCCATATTTTCTTTAGCCTTCCTGTCCCTCTCCATCCATCAGCATTTATATTCATCACTCTTTTATTCACATGAGTTTCCTCTCTCCTCATGTCATTATTAATTTTTCCTTTAACCTCGTTAATCTGAAATAATTATCTTTATGTATGTAAGTGCTCAGTCTTAAGGACAAAGGTAAAACTGTTCCTTAATTTTAAATTGAGCATTTCCCTTTGCAGTAGACTCTGGCCCTTGTCTGTCTCTTGTTTTATCGAGAGTCGACAGTAGGGCAGAGGAAGTCTCAATAACGCAAACCGGCGCGTTCGGGCCCGTATTCTTTGCAAGAGTTGACTAGACAATTTTATTCAATGGCGCAGAATTGGTCTATTGTCTCCAGTTAACCCAGTTTGGATCATTGTGGATCTCCACGCATTGTCTCACTGTAATTTCATCTATGTTTGTTGTAGAACTAATGTAGCTATGCTGATTTCTTACATTCCTATTTTAATCAGAATTCCCTACCGTAACTCCCAAGGTTTTTATTGCTAAATTAAGCTACCAGAAGTCAAAGTATTCTAAATGAAATTCCGAGAGAAGGAAAAAGCTTCAGAGAATTGCTAAAGAAATATGGGAGTATTCCGATCTAGATGAACTCGGTAGAATTTGTTATTGAGACTGAATTCATTATCGAACATCGTCTAGAATCCGAAATGCTGCTTTAGTTTAAGGTGATCACTGTGATCAGCTATCTCTTTCAAGTTTAACCATTTCTTTAGCATAGCATAAGCATTATCAGCCTAAAATATTCCCATTGCTGGGATTCAGGCTTGACTCATCGAGAGGGAATGCCCTGTAATCTACCACGCGAGCCCAGTGCGGGTTGGTAGATGTCACCAACATGTCTTCGAAATTTTGTGTCTACGACACCATTTCTTTAGTTTTCGTTTAACAGTATCTTGACCACCAAGTCGTTCACACACAATGACGCTTTGTAAAAGGCGGCGAGAAAGAGTACAGAGCCAACCAATGGGAAAACATCATTTTCACAAAAACTAGGCCACAGTTTACCCAAACCGCGGATCAAAGCCATTAAATTCGCTACACCGCTTTCCATCAATCAGGTCTTCAAACTTTCTTTTGTACCTAATTTGCCGTGAAAAAGCGACCATCTTCAAGTATAATAATATATCACTTCACACAATGTGAATTGATTCTCGCGGCCTCAATGGAGGTTAGGTAAGAATGCACCGCACACGTAACAGTTAAGTAATGTAGTATCAAGTTAACTGTTAACTTGCAGTCTAACCAGCTTTAAAAATGTTGGTTTGGAAGGAATTCGTTGAGATGTGTCTGGAAACGGCTTTTGTATGACCATTTCTTATATCTATGTGAGTGACCGTGGGGAAGTTTTTCGAACGAACATTATCGCAAAATTCATCATCTTCCTGCTCTTGTCCTATGTTAATTGGGGTCGGTGGAACACGTGTTATTTTTTCTACTCTCCCCTGTTAACCGTCACGCTATCATTCACTCCCTTCTATTTCATGCCATTCCTCACACAATCCATCCATCTTTTGCTTGGCCTTTCTCTTCCTCTACATAATTAATGTGACAAATTGTCAAGCTAAACTGCTGTGATTATATAATAATATGTTTTATAATCGATAGGCTTCTGTGTGACCACTATGTCACCTAAGGGAAAGCTATGATACAGTCGACGATGGAGCCAAAAAAATAACATATTCATTCGAAACTTTGTAAACTTCTAGGCTATTGAAAAACATAATCATTTTATCACTCTCATTTCGGACTGAAAGACCAGTGAAATCAAAATGATTGCCAATACCTTAATGCTATTTACGTAAACTGTACTCTAATTGCCTAACATACTTTCAATCACAATCCAAGGATTTGAAGGAAATTCCTAACCAATTGCTATAGATAGAGGTTTGAAAAATTCGTCTGCTCGACAACATAAATACAGCACTGAATGTGTTTGAACTGCCAAATGAAAGACATTGCGAAGAGTTGTTATTTTCTGTATGTGCAATTACCCCACTAAATGAGATTTGCACCTTAGTAAAGAAACAACTTGTTGGTTCTCTTTATACATTCAGACAAACTGCAAAATAACTTCAAGATGCCAATCGCGTAATTACTTTGACTTTTTGGACCAAGTCATATATCGTTGCTTAAACAGCACTTAAAGGTCGTCCGGGTGTTGCAACGGACTGCACTCTAGATGGTAATGCAGCATATTGTGGAGAAAGTCAATCTTGTTCTGCCATGTTTCCAGATATCGTCTTCATCATCAATTATGGGATTATATTGTTCGCATTCACTTTGCATATGAACTTTAAAAACATTTTCAACATTCCATGTACCTAATAATGAAAAAAACTCACCTAATTATGTGGAATTGTGGAAGACTCACATCGCTTATCGTTAGACTATGTTCGATATGAGTCTCATAGAAATGATTTGTCTAGGGTCTTGAAGCTGAACCGACTTGGTACGGTCAAATTCAATAAATCGATGATTTAATCTATTTTCGCCGTGTTTTAAGGTCGTGCATTAAGTAGATACTAGAATAAAAACTTTTTTGGTTTTTTCCGCGACTGTTACATTTAGTTAACCTGAAACTTATTTTACTTCCTGATCTCCTAGTTCGAATTTAATATAATCCATCGTAATCATATCATCCTAAGTCATATGTAGCTCACCAGAATCTCAATTACATTACTAGTTTTCATTGTCTACTCAGCGTTGTCCCAATCCCCAATCCCAATCCAACCAAGACCCAATCTTAACTTTTGGACGAAAAACAAGACTCATAAAAAAATACATTACAGCACAAAAAATATCTTCTCGCTCTGTTAACCGTGCAAAATGTTATTAAAACTCGAAACCTAGAGTAAAATATCTTAATTTATGTTACACTAGCTGGCCGTGACTTCGTCCGCGTGAAATTTTGGTCCGCGATCCACCGCATCGCATCGCCCGCTCGCGATCTTACTTCGTTTTCGTTTACTCGTTTTGCTCGGCTCCTTAGGGTTGTAGCATGATGTTAAATCGTCCCTTAGTAGTGACTTCCTCAAAAATTGTACTATCAAATGCAAATCTAATTGCAAATCCGACTGGTTTAGTTCCAGAGATTAGCCCTTTCAAACAACAAACTCTTCAGCTTTATCATATTAAAGTCATGCCAAGGTTTTATTACCGTCACAAATTACCATAACGAACGGGAATGTTAAAATTAAAACAAATCAAATTGATTAGCTAAATGATGAGTCAGTAGGTCGAATAGGGGAGCTTCAGATTTAAGGAAATCACGGTTCATACATTATCCTCGTCAATTCTGTTTTTACACAACAAGACTTTGTAACTTGTTTACATCGTAATTAAAGCTATTAGAGAATATCACGTTTTCAAAGTCTACATGGACACTACTATACATGCTAGGGACATCGACGCGCAAACTCATCATCATCATCTGCCTAGCCTTTTCCCAACTATGTTGGGGTCGGCTTCCAGTCTAACCGGATGCAGCTGAATACCAGTATTACAAACAAACAAACCATGAATTCAGCACATGAGTTTAAAACCGCTAGCGTAGAAATTTTTCGTCGGTTATCAAAAAACCGGTCAACTGGAGGGTTCCGTACAAATTTGTAGGTATGCAACAACCGTTTTCGGATTTTTTACTTTACTTGTGCTTTAAGACATTGCTTCTTGCCAAATTTCAAGATTCTAGGTCAACGGGAAGTACCCTATAGGTTTTGATTCCCTTGCGAGTGTCAAAATACGCGGCATAAACGAAACATATGTACGCCCGTATCTTTTGATTGCGTTGACTTAGAAGTTTCTTTTTTTTCATTGCTTCAAGGGATTGCACACAATGACAATCAGCAGCTGGTAATGGTAACTGCTGATATTGTATCACCAGTTGCCAGCCGGTTCATTATTCACAGGTGTTTAATATCACCTATTGTACAACTGCAATAGTATTAGGCGTCACAACTTTGATTTCTTAAGACTCAATGGTCCATGCTAGCGATGCTTCTTAATCCATTGCTTCTTTCGAACATAAGAACGCCATTGAAGTAGTTCAAATCTGTCAAGGTATACTAAAATTCGGAGTATTGTCAGGTGATCAGGTCCAAACAAAAGGCGATCTTCCATTGCTGGTTTTCTTAACCCAAGCAACTATCAAATTATATCATATCTTTCGATGTACGACGAATTCTAAGCTACTTTAAGGTTCAATAACAAGTTGCCATATACGGATGTCATACTATTTGTATGTATTGTTGAGCATTCGGTCGCGTGATTAGATTTGATTGAATGGACTGATGTGGTTTGATTGTTGGGGCACCGAAATGTAGGCGCCATTGGGGGCAGATGATTGTCGGCGCATGAGTCGCTCGTTAGCAATAATATGTTTGAAGTTGTCGATGGCAGAGAAAAGTAAAGTATATGACATTAATAAGAAAAGAGAATATTAAAAGAAAAACATACTAGGGGAATTGAAGGGCCAAGGAGATTTTGATCAATGTCTGTATCATCATCTTCCTACCCTTGCATCATGTTACGTTATATTCTTCCATTCTCCTCTGTCATCCGTCACGCTACCATTCACTCCCTTCTCATTCATATCATTCCTCGCACAATCCTTCCATCTTTTCTTTGGCCTTCCTCTCCCTCTCCATCCATTCACTTCACATTTATATTCATCACTCTTTTAGTCACATGCGTTTCCTTCCTCCTGTGTCTATCAGCAGTTGCGCAATTCTAATTTACATATTTTAGCTCTGTTGTGTCAATGACATTTATGCCAGTGCCAAGGTCAAATAAAACAAAATGGCCAATATGAATCATGTTGTTTTGTTAAAAATGTGCGTTGAGATAAACGAATTGAAAGGGGAAATTACTGAAGACGTCATTTAATGCGCAGTCAAACAAAAAAGTTGCATCAGTGAGTTGAATGGTATTACTATTAATATATATTATTAGTTTATTGAGGAAACTTGCTTAACAAATACATACGGGAAATACGCTAAACCATCACTGTTTGCATTTAATTATAGTTAATCAGGTGTAGTTTACTTAAATCAAATATATTTAAATAGTCCTCCAGACCAAATTTTGGCCATGGCGCCAAATCTTATCGAAGACTAGCCTTCGTCGAGGGAGATATTATAGTGCAAATATATTATAAGATGTGATGTGTTTTACCATCGTAACTGTACTTTAGGGGTCGAGAGGAAACTAAAACTTGGCTGGAAACTAAAATCCACTCCACTAAAACTATATTTAGGGGTCCAGTGGAAACATTATTGATTGGGGGTCGAGGGGCCGAGAGTGGACTAAACGAAAATGTGTACGCAGACACAGGAGAGAGAGTGCATCTCTTCCCTCACTCTCATAGTTCGATGGGACGGCAATCTGACTCGACCGGGGAGAGATCATGCGCTGGACCAACGTCGCAGGGAGTCAGTAATAAAATCTATATCTATACTAATAAAACTGAAGAGTTTGTTTGTTTGTTTGAACGCGCTAATCTCTAGAATTGCCAGCCGGATTTGAAAACTTTATTTTTGCATTTGGTAGCCCAATTCTTGAGGAAGGCTACTTAACATCATCTAGGAACCGGGCAAAAGCAACAAAAAAAACGCTGAGCAGAAACGAAGTAATAGCGCGGATATGCGATGCGATTCGACAGGGTGGGCCGAGGGAAAAAGAAATATCACGCAGACGGAAGTCGCGGGGTGAAGCTAGGCAAATAATAAGTCAACGACCAATACCTCATCAAAAGAAATCTCGGAGTCGATTTAAAAGCAACGTGCTTTAAATACTAATCAATGGTAGTTCAGCCATTATAATTCCCCGGAACAATCGTTAGACATAGAGTGCTAATTATAGACGTTTCCGACACGTTATCCGGTCATTTAGATTCAAGCATGAGTAATCTTAACTGCGAAAGTGTATAATAACGTCTGGCACAGACGCATGGTAAAGCAACAGCTACTAGCGACAGGCATAAATGATCGTGGAGACGGTCAAACGCGCGTTCAAATCGCACTTGCGTTGATAGATTACCTGACGTTTATCTCTGAAAGCGCACTTTGATGTGTACACGTCTAATAAAATTCGGTAACATGAAGCACGTGAGGTTTTCGTGCGATTAGTCTTGTTTTAAATCGCTCGTTGTGCGTTGTGACTGCTGTAAATCGCTTTCGGGAAGCTAAAGACACAGACAGAATATCACAGGTTTATATCTTGTCAACGATATTAGTGAGCAGTGGTAATGGTAGCCCAGTGGTAACCGCCCCGACTTACGAGTGAGGAAACCGGCATGTCCTGGAAACAAATCCGAAGACATATGACATCTATCAACCCGCACTGTGCCCGCGTGGTAGATTACGGCCCACTCCTCACAGAGAAGAGGTCTGTCTTCTAGCAGTGGGAACAATATAGGTTGATTATGCAGCGATATTGGGAGCATGCTTTTCGGCTCAGCGCGTTCATGCTGATGATTGGTCTCGATAAAATCTCCATTCATCCTGTTGTCGTTTGTTGTCGATGTTACAAGCGTTGTGTGCGCCGGACATTATAGAAAATTGCAGCAAAGTGTGTACGGTATTGTACTTATCTAATTATCAGCGAAAGCAGTGTTGGCTTGCCTGAAGCAGCGGGCAATGGTTATTTTAATTGGGCATAATTATTATTTTAGTACCCGTGGCCTACTGGTGATGTCCGCTTTGTTTGTAAGCACAGGCTAATCGAAAACTGAAGACTGAGTAACTTGTCATCTCACTCAAGAGTTAGAGAGAACTCTTGCTTGGTACTGAATATGCAGTGAGATAAATATGAGGAATATAAATCGGTTGGCATGGTATGGGCAATGGCATGTGATACGGAGGAATGAGGAAAATGTCGTGAGGAAAGTTTTGAGTATGAATGTCGATGACTATAACAGTAGGGGAAGACCAAAGAAATGAATGTGTAAATATGGAATATGGTTACAAGGGGGTCACTACAGAGATGACAACAAATAGAGAAGTATGGAAGAAAAATACATGTTGCGCCGACCCCAAATAAATTGGGATAGAGCAGGAGAATGATGAAATATGAGGAATATAGATTTCATCTGTAGTAGGTGGGTCATTTTCACAAAAAGTGTACACTGTTTTAAATGTGTCGAAA
Organism: Apamea sordens; assembly: GCA_945859715.1. Classification (NCBI taxonomy): domain Eukaryota; kingdom Metazoa; phylum Arthropoda; class Insecta; order Lepidoptera; family Noctuidae; genus Apamea; species Apamea sordens. Next base: position 5,151,074 of record OX244006.1, on the reverse strand, counting down.
TTTAATAATTTGTTGTAATTCGTTTATTTTCATTAAATTTACAATCGATATTCTTTTCACTATATGAAAATAAGAATAAAACCTCATAATCTTTGTTAATTAGTTAAATATAGGTAATTTATTGTCCTTGGGGAACAAAATTTCTTCCATTCCGCAACTATAAACTTTCGGTTATAGGAATAAAATAAAACACACTTGGATTTATTCAACTAGTATTATTTGTTAATAATATTTTGTACTTCAATACAAAATAAATTAAAATTAAAATCAATAATAAAAAACACACTTTTTGATGAATTTAATGTCCATTACGTTACTCTTTGGACGAAATTAGTTTAATACTTTTTGGTATGTTACTCAATTAGGACACAATTTATAGGAACTCTTTTTAATTATATTCATCAAATTATTAGCCTCTAAATTATCAAAATCTGATTACAATCAGATGGTATTTCGCTCTAAAAATAATATTTAAATAAAAATATAAAATAGGACAGTCACGGAATTGACTGTTCCAGTAACGGAATAGAATTCTTAAGAATATGGTACATTAACAAGAAAACTTGAAAATAATATGATATACTCAAAATATTGCAAATTGTACTCTTCTGATACAGTATGAACAATTTATACTACGTACTACGTAAATCAACATTATTATTAAAACAATATACAAAATAACATTATTGTTACCTATTCTAAAGCTATAAGTGCACATTAAAAAAATTACAATAAGTATAAAAAAACAACATATTAAAACAATATTATTATTACTTAAACAATATTATTGTTACTTATTCCAAAGCTATAATTTTATTGCACATTGAAAAAATGAGATCAAATTTTCACAAAATAATATATTCTTCACCAAAATATTTTCGACATGTACGTACAACTTGCGGCAACAAACTTTTTGTTTAGTACCTGTAAAAGAAATATGAGGTAGGTACTTATGTAACATTATCAACCAATTTGTAGTAATATTATAAAAATGCATAAATACTTTTTTCCTAGTACCTGTGTCATTTGAGTACGTTATGAACATTTATACCTAATACTTTCTCAGTATTAGAATTCTTAATCAGAGACACAAAGTAAATTGTCATAATAAATCGACATGAATATAATGTACCATCTTCCTAAGAATTCCATTCCGAAAGTTTTTAGTTCCAATTCTACGTTACCAGCGTTTTGGTTACGGAACGGAAGTATCGGAAGTCTACCTTTGCACATTTTTGTTTCATTTATCTTTAACTAACACATCCGATCAACAAGCTTGGTATCAAATTCGGATCACTGAAAGTTTATAAAGATATCAAAATAATTTGCAAGAAATAAACTTGTAAACTTACTTTGAAATTGGTTGCGGTTGTGGAATATCAAAAATGGACCGTTACTGAGGTGCGCCACTCGTCGTCCGCTAGTCGCCGTCAAAATGGACAAATCATTGTGGGAATCCAATGACAGCTTTACAAATGTTGCCCATCGACAAAAAATATGCTTAAACGGTAGTTTTGTTTGCGATCTTTCGTAAAAAATGTGGTTTCGGAACGGAATTTTCCACTTTAGCTAATTTATGTCCTCACATATATATAATTATTAAAATATTATGTGTAATGTTACACTGTTTCTGCAGTTATAAAACAAATCGTAAATAACTATACTTTCCGAAAAATCAATCACATTAGTATAAATAAGTCAATAAAATATATAAAAGTTATGTTATTATAATGAAATTGGTAGTAGGACAGCGCTAAAATAGACACTTTCTATAAGAAATTTTGAAAATTAAGCTAATATGAATGTGTTTTTAGGTAGCAACAATATATAATATTGTTAAAAACTGACCACAGATCCTTATTTTTAGTGTAGTTTTTCTTGAACGTGGATATTATTTGTTAAATATTTAACAAAAGTTGTGGGACACGCCGAAAACACGATGTACACTTTTTGTGAAAATGACCCAGGTAAGACCCTGATAAGACCCTAAGATGACCCTAAGATACTGATGACCTACACCTGTAGAAATGCCTTCACTGAATCCAACGGCATCTGCGAAAAGAACCGGATTTCAAAAGTGTAACCTAAGGTTGTATGCAAATAATATGTTAGTAAGACAAGGACATAGTTTTACACTAACGTTTCACTCAAGTCTCGAGATCTAGTTTTCGTTGAATGCACTAGGAATACTAATTTCTTTGCTCAGCAATGTAGACTGGCCTCTATATGGTCACTTAAACAAATACATTAATTTTAATTAATACGCGTTATGTGCGAAAAATATCTTAGAAATCTACCCGTAGATGGACTGGATTTTGTGAGGGTTCCGTACTCAAAAATTGTTAAAAGAAACTTAGGACCGTCTGTGATCACAGATGATTCCAAGATACAAAAACTATAATTACCGTTGATGTTAATAATATTCCAAATGCAGACGATGAATTTATCAAAGCCAAAGTGTATGTCTGTAGTGTAACTGTTATCAATCTTGCACCTAACTGGCTTTTTAGGTCAACTGGCCTAGAAATTCGAATGTCTATCGTAGTTGCATAGCGCAATAGCTTAATCAAGTCTTAGAAATGCAGTGTCATGGATGTTTAGAGTTCCAAGTAATAACGAGTATAATAATATTTCATCAGCAATAGAAAAGGATACCGGTTTAAAAGATTATGGGTGAGCAGTTAAATAAGTTTATAGCCCTACATTCCCAAGGACTGTTCAGTTAGACGACTTTTCTGTCAAGATTAACTCAGACGTTATAGCATGGACATTCTGGGTTAGTTAAAAGCCGATCCGAAGAAAGGGCCGATCGTCTCCTAAGATCCGAAGAAAGGGCTCATGAACCGTGTGTTCACGTCCGATTTAAGTAGCACCACACCACATGCATTGTAGAGCAGTGGTAGCCTAGATGTAACGGTCGCGACTTACGAGTATGTTTTGTAGGTTGTGGGTTCGACCCAGGTAAGTGCTTCACTTTGTGTAAATAATTTTATTGCCACTGCTCTCAAAACGGTTAAGGAAAACATCGCGAGGAAACCAAAAATTCGGAGACATGTGACATCTACTAACCCGAAGTGAGCCCGCGTGGTAGAATGCGTGAGTCCACTCCCTCTCACAGAAAGGAGGCCCAGCAGTGGGAACAGTATAGGCTGCTTATGCTACACCACATTACAGATGTTATTTCTCGGCTTTTCGTATTCAATTCGTACCAGAGAGAGCTTTTTAAAGATTTATAAACCATGTACGAGTACTGCTGACCGGTCCAACCAGCCATTACATTTTGTAAGTCATAAAATGTCTAGCCAATGAGTGTCCTTTATATCTGTAATGCGAACTGACTTTATCCTGCGACAATCTTAAGCACTTATGCCGTCTACTACAGCTTGCCAGGATGAGCGCTTAGTGCTCGATTTTACAACACGATCATTATCAACACCAGTCTTAAATAATTAAAGTAAAATTGTCTCTAACAGCTGTTCGTAAGCGAAACCACGAATAATAACGGGAGGTCAAGAACTTACGTCTAGTCGTATTGAACGCTGACTCACAACTGACTTGCGATTGACATAACGTCATATCTACCCTCCGACACAATCGAATATCAACCTTATTGTCTTTGTGGAAGGATCGGTTTTGATAAGTCACGGTGTGTGGAGTCATACAGGGCTTAATGCTTGGCCACAATTAGTTGCATTCGCGATGTACTTACAGTTAAAAGTGGCGTTGTATCAAACAGTCTTGAGTATCGTTGGATGGGCTTGTTTTCTCGATAAAGCTGATTACACACACTTGTCACGGTGCGATGACACGGTGCATGGGAAACAAGTGTGTACACCGGCTGGGCGAGAGAAGTGGTTTGTTACTGTCATTAGGTTTGAGTATGTTTAGTGTATTTTGAGAGGTTTCATTGATTCGTTCGTCTTTAACTTAAGGTTACTTACAGACTTATTCTGATGATTATGGCATGACAGTTTTGGTCAACAAATTGCCAACTTTTATGTTTCTCATTTTTGCTCTTCCGGTATCAATAAGACAAAACGTTTATAAATTATTTGTCGAAGGCAAACCAACCAACCACCTAGAGAATATTTTCTGCTTTTATTGCGAAAGAAAGGTCTGCACCCTAATTACGTCAACAGTCAGAATAATTTTAAAGGATATTGCTAATCCATTGCTTCATATATTCCAAAAAATTGTCTGCTCAACAACATAAATAACGCAATGATTGTTGCTGAACTGTCATATTGAAAGCCATTCCTACAGTTAGTGTGTTACGCAATTACCCCACAGGTTTTATCTCAAAATCGGTCAAGATAGAAGTAAATAAAGCTAGTCACCGAAAACATTTACTGTCAGCCACCTACTTCCATTACCTAGTTTTTGTTTCCGATAGCGTACTATTGAATCAATTCGACCCAATACAAAGGCTTGTACTCATTCATTTATTTCAATCTCGAAGGTAACGGTTTTGCGACCAGCTTTCCCTTTAGTGGGTTGATATTGATACTGTTGATAGTGCGAATTTCGCAAGTCTGCGTCATGCCCAGACCAAAATACATGATAAATCATTTTATTTCTGTGTGTCCTAGCAGCGGGAACATTGGCTTATTACGCTTATGCTAAATGGTTGTGTAGAAACGCTACGACCCGTCAACCATTTGTTAAAAACTAGATGAGGTCGGTGTTTCCTTTCCGACTACACTGAGAAGAAAGGACGAAACATACTCAGATGTCAGTCTCTTGTAAAGTCCAGACATAATCTTGGTCAGATCATGTGAGGACCATGTAAATTAGTATTGAAAATGGTCTTTTAAGGAATGAACCACCAATATTTGAGTGGACTTGTCCAGTCAGTGCACGAATTTTTGTCAGTAATCGTGCAGCTCTGCTCTGCTCAGAAGTTAGGAAGCTCGAAGCTTTGAATTGTTTGGTGATCATTAATGAATAAACAGCTAGTAGCAACTACTTGCTCAAACAAAGCAAGGACACTGGTATTTAGAGATGAAGGATTAAAGGAAGATTCAATAGAGATTAATAGAGCAGTTGACGATGTAGAAGTGATATCATTGGCGACATTGTGGGCAGGCATTACAGAAATAGTCTACCTACTTCTAAGTGAAATACGGAGAGTGAAGGTTAAGATCAGTATTAGGCATCTGGAATAAACAATGGAAGATTTGTTGATAACATAAAACAAAGATATTTGGTTTATGCCTTTTTTATACTGCACATTTCATTCGAGCTTCGAATAGGAACCGCAGAAACGATCTAACATTGCTTTAAAACACAGCATTTCCGGTAAAACCCAGAGCGTGAAGATATGTATCTCGATACTAATTTCGCAAAAGCTAGCTCTCAATGAAACGTGTCTTTCGAAACGCCACCGCGTTGATTGTAAGCGCCGCCCACGCACATCCTGTGATCTCCATTGATTCATTAACTCAGTAATACTCAACCTGCCGCATGCCATTCGTTGCATTGTGATGCATTTTATTAATCATCTACCTCATTTCAACTCTTCTCTCTTTCTTCCCTTCTTTTGTTCTTTTTTCCTTCTCTTCTCTTCAGAAGTTTGTATCGTTGAAGATAACATAACATTTAACCCGTCTGCCTTCAAAGCAAGAGTGAACAGGCATCTTCTGGGCACGCTCTGTCCATCACCATCTGACCTCATCCATCGGTTTCCATAAGGCGTGATCGAGGTCAAGAGCAGGACAAGTCAGCAATTAAAAAAAAAACTTATTGCGTTAGGATTATTTTTATTACCGCTTCGGTGGGCTGAAGTTTAATGGACCTAGCATATCGTTTAGTAAGAAAACTGACGAGAGCCTTTGGGTAATTACATGTCGAAGATGCCTCACTGCGATACCTCGCGGTCACCCCATGTGAAACAAATGCATGCTAATAAACACGCACACACATGCCGAAGGATACTTCAATGCGATACATCGCGGGCTGCTTGGGGGCTTACCTCGATGTCGCATGTGGGTGCGTGTCTATTAGTATGCATTTTAGCTCTTAGTATAATATTACACTTTAGCTCATGTACTTGTATTTTGGCCCGAAACCATGTTGTGCCATGCCAATCATCACCCTAATTACGTAACACACAATCAATCGGAATCAGAATCATTTTCAAGCAAATTGCTAATCCATTGCTTCCTAAGTTCGAAAAATTTGTCAGCTCAACACGTAAATAACGCAATGAATGTTGTTGAACTGTCAAAATGAAACCGATTACGATTGATCGTGTGTTACGCAATTAGCATGCTATAACTACAACATGCACCATGTTGTAGTTGTACCTACGGAGATATATTAGGGAAAGGGCAATGACCGCTATTGCCATGCTAAAACGAGATGACTATAGTTAGCATAAAGGCCAAAAAATGTTGAGTACCGCTGCATAAGCTCGTTGATTCATCCTACGTTTGTTGGAAGACGTGCGCCGAATGTTGACAGGTGGCTTTGCCTAACTGGGCCGAGGAAATTCATTTGTTTAACCAGGTTATCTATCATTTATGTTGACCTAGTCTAGATCGCTAAGATTAAACTGAAAAAGAAGACCTGAAATTATTTTTGTGGTTTGTGCTTAAAGATTAGTGTGCATACACACGAGGGACATGCGTCGATGGCAGAGGTAACTGCAACCGTCGACGCGTGTCGGCGACGGCCGTCAACGTGTGTCGGCGGCGACGCGTCCCTCGTGTGTGTGCACACTTAATCGGCAACTAAACGAGATCTGACACTGCATTTTTGTGTGTAATATTTCCGACCAGGCAAAGTTTTTGCCGTTGGGATAGACGTGTTCTTGGGTGGAAACCGCGAATCGGCAAAGGTAAGGTAGGACCCTCGGGCTAGGTCGAGCGACGATACGAGCGAGGATGGCTGGTAGCAGCTGGATGAGAGTTGCCGAAAATCGAGTTGAATGGCGTGCAATAGGAGAGGCCTATCCAGCAGTGGACTGCTGTAGGCTGGTGATTTTGATAACCGACTAATTTCGACGCTATGGGGTCTAAACTCATGTGCTGAATCCATGGTTACAGTTTGCGCGTCTATGTCCCTGTCACCCTGTATAAATAAAGTATAGTAGGTAAAGTAAAAAAAAGTGCTGCTATTGTTCAAAACAACAATATTGCATACAAGTTGAACATAAATTAAAAACCTAAAAAAATGCGATAAAAACTAATTAATAAGGAAATTAGTAAGTTTATTAAAAAAAAAAAACAATGTTTCTTTATGTTAATTAACTGTAAATATAAAATTATACATAACACTGCATGATAACCCGTGATAACACGAGAACAATGCTTCTGTATCGTTTGGTGATAAATCGGAACACATTGTTGTTCTTATTTACTCGTAATATGTATGAATGAGTCATACATAGCTACTGAATTTATGTCCGAGATACACAAGGCTAGTTACATAAAGCAAAAGTTTTAGCTTGCTATCCCAAGCAAGCTAGAAACTACGTATGCTATCCAGGGGGCCTACTCCGAAGTGCAAAGTGCGAATGTTCGGATCGGACCGACACATGGCCGAACCGAATATTATTGAAAAATGCGAAAAAAGTTCGGATCGGCTCAGTTGGGTCGGGATTATAGTCAATATTCGAAAGAGTGTAGGAGTGTAGGATCGGAACCGACCGAACCAAATAGTAACTTCGTAGCAGGAAACGGCCGAACATTCGGCCGATACTACTTCGGAGTAGACCCCCTGGCTTGCTGTCCAGTGGGGTAATAAAGTGTAACTTACTATCAGTAGCAATGGCTTTAATTTTGACAGTTCAACAACATTCATTGCGTTATTTACGTTGTTCAGCAGGCAAACTTTTCGCACATATGGGCAATGGATTAGCAATATCGTTGTGATTGATCGTGTGTTACGCAATTAGGGTGTTAATCTAAAACCCTAGTATTGGGTTAGACTGGAAGCTGACTCCAACGCCAACATAGGCAGATTGTGTTTTTATGCCTATGCCTCCTTCCATCCTTTTAATGACCACAAAAATGTAGGTACCTATACAAAACGTCAATGAAAAATGAATTTATTACTAGGGAATTTGTATCTATAATATCCTGCGTACGAGGCTCTCATAAACCAGCAGGTGTTCACAACATCTGTGTGTGCAACTGTGTAGGTCTGTAGGTAGTGGGTACCTAATTAATGTGAATCACTGCTTCCTGGTAGCCTGGTAGTAATTTACCTGTTGCGATGAATAGGAATAACCGCAGAATGTCAATTTATTATTTAGATATTAATTAATTAATTAGGTACCCACTACCTACAGACCTAATATTATAACACTTCGTTATTAATTTTATTTACGTCAATGTTTATCAAATTAGCCTACTGAATTTATACAACAATGGGTACCAATAAATATATTTATTTAGAAACCGTGAAATAATGCCGTTTGGAAATACCTGATGAGGTCACTAATAACTATAACTTTTACTCATGCTGCTTCCCATGGGTAGGCAGAACAACATACAATATACATAGAGCGTAAACGTCCACTAAACAATGAACATTTTTTATTATACGATTATGTAAAACATACGAGAAGTCTTTTATTTGTAATTTATAAAAAAAAGTACCCATAGCAGTGTTCAGAATCTCAGATAATTTACATTCCATCGCCACTTAATTAGTTATCTACTTTAGTGAAATGTATTCTAAGGGATAATTTTTATTCGTGAAATAAAATTGACGTCTGACAGTTTTCGTATGAAATAACTGTCAAAAATTCAAAATTATTCCTCCGATAAAATTATCTGGTGTTGGAAAAATCAACCCTAAGTTGAATTTAAGTGACCATTTGTAACAAAAAGGTCCTAATAAGTTTTTGGTTTCAATGGAATTTGAACTTTGTTAAGTATGACATTCAGATTGTTGTTCAATAACTTGAATAAATTAACTACAATCAAACTAAAAAAGTAAATAAAATACAAATGAACAGAACACTATAATATTATTATAATCCACGACGAGTAATGTCTTAATTAAACTGCATAATTTGAATCTTCTCACACTACATTGCACCTAGTTAAGCTAAATAACATAACAAAAGAAGGTCATCTACAATAACAAAGCCTATTCGCTTACATAATGACTACAAACTGATGCCTTTGTCACATCTCAACACGCAAGAAAAAAAAACAACGTCACTAATGGCGGGAAAATCTGTGAGTCATTCATTCATAAAATATTGCTCAACGCGTTTTATCACAACAGGTGTTAATTTGTTTGTTGATAGTCATCTTTTAATAGCTTTGCGATTTACTAAGAAGGTTGCTCTGTTGACATTGACATTGACGTGGAATTTGGCGCCATTTTGCTAGACCAGAGACAAAATCATTACTAGTTAGTAATTAATAGGTGGGTTGGTGGACGACCTATAGACGATCGCGTGGAAGACTTGTTTGAGAGTCGTAAAGACCAGGGAAGCATGGCACAAAAGGAAGGAGGCCTGTACTCAGCAGAGGATGGAACAAGGCTGCCAATAATGATGATGATGAATTAATTTTTAGAAGAATTTTTATCAATTGCATTAATAGCTGGGAAGGGTTTTGGAAATAAGGGAAAAGATGGCCGCCACCCCAAATCCTCTGAAAGAGATTAATCGGAGTGACTAACTATAATAATACTCTCTTCAAAGTAGAAGGTTTGCGTTCAATCATATGAGTCATGTTGTGGATGATTGTGTATGTTGTAGACATCGAGAAACGTAACAAATCGATCCGATGACCAATATATCACCTTCATTTTTCATTCAAGCATGACGAATGTAATGTCTTACGAAGACATGAAGTAGGTTACCGTCATTCATTAGTGTCATTCAAGAATTGGCCAAACACTACGATTATTAGACAAATATTTAGCAGAAAACGCACCATGGTTCTTTATTTTTACGTTAGTCAATACTGTCCTATTGTTGAACAAAGGCGGCCCCAAATCCTTCCAGACATCCTTTTCTAGAGCCACTTCGATCCAGCCTTTGCTGGTACGCGTCTAGGCCGACTCGCCACCTCTTCCTTCCTTCCTCTAACAGTATAAAAACTAACTAATATTAAAACAGATAATTATAAACGAAAAAGAGGACAAACCTTCGATGAAATAATTATGATCTAAAGTGAAGAATCTTGTTGGCTGGCTGCATTGGCTTATTACCATACCAAGTTCGTGCAGGCACGCTTCACTTTTTCCCGCATTTCGTGGTGAACTGACAGTTGAAATTAGCGACCAGCTGTCTCACTACTGCATATCTACCGAAGGGAAAAACAAAATGTCTTCTGGTGATTCTTACTTGGAGAAAAAATCATACCTTACCTGCGAATCCTTACAATAGGTTTGATAAGCATGGCATGAAAAGTGGTCACGACACTCCTGAGGTTCGTGTTACATTAAATAAAAGTAAAAAAACGCAAATAAATCCCAGCAGGTGGCGACTGCTCCAGATTCGTTCGCGATAAGAGAAATGGAGAAAGTGTTTTACTAATGTAATTTCTATTCAAAACACATTTCATTTTATTCAGTAAACGTTTTCATTATTTAAGTACAAGAGCTTTCTAAACTAAAGCATGCAATTTAATACAACGATAATATGTAATTACTAATTATTCATAACTGCAACGTAGAAATTATATATTTCATAACGGGGATTACAGTGTGATCACCTGTAATCCCCAAAGAGTTAGGTAGAAGTGTAAGTACCTATAGTACACCCTCATTGCGCCAGTTATGTTTCCAATTCCCATGTAATAGGGAGCAACGTTAATTGCCATCAACCGGGCTTCAGACTCCAGGCTGGGAGAAATTCCAGATGGCCAATAACACTTAGCCAGACCCGGGAATCGAACCCAGGACCTCATGGAATAGCGCTTGCAACCGCTAAACCAACCACGCAGTCCGCAATTTATTACTACAATCATTTTTAATTATTTATTCGTAACTGCAACTTAGAAATTAAATATAATTTCATAATTAGCAGTAATAGCATCTACATCGATTATTAAACGTGACCAAGACATTGGATTATACAGCCTCGTTTTTAAAACAATACTGGCAAAGGCACGAACCGGCTTAATCGTGAAGCATACGCATCGAATTAGCATTGTGAATCGATTACATACGCCCAGTTGTCACACACCCCTCGTGATATCCGAACGCAAATTGCATTTGTTTTCTTGACAGGTGCACTGTACGTTCAGAAACAAAAGTCTTTCTCTCAAACGGATTTTGTCTATGGTCTCTTTTGACCATTATTGGCCTTGTACTAGTTACGTGTTTCTAAATGTTTTTTTTTTAACAATACTGGCAAAAGCACGGTCCGGCGAAATGATGAAGCATACACATCTAATTAGTATGGTGAATCGATTACATACGCCTAGTTGTCACACACTGCTCCTGATATCCGAACGCAAATTTCATTTGTTCATTTGACAGGTGCACTGTACACACGGCTCCACATCAATTTATAAATTTCCAGTTTTAGCTGACCTCGCATTGCATAGGTTTTTTGTGCAATCAGAAATCAGCTTATACTGGTTATGTATATTTTGATGTGTAGCCATGCGTAAGTTCAGAAACAAACGTCTTTGTCTGAAACGAATTTCATGTATACAATTGTATGAGAAACAATAAAATCTTTTTTTTTTTATGTTTGGTCTCTCAACTGAGGATTATTGGGCCTTTTCAGGCACATTTTTAAATAAAAACATTTGGAAACACAATTAGTGTAACTTACATCACCGAATGCAAAAAATTACTTGCATTAAAATAATTGTAAGTTTTATAATTGGTCCTAATTTACGCGCCGTAAATTTTTACAACATATAATATATTACAATAGATATCATCATCATCACCTGCCTAGCCTTTTCCCAACTATGTTGGGGTCGGCTTCCAGTCTAACCGGATGCAGCTGAATACCAGTATTTTAGATGGAGCGACTGCCTATCCGCAACCCAGTTACTGGGTAATACGATACCCCTTGGTAAGACTTGTTGTCAGACTTTCGGGCTCCTGACTACCCGTAACGACTGTCAAAGATCCACGAATGGCAGCCGGGACCAACCGCGGTCTCGGTATGTAAAGGTGGTCACCCATCCACAGACCAACCGCGGCAAGCGTAACTTAACCTGATCGATCGACCTGTGCGACTGTTATTATTTTAGCCAAGGGCCCGTATATGTAAGCTAATGCCCGTATATGTATATGTAAGTAAATATAATTATTTTTTAGACTTATTTATACATTAGTCTACGAGTACAAAATAATTATACTATTTACTTACAACTGGACTCGTTTATAGAACTTTATTACCACATTTATATTTTTTTTTGCTACTCGTTAATTAAGGCAAGGTCGTCCAGTTGGTCAGTTTACTTTCTCTCGTGTTACGTAAATTATGACCTGCACTGCGATAATAACAGAATTGTATTACTGTGTTTATAAGGAAAAAGATACAAAATATAGAGGCTTGTAGGCGGGTAAAGTACCGGAGAATCAAACAAACGAGAGTAATGGTCCCAGGATCGAGAGTCATCATTGCCACCCTTATGCCAATTGCTTTTGGAGTCTGTGCAGCATGTTTTTTTCCATACATCTCTTACCGTCGTCATCTTAGCACGCCATTTTAGTCCCTTTCTGACCTTCCCGATAAGTTCTTGCTGTCCTCTTAAAAGGACAATAAAGAAAAGCTTGTCTTTAAAATATTGCTTTTAGCGATAAGACCGCCCATTGTCACTATGTAAAATTTCCACATTTATATCTGTAATCCACATGGTATACATAATAAAGAGCTATTCCATTCTATTCTTTTACCCAGGATGACCCATGAAAAAATCTTTTCCATATTACCTATAGAAGTTTGTGCTAGAAATGGCCAGAGATGGTTTCCCCAAAAATATACCGAATTTACCAAGCGTTGGCCGCAGTTGCAACTACGGCGTCAAAGTTTTAATTACCCCATTTAAATGATGTCATTGCAACTATTTTGAGAACAATAGAACAGGAAAATGCTCGGTAGGCTCTTTGAATACATCATAAAACAATTTTCATTAGCAATACCATGAGAATGGTGACAGGTTGACGTAAGTATTGCCTTATCGCGAACATTGTTATAGGAAGTGTAATCATAGGTATGACTGCTATTCAATTACATTATAACCAATAATATTTGATTTAGTCTTTCCCCGTGGAGTTTTCCCCGTTCTTCTCCGTAGGAACCTACTACTTACGCTTTGGAATGGGCAACAATCAATCAACTCAGCCTATCTCCGTCCACAGCTGGACATAAGCCTCTCCCATACTGCGCGAGTCGACAATACCCTGTCCTCCGCCTTCCGCATCCAGTCTGTCCCAGCCACCTTTTTAAGTTCGTCGGCCCATCTAGCTGGGGGGCGTCCCACAGTACGCTTGCCGATACGCGGTTTCCACTCCAGGACTCGTCTGCCCCTGTTGGAATGGGCAACTAGCATCATTTTTCAGACTGACCGACCCCTTGACAATTCAAAATTGTCTGTAATTGGTTTATCTATACTTATAATAAATCGGTAGAAGTGAAAATTCTGTACATTGAAAATATCCAAAAAATAAATGGCAGGGGGTGTTACTTGACGGACACCGAACCCAAAAATGTGATTAAAAAAATTTTTGTCTGTCTGTCTGTCTGTCTGTTTGTTCAGGCATCACGCAAAAACTACCGGTTCGATTACGATGAAACTTGGTATAATTATTCTTTAATATCCTGGGCACCACACTGGGTACTTTTTATCCCGGAAAAGTATATACAATAAAAAACAAACTTAATTTTGCGGTTCGATCCCTATACCCGATTACCACTGTCTGTACTGTACCAACCGCAAATACTAAGTTTGTCGTAGGTTGGGTCACCCGCAGTGGAGTTCATTTTTATTCCTTTTAGTTTTTAGAGTTATTTAGGTTTATTTTTATATGAGTCGTAGGTATAGATTTTAATTTTAAAGTATAGGTAGTATTATATTTGATAGTGTACGTAGTGACCGTAGGTTATTTTATAATACTGTTAGGTAGGTTTAGTCATTCGTATAGATATTAGTTTTTAGGGAGTTTGCTTATTTATTGAGTTTAGATTAGTTATCATCAGAAATAGGTTTATTTAGGTAGGTAGGTATTTAATTTTCTGTTATTGGGTTTTTTTTTAAAATTAGTTAGGTACTTAGGTAAAGATATCATATAGGTACCCTCTTAATCACCACTAATGAGACACAATTGGTTTTCTATTGTAATTAGCCACAAAGGGCCCGCGACATAGATGGCATTCTGGGGAAGCACATACATTTTATCCTGTTAGCACGTTCCCGTGGGTAAATTTCCGACATCCACGCGGGCGAAGCCGCGGGCAGAAGCTAGTTTGAAATAAATGCTTTGAATTTGAGTTTGAACCGTATAACGCCTCATACTATTTAAAAATACGTTGTTATACCGTTTGTTTTCTAAAATATCAATTTCAATATATTGCTGTTCATTATAAATTCTAATGTTATGTTACACGCTTCGTGAATTTTAATTTAATGACGCGCATCTATTTTAAGCACTCGGAGGAGCTTGTGGCTAAATTATAATAGCCACACAGGACGATCGAAAGATAAGCTATGCTTGTCGAGGTCAGTCCGTGGATGGGTGACCATCCATCACATACCGAGACTCCTCCTTGCCTCGGAAAGCATGCCCGGCAGTCATTTATAGATATTTGATAGTCAGAAGCCCGAAAGATTACAACCAGCCAGCCTTACCAAGGGGTACCGTGTAATCCAGTAACTGGGTTGTGGAGGTCAGATTGGCAGTAGCTACATGTAAAATAGTGGTATTCAGCTGCATCCAGTTAGACTGGAAGCCGACCCTAACATTATTAAGAAAAGGCTATGCAGATGATGATCTATTAAAGCAGTTTTAAAATTCTTCATTGTATTTTCCTCAAGGATTCGAGTTTAGATGCATCGTACAGTTGCACAGGACATAAATAGGTCGTCACTTATTTTTTTGACTACCGTATTGGGCCAAGCTCGAACTGGCTTCAGAGATATTCTCACAATGGAAGGAAGTTCACAGACCGTGCGTCATCGCGCGTAAAAAAAGAACGTAGTGATATTATACTCTGTGGTAAAAAAGTTAAAAAAGCGCCAACCAACGCATTTGATTTTTTTTAAGGCACTGGCCGGGGCGGATTATTCAAAAAAGTATCACGTGTTGCATTTGAAATTCGAATAGTCCAAACATAGATATTGTTTGTTTTTAAAGATGTGTTTTATTTGCGTTTGAATAGCTATACCGTCGTTATATTTTGGTTATGGGCGTTACTCGATGATGAATGTTATGCTACTGCAGTAATAAATTATTACGTTTGAATAAATTAGCATTATATTGGAGAGTAAAAAGCGAGTTGAAATTCAAAGACTTCTCTACGCTGTTTTGGCTCGACCGAAATTAGCCAAACTAAAATCAATTAAAATGTTTTTGAAACTTAAAAATCTTCTACTTAAAAAGTCTACTTTTCCATGTGTATATCACAGTTTCTATGTCAGTCTGTTTACACAGAGCGTCGCGTATGAATAGAGTTCTAAAAGTCGCATGTCACTGACCTATCGGACGACACCCTAACAACGTTACATCTTCACACACCTCCACCTTTATAACAAAGTTGCAAAGTTCATAATCGTTTAAACCAGGTGTGTTATTTGAAGGCTGTTAAGGTTGGCTGGCTGTCAAAAGTCCCGGACAATAGCGTTTCGCGTCACACAACTGCATTGGAGGGTTCCGGATCGGTGCATGTCATTATTATGTAAAATAACCCTCGAATGCGTTTGGGAGACCCGGTATTTCCACAGTGGAATGTCAAAAACCAACTGATATTATAGGATGCGGTGCTGTTTCTGGGAAATTTGTCATATTATTAGCATCTTTTCATAATTACAGCAAGGAACGATCGAAGTTTAAGCTAGGCTTGCCGCGGTCGGTTTGTTGATGGGTGACCACGACCAGCCATTACATATCGAGACCCCTCCGTGCCTTGAAAAGCACGTCAAGCTGTTGGTCCCGGCTGTCAGAAATCTACGAGAATGAACACGAGTATTATTTTGTGCTTCAACAACATCTTTATTCATTTTCAAACATTAATTGCAACATTCTTACTGAAAGATTCAGGGGTGGGCGTATAAGTACCGAAATACGTCTCATATGCATAAAATAAGATATTGCAATTGAATTCGAAGATGTACGTGCAAACTGCAAAGGAAGTTAGGAGCTATTTCATGCAACTAATGGGTCGTAGAAATTTTATGAACTGTAATTCATATTCAATGCCCATAGATCAGGATTTATCGTTTCTTCTTACCAGAGATAAGGGATTAAGAAATCTATGGTCTATCTCGGCGGGAATTTGTAATCTGTGGAACTGTCATGGCCGTCTTTTCCCGTGTCAGATAATCTGCAGTGCTGATTGGAAGAAAGCGGTTGACAGTAGGGAAAGTGGCCCCTAAGCAGACTTCTATATTTGCAACACAAGAATAATGAATATAAAAGTAACTGTTTAACACAACTAGAGTAATAGTCATACTTGCATAATGCATAACATCCGCTCATGCAGATTTCGTATTACTCATAAGTTATACTACATTTCTTAGAATTTGTAATACTGCAGTTTACAGCTAAGCGAACGGTCTTATTCTGAAATCACTATGCTGTGTAATCATAGTAGGTTATTAGTATTAAGTCATTCTCCTAGCCTTTTCCCAACTATGTTGGGGTCGGCTCCCAGTCTAACCCGGTGCAGCTGAGTACCAGTATTTTACATGGAGCGACTGCCTATATGACCTCCACAACCCAATTACTGGGTAATACGATTCCCCTGGGTAAGACGGGTTGTCAGACTTTCGGGCTTCTGACGACCCGTAACGACAGTCAAATATCCACGAATGACACCCGGAACCGACGGCTTAACGTGTTTCCCCTCCGTGTCTCGGAAAGCACGATAAGCCGACTCGGTAAAATGGTCACCCATCTACGGACCAACCGCGGCAAGCGTAGCTTAACCTGATCGATCGACCCGTGCGGCTGTTATTACTTAACCTCTAGCCCGAGGTGTCTGAAGGTTTAATATTTGCTTAGTATTCACAATAGCTACTCCAAACGTTTAGTGTTCCGTGGTTTCCGGTCACTATGACTCATCCAAGGGAAGTGCGTTGATGTTAATCTTTGTTACGATAGACAATTCGAAACATGCTAATTATTATTTAACGCATTCGTGAATTCGCGCCTGCATTCACAAACGCTGGAATGATTACTGCATTTTTTTTTCTGAAGGAGGGTATTCTGGTGGAGTATCCACCAGCATCATCTTCATTCTACTGCCCTTATATCAATTTATTTGGGGTCGGCGCAACATGCCTTTTTCTTTCATACTTCTCTTATGAACCGTCATCTCGGTAGTCACCCCCTTTCTAACCATATCATCGTTCACACAGTCCATCCATCGTACAACGTGCTGTGGGTCTGCCCCCTGTATGAGGAGGTCAGGTGCAAGATGATGGATGGGATTAGTCGCTTGGAGGTCCGCCCGATCTATTACGACGATCTCGTAAGTTCACCGGCGAACTTTGACTGGCTGTCAGAGTACGCGCACAGTTGGCATGCCGCCCGGAGCAAGATGGAGCGTGAGGAGGAGCCGTGAATGCCGATAACAGAACAAGCCTGGAGACGGAGGAGTGATTGCCGCCAACGACGAAGCACAAACAAACGCACCGTATGTGTTCGTTGCCTGCTCAGAAGGGGAGAGTGGCAATTAGGGACACACATTGTCAACTTGTAGGGATCAAGAAGCGCCTGCTGATGATTAAAATATTATAAGATGGCCAAGGGAGCTATGTCTGCAGCCGCCCCACATTTCGGCCCGTATAACGTATGTTGGAAGGGCCATGGGAAGGTTTGGAGGGAGTCCATCCATCGTTTCTTTGTTCTTCCCATACTCTTTTAGACATTCGTACTCAAATTTTCCTCACGATATTTCTACGCTGCCACATCCTCCGGTCCCCTGGCACCTGGAAATTACCTAGAACACCTATTCTTCTTCTTTTCTTGTATCAGCATGCGACCTAAAATCAGCTCACACCGTGTTTGAATATTAGCCAGTCAGCAAGGTGATAAAGGCCCAAGTGCGCCGGACGCACTAAAGCTGGGTAAATCTTTTTGGCATTTATAATTTCACCACTAGTCCAGCAGGTTGGATGGTTATTGTTTGTGATGAATTCTTCTACTCATTACTATACATAATGTTAAAAGTGTAGCAATAGCAACACTCCTTCGTGTTGCTAGGCTATAGCCACTTCCATTCGGGCAATGGCTGCAGCCATACTCGCCTCACGCCTGTAACAATGTTTCATAATAAAAGTATTATTATGGTGGACTTCATGTTTCCTGACCTGCCTGATTATTGCGTAACACACTCACAGTACGAATAGCTTTCAGTTTGACGGTTCAACAACATTCATTGCGTTATTTAAATTTTTCGAACACATGAAGCAATGGATTCGCAATATCCTTCAAAATGATTCAGGTTGTGATTGATAGTACGCGATTAGGGTGCAGATCTCCGCGAAGACGTCTTATCTACAGCTGCTCCTCGTTGTATTCATTCTGTACACGACCACGTTACAATCATCTCAACACCCGTCGATTTGAACAAGACATGTTAACTCCTGTAAAACGCAGAAACTAAGATCACCCATGTTTATTTTGATTTAGTACCTACATGAGAACGAAATGTAGCGGAACAACCATCATTAATTTCGCGTTTTCGAGGAACGAGCTGTCATTTTGAGAATAAATATAGATTTAGTGTGGAGGGTTGTGTAGTTTCTGCCTAAGAATAGACAGATCCCTTCCCAAGAGTTGTAAGATATTATTGAAATGGATTTAGGCCTATAGGAGATAAATAGACAGGTTTTGAATGGGCTTGCAACTGAGTAAACATCCGGTGCACCCTTTGGAATAAAGCAAATAATTATGTTTATTTGGCGTATGTGATAACTGTCATAAGTCGACACAATATATAAAGTTTACTACACTGCTGACTGGATTGTATTAACCACGACAAATTTATCTCATATACTTCGACGATATGAGAAAAAGGAATACCGTGCTGAAAAAGTCTGACTTGCTGCCTGTGGGTCCGCGGTGGACAAGGGCTCTTTTTTCTCTAGACCCAAACACAGGACCATACCTGATACCATTATTTAAGAGTTCTTGCTCATGTTTTCACGAAATGAGTAGTGATCATGAAACTCCTTTAAACAGGCAGAGAATGACTCTATTAACTGTGCTTGTCCAGCCATCACTAAAAACTTGCATAACACACTTTACTTTCGTGTAATAAAACCAAGTGATTTGTCTTTGACATTAATATTTTATTGATGTTTGTTGCAATTTTATTGCCCTTCGTATGCAATCAGTGTCTGGCCAATAGAATTGGAAAAGAGACATGAATGTTGCCAGTTAAGAAATAAAAGGCATACTTTAGTTTTTGTGGAGCAACTTAGGGGCCGTCTCCACGAGCGGAAGAATCGCGGCAAGATTTTATTGGCACGGCGGCGAGACTATCGCCGCGATTCTCTCGCCAGTGGAGATGGCTCCTAAGGGGCAGTCTCCACGAGCGAGAGAATCGCGGCGATATTATCGTCGTGTCACGTATTTCTTTACACTCTCTTAGAACGTGTCTCCGCACGGCGATATCATGGCGGCGAGATGTGGATGGCACGACGATAAAATCAACGTGATTCTCTCGCTCGTGGAGACGGTCCCTAAGGTTTTCATTCATGTGTCGTTTCATTCTTATCGACTTTAGATCTGTACTGACTAACATCCCTAAGCTGCAATGGCATTAATTGCGAAATACCGGATATTTATACTAAAGCTGAAGAGTTTGATTTCTGGTTTGAACGCGCTAATCTCTGGATCTACTCGTCAAATGTGAAGACTCCTTTTTGCATTTGCTAGCCCAATTTTAACATCTCAATACCAACAGCCTTAGAAACCGAGCAAAATGGTCGGGGACCGAGGGAGTTTTATGAAAGTGTGGCTGTTATTTTAGTATAAATTGTGTATCTTACGACTTGCACGCAGACGAAATCGCGGGCATAAGCTGGTCATACATTTATTGTAAGAAGAGAAGTGGTGATAAGATCTTTTTTGGAGAAGGATCTTTTGTGTTGGATCATTCGGTTCCCTACAAAATGGTTGAGCTGGGTGGTGCTAATCCACGCGTCATGTTCGTGAACGGGCGCCATCGGTTGAGACTGGTCATCTCTTAACTGCCAGGGCTTATTTTTAATTTTATATTTTTAATTTTATATTTTAATTTGTTTCTTTACATTGTTCTCACATATAGAAGCAATAAGAATAATGTAACCAGGATTTTGTAAAAATGTCTTGATTTAAAAGAGTGTCCGTGGAGTTTCTTGCCCGTTCTTCTCCATAGAGATCTACGCTTTGGAATGGGCAACTAGCTTCAACTTTCTGACTAACTATTTAATTTTGACAATTCAAAAGTGCCTGTAAATGGTTTAATTGAAATAAATGATTTGAGTTTGAGTTTGAGAAACAGATCGTCTGGCCTTGTCAACACTTGATAAAGCCAAGTTTTAGGAGTTTCCTCGGAATTAGAAGTATCTATGGAAACCTCTTTAGAATTCCTTTGTTTATTGTATTTTCCACGCTCGTTCATTCCTGAAAAAAGCTCTAGGAAGAGATCTTCCGAGAGCTTTTTTCAGACAATCAGTCAACATCTGCCTAGCCTTTACCCAACTATGTTGGGGTCGGCTTCCAGTCTAACCGGATATGGCTGTATACCAGTATTTACATGGAGCAACTGCTATTTGACCTCCACAACCCAGTTACTGGTATTATTAGTAGATACTAATAATCTACACATTGTATTAGTACTACTAATAATGCGTAGATGTCAGCTGATTGTCTGTCAATGTAAGATTTTTATGAAAACAAAACATTAAAGGCAATATAATCAGCAACCAGTTTAAAGCTAAATCAGTGTGATATTATGGCAATCTGGCGCAGAATGTTGATTGCGCTTGCACATAGAAGGTGACTACGTACGCAACTATTTCTGTCTTTGTGTATACTCGGCCTGTTATGGTATGACCAAGTTGGAGAAGGTTTTCCGTAAACAAAAATGTTATTTGATTGCAGACTTATCGCAGTAGGTAGTAATATCTATATTTCTATCTATTTATCCCGTAATGTCAAAATTCAATTATGTTTTAAAAACTAGACGAGTTCGGTGTTCCATAACCGGCTCTGAGAAAAAAGAGCGGGGCAAACTTAGGAGGTCACAGTCTCTTTCAAAGTCCAGACATAATCCGCCGCGGGAGACGCTCCGGTCGGGAGCCGCGTGACGACTCCCGGCCACCGTAGGCGCGGGCCTGCGGGCGGAGAGTAATGGGTAACTCTCCGTCCGATCAGGACTAGGCCCGTGCCGGACGGCGTGTACGTGTTCCACGCGCGCCTCAAAGAGATGTCAGCATAAGCGACGGGGCCCGATAGGGCCGAAGCCTGCCAGGGTAGCGGGATCGTCTGAAAGGGTTACCGCTGCCCTGGAACATAAAGGGCTAAGGAAGGAACACGAATGGGTTTTAGTCAGTAAGAGTCTAACACTCCCTTCTGCTCCACCCAGAGCGGGAGGAGTCATTTGATGATTTCCCATCCTCAAAAAAAAAAAAACATAATCCTGGACTGGTCAATTAACATACCCTACGTATCGGGTTGTAAGATTAACAACAAAAAAACCACAGACGTTGCTATTATGCTAATGTATTTTGTATGTATAGTGGTTAAAAAGCTTCTGCAGAATTGTTAATTGTTTAACATTTTATATGCATAGGGGTAGGGGTTCTTTGATAATATGAGACGACGCTGCGGGTGTAACAATACTAACAATATTATACTTATCGATAGATAAATAGAATACTCTTTATTATGCACAGACGCCAGCACAACAAACTACCCGAATCTGTCAAATTTTCCTAATCTAACCTAACCTTGAACCTTAATACTTTAGCGATAAAGTTGAAAATCTATGACAGATTGTAGTAGCTTGATGTGCTGGCTTCTGTACACACGTCTACACATCAAGCTATGCAAAACCAGTATTAGCTGACCGTTCATTGTGAGAAAATATCATACAAAGTGAGGCCAAGACAAACTGGTTTTGTATAGCTTGACGTGTAGCCGTGTGTACAACATAAAAAATACAGATATAAATGTAGAAACATTACAAGGGGTGACACAATTGGCGGTCTTGTCGCCAAAAACGATCGTTCTTTCTTTTGTTTTTTTTTATTTTCCTTTTTTTTCTTGTATGTGTACTACAGAAAAAAAGTTCGAATACAAGGCGTATTGGAACTTTTTGCATGCATTTCTTGAGTTTTTTATTGTTTTGTGGACCTTTGTAGTGTTTTACATAAGAATGTGACTTTATGTTGTTAGTTCAAGACAATACATTAATGCCTACGTTAATTTATGACGTATAAAACAATTTGAATAGGAATGCAGATTCAGTAATTATGCAGGGTGATAAATCTTCACTAGTATAAACTATAATCTGGCTTAAAATATTTATACAGCTTATGAAAAGTTTGGGCATGACCTTTGCTCAGCTGTGGGACAGTATGTATAGGTTAAAATGAAACAAAAAAAAACAGAAAGTTAAAAACTTAAACCCAAAACTACGACCAAAACGTCAATTGAAAAGGTATAAACAAGACATCGATACCGGTTTTTTCCGGCTGTCGTATAGCCGGAGTCACACGTCGCCATTAGTGAGACAATAATTAAGAAGAAACGCTGTCACGTGGTCCTTGGTGTTCATTCATTGCTAACGTACGCAAGACGATATATCAAGCTATAAAGTTCCAGTATAAGCTGACTTCTGATTGTACGAAAAGCCTATCTGGTGCGAGGACAGCTAAAACTGGGAATGTATAGCTTGGTGTGGCGTCGTGTGTACCTTCTATTCCTTTATTTTCTCTCGGATTAATGATACTAGTCCAACACGTGACCACATTTCCTCTTACCATAAGGCATAAATCGTACAGATAGCGTGCATCGTTTTGGCTTCGCCATTGTCGGGTAAAAAACTTTTGTCTAATATTCAGGACAGTTGTTGCATTCTTCGTTGTGTCGATGACGATGAAAACCAACTTACATGAGAGTCGAACTTAGCTACCAGTTTAGCACCATCAGTAGCGTACAGTCACGAGCAAAAGTATGTATACACTCGGCTTTATTCAAAAGCGATTTACTAGTTTATTATTGAATTAAATTTTATGTTATTACGAACCTAGCATTTTCAAACCCATAGGTTTATGTAATGTGTCGTATTTCAACGTTGCATTCGTTATTTCACGATAAAATCGCAATTGAAAGTTGCCAAGTGTTGACATATTGGTGCTCGTGGCTCGGTGCACATTGTATTATCATTTATCCATAGAAAATCCATTTAGCATGAACTGCTATGGTTTTCAACGCAGTAGCAATATTTTATTTTTACCATACATGTGCAAGTATCGGAAAATTAGATTATGAAGCCAAAGGACTATCGAATATGACTGCGATTTGTCTGGAACGAAAGCTCTCCAATTTTGGACTTTATTTTACGAAGTATAAAGTTGGATATGCAATGGAGGGTTATCGCAAATTGCAGATACTCTTCGGCGATAAGTTATGGATTTCCAATTCGTTTAAGAATATTTCAGAGCGCATATTTTCGGTTTAAAATATTTTATGCTGTTTTTAAATCTCCAACAGTCAAGCCTTTTGGAACTTTGATATAGGGTCTTCAGCCCCTTAGGTAAAATCTTTATTGGTATAGTATAGAAGGGAAACACAGGTGGCGAATGAAATAAACGATTAACGACTTCGTCGGCGTGAAGTTTCATGTTCCCCGTCGCATCGCATCGCCTGCCCGCGCTGTTACTTCGTTTTTGCTTAGCGCCTTTTCTGTCTTCTTTTGCTCGGCTCCGAAGATCCTAGCATGATGTTAAGGTAGCTCATAGCCTCCCGTAAGAAGAGGGGTACCAAATGCAAAAAGATTTGGCTGCAACAATGTAGTATGGCATCTGTTTCATCACAATAAGCAGTCAAAACCTATTATCGGAAATTAATAATAATGGGTAAACGTCACAAGCCAAGCCTTATACAGGGTCAAATTAAATTAGCTAGCGAAACTTCGCTGATGTGATGGGTCGATCGATTCATACAAGCAAAAAAAAGTAATTTTTTTAATGATAATTTTTTTGTGGTTCACTAGTCCAATGCTCTAGGATGCATATCCGGGGCACGTCTTCCCTACAATTACCGCGCCCCCCGGTCTACTCCTTGATAAGCTATGGTTGCTGTAGCGCCATGAACATGAGGCTACAGGAGCTAGTGCGAATCTTGGGGTTTATTCGATTAATCGAGTCTGGTCAAACCACGCTGGGATCGGTGCAATTCATTCATTCATTCATGATAATTTTGTGGGGTCAAAGAGAGGTCGTTGACCCCAAAAAAATTATCATAGTGCAGTGTAAATATCGAGATCCGTCACGTCTGCGGAGTTTTACTAGCTAATTTAATTTAACCCTGTATATGTATAGTGTCGCCATTGTAAGTACTGAATTTGATATTCCGTTGGTATTTACTTTTTTAATCGCCTTCAGGATATGCCAAGATTTATAACTAGACTCTTAATAACGTATTAAGCTCAATCTTCACACGTTTATCTCGGTAATAATCTCTTCAAATCTGTTAAGGTGCGACAAGCGGCGATAACATAAGATTTATGTTCAGCAGGATGTGGAACACCTTTATCTTTCTTTTAACGCCGTTTTGTAGATAGTAGGGTTTGTGGCGAAATTATGGAAAAAAAGCTTTATCGGGGAATGGGAAAAGTACTGTTAGCAAAAGAGATTAGGATGCAGGTAAGCACAGCCAGATGGAAACTTTATGCCAGCTCTGAACACGAGGCGACCTGCTGCGTAGTAACAAATTCATGTGTCAGCGGGAGTAAGGCCGTCCCCGTAAGGGTGTACTGCGCAGTGAGTAGTGCACTTCTGGGGGTCTACGCTAAGCGCGAAATCCGTAGTTTCGAGTGACGTTACGGGCGGTTACTACTCCACGTATCACCTACGGTCATAAGATTAGTTTGGGGACTGAACTAAGACTGAATGACAACACGATTTAAGAGTTGTCCCTACGCACGATATGTAACGGCCCGTCCGAAAATTTAAATTTGACACTTGTTTTGACGGATTAGCTACTTTCGGATGGGTCCGTATCTTCGTTGACGGACTTAGACAGTAGACCCCCTGAACACGAGGCGAGCTGCTGCGCGTCAGCGGGAGTGACGGTTGGGGTACCGCGTAGTGAGTAGCGCACTTCAGAGGGGCAATTCTCGTAATTTTAAGAACGTTCACAGTCTGATCTCAGTCTTAATCTGTCAAAATACCTCTTAATTGCCCTACATTTTAGACAACTTTTTGACATTGATTGTCGCTGAGATGAGATTGCGACTTGTCAAGTTTGCATCGGGTTGTAACGTCATCTACTCTGTAGAAATTGCATTGTTCTGTAGTTTATCGTAAGAACTGGCTAATTATAACTTAAAAGTTATCTTCTACATGTACTTAGGAATTATTATTAGCTTGTAAGTATGGACATACGAATTGATTTGCAACGTATAAAAATTTCCATTAATAACTGTCATACGTTTCCTGATATTTGTTTCCCAGTCATGATAACGTTTGTTTATGTCGTATTGTTCGATCTAATTAATATAATATCTTATAAATAACCTGTTTGTTTAATTCGGTGTAGTGTAGTGAGGCGAATGGCACGAGCGCTATCAACACATCTAAACTGCGTTCAAAAGCTGTCAGTCAGTGTCATCATTCATAATAATCATAATCAGCATATCGACGGGGTGCTAACTAGGAGTTGTTAGCACTTCCCCGTCGATATAATGTTTCCACTACTGGACACAGGCCTCCTATCTGTGAGAGGAAGTGGGCCGTTATCCACCACGCGGGCCCAGTGCGGGTTGGTAGAACGGCGGGTGGTCATCATTGCCTTCGAATATTGATATTGACAGCTCTTGAACGCGTTTTAGATGTGCTGATCTCGTTTAGTTTCATTGGTGACATACGCTCTTAGTCAGCGTCACAGGCCTTTTTACCCGACTGCTTTTCAGTGGCAATTCTTTACTGAGATTGCTTTCATAATTGACGCTTCTTGGGTTTACCCCAAATACTTGAAAAGGTACAATTACATCGGTGATAATTCAAATATTTGTTACTGCCTAACACGTAGTGCTAAAATGTCTAACTGGAAAGATGCTAATGTAATAAAGAATCATACTTTATTTGGCACAATTCATCAATTTGCACCTTATTTTGGCAATGTGAACAACTAAACATACGTGTAAACAACCATAACAACTTTGGTCAGGGGCTCGTGGCTAAGTAATAACAGCCGCACGGGTCGATCGAGCAAGTTAAGCTACGCTTACCGCGGTCGGTCCGTGGATGGGTGACCATCTTTACATACCGAGACCTCTACGTGCCTCGGAAAGCACGTTAAGCCGTTGGTCCATGACTGTCTTTCTTGGATTGTTGACAGTCGTTACGGGTCGTCAGAAGCCCGAAAGTCTGACAATTGTCTTACCAAGGGGTATCGGTTACCCAGTAACTGGGATGTGGAGGTCAGAATTCAGGCGCGGTCACAAACCAAGATTTTGGGGGTGTCACCAAGTAGTAAGTTAGTAATCAAGTAAATCATTCAAATTCTCGACAGCTTGGCAGGTTTTTGGGGGGTCATTACCCCTACGACCCCCGCCTCGGATTGCGCCTGGGTCAGATAGGCAGTCGCTCCATGAAAATACTGGTATTCAGCTGCATCCGGTTAGACTGGAAGCCGACTTCAACATAGTTAGGAAAACGCTAGGCATATTGCACCATAACAACTTTGGTGACAGCTAAAGTGGTCAGTATTTCTGAAAACAAGAATTGTTCGTTCTATAATTTTGAGTCAACAATTTCATTGTCATATCAACCTAGGAAAAAACTGCTGTTCACACATCATGCTATTTTGTGGAAGGCTATAAATAGCTTGTTCTAACTGGGCCAGCCCAAAACTGGCGGGAGCGCTATGCGTGTGGCATTCAGCTATTTGCCCATTTAGGATATAAGCGGCTAAGTCTTAATTAAATGTGACAAATATGTCCTCGAAAATGCACGTTTAGGTATGTACTAGACGCAAAGTCGAGAACCCTTTGTTTCAAGTGCCTATTCAAGCAACTGTAAATTGGTTGAATAACTTGCGGTAACTAAGTTGCTGTTGGTTTATGTGACATCTCATCTGCTAGTACTAATTGCATGATACCTGTTGGTTCATGGTGCCATCTTGTCCCAGATTTTTGTCTTCTTTGGTCATCATTCTCCTGCCCTTATCCCAATTTCTTTGGGGTCGGCGCAACATGTCTTTTTCTTCCATACTTCTCTATTAGTCGTCATCTCGGTAGTCACCCCCTTTCTAACCATATCATCATTCACACAGTCCATCCATCGTTTCTTTGGTCTTCCCCTACTCTTATAACCATCGACATTTATACTCAAAACTCTCCTCACGACATTTTCCTCATTTCTCCGTAATGCCCATACCGTGACAAACACTAAATCTATCGAAGTTATTTGCTGTAAGTTGAAAGAGCTTAAATATTCAAATTCTTCATACTGGATTAGATCCCCAACACAGGCTTCTTTATACAAGGTGGCAGGGACATGGAAGCACAACCTGTTACAATGCATTCAGTATATGATTCTGAAATTTACCGTGAGTCATTTAAAAAATCTGCTGTCTCATAGAAAAGTACCTACGCGGTCAAAATGTATGGAACAGTAAACTTTGATAATTTATACGGGGGTATACAATCGTGTGCTGGTTTCATGGTTATAGTTTGCGCATAGATGTTCCTGCCACCTTGTATTTTGTTGTAGGCCACCTTGTATTCCATTGGCATGAGAGATCTCATCCTCTTCTTCATTTTTCTTATCACTTCTTCATCTTGTACTGAGTTTAGATTACTGCAGACAACTGTGAACTTGTTCTGTGTTTGGCCCCAATTCTAAAACCAATGACAAATTCTTCCGACAAATGAAATGTCTTTGTTCTAAACTCAGCACATCCTATAGTAGCAGTTTGTATTCTATCTGTAACTGTACTATCATCTATAAGACCTCAAGGCTGATTTTTTTAAGGTTACCATGCACTATAGCTTCCATTTAAGAGCTAGAGTTATTCCAGCCTCGTTACTCAGTCCTAAATAATGTGTAATTAATGTGTCCAAGTCGATTTAATTTTATTTTGACGGTGTTACATCCGGTCCAATTACTGCGGTTTTGATCTTAATGAAACTGGATTCATTTAAAGTTACTCCAAACTTGATAACATTGGTTTGGAAAGAGAGAAAGAAAAAGTATTTTTTGTGACTCGCACAGGAAGATCACAAAAGTAAACACAATCATAAATAAAAATAAAATACAAAATTATATAAAAAGAAAGTAAAAAACATATAGAAAGACTAGGCTTCGTTGCCAGTCTATATATTTTTTTTTACTGTATTAACATATTTTAACACCATATTTTTCTTTTGATGTAACACCGTTAAATACTTGTGAATAGTACTTTTGGATGATAACTCCGAACTCAAAGCATTTATTTCAATTAAAACATTTACAGGCACTTTTGAATTGGCAAAGATTCGGTTAGTTAGCCAGAAAGTTGAAGCTAGTTGCCCATTTCAGAACGTAGATCTCTGTGAGAAGAACGGGCAAGACACTTCAAGGACACAAAAAAAAAATCATAATATAAAATAAATGGACTTAATGAAAAGGCGACAGCATCCCGTCCAAAGAGAATAGTCATTGATCCCGTCTTAGACCACTTGTTTCGATCACCGTTCAGTTAGACCAAGGTCAAAGCTGTCTTCAATAAAAACATCAACATCTTTATCTTCCACAGTTATACCGGCTTGTTTACTTCCAAAATGTTCATAAAAAGCCTTATAAACGCGATAATATCTACAAAGAAGTGCCCAAACAGTGTTACTGACACCATTTTAGCCGACAACAATGTGCCTTTGTGCTTGCAAAGGCGACGTGCGCTGGCGACGTTTTTGTTACTATATACTTGCTTAGGTATTTTATTTTATAGCTCACAGTCCACAATTGAATAGCATAGAGAGATTATGGTGTAGAGAAGATTTGGTATTTTTTCATTTCTCTGTGGGTTTTGGTAATATTTATTTGATTATCATTTACTTTTACTTTAAATATGGCCGTCCTTCGAGTAGGTACGAATAAAGTCAGCAAAAAAAATAATTTAGGTCTAAAGTGAGAGTCATGGTCTGCAAAAAAAACCGGATGAAAACGGTTTAATTTCTAATACATGTAAAAACGGACAAAAAACTAATGCGAATTCCACCGCCATTTTGCATTATGACAGCTCCGAAAACATTACGGCATGACACTGTAATTAATTTCACTAATTGCAATTTTTTTCGCACCAAATTAACATTCTGACCACACATGTTCATTCATCCGTATAAAGCCGGTCGTTGATCTAACCTAGCTACAATTTTGACTGCCATGTGATTGGTCAACGCGATGTGCGCACGCGCGGCATTGTGCACTTGATGAGGAAACCTGTTGCGATCTTATAATAGAACTAGCGACCCGCCCCTGCTTCGTACGGTTTTTACGATTTAACAAAACATCGAGATTTCTTTGATATTAGTACGTAATTTGTTTTGTAATAAACCTTCTGAAATAAATTCTCTAAAAACTACATCAAAATCCGTTGCGTAGTTTAGTAAAACAAAGCACGTCATTCAGACAGACACGAAAAGTGACTTTGATTTAGAATATTATGTATTGATGTAGGTACTTAGACGCTTATTGTCTTTAATTAGTGCTTGGCTGATGAGTTAATTGAATTTTAGTGACTTTCCTGTTTGTTTTGAAACCCATAATCTATTTATTGGTTGCGTCCTCCAGGCGATTTTGTTTATACATGCTCCGTGCTGGCAAAACACAAAATAGCGAATTACGAGTACTTCCAAATTTGATAAACATTGTTGGGGCGGAACGGTTACTGCCTAAGCATATTAGGAATTTACACAATGTCAATCTTATGTCATTGAGTATAATGCCCAAAATACCTCGCCAAGAGCTTATTTTAATCATCCATTATGCAGTTCGGAGTTTTAAATAATACTTATGTAAAAGCACTTGAGTGAGATACCACATATACAGGTTTATTCCTAGTTCAGGTAGAATCCAATTATATCTTACCTACCTCTAGTTTAAAAACGCCCTATTTTGTAAATATTTATGTAAATCAATTATTTCAATAAACAATTTCAATTTCAGTTGAAATATTGCATTTGAAGAGATTATCATAAAGATTTTAATTCAGTACTTACTCCGCATAAATTAGAAAGAAAAATCGCATATCAACAATATCTACCATTCCTTCACGGTTTTAAAACAAAGACTTCTCGGTAACGGTACAATGGTGTATGCAAATTAAAATTCTCCTAATGAATCATTTTATTGGCAAAGTGAATGTATTTCCTGTGCCTTTTGCTTCTATCTTTAATCTTGCCTTCGCGTTCAAACGCGGGGAAACGGTAAATATGAAAAATAAAAAAAATAACAATTTATAATTATTTAAGCATGTTCTTTCCGGCCAAGAATTGGCTACCTCCACCGTTTCCGTGGGCATACAAGGTGTGATCATGTCGTCAAAACCCCAAATTAAGCAGCAACCTTCCTATTGTTCTTCCTATGGTTTTAGTTCTTGTTGTTGTTTGTTCCCTTATGTCCTCCCACTGAGAGGAGGCCCGAGTCCCAACAGTGGAAGCATTATGGGCTGATTATGCATATGCTTCCTATCGTTTAGTAGCGAACGAACCTCAGAACCTCAAATGATGAATGTGTCCTAACGTCTCGTTCTAATTGTTTCAGGACCGCCAGCCTTAGACTTCAACAAGCACAGGCTAGTTCAGCCTATTGTTCATCATGGCAGAACGAAAAGAGAGATCTCGACGACGAGAGACACGGTAAGAACTACGGACATTTCTATGCTTTACCATCATCACCATCATTTCCCGTCTAGCCTTTTCCCAACTATGTTGGGGTCGGCTTCCAGTATAACCGGATGCAGCTGAGTACCTGTATTTTACATGGAGCGATTGCCTATCTGACCTCCACAACCCAGTTACTGAGAACTCTACTTTACCCATTGGTAAGACTTGTCGTCAGATTTTCGGGCTTCTGACGACCCGTTATGACTGTCAAAGATCCACGAATCACAGTCGGGACCAACGGCTTAACGTGCTTTCCAAGACACGGAAGGGTTTTGGTATGTAAAGATAGTCCCATCCACGGACCAACCGCGGATTTCTATGCTTTATATTAAACTCAATGATCAAGTATTCGCGTCGATGATTGAGAAACTCCACTATTTACATCACATAACAACGGAGCTAAAGAGTTCCAAGGAAAATCTGGCATAAAC
The DNA here is from genome assembly GCA_945859715.1 of Apamea sordens. NCBI lineage: Eukaryota > Metazoa > Arthropoda > Insecta > Lepidoptera > Noctuidae > Apamea > Apamea sordens. The sequence continues at coordinate 5,119,403 of OX244006.1, read as the reverse complement.
TTCGGTAGACTTAGCTATGCTATGCCCTAGTTAGAGAGCTCTCGTTACTTCATAGATTACTGGTAAACCGCTCTAAAAAAGACGCTCTAGCTAGATGAAATTATTGACTCGCGACTAACAATAAGATGCTCTCGAATTTGGTGTTATGAAAAACATTCATTGATAGTCTTCTATTTTCCTCAAAATCTATTGAGTCCGATCTGCCAGCTCTCGAAACTTATCTCGTAGGAATGACTAATGACATTCTTTGATTTGAAAACCTGCGTTATTGGGCTGAACATGTCGGCTTCGTGATCATAAAACTATTTCTAGTTTTGGAATCCTTTTTCTTACCTCTATAAACCATGAGTCATGGTCTCCAAGCTGAAAAGAAGTTTATAGATTTGATTTTAATTATTGGTACTTTGATGCGGTTATTATCAAATTGATTTGTAACTTTGCCATTGTACATACCTAATCTTCATCAGGTTTTTAAATGTCAGACAAGGAATTATGTTTTGATGAACCACAATCCGGATTGGGGCTGAATACTGGAATTCACCTGCATCTGGTTAAACTGGCAGGTGACCTCGACGGCACGGCACTGCAGATGATCGAATACTCAATACATTTATTTGCATTCCACAATGTGAACTTAGGTGGTAGGTACCTACATTACAAAATATACATAATTTTAGATCATTGTGGACCCTGTCGGGCACAGCAAGATAGAATAGAGGAAGAGGGCTATTATTATATTATTATTTGAAAAAGTATAATATTAATGTTTTTACTACTACTCACTTCAACTTTATTATTTTTGGTATTCATTTTATTTATCATATAAAATGATGAATCCGCAATGGATCTTATTTTTATAAGACAGGCTAGGTTGGACGACACTTACTTATTTAATGGGGATGCAGACCCTGGGAAATAACTGGGACCTATATATGGCAGAACAGTGATGGACCAGTGGTAACGGCTGCGACTTACGGGTTGTAGGTCGTACGTTCGAACCCAAGCAGGCGCTTTACTTTGTATAAATAATTTCATCACCATTGCTCTCAAAACGGTGAAGGAAAATATCTTGAGGAAACCAGCATGTCCTGGAAGCAAAAATTCAAAGACTTGTGACATCTACCAACCCGCACTGGGTCCGCGTGGTGGATTCCGGCCTACTCCTTCGCACTGAGAGGAGGCTTGTGTCCTAACAGTGAGAACATTATGGGCTGATTATGCTATAATACCAGCCAGGATAAGAAACATCTTAACTGCCAGTAATTATTTAAAACCTGAAGATTTACTTAACCGACCCTCGTTGCTTTCTCAACTACACAGTGCAGGCCTATAAGTGTCAGCTAAAAACTCAATGCTAAACGCATTACCATAAGCGGAAGGCTTATATTACCTTCGCTCATGCATCGCGTGTAACAGCGTATAAAAAAACTATTACAATATAATAAAATTACGGAATACCATTTAGAACGGAAGTTAGCCACGCCATCGACCTCTGTCAGTAGCTGTTCAGTGTCCAACGGCAAAATTGCTGTTTCTAACGGTGCTATTTAAATTACTTGATTGTAGGCCATTATTTTGTGGTGACTTACAATTTTATGTCCGTTTCATGGCTCGTTCTTATTACTGAGATGCTTAGAATTGTTCTTCCAATCATCATCTGCCTAGCCTTTTCCCAACAATTTTTGGGGTCGGCTTCCAGTCTAACCAGATGCAGCTGAATATCAGTGTTTTACGTGGAGCGACTGCCTATGTGACCTCCTCAACCCGACTACTACTACTGGGTAACACGATACCCCTTTGGTAAAACTGGTTGTCAGACTTTCGGACTTCTGACGACCAGTAAGTTACTGGCACTAAACACTGTCAAAGGTCTACGAATGACAGCCGCGACCAACAGCCTCACGTGCTTTTCGAGGCACGTTAGAAATGTTCCTCCAATCTGGGGGAGAAATGATTTTGCCGTCTTAGGCAGGATGCAGGTCGTTAAACCTTCGTTGTGACTCTCTTCGGAGAGGCTCCCAATAGCAATGGAAACTTGTATTGTGATCGAAGCCACTATGTTATTATTCTCTGCCAGTTTGGGACAGTCTTTGAATACGAGCGTCGAGCAGTACCTGCTGCCTGCTTGACACAGTTCTACATATATATACAAAAGTAGCCAAAGTCTACAATGTTCGCACTTACAACCCGCAAGAGTTAACTTGGAACCAGAGTGGCCCCTCCCGACTCTTCAGTATCGCGCGCTAACGTCATCCGAGCGAAGTCTCAAGTTAACTCTTGCGGGTTGTACCACTCACTGGGCTCAGTGTTCCCTAACGCTTCATCTTTCTTTAAAAATCTAAGATTTACAAATTCTGTAAAATATATTATTATATTCTGTAATATATAACCAACAAAGATGGCTCATGTATGAATTAGAACGATTCCTCACGTCTTCGTAGGAATTCTTTGACAATGTGTACACCAAAATCTAAATCATATATCATCTGTTGCAGAGCGGTGCACATCATTCAGAGGTGACAGTAACAGTCCCTATAGACGGCCAGGAGTACGTCCTGGACCTCAGACTGAACCAGGACCTAGTCACAGACAACCATGTACTTAGGTACCAAAAGAACGGCAAGACTGTTGTATATAAACCTAAGAAAGAGGTAAGTTTGACAATAACTTTTGTATTTATTCTAGGTACGGACGCTAGCAGGTCAACCTACCCGAAACTGTCAGATTTTCCCAATCAACCTTGAACCTAACTCTTTAGCAATAAAGTCGAAAATCTATTAAAGAAATCTGACAGATTGTAGTAGCTTGATGTGCTGGCGTCTGTACTATCGCCAAAATCTATGTCTGACCAACGTAAGGACTATTCCTGCGCAGCTGTGGTCATCATGTGCACGGGGTTTTATTTTCAAAATAGTCGGATATAGATATGTTTTTGGACTTTTGGCGATAGTACATGAAACCAAGAAACGAAACTGAACTAAGGCCTGCTTGCATTAGAAATCACTACATAAATACGTTTAGCGCTAAACGAATTCAAAACATCGTTTTACTTTTGTCACTCTTTTGAGATGACAAAGACAGAATGATGACTTAAATATCATCATCATTCTCCTGTCCTTATCCCAATTTATTTGTGGTCGGGGCAACATGTCTTTTTCTTCCATACTACTCTATTAGTCGTCATCTCGGTAGTCACCCCCTTTCTAACGATATCATCATTCACACAGTCCATCCATCGTTTCTTTGGTTTTCCCTTACTTATAGCGCATTTAGTGATTTGTAGTGCAAGCGGGCGTTAACCTTTAAAAAATCAGGTTATTTAACGAAGGCGGCAAGAGTATCGTCTCTTTACTCAATACTTCTTCTCTTGGTACGAGGTATACGATATTAGCCCATGCTGTGGTAAAAAGGTTTGCCGGTCGGGTCGGTAGTGGATAACTACCCAGGGAACGCTGCAAGAACCTTTATGAGCGCTGAATACGAGACCAGTTCCTGGGTCAGTTCAGTCACTGGCCTTTCATAGACCTCAACAGTTCAGTGAGTCTTAACGGCTTACTGAACTAACTTGCGAACTGGCCTCATATCCGGCGCGCATAAGTACCGTAATTATTTTGATTATTTCCCGTCGATTTTCCATGGTTGCCGAAAGAAGCGTTCACCTGTGAACTTGCGACATCATTTTGTGGTCAACCAAGCTTGATGATTATGAGTTTCACTTGATTTATTTCCCTCAAAAGCGAATGCCCTTCTAGAATGGAAATCACACCAAGGCCCTAATTCACTATGAGCACTTAATGATTCCTTACTTCGAAACCACGTCAATTCCTTAGCTAATCACGACATCTGCTAATAACGTATTCTCTATGACACAATGAACGTAACCGCGCGAAATCATCGCAAATTTAGCGTGGTTTGAACTTACTGTCAAAATACCTCTAGTAATTTGCATGCGGTAAGCGGCGTGGAATAATAATTACCATGCAGGATTGGAGCCCTGAAGATTTTTGCCACATCGAATTTTAGAAAAGTTCGGCGTAGATATAGAGCGCCGCCACTTTGAACTCATGTCTGTGTGACCCTGGCGACCCTGTCCTTTTCTTATTGAAATAGAAAGAAAAAGATACACTGAACTTAAATTTAGTTTACTTTGTGAACAAGAGAATCGCCGCCAATATCTATGTGCCAAATGGCAACCGAATACTTTACTAACTTCCTTGTTTCTATACACCTTTTGTAAACAGACAAACACTTGATTCTGCATCTAAATTCAACCATGTCATGTTTCAGGATATAGACTTATGTCAATACTCGGGGACGGTGAGAGGCAAGCCTGGCTCTCGGGTGGCGGTGTCCACGTGTAATGGCGTCCGGGGAATCGTCTTCGATGGAGAGAGCATGAAATACATCGAGCCTGCTGAAGGTATACTTCCAAATATTATTTATAATCGTCATCATTTCAGTTCAAAGATGTCTTCTGCCGGCAGGCGTGCTACAGGGGGGCGGCAACAGGTGCAGTTACCCCCCCACCCCATCTTCCTCAGAGAGAAACATCCCCCTTGAGCGAAAACCTAGATCCGTACCTGACTGCTGGACATACGCCTCCTCGAAGCGTCGCCAAATATTATTTATGCTTTATCGTAATGCGTGAAGCTGTTGGCAGTTGCTGAATGCTTGTGCAGTCATTCATAAGCATTTGGCTGATGTTTCCATATGAAGAGGAAACATAACATCACACCTGTATTCCCATAAGGGTTAGGTAGAAGTGCACCTATAGTACACCCACAATCCGCCGTCCCATGTAATAAGGGGGCGAGTTTATTGTCAACTGGGTACAAGTTCAGATTCCGGGCTGCCATTGAGAAATTCCACATGGAAACACCCAATACCACTTTCCCGACCCGGGAACCCATGACCACATACTCAGCAGAAGCGCTTTATGACCGCTAGCCCAACAAGGCAGTTGATGAAGAGGAAAATGAGGTCATAATATTAGAATTATGGTGATTTTGTGCTTTAAAACATACGTGACGTTTATGTGTGTATGTTATTAGTATTATGCGAATTTCATCACCACTGCTCTCAAAACGGTAAAGGGAAACATCGTGAGGAAACCGGCATGACCTAGAACCAATTCGCAGACGAGTGACATCTACCAACCCGCACTGGGCCCGCGTGGTGGGTTACGGTTTACGGTCCACTTCCTCCCACAGAGAGGAGGCCTGTCTCCCAGCTGTGAGAACATTATATGCTGATAATGCAGAGTGCCTCTGTCAAAGGTAACGAAAGGATGATATCATGTGGTGATAGTATCTTTCATTGACATAAACAGCTATCACAAATCCGGTTACTGAAGAGTGACCACCTCAATCTTTTGTTAAATGGCAGTTGTTGAAAATCCATTGTTTAGCAGTAAGAGTACCATTGCCCATTTTTCTGAGACAGTAATAGGGGGCAAGCCTATTGCCATTCACCGGGCAGAAATCTAGTAAACATATAATATTATGAAAGTATTAAATTTTTTGCGCTTCTAATAATGCATACCTTTTTAAATGATTGACCCTCTTTTTCATTTTCGGCGCTTTTTCTTATAGTTGGTCACAGTAACTAAGATAGGGCACCCCGCCAAACGGGTTAGTTTAGGTTGGAACTGTGAACAACCACGCGCTAGTTGAGCCGAATTGGTCGCAATAACTAAGTTAGGGCACCCCAACCAAATGGGTTACGTTAGAACTGTGACCAACCGCATCAGCGGCCGGTGAGCGAAAGTCGGTTGCAGTCACTTAGCTTTTTAGGTCTTCAAAATAGGATTTATTTGAGGTTCACAAAAAGAGGCGCAATCATTATATTAGAGGGTTCAATAATAATTTTAGGAGCGCAAATTAGTAATTAAATGTATTTTTAATTGTGTTCTCATTTCCCAGGATCAAACATCCAATCCAACCACTACATATACGATCATTCCGACTTAAACAACGATTACCATTGCGGATACGTCGGGGGAGTCACAAACAACTCGAACTACGACCCACAACTCCACCAGAAGTATCACAGCGAACAGGATAGGCAGAGAAGCAGGATCAGTCGGGTTAGTTGATAATCATCATTTCAGCCGAAAGACGTCCACTGCTGGACATAGGCTTCCCCTAAGCACCTCCACTTCGACCGGTTCTGTGCTTCTCGCATCCAACGGGTTCCTGCGGCCTTCACAAGGTCGTCGGTCCACCTTGTGGAGTTGATAATCTAAACTAATATATGAAATTTAATGAAAAATTACCAGAGGGGCGATTTTCGTTATTTTAAGAACGTTCACAGTCTGATCTCATTTGCAATTTCTAAAAAAATACTTCTAATTTCCCTACATCTTTGACAAGTTTTTGACATTGAATGTCGATGAGATGAGATTGCGACGAGATTTTGTACGTTTTTAATTACGGGAATTGGCGTTTTGTTTGCGGACGAATGGATGAAGATCCCCCCTGACAAATAGCCTATTGTCAATTAGGTATTCATTCCCATGATAATAATATGAAATAGTTTCTGGTTGAATCACTGGTTACGAAGCTAAGGTTCAATTGGACTCTTTAACGAGGTAATTAGGTGCATATGTCGCAAGGTATCTTTGAGTTTAATTACCTCATGTAGGAGTTGCATCTTCTAAGAATTCATTAAAAGGGTTTGATAATAAAGCATGAATAAACAGGATAGAACAGAATGTAATAGAATATTGTTTATTGTAGCTGTGTATAGAATCAAGTTCTTCTAAGGTAACAGACACAGACAGCTGTGCGCATTGGCATAGCTTGGGATTTTATCTATTGCGTCCTGCTAATCTACCTACATTCAATTAATGAGAGCCCAACTCTACAATCCTTACATCTTGATCAAAATGTACGACCTGTAAGGGTTCCGTCTTTTCCTTTTGAGGTACGGAACCCTAATTTCTTTTCAGCTACTGCACTAGGAAGTTGTGAAGGGCGGGCGTTTTATGGGACTGTCCTGTTTAATTTGACGTTCAAGAAGTGCTGATTCCCAGCCTAATTTGAATACCTACATGACTTGATTTTGATTTACCTATAGTGTGCACAATAATAAGGATGAACAAAATTCCCTATTTTAAATTAACAGTCATTAGCGCCGATTCCTTGGTTCACAAATTAAACTAAATTTAAGTTCAGTGCATCTTTTTCTTTCTATTTCATTAAGAAAAGGACAGAAGATAAATATTAGTTCAGTCCTGTCAAAATAGTCAGCGCCTGACGTATATTGACGTATTTTTAGCGTCTAATTTGTCTATGGAGTATCTTAATTTGACAGGACTAAACTAATATTTATCTTCTGTCCTTTTCGTAATGAAATAGAAATAAAAGGTTCACTGAACTTAAATTTGTGAACAAGGGAATCGGCGCCAGTACCTACCTTTCTTATTAATAACAGGAAAAGCTGGTGGCGTTCTGTAGTTTCTGCCTATATACAAATATACATATGTACCTACCTTTCTTATTAATAACAGGAAAAGCTGGTGGCGTTCTGTAGTTTCTGCCTATATACAAATATACATATGTACCTACCTTTATTATTAATAACAGGAAAAGCTGGTGGCGTTCTGTAGTTTCTGCCTATATACAAATATACATATGTACCTACCTTTCTTATTAATAACAGGAAAAGCTGGTGGCGTTCTGTAGTTTCTGCCTATATACAAATATACATATGTACATACTTAAAATCACGCCTTTTTCCTATGGGGGCCATACGTGATTTTAAGTATGTAGTATTATTTTTTCTTTACTTTTTCAGTACAAAAGATACGCCCCAGACGACACAGAAGTCCGGGGTCCATACAACGCGAACAAATTGTCTCGGTACGTCGAGTTAGTGCTGGTGGCTGACAATCGCGAGTACAAGGCGAACGGCGAGAACATACAGACGGTGCACCGACAGATGAAGGATGTCGCTAATATTATTAATTCGGTAAGTTTTATATGAAAATAAAATCTTGAATCTGTTTATCACACAACTCTGCTGTAGTAATCAAATGCTGCTCGAAAACTTTGTATCTCTCTGATCCATAATATATTAGAGCGTCTTACTTATACAGGGTGTCCGGTAATTAATGGATAACCTCTTAAGGGGTCATTGTCCCAGAGCGGGAGGAGTCATTTGATGATTTCCCATCCTCAAAAAAAAAAAAAAAAGGGGTCATTGTACTTATCATTTTGGACAACTTTTACTACGGCAACAAACATAAAATCGCGAAACAAAATCAGCTGTTCCCTAAATCTATGTTCGCATAACTCGTCGATATGTAGGAAACAGCTGATTCTTTTTTTGCGTTTTTAGGTTTGGTCCCATAATAATAGTTGTTCGTAATGATGAGTACAATGAACCTGAAGCGGTATCTACAACGCCACATGCGAACAACGCGTCTTACTGACGTCACGCAAATCCAGCATCTCGCAAGCAGAGTTTACCGCGCAATTAGCATATATACAAACTTCCCAACATCAATCGTTGGGCAGTTGCCCGCCAGATGCAACACCCGTCTGGTCGGAGGAACCTCCCTTTTCTATAGAGTATGAGTTAACTTTAAACCCTGTTCCTCATACCTCTATACTCCTTACGAGGTTATCCATTAATTACCGGACACTGTATATTCTCAAAAGTAAGCTAACTTCAGCACAAGATTGCATGTCCTTCATTTAAAAATAAGAACTATTTCCAAGTCTTCAAAGATCTTTATTGTGAGACAGTGGTTACATAGTTGTTATGTATAAATGTTAATTGGTGTGCTTTTGCACTGCTCCACCATGTTAAGCATACAATAGTTTACAGTTTGTTATATTAGACCTAAGTTTATGTGATAATTATATTATATTAATTCAAATATAAATTGTAATAGAGCTTTATTTTTAGCATCAAAACATAAAAACAGTTTGGCACTAACTCATCACGAATCCGTCGGACAAAAATTCATGTACTGTATAATAGGTCTGTTTACTAAACATTAATTTTTTTAAGAAAAAATTAAATGACTTCATTTAATTTTTTCTTAAAAAAATTAATGTTTTCAATTTCTCTTATTTGCTTAGGAAGCTTATTATAAATTCGTGAAGACATTCCGAAGAAACTTTTAGAAAGTAGGGCCTGCTTTAAAATCGTCATTTAATCAAAATAACATCTTTTAACATTTTCCAAGAAATTCTTCCAAATAAATTATAGTCCGTGTTTTTATTTTTAAATACATTATGCTGAGATAGGGACCTGTATGGCCTCGTACAGGTCCTTTTTTTTTGTTAATGGTAACTTTGTTAGTTTTAAATTATATCCTTTTTAACTTTTTGTATTTCCTGTGCGTGCCCCAAATGAAATATTTTTCTTTCTTTCTCTAAGATAATCTGTCCATTTTCAGGTATATTCCCCTCTAAACATCTTCATAGCCCTGGTTGGCGTGGTGGTCTGGTCAGAGACTGACGAGATTATTTTGGAGGAGAATGGAGACACAACCCTCACCAACTTCCTAGGGTACAGGAAGCAAGTCCTCGCGAGGGATATACCTAATGATAACGCTCAGCTGCTTACGTGAGTTTTTTTTTGTTACTAAAGTACCACTGCCGGGCAAAGGCCTCCTCCAAATCCTTTCAGGAACTCTTTTCCCGCGCCACATCGAACCTGCCCTCCACCAGAGTTGGTTTATGTTAATTAAATTAAGCATGCTTGCAGTAATTATTTCAATTCAAACAGTATGTCAAAGTCTCATAATTTGCAACAACTACAAAATGTATCCAGAGGGAAAAAAAATAGTACAGTGCGGTCGACGAGAGAATGCATTCTTGATACGAGTACCTGTCAGTTTCACACAAAGGTGTGTTTTATGAATTTGATCTTTATTAGCAACTAGCTTCTGCCCGCGGCTTCGCCCGCGTGGATGTTTTCAGTACTGAATTGATGCCGACTCTTGACCAATAGATGGCGCTGTATGTCCGGAATAAATTTTATTTTTTATTTTATTTTTTGTAATAAAAACTATCCTATGTCCATTCTCAAGTTCCAAACTATGTCTGTACCAAATTTCACACAAATCGGTTCAGTAGTTTAGGCGTGAAGCAAAGACAGACAGACAGACAGAGTTACTTTCGCATTTATAATATTAGTTTGGATTTAGCACAGGGGCTTGTAGCTAAGTAATAACAGCCGCACAAGTCGATCGATCAGGTTAAGCTACGCTTGCCGCAGTTGGTCCGTGGATACCATATTTACATACCAAGACCCTTCCGTGCCTCGGAAAGCACGTTAAGCCATTTGTCCCGGCGGTCATTCGTGAATCTTTGACAGTCGTTACGGGTCGTCAGAAGCCCGAAAGTCTGACAACCAGTCTTGCCAAGGGTTTTCGTGTTACCCAGTAACTGGGTTGTGGAGGACAGATAGGCAGTCGCTCCATGTAAAATATTGGTACTCAGTTGCACTCGGTTAGTCTGGAAGCCGACCCTAACATAGTTGGGAAAAGGCTAGGCAGATGATAAGCTACTAGAATTGTCGCACTGACAGTTGTCAGGAACGCATTCTCTAGACGGGCGAACTGCAGTGCGATTCTGTGACCATCTCACCGTGAAAACGTAGGTGAAGTGAGCGTGAAGTGCTCATAATGCTAGGGATTGACACTACTGACAACTCACATCAAGCTCACTTCACTTGAGTTTTCACGGTGAGATTTTTACAGAATCGACCGGCTGTATTGAGTAAGTAATCACCAAAGTCTCTCGAGTTAGAAACAAACTACCTGACAGACAAATACTGACGTTTCATTTTATAACATGAAAGGGTACGAATTTGTGGCTGTGGAACCATCTTTGAATCCAGATTATGTGAATGTGTGTGCCGTCAAGTAACTTTTGTCGCGGCAACTATACAGCGTGGCGCTTTAATGGCGACATGAATTTATCACACGTATATACGGTTTTGCGTTGTAGTTTTATGAATATATTTTAATTTAATTAAACATTAATATTTATTTATTTATTAACAATTTTATAAAATAGCATCTTAGTGCCACCTGATTTAAGGAACTGTAGCGCAGGGGTCATTTGCCGGGGTCACGGATCATAAAATCGCATCAATGTAATTAAAACAATAACCGAGCAAAGAGAAGGCGAATTGAAGGAAAGAGAGAGAGCCCTATGTCGGCGCCCGGCGCAGGTGGAAGTTTTCAAGTTACGATTTTTTTATGTTGTTATAATTTTTATGATTACTGGCCACTAGCCATACCCGTGTGTTAAATTAATGTCGCCATTGTAGCGCCACGTTGTATATAATATATATACATGCTATATATAAGCGCATTTAGCGACGCGACAAAGACAGCACTTTCATACTTTTGATGTGAGGGATAAACTAGTTGCTGAGATAAAAGCATGGGCGCCCTCCCTAAAATGTTGCCGATCCTTGATCAACATAAAAATAAAGTCCGAAAACTAGACATTTCAAGGTTCACACTACAGGAATCGCAATGATTTCAACGTCTAACTCTTACTTAAGAATTTTCCCTTTTTTTCAGACGCCAAAAATTCACCGACGGTGTCGTCGGCAAAGCTTTGAAAGGGCCCATTTGTACGTACGAATTCTCTGGCGGAGTGTCCACAAACCATTCCGAAGTGATTGGCCTAGTGGCCACCACTATAGCCCACGAGATGGGCCATAACTTCGGCATGGAGCACGACACGGACGATCTGTGCGAGTGCCCGGACGCCAAGTGTATCATGAGCCCTTCTAGTACGGCGGTGACGCCTATACATTGGTCGTCTTGCAGTTTGAATTCGTTGGCGCTAGCTTTTGAGAGGGGAATGGATTATTGTTTGAGGTGAGTTGAAATTTTGTGATTTTTTGGTATGATACTGTTTTGCTCTTTTCAGGGTAACCCTTAGGACCTTTGTCCTTTATCGTTTTAGGGTACGGCGTATAAAACGCGCCTTAGAAAAAACGTGTATAGATAGATAGATAGATAACACGTTTATTTAGTGCAATAAAATGTGTTATGTCAACAAGCTTCCACAGTGATCTATATAACATTGACGACCGTGCTTACACACAGCGAATAAAGCGTAGTCTTTCACGGCTAGAAAAACGCGTGTGTACAAATAGCCTTATAGGCACCTGAATGATTGATTAAAAAAAAACTTACTGATTTTGTGGCAAAAAGCGAGCCGCTAAAGTTTATTCTGTAATGATGATAATTCGCGTAAGTACTGGGATAAATAACTTTTAGTAACCCAAGGTTTCACAACGAACTTAGCCTTATCTGGTGTATTGTGTGTCTTTTGGTCTGTGCTAAATAAATGTTTTTCTTTCTTTCCTTCTTTGTGCTAAATTTCATCCAAATCCATTCAGTAGTTTTTGCGTGAAATAGTGACAAACATCCATCCATCCAAACTTTCACGTTTATATTATTAGTAGGATTCTAAGACTACCATAAAAGATTGAGTAACCGGAAACAAAAGAAGTAGTCATCATTAGAACCTACGTCTGGCAAGTAATAAATATCGAGTTTCAACGACGCTATAATTAATTAGTCAATGACTCACTCTAAAGTGCGTTTATCGTCATTGCACTTAAACGTCGACTGTGAATGTCAAGAGCAAGTGAACGAATAGCGACTAGTCTTCATTAAGGATTTCATTGCTAGAATTAAAGACTACGAAATTGTAGCAAGATTATGGCAGCATAATCTTAACCCATTGTGTCATAGCGCCCCGCGGTTTTACCCGCATAAGTATTGATCCTGTGGGAATATCAGGGTAAACAGTATCGTATGTCCTAATCCATGTCATGGTCAACCCATGTGCCAAATATCATCCAAATCCCTTCAGCTCCAGGGTAGCGGGATTATCCGAAAGGGTTACCGCTGCCCTGGAACATAAAGGGCTAAGGAAGGAACACGGGTGGGTTTTAGTCAGTAAGAGTCTGACACTCCCTCCTGCTCCACCCAGAGCGGGAGGAGTCATTTGATGATTTCCCATCCTCAAAAAAAAAAAAAAAATCCCTTCAGCTGTTTTAGCGTGAATGCGTCACAATCCATTCCTTCATATGTACGAAAAAATTTGTCTGCTCTATATCGTAAATAACGCCATGAATGTTGTTGAACTGTCAAAATGACAGCCATTAGTACTACCATTAGTATTTACAAAAAAAAAAAAAATGCATATAAGTAGTTTATCAGCCATCTTGTTACCATAGCACAAGCATTAGGTTGCTTAGCTTGGGACTAGATGCCGCTGTGTGAAATGTCCAGGGATATTTAATTATTTATTTATTTATTAGTACTGATAGTGTGATACGCAATTATTATCCTACTGGGCAAGCAGGAATAGTCACGCATTATGATTTATGATGTAAATGAAAAAAAATAAAGTTAATTCCAAATTCCAAAAAAAACAGACAAAAATAAAACATTTTTTCACAAATATAACGAAAAACTGTCTATGAAAAGGCAGCTACGAAAAAAAACGCAAACTACTACGATCCATATAGAACTTCACGACAACGCCGGCTGTCGCTGAAAACTAGTGCTGGGGTTCTGTCTCGCATAGGGTCGTAGCATTATGCTGAGCGATGGCCGTTTTGCGAGGATGTGACGCATGTATTCCCCAACTTTTAATTTTTCGTGTTTTTTCTCTGCCTCTAGTTTGCCCGCATATAAACGTATTTTCTTTCTTGATTCAACTTTATTCCTTTTCCAGAAATAAACCAAAACGCCTGTTCGAGTCGCCGACCTGCGGCAACGGTTTCACGGAGCCGGGCGAGCAGTGCGACTGCGGCACGCTGGCCGACCCGCGTGCCTACAACCCGTGCCACGCGTGCTGCAACCCCGACACGTGCATGCTCCGGTCTAACGCGACCTGTGGCGCAGGCATGTGCTGCGATTTACAGGTATATTCTATTTTATGTTTCTCTCCAGCTCATAAACTATGTCTACGTTTTTTTTCTTTGACACTTAGTTATTGGTACGATTTATTTATCTTTAGGACCCCTTTGGTGATGACAGAAATACATATAATTTTATATGAATCGCGACATATTCGCAAAAATGTAAAGAAATATGAGTTTATGGAAAAATAACTTTAATTCTTACACAATAAAGTTCAGTTTACGCTACAACTTCAAACATTTTTATAACTTTTTCAATAGTGCTAGTCACTTAATTCCACTTACTTACAACTTAATTACCATTGAAATAAAGTTGATATTTATTTAACTTGAAATAACGTCAATTTGAAACATACATTTTGAAAGTACATTATTCCATGCTTACCCCTTACATGCTCGACGGTTTATTGGCATTAAAAATAAATTTATTTTCAGACGTGTCGTCCAAAATCAGCGGGCACTGTGTGTCGGTCGGCTGACCGAGAGTGCGACTTACCGGAGTATTGTACGGGACACTCTGAGTACTGCCCCGATGACTTCTTCAAGATGGATACAACGGATTGCGGGAAAGATGGAGAGGTATGTGGGAAATAAACTATTACTATACATCATCATCATCATCTGCCTAGCCTTTTCAGTTTTCCCAACTATGTTGGGGTCGGCTTCCAGTCTAACCGGATGCAGCTGAATACCAGTATTTTACATGGAGCGACTGCCTATCTGACCTCCACAACCCAGTTACTGGGTAATACGATACCCCTTACGACTATACTGCATTCGCGACTTATTTTCCAAAAATGTATACAAATATAAGTTTATGGAAAAATAACTTTAATTCCTATACAATAAAATTCAGTTTACGCTACAACTTCAAACATTTTTGTGCTAGTCACTCTGAAACCAACTTAATTACCATTAAAATAAAGTTGATATTTGTTTAACTTGAATAGACTTCAGGCTGTACAACAATTCCAAGAAGTTTGCAATTGAATTGGCATATTAAGTTATCGCATTGTGTACCTTATAACCAACAGGCATAAACTTCATATTTCTTTGGTTTTGTCCTCAGAAAGCGCACTGCGTCAAGGGCTCATGTCGGTCGCACAACGACCAGTGCCGACTGCTGTGGGGTACCACCGGCGAGAGCTCACACGACAAGTGTTATGTCAGCACCAACGTTAAAGGGAACAAGTTAGTATCATAGATCTATCGCGGTATAAAAAAACCAAACTCGCATGGTACAGACGCCAGCAAGTCAAGCTACCCGAAACTGTAAAATTTTCCCAATCAACCTTGAACCTTAATGCTTTAGCGATGAAGTTGAAAATCGATTAAAGAAATTTGACAGGATGTAGTAGCTTTATGTGCTGGCGTCGGTACAGTACAGTCAGTTAAAAGTGGGGCGAAGTATTCATTTTGAATATTTAGTTGGGCAAAAAGTGGTATTGTCTTCCAATGGAGCGTTTACGGGTTTACGTTTTATTAGAAGGAATCGGGTAATAAGGGCATAACCGATTGCGGCTTGACGTCAACTTCTGGGACAACCTGTATAATCTAAGTTGATTTTTTATTAACCGTTTGTAATAATTAGCACGAACGTCGCACCACAGAGTCACTCCCCACAGACGCAAAGCTTCTAAGTTTTGTACTATCTGGTTTATATTAGTCCACTGTTGTAAATAGACATATCTGTAATTCTGTAAATAAATTTCGGTTGCAATGTAATTTGAACTTTGTCGTGTTTGTCATTGAGTTTATTGTTCCAAAACTTGATGATCTGAGATTTTGATTTGGAAATATAAGCCATTCAATTGATCAACTATCATTAATTTCACAGAAGCGGTAACTGCGGCTTCGACCGTCTCAACAAACGTTACAAGCCTTGCCCTGCCCGCGACGCGATGTGTGGGATGTTACAGTGCAGGCACCTCAACGAGAGGCTCGAGTTCGGAATGGAGTCAGTCGCCACACTGGCTGCAGTCTTCATCAACAATAATGGTAACAACTTATAATAATAATACATTTAATTAAAAGTGTCTAAAGGTCCTCTGCGAGTTGGCTTCGGCCCCTCGTACGCCTTCTTAAGGTCCAGGACCCCAGGGTACAGACATATGTCAAAGACATTTAAAAAATAATATTTATTTATTTATTAGCTTAGACAACAATAATCCATAGGTTCAGTTAGTTAGGTACAAAACACTGTAAAAATATATTAGTGTGTTAGCCCACATAAGGCAAGCAAGATGCTGGTCAGAAAGAAAAAAGAAATCCTCAATACAGTTAAACCAGAAAAAGTTTGCGCTTCGGTAATCTTCGTGTTTCCGAATTAGCACGAACGTCGCACCACAGAGTCACTCCCCACAGACGCAAAGCTTCTAAGTTTTGTACTTTCTGGTTTATAATTATTAGTCCACTGTTGTAAATAGACATATCTGTAATTCTGTAACTTTATGAAAAAAATAATTGATAGAACTTTAGTGAACTTTAGCAAACTGAAGTGGCAGTGGGCTGGCCATGTTTGTCGAAGGACCGATGGCTGGTGGAGCAGACGAGTTCTGGAGACTGTGTGGGACGCCCTCCAGCTAGATGGACGGATCACCTTAGGAACGTGGCTGGGACAGACTGGATGCGGAAGGCGGAGGACAGGGTATTGTGGCGCAGCCCAGGAGAGGCCTATGTCCAGCAGTGGACTGCAATAGGCTGATTAGACTGATTAGAACTTTTAAAAACTAGATATACAACGTATGTCATGCTGGCTGTCTTATATTCTGTATTGTCTGTCCGATAGTCTTCTGAATACCGGGAACTAACTTTAATTAATCTTTTGCAGGTACAATCATACCATGTCGGACGGCCATAATTGATTTGGGGCTAAGTGACCTGGACCCTGGCTTAGTACCAGACGGAGCGAAGTGTGGCGATGATATGGTATGTATCTTAGAAACTATGATATTTCATCATCGTATTATACGAACCAAACAATATATTGTGATATTTTTTTTACATTTTGAGGGGCTTGTGGCTAAGTAATAACAGCCGCAAGGGTCGATCAATCAGGTTAAGCTGCGCTTGCCGCAGTTGGTCCGTGGATGGGTGACCATCTTTACATACCAAGACCTCTCCGTGCCTCGGAAAGCACGTTAAGCCGTTGGTCCCGGGTGTCATTCGTGGATCTTTGACAGTCGTTACGGGTCGTCAGAAGCCCGAAAATCTGACAACCAGTCTTACCAAGGGGTATACCCAGTAATTGGGTTGTGGAGATCAGATAGGCAGTCGCTCCATGTAAAATACTGGTATTCAGCTGCATCCGGTTAGACCGGAAGCCGACCCCAACATAGTTGGGAAAAGGCTAGGCAAATGATGATGATTTTTTTTTACATTTATGAAGGTATAGAGGTATGTGAAACATGTTTAAAGTTCAGTCATCCTCCATAGAAAAGGAAGGATCCTCCGACCAGACGGGTGTCGTGTCTGGTGTGCAACTGCCCCACGATTGCACTCGCGCTCTTGAGATCGCGAGCGGTACCGGGGCATAGCTCCCAGTCGCGGAAGGCTATACGGTGGCCTGTAAATACAGGCCCCTCATTTTGTTTGCGACAATGGCTAGTCGCCCATGGGCCCGATGATTGATGTCGGGATGTTGTATGCTAGTTGCGCGGTAAACTGCTTGCGCGATGCAGGATTTTGTGTGACGTCAGTGTGGTGCGTAGTTCGCATGTGGCGGTGTAGATGCCGCTACAAAGTGTAACAGACTATTTAATATTAAATTAACAGTAATAAGACTGCCCATTGTATCACCCTAGCTCTTTCGAACCAGGGCCATAGTGGACCACTGGGCATTTGTTTTCTCCAGCTCGTCTCGCCATCTACGGGGTCTGCCGCGACGCCTTCTAGTGGTCCCAGGGCTGCACGTAGTGGTTATTTTGGCCCACAGCTCACTGGGCATACGGCAGACGTGACCAGCCATTATCACATTATAGTAATACTTCTTTATCTCCATTCCACAGATGTGTTACAAACAACAGTGCGTACCCGTGTCAGCTTTAAGAGACACTATAACTAGAATTGAGACATCTGTCTGTCCGTCTAACTGTTCCGGACATGGCGTCTGTAATTCTGCAGGTATGATATCAATTAAATACTCCCTTTTTAACTTAGTGCGGTTAAATACGCTGCGCAAAGATTTAAATAAGGCAATCTGTATATGCAGGGTCAAATTAAATTAGCTGGCGAATCTCTGCAGATGTGATGAGTCTCGATATCGAAACATGATGAAATAGATTTGATGTTTTTTTTTTTTGAGTTAACGACCGCTGGTAGTGTTGTTACTTGAAATATGAGTTGAGAATGTTTTCTTTTTATTATCGTGTCGTGTGTGTGTTATATCCATCACGTCTGTGAAGTTGAAAAAACTGATATTTCAAGTGACCCGCGGTCGGTGACTCAATTTTTTTTTTGTTTTACTCGTATATATGTTTAGATACAGATACCCGTCATTTCTGTGGAGTTTCGCTAACTAATTTAATTTGACCCTGTATATTATTTTGCTGTGAGCGATTATGGCTACTGCGCTAAAATGGCTTCTGTTTGCGCAACCTTGATATCCAATTCTGTTAATTAGTCCTGTTCAATTAAAATATTCCAAAATACCCATAATCATCTCGTCTTTGAAGTTTCGCCAATTAATTTTAAAAGGCCCTGTATTTCAAAGTTTCCTGACATTTTTGTTCAACTCTGTCTAAGTGTCGCAGCCGCGGGGCACACAACGATGTTTTCGAATCAGTTAACAGCCATTTACATTATCTTAAAAAATTTAAACGTACCCTTTGCATGTGCCAAATAAACATTATTTTTTTTATTTCTAGGTCATTGTCATTGCGAGCCGGGCTTCGCCCCTCCCCTGTGCGCTCTTCCCGGTCCGGGAGGTTCCTACGACTCTGGACCAGCCACTGATCCTACTAGTAAGTTATTTTTAGATGCTGTTTGATGGTGTAGCGACATCTATATTTTTGAAAATTCATCCCCTTAGAGAGCAAAAATTCGAAGACATGTACCAACACGCACTTGGCCCAGCCACTCCCTCTCGAAGAGGGAACTGCACCCTAATTGCGTAATACACAATCGATCGTAATCTGAATCATTTTGAAGCAAATTGCTAATCCATTGCTTCATAAGTTCGAAACATTTGTCTGCTCAACACGTAAATAACGCAATGAATGTTGTTGAACTGTCAAAATGAAACCGATTCCGATTGATTGTGTGTTACGCAATTAGGGAACTGAACTGGCCTGTGTCCCAGCAGTGGGGACATTAAATGCTGATATATGCAGGGGGTTAAATAGGAGATGAAAGTTTGTATGGAATTTCGTCATTTTTGCTAATAGTAAATCCCATTGGGCATACGGCTTTTTGTATAAAACTATTCGTAAACTAACCTCAATTCTCTCTTACAGTCCAACGTAACTTCATGGTGGCTATGTACGTGATATTCCTGGGCATCATACCTGCAATCCTGCTGGTGCTGTTCCTCATCTACTACTCCAGACACAACGTCCTCCTCTGGTGGAAAAAGCCAAGGAAATCGTACGTAGACAATCTATGTAACGGGTGCACTAAACCTAACACGAAAAATATGTTTGCTGTTAAATTCGCCAAATTCCAGGATAGCACTTCTTCACTTAGAAATTTATTGAGCTTCAAAAGAAGTGGTAGTGCTCACTCCATTGATAATATCTGCACTGACCCGCCACCGCAGCCAGAAGGCCCGGTTTACTCCAATTTAGAAGAACTTAAAGCCATGCAAAAGCCTAGTAACGCTATTTCTTTACCAGACAAAAATTTAGCGAAAGTACCTTTGAAAAAACCTGTCAAAAAGATCAACAAAGATGACATACAAATCGCGAATAATACTGATATCAAAGTCAATAGGCCGCCGGTCAAACCCAAGCCTAATTTGAGTAACTTGCCACAGGGAAATAAACCTAATGTCGTTATAATAAAGCAGGGTTTGGCTTCTACGACGAATGAAATGGTTGCGAACAGTCAGCACAGAATGCATAATGTTGGTAATAATAGTAGTTTGCATGGTAATGTTGGTAAATTTGGCAAAAAAGTCAATGTTGGCGGGAATGCGAACGTGAATAGGTTTAAAAAGTAATATTTTTCAAAAAGGAGTATTTATAATAGCGTGGATGTGCATGAAAAATATATTGCATGTCAGATCTCGTAGTCTGTTTTGTAGATATGGCACTCAACATTTAACCTCTTGATTTTGCTCGAGATTTGCCATCTTATTTGTTTCATATAGTGACGGAAAGCATATGAAAATCTACGGTAGAAAGATATTTAACACTTTTACTAGTGATTGCAGCAACACACAATACATTGATTGATACACGTACGCTATTATAGTGTCTATAAAAAGCCATAAATAAGATAAGGCAGTTTATATATTTTTTTTCTTACTCATTTTAAAGTTAAGTTTTAAGTATTAAGTACGTTCTAAGACAGCTGTCAAAAAACTGTTAAACTAATGGACAGGCTATAAGTTGCGCGAAAAAGTATCCATACTGAGAAGAGCGAGCTCACACAATAATAATGGCGTTTCCATGACAACCAAGTTATGTCAATGCGAAATTGTGTGTGTAAGAAGTGTCAAAATGAAACGCGGCCAGGGTGAATCTACGATTGTACTCTTTGTTGATAGTGATGAAATTGTTAAAATTCTTTACGACTTTAGTAATAAACCATGCTATGAATTAAGTTTGGTAACACTTGAACTGACCGAGGCTCAAATATTTATAATATTAATGTTATTAATACATTAGATGTAATTTATTAACTAAGTAACTGTTCTGGCATAGAACATTAAAAATCACATTCAGCAATGAATTTAAAACATCATTGTTTTGTATTAATTTTAGATGCAATTTAAAGTCATTGTGTATGGGATTTATTTATTTTATTTAATCTTAACTGTGATACTCTTGAACAAAATAGGAATTTAAAAATACTAATTTGTAAAGTTCGATTTTACTTATTTTAAACTTTTTAAATAATACTAAGGTCAGATTTTTCAATCGGCAGATAATTTTTATCGGCAGGTAATTTTTATAGCTTTTGCTCGCGGTTTCGGCCGCGCGGAAGTCGGTTTACCGGGATAAAATGTGGTTATCCAGGTTATAAACTACCTATGTGCCAAATTTCATCCAAATCCGTTTAGCGGTTTTTGCGTGATTGGGTAACAAATATTCAAACATACAAAATTTAACGTTTATAATAAAAATATAGTAGGATACAAAAATTGTTAAAGTGTCTCGTTTAATCCTCGGATAAAAGTTATCTGACGATTGAAAGTCATCCCTAAAACTTCTTTCACGAAGTACTAATGCTCAAACAAAAGTCACAAATAATATCATAATGTCATCTTAAACTTAAAACTCACATGTCACACTGTATAAATCTTCGAAGAGAAACCTTTTCCCTTTTACCCGACTGCTCAAGAAGGAGGGTATTGTTTCACTTTTCTTTCTGTTGATAATATATTTTCACTTGGGACTCGGTTTCTGAAAGCTTACTTGATAATTTTTGTTATTTCGGTCATAACCCCAAAAATAGGAGGATACATTTAAATTTGTATTGTATAACGGGCTGCTTTCCGCAACTCCTCAATACGTCCAATCGCGTACAGTATACTTGAAGTTATGTAACAAGTTTTTGGAAACCGTGTCTATTATTACAAGGCATTTTAATTAATAACAGAAACTCATATACAATGTGGAGACTACAATACGACAATAAATTAAACTACATAATTATATCTAATGAAGTTCCCAGCCTGCATTCAAAAATTCAACTAAATATATCTAATAGTTTCACTATAGCTATAGTTTGACCGAAACTGCTGTACCGGTAGGGGCGCGTTGAGCGACCTGCACTGCCCGGGGCGTCTCGCCGCGCACATACCGAAGGCGCGGTTCAGCGGTTTTGGTCAAACTATAGTCAAAGATTGGTGTAACCCATAGACGGCCTATCCCTACTATTTAGTTTGTTTGAAAAACTCACTTTTTTATTTCGAAGATAGGATTTATTTGGTAACAAAAACTCCTATGCGCCAGCGTATTCATTTATTGTTGTCTCCACATTAGATTTAATATTTATTAAACAAAAACTAAGCTCTCAAATAAAGTCCTGTTAGCGGTCAAACTCATGATTATTTTCTTACATAATTTAACTAGTTTAGTAGTTAGTTTATCTGTAATTAGATTTAACGCACTGTTTAATAAAATACTCTTATTTCATTCTATTAGTTGCTTGTTTGATTGTTCTTTTTTCTTTGCACGATGTGTTGCCAGTTTTAAAATAAGATGGCTATTTCTATTTTAAAAATTTTGACTGTGATATCTAGTAACTAATAAAGATTAATTATTTAACCTAAATTAATCCACAAGGTTAGAATTTTACATTGCTTATTAAAATTGTTTATTACCAATCTGATATAAAAAGAGAGGTTGCTATTAAATCTTCTAATACTTTTTACTTTAAAAAGTGCTAAGACAGCCTAATATGAGCATAATCAGTCTTTAATGGGAACATTAAATACTGATTATGACAGACAGGGAGTATACATTAATTCTACATATTTTTTTTTTCTTTCTATACAATTTTTAAAGCTGGCAATACTTACATACATATAACCTCTTTACAAGGTGTTGTTTCTGCATTGTTGTGGTGAGTGATTTGATTTGGTTTTGCTTTTTATTAACTTTGCATGGCATTTTAGTATTAAGATTTGCATGTTTTGTGCATTAACTGCATGGTTGGGCTAGAATGGTAATATTGTAATAAGCTTTTAATTTTTTACTTATTTATTTAGCGTCGAAGTATCCGTCTTGGATGTACTTATTTAGTCAATTTGTTATAGGATTAAATTAATTTGCACTGTTTTTGGTATGATGATACCTTTCTATGTACAGACGCCAGCACATCAAGCTACCCGAAACTGTCATATGTTCCCAATCAACCTTGAACCTTAATGCTGTAGCGATAAAGTTGAAAATCTATTAAAGAAATTTGTCAGATTGTAGTAGCTTGATGTGCTGGCGTCTGTTCTTAAATAATTTATGAAAAAATATTCTTTATTTATCTTTTATTTTTGATGAGAGTTAATTTGCAACTAGTTGATAGGGTTGGGTTTCATATCGATATGTAACCAATAATTAGCAGAATTTAGGCGTTTGAATGTTACCGAGTTTTCCAATGGGGTGTTAATTTATGTGGCATGCAAAAAGAACTTGCATGATAGCATGATTGTAAATTGATTTATTTAAGCTATTATACAAAATATCAATTTTCAACAATAATAATTTTTAGGTACCTATATTCCAAACCCATAATTCAACCAAAAACATCTGTTTAACAGGGCCCCATCACCAAAGAAAGCAAGTCTTCAACATCGAATCTCGCGCAGCGCAAGCAAATTCGCCGCAAACTTTCAGAACAGCGCTCAGAACAACGCTCAACCCGTCAATGTCCATACACTCTCCAACCCTGACGACATGAGCTCCAGTTTACTGCGAAGTGACTCAGACCGAACTCCTCCAGGCAATATTAACCCTTCCGTCAACTTCTTTGGCAATTTCAAAGGGTTTTCTCTCACTCCTATTGAAAAAGCTGCCAATGAAAAAGATGAAGCTGAAGTTGCAATTACGAATAAACCAGTTAAGAGTATTGCGGAAAGTTTAGGAAGTAAAAGCGCGAAAATTACTCCGGTGCATAGAAGTGGAAGTAATAGCCAGAATATTGTCCCTCAAGGTGTCTTAAAGCCGGTATTGAGAAGTGCCCCGCCACTTCCAGTCGTCCCAACGACGGCCAAAACCAGCCCAAAGACGAGTCCTTCAGTTAAAAGGACTAATAGTACGGTTCAGAATAAAATTAAAGCTTTAATGAATTCGGAGAAAACAGAAGAAGTAACACCTTCAGTTGTAACCAATCCACCACCAAGGCCAGTGATATCCAGTCCGATTCTAGAAGCTTCTACATGTACAGCTAAAGAACTGATATCTCCCTTACAAGGGTCGAAGACTTTGGGGCCTATAAGAGCAGCCCCAACACTCCCTATTACCCCGGATTTCCCTAAAAGACCGTTAAGCATGCATTCCGCTGGTGTGCCCCAAAAACCTCTACCAGAAGAACCTAAAAAAGTCAAAGAAGGGATTTCATTAAACCGTATTGCATCGTTCCTAAAACATGATAAGCCTAAAGAGAAGGAACGAAATCCAGTAGAAAGAAGTCACTCTTTACCTAAGAACCCAAATCACCAAATCAAAGTCGCCAAAAACGACAAAGTGGCTTTAAGAAACTTGCAGATATCCAACCCTATACTCCAGAAAGAGATTGAGTTACCAGTCAAGTCTGTATCTGTGGTATCGGATTCCGAAGATGGGGACGACCCTAAACCGTTCGTGAATCGTGCGCAAAGCATGAGAGCTCCTGCAAGCCAAAAACCGGCGTTGCAAAGCTTTGGTTCTATGAGGCAGGCACCAGCTGCTCCAAGGCCTTTATCCGTGGTTGGCAGACCTACAGCCCCACCACCACCATTACCAAGTCATTCGGACCCAATCCCACCACCAAATCCAAAACCACAGCCTGATAGTAAATCAGTAGATTACGTAGACTGTATAGAGGAAAAACAGGCTCCTTTAGCCCATATTGCAGAAGAATCTACAGACAATATCTATGCTGTTATTGAAGAGAGTCCAGAAAAGCACTCGAAACCTCTACCAGGGGTGCCTCCACCAATCAAAACGATACCTCAACCACCTCCCGAAGGGTACAACACTCCGAAAGTTATCCCGTCAAATTCTGGGAGTACTGAAAGCATGGGGTTGCTCGGAGAGATCGTCAACGAAATACAGAATCGTAACTTTGAGTCTATTTACTCGGCCTCTACGCTTTCGAGAAAGAAAGAGAAGGAACGAAAGGCCAAAGCTGCTGCAGAAAAGAGAGCAAACAATCGAGATAGTACGTACGTGAATTCTGAACATTATAAGACGCCAGAAAGCGTTTATAGCAATTCTGGAGCGAAATCTAATGTGTCGACGACTAGTAGTGGGTACTTGCACCCTTCAGCTGTAAATGTACCCACCTTTTTGAAGAAAGATGAGCCAAAAGAAGAAGATAAGGCCCCACCTTTACCGGGGCCTAATTCTAAGATCCCAACGTTTTCAAGACAAGTGACCCCTCCCACTCTCAAAAATACATCCACATTCAGAAGCGTGCCTCAATCACCGAAAGTAGTTAAAAACGGGAACTTAACGCCGAAAATTATGAACAGTCCAGACGTTGTTTCGAGCTGTACGGTACCCGACGCGAAGAATGTGAAACCTCCGGATGTTATTAACAATAATAAGCTACCAAATGATACGACAAAAGTAGCGACTAAGCCTGCGGTGACAGCCAAGCCGAATGACAACCGACCGCCGTTAAGACCCGCGCCCACAGAACCGAAAAAGCCGATCAAAGTTACTCCTCCACTTAAACCAGTCAACTCCAACTCTAACTTAAATAAAGTGACAGACAAAACTCCACCCACGAACCGTGCCATCTCAAAAGTAGATTCCGTAAAAGCTATAGCGGACAACTTAAATAAGAACAAGCCTAAAGTAGTACCAAAACCCTCAACAGTCGTCCAAAAGACCGACAATAAGCCTAATCAAACAAAACTGACGGCTAAACCATCGAATGTTGCCAGTTTACAGCAGAAATTCGAAAATAGAAAGTCGTTGGGTAAAGAGATTGCCGTAACAAAAAAATAAAAGTAATTTACAAATGGCGTGTAATTTAATTGAGTTATCTAGTCTATAAATATATTTAAATGGCCATTTGCACAGAAGACTTGGTTTTGAAACAAAGTATGTAAGGATCTGAGTTTTACGAAGCATTTTATGTGGTTAACGAAATCGTATGTTGATTGATATATTGTAATTGGTTCGGTTGATCAATGGCTGGTTAGTATTGTAAGTTGCTTGTCCAAAAGAGTGTTTAAACGTGGTTAAATATGGCTTGAAATTAGTGGATAACGTATCTGGCATCTAGGCTTTTGAGCCATATTCGACTGCAGCTTAAAATCGATTAGGTATATGTAGGTACTCAACGCGTGAAAAGAAATGTTCAAAGTATAAAATAATTAAGGATAAAAGCACGTGAACGAAAAAGCAAAGAAATTATTTTTATTACTTATTCAGCTTCTTACGAATATAGGCATTAAAACGAAGTGTTCATATTTTGTAATAATGAAACGCAATTTTGACCGTAACAAATATCTGTACATATATTATGTGTAGAGTATATTTCTAAACATTTGTATGTATTTTACTTAAAAACGGTAAGATCGTACGTGGTAACTTTGTAGGGCATTCATGAGGTTAGCACCGAATTAGCATCGTTTAATTTAATCGGAGGTCTTCGGATAATAGTTATTGATTCGAAAAAAGTTGAAAAGTAGAAACTTTTTGCAAAAAACAAAATAAGACTATGTATTTAAAACAGCTTTCTTTAGACGTAGTGTTAATAAACGCGATACCGAATCCATTTCACTATCCAATGTGCGAGTTTTATGATTGCCAAAGTGATGATATTAACGTGGACGTCCACGTCCATCAAATGTATGGACATACATGCCCGTTATAACGTTATCATGGACGGAAAGGGTTTTGAAGATCCGTGGCATGGCCTGTCAGCCATTTTGAAAAAAAAAAACAAATGCCAGGCTCTAAATAAAAATAAATCCCTTTTAAAAGCGTCTTAATATATATTACTTCCCTGGGCTATCGTGATGCCGTGCCGTGGACTTCCACGATAATATCATAGACATTAGCTGAATACCGGTTAAATGGCCCAGAAGTCGGACATCAGACATTCTACCAAAAATATTTTATATCGAAGCCAGGCTATGATGATACGGTGCTAAGCTCAAACATGTGCCCCTACCCTTAACCGATTGATTAAATATAACTAAGAGATCTCTGTAAATATTATTAGGTTAGTTTTATTCCCTAAAGTTAGTGATGATAATGTGAAGTGTCTTATGGTACATAATGCTTAATTCGTATTTTTATAAAGACTATAGTGTTTGAGATTTATAGAGAATTAGTGCCTTTGCAATGTTTTAATGTCGCCGTCTATATAGTGAAACAGTTCCAATTCAATATTATAATAAAAAGAAAATAAAAGTTATACAGTGTGCCTAGAATATCTTGGAATGCAGAAAAATATTGAACTATATTTAAATTTGACACTGACATTTCCTTTTGCGTAACGGCAGCGACTTACGAGTTGTAGATCGTGGGTTCGTACACAGGTAGGCGCTTTACTTTGTGTAAATTATTACATCACCACTGCTCTCAACATGGTGAAGGAAAACATCGTGAGGAAACCGGCAATCCTAGAACCAAAAATTCGAAGACATGTGACCCGCACTGGGCCCGCGTGGTGGATTACAGCCCACTCCCTCTCACAGAGAGGAGGCCTGTGTCCCAGCAGTGGGAACGTTATAGGCTGATAATGTAAACTATGAGTCATATGTGACAAAGTTCAAACATTGCAACCATAAATAATTTAATTAGATTACATAACGCTAGAGTTAAAATTTGTTATTCACTTGCTTCGTTTTTGTATTTTAACCTGAATTACACTGCGTCATAAACAATAGGCAATTGGGCATTTGCTTCCCTTATTGGAAATCTTTATAGGGATTGAAAAACCCATGTAACTCAACTTCCCGCCAATTCCACTTTACTTTTTAGACGGCGACATGCAACGGCATAATCTAGTTAGTTTTGAGTGTTGATGCTTTACGATAAATAATTTATATAAACCCGTTCTTATTCCACTATATAAATGGTGCTACAGCGAATCAACATGCTTACCGAAAATAGAATATAAACGTATTTTTGTAATATAAAAAATCAGATTGTTTTGATGTATGTATTTGTGGTAGGGACATGGGCAGGATTTGGGAAGACAGCTGTTATTATAAGGGGTTGTTAGCGTTGACGACTTACAGTGCGGCCGACGAGTGAATACGTTTTTTAGACCTGTCAGTTTCATACAAATGAATACGTGTTTATGTGCACTGACAGGTGTCAAAAACGCATTCTCGATGGCCGGACTATAGTGCTAATTTCACCAATGTAACTGAACGCGATCAGTACATCAAAACTACGTTCAAGAGCTGTCAGTGTCAATATTCCACAACAATGATGACACTGACCGACTATAATTTACGGACCGTTATTGGTTAAAATTAAGACTTGTATCTACCAACAATGAAGCAAAGATATCATAGCTTTGCATAGTAGACCTTCCCATAAGGAAGTAGCTATCACAGGTAAAACTAGCTTACGATACTATACTATTTATATGCCCAGTTTGGCAATAAAAATGCTACCATTGGTGGGCGTTTTTGGTTATAGGATCCGACTGTTAAATGTGCTGATCGCGTCCATTTTCATTGGTGAAATCTGCCCTTACACGGGCTTATCTGAGTACTGTCAGTATCGAAAAGCTAATGAGTGAATTGTGGCGGGATGAACTCGACTTTTTTTCATAACGATTGGCAACAAAGATAGATAGATAGATAAACCATTTACCATCCACAAAGAGCAGTAGATAGGGATAAATGAAACAGCTAATAAAATAATATACTTAAAGTAAATTAATGTTACAAAAATTGTGCCCATGTCCCTCTCAATAATATGCTTTAATCGGAATAATGCAATAATTTATAAATAAATAGATGCATAATAACTGTCGTCCATAGTCGTAATCACTGCCACAGCTTGGTACAAAATATAATGGTGCTGGATCGTCGCGATGTGAACCTCAATATGTCTATTATTGTCCAATTTTGTTGATAAATGTAGTTAAGCAATAGTTTTGTTGGCATTTTCACTGGGAAATAGACTTTCTTCTTTACATTGAAGTTGGAAACTATAGAGCAGCGGGGGAATTAGAGTGCATTGATGCTGGTACATAAGATTTTAACGGCTCTGTCTCTGGTATTGGTATATCAACGCACCTACAGGCTGCAATGCCGAAAAAAGAGATATAAAGCCGTTGGTCAGATTCTCTGCATCACCCTAAGGTAAACTCCTGCCGTCGCCGCGAGGTGCACGCACAGAACCGAAAAACAACCGTGGTAATTTTTAATGGTGCATAAAGTTTTAATAAAGCAATATGCAACTCTTTTTTTCTTTTAGCTGCTCTGTAGTTGCCATTGTGAGCCTCATGTCTATGAAAAGATGATTGATGATTTAGTCATATCATATTATGATTAATCGTAATAAATATTGTTATGTAATTGGTAACAGTCGGACTTCCATGAAAGCTTCACAACGAAATTAATAGTTTGAAAAGCGGGATCTTGTGTGAAATTTATATTTTTATAAGTATGTGATTGTATTATTTTCTTTGTATGACGAATCAGAATAGGACCCAAAATTGTTTTGTCATGGGCCCTGTATAGAATGGCTAGTGCTGGACAAGCTTGAATGACCAGTACAGCACCGGCCATTCTATACCGCCAACGTTCCCGGTCGACCACTTTTCGCCCTTATGACGTTAGTAATAAGGTTGAAAAGTGGTCGAACGGGAACGTTCGCCAACGTACCTTTACTACTTTATATAAGTTTACTATCATCATATTTTTGTAACTTGTTGACTTCAATTCTAAAAACTTGCTTTTCATTAAGAACTGTTGATTTAAATATTTGCGTACTGGAGTTCAAATTAAAACCAATATCAAAACAAAATGATTGGCTATAATATTTTTTTCATATTTATTTTGTCTTTCGCAAATGTGTCGCTATAGTAATATGTAGTTGTGATAATTTAAATAAGTTTTTAAATGAAAAGTACATAAATATTTGTAAATATAACCAAAGAAATTTATGTAAGTGTGGTCCCGGTACGCATCTTAGCTTGTTCCTGTATGAATATTAAAAAGTTTACGTAATGTGTTGCAAGTGGAAAAAAACTAATGTTGAATGAAAATGGCAATGTCTATTATTAAAATTAGCCTTTATTTTTATTCCAAGACTGTGAATTATAAATATATTGAATTATTATATCAAAATTAGTTACTAAAAGCTAGTTGAATACTTCATTTTTTTTTTCTTATTATTACAGAAAAAAAGATAAATAAAAATATTTCATGAATGGTGCTTGTTTCATTGTGTGCATTGTTACCCCCAAAACTTCGACAATTTCATGATTTCATGTGAAGATTTCACAGAGCACGGAGATATTGCTGCCGACGACGCTGCGATTCCTTGCTCAAAGCTTTGGTTTTTTACTCACGCTATAAAGCTATGGTTTAATAGAAAAGCGGTGACCACATAGCGTCCGCAATTTACCGGTGAATAACCACTGAAACGTTAATGTCAGTAAGTCGGTTTTCCTAGAAAGCGTTTTTGACACCGTAAAGTCAAACGCCGCTGTCCGATTATTTAAACCGCTAGATTTGCCCTCGCTATACTTACTCACACATTTCATTACTAAAGCTGCTTTCGTACCAGTGGTAGACGATTCCCGGACAGGGTGTTGTGGCGCAGTCTGGAAGAGGCCTATATCCAGCAGTGGATTGCGATAGGCTAAGTTGATTGATTGAGACACTTCCCTTTTCCTTAGCTCGTCTTATAGTAGTACTGCACTCCAAGCCTCATATATTTTATCTAGTTTTCCTTTAATTTGTGATCGACACAAAATACACTTACACAAAACAATGGCGGTTTGAGACGTTAAACAGAGCTGCCACCTATGACGAGTTTTCTGGTTTTAACCCCATTCATAATGCCACAGATTAAAAATATACTTACCGCAAGTCAATTCCAAAAATCATTTTGCGTAATTACTTGTCTCCCGTTAAGGGGCCCGTGGCTAAATAATAACAGCCGCACAGGTCAATCGGTCAGGTTAAGCTACGCTTGCCGCGGTTGGTCTGTGGATGGGTGACCATCTTTACATACCGAGACCCCTCCATGCCTCGGCAAGCACGTTAAGCCGTTGGTCCCGGCTGTCATTCGACGATCTTTGACAGTCGTTACGGGTAGTCAGAAGCCCGAAAGTCTGACAACCAGTCTTAGCAAGGGGTATCGTAATACCCAGTAACTGGGTTGTGGAGGTCAGATAGGCAGTCGCTCCATGTAAAATACTGGCATTTAGCTGCATCCTGTTAGACTGGAAGCCAACCCCAACATAGTTGGGGCTAAGGCTAGGCAGATGATAACTTGTCTCCGTGTTTATAAAAATATATTAAATGCAGAGGCTATAATAAGCATTGCCATACAACGTGGCAATGCCGCCAGTGTCTTGGGTACATTACCACTCGACAGCGATGTGGATGAATTTTTTCGACGCTATATTTTAGTTTGTAAATAGTTTTAGTTAATTTAGAATATTATTTTGTTTTTTTTGTGTTATCTTGTAAATAAAATTCATCTACAACTAAAAAAAAAATTAAATGCAGTATAAAGTTATTTGTGTAAATTCAAATGAAACGACATATTATGTATCATCAAGTTACCAACGTTTTCTATGATGATTCAATATTCAATTCCAAGCATTATTGGAAATTGGTCATTGATCTTTGGAAAGTCTCAAAAGACTACTACACAAAGTCAACAAAACAAAAGTCAAAACATTAAAAAAAAAAGAATTCGTATTCGTAGCGTTGTATGTGTGATTGTTCAGGATTTGCAATTTTGTTATTTGTTGATTTTTACTTGAAAAGCTAGAATAAAACCACTGAAAAATGTAAGTAGAAGACCTAGAAATACTAAAACAGTGGATTTATACAGTTCGAAAGCGCTTATTTACCCATAAAATGTGTTTTCAGGGCATCAACATCTAAGCCACGCTCGGAGATGACATTGGAGGAATTATCCAAAATTGAAGAGGAAGAATTCAGTACGGGCCCTCTTTCAGTTCTTACGCAGTCAGTAAAAAATAATACACAAGTTCTGATCAACTGCCGAAATAACAAAAAGCTGTTGGGACGCGTCAAGGCGTTCGACCGGCATTGCAACATGGTGCTGGAGAATGTCAAGGAAATGTGGACTGAGGTGCCAAGGCTAGGCAAAGGCAAGAAGGTAAAGTTTCCCATGAAATTTCTTTCAAATATTCACTGAATCTCATCTTTTTCGGCTCCAATTTGTCATACAAACAGTGAATTTAGAGGTTATCTATTGATGTTTAGGAAGGCGATGTCTAAGGCTATAATTTGGGTTAGTTTATTAAATTCCACTAAAAACATCGTCCAAGTCAGGTTGGTTCAGCTTCCAAGCATATTACATTGTTGGTTACATACAAATGAATGAGAATGAGAAAGTTGTTTATTTGTTTTGGCCATAGCAAAATAAACTAAAAATACAGAAGCTATAATTTTGTATGAAACTGTTTAAAAGTTAAAGTTATTAAGAGGTTAGAGGGTCGTTTTAGGGTTTAAAACACTTAAGCATCTATAGGTTCACTGCAGGACTTTTGCAATAGACACAGTTTGATCCAATCATCAACAACCTTCGTCCATCCATTTACCGTCACTTTGCTATATTAATGTGTGTAATATAGTTGCTTCACCAAGCCAAAGGACTCAGTATGTATGCTAAGTAAGAGAGCCCGCAGATTAATTACAATTGTAAGTTGGCCGACTATCGAACAACTAAATTGCATACTTTTATAATTTAGCTGACCAACTTTATTTTATTGGTTACAAGTCGTATCGGAAGCGTAATCGGAAGTGAATCTCGATTCTGATTGTATCAGTGTCCAATTAATTAGATGGACGATTTAGTTTGAGAAGATGTGCGGCCTAGCACAAGTAATTACACCTATTAGGATACTCTGCGATTTACTCGGCCAACTTACAATTGTATGTCTGGGGGAACTCTAAAACATACCTAAAAGATGGCGTTCAAGATGGCGTGCGTTTTTACATTGAAATTATAAACTTATAACATACTCGCTCCCTTAACTGCTTTGTTGGTCTAGTGGTTTCAAGCACTACTGCTGAGCATGAGGTCCTGGGCTTATTCAGCTTCTCACTAGCAGCTCGGAGTCTGGATTAGTGCCTGGTTGATGGCAATAGGCTCACCCTCTATTACATGCAACTTAAACATAACTGGCATTATGTGAGTGTACAGACGCCAGCACATCAAGCTACTACAATCTGTCAAATTTCTTTAATAGATTTTCAACTTTATCGCTAAAGCATTAAGGTTCAAGGTTGATTGGGAAAATTTGACAGTTTCGGGTAGCTTGACCTGCTGGCGTCTGTACTATAGGTTACCTCTTCCCAACCCTTCATGGAAATAAGGCATGATTTTATGTTATGTTAAAACTGTATCTAGTACCGTTTTTCCACCAAGCCAAAAGGCTGTGTGTATGCTAAGAAAAAGGATAGCATACCTATTCAAAGGTATTCACATTGAGATTATTATCTTACCTCATACTCAATCAAAACATTTTTAATTTCAGGGTAAAGCTGTGAACAAGGATAGGTTTATCTCAAAAATGTTCCTCCGCGGAGACTCAGTGATCCTAGTATTAAGAAACCCGCTGGCCACTGCGGCTGGCAAATAAGCAATCAGTCTACAAATCTACAAAAAATGTGCAGTAACATGTGGTTAATATGGCACATCAAGTATTTCAAAAACAAAGGAGGGTGTGTATGACCACTCAATAGAAGTGAAAACTTAATCTGGAGCCGAGTATACGCGATTCAGCGTCACTGACCGACTCGAGCCAAGTATAACCGATTCAGCAGTAGTATACGTGATCCAGTGGCTTTTGGAGTAAACCCGATTCAGGCCGAGTATACGCGATTCAGCGTCACCGACCCGAGTGCAATGGTTCAGTTTCGTTCACTGTTCAGGAAGAAATTTTCACTTCAATCAGCCCTAGAGAGCATCAACATCGTCAACTTATGTGACTGTCCGTTTCTAATACTGAATTTGCCATATTAATGCCTGGGACTGTATGTCTTTGTATTAAAAACTGTGAAGTGTTCTCCAAAACCTTAGTCTTAAGCTTGTGGTATGAATCCATTGCACCTCTTTTGTATATTGGTGTGTTCAATTATATTAAAATAAATAACAGTTAAGATTTACATTAAGCATTTTATTTTACACTAACTATTAAAATGCGCCTGGCATGCATTGCAATACCTTTTCCACTTTTTTTTTGTTAGGAACCATTTTTGTAAAGATATAATGGTACCAATCCATTCTCATTGTTGGAACTGACGTTGGAGTGGAGTTGTGGTCAGTCAGTAGATAATTTCTTCTTTTTAGTTCTTTTGTGATGTCTGCTGATTAGTCTCAAGCTCGCAGCGTTTAAATACCGTTTTTTTTGTCCTAAAGTCAAATTCAAACTCAAAGCATTGGCTGCTGCTTTAGATGTAGCTGCTAATTAATTATAATTAACCAGCGTGTGGCGTGCGTGACGCTTCGAGTTTGTTCGTTCATTTAGCATCAAAGAAAACATGTTTGTCAACAGCTTTTACGGACACATTCATTTGAATTCATGCTGCAATTTAGCTATATTATTATCGTATTCTATTTACCCAAGTTTATTAATTTACCAAACCAAGTTCAAAGAACGTAGTCTGAACAAATATGTCGCAATCTCATAAAATACCTCATAGATGGCGTTGATATCAATATAAAACGTGACTGTCTCCGTTCAATAGCCTTTGATAATAACCTCGGACGTTCGCGCCAGAACCGCATTCATAACACGATATTGTTTACGCACTGTCGTTTATTCAATCCTTGTGATCACACGCGCATAACGTTCTGTGTAACGAGTGTATAAACTATCAAAACTTTAAAGATAACAGTGGTTTTGTGTATCATGTCGGCTTGAACTTGTAAGTGCGACGAACTTGTATATTTCCCGCCGTTTTTCTTTTTTTTTTTTTACTGAAGAAAAGGTGCACTGTTATTTTGTGGTAATTCTGTAAAGCTAAGGAATTTTGTTAACATCCATTGAGGTAAGTGTTTACAGTTATAATTTATGATTGTTTTCTATAAATTGTTATTTAGCTCTAGGGACATACCACAACACAATGAGAAATATATAAGTAGGTACGTAACCTACTTAGGTAGTACATACTAAAAAATACCGCCAAGTGTTTGTAAATAAAAGGACTGCTCTTATTTTGTAAGTAGTGTTAAATTAGACACCTTGAATTTATAAAGAATACCTACGCTAAGTGAATAAGGAGTAGGAACCTAAGTAGGTTCAATCATTAGCCCAAAAAATAGGCAGGTTTTGTAAGGCTTTAGTCGGGAGTTGCGAGTCCTTTTGGTATGAAAGTTAAGTACCTACTTAGGAGGTTTAATTGCTTATAATTGCATTTCTTTTACAGCTTATTATGAATATTGATAATTACGAATTATTTAAACAAATAGGTTACTTATGTAGGTACCTCATAAAATTTTAACGATTTCTAAACTTAATATATATTTAATATAATATTATTTAGGTATATAATATTTTTGGTAATTGCTACGAGTCTGATGCCTAAAATATGTAAGTATAGTTTTATTTTCCATTTTTTCCCTTTTGTCTGCTTGTCTGTAATTCTGGATGTATGTTCCGGATTGGCGCAAAAACGACTGTGCGGAATTGGATGAAATTTGGCATTAACACATTGGGTAGGTATTTTTAATCCCGGTAGGTATTACGTTCCCGTGGGATATTTTCCGACATCGACGCGGCTAAAACCGCGGGAAAAAGCTAAATAAATAAAAATTACAGAACATTTATGATGAGTTAATTAATCACAGATGATTTCTGGACATACATGCGCCATAAACACCATCCATATTGTGCCACAAGGTTCAGTTCTCAGCCTGCCTTCGACACTTGTTGAATGCCCTTTCGAAGTGGAGGTGAAACGCCGCTGGCCCTGTCTATAATCTACGATTAGAATCCACATCGCAGTCTAAAAATATCCTAAATGGCAACACAATCTAGGTTGTTTTCACACGAATGCATCTGGATGGGAGAATTCACTATGATTTTGCGATTTGCCAAGACGTTTTGGTATTTCGCCTTGTGAACACGATGAAACAGTTAAAGCTAGGATGATCCGACGAATTTAAATATCTAGCTGTTTGGATTTCTAAAACTGAATCTGTGAAGACTAACTTTCAGTTTTATGCATAACTTAAAGTTGACGGCGATGACGTAGAATAATTTTTATAATAATAATAATAATAATATCCCTGGACATTTCACACAGCGCCATCTAGTCCCAAGCTAAGCAATCTAATGCTTGTGTTATGGTAACAAGATGGCTGATAAACTACTTATATACATTTTTTTTTGTAAATACATACATATTATAGATAGAAAAACACCCAGACTCGGAACAAATACATGTAGGTCATACAAATATTTGTTCCGTAATTAGACACGTTTTGATAATTTGGTGAAAACAGCACGTTTTTGAATGAATTAGAATTGAAAGTGTAACAGAATCGGATGCATAAAACATTTAGGAACAAACTTTATACACGTTTTTCCTTGGCATAAAAAATCTTGAGTTTTTGACATCGCCGACCGACTACTGACGTTTTCCTTTTTCCCGTGTACCTACTGACTGAACTGAAAAACTGAAGGCCTAATCAAATCTCCGATCAGTCTGCTGTCTAATCTTTCGTTAACTGTTGTGATAGGTTGAACAAAATATATAAATTTTCCCCTTAAGACGAGATTACTTAGGGCTGATTTTTCAATCGACCGATAATAATTTTTATAAATGGAATAAAATTGACGTCTGATAGTTTAACCCTTATGTGAGTGACGAGGTACCCGGGTACCTTTATCATTTTCAAATTTAACGAAAAGTATGTTTTACGCTCTGTAGGTAGCTGTGATTTCCTGAGAGCTCTTAACTATTGATAAATTATATATTTTTTTTATGTTTTGACCCAATTAACTATCTATAATGTTTCGTGGAACCAAAACATATTTTAAACTCACAATAGAGTGACAAGGTACCCGGGTACCTTTTTGTGTTTTGTATGACAATGAAAAAAGTATTTATAATTTCGTACAAAAATTAAATAATAAAAAACATTTATTAGATGTCTTATTTCTATAAAAATTACAAATTCTTTGTTTATGCAGAATTAGCACAGCTCTTGAAGCAGGAGTTACATGTTGGACGAGTTACTGCATGTTCGTCACAGACTGGTTTTCTGCAGTTATTGCAAGCTTTTCTTGTTTTTCTTTGCTTGCGTTTGAGTTCTTTGCATATGTAGCAACTTCCGACGACTGCAACACGCCCTGTAGAATCTCGTCTAGTCTGACTTATAGAAGTTGTAGATCCAGAAGGAATCGAAAGCCTTAGTTCTTGGCCAAGCACGTCCTGCATTGCAGATCTTACATGTAATTTTGATGTCATAATGCAATTTTTTTACCTTTCTTCTATATTTTTACCACACAGTTGTAGACTCAATGATAGCTGTTGGTCCCGGCTGTCATTCGTGGATCTTTGACAGTCGTTACGGGCAGTCAGAAGCCCGAAAGTCTGACAACCAGTCTTACCAAGGGGTATCGTATTACCCAGTAACTGGGTTGTGGAGGTCAGATAGGCAGTCGCTCCATGATCCAAATACTGGTATTCAGCTGCATCCGGTTAGACTGGAAGCCGACCCCAACATAGTTGGGAAAAGGCTAAAAGCAGATGATGATGAGTTGTAGACTCAATGATTTCAAAAACTTTCTACGTCTGTTACTTGAGACAACATGTGGGTTATTTTCCGACTAGTGTCATGTTCCACGAATTCAAGGAATGAGCAAGTTGAAGAGATGTAAAAAAAATATCCGTAGTTACATTCCGTCCTGAATTTTTATAATTTTAGCCACGAGATCTAATATAGTGGATTCTTCAACATTTGTTTGACGATTGCCATCACTTGACTTTCCTGTATCCTATATTTGTCCATTTAGGGGGTAGGAATTATTTGCATCACAAGCCCAAAATATTTTTATGCCATACTTTTCAGGTTTTGATGGCATGTATTGAGTAAAGCGAGTACGTCCACGATATCTACATATATAGCTGTTCGTCAACGGTAATACATTCACGAGGCTTGTACATTTTATTCAAATTTGAAATGAAAATAGTCCAAATATCTCGTATAGCGGCTATTTTATCAGCTAACAAACGTTCAGGGCGCGTTACATCATTATCAAACCTTATGAAGCGTAACAGCATTTTGAATCTATCATGAGACTCGTCTAAACTGTATGAAGGTACCCGGGTACCTCGTCACTCTGATAAAGGTGTTTTATTTGTCACTCACATAAGGGTTAAGTATGGGAGAACTGTCAAAAATTCAAAATTAATCCTCCGATAAAGTTTGCGTTGGAAAAATCAGCCCTAGTGATCTAAATTCCTAGCGATTCACCCAACAATTCGTTGTACGTACACCATAATTAATAATGCATACTTTGTACTAAGTCCCTCTTGTACCACAAAGCCTTTACCTATGTACAGACACCATAGGTATGTACAGACGCCATCACATGAAGCTACTACAATCTGTAAAATTTCTATAATAGATTTTCAACTTTATCGCTAGAGCATTAAGGTTCCAGGTTGAATGGGAAAATTTGACAATTTCCGGTAGCTTGACCTGCTGGCGTCTGTACATACCAAAATAATAAAAAAAAATATATTAATGCAACGGAATAAGAAAGAAAGAAAATACGTTTATTTGCGGTAAACATGACGAAGAGAAAGAACATATACGAGCAAAAAAAATATACCATCACGCCCTGTGTAATACCTGCCTACCTAGGTTGATAAATATGACTACAGTATAAAATTGAATAGGCAATATCTCCAAGGTTTTCACATTCAGCCGTTTCAGCATTGCCCTTTCATGGTCCTGTTTTCCAATATTCGTCTAAAGGTACCCAAAGTGAAAAGCACTCAAAAGAATCGATTGTTTAGATAGTTAATACTTATTTTGTGGAAATGGAGGGCTTCGTTACGAAGAATGTCATGATTATATATCATGACATTCTTCGTAATTTCATCTTCCAACTCCTCATAACTTTCGTGAATGGTATTAGTGTTTATGAATGTAATTGTGTTAGGTACGCACGGCTACACGTCACACTATACATAACCAGTATAAGCTGACTTCTCAATCAACTTAGCCTATTGTAGTCTACTGCTGGACATAGAGGCCATTCCCAGGCGGCGCCACACCACCCTGTCCTCCGCCTTCCGCATCCAGTCTGTCCCTGCCACCTTCTTGAGGTCGTCCGTCCATCTAGCTGCGGGGCGTCCCACACTACGCTTGCCGATACGCGGCCTTCACTCCAGGATTCGTCTGCTCCACCCGCCATCGGCCCTTCGACAAACATGGCCAGCCCATTGCCACTTCAGTTTGCTTATGTCGGTAACTGTGGTACTATTCCGGATAATTTCATTCCTGATTTCATCTTTCAAAGAAACTCCGAGAGTCCGAGCATAGCTCGCTCCATAGTCCATAGCACGCTGAGTGACCTTGAATTTGTGGACCAGCACCCTAATTGCGTAACACACGATCAATCGGAATCGGTTTCATTTTGACATTTCAACATCATTCATTGCGTTATTTATGTGTTGAGCAGACAAATTTTTCGAACTTATGAAGCAATGGATTAGCAATTTGCTTCAAAATTATTCTGATTCCAATTGAATGTGTGTTACGCAATTAGGGTGCAGCCCGTCCGTCAGTGTCCACGTTTCGGCACCAAATATCATGATATACCTATGGAGTTAACTTCTGATTGAACGAAAAACCTATACAATGCGAGGTCAGCTAAAACTGGGAATGTATAGCTTGATGTGTCGCCGTGTGTACCTCCTCACGTGCAACTTTCGAGAACATCAAACTACCCGTGACTTTGACCCGTGTAGACTTCACGAGTTGGGGATCAGTTTGTCTGAAACTAGTTCTTACATTCCCGAAATATTATGTACTAACTTCTGTCCGCCTGAAATTTCTTGTTTCCCCGACCCATCTCATCGCATCGCATCGCCTGCCTTCCTTTTTTGCTTAGCGTTCTTTCTGACTTTTTTCTTTTTCCTAGCCTGATATTAAATAGCCTTTAGCCTTAGGTATCCAAAAATTGGTCTGCAAAATACAAAAAAGATAAAAACAAACTCTTCAGCTTTATTATTAGTATACATGTAGAGCTGCACATATGTAGTTGGCAAGTTCTGAAGGCCAATTCTCGTAGTTTAAAATGTTCAAAATATAGTCGCAGTCTCAGCTCGGTGACAAACAAATGTCAAAAACTTGTCAAAATGTAGGGAAATTTGAGGTATTTTTGACAGATTGAGACTGAGATCAGGGGGGCAATTCTCGTAATTTTAAGAACGTTCACAGTCTGATCTCAGTCTCATTCTGTCAAAAATGCGTTAAATTTCCCTACATTTTGACAAGTTTTTGACATTTGTTTGTCGCCGAGATGAGACTGCGACTAGATTTTGAACGTTTTAAATTACGGGAATACGGGCCCAGACTGTGAACGTTCTTTAAATTACGAGAATTGCCCCTCTGAAATAGTTGTAATCTGAAAATAAGGTCGATCGCTGAGAGTAAATCCTAGGTTACATTCTCCAGCTAACTTTAAAATTGTTTTGATTTTCCATCTGGAATTTCTTAGCATCCCGAAATTTGGATTTATGTCCAGATGTCATTGGACTTAAAAGTTACATTCGAATAACTAATACATTCGAATAGTCCAAAGTAATATGTAGAAGAAAGCCAATTACAAGTTTCCACTTATAAAAACTTATGTTATAAAATTGACAAAACGGTATAAACAGCGTGAGAGTTAAACACAGAAGAGAATAAAAAAAAAAAAATAACTTCACTCAACCAGTTACATTTCAAAGAAAAAGATACTCAACATTTTTTTAAATTTCTGGACACTATTTGTGAATAAATCAAACTCAACATCCCGGCACACCATATTGAACATTCTACATGCTCTTAAAATAAAAATATAATATATATACTAGAGGTAATATATTAACCCTTCGTAGAATACACAGATGTGATGTTATGTTATGTGAAAAAAGCAGCTATCGATGCAGTAATTTTCGATACATGAGAAGAATCAACATCATTTGCTTACAACTCTGCCAATCCTCCTTTGGAGCAAAGGCGTTATATTACATCTTCCGTATACGACTGAAAGTCAATGAATATCGACTATTTATAGTCGTACCTATTGCATATTGTGCGCTATAATAGC
Source organism: Apamea sordens (assembly GCA_945859715.1). Classification (NCBI taxonomy): domain Eukaryota; kingdom Metazoa; phylum Arthropoda; class Insecta; order Lepidoptera; family Noctuidae; genus Apamea; species Apamea sordens. Next base: position 5,078,153 of record OX244006.1, on the reverse strand, counting down.
AAAGACGATTACCTTCAATAAGGTCGTAAGACTTGTTTTCTATTCTCTGGCTTACATTTACTATGGCACGTACTATCATTATTAATTTTATTGGAGTAGGTAGATGTTTCTACGTAGTTACTGTGATTATTCATTTTATTGTAGTAATAGATAGACTTGTGTCGACTTACGAGTTGTAAGTCGCGAGTTCGAACCCAGCCAGGCACTTTGCTTTGTGTACTTATTTCAATTCATCACCTGCACATCGCTCACTGGTCTCAAAACGGTATAAGAAAACATCGTGGGGAACCGGCGGAGGGTCAAGGGACACCCGGATGGAACGAAGTTCAAAGAGAGAGAGAGAGAGACAGACAGAGAAACACGCGCACGCCGCACGGCTTACAACTATAGCAAAAAGTTCCAACTTTTGGTCTTAATTTTTTCCGTCTAGCAACGCCTTTCGCAACGCGCGATAAGGAACTTCGTTCCAATAATCTTTTTGTATTTGATAGCCCAATTCTTGAGGAAGGATATTAAGTATCACCCTTGAGAGCCGAGCAAAAAGAAAAACAATCAGGAATCGATGTGACAGCATGGGCAGTCGATGCGATACACTATACGGTATTGGTAGAGCTCTCTCTCGGAATTTTCTCCCTATATTTTTTCTAATGAAGAATTTTTATCGACCGGCGCAATGGAAACTTTAGGAAGCCTTCAGGCACCTAGCCCGAGGGCCTCCGAAAGGAGGAGCGAAATTCTTCGCGGGATTATCACATATACAATTTCTGCCCGCGACTTCGTGCGCTTGAAATTTTTGTTTTAACGTAAAATAAATATCGAGGGGCTTTTGGAGTTGGGGCTAGTAATATTAGCCGCACGGGTCGATCGATCAGGCTAAGGCCGCGGTTGGTCAGTGGATGGGTGACCATCTTTACATACCAAGATGGCATGACATGGAACGGCGAAATGTGGGTGTATTATAGAAAGATATACCTCTGTCTAACCCAACGGGAATTACAATCGTGATGCTATGTCATGTTATGCACTAGTGAGAAATTTAAGTTTTTGTCCAGTGTGTCATTTTTGTCATAAGACTAAGGAAATTTTTGGAGGCAAACAAATAGAATCTTTGCATGATGTTTTATTATGTAGGTAACTAAACAGTTATATTGTTTTATAACTGTCTGCCTTAGAAAGCAATGCGCAGGTTTGTGTCATCGCAGGAAAATGTTTTTTTCTTGTTTGGTTTACCTATTGTTTGAGTTACCGCAAGTCGCATACTATGACAAACATTGACAAACAAGTTTTCTGGGATTTTTCGGTGACGAAACGCAAGTTTTCCTACTGTTTTGTTCACGTGACCATAAAGTATTTTTAAGAGTTTCATTTCAAGCTCGATGAGGGCTTGAAATCATTAATATTTTCATAAACATTTTAAAAGAGTAACGGTGGAGTTTCTTGCCCATTCTTCTCCATACGAAAACTACCTTTTGGAAGGGGCGAATGTAAACAATTCTATTTTATTGTAAACGTTTAAAAGTGCCTATATGTGCCTATTTGAAAGAAATGCTTTGACTTTGATTAACTACTCTACAACTTAATTTTTTTTTTGTAGGCCATAGACTACAATCTGGGTAGGTACAGTTAACCGCAAGTCATAGGGGTAATTCTCGTAATTTTAAGAACGTCCATAGTCTGATCTCATTGCAGAGTTATTTTCAAAACAAATTTTCAAAAAAATAGCGTAGAGTCATCTCAACACCTCTCTCCCTTGATTTTGTATATATATATAATATAAGTATATATTACAGTAATAGTATGTATGTGTATATAACCTATTTATGTATTTGTGTAGGTACCTAGTTTTAGGTAAGAGATTGTTTATCATTGTCCCTCAACAAAAGCACCGGCCATCTAATCTCTTCACCACCCTTGGTTGACTGGTAGAGAATGCATAAGGCATAAAGTCCGCCTTTGTACCTTTTTGTGCGAAAAGTTTAAATAAATAAGTAAAACTCAGTCTTAATCTGAAAAAAATACCTCTAATTTCCCTGACTGTCATACTATTTGACCTGCTGTGCGATTCTGTAACCATCTCACCGTGAAAACTTTGGTGAATTGAGCGTGGAGTGAGCTGTCATTCCAAATAATGCTAGGGACAACTCACATCAAGCTCACTTCACTTGAGTTTTCACGGTGAGATTTTTACAGAATCGACCGGCTGTTTTTTTTATTGATTGTCGCTAAGATGAGATTGTGAATAGATTTTGAACGTTTTTATTTAATTACGGTGAATTGGCCTTCAGTCACAGAGTAATCTGCGCTTCAGTTAACATCAGAAGGAGCAGTGGTGGTCCAGTGGTAACGGCCGCGATTTAGAGATCGTGGGTTCGTACCCAGGCACTCCAGACAGGCGCTTTACTTTGTGTAAATTATTTCATCACCACTACTCTCAAAACGGTGAAGGAAAACATCGTGAGGAAACCGGCATGTCCTAGAACCAGAAATTCGAAAACATGTGACATCTACCAAACCGCAATGGGCCCGCGTGGTGGATTACAGCCCACTCCCTCTCGAAGAGAGGCTTATGGGCTGTTTCCCAGCTGTGGGAACATTAAAAGCTGATTATGTATCATCAGAAGACAAAGTTACCTTTGTCTACCTTTTCGAGCATAACAGATAGACATAATACTACCTACGATATCATTCTATTCCGATCTCGAACTACTTAAAACGGCAAAACAACTACTAAATCATCTATGACCGTAGTTCCGTCACGGTCGCCTGCGCATAAACAAAACGTAGGTGCGTTTGTTTGTCTCAAATTGATCTACTATAAAGCGGTTTGTAAGTAAGTAGGTAGATAATGTGATCATTGTCATCCTATCTGATAAGATGATGATCATTGAAAAATAGATACCAACCCTTTTACTTACATAGCTGATAGAATAGAATATTCTTTATTAAGTCCAGACGCCAGCAGGTCAAGTTACCTGACAAATTTTCCCAATCCACCTTGAACCATATTGCATTAGCGATTAAAGTTGAAAATCTATTAAAGTTTGACAGATTGTAGTAGCTTGATGTGCTGGCGTCTGTACATTAGCTTCTGTCCGCTTCTATCTTACCAAGGGGTATCGTATTACCCAGTAACTAGTAACTGGGTTGTAAAAGTCAGATAGGCAGTCGCTCTATGTAAAATACTGGCATTCGGCTGCATCAGCACCCTAATTGCGTAACACACCTAAATCTCAATATCATTTTGAAAGATATTGCTAATCTATTGCTTCATATGTTCGGGAAATTTGTCTGCTCAACAACGTAAAAAGCGCAATGAGGCCCGGACTTCACCAAAGCGAAGACGAGACGAGCGGAGAGATGTTTTTTAAACAACCAACATCAAAAACATCTCTTCTCGTCTCCGCTTTGGACTTCTCCGCACTCCGCTTTGGTGGAGTCCAGGCCTGCACCCTAATTGCGTAACACACGATCAATCGGAATCGGTTTCATTTTGACAGTTCAACAACATTCATTGCGTAATTTACGTGTTGAGCAGACAAATTTTTCGAACTTATGAAGCAATGGATTAGCAATTTGCTTCAAAATGGTTCTGATTCTGATTGATTGTGTGTTACGCAATTAGGGTGCCGAATGTTGTTGAACTGTCAAAATGAAATGTCATTGCTACTTATAGTACCTATGTTACGCAATTACCCCGCCGCGCCGGTTAGACTGGAAGCCGACCCCAACATATTCGGGAAATAGCTAGGGAGATGATGATGACTAGCTTCTGCTTGTGAGTTCGTCCGCGTGACATTTCTTGTTCCCTTGATTCACCTCGTCGCATTGCATCGCCTGCTCGCGCTATTACTTTGTCTTTGCTTAGCGTCTTTTTCTTATTGTTCAGCTCCTAAGGGCCGAAGCGTCATGTTACATAGCCTATAGCCTTCCTCAAGAATTAGGCTATCAAATGCAAAAACCATTTTTCAAATACGACTGGTAGTTCCAGAGACTAACGCGTTCAAACAAACAAGCTCTTCAGCTTTATTTTTACTAACTTTTGCCCACGACTTCGCTCGCGTAAATTTTCTTGTTCCCCCGACCCACCTAGTCGCATCGCATCGCCTGGCCACGCAACTACTTTTTTTATATAAAACGTTGCCCCACACTAGGAATTTCTCCTGTATCGTGGGTGCGTTTACAAACATTTAAACTCACATACACAAACAGCCAGACCCGGAACAACTACCTGGGGGCCTAAAAAGGCCACTTTGGCAGAATCATAATAGGATAACAATATGAATCATATTAAAAATCGAAAAATGGTCACAAACTGACAATTCATAATATTGATCTGTGCGCAATTCATATCACGATGAAATAACATTTAACCTGTAGAAATAAAAAATAAAAAACCAATTTGATTATTTAATAAAAACTGTAATGAAAAATTTACCGATAAAATTACGGTTTTTATTTTTTTCATGCGAATATTTTGACACCAAATATGAAATGAAATTTTACGAAAATTAGAGGAATTGCTAATGATCAGCAGTGCGATTCTGTAACCATCTCACCGTGAAAACTTAGGTGAAGTGAGCGTGGAGTGAGTTGTCATTCCAAATAATACTATGGATTGACACTACTAACAACTCACATCAAGCTCACTTCACTTGAGCTTTCACGGTGAGATTTTTACAGAATCGACTGGCTGCTGGGAATTCAGGAAATGAATAGCTTTTAGAGGTAGGTATTGCTTAAAGTGGCCTTTTTAGGCCCCCTGTAGGCAATACAAATACTTAGACACGCAGCGCATCAGTCGATCGCTCAGTCACTGCGCCAACCGTGTCGTCAACTACGTTTTCGCTAAACGTTCTTTCTGACTTTTTTCATTTTGTTGGGTTATTTTTAGCCATAAACCTTTTAATCTAAAGCAGTGCAGCTTTCGAGCAGTAGTGGTCCAGTGGTAACTGCCCTGATTTAAGAGTTCAGCCGATCGATTCTGTAAAAATCTCACCGTGGAAACTTAGGTGAAGTGAGCTGTCAATAGTGTCAATCCCTAGCATTAGTCGAAATGACAGCTCACTCCACGCTCACTTCACCTAAGTTATCACGGTGAGATGGTTACAGAATCGCACTGCAGGTCGTGTGATCGAACCCAAGCAAGCGCTTTACTTTGTGTAAACAATTCCATCACCACTGCTCTCACAACGGTGAAGGATAACATCGCGACGAACCCGGCATGTCCTAGAACTAAAAATTTGAAAACATGTGACATTTGACCTGCACGTAGATTACGGCCTCTCAAAGAGAGGAGGCCTATGTCCCAGTCCCAGCAGTGGGAACATTATATAGGCTGATTATGGCTAAACCTCTCAACCTTGACCACGACCGGAAAAACCCGTCATATTACCCTACCATAACAAACAAGTTCACGTTTTCTTAACTATGGTAACGTTCAATTGTTTAATTGTAACCGGAAAGAACTAGGTTGTGCCGCTATTTACCGGTTCGAAGCGGTAACAGATTAATTGTTGCAATTTTCATCGATTGTTACTTTAATGAACAATTGTACTGCGAATCATGTTATATTGGTCTTTCAATTAAGCACGTTGTGTGTACAAGCTTTTGTCTGTAACTTCCTTTACACGAAAAAATCTATTCCAGTTGGAAGTGTACAAACGCCACCACATCAAGTTATCCGAAACTGTCAAATTTTCCCAATCAACCTTGAACCTAATAATTATAGTCAAGCGATAAAGTTGAAAATCTATTAGAGAAATTTGACAGATTGGTGTAGCTTGATGTGCTGTCGTCTGTACCTGTCTATAGAGTTCCGCAAAATCCTTTCTTTCTGCACTAAAGTGACGCTATCTCTAGCAGTTGGCGATAAGCTGTCATCTACCTGTACCTCATCATCATCTGCCTTGCCCTGTCCCAACTATCGTCCGTGTCGTCTTGTTCGTTGGCTTCCAGTCTATCCGGATACTGCCTATCTGACCTCCACAACCCTACTAGGTAATACGACACCCCTTGGTAAGACTGGCTGTCTTACCAAGGGTCCCATAAAATCAGATCAATATGATGCCTGGTTCTAGTCTGGTTTCATCTAAAAGTTAGACCAGGCCCATACACAGGGTCAAATTAAATTAGCTAGCGAAACTTCGCGGACGTGATGGGTATAATACAAAAAGAAATGAATATGACGATTTTTTGTTGGGACATCGACCGCAGTTCATGTAATCACTTGAAATATCAGTTTGAAAATCAGCTTTTTATCGTGTAATCTTCATAGACGTGATGAGTTTCGCTATATCAACACGACAAAACTAAAGAAAACAGATGTTCTATCTCATACTTCAAGTGCCAAAACATCCAGCGGTCGTTGAACCCCAAAAAACATGTTCTTTTTTTGTTTTCATTATAATTTTATAGTGTTTAAATATCGAAATCCGTCACGTGTATAGAGTTTCGCTAATTAATGTAATTTCCCTGTTTCTACAGGGAAATTAAGGAACGGTTTTTTCCACCTGTCTTTCTAGAAAGGTGGAAATAACCGTTCCTTGCCACACAATACAAATAAGCTCATAATGGAGTTTTGTTGCCGGCTCTTGTCCATAGGAAACGACCGATTGGAACCGTGCACCTTGCTTCTGACGTTCCATAAGTGCATGTGAAATAAAATATTTTGCATATACAGCGTGTAACGGAAGGGGGGTATCAACCCTGAAGGAGGTGAATGTGCTCATGAAACTCAACAACTTTCCCCAAAGAACATAGGTCGAAATATGAAAAAAAATTTGGCCCTCCCTTACAAAACTGACTACCAGCTGATTGATTTACTATGGGAGGGCCAATTTTTTTTTTCATATTTCGACCTATGTTCTTTGGGGAAAGTTGTTGAGTTTCATGAGCACATTCACCTCCTTCAGGGTTGATACCCCCCTTCCGTTACACACTGTATATCTGTCATTGTGCCCGTTAGTATGTAAGTACATCATGACTGTATGCACGGGTTTACCGTGCTTTATGCGAGGAAGGAAAGGACCTACATTTAAATTTAGTGATAAGCTGACCACAAAACTGCCAATCAAATAATGGCTTACAAAAATATACCGTTATCAGTTATCACTTCGCTTGGTTAACTGATTAATAAGTAGATAATAAACTGTTAGTATGTATGGTTGCAGGGGCTTGTGGCTATTATAACAGCCGCACGGGTCGATCGATCAGGTTAAGCTACGCTTGCTGTGGTTGGTCCGTGGATGGGTGACCATCTTCACATACCAAGACCCCTGCCTCGGAAAGCACGTTGCCGCTGGTCCCGGTTGTCATTCGTGGAGCTTTGACAGTCGTTACGGGTCTTCAGAAGTCCGAAAGTCTGACAACCAGTCTTACCAAGGGGTATCATATTAGCCAGTGACTGGGTTGTGGAGGTCAGATAGGCAGTCGCTCCATGTAAAATACTGGGATTCAGCTGCATCCGGTTAGACTGAAGACAACACCAACATAGTTGGGAAAAGGCTAGGCAGATGATGAGTTAGTTTATATGGTTCGCAAATTCGACTAACCTTCCTAATGTATCTTTAATCGTATGGTACAGCCCTATTCAAACTTTAAGGCTGCTCGGAACACTCGGCGAGTCGCTGCGCAGTAACACATTCAAGTGTCAGCGGGGGAGAGGGGGGAGGTACTGCGCAGAGAGTAGCGCACTTCAGAGCCGCCCGCCGCCGCAAAGTTTGAATCGGGCTGAAGTTTGTAAGGTTCGCAAATTCGGCCTACCTTCCTTTGTACCTTTAGTATATCGTGGTATTTAGAATATTAAATGTTATACTAGCCTGTAACCTGTAATTGTCCCCACCTCCGACTGCAAGGCTCTGCTCATTAGTGACCGTTCACACCAGACCGCTTCAGAGGAGAGAGTACATTTTTATCGCGTTTTTAAAAGAGTTTTGGTCATTGAAATAAGGTTCAGTTTTTCATGTCACTTCTTTTTTAAATGAGAATGCTTAAGAGCCGACCTAATGCGCAGTGACATGAAAAAATCAACCTTATTTCAATGACCAAAAACTCTTTTTTAAACGCGATAAAAATGTACTCTACTCCTCTCGGAGCCGGTCCGGTGAACTCTAAGAAGGAACGAGCATTTTCATTAGGAAATGCTCGTTCCGCATATTATCATTGCAAAATATATGTCTATTCTATTCTATTCAGACATTAAGTCCAGCACCCTAACTGGGTAACACACTCAATCGCAATTTGAATCATTTTGAAGGATACTCATTGCTAATCCATTGCTTGATATGTTCGAAAAATTGTCCGCACAACAACGTATATAGCGCAATGAATGTTGTAGAACTGTCAAAATGAAAGCCATTGCTACTGTTAGTGTGTTACGCAATTACTTCGCAGGTTTTGTTATTCTGGAGTTTCTTGCCCATTCTTCTCCATACGAAAACTACCTTTTGGAAGGGGCGACTAGAATCAATTTTATTTTTGACGTTCAAAAGTGCCTTTTATATGCCTATTTGAAATAAATGATTCGACTTTGACTTTAGCATAATTTTCTTTACCATGATTATTAAGACTGTTTTCCGGAATTAATAGAATAGAATATTCTTTATTATTTACACCATATAAATTACAGACATAATAATAGAAATTTTACAAAGGGTGACACAGTGAAAGGGTGAAATGAAGTAAGAAAGTAGGTTAGAAACCAGCAATGTCATAAATCTCCGGCCCCTACATGTCACATGTTCTCATATCTCTCACGTATTCAGCAAATCATCATCATTATGCCTCCCCCTCGCTTGCATGACATCGTAGAGTCTACCGACAATCAGCCATCGCTATTTTAAATCTGAGGTGCAATTTTTCCCCGTTTTTAGGGTCCTGTACCCAAAGGGTGCCAACAGTCCGTCTGTCTAGCAGGCTGTATCTCATGCATCGTAATAGTTAGGTGCCGCTGTAACAACAAACAATCTATATAAATAAAAACGAATCACCGAAATGTATGTACGCGCATAACTTCCGATCGACTGCACTGCACTAATTCTTTTTTTTGTGTTTGTTATTGTCAGGAAAAAGTTTGTATACACAATTAGGACCCGGTAGGTGGCGCTGCTTTTCCGGTTCCGCTAGCAAAAAATAAATAAATGAGGTCTCCATACTCCATACGTGAAACGTGGTTTTTCGGCGTGGTAGGTACGAAACCCTTCGTGTGCGAGTCCGACTCGTACTTGGCCGGATTTTGCTTACAAGATAGAAATAAGGAGATAACGTTACGTTAATTTAGGAGTGACGACTCCTAAATTATGCGAAGAGTTAGACAGTAACATGTACAGTCAGCAACAAAAGTCAATTAACACTGTTACTTTTACAAATCATCTAAATTGATACAAAATGATGCGATACATTGGTTTTCTCTATTTCATGTAATAGCAAAGAGTTAATTATTCTTAAATATTATATTACTATATGTTTTTTAAGAATATTTTGCTTAATAATTAAGATTTAAACAACTAAAGTTTTAACCGACTTTTGTTGCTGACCGTACCTACTTGAAAATACAAGTTCTGTGTTTTAAAAAGTCCCGGAGATTTAGAACTTCTTAGAGAGGGCAGTTAGAGTTAAAGCATAGTTTGTGACATAGCTCCACAATCACACCCTACTGTCGTTCGGCTGTGTCCTCTGAGCTGCCACTGATGAGATATGTTATATGTTTTGTCTTTTTAATATTGTATGTGTTTTTATTGTGTGTTTTTGTTTTTGTGTTTTAATTTTGTGTTTTTATTTTGATTTATTTTGAAATTTTGTATTTTTTTTGTACCTATATGATCCACTGTTGGTCGAAATAAAAGATTATTATTATTATTATTACTGACAACGCCGTGGAAGTGGCAAAGTTTTGGGAAAACAAGATTTAAAATTCGTGCCAGAGACAACGAGAATAAGAACTTCTTTGAGAGAGAATACATTCTTTGGTATCCTGGGGAAGCCATTTAATGGGGCAATTGCGTAACATACCTACATAAAATTGCAATCGATCGCAATGCCTTTCACTTTTACAGTTCAGTCAAGTTCATTTGCGTTATTCACGTTGTTGAGCAGTGCAGAGCAGATCAACTGAGGGGCCCGTAGCTAAATAATAATAGCCGCGCTGGTCGATCGTTCAGGTTATGCTACGGTTGGTCTGTGGATGGGTGACCATGTTTATATACTGAGACCCCTCCGTGCCTCGGAAAGCACGTTAAGTCGTTGGTCCCGGCTGTCATTCGTGGATCTTTGACAGTCGTTACGGGTAGTCAGAACAGAAGCCCGAAAGTCTGACAACCAGTCTTACCAAGGGGTATCGTATTACCCAGTAACTGGGTTGTGGGGGTCAGATAGGCAGTCGCTCCATGTAAAATACTGGTATTCAGCTGCATCCGGTTAGACCGAAAGCCGACCCCAACATAATTGGGAAAAGGCTATGCAGATGATGTTGAGCAGACGAATTATTCAAGCTTATCAAGCAATGGATTGCAAGCCTATCAAGCAAGGGATCAGAGCAGTGATGGCCTAGTGGTGACGGCCGCGACTTACGAATTATAGGTCGTAGGTTCAAACCCAGGCAGGCGCTTTACTTTGTGTAAATTATTTCATCACCACTGCTCTCAAAACGGTGAAGGAAAACATAGTGAGGAAACCGAAATGTCCTAGAACCAAAAATTCGAAAACATGTGACATCTACCAACCCACACTGGGCCCACGTGGTGGATTATGGCCCAATCCTTCTCACCGAGAGGAGGCCTGTGTCCCAGCAGTGGGAACATTATAGGCTGATTATGGAAGCAATGGATAGGAATTTCCTTAAAAACCCTCAAACTGTGATTGAAAGTGTCTCACGCAATAAGGGTGTTGATCTTTTGAATCTTCTTCTTAAAAAATCACCGGCTTTAACCACATATGACTCAATCAATCAATCAATGAACTCAGCCCATCGCAGTCCTCTGCTGGACATAAGCCTCTACCAGGCTGCGCCACAACACCCTGTCCTCCGCCTTCCACATCCAGTCCGTCCTAGGCACCTTCTTTAGTTCGTCCGTCCACCTAGCTGGGGGGCGTCCCACACAAGATAAAGATATGAGTCAAGATAACCATAAATCGGAGTTAATATTCTTGTAAGAAGATTCTGGGGGTCTACTCCGAAGTAGTATCGGCCGAATGTTCGGCCGTTTCCTGCTACGAAGTTACAAGTGCTACGAAGTCACTCTTTCGAATATTGACTATGGTCCCGACCCAACTGAGCCGATCCGAACTTTTTTCGTATTTTTATATAATAATAATATTCGGTTCGGCCATGTGTCGGTCCGATCGGAACATTCGCACTTTGCACTTCGGAGTAGGCCCTGAATTGAACAAAACCTGCGAATCTATTGCTAAGTAAGGCTTTATTTAATGTCACATAACAGAACGCCTGTATTTCCCCGAAGGGTGAGACGGGGTGAGATGTGCCTATAGCACACCCACATAGCGCCAGTTATGTTCAAGTCCCATTCCCATGTAACAGGGGGCGACCCTTTTTCTATCAACCGGCACAAATCCAGACTCCGAGCTACTATTGACAAATCCCTGATGAAAAAACTTGAGAGGTGTCAAGGGACACCCGGATGGAACGAAGCATAACTGGCTTGCTTTCTATAAGAGAGAGAGAGAGAGAGACAGACAGAGAAATACGCGCACGCCGCACGGCTTACAACTATAGCAAAAAGTGTCGTTCCAACTTTTGGTCTTAATTTTTTCCGTCTAGCCCCCTTTCGCAACGCGCGATAAGGAACTTCGTTCCAAAAACCCAATAACAATTTGCCCGACCTGGGAATCAAACTCAAGACCTCGTGCTCAGCAGTAGTGCTTGCGACAATTAGACTAGGCAACGAGGCCAGTCAGTTTTTTATTTAATGTCCTACAGACTATTAAAGTTAACCCTGCCTTATACTTGGCTACATCGCCAAATACATTGAACAAGCGTGGTATAAAATGTATTGTCCCCACATTCTTGCAATTAATTGCGGCTCTAGGCTAGACTCGTAAAGGTAAAACAAGTGTAATAATGTCACTTCCGTCAGTAGTTTATAACGTGATTGACTGATTATAATCTGTGTCTGGGTTCTATAATTGTTAATAGGCGTTATTTGTCTGATTTTATGTTCTCCGTGGCTCGGAAAGCACGTTTAGCCTTTCGGTCCCGCATATTTTGAAGGATATTGCTAATCCATTGCTTCATATGTTCGAAAAATTTGTCTGCTTAACAACGCAAATAACGCAATGAACATTGTTGAACTGTCAAAATGACAGCCATTCCTACTGTTAGTGTGTTACGCTATTACCCCGTCGGCTGTCATTTGCAGATCTTTGACAGTCGTTACGGGTAGTCAAGCTCAAGTCTGACCACCAGCCTTACCAAGGAGTATCGTGATACCCACTTACTGGGTTGTCGGGGTCAGATAGGCAGTCGCTCTTTGTAAAATACTGGTATTCAGATGCATCCGGTTAGACTGGAAGCCGACCCTAACATAGTTGGGAAGGCTAGGCAGATTTTAATTAATTTTAAGCTACAGTTATCCATAATTTCTCCTTGTTGTTGAGTATGAACTACTTCACCGATGGTTACAAAATGGCGGTTACAACACAACCGCCGACATTTTGAAAAGATGCATTACTAGAATAATGCAATTTTTTTATAATGCGAATTGCTTCACAAACAGCGAAGCAGTTACAATTATGTAAATGGACCATTAAAACTGTCTTTTTAATTAACTAATTATTTGTTTTTGTCCAAGTTAGATAAACCTTAATGTTTGTACAGACGCGACGCCAGCACACCAAGCTACTACAATCTGTCATTTTTTTTAAATAGATTTTCAAATTTTATCGCTAAAGTATTAGGTTCAAGGTTGATTGGGAAAATTTGACAGTTTCCTAGCTTACGTGAAGGAACCGTCAGTTTAAGACCAATACGTTTTTAGAAGGTTAGGTATGTCTCCTTAAAACCTTGATCCAAATCCAGTCACTCAGACCTACTTTAGCCGACTTTTCCTCGCAGCGTCCTTCTAATGTTTCCGTGTTCAGTTTCTCACACAATCTTGAGAGAACTAGGTACTTTGTGTAAGTAATTACCGCGGTTGTGCGCGGCGTGACGAGTTGACGCCGTGTGACGGTGTCTGCGCCATTTTCTCACTAATGGATGAGTTTAGGCGGGAAAACATAGTCGATTAACGATCGCGTTTTTGGAGTCTTTACATAGATATGTCAGAAGCTCGTTGATCAGTTCCTGTAATTAAAAATGTTCAAAATCTAGTCGCAATCTGATCTCTGCGACAATCAATGGCAAAATTGTGAAATGAAGGGAAATTAGAGGTATTTTTGATACATTAAGACTGGGATCAGACTGTGAACGTTCCTAAAATTTTGCCCCTCTGGCGTTTATTCTTAACTTCCTGTAAGTTTTGCTCTAGGACTATTATTGAGGAACTTCCAGCTTTTACCACTTACCTACTTGTCTATCCATTCCTGCTCCCTAATTGCGTAACACACTTTCAATCGACTAATGAAGACACGGTTGGCGCAGTGGCTGAGCGATCGACTGCTGCGCTGCGTGTCGTGGGGTCGATTCCCGCACGGAACAAATAATTATTTGTATTGCCTACAGGTAGTTGTTCCAGGTCTGGCTGTTTGTATATGTGAGTTGAAATGTTTGTAAACGCACTTACGATACAGGAGTACCTAATTCCAAGTGTGGGGCAACGTTTATAACAAAAAAAAAAAAAAAAAGTGACAATCCGAAAGTTTTGAACGATCAACCAATCAATCAACTCAGCCTGTCGCAGTCCACTACTGGACATAGGCCTCACCCAGACTGCGCCACAACACCCTGTCCTCCGCCTTCCGCATCCAGTCTACCCCAGCAGTAGCGGTTTTGATGGATATTGCTAATCTATTGCTTTATAGGTTAGGAAAATTCAGCTGCTCAGCAACGTAAATAACGCAATGAACATGGGTGAACTGTCAAAATTAGATATAATTGTCATTTTATGTGTGTTACCCCGCAGAATCCAAGCGACTAGGACCTACTGACTGCGTCAGAAAGCCTTTTATACCGTTAAGGATTATATCGAAGACTAAAGGGCTTGGGATTGAGCTGCTTCCAATTTTTATAGATTGTTTTTTTTTCTCCAGTTGTTTTTTTTATATTATACACATTGACATTAATGAATTTTATATATACATACAGTGAAGTCTATGTGGGTCATTCTATTTATTTTTATTTTTCTCTGTTCTGTTATTTTGTCATGGTCTGGCAGTTTGAGTAATTTATGTGGCCTATCCAAATGTCCTTTCTTTGGTATTGTTTGTCGAATCGTTGAGCTCCTTAAGTTTTGAGTTTAGCTGCACGATTTATGACAAATGCGTGCACTGACTGGACTGGACAGGTCCTCTCAATCTGTGTGGTTCTATCCTCAAAACACCATCCCAGACATCGATCGACATGGTCTTCATATTATGATCTGACCCAGATTATGTCTGGACCTTAAAAGAGACTGTGACCTCTGAGTTTGTTTCGGCCTTTCTTCTCAGACTAGTCAGGAAACGCCGACCTCATCTAGTTTTAAAAATATGATTGACGTGTATAAGTGTTTGTACAAACCTACTTACAAAATAAAATCATTAATCGTTAGCGTTGCTGAATTCTAGGATAAACAAGAAGTTTAATCTCTAATTTATCTATTTTTTGCCATCGACGTCGGAGAAGATGTTCGTGACACCACCAGGGGCAATTCCTGAATTTTTAGGAACGTTCGCATTCGCATTCTAATCTCAATCCGTCAAAAATCATTTTTGTCATGTTTTTTATCGTTTTGGACCTTCAGGGGAATGAACGGAAGAAGTAGCAGCTACGAGCTGTTTGATATTTTCAAACTTCTTCTTAATTTTTACTTATTTCTTAATTCAGATATTCACGCTATACACACTATAGTAAAAGAAGAAAAGAAAGAAAAATATTTTATTCTGCACAAACAGAACGCACAACGCAAAACAAAACAGAACGCAATAGTCAGTCGAAACTTTTAACCGACTTAAAAAAGGAGGAAATTATGCTGAGTTATGCATTTCAACTTTTTAAAGACGTGTACCTAAGTACTATTGAATATTTTACGCAGTCCAGTGTCTGCAGCTAGGTACTTTCAATTTCAAATCATTTATAGCTTATCTACATCCCAGGAAGTGTAACGTGTTTTACATGGACCGACTGCCTATCTGACCTCCACAATCCAGTTACTGGGTAATACGATACCCCTTGGTAAGACTGGTTGTCAGACTTTCCGGCTTCTGACGACCCGTAACGACTGTCAAAGATCGACTAATGACAGCCGGGACCAACGGCTTAACGTGCTTTCCGAGGCACGGAGGGGTCTTGGTATGTAAAGATGGTCACCCATCCACGGGCCAACTGCGGCAAGCGATCTGCAGCAGCTGCAAGTGATTTCAATTACAAATCATCATAGCTAATCTGCATCCCAGGAAGTGTAGCCGAGGTCTTTAGTGGCTGTAATAAACGTGCTTCTACTTTAGTTATTTACTGTAACGAAGTAAATTAAATCTCAAGACGGAACTATCAGGTTTGGCAGCAAGCCATGCAACGACGCGTTCTGATTGCAGATTGCAATCATCTTGGATTGATTGATTGACAGATTCCGCTACGGTTAGACTCCGATCTTGCATTAATTATGACTATTTCCTCTCTAAATCGTCTGCCAGCTCCTGCCTTTACTTAAATAGTGAGATTTTTAAATTTTCATGTTTTGTCAAAACGTAAAAATCGTACGAAGCAAGAGCGAAATCTAACTGTTGCCTGCGACTTCCTTTGCACGTCATTATTAAAATCTAGGATAAAGAGAGGCCAGCAGTGCGATTCTGTAACCATCTCACCGTGAAAACTTAGGTGAAATGAGCATGGAGTGAGCTGTCATCTATATATCTATACATATAATAAAATTGTAGAAAAGTGGTGTCTGTACAATGGAAATATATAAAAAAAAACTAGCAGGGGTTGTTATTATATCGATGCCGAACCCGAAATTGTAATTAATTTTTTTTTTGTCTGTTTGTCGGTTTGTCTGTTTGTCTGTGTGTTTGTGCACGCTAATATCAGAAACGGCTTATTCGATTTAGATTCGGTTTTCACTAATATATTTTAGTAAGCTTCACTTAACATTTAGTGTTTATTTCATGTCAATCGGTTCATAAATAAAAAAGTTATGTCAATTTAATGAATCACGGCGAACATTTGTTAAGGTATTCTATCAGAGTACGTACACGCCTCGCGCCTGCGCGTCCGTGGCTATATAAAGCGCGCTGAGAGCCGCGCCGCTGCGCCGTCCAAGGCATGTTCTCGATGATCCCGATGACCCCATAACCCTCCTCCAGGAGAGCGATAAGGCAACCAGTACAGTATACAAACACAAATTACCGACATTCCGACCTCGCCGCCGAGGTCCGCTGAGCCTGTAGCTTTAAATTCCCCGACTGAGACCTCTGAGTTTGTTTCGGCCTTTCTTCTCAGAGATAGTCCTAGGAAACGCCGCGCTCATCAAAGCATTAATACTACTAATTCGATCCAGCCTGTCCCTTTGCTGCCCTCTCCCAGCGACGCCCTAAGCCGAGGTTCGTACCCCACAGGGGGTGCCCTTAGCGTGCAGTCGCTTAGTTTTAATCTAGATGTAGCCCTGGCTTTAATAGTTCTTAAGGCAACCACAGGATAGTCCGGTTAAGTAGTCACGACCTCTCAAGGTCAAATACGAGATGCAAATCATAAAAAAAAAATGCGCCGCTGCCATAAGGATTCAGTTATTAGTAGCGAACGCACGTATCCTGGAGAGTATAGGCAACTATTCGCCTATACTCTCCATGATACGTGCGTTCGATTATTGCGATTCACTTGAACACTGACTGTTTGCATATTTCATTTATTTATATTTTAGGGTTTGTAGGTTAGGTTCTTTTTCTTAATTTTCTTTAAAATTTTGTAAATAAATATTGTAAGCATTTGTTAATAATAACAGCCGCACATGTCGATCGGTCAGGTTAAGCTACGCTTGCCGCGGTTGGTCTGTGGAGGGGTGACCATCTTTACATACCGAGACCCCTCTGTGCCTCGGAAAGCACGTTAAGCCGTTGGTCCCGGCTGTCATTCGTGTATCTTTGACAGTCGTTACGGGTAGTCAGAAGCCCGAAAGTCTGACAACCAGTCTTACCAAGGGGTATCGTATTACCCAGTAACTGGGTTGTGGAGGTCAGATAGGCAGTCGCTCCATGTAAAATACTGGTATTCAGCTGCATCCGGTTAGACTGGAAGCCGACCCCAACATAGTTGGGAAAAGGCTAGGCAGATGATGATGATTTGTTATAGGTTAGGCATTTCTTTCCTTGATTTTTGGTATACTTATCTTAATTTGTATTAAGGGTTTGTATATAAATATTATAAGTATTTGGTTTATGTTAGGCATTTCTTTTCTTGATTTTCTTTATTAAGTATAAGTTCATTAGCTCAGGTTAGTAATAAATTTTTCTAGCAATTCTTTTGTTTTATACAGTTAGTTAGTACGTTTGGTTTACACGTCTTAAAACTTATTACTTAAAGTACTATTTTATTGTAAGAATACCTCGAAGAAGATCCAACCTCTCCCAATGTAGCAGAAATGCTAAAAGGATGAGATTAGTTCGATCACAGAAATCTGAGTAAGGTCGTGAGGCAAGGCTCTCTGCAACTCAGGAACATCAGGCTAGGTTTCGTGCTGCAGAAACTTCGACTCAGCGAGAATCTCGACTGAGTTCAAATCGTTCTCGAATGATGACAACTCGAAATAGGGAAAACTGGGAACAACGAAAGGCATGTTTATCTGTCGATCGCGAAGCTCACGCGCTATCGCGTGAGTCTGAGACTTCTGCGAACCCATAATGCTTCTTAGTAATTTAAGCCCCCCAAAACTTTGCATTGGCACCAGGTTAAAAGTGACCAATTTACAACGAAATCTGATAGAAGCAGAGATTTTAACAGGGTGTGGAAAAGGTGAAAGTGTTTTCATTCCTCGGATTCCTCTCATTCCAAACAATTTTCCATTTAGTTTTAAACGAGTCCAGTTTCCAGTCAGCCTATGTTTTGCTATGACAGTTAATAAAGCCCAAGGTCAGACGCTGAAAGTTGTGGGTGTAGATCTAAGTATCAGCTGTTTCTCGCACGGTCAGTTGTATGTGGCTCTGTCACGGGTTAGCAATCCTAGGAGCCTGTATGCTTTCATCCCCGATGGCCATACGTCAAATATCGTATACAGAGAAGCATTACTGTAAAGTAAATTTTTAGCTACCCAAACGACGGTATATGTAATTCAAAATATATGCTGCCCGAAAAGTCACTATTCCACGCGGACGAAGTCGCGGGCACAGCTAGTACTTATAATAAATTTGTAGAAGTGAAAATTCTGTACATTGAAAATATCCAAAAAATAAATGGCAGGGGGTGTTACTTGACCGACACCGAACCCAAAAATGTGATTAAAAAAATTTTTGTCTGTCTGTCTGTCGGTCTGTCTGTCTGTCTGTTTGTTCAGGCATTACGCAGAAACTACCGGTTCGATTACGATGAAACTTGGTATAATTATTCTTTAATATCCTGGGCACCACACTGGGTACTTTTTATCCCGGAAAAGTATATACAATAAAAAACAAACTTAATTTTGCGGTTCGATCCCTATACCCGATTACCACTGTCTGTACTGTACCAACCGCAAATACTAAGTTTGTCGTAGGTTGGGTCACCCGCAGTGGAGTTCATTTTTATTCCTTTTAGTTTTTAGAGTTATTTAGGTTTATTTTTATATGAGTCGTAGGTATAGATTTTAATTTTAAAGTATAGGTAGTATATTTGATTATAGTGTACGTAGTGACCGTAGGTTATTTTATAATACTGTTAGGTAGGTTTAGTCATTCGTATAGATATTAGTTTTTAGGGATTTTGCTTATTTATTGAGTTTAGATTAGTTATCATCAGAAATAGGTTTATTTAGGTATTTAATTTTCTGTTATTGAGTTTTTTTTTTTAATTAGTTAGGTACTTAGGTAAAGATATCATATAGGTAGGTACCCTTTTAATCACCACTAATGAGACACAATTGGTTTTCTATTGTAATTAGCCACAAAGGGCCCGCGACATAGATGGCATTCTGGGGAAGCACATACATTTTATCCTGTTAGCACGTTCCCGTGGGTAAATTTCCGACATCCACGCGGGCGAAGCCGCGGGCAGAAGCTAGTTCTAACTAATGCTAGGGATTGACGCTATTGACAGCTCACTCTAAGCTCATTTCACCTAACTTTTCACGGTGAGATATTTACAGAATCGATCGGCAGGTACAGTGGTTTAGGTATGAAAAGGCAACAGACAAACAGAATCACTTTCGTATTGATAATATTACTATAGATATTTACTATTCATTCTCCTTCCACCCTTTACTGTTTCCTGAAGTAAAAGTACAAGCATGGCACTATCTACCTTATGAATAATGCACATAGAGTTCATCTTCAGGGACACATCCTGTTGTTTGCAGATTTTAAGCGTGCGACTTGAGGATGGTCCTGTTTGATACGATGCGTACGATCAAAGGGCTTGCCCAGAACCATTTAGAGATTAACGATAAGTACACGTACACGTGTTCACGTGTACTTATCGTTAATCTCTAAATCTTAGTCTTTCGTCTAAGAAAATCGGCTTATGCGATCTATTCAGATTTCATAGGCCAATTTTCTTAGCAGGAAGACTAACACTGACAAAACACACATACATTGCTGATGTTATAAATTAACTTTGCCCGCGACTTCGTCTGCGATCCAGGATGAAAAGTAGCCTATGTCCTTTTCCATGTCATGGTCTACTCATGTACTAAATTTCGACCAAATCCGTTCAGCCGTTTTAGCTTGAAAGCGTAACAAACAAACCAACTCACTTTCGCATTTATAATATTACTAGCAGCGCCCTGCGGTTTCACCCGCATACGTTTCTATCCCGTGGGAATATCGGGACAAAAAGTATTCCATGTGTTAATCCTGGTTATAAACTATCTGTGTGCCAAATTTCATCCAAATCCGTTTAGTAGTGTTTGCGTGAAAGAGTAACAAACATGCATCCATCCATACAAACTTTCACGTTTATAATATTTGTTTATTTATCACATGGAAAACCAACAGCTTTATATAAATACAATAAATATACTGGAATAAGAAACATGAATCCAATTATAGGTTTTCACGGCTAGCTATACAATAATACAGTAAGAGATCTTATACACGACAAATTATCAAGAACATAAGCGCACCAACCATCAAATCGGTACCGCCAAACATAAGGAATAAACTACACTAAAATTAAATTAAATAAGTACCAGAACTAAATTAACACTAAAAATTAATTTTGAAGAGTTCAGCCTATTGCGTACGCTTGAGCCTTCGTTGAAAACAAGTCAAAAGAGAACTGCTTGCATAAGTCATTAAAGTCTTTACTCGCTCGCTCGCTTTATATTATTAGTAGGATATTATAGTTAGGATGCGAATGTAACTTTGTATGTCATTCAACCTTTTCATGTTTACACTAATAAACCGATCGTTATGCGTTGAGCGCAGCGTTACCTCTGTACCTATTTTTCTGTTCTGTTCTTAGGGTTCCGTACCTCGAAAGGAAAAAACGGAACCCTTAAAGGATCACTTTGTTGTCCGTCCGTCCGTCCGTCTGTCTATCTGGCCCCTTTTCTCAGGAACGCGTGGAGGTATCAAGCTAGAATTTATATCAAATAGCTGTAAAAAAATCAAACTTCTAAGCCAACGCAATCAAAAGATGTGCCGCAAATTTTCGACACTCGCAAGGGAATCAAAACCTACAGGGTACTTCCCGTGAACTCAGAATCTTGAAATTTGGTACGAGTCAACGTCTTATAGCACAGATAAAGGAAAAATTACGAAAACCGTCAATGTTTAGTAACCCTCAGTGCGCGAGTCCGACTCGCACTTGACCGGTTTTTTTCTTGTCTGTTTAAATGTACAGTCAATAGCAAAAGTAGATGATCAAAATCAGAAATTCAATACTAATGAACGGAGTTCGCAGCTATATGGCAGCTGTACTAGTAGTAAATGTTTGGTATCATTTACAATCACATACTTTTGAATCACTTCGACGCCACACAGTTCTGACGCGAACTCCGTAGAAACCGAACTCTATAGAGTCTACGCTTGGCTAGATCAGTTTCAAAATACCTATGTTTCTTCAAACACAGCTGACAGCATCCTGTCACCCTCAGCCGTAGCTATGACAGTGCAATTTGGACTAGAAGGTCACTCAGCACGTGGGTGGGCACGTGAGCAGTTGTGTCGCGTGTCGTCGGCAGCGTGGCTGTCAGGTTAAGTGGTGTGCGACGAGGCCTGTAATTGGATTGGTGGGCGATCGTGTTTTGGATGTAATATTTTTGTGTTTTAGTGGAAATTATGATGCGGTACGAAGGAAAACTGTTGGTACTGGTTGTTACTTACCCCTTGGTAAGTCTGACAACCAGTCTTACCAAGGGGTATCGTATTACCCAGTCACTGGGTTGTGGAGGTCAGATAGGCAGTCACTCCATGTAAAATACTGGTATTCAGCTGCATCCGGTTAGACTGGAAGCCGACCCCAACATAGATGGGAAAAAGGCTAGGCAGATGATGATGATGACGAAGGAAAACTGTTCTTCAACAGCCTTTATAGTTCTTTAGTAAATGCAAGAAGGTTCGTAGGTTAGGTTCTTTGACTTGATTTCTGGATGCAGCAATACCTACCCAGATATACCTATGTCTATTTTCAGATTATCTCTTTTATAGTCCTTAACTTTTCATTGATTCTTCATAGCCTTTCTGCCTGTAGCCTGATTTCCATACATAAGAGGTGCTACCGTTTGGGTATATGCATAGGAATGTAAAAAATAGGATATATATAGGTAAAGCCAGAACAAACATGCACGGAAACTTTGTATAAAAAGGTGTGGTCAAGTTCGAGTCGGACTCACACACGAAGGGACAATAGGTAATGAACACAACATATTTAAAAAAAATACTTTCTTGTTTGGAGGGTGTTTCCAAACAAGAAAGTTTTTTTTTTGTCGTTATAGCGGAGCGGCCGTACACTTTGTGAAAATTTGAAGTGTCTACCGATTACGGTACAAAAGATGTGACAGACAGACGGACGGACGGACGGAGAGACACCGGAGCCTTAGTAATAGGGTCCCGTTGGCAGCCTTTGGGCACGGAACTCTAAAATGTTGATGGTTCAACCAGGAGAAATACAGCAAATGATCAAAATCATTAACTACAAGGTAGCTACACTGTCCCATATCACGTAGGCACACGCACACTTAATTGGAAGCTATCAAAAATCAATTAAGTAGAAAAATTAAACAATCAGACCTACGTACCTAATTACTGTTGATTATAATCGACCCAGTTATTGATAAACTAATTAGATTTTAAAGAAATCTTTGTCTGTTTGAATTTTAAAGATAGGCTAAATGGTTTCTTAGTGAAGCTGGCTTTGGTAAAATTCGAAGACGTGGTGGGCGACATCTACCAACCCGCACAGGGTCTGCTCTCTCACTGAAGGGAGGCCTGTGTCCCCATCAGTGGCAACATGCTTAATGCTAAATAAAAAATCTGGCTCTCGATAAGATTTGGTACAGTCGGCAATAAAAGTCGTTTAGATAAAAATTAATATTTAGCATAGACATTTGAGAGGCAATTCCCGTATTTTTAAGAATTTTTGCCTTCTAATCTCGGTCTCAATTTGTCAAAAAAAACCCCTCTAATTTACAATTAATTTAATTTACAATTTTGATTGACGTCGCTGAGATGAGATTGCGACTTAAATTTGAACGTGTTTTTAAGTACTTACGACAATTGGCATTCACTCAATTATCAACACTGGTTTAACCATGATTCAACGTTTCAAATTTTGCTCATTCAATCAAAGTCTAACTTGGTAAAATCTACAATTTGGATTACCTTTCCCGAAGTGGCAATCTAATCGTAAGTTTCGAGGATTCACCAAATGAGCAAGTACGGTTAGATTTTTTTTGTAATTCAAACCTTATATCCATAACATAGGGTTTATATAAGGTATTCCCCTATAGTTCATAATTTTGAAAGATCTTATGGGAATTTCGCGTTCCGTGAGAATGCTTATTTTTGCTTTTGTTCACTAATTATCGTTTCTGACTTCACAAAAAAACACATTAATGTTTTTTTTGTCGTAAGACTGATTATTATTCATCAAAGACTCTTTTTTGTTGTTTTTGTAATAAAAACGTCAAATAATCGGACACAATCTTTAATTCTACAACTAAAACACGTCTAAGCCACTTACAGAATGAAAATCGCATTTTTTTTTATACTTACGCCATTTATCGGATATTATATCAAATATCGGATATTTTGATATTTATTATAAACTAGCAGCACCCCTCGGTTTCACGCACATAAGTGTCGATCCCGTGGGAATATCGGGATAAAAAAGTATCCTAGCTATATTGCTGTAAAGTTTCATCAAAATCCGTTCAGTAGTTTTTGCGTCAAAGAGTAACAAACATCCATCCATTCTCTCAAACTTTCGCGCTTATAATATTATCGGATTTTTCCGAACCCTGGTTCAAACAAACAAACAAACTCTTCAGCAGTATCATAGAAAACAGCTGATAAAGATTTATTCCCAAGTATTTAGACTTCACTTACCTACTCGTATTCCCATTCACTCAGTCCTTTCTCCTGTCCACGTCAACCCTTGTTTACCCTCCCGAAATGACATCGATCATCATTTACCTTCAAGGGTAAGGTAAAGGTAAAACGTTGACCCCTCCTGTATGTTACCCAAACACTTATAGTGTCGTTGGCTCATGAAACCTGACTATAGTTTTGATGAAATTATTCACACAGCGATCAATTATTCGATATGAGAGATTCGAGAGGTTATCGGATTCAAATCGATTGTACGCACGGCTACACTTCACGACACGGTTGGCGCAGTGGCTGAGTGATCGACTGCTGCGCCGCATGTCACGGGTTCGATTCGCGATAAATTCGCGCCTCCTTCCCATGGGGGGTAGGCAGAACGCCACCTGCTACGTTCCTTACATACTCCTCTTGCTTCGTATACGTTCAAACATTTGTGTGTGTTTGAACGTGTCATAATTGTGTTACTATGAAGATTAATGTATTTATTTTCCTCAATTAAGTACAATCATTTCGTCCTAATTTTATAGGTCATTAAACTTTGATTTCATTTCTAGTGGTAGTGGATCCGACTTGCGGGTCGTGAATTCGAACCCAGGCAGGCAATTTACTTTGTCTATTTAACTTCATCACTAGTGCTCTCGTTACGGGTCGTCAGTAGCCCGAAAGTCTGACAACCAGTCTTACCAAGGGGTATCGTATCACCCAGTAACTGGATTGTGGAGGTCAGATAAACAGTCGCTCCATGTAAAATACTAGTATTCAGCTCCATCCGATTAGACTGAAAGCTGACCCCAACATAATAAATTGGGAAACTAGGCTAGGCAGTTGATGACCACTGCTCTCAAAACGGTGAAGGAAAACATCGTGAGGAAACCGGCATGTCCTAAAACCTACATGACACCAACCTACATTATTCAAAGACATGTGACATCTACCAACCCGCACTGGGCCCAAGACAAGTGGTGGATCATAGTCCACTTTTCGAAGAGAGGAGGCCAGTGGGAACATTACAGGCTGATTATGTATGTTATGTATCTGTAAGATCTAGAGAATGTTATAGATGTTACATCTAATGCCACACAAACAATAGATACTAAGTCTTACATGAATAGCTAAAAGTGAGATCATAAGATATTTTTTATTGATATTTTTTGTGGCCTATTGTCTGTGGTGGTCACCAAAGTGACGAATGACATCATAATAAATCATTATACGCTGCGATCACCATTCACTTGTCAAGGGTAAGAGGTGGCCTAAAGCAAAGAAGAGTTAGACAGGTGTCTTCCGATTGGGCCTTCCATTTTTTTTTTGTGAGGAATTTGTCATGGATACCCGCCGTCTGGGAAGAACAGAGGGTTATGTATGTATGTCGGACTCCTACCGACTAAAACCCCACTGTTCCTTCTAGTACCATGAGTCGCGGGCCCGGGAGATACTTGTACTTTCACCGCACCCCCGACTGGTATCAGCCCGCCATGCCTATCGGGCCTGAATGGGCCCATCACCAAGTGCGACGGATCCCACGACCGCATGTCCTTCCATAAAGACGCGCATACTGCGTGCCACCTCTTTGAGCCTGACTGCTCGAGCAACGACATGGAATAGCCACTACCTAGGTCATCTTATTTTTAACCGAATTTGTATGAAATTATCTGCCAAATAATTAAACGGGAATTTAATCAGGGATAGTGAAAACGACCCTAACACTAACGCACTTCAAACATTTTGTTCAATCAGTTTGACGACACGGTTGGCGCAGTGGCGGAGCGATTGACTGCTGCGCTGTGTGTCGCGGGTTCGATTCCCGCACGGAAGAAGTACATATTTGTATTGCCTACAGGTAGATGTTCCGGGTCTGGCTGTTTTTGTATATGAGTTTAAAAATAATGTTTGTAAACGCACTCGCGATACAGGAGTAATTCCTAGTGTGGGGCAACGTTTTTTTTTTTTATGAAAAAAAAAACATTGCCCGTTTGCTCTATTCCAAACTTAAGTACGCAACTCTACCACTCCCTGTTACATTATGTCCCGAATTAACTCACACCACTAAACACTCCAATTAGAATATTATGTTATAATCATAATTCATAATACATACCTACTCTGATTTATACTGATTGTGGCAGAAATTTGTGGTCACATTACAAATCCACGAACGCACACAGTCGCACACGTACGTAGTAGGTACTTCAACCATTTTGATTTGTTTTGAGTGTACTTACACCTTACACACAGTCAAACATACATCGTAAGTTGTGGACTGTAATCGATCGTACTTTTAATGATTTTTGGGATAAAAAATTATCCACTGATTCTGAGTTATCAGGGCACGAACGGATGCGAAACCGGGGCATTCTTTTTGTGCCATATTAAAATACAAATAAATGAATCATATTTTTTTTGTGTACTACCCACAATCTTGCTTGTAAACAAAACCGATCACTCAAGACGTTATTTACTCGAGGCAAGGTTGACTAGCCGCAATCAACCTTGTGCAAGACAAACAAACGTTAATACATATATACTGTTTATATCTTAGTTATATAGGTAATAATGTTCCGTGTAGAAACTGCTATGGAAGACGTGAGGTGAAAATTATTGGTACTTATAGACTCTTGATGGTAACATTCGCGCTTTTTCCCGCGGCGTGGAGGATGGAAATTATTCCACGAGAACGT
Organism: Apamea sordens; assembly: GCA_945859715.1. NCBI lineage: Eukaryota > Metazoa > Arthropoda > Insecta > Lepidoptera > Noctuidae > Apamea > Apamea sordens. Next base: position 5,051,658 of record OX244006.1, on the reverse strand, counting down.
ACTTTCGGAATATAAAATAACTTATGCCCTAAACCCAGGCAGGTTTAGGTACGTAAATCACCTGGGTTAGGACTTCAGATTAAATGTGGTGATGGCGCGTGTGTTGGATCATTCGGTTCCACCCACAAAATGAGCTGTACCCTATATATAATTGCGTAACACACGATGAATCGGAATCGGTTTCATTTTGACAGTTCAACAACATTAATTGCATTATTTACGTGTTCAGCAGACAAATTTTTCGAACTTATGAAGCAATGGATTAGCAATTTGCTTCAAAATGATTCTGATTCCGATTGATCGTGTGTTACGCAATTAGGGTGCTGGATGGTGCTGATCCACGCGTCATGTTCGTGAACGGGCGCCGTCGGTTGAGACTCGTATCTCTAACTGCCAGGGCTTATTTTTAATCTTATATTTTGAATAGTTCCTTCAATTATTTCGTACATTGTTGTCACATATAGAAGGAACACGAATAATTTAAGTACCCATGATTTTGTAATATATTGATATAAGGTGGATGCTCCAAGGTAGCCCGCGAAATTCAAATTTTCTTACATTTTTTGCAATTTGCTGGTCAGTAAATACTAAGTTGTACGTTGATTAAAATATGATTCGCGGCCGTAACAAATATGTATTTACAGAATTAGAATCAGTAATACAACTTGATAAGTTAGCATAATCCTAAAATGTCAAGATTTCATGAAATAGTTATTCAGTAGGATTACTTGATCTTAGAGAGTTGTGTTGATGACTTTAATGATTATAATTCTGTAAATACATATTTGTTACGGCCGCGAATCATATTTTAATCAACGTAGTACAACTTAGTACTGACCAGCCAATTGCAAAAAACGTAGGTAAGAAAATTTGAATTTTGCGGGCTACCTTGGACCATCCACCTTAAAAGAGCGTCTTTAATATTTATATGTCCGGTCTTCTCCAGAGAGACCTACGTTTTGAAATGGGCAACTAGCCTCAATTTTCTGACTAACTGCCCGACCCTTTGGCAATTCAAAAGTGCCTGTAAATGGGTAAATTGAAATAAATGCTGTGAGTTTGTTCTATCGGGCACACTGGTGTATTATACCCATCGAAATCCGTTCAGCTGTAAAAGCGTGAAAAGTTAGCAGACAGACCTAGAGTAACTTTCGCATTTACAATAATTATAATTTTTAGTATGGAAGTACTGGAAGTAGGTATGGATTAAGCATCCGATCGACCTGTTGCGACTGTTATTATTATCGGCACGAAAAGAATAAGAACCAGATAATTAGACACCGAAGATTTTCTCCCTCAATTTTGGGATTCCCAGTCCCAGTCCCAGAGACCCAGTCATAAACCGCCGCCGGCTGCCGCTGAAAACCAGCGCTGGGGCTCTGTCTCGTATAGGGTCTTAGCATTATGCTGAACGATGGCCGTTTTGCGTGAATGTGACGCATGTTTACCTCCAACTTGTTTTTTTTTTTGTGTGTTTCTGTTCTTTTTTATGCGTCATGTTTGCCGCAAATAAATGCATTTTCTTTCTTTCTATAAATTCGTTATATAGGTATCTACCTAGATGCCCAATTTTTGTAAGTAACCATTTGATTTTGACTTTTGTAAGTCGCGGTAAGCTTGCTCCCTCTGCACTCCTCTTTACTCGCTCATTCTCTGCGAATTATAATCTGTGGTCGACATGAAGCCTTTGTGTTGTGATTCCTTTGACCTGTGCTACAATTTGTATTTATTAATTGAATGTTAATTAAATTTTAATGATTAACATGTTCTTAAAGTTAGGTACTCTACAAAATCCTTTGCTGTAGGTCTAACCTGCTAATTATTAAAGAAGGTAAATTGGGCATCTAGGTAACTCACCTACTTAACTCCCAAAATTGAGGGAGTATAGAGGTATGAGGAACAGGGTGTAATTCACTCATCCTCCATAGAAAAGGGAGGATCCTCCGACCAGACGGGTGTTGTGTCTGGCGGGCAATTGCCCCACGACTGATGTCGGGAAGTTTGTATGTATGCTAATTGCGCGGTAAACTCTGCTTGCGAGATGCAGGATTTGCGTGACGTCATTATGACGCGTTGTTCGCATGTGGCGTAGTAGATACCGCTACAGGAGAAAATCTTCGGTGCCTATTATAATTATCTTGTTCTTCTTCTTTTCGTGTCGATAATAATAACAGTCGCACATAACCCAAGCGTCAACACATCGACCGGCCCTGTGCTTCTTGTATCAGGCAGATTCCCTCCTAAACGGATGCTTAATCCATATCTACTTCCATACTAAAAATTAATGGGCCCGCGTGGTAGATTACGGTCCACTCCCTCTCACAGAGAGGATGCCTGTGTTCCAGCAGTGGGGACATTTAAAGCTGATAATGACCGAGTAAATACTCCTTGATAAAATAAAAGAGGATACTGTATGGGTTCTTCACTATCTTCACTGGCTTTTTCATATGCCTTTCGACTGTTAAAATGAATGTAATGCGCATTTCACTATAATATGGTAATACCACCCATGGAGTATGGCCTCCACGAGACAGGCTCGAACTAGTGTGGAGTTCATAAGCCAAATGCTTCCTTTGCGTCTCGTGTTTTAACCGACTTCAAAAAAACCGGCCAAGTGCGAGTCGGACTCGCCCATGAAGGGTTCCGTTTTACGATTTATTACGTATTAAAAAAAAACTACTCACTAGATCTCGTTCAAACCAATTTTCGGTGGAAGTTTATATGGTAATGTACATCATATATTTTTTTTAGTTTTATCATTCTATTATTTTAGAAGTTACAGGGGGGGGGGACACACATTTTACCACTTTGGAAGTGTCTCTCGCGCAAACTATTCAGTTTAGAAAAAAATTGTATTAGAAACCTCAATATCATTTTTGAAGACCTATCCATAGATACCCCACACGTATGGGTTTGATGAAAAAAATTTGGGGACCCCCAAAATTTATTGTTTTTTTTCTATTTTTGTGTGAAAATCTTAATGCGGTTCACAGAATACATCTACTTACCAAGTTTCAACAGTATAGCTCTTATAGTTTCGGAAAAAAGCGGCTGTGACATACGGACGGACAGACAGACAGACAGACAGACAGACAGACAGACCGACAGACAGACAGACAGACATGACGAATCCATAAGGGTTCCGTTGCCATTTGGCTACGGAACCCTAAAAAGGAGGAGCTTCTCAATTCGGTTGTTTTTAGGGTTCCGTAGCCAAATGGCAACGGAACCCTTATGGATTCGTCATGTCTGTCTGTCTGTCTGTCCGTCCGTATGTCACAGCCGCTTTTTTCCGAAACTATAAGAGCTATACTGTTGAAACTTGGTAAGTAGATGTATTCTGTGAACCGCATTAAGATTTTCACACAAAAATAGAAAAAAAACAATAAATTTTGGGGGTCCCCATACTTAGAACTGAAACTCAAAAATTTTTTTTTCATCAAACCCATACATGTGGGGTATCTATGGATAGGTCTTCAAAAATGATATTGAGGTTTCTAATATCATTTTTTTCTAAACTGAATAGTTTGCGCGAGAGACACTTCCAAAGTGGTAAAATGTGTGTCCCCCCCCCTGTAACTTCTAAAATAAGAGAATGATAAAACTAAAAAAAATATATGATGTACATTACCATATAAACTTCCACCGAAAATTGGTTTGAACGAGATCTAGTGAGTAGTTTTTTTTTAATACGTCATAAATCTTATAGTAACGGAACCCTTCATGGGCGAGTCCGACTCGCACTTGGCCGGTTTTTATATTTGTTACCTCGGAACTCCGTTATTTATAATTTCGCAAAATTCTTTTTTTATTTGAAAGGATATACTTTCAGATTGGTCCCAAAGAAATTTCATCAAAAACGGTTCAATAGTTTGGTTTTTAAACCAAAATTACTGGTAAAAATTAAAAGTGAAAAAAAAAACAAAAAAAAGCAACCGACTTCCAAAAAAGACACTTAATTTTGGAAGTCGGTTTTTTTTTTTTGTAAAAATGTTTTTAGTTTTTTTGTAAACCTAGCTATTTATGTAGACTGGGAAACGTAAACACTGTTTTTGGCAAATAAACATTATCTTAAATCTTTTTTTCTTTAAACCCCTCTGGCTCTTCCTATTTTATAGGATTACGACTGCTAACACCACCCGATTATTTTTCATTTTACGTTAGCAACCAGTCTTCATAAGAGTTTTCCTCAATCGCTATTATACAGAAAAAAGTACGGTAAGTAATAATATATAATGTATGTATGTATGAGGGAAAGATTAAATATTATGTTTCTATGATATTGAATAAAAAAAAACGGCGCTGCCAACCCTTATGGCGGGTCTTAGAATTTATGAGAATTTCCCTTTATGTAAAAGATATGAATATTAAGAGTAAGAAGAGCCTTTTTTTTTACTTTACTTTGATATCTTTGAGGGTATGAAATACCAGTAAAATGGATTTTTAATAAATAAACTTTAATCTTTTCTTTGCCGGTAGTGGGTAGTTGGGTAGGTGTTTGTGGTTTTCCTGTCCGCAAGCGCGTCTGATAGAATAGGTATCTGCCTATCTTGTACGGAACATAAAACAGAAAAAACTAAAAATTAACAAGCTGAACACAGCTGCCAACCCTTTTAACAGGCGTAAAGTTTTAAACCTAAAATGATTAGGTACCTGCTACGTAAGGAGAAGGCTTCCATGCCTAAAACGGCTTAAGTAAGGAGTACGCTTCAATGTAAGGAGTAACTTCCATGTCTAAAATGGGTTAAGTAAGGAGTAAGCTTCCATGTCTAAAACGGTTTAAGTAAGGAGTAACTTCAATGTCTAAAACGGCTTAAGTAAGGAGTACGCTTCCATGTCTAAAACGGCTTAAGTAAGGAGTAGGCTTCCATGTCTAAAACGGTTTAAGTAAGGAGTAACTTCCATGTCTAAAACGGCTTAAGTAAGGAGTACGCTTCCATGTCTAAAACGGTTTAAGTACCTAAAGAGTAACTTCCATGTCTAAAACGGTTTAAGTAAGGAGTACGCTTCTATGTCTAAAACGGCTTAAGTAAGGAGTACGCTTCCATGTCTAAAACGGTTTAAGTACCTAAAGAGTAACTTCCATGTCTAAAACGGTTTAAGTAAGGAGTACGCTTCTATGTCTAAAACGGCTTAAGTAAGGAGTACGCTTCCATGTCTAAAACGGTTTAAGTACCTAAAGAGTAACTTCCATGTCTAAAACGGTTTAAGTAAGGAGTACGCTTCTATGTCTAAAACGGCTTAAGTAAGGAGTACGCTTCTATGTCTAAAACGGCTTAAGTAAGGAGTACGCTTCCATGTCTAAAACGGCTTACATAAGGAGAAGGCTTCCATGTTTCACGGCTGATTAAATTGCTACGTAATTTAATTTTATATTCTCCTTTTTTTCTTCTTCTCTCTTGGCGTCTCTACATATAGAATAGAATAGAATAGAATACTCTTTATTGTACACCATACAAATAATACCACCTAGGTATATCTCTTAAATATTTAGTATATGAATAGATACACCTTATATACTTACATGATTTCAAACTATAATGTCATTACACACACATAATAACAATAATATCCGTGTCGTGAAATATATACGGCTAACAATACGTAATTTACGATCCCGGCCATTTTCCTCTGGCCTCCAGCGCAAGCGCAAACCTAATCAATGGCTGCAGGTGCAGTGTCAAGGTGAGATCGTGAAGGAGTATTTATTACGGCTAGATATAGACGTAGGATCGATATTTCGATGGTCAGTTCAATGTTTTATGGTTTGGTGATGATAGTTGTACATAGTATCGGTTCTTGCTTAAGAATGTTCAAGAACGGATCTCTATTTAACATAATCAGCCTATAATGTTCCCACTACTGGGACACAGGCCTCCTCTCGGTGAGAGGGAGTGGGCCGTAATCCACCACGCGGGCCTAGTGCGGGTTTGTGGATGTCACATGTCTTCGAGTTTTTGGTTCTAGGTCATGCCGGTTTCCTGACGATGTTTTCCTTCACCGTTTTGAGAGCAGTGGTGATGAAATAATTTACATAATGTAAAGCGCCTGTCTGGGTTCGAACCTACGACCTACAACTCGTAAGTCGCGGCCGTTACCACTTGACCACCACTGCTCCGTTATTCCGTTTCATCGTCATCATCTGCCTAACCTTTTCCCAACTATGTTGGGGTCGGCTTCCAGAATAACCGGATGCAGCTGAATACTAGTATTTTACATGGAGCGACTGCCTATCTGACCTCCACAACCCAGTTACTGGGTACCCGATACCCCTTGGTAAGACTGGTTGTCAGACTTTCGTTCATTCCGTTTTTCCACACTAAAACAGCCATCCTATGGTGGATAGGTACTCAGAAACGCGTGTTCATCTATATACCCCAGACGGAGTGGATAATCGGAATTCGTATATTATATTTCTTCCGATTTTCTCCCTAGGCTATGGCACACGACGACATATCACTAAAGAAAGAAAATACTTTTTTTTAGCACAGACTAAAAGATATCAAGCCATACATTTCCAGATTTAGCTGAGCTCGCATTGTATAGGTTTTCCGTACAATGAGAAGTCAGCTTATACTGGATAATGGCGCCGATTCCCTTGTTCACAAACTTAACTAAATTTAAGTTCAATGCATCTTTTTCTTTCTATTTAATTTAGAAAAGGAAAGAAGATAAATATTAGTTTAGTCCTGTCAAACTAGTCAGCGCCTGACGTAAATTGACGTATTTTTGGCAGCCATGTTTTTAATCACGTCTAATCTGTCTATGGAGTCTTAGATCTTAATTTGACAGGACTAAACTAATATTTTATCTTCTGTCCTTTTCTTAATGAAATAGAAAGAAAAAGATGCACTGAACTTAAATTTAGTTTAGTTTGTGAACAAGGGAATCAGGGCCAATGTATAGTTTGATAGGTCGTCGTGCATACACTTATTTATAGAAACCTGCCAGAAATTGGCTCTAGATACTTAGTAGACATTAGCATCATTATTGAAAACCTGGAAGCTTAATGTGATTTAAATGCAATACGTAATGTGATTTTAGTTTGAAGTTTGTGGTTACCTATTAAAAATTCATTAATAATTTATTAAGTACTAGCTTCTGCCCGCGGCTTCGCCCGCGTGGATGTCGGAAATTATCCCACGGGAACGTGCTAACAGGATAAAATGTATGTGCTTCCCCAGAATGCCATCTATCTCGCGGGTCCTTTGTGGCTAATTACAATAGAAAACCAATTGTGTCTCATTAGTGGTGATTAAGAGGGTACCTATATGATATCTTTACCTAAGTACAGTAAGTACCTAACTAATTTTAAAAAAAACTCAATAACAGAAAATTAAATACCTACCTACCTAAATAAACCTATTTCTGATGATAACTAATCTAAACTCAATAAATAAGCAAAATCCCTAAAAACTAATATCTATACGAATGACTAAACCTACCTAACAGTATTATAAAATAACCTACGGTCACTACGTACACTATCAAATATACTAACTATACTTTAAAATTTAAATCTATACCTACGACTCATATAAAAATAAACCTAAATAACTCTAAAAACTAAAAGGAATAAAAATGAACTCCACTGCGGGTGACCCAACCTACGACAAACTTAGTATTTGCGGTTGGTACAGTACAGACAGTGGTAATCGGGTATAGGGATCGAACCGCAAAATTAAGTTTGTTTTTTATTGTATATACTTTTCCGGGATAAAAAGTACCCAGTGTGGTGCCCAGGATATTAAAGAATAATTATACCAAGTTTCATCGTAATCGAACCGGTAGTTTTTGCGTGATGCCTGAACAAACAGACAGACAGACAGACAAAAATTTTTTTAATCACATTTTTGGGTTCGGTGTCGGTCAAGTAACACCCCCTGCCATTTATTTTTTGGACATTTTCAATGTACAGAATTTTCACTTCTACAGATTTATTATAAGTATAGATGAGTATATTTGTTACCGTTGATAACGTGTACGAGTATATTTACTACCATTGATGAAAACTGTAGGTACTCCGGGTAAAGAGTCAGAAGAACAATGAGAAGTGATCGATTTATGTATTTGCCATTCCCAATGGTAATACTTACATCCATTTGTATATCTATATCTATATCTATACATATAATAAATCTGTAGAAGTGAAAATTCTGTACATTGAAAATATGTTACTAGACCGACACCGAACCCAAAAATGTGATTAAAAAATTTTTTGTCTGTCTGTCTGTCGGTCTGTCTGTCTGTCTGTCTGTTTGTTCAGGCATCACGCAAAAACTACCGGTTCGATTACGATGAAACTTGGTATAATTATTCTTTAATATCCTGGGCACCACACTGGGTACTTTTTATCCCGGAAAAGTATATACAATAAAAAACAAACTTAATTTTGCGGTTAGATCCCTAGACCGATTACTGTACCAACCGCAAAAAATAAGTTTGTCGTAGGTTACGTCACCCGCAGTCATAGGTCTAAATAAATAAATATTATTGTGAAAACTAAAAATACTAACTTACTTATTTAAGCACCATTGTTACTAACACTAAAATACTAACATATTTATGGACCTTATAGTAGTCTGAAATAAAGTTTTTATTATTATTATTATCTGTGCGACCTTTTTATTCCTTTTAGTTTTTAGAGTTATTTAGGTTTAATTTTATAAGTCGTAGGTATAGATTTTAATTTTAAAGTATAGGTAGGTAGTATATTTGTTAGTGTACGTAGTGACCGTAGGTTACTTTATAGTACTGTTAGGTAGGATTAGTCATTCGTATAGATATTAGTTTTTAGGAATTTTGCCTATTTATTGAGTTTAGATTAGTTATCATCAGAAATAGGTTTATTTAGGTAGGTTATTTTTTTTAAATTAGGTAGGTACTTAGGTAAAGATATCATATAGGTACCCTCTTAATCACCACTAATGAGACACAATTGGTTTTCTATTGTAATTAGCCACAAAGGGCCCGCAAGATAGATGGCATCCTGGGGAAGCACATACATTTTATCCTGTTAGTACGTTCCCGTGGGATAATTTCCGACATCCACGCGGGCGAAGCCGCGGGCAGAAGCTAGTCTGATATATGGCGAATCCGGTGTTTTTCGATTCTGGTAATTTGCGATTCTGGTATTAAGCTTAGGAGCCATTCATTCCTGTAAAGGCTGTTTTATGTACAGTATTTTTATCTCACGAAGCGACGCGCGCTTTATTTGTGGTTCTACAAACACTCCGTGAATATGTGTGTAAGCGCAGGAGCTCGTAGTCTCGGTAGATACCGTCCGAGACGATGGTGAAGTTGGAAGTGTGTGTTTGTGGGTGTTTTGTGCTGACGCTACTCGTCTTTACGCAGACATTCACAGCGTGTTTGTACACTTGGTTACCACAAGTAATGCGCGCGTCGTTTCGTGAGAAAAAACACTAAACCAAGTATGGGGACTACTTATTAATAATGGAAAAAAGGCTACCTTTGGGAAGTAACTAACCAAGTTACCGCGCTATTTCTATATAAATTATTCAATTAACGCTATAATGCAAGATGTTCTAAAAGGTTGTGGTTTTCCTAAGCGGGATTCCCCTTATTTAATTATGATTCTTTTTCCGGATAAACCACAAACCTTTTTCGTGGGATTACTTCAGTAAAGTACCTATCTACTCTCCATGTATCTATCTTCTATACTTATATTATTAGTATATACCGGTAAATTTTGAAAAAAAAATCTGTTGATCCTTACATTAATGTCGAGTTATGCGAACATAAATCTATGGATCAACTGATTTTTTTTCAGGATTTTGGGGTTGGTCCCGTAGTAGCCGTTGTACATAATGATGAGTACAATGACCTCTTTTAAGGATTAAAACGATCAAAATTTAACTGTGTAGAAGATAGCTGAAGCTGAAGAGTTTGTTTGTTTGTATGAACGTGCTAATCTCTGGAACTACCAGTCAGATTAAAAAAAAACTTGAGAGGTGTCAAGGGACACCCGGATGGAACGAAGTTCAAAGAGAGAGAAAGAGAGACAGACAGAGAAACACGCGCACGCCGCACGGCTTACAACTATAGCAAAAAGTGTCGTTCCAACTTTTGGTCATATTTTTTCCGTCTAGTCCCCTTTCGCAACGCGCGATAAGGAACGTCGTTCCAAAAATCTTTTTCATTTTATAGCCCAATTATTGAGGAAGGCTATTTAAAGGCTACTTAACATGACGCTTGTTGCTGTTGGGTGCTGCCACTGACAGGGCTGTCAAAATCATTGTGATCTTTATTGTCGTCACAATAAGGTTACTGTTGGGTTGCTGCGGTCAAAGGTAAAACAACTGTAAATGTAAGTACAGTCTGTACTGTACTTACATTTTCTTTTCCTCGTGAAGTAAGTAGAGCCAATCAGGCGGGACCATATAGTTCCGGTTAAAGTTACTACGCTTCCGGCAAGCTAAACAAGTTATGTCAGTATGTTAATAGGTGTGCGTTTATGCGAACAAAATATACCTAGTTGTAGTATGGATGATCTTTTTATGAAGACACTAGCCGCGCCCTGCGGTTTCACCCGCATGGGTTTCGATCCCGTGGGAATATCGGGATAAAAAATCCTATGTGTTAATCCTGGTTATAAACAATATGTGTGCCAAATTTCATCCAAATCCGTTAAGTAGTGTTTGCGTGAAAGAGTAACAAACATCCATCCATCCATACAAACTTTCGAATTTATAATATTAGGAGGATATGATAAACGTCCAATGCGTTATTGTAAACCAGGACGCGAGATAAGTTGCACTACAAAATTAGAATTTATTATGCTCACAGCCAAACTGTGGAACTCTTTGCCAGCTTCTGTGTTCCCTTCCACATTTAACCCGTCTGCCTTCAAAGCAAGGGTGAAGGCCTTCTGGGCACGCTCGTTCTATCATAGACTTCATCCATCGCTTTCCATCAGGCGTGATCGAGGTAAAGAGCAGCCGGTCGATTCTGTAAAAATCTCACCGTGAAAACTCAAGTGAAGTGAACTTGATGTGAGTTGTCAGTAGTAGCATTATTTGGAATGACAGCTCACTCCACGCTCACTTCACCTAAGTTTTCACGGTGAGATGGTTACAGACTCGGCACCCTGGTGGTAAGCCCCCAGTACTTTAACTGTTTCTTGTTTCACGTTATTTCGTAATACCCTACAAAAACAATACAACCATTAGATAACAGTAACATTGAATATTTATTTAATGTAAATATCGTTCTGTTCAAATATTAAATCCATATATTTGATAGTTTGATTGCATCGACTGTGGATAGTAACTGTTTAGTTTTTTTCCGTTAAACTGGATTTATACCACCGTTAAATTGTGGTGAGTAGCCCTGGCCAATAGATTGGTGTGAAGAGCAGTTTTTTTTTTTAGATTTGTTAAAGTGTAACATTGAATTTAGCACATGATTCAAGACCTGGCGCATAAATTGTTCGTTTTTTGTTTGTTTAATAATCAACGAAAAATTTCAATTCCCCTTGGTTCTCACATAGCTGTCACTTGCAGTCACAGATGATAAACTAGGACCATCGAAGTAAAATAAATAAATGAGTTAATAGTAATACGCATAACAGTAACCTGTCAGTAAGCTAATTCTGGAGAAAGATCATGAACATTGTCTTGAGTTAATTAGGGCGACCAACTATTATTATCGTGTAATTAGTCGTTGATGGAATAGTAAGCCTTCGAAGAAAGGTTGGATTTTACTTGAGCTTTAAACACATTAAAAGGCAAGTCTAGGAAAGAAGAGGGTATCTTGTTATAAAAGGTTATACCAAGCCCAACAAATGAGTTATGAACCTTATGAAGCCGGTGAAAGGGGGCACGTAGTTTGTCCTTATTTCTAGTGTTAACACTGTCCCAGCAGTGGGAACATTATAGGCTGCTGATTATGTATAGCATCATCATCATTCTCCTGTCCTTATCCCAAAATTCGAGAATATAATATTTTGCGAAATGTCTTTTACTTCCATACTTCTCTATTAGTCGTCATCTTGGTAGTGACAGTACCTTCTGCCCACGACATCGTGCGCCCCCAATTGCATCGCATCGCCTGCCCGCGCTATTACCTCGTTTGTTTTCACTTTCGTTCAGACTTGTTTTCTTTTTGCTCGGCTCCTAAGTGCTAGCGTGATGTCAAGTAGCCTATAGCTTTCCTGAAGAATCAGGCTATCAAATACAATAAGAATTTTTCAAATCCGATTGGTAGTTTCGGAGATTAGCGCGTTTAAACAAACAAACAAACTCTTCAGTGTTATTATTGATATATTGATATGCCATTTAATTATACGATAGCGATTCTTCTCAATGGGATTACTATAATCTTATTATAAGGCTATAAACACAGTATCCTACTGCCCTAACGTGTCTTAATGAAGACGCCCAAGGGCAATAAAAAAATGTCTTATTACCGGTTATATTATGTGTCTGTGATGTAATAGCTTGATATCTGTCGATGAATAAAGTCGATTGAAAGTGGAGTAATGGTAGAGCTTTGCGTTTATTAAATCGTAAAACTTTCCCATTATTATCTAGGATAGATGATATTTTTCTGATGGGTAATTGATACCATTACAATAATCAATATTGGCTCAGATGTCAAAAGAAAAACGCTTATTATTTTCAAACACATCACTTGGCAGCTTAAGTATCTGATTACCATCAGATATTTATGCTGCCAGTGGGATGTCATATTATTTTGCAACATGACCGGCACATTACGATATAAGAAAAAAACTCGGAACATACCTACGTTACCTACGTTTTTATGCTGCCAAAGTCAGCTATTTTTGATCACAACGAGGTGATCATTCTTCAGAATTGATCTAAGTAGGCAGATATTTATAACATATTGGCTCGTCAAATTTTTTTGGTGTTCCTTCGATATTTGTGCTGCCACGAAATATGCCTTCTTAAATGATTACATATTATTTGTAGTCATTTTGACGACAAATATTAATCAGACGAAATCAGATAACAGTAATATATTTAGTTTTTTTTTATATAGAACAATTGCAGTAAATAATTTCATCACGTGACGGTCGAACTCACTAGTTCGACTATCGAACTAATGAACCGAACTAGTGAGAACAAACGATATATTAATGCTCGTGACTGTACATGAGTTCAACTAACATTAATTAGGTAGGCCTTTTAAGGAAGTGGCATTTGGCAACCATCTGTTAGTTTGGTTTTGGTACGTATAATTTCCTGGTAATTTGATATTGCTAAACATGGGAAATATAAACAAAATTATCCTACTACTTATAGTATTTTTTAAATCTCACGATGTGACGCGTGATTTACTTGTGGTTACCAAGTGTAGCTGTGAATGTGTGTGTGCGCAGGAGCTCTCGGTACCGTCGGAGACGATGCGCGATGGCGAAGTCGGAAGTGTTGTGCTCGTCTTCATGCACATATTCACAGCGTGTTTGTACACTTGGTTATCACAAATACAGCGCGCGTCGCTTCGTTAGATCAAAACACTGTACCTGCCTATTAATTGCCATTAGAACAAGTTTCCACATAAATAATAAGATTTCACCTTTCCTTTCGCGACACGAAGCGTTTAATAAGCTTTTCCCAAGAAATGTTTATTCAATGTAATATATAATAGAGCTTTCTTCCTAAAGTTCTCGTTAATAAAGTAAATCTTTGTTTTCTCAGAAACACAAAAAGGGTTTATGTTTAAGAGGTATACGTATTCAAATTTTATGAAGAGTTAGAATCTCGTACTTTGAATTGGTGTAGACTAACGTTACCTATCTATCACCAGTTTTGGCATAGGTAATGGATGTAGAAAAACCTATCTACCTCTGGTTGTAACGTCCCAATAATCCATATCAGTATAATCATATTAAACTGGCTGAACCCAATAACATATTGACAGATCGCTACTTATGGTAGCCAGTACAAATTATAACTGCCAGTATAATATGATTATACTGATATAGATTATTGGGACGTTACAACCAGAGGTAGATAGGTTTTTCTACCTCCATTACCTATGCCAAAACTGGTGATAGATATGTAATTAGGTTCAGCCGTAAGCCTACGTCAGCACGTGCGCTCTATTGGACTCTGTTGGATTCTCAACGCTGGGTTCGACACCAGAGAGTTGAAAATCCAGAGCACAGTCAAAAACTTCGCGTTAAAAAAAGCAACTGTGACATGTGGGCTCACACTAGAAGTCGCCAAATAGTAGGCAAGGTAGATTGAAGTAGCTGACTAAATACGGAAAAAAAAGTATTTTAGTTATTACAAAATGTGTAGATATTTATTCGTAAAATAATAGTTAAATATTTAAAATCATAAAAACATAAATTAGTAAGGCTTCCGAAAAAATCTAGCTACCATATCTGAGCGCACTCATTGCGTGGGTACTACATAACTCAAAAAGTACTCAAAATTAGGGAGACTATAGCACCCTTTCTTCCATTTATGTTCCTAAAGACCTACAACGCTACAAAATTCTATTGGCGCGTGGCCAAAATCGGAACTAACGCCGCCATCTTGTTTTGTCAATGCAATTTCTGTGACAATTTCGCACCATGGTTACTAAAAACGCCCTGTAAGCCTAAGTCTTACTTACCGCGCGGTTTACGGGATTTTATTGCCTGCTGGATTTTAAACTCTCGGAGCTAAGCAGTGTGTTGAAAATCCAGTGCGAGAAAAGTAATTGCGTAACACACTAACAGCAGCAATGGCTTTTATTTTGACAGTTCAACAACATTCATTGCGTTATTTACGATGTTGAGCAGACAAATTTTGCGAACATATGAAGCAATGGTTTAGTAACATCCGTCAAAATGGTTCAGATTATGATTGATAGTGTGTTACGTAATTAGGGTGGGCTTTGTGATTCAGGCGCCAAAAGATCCTTGCAGCACTCTAAGCAAGTCTATTAAAAGCCTTGGCTTTGACGCATTTGTCTAAGGCTTCCATCAAATCTATGGTCTCTTCGTGACAAGTTTCAGCGGTGTAAAGCAACTTTCTGGTCACCCTCTTGTTACACTCCTTAAATAAATTGTAAATTGGTTCTACGTGGCAATTCTCTGTAAAAAAAGAAGTAGAATGAGGCACTGGAAATATATGTAGATACAAATAATCAAGCTTGTAAAGTTAATAACAATTAACTTCCAAAAATTCCAAGACATGTGACAAGACATCTACCATACCGCACTAGGCCCGCGTGGTAGATTACAGCCCACACCCTCCAAACCTACGACCTACAACTCGTAAGTCGGAGCCATTTCTGCTGGGCCACCATTGCTCACCTCTTGAAACCAGCAGGATAGGTTATAATTAAATAGGTAAAAGTAACTCGACTAGGTTGCTGGTAAAGGTAACATTACTGGCGAATGTTCCGCTGAGACAGCAACTTTAAATGGTTATAAAAGTAACGTTGGTACAGACGCCAGCACATCCAACTACCCGAAACTGACAAATTTTCCCAATCAATCTTGAACCTAATGCTTTAGCGATAAAGTTGATAATATGTTCAAGAAATTTGACAGATTGTAGAAGCTTGGTGTGCTGGCGTCTGTACACGAAAAATCTTTGTAATAAAAACTTACTTAAACATTTTAACCGCTCTTGGACGACTGGGTCATTTGAGTCCTGGAACAAATTAAAAAAGAAGGTGAAAAATTGTCGAATGAAGAGACAAAGAATCACAGTATCAACCATACACAGAAATGGCCTATACTGTCCCACTGCCGGGCAAAGGCCTCCCCCAAACCCTTCCAGCAGTGCGATTCTGTAACCACCTCACCGTGAAAACTTACGTGAAGTGAGCGTGGAGTGAGCTGCCATTCCAACTAATGCTAGGGGTTGACACTATTGACAGCACACTCTAAGCTCACTTCACCTAACTTTTCACGGCGAGAATTTACAGAATCGATCGGCTGGAACTCTTCCCGGGCCACATCGAACCAACCCTCGCGCTCCTCTCGCCATCTCTTTCTGGGCTGGCCTCGGCAGCGCCGTCCATCTTCAAGCACGCATTGTGTGGAGACTGCTCAGCGATCATCGTGCATGCGGCTAATGTGACCCGCCCAATCCCATTTGTGCTTGGCAGCCTTCTTTCCTAAACGAACGCAGTGTGGTGCTCCGGATTCTGTCCTGTCTTTTTACATCCAGAATGCTGCGTTCCAGCGTTCTTTGGCAAACTCTAAAGCGCAACTTTTTGTTTTATTTCTAACATTATCTAATAGACAATACTGCAGTATCAAAACACATCGCAAACGATTCATTATTCGATGTATCTGCAGCGAATCGCATCGAATCAGTTAGAATCGGTTTCAATTGTCCACTGCTTATTTTAGGAGGAGAGAAATAATAATTAGCAATAAACAAGTTGCTACTCCATTGGTAGGAACCTGTGGGGTTAAATGAGATTAAGATATGTTCCATTGAACAACACAGATGTAGAATTGTTTGACGAATTTTATTTATATGTATTTTAAACATTTTAAGATTGTCTCTTTTCGGGTAACCACTGAAAATCCGTACCCACCGGACCCACGATACCCCTGACCATACCTCCTGGGAATACCCCTGGGGGTAGGGTGCCTGGGGGTACAGCATCATGCTGAGTGGAAGCCTTCTTGTCACAGTCATGACGTGCAGCCGTCGACTATTTCTGCTTAGTGCACGTGATTATACTAGGTGTTGTTTTGCAACCTCGTCAAATTCAAGGAGGTAACTATGCTACTGATTCTCGACATGAATCAATAATAAAATAAGTAGGTATTTTTTTTTCAAATTTTCGGAAACCTTTGTGGGACGCGCATATTAAAACGTGGCCTGTCTGAGACCGCACTGTAACTGCCCTTTTACACACACATAAAAACGCGGCCGCTTTTACGATACAATAACGCGATTCTGTTCTTTGAAAGTGGTGTATTTTTAAATACTGTCAACCTTAAATAACTAAAAAAAAGTATGTATTCATTATTTACCAGGGATCGTAATTTTATTTGATTATTTATGTCTTTCCTAGCAGCCTCCTGAAATTTGACGAGGATGCAAAACAACAGCTTGTATATTTCGTTTTTATTTTTCCTTAATATTAGAATTGCACGTGCATGTGTTTCTGTGACAAATAAACCTATTATTCTTTCTTTCTGAAAGTCAGAATACAGTAAGGTTATGGAAATACAGAGAGGTGATGTATTACCCTTTATCGTATTATAATACATCATTGTTAGGCACGAGGGGACTAAGTCAAGCCAACTTAATAGATGCTATTTATATGGGAATAAACGTCGAATGGGTACCAGCAGTTTTGCAGTATATTGCTAATCCATTGCTTCATATATGTTCGAAAAAATTGTCTGTTCAACAACGTAAATAACGCAATGGATGTTGTTGAACTGTAATTACCCCGCAGACTTACCTGAAAACGATGAATCGGTTTACCCAGAATTTCATAATTTCCAAAAGGTGAGAGTCCTGTCTCCAACGTCTTATCTTATGCTAAATGGGTAGATCCCTTATCAGATTTTTTATAAGGTTAAAAGTCATTGTTACAAAAAAATCATCAACCCTAACGTCATTAAAATTAAACTTGTCCAAACATAAAAAAGTCTTAAAACAACATTAAAATTCAAAGACAATAACAAATTCATGAACTTCGTACCAAAAAGAAAGAAAAATGAAACGATTGGGTTTATTCATTGTTGTAATAAAACAATGGGACGGACATGTTATTACATTCAGCACATTGTATGTCATTACATTCATAAATGAAGCATTCAGGTCAATGTGCAATTCAAATGTTAGGGTTTGCAGCTCCACAAAGTTGTGCAAATTGGTATAATAGTACAGTAATTTGGTGCTCAAAAAGGGGGTTACCAGCAGTGCGATTCTGTAACCATCTCACCGTGGAAACTTAGGTGAAGTGAGCGTGGAGTGATCTGTCATTCCAAATAATGCTAGGGATTGACACTACTGACAACTCACATCAAGCTCACTTCACTTGAGTTTTCACGGTGAGATTTTTACAGAATCGACCGGCTGGAAGGGTTTCCGACGGTAAAAAAACTGATGATTTTTCTCTAATTGAAATTTTACTTTGCCACCTCGTATATTTGCCGCTAGCACCGCCGCCGCCCCATTGGTAAAATGACGACCAAAGCCGAAAAGATTTTTGTCAATATCTCCTTTCAGACTCATTTCACATGGATGGCGGCGCGGACGGCCAAAATACAAGGCGGCAAAGTGAAAATTCTAAAAGAGCATGTCAAAATCCAATAAAATATATCTTTTTAATTTCCGGAATCTTTCCAAGTAAAACTACCAAATGATTCAATACATATAAAAAAAAAACAAATAAAATTTGACCAAAATTTTCGAGTTTTCCAATTTTCCTATGTTGCTGTCGGCTTCCAGTCTATCCGGAAGCAGCTATTACCAGTATTTAACATGGAGCGACTGCCTATTTGACCTCCACAACCCAGTTACTGGGTAATACGATACCCCTTGTTAAGACTGGTTGTCAGACTTTCGGGCTTCTGACGACCCCTAACGATTGTCGGGACCAACGGCTTATCGTGCTTTCCGAGGTTCTTGGTATTTAAAGATGGTCACCCATCCACGGACCAGCCGCGGCAAGCGTAGCCTAGCCTAATAGATCGATCCGTCCGCCCCTCGATATTATTTTACGTAAAAACAAAAATTTCACGCAGACGAAGTCGCCGGCAGAACCTATCTTATGTGATAATCCCGCGAAGATTTTCGCTCCTCCTTTCGGAGGCCCTCGAGCTGTGCCCGAGGGCCTCCTACAGTTTCC
Organism: Apamea sordens; assembly: GCA_945859715.1. NCBI lineage: Eukaryota > Metazoa > Arthropoda > Insecta > Lepidoptera > Noctuidae > Apamea > Apamea sordens. The sequence goes on along the minus strand of OX244006.1, from coordinate 5,032,848 downwards.
ATTACGCCGGTCGAAAGAATGTTTATTATTCTTCATTAAAAAAACAAAATAAAAAGAAAATTCCAAGAGAAAGCACAACCAATACCGTATCGTGTATTTATAGTATATAACATACTAATCTAATTCAAACGTCATTTAGTTCTGAAGAAAAACAAATACAGCGAAGAGTGGATGCAGTTTTATAATATGAATTGAATGATCAATTTGTTATTTCCGTATGCGCCTTTCAAATCCGTATATTATTATCGTCTTTTATTCTTCAATTAGCGGTAGACTCAGCTGGATAATAGATGTTCTAAGAAGTTAGAAGGTTAATCTTATTTCCCCGATTTCAAGGACTAACTGAAGAATCCAACCACAGAACAGATAAAATAACCTCTTTTAACTGTTCTGTGAATCTAGTTTGTAGTTGATACTTTTCTAGTGTTCAGCAGGGTAATTGCGTAAGACACTATCAGTAGCGATGGCTGTAACTTAGACAGGTCGACAACATTCATTGCGTTATTTACGTTGTTGAGCAGACAAATTTTTCGAACATTTAAAGCAATGGATTAGTAATATCCTTAAAAATGATTCAAGATATCAGTGTGTTATGCATTGGGTGTAGGCTGAATTTGTTTTAAAGATGGTCGAAAATTTTGGTCAACCCTAGCCAAAAGTCGCGATCAATGGACCGTAGTAATTGCTATGGTCCTTACAGGGTGGGGTGGTGTGACATTATTGAATTATTCGTACCTCTAAACGCTTAGCTAACAACCTCATGCGGTATATACAACTCTAGATCAGACTCATGATCATCATCTTCCCGTCCTTGTCCCATGTCACTTGGGTTCGGCGCAAAACGTTTTCTTCTTCCATTTTCTCACGCTATCATTCACTCCCTTCTCCTTCATTCATTCCTCACACAATCCATTCACCTCTTTCTTGGCTTTCCTCTCCAAACTCGAGATATCAATCTCATCATCATCTTTCCGCCTTTGTCCCATGTCACTCGGGGTCGGCGCAACACGTTTCCTTCTTCCATTCTCCCCTGTCAGCCGTCACGCTATCATTCACTCCCTTCTCTTTACTCATTCCTCTCACAAGCCATCCACATTTTTTGGCCTTCCTTTCCAAACTCGAGATTATAGTATATACATACATACACATTATTATATATACATGTTTACAAAAGGTCTTTGATCTTTGGCCTTTTTAAATGTGTTTGAACTTCTATTCAAATTTCTTTTTGTCGAATTAAGGTTTATTTGGCAGGTTCAAGAACTGTTTTCTTTTTGATTAGATACAGCTGTTTTTGTTTCCTACTTGAACATAATTATTTTCTTTGATAGGCTCTCTTCTTACTATATATTTAACAAAAGTTTAAGTGAGTGAGAGAGTGATTGGAATTCTTTATCACAAAATGCAACATGCTCGTAGCTAAGTAATAACAGAAGCACGGGGCGATCGATCAGGTTAAGCTACGCTTGCCGCGGTCTGTCCGTTGATGGGTGACCATCTTTACATACCCTCCGTGCCTCGGAACGCTAGCAAGCCTGACAACCAGTCTAACCAAGGGGTATCGCGCTACCCAGTAACTGGGTTGTAGGGGTGAGATAGGCAGCCGCTTCATGTAAAATACTTGTATTCAGCGTTATCAGGTTAGACCCGCCTCAGCAATGGCAATTAGGAAATGGCTCGGCAGGTTGATTTTGACAGCGTGTTGCAGAAAAGTGTGGTCATATTTTAAGGGTGTGGATACAGATTATCAAACTGAAACACTTTCTCCATGGGACCAACATCGTAATCGCGAAAAAATTATCAGCTGTCCCATACATTTGGGTCGAGTAGGTACTCGTATTGAAGTTTCGTATGGTACTATTGATACATTTTTCGCGATTACGATGTTGGTTCTAAGATGGTCTGTACCACATCCTTACATATGACCACACCTTTTTGTTACATACTGTATAATTTTCGTGGTTCTTTGACAGTCGTTACGGGTAGTCAGAAGCCCGAAAGTCTGACAACCAGTCTTACCAAGGGGTATCGTATTACCCAGTAACTGGGTTGTGGAGGTCAGGTAGGCAGTCGCTCCATGTAAAATACTGGTATTCAGCTGCATCCGGTTAGACTGTAAGCCGACCCCAACATAATTGGGAAAAGGTTAGGCAGATGGTGACTGTATAATTTTGCCCATAGAGTAAAACTGTCATCAATTCTCATAAGCATTTTCGAAATCCAATTTGGCAAAGGGATAAGCCTTAATGTCAGCCCCTTGTAACGAAATTACGAACATAAAATATAGATTACATATAAACGAAACTATCGATTATTGATATCATATAATAGAATATTCAGGGACAGGGGTGAATGGGTTAATCCTGCTCAGTTTGGCTTCAAAACGGTCCTGTCGAAGTCTGCCTAGCGACGGCGATACGACCCGCCCCAGGACCTACCCTCTAAGTAAATAAAATCCTCCAGACCGAATTTCGTCCATGACAACCAATATCAGCGGAGACCAGCCTTCGGCGCGGGACATATTATAATTTATTTATTTATTTAAATGCCTTAAAACTATCATTACAGTCGATCGATTCTGTAAAAATCTCACCGTGAAAAGGTAGGTGAAGTGAGCTTGGAGTGAGCTGTCAGTAGTGTCAATCCCTAGCATTAGTTGGAATGGCAGCTCACTCCACGCTCACTTCACCTAAATTTTCACGGTGAGATTTTTACAGAATCGACCGGCAGGTCTTACTTAACCTAATGCGATAGCCAAGTCACCACACAAAATTAAAAATAAGTGACAAACTACATCTCGTTCATAAATATCATTGTTTGTAACACAGTGTAAACAATAGTACTTTTGCGAATTCACTCCAGTGACATGTAAATATATCAATTTCGACCTGAATATAATTGTTGAATAATGCACAAGTATGTCCTCAGAAACAGGTGCACTCACTCTCATCCCCTTCTTAGCGTGTCGATATATAGCAATCTAAATGAACTCGACCAAGAATTCGGCTATTTGCTTGGCGCCATCACCAGCGTCCATCAGTTCCTGTAACGTGCAGCTGACAGGACACGCAGGACACGATAATATGTGACAATATTAAGTGAGTGAGGACTCTCATTGTCCGAAGGGACGGCAATCGGACACGACCGGAGACGGATCAGGTGAAGGGCCAACGGCTTAACGTACCCTCTAAGTAATGTGTCAACGAAGATATGGAATGAACCCTACTCCCGATGAATTAAAACTTTTTGGACGGGCAAAAACACATCCAGAGTAATGACAACTGTCAAATGGTCTTGTCATCCATTCTTAGATCGGGCCTCGAAGTAATCTTATGTCCGGTTGAAACTAAGGATTTCATGTTCGATAGTAGACACCCTGCTTCACACGGTTTTTACGACTTCACAAAACATTAAGATTGGTTATATGTAAGGAAAGACGCCGAGCAATTTAGTTGCCCAGCAACGTTTTTTGTTTCTGCCGCTGTCTCCTCGCCGAGAGTTGGGACGATGCGCAAACAGGAGCGACAGCAACGCTACTTCTTACAAAACCGTAGACTTGATGTAAGAGAAATAGACATCCTTTTAATAAAAATATCCTTCATATAGGTACAATACAACATCGCAATGAACTTTACAACTACTTTCAGTCAAGATCCAATTCAATTCAGAACAGTTGAGATTCATTTGGGACCAAAATAACCGATGTAGACAAGCCAACAAAGTTCAATGAACGACATCGCAATGATTACAGAAAAAGTCTGGAATATTAATATATCATGAACCAGTGGGGTAATTACATAACACACTAATAGTAGCAATGAATTTCATGTTGACAGTTCAACAACATTCACTGCGTTATTTAGGTTGTTGACCAGATACATTTTTCGAACATACTTATTATTATGAAGTAATGGATTAGCAGTATCCTTCAAAATGATTAAGATTGTGATGCAAGAAATAAAGAATGCATAATATTAGTATAAAAAGATTCCAAATGATGATATTATTTTCAATTCATCTTCTTATATACTAGGCAAAATGTACACTTGCACACTAAAATCAGTGATATTCACAGTGTTATCACTATAAGGACAGAACTACGTGCCCCCTTTCACCGGCTTCACAACTCTTTTGTTGGGCTTGGTATAACCTTTTATAGCAAGATACTTTGTGCAAGATACTTTGTTTAACTCAAGACAATTATGTTCTTTCTCCAGAATTAGCTCACTGACAGGTTATTGTTATATAACGTATTTATTTATTTTACTTCGATGGTCTTAGTTTATCATTTGTGACTTCAAGTGACAGCTATGTGAACCCCAGCAATGCATTAATATGTAAGCTGTCACGCCCTTTATGCCTAGAGGCTTTTATTTAGGTGGTAAGTTTTTATTTACATTTTAATTAATTATTTTATAACTTGAGTACGTATAGTTTTTATTAGGTATATATATTTGTTGGTATTTTGGCGTGGCTAGCTGACATATGGCAAATGATGTGCTGTGTCTTGTAATGTTAATTACTTAACATAGGTACCCAGTATTGTATACAATCAAGTATTTTCTAACTGAACAGACAGCTCTGCTGCTGGGGAGTTTGTTGCGCCACTTCTTCCCAGCGATAGCACTGGAAAGTGGTGAAGGGCGGTCGTTTTTGGGGGACTGTCTTTTGTGATTTTGTCGTTAAAAAAGTGCTGATTCTCAGCCTAACTTGAATAAATGACTTTTGATTTTGATAAAGACATCATCTAGAGATATTTGAAAAGAATAATCTGATAGTAAAATAAATACATATTTTTGTCTGAAGCATACACAGCTCGATTTACATCTATATAAAGCAAGAAAGCATAAAAAAAAACCTGAGAGTTTGTTTGGTTTTTGTTTGATTGTTTGAACGCGACAATCTCTGGAACTAAGTATCAGTCGGATATGAAAACTTCTTTTCGCATTTTTCACATATCCCAATTTTTGAAGAAGGCTATCTATTTAACATCACGCTAAAACACTTATGGGCCGAGCAAAAAGAAAAAAGTAAGAAAACGCTTATCGGATAGAAGAGAGAAGAAGAAATAGTGCGGGTAAAGCGAGCCTCTTCCCATCATATTATCATCATCATCTGCCTAGCCTTTTCCCAACTATGTTGGGGTCTTCTTCCAGTCTAACCGGATGCAGCTGAATACCAGTATTTTACATGGAGCGACTGCCTATCTGACCTCCACAACCCAGTTACTGGGTAATACGATACCCCTTGGTAAGACTGGTTGTCAGACTTTCGGGCTTCTGACTACCCATAACGACTGTCAAAGATCCACGAATGACAGCCGGGGCCAACGGCTTAGCCTCTTCCCATCAACTAGGCACAAATCCAGACTCCCGGCTACTGCTCAGAAATTTCAGATAAAAAAAACCCAAAAACACTTTAGCCGACCTAGGAAATAAACCCAGGATCTCATGCTCGGCAGTAGCGCTTGCGACCTTTTGAACAACGAGGCAGTTATATTAACAGTAATCCATGGCGAATTTAAAACGCCGTCACAACTAAAAAAAAAGTGGTTGCGCCATTTAATTTGTTGTTTAGATTCAAAAATAACTTAGACCGGTTTATATTGACGTCAAACCTTAGTGTTTTTCTATATTTAGTATGCAAAATAAGTTATCACTTTTTATATGTTTTGTAGCTGATTATGTCGTGAGGAAAGTTTTGAGTCTGACTGTAGATGGCTTTAAGAGTAGGGGAAGACCAAAGAAACAATGGATGGACTGTGTGAATGACGATATGGTTAGAAAGGGGGTGACTACCGAGATGACGACTAATAGAGTAGTATGGAAGAGAAAGACATGTTGCGCCGACCACAAATAAATTGGGATAAGGGCAGGAGACTAATGATGATTTTAGTTTCGATTTGTCTGTTTTTTCGAGCCTTTAGAATAGAATAGAATATTCTTTAATATGTACAGGCGCCAGCAGACCAAGCTACTACAATCTGTCAAATTTCTTTAATAGATTTTCAACTTTATGACTCAAGTTTTAAGGTTCAAGGTTGATTGGGAAAATTTGACAGTTTCGGGTAGCTTGACCTGCTGGTGCTGTACACCATATATTACAGATATAAATGTAGAAGGGACTTTGAAGATTCGAGACAACTACTGCCGCGCCATTTTGAAAATGGCAGCCACGCATGAGACCTATTATTATAAATGGATTGGATAGCCGACATCAATGCAAACAGTAATTCAGATACAGCCTGTCCCCTTGCTACCCTCTCTCAGCGACGCCCTAAGCCGAGGTCCGTACCCCACAGGGGCCCCGGACCCAAACCCAGACCTCCTATGTTGAAATGCGAGAAGCCATTAAAAAAAATGCATACAGAGAACATAACAACACCAAACCCCGTAACGTGTCACGTTCCCGACATATTATCGTTCAAAGTTGATGACTGAGTCACGTGATCGTTATCGATTTATATTGGGCTCATGCGTGGCCGCCATTTTCAAAATGGCGCGACAGCAGGTATGCCATTGCTCCATATAAAAATCTTCAAACCCCCTTACAAAGGGTGACACAATGGGCGGTCTTATCGCTAAAAGCGATCCTTATGCTATTCGCTAAGAACACCATTTCTTGATAAATGGCCGAAAACGCTAAAATTTATTACCTACTTCTGTTCCATGTGTCAGGTTTGTACACACCAACAAAACAAGCAAAAATAATGAGACTCAGATGTAATATCGACGGGGCGTCACATTATGTATACTACACATGCATGCTTGCCTAATTTAGAGGCATTGGTCGCAATATCCCAAGAGGGTTCCAAAGACGGAACTTGTCACAAATTGTTGTGAGATGTTCCGTCTACCAACCATACTTGCCTTTACTATAATAATATCTATTATAAAGAAGTAAAAATTGATTATTTCAAACATAGTCTAAGCAGCAAGATTTATACGCAAGTCCAAAAAATATGGATGTCATGTGATAAACTTTGAACGTTAATATCTCGGAAACGTGACACTTTGCGGGGTTTGGTCCTTCCGTTTGCATTGATGTCAGCTATCGATTTATATAGGTGCAATTCGTGGCCGCCATTTTGAAAAAAAAAAGCAATATGGCGCAACAGCAGTGCGATTCTGTAACCATCACACCGTGAAGACTTAGGTGAAGTGAGTGTGGAGTGAGCTGTCATTCCAACTAATGCTAGGCATTGACACTACTAACAACTCACTTCTCCTAACTTTTCACAGTGAGATTTTTACAGAATCGATCGGCAGTTCGGATATAGTATATTCAGTTTTTATATCGGTTCCCTTTCACGCGGATGAATTCGCGGGCAGAAGCTAGTAGTATATGTAATTATGTATATAGAGAACTGTGTCGCCTAAGTTTAGCTCGAAATACAGACGCCAGCACATCAAGCTACCCGAAACTGTCAAATTTTCTCAATCAACTTTGAACCTAATGCTTTAGCGATAAAGTTGAAAATCTATTAAAGAAATTTGACATATTATAGTAGCTTGATGTGCTGGCGTTTGAACCAGGCCATTCTATGAATATATGTATGATGATTCATGGAATGGACGATTACTTCATTCGAAGAATCAATGCAGCTGACCCTATTAGCTACTGGGGCACTAGATGATACATGCAATCATACAAAATCCTCCAATTCACACTTCTCTGAAATCTGAAAGGCAATTCCCGTAATTAAAAACGTTCAAAATCTAGTCGCAATCTCATCTCAGCGACAATCAATATCAAAGACTTGTCAAAAATTTAGGGAAATTAGAGGTATTTTTGACAGATTGAGACTGAGATCAGACTGTGAACGTTATTAAAATGACGACAATTGCCTCTCTGAACGTGGGAATTAGGCATTTTATTAATACTAAAGCGTACTTTCCTTGAATTTGGGCCAAAAATCCGTTGTGTGCTTTCATTTGATAATCACATCTTGTCTGCTGACCTTGTTCTGGTTAGCATGTTTACAGTTTCAACGTCTTAATCTTGATGATTATTTTCCTCAGAATTTCATAAGTCGTTTGACACATTTCTTCTTGTCCTAATTTCGAGGAAAACCAGAACTACACATGTCGAATGGAGGATCCCACCCCTTTCGGATCCGCGGGGTAATTGTGTAACACTATCAGTAGCAATGGGTGTCATAAACAACATTAAGAGGGTGCACACAGGTCTACTAGCGCCACTCCTTTAAAAAAATATTACACACTTACCGAGGTCGCTGATTGAGCAGATTTTCATAATTCCTTCTCAGTCACGAGATAATATTTTTTTAAAGGAGTGGCGCTAGTGGACCGTTGTACAGGCTCTTAATTGCGTTATTTACGTTGTTGAGCACACACATTTTTCGAACATATGAAATATACCTAAGTATTCGAGCATTGGATTAGCAATATCCCCCGGTTGGTCCCGGCTGTCATTCGTAGATCTTTGACATTGACAGTCAGAAGCCCGAAAGTCTGACAACCAGTCTTAACAAGGGGAATCGTAGAACCGTACCCAGTGTTTTATATAGAGTGACTGTATGCAGTGGAGGTCAGATAGGACCTGCACTCTGGGTTGTGGAGGTCATGCAGCTGCATCCGGTTAGACTGGAAGCTGATCCCAATGTAGTTGGAAAAAGGCTAGGTAGATGAGGTGGATGATGAAATCCAACTTTGCAAGCTTCATTGATAAACATGTTATCAGCATAGCCTTTACTCACGTAAAACAATATCAACTTTATCCATCCATTCACAATATAGTTCAAATACCACAAACCACAAACCACTCCTTATTCGCGTGACTGCAAAGCCAATAATAATCCGTCGGTTACAAATCCCGCGGGAAATTGTCCAACTAATAGCAGTTTACACGTAAACAAACAACTTACTGATGAATTAATATCAGCTGATCGAGTTACGTTGACTTCCGTATTGCATGTCTAGTCCAACAACATTGTATTTGTAAATAATAGAGTACTATGTGTCGTGGCGCTCCCAGCTGTCAAATAGACATGACAGTTATGTATAGGTAGATCTATACGTGCGTGGTGACCGTTTTATCGTTCTCAATTCGTTTATACAGCGTGCTGCCTTAATGGCGACATTAATCACACGTATACGTTTTCGTTTTATGAACATATATTAATTTTATTAAACTTTATTATTTATTTCATCATCATCATTCTCCATCATTCACTGCTGTACATACAGTGGCCTCCAAAAGTGGACACTTTTCAACTTCAGCCAGTGATGCCACATTAAGTTTTAAAATAAAAAAAAATTAAAACACCCTCATCGTGTAACAAACTATCAATCACAATGAATCATTTTGAAGGATATTGTCTGCTCAACACGTAATAACGCATGAATGTTGTTGAGCTGTGAAAATGATCGATTCCGATTGATCGTGTGTACCCAATTAACCCGCTCAATCTGTCAAAAATACCTCCAATTATAATTTCCCTACATTTAAATCAAGATTTTGACATTGATTGTCGCTGAGAAGAGACTGCGACTAGATTTTGAACGATTTTAATTACGGAAATTGGCCTTCAGGAGACTTCTTTATATCAAAAGAGAAAGCACTAGGAAGTGATGAAGGGCGGGCGTTTTGAGGGACTGTCTATTGCAATATTGACGTTCGAAAAGTGCTGATACTCAGCCTAATTTGAATAAATAACTTGATTTTTCAGGAGACACTGATGTCCACGTGTCCATATGTATACTTTTTAAGATTGGCATGTAAATGTCTCAAAACGTCTGTCACAGTTTATAGGTGTACACTGCACTTAAAATTTATTATTATTAATAATATTCTATGCACGCCAATTTTCTTGTGTTTAGTCTCGTCATGACTAGTGCCAAAGTCTGCCATCCGTGTTATGAGTGGACATGTTTCGTCTAGAGTACGCATCATGTCATAGTGGTTTTCTCATTTGCCAGAGTGAATAGGTACTTCATAGGAAAGGGCACCTTTATGGCTATGTCATCACTACCAGTCAGGTACGTGAGAGCTACATTATCGGGAAGGAATTTCTCTATCATTTTGTCATTCGCACTTGTAACATTTATAATACGTTCTCCTTGTGTATCAATATGTTTAAATGTACTATAGTACCATCAAATTATATTATGATTGCACCTCATATTTCTTTTTGTTTTACTCATAAGATAACATCACGCCTGTGTTCCTCGAAGGGTTAGGCAGAAGTGTACCTATATACCCTGCTGTCCATTAGGTCAACCATTTTTGACAGATGGAACTAGTGATTGCGGCAACACACAATACATTGATTGATATACGTACGGTATTATAATGTCTGTAAAAAGCCATAAATAATTCAATAAGACAAGACAGTTTATATATTTATTTTATAACGCATTTTAAAGTTAACTTTTACGTAATCTGGAATAGTTACGTTCTAAGACAGCTGTCAAAAATGGTTTACCTAATGGACAGGGTATAGTCTAGCATAATTTGAAAACATTGTAAAAGCCAATTATTTTTTAAAAGAGTACCTAACCGCGGCGTTTTTTGCCGGCTCTTGTCTAGCTGCTAACGTTTATAAGTGCCCATGTTTTATATGAAAGAACACATTTTTTCAGTTATGTTTAAGTCCCAACAGAGGGCGAGCCTATAGCCATCAACCGCGCACAAATCCAGACTCCGAGCTGCTACTGAGAAATTATACAAATACAAAATAGTTTGACAAATAGAAAATTACATTACATTTATACGTGGTTGGAGTCTCCATTTAAGCAAACAATGCCTGTATTAGAAGGCTCCACTCTTTCATATCATTGCCATACACTATACTAACTAGAGTTAATAATACTTTATAATGTAGTTCATTATTCTGTATTTAGCTTGTATTTACTAATCTTAAGAAAAATAAAATTCTAAGTAAAGTTGCGATTTAAATAAACCTCAAAAAACTTAATCCCAGTCTGTTATTGCATGTGATGTGGTGTACAGTGTGGTGTGGTTTGTAGTGCGGTGTTAATGTGAAACGTGGTGTGGCGCGCGATGTTGTGGAGTAATGTGTGACTTGAAATTCCATTATTTTGTTGTTTCGTTTTCATTTGTTTTGCTCATCAATATTTAATCAAACTAGTGCTCTAGAATGTGCTTTTGACCGGATTGTAGTCCAAAGTAGGTATATCAGCACTCTCAGATCTCTCTAAGCATTATTAAGCTTATGCTCTGATGAATAAAGGTCATTGTTTTCAAACGAAACAATAGCTTGTCTTCATAATTTTAATAGTATAATGTCTTTAATTAAAATTAAACACAGACAGACACACTGACGTAAATGAAGATGCTAAATACCTAGATCTTGTTATGTCTGTGTAACTACCCAAGGAAAATTCTCACTCAAAGTTAAAACAACACCTACATTTTGCAATTTTTCGCAGAACCGATTCAAAAGTTTTAGGCTTCTGTCATAATAAAAGGATAGAGGGTCAAATTAATTAGCTAGCGGGACTCTGCAGGCGTCTTGAGTATAGATATAAAAATTAAAAAAAAAAGAACATATGATGTTTTTTTTAGCGGTCAACGACCGGTGGTAGTGTTGTTACTTGAAGTATGGGTTGATAAAATAATGTTTTATCGTGTTTAAATATCGATACCAATCGCGTATATGAAGTTTACACGAAAAAAAACAGTATTTTTTAAATTCATATTTCAAGTGAATACAATAACTGCAGCAAAAAAATTATTAAATTAACTTCCGTTTTTGTTTAGTGATGTTCAGACATCGATACCCACGACGTCTGCGGAGTTTCGCTAGCTAATTTAATTTGACCCTGTAAATACAGGGAGTAGCTCTGCATAATGTTGCCATCACGAATGTTTGCAGTATTATTAAACTGTAGCAAAATATTATTTCGTGCGAACAGCTGTTTGGACTACACATTATCGTATGGATAATCGTTTGCATAAAATTTTCACACGTTTGTATTCACGTTTGCTGAAAATTTTCCATTAATAAGCTGGCAATTACATGGAAGTATTAATTGATAATCATTGAGGCGAGAAATACACCATTTAGCAGCATGGCAAATTTTTCTTTTATGTAAGTTATCGTCATCATCATCTGATTAGCCTTTTACCAACTATGTTTGGGTCAGCTTCCAGTCTAACCGGGTGCAGCTGAATACCCGTATTTTATATGGAGCGACGGCCAATCTGACCTCCACAACCCAGTCACTGAGTAATACGATAGCCTTTGGTAAGACTGGTTGTCAGACTTGATTTTTCTTTTATGTAAGTAGTAATATTTCGGAAAATTTTCAGTTGGGCCGAGTATTGATGGTGAGCACCGAAAATCAAGTAATTTTCTGAATACACCATCAAAAAAAATTCTTGAATTCATTAATAACTAGCTGACCCCGGCAAACGTTGTTTTGCCATATAAATTATTTCTAACTGCCCGGCGCTACTCCTACCCTACTCCTACACTACTCCTACCCTACTCCTACCCTACTCCTACTCCTACCCTACTCCTAACCTACTCGTACCCTATTCCTACTCTACTTCTACCCTAATCCTAACCTACTCCTACACTACTCCTACCCTACCCCTATAATTAAATAAAAGTATTAAATAAAATAAAAAATAAAGTATCCTATGTCCGTCTCCTGGTTCTAAGCTACCTCCCCACCAATTTTCAGCCAAATCGGTTCAGCCGTTCTTTAGTTATAAATAGTGTAACTAACACAACTTTCTTTTATATATCATCATCATCTGCCTAGCCTAGATAACAATATTCCTCCAGACCGTATTTCGGTCATGGCGGCCTATCTCAACGGAGACTAGCCTTCGGCGCGAGAGATATTATAGTGCACAAGTTTGTGCATAGACACAGGTGTACTTTCTCTTCCGTCACTCATATAGTCCAATAGGACGGCACGCAATCCGACACGACCGGAGAGTTCAGGCGCAGGACCAACGGCTTAACGTACTTTCCGAAGCACGGCATCACACCGCCAACTTCCAAACAGTTAGGCACCCAATAACACTTTTCCTGACGGGAAATTCGATTCCCGCCTAATAGTTACATTTTAATTAATTTAATAATATTCGTTAGTGGATTTTACTGGTAGCAGTTGAATAAGAACGGCGGAGGATTCAGTAAAATAATGAGGAGAGGGAGAGGCTTAAGTCCAGCAGAGTAACGATGATGGCACCTTATCATAACTCTCCTGCCATTATTCCAATTTATTTGTGGTCGGCGCAACATGTCTTCTTCTTCCATACTTCTCTATTAGTCGTCATCTCGGTAGTCACCCCCCTTTCTCACCATATCATCATTCACACAGTCCATCCATCGTTTCTTTCATCCTCTATGTTGGCACATAATTGTAAAAAAAACATCTCCAACAAAGTCTTGACGCACAAAGTACCTAATCCTGTTTTAAACAGCATTCGCGCAATTTTATCCAGTTTAAGCTCGCTTTCATCAATTGCTAAGTACCTACTGAAATAATAAAGTTGAGTTTTGGAAGGTCATTGAATGTACAAGTCAATTGTATCATTGACATTGTACTCAATTCTCTTATTAGACTCCTCCTCATCAGAGCCAGAAATAGCAGTGGGTAATGACGAGCTTCAATTTTTAATTGAGAACTGAAATGATTAAGGGCAGATTGAACGTACCTGCTACATTAATAACCTAATAAATAGGTAGGTACTCTATTTGAACCATTTATCAGCATAATACATATAGGATAAATTTTTAACCAGTGCGCAAACGACGACGTACAGACGTTTTTACAACCATCGAAAAACTTCTCGCTAGGGGGTGATCTACAATAATATGCTGAATTAATGGCTACAGTTTGCGCACTGGTTAAATATTTATCCTTTATAGCATTTTCTGTGACAGTAGCCCATCAGCTAGACGACCTGCAGTAAATTGAGAGGTTGTAGAGATGGGGCCTAAGTGGGATTATGTATGGCCAAATCTGCCAAAAACTCAAAACGAACAGTCCATTGCAACGTTTGTAAAAGTAGATTTCGCCCCCTGAATGTTGGTAGGAAACGCCAAAAAATCATACAGAAGGGACATCGCAGTTGTGAGTAAAAAAAGTTGATAAGTACAAGAAACATAAAAACAATTATGTAAGTTAAAAAAGGATGGAAGAAAAAGCCAAACTACGCCAACCCCAAATAAATTAGGTTAAGCAGCATGAAGATGGGTAGAATATGTCAAAATCTAAATGTAGAAGTTTTCGCGACAACTTGCTCATGATTGTGTGATCGAGACTAGCACGACACTTCAACTACCTACTCGTATGTTAGAGAAAATCATCCAAGCCTTTTCCCAAATATGTTGGGGTCAGCTTCCAGTCTAACCGGATGCAGCTGGATACTTGAATACCAGTAATTCACATGGAGCGACTGCCTATCTGACGTCCACAGTTACTACGTAATTCGATACCCCTTGGTAAGACTGGTTGTCAGAGTTTCGGGCTACTGACAACCCGTAACGACTGTCGAAGATCCACGAATGACAGCCGGGACCAACGGCTTAACTTGCTTTCCGAGACACAGAGGGGTCTTGGTATGTGAAAATGGTCACCCATACACGAACCAACCGCGGCAAGTGTAGCTTAACCTGATCGATCGACCCGTGCGGCTGTTATTACTTAGCCACAAGACCCTGTTAGAGAAAATATATAAAATATAATATGCTAGAGCAAATATCGCATAAAATACATAAGTAACAAAAAAACAACAAATGCTGCCAGGCTTTTGGGCACTGTTCCTGGTGATAGCGATGCGGACGAATTTTTTGATGCCCTATGAATCTTTTGCTTATTTTTTCAGTCATGTACATTATGTATTATAATTAGATACAAAAAACATCTCACAATTAATTATTGGCTTGATCAAGACTATTCAAGACTACATTTATGTCTGGACTTTATAAGAACCTGTGGCTGTGAGCTTCGAGTTTGTTTCGGTGTCGGATAGGAAACACCGCACTCATCTAAGTACATAGTTTGAATAAAATAAAAAATAAAAATTTTGACGTGTCAGTGTTTTTTTTATCATCAGTTATTTATCATTTATTCATTTGTCCCCAGATTGTCCGCGACATGGTGGTATGACAATATGGCCACCACCACAATGGTAGTGTCACCTTTAGCCACGCAGCCATCACCCAAGAATAAGAGGCGGTTATTCGCCGAAGCCAAGCAGACCAGCCTGCAGAGACTAAGCATTATATTCGACCATGGAAATAAAAATGGTAAGAGGAAAACTACTTTCGAAATTGTTATTTTGACGAGTCATCTATCATTCATTTGAAAAAATCGAAGACACATAACTTCCACCCACATGCTCCCACCAACCCGCGTTGGGCCCGCGTGGTGGATTACGTCCCACTCCGTCTCACAGAGAGGACACCTGGTCATTCGTGTGTCCCAGGAATGGGAACATTATAGGCTGATTTATATGCTTATAGTCTTTTGTTTGTTTTTTTTTAGACTTCTTTACCAGACGCAGGTGGCATTTGAAGTCTTTATTGCCAGAGATTATTTGCAGCTAGGTATATTATAGCACTTACAAATTCGCTGTTGCTCATACGGTGATCCTGCCTGAAGTGGGTTTAAGTAGGTCAAATACCTGCACTTTTTCTGTACGGATGAGGTTCAACAGGTGGAAACCCGTTTACTCGGTAACTTAGCAAAGTTGTCAAAAAAACAAAAGGCCCGTTTTGACATTGACAGTTCTAGTAGTTAATAAAGATCAAGTTCGCAAAACACGTATTCGTTTGTATGAAACTGACAGGTGTCAAGAATGCATTCTCAAATGTCAAAACGAGCCTTTTATTTTTTGACAACTTTAAAGAATCGCATAGGTATTATTATTATTAGAGACTAGTTTCTGCCCGCAACTTTGTCCGCGTGAAATTTCTTGTTTCCCAACCCATTCCCGTCGCATCGCATCACCCGGCACTATTTCTTTACTTCGTATTCGATTAGAGTTCTTTCTGACTTTTTATCTTTGCTGGGCTCCTAAAGGCCGTAGCGTAATGTTAAATAACCTATAGCCTTACTCAAGGATCAATCAAATGCAAAAAATATTTATTCAAATCCGACCGGTAGTTTCAGAGACTTGCGTCCAAACAAAAAAACCCATCAGTTTTATTATTAGTTTATATATAAATCTAGATAGGTAAATAATATAACCCTTTAAAAAGTACTCTCTAATAAAACCTGACACAGTTCGTTGCACTGGGTGACTGGTTCAAAAAGAAAAAAAGGCTACTATAAACCTGCGAGATTGGTATGAACGAAGAAATACGAATGGTCATGATTTATGTGCGAAATTATAAGACAGGGAGCGCCATCTACTCTCATTCCGAGAAAACTCAAGGCACAGACAACAAACTTGTATGTAAGAAACCGGCAATTATAATGTATTTCTACGAAAAACATTATTTTGCTTCTTTTCCCACAGGTGTCAGGTCATATCAATAAAAAAACTATAAAGACATGTTTTTAAATTTAAGTGTCTCCATCATTGACAATATATTTAAAACTGCGGTTAAATGATGCAAGGCTGCAATTCCTTTGTTTAAAAAGGCACCCATATCCGGTAGATGGCTAACTCTCGTTTGACAAAGTTATATTTGCATTCCGATGAGGCGCTGCTTGCAAAGGTAAAACGAAAATGTCTGTACATATAGTTTAGTTCTAAATTTTGCCGCCAATTTAATTTTGCGTGTATCCTCGACTATGCAATACGCACCTGTCCCTTCTGTTGGTCGCCATTGTTCAAGAAAATATGGTTAACGGCCGAAGCAAATGTGCATTTTGCAGCCGGCGTTTATGATTTGTTGTTTTTAGTACGAACGACGACATAGCAAGCTATACATTTCCAGTATACGCTGACTTCTCATTGTACGAAAAGCCTATACAATGCGAGGTCAGCTAAAACTGGAAATGTATATACTATAGCTTGATGTGTCGTGTGTATCAAACAAAAGCCTAGGAACATACTTTTGTTGACAAAAACGACATACTTACCTATTATTATGGTTTCTGGTACCAAAATAGAACCTTCGAGCTGGTGACCTGCTTACCCTTAAGGCAGTAATATATGTTGGCCAAGAACTCTTATCCAACGGGTTTGTGAAGAAAAGCCGAGACTATTCTGGTGAAGTTTCGGGGATATAGCTATTCGCAACCATCCGACAGGCTATCGTATCGCAAATGACACATTTCGATGACCTGATTTGCCTTGCCCCCGAGAGCAAACAGCTGTCGGAAGAATAACGGTCGTCTATTTCATTTAAACTGACAAAATTTTCGGGTTTTGAATTTGTGAACAGCTTTTAGAGGACTCCTATGATAACATTGATTGATGTTCGATACGTTACGGAAACGTATAAAGGTAGCGAACAGCTATGCTGTAGTAACTGACATGACAAGGCACACCAAGCGATCAATCATACATAGGTACATTGGCGGCTAGCTAGCTAGGTAAGGGACACCTACAAGCAACGGCAAGAGGCCACACAAAAGGCTTTCTATAGTTCCGGAACCAGACGCTGGTACTTGCCGCAAACTACAACCCTCAGCAAACTTATTGATTTGTGACACTCGATCGGATCATTGGCAGGCTGGCAGCAAGTTGCTTTAAGTATTTAGGTTTGGCAAGCGTGTGAAGCCGGCATTAAGGACGGTACTCGCCTTAGCTAGGCCAACATATCCTATAGCCGACTGTAGAATAGTTAGAGGTATTAGTATTACTCAACGTTCAGCAGGGTAAACTACGGAATAAGCAAAGACATTAGACCGACCGACTTCTTTCTCTAGGTACACCTGTACTTGATTTATTTTTAGATATCTTACCGCCTCGAATAAAACCTTATCCACCACAGGGGGGGGCTGAGGTTCGATGCATTCTGGTTCCTTGACAACTACGGGCGGCTTCGGCTCTTTGCACTTTTTTTTATCTTCCGGTGCACATGGTTTTTTTGGTACCGGGGGACACGGTTTTGAATCACACATTTTGAAATAGGTATTTTCTTTATTTTTTGCCTTTTCCGATACCTAATATCAATTATTCCTGTTCCCAGAATGTTTCTAATTTGACATTCTTGCTTGCTTGATGACAATATTGAGTTGACGTTCGTTAAATTCAAGTTTTCGAAATGCACAATGGTCTACCGGAAAACGGAAACGCCTCTTAAAAACCTCTTAAAAGTGTATCATAATACATTACTGATAAACATTATGATTATAATTGTGATAACTGTAGATAGAATATTATTTGTTTCAGATAAAAAAGACAGTTCATGTGGTATTTTTCCGCCTTCAATATAAAATAATGTTTTGTTTGACCAAATTTTTTCACCGAGTGTCGGTTAAACAGGATTTAGTTCATTACATTACTAGTAGATGGCAGCACAGTGGACAAATGAAATGCGCGCTTTTCCATGACTGTTTTTTTCTCATGACGTCCATTTTGACATTTAGAGTCATGGTGTTGCTACTTTGATGAAATTCTACTATCGTAGTAGTTATGTGGAGAAAATGAACTAACTAAAATATGTATTATGGAGTAGGGAGTTGAGTGTACGACTATTGTGTAGTCGTATATTGCATTAATTAATATTCTAGTTTTTTTACTTGTTTAATTGGTCTTGAAAAACTGAATATCAAATCAGTAACAAGAAGGTAGTCTTCTTATGTTTTTTTATTGTCTCGGCAACTTTTATTTAATTATCTTATGGAACCAAATATAAACAAATAATGTATTTAATGTTACTGCTTCTTGCTTTAAAACTAAAAGTTTGGTTAACACACTATTCAATTACTCCGCTGTACTGTTCATGACTTCATGTTATTGCTTGTGCTAAAATAATAAAACTCGTGTGTATAAATGTCACACAAAATAAAATATTAGCTGTTCTATTAATTTTCTCGTGGTGAACATAATAAGCATGGATCTCAGCTGTTTTTTTAATCTACATTTCAGGATTGGTCCCATACTAGATGTTCATAATGATGAGTTCTATGAACCCTTCTCGGGTTTTTTTAAAATACTCCTTGTATATTGTTTTCTTAGTGTTGCTTTACCGTATATTTTTATTTTAATAAACGTGTCAGAAAGGTAAATTTATGTCAAACTCCTCTTGCATGTGTGTTTTATAGCTGATGATGTTAAATGTTCAAAGTTGTTGTTTTGTAGTCGTAATAATTGTTTGCTTGAGAATTTCTCAAGGTCGTTCGCGACGCACGACGTGGCTCCGCGCGACGGTTTTGTAGTTATTTGCACAAGCTGTTAGTAGATTTCGTGAATGTCAGTATGGCAACACTAAATTCTGCAGTAATTATTTGTATGTATTTCTCAGCGCCATTACTTTTTACCGATGTAATGTTGAAATGATTCTAATCCGTTTTAATCGGCAAATCTGTGTGATGTTTTAGCAAAACACTCAAGTGATTGTGTACTAAAACTATCGAACTTCTTAAAGTTTTTGTGCTGGGCTTTGTCATGGCCGGTAAGTGATGACTTTTTGCGCCCGCTAGTCAAGGGCGAAATCGGATTTGGGAATCGCAATAAGTCGAAGATGTTTTATCGTTCGAACTCCGACGGTAAATGCAATGTTATTGTCATTAGTTTGGTTTTTAGTATTTAGTGTTTACATCCTGTGACGATAGCTTGTTTGGATTAATGTTTGGTTATCATTACTTACGCCGATAGTTTTTGCTCTCTGAATTCACTATTGCTACTATTGCTAGAGATGTAGATGAGAGGAAGTTCTCGCAACGGTCTTTCGGCGTCTGTTTTCGAATAAAAAACTTCATTGTTACATAAAAATGCGGGCTAGCAGAAATGTTTGCGAGAACATATGATTGTATTTAGCGAAAACGTAGCATGTCTTCGTTAGAACAGTATCTAGAGACGTTGTCAAACGCCTGGGGGCACATTTGTAATCAAGAAAACACGTTATTCCAATGAAGTTAAATTCAGGTAAGCGTTTTTTTTGTCACTATAGTATTTTGACAATTTTGGAAGCCCATAATCAGTTAGTCGTAAATCCTATCAACAATTTGCTTGTTGTTAAATAATTTGTTGAAATACAATCGTTACTTAGTGTTCTGTTACTGTATTTCTGATTACTCTACCCTCGAAATAACATGGGAACAATATTTAAATTTTGTAAAGTCAGATGTCCCTCTCTAATTGGCGTTTTAACAGCTGTGAAAGAGATGCACTTAATAACGTTTCTTATTGTAATAGACATCATAAAGGTCACATTTCTCAGTACATAGTTAATTTCCAACAACGTTTATGAATACCATCTGAGCACAAACAAAATTAACAACTAAATATGAAAATAACCTACAAATTGAATCATTGTGCCTAATCATTATCAAGATAACCTCAATATCTTAGGGCATAACAAAGCAATATGTATCATGAATCTGAGGTATATTATCTTCTAATTCTATCTAATACTCAGTAGAAAATAACAGGCAAAGATCATAAAATTTCTCTAGAACAGAAACATAGATTTAGGTCATTCTCGCAAGTTTTATTGGTCATAAACACCACAGATTACTAATACTTGTTGTCATCCAAAGTTGGAAAAGGCAAAGGCATTGGAATTACCGGCAGAACTGTGAAATTCTCCAAGGAGGTCAATTAAAAAGTTTCTAAATCTTTTATGGAGTTGACAACGTTCAAATTCAATGAGATATATAGTGAAATATATAGGAAATGATATTGCAGAATACTGCAACCTGTAGTTGTTTGCAGACATACTGATTATGGTTTTGCTACGTTATGTTAGGAATTTTCTCTCAGTTATAAATTCTTAGTTATAGCTTCTAACTTCTGGTTCCAAGTTTAATTTATGAGATACCAATAACCTATCTACATTCCCTATGAGTTTTAAATGCAATCAAACAGTTTATAGATTCTCTTAATTTATGCAATGAGGTCTTTGATACAATACAGTTTTTACTGTTTACCTGTAGTCATACCTGCCATATTGATTCCCAACACATAATAGATTATTGTTTATCATTGATTTTTATTTTATGCTCATTCCCTTCACATTTACTAAATAACTGATTATGTTCACATACCAAGTGGCGGGATCCTGGTGATCTGCTATACAGGTATTCCATATTCCTAGTGCTGCAGACACCAGTCTCTCACAAACTAGTGTCACATTTAAATCTGGTTATATTAGTAAGATGCTGTTGTTTGTGAGGAGAGTATAAATTATTTTAATTTAATGGGGTTGGTAGATTCGGTTAGACTGGGAGCTGATCCTAACTTAGTTTGGAAAAGGCAAGGTAGATGATGATGGGGTTGGTAGATTAATATTGTCTGTATTTGATGATGAATGGACTGGTTGAAAGAAGCTGGTTTGTAAAGCTATGAGCTCTTAAAACAAAACAGTCACAAGTTCTATACATAGCTTTACAACAATTTCATCACTGGATAAACCATTTTTAAACAGTAAAATCGTAACTTTCCTCCTAATGACATCTGTTCTTGACCTCTTTCCTTGTTAGGTAAGTAGTTATTAGCAGACTTACCTGTAATCAGCAGTGTCTAGGATTAAAGTGTACATGGATAGAAAGATTGTTATAATTCTAATATTAATTTTCTAAAATTGTTACAAGTTGGATATTTTCATTTGTGTAGGTATTGCAATTTTTACTGCAATTTTTCTAATATTTTATTTTTTATTTAGTAAGCAAACCTATTTTTACTATTTTTATTTAGGCTCAACTGTCCCAATGCTGGGCAAAGGCCTCTCATTTATTACCAGATACTATTACCTAATTTTTTACTTAACATGTGTACAAATTTTAAGTAATTTATGGCAATATCATGCCTGTAATTCCCAAAAGGTTCGGCAGAGGTATATCTATAGTACACCCACATTTTGCCAGTTTAGTCCCATGAATGTAATAATACAGTTTGTATTTCTCACATAAATTCTCTCTCTCTTTTTTCTGCAGCAGTGCGTTTGTTGCCAAGCACAATAGAAAACATAAAAGAGGTTTTATAGTATCATCTATGGACACAATATTCTAAAGAGTTCTCTGTATTGTATCATATATCAAAGGCAATACATCTCTCCAACAATATTGTATCAGTTTCCTCATGCATTGTCAACTCAGACAGGGATAATACACAAAATATATAGATAAGCTAAAAATTTACCTCTACACAATGTTGGTACAGCTCATTTACATAAAAAAGATTACTTTTGAATACAAATTACTTTCTGCAAACTCCTACTGTAGGAATTAGATATACTGTGATTATTTTATGCATTCATAGTTCATTGAATAACATAGTTTTTAGGGTAATTTCCTGATGTTGTTCCCTGTGACATTGTGGTTACAATGTTCTATACATTGTAACCACAATGTTACCCAGTAACTGGGTTGTGGAGGTCAGATAGGCAGTTGTTTCATGTAAAACATAAATATACTACCTGCATCTGGTTAAAATAGAAGCCAACACCAACATATGAAAAGGCTAGGCAGATTGATTGGAACATTGTAACCACAGCAGTCCATTGGCAACGGATAATAATAACCCCTTGTTCTTATATAGTAGGGATTTGTAAATCAGCAGAACAGCACCTCTCAAATAAAAAGTTATACATTGACATTGCAAAATAAACTCGCTAATGAATTGCTTGTAAACAGTGATGGATTTAGGCCCCATTTTTTGGACATATTGGGCATTTATTATTTCCAATTTGCCTAAAAATGTTTGGCAATAAATCCGGATCTTTAATACATAATATTATAAATTGAAAAATATAAATAATTAGTTGAAGTAGCTTTTTATGTCTGTCTGTGTGAACACATTGTTCTTCCACTATGCAATGGAGATTGATGTCGTGTTCACCATCATTTAGAGAATTTATTCTGGATGTTTACATTAATATTAAACTTACACATTATAAATAAAAAAGTCACAATGTTTTGTCAAGCTGTAAAACCATTCAAAGCAGGGGCCAGTTGCTAGTATTATCATAAGACTACAAACAAACGCATCATGCATTCTTGAATAACAATTTAAAGATTTAAAAGTTTTTAATTACTTTCAATTAAGGACTGTCCGTTAAATAAGGAATTATGTGAAGGTTCCATAGTCAATTGCTGTAATTAATGATCATGTAAATGTTTATGTGACTGGAATCAATTTAAATGGGTGATCTGCCATTAAATAGGGACTGATTAAGGCCAGTTTTGATGATAAAAACTGGTTTTGCATAATAAAAATGTTGGTTGGTACCTGATACTGGTTTAAAGTTGTCAATACTTATGGTAATAAAAAGAAAGACCAAAGAATCGATGGATGGACTGTGTGAATGATGATATGGTTAGAAAGGGGGTGACTACTGATATGACTACTAATAGAGAAAGAAGTATGGAAGAAAAAGACATGTTGCGCCGACCACAAATAAATTAGGATGAGGGCAGGAAAATGATGATCATACTTATGGTAGAAAACTGGAATGGAAATATGTTAAAGGGATGCTCATTTATGGTACAAGAGAGTGAATATTGAGATGATAGCATAATAGAGATGTATGAAAGAAGACATGCTGTGCCAATCCTTAATAAATTTGGGTATGGGCAAGCGGCAGTGGTGGCCCAGTGGTAATACATCATTGGTGGCTACGTAATAAACCAACCAGTTGTGGCTTCGTAACAAACCAACCAGTTGTGGCTTCATAATAAACCAACCAGATGTGGCTTCGTGATAAACCAACCAGTTGTGGCTTCGTAATAAACCAACCAGTTGTGGCTTCGTAATAAACCAACCAGTTGTGGCTTCGTAATAAACCAACCAGTTGTGGCTTCGTAATAAACCAACCAGTGGTGGCTCAGTGGTATCGGTCCCGACTTACCGATTTGTAGGAGGCTCGAACTCAGACAGGCGCTTTACTTTGTATAAATTATTTCATCACCACTGCTCTCAAAACGGTGAAAGAAAACATCGTGAGAAACCGGCATGTTCTAGAACCAAAAACTCGAAGACATGTAACATTTAACAACCCGCACTGGACATGTGTGGTCACACCCTCTCACCGAGAGGAGGGTTGCGTCCCCGGCGGTGGGAACATTAAAGGGTTATGATTTTAATTCAACTGCCCAGTTTCAAGTTATAAATGAAGTTTAGTTGTGTAGACCATATATCAATTTATAAATTCTAGTCTTGCAGGTACCTAGTAGTGCTTGATGATAAGTGAATCATTTTAATATGAACTAGTAAAGTGTTGTATGATGTCATGGTGAAAATCAAGAATGAGACATGTGTTAGCAATTCATGGTCTGATATTAAGGGTATTAATTGGGCATTAATTTTACAGTTTATTACACTACAAGTTTAATTTGATCAGTATTAGGGATCTTATAGCACAAGTAATTATGTAGTTCCTATGCTTAAGGGGTATCCCTATTGGAGTTAGGGAAGACCAAAGAATGGATGAATAGAGTGAAAGATGATATTTATGCCTAGAATGGGGTTAAAAACCGAGATGATGGCTCATGGAGATGCATGGAAGTACATATTTGCAAAATAACCCATTACAAATAACATAAAAGGCAAGAGAAAGACGTCTGTACCTTACGAGACTGGTAAAATAAATTGACACAGTTGGATAAAAAGTTAATTTAATGTTATAAAATAATATCAAAAATACGTTTTGGTTATATATAGTAATGTTTTGGTTGTCAAAACAAAGCACATGATGACACTAATCAACAAAAATGAGTCATATCTACGTTATTATTACATTTTCAATGATAATGATACCATGTGTGTATTTTTATCTATGAAATTACCTTTAGCTATCAAGGAAAATTACGTATTATAATTAGTCTGTTAGGATCATCGATTTAAACCATATAGGCGGCTTCATTATTTGTCCAGGGTAACCTACAGCCCGATGGTTATGGCGGCTCGGAACATGAGGCGAGTCGCTGCGCAGTAACAAATTCACGTGTCAGCGGGGGTGAGGGGTGGGGTACTGCGCAGCGAGTAGCGCACTTCAGAGCCGCCATATTAGTTTGAATCGGGCTATACTAGGATTTGAAAACATGTTCCGCAATTCTAGTAAGATTTTGTAAAAAAAAAAGACACTATTTCCAGTCTGGGTTACAAAACTTGTTTTTTAAATATTTTATGGGTGCTTAAAGCCTAAATATAAAATAGAAACGATTGTTGATAGGCCAAAATGTAGAAGTATAATAAATGATAATGGATAGGGATTAAGCTGGTCTAGTACTAATGAGCAGTGGTGGCCAGGCACTTTACTTTCTGTATTTAATTTCATCACCACTGCTCTCATAACGGTGAAGGAAAACATCGTGAGGAAACCGTCATATCCTAGAACCAAAAATTCGAAGACATGTGACATCCACCAACCCGCACTGGGTCCGCGTGGTGGATTACGGCCCACTCCCTCTCACAGAGAGGAGGCCTGTGCCCCAGCAGTGGGAACATTATTGGCTGATTATGCTATGCATGATAATATTACTGTTCGAAATGACTATCCCTCCTCTGATAGTCTCAAAAGTGAATTATTTCTTCCCACAAATTAATATATCACGAAGAATTATACGCCACTTAAAATGACACAAGGAAAATGACGTATTTGCTCTAAGACCTGTGCTAATTTGGCATCACACCAAGTATAGCAGGAACAGTACTGCTCTGGAATGTTAAGCAAAACCTGGCCTTGTTTGACATCTTATTTTATCATGTGTTAGTAGGTTGAGAGTGACCAAAGAGGTATTAGGTGCACAATTAAAAAAAAAAATACAAGCTTAGAAAAGTCTCAGCTTTGTCTATGGTATGGCAATGGACCTACAGAGAAAAATTACGTGAGGAAAGTTTTGAGTATGAATGTGAATGTCTATAAGAGTAATTGAAGACCAAAGAAACCATGGATTGAATGTATGAAAGATGATACGGCTAGAAAGGGCGCGACTACTGAAATTCGTCATTTTGGTAGTCACGCCCTTGATAGCCCGAAATCTGAACCATTACCCTAAATTAAAATCATTTTTCCAGTCATCATTTTAGTGACTGCTTGACCTAGGCTTACTCTGCTGCTCCTCATCATCACCCGCCTAGCCTCGACCCAACTATGTTAGGGTCGGCTCCAGTCAAACCAGATGCAGCTGAATACCAGTATTCATAAAACTAAATCAATTATTTTTTTATTGTGTGATTGCAGCTAGATAGAAAACTAAATAAGTGATTCTATCACAAAAACAGTTTTATTAGCAAGCTACCTTAAAACAAACATTTTTATCTGTTGACAACCAAGATAACGTCTAATATGAAACTAGCAAAATTAATATTTGGATACTTACAAAAATTGATTGATAACAGATTATTTGGTTCTCAATTTTATGTAACCATATTTTTGATAACAATGTTTATGATTTGTCATTCATAAGTTCATAGCATTTTTTAAATGTAAATTTAAATGACTTGATAACAACATTATTTGATCATATTTTTGATAACAATGTTTATTAACTTTTAAAGGACCAAAGAACCAATATAGTACCAAAGGACCAACAATATTTTATTAGAAGTGCCTTTGTTTGTGCAGAATAAACAATTTTTCTTTCTTCCTTTTCTTTTACAGCTTAATAAATTAGTTATTCATAATTTCAGCACAATTTTAAAATGTCTTGTGTATTTATCTATTGTTGGAGATCTTAAATCAATAATAGTAGTAACTTAATATCAAGAAAGAAAAGATGGATGGGTTGTTTGAGAGATGATACCCATGATATATTGGCTAGAAAGGAAGTAGACTCTGAGATGAAGTCTAACAGTGACGTAAGAAAGAAGAAGACGTGCTGCACCGACCCCAAATAGTTACATACGCCAGCACATGTAGCTACCGGAAACTGTCAAATTTTCCCAATCAACCTTGAACCTAATGCTTTAGCGATACAGTTGAAATTCTATTAAAGAAATTTGACAGATTGTAGTAGTTTGATGTCGTCTGTACTTGGAACGGGACAAGGGCAGAAGAACGATAATCGTAATTTAAACAAAAAACACGAAATAACAACGAATAAACAAAAACACTATTTCAGGGAGTAAATTCAGTTCAATAACCAAAGTCGCTCCATGTATAAAATACTGGTATTCAACTGCATCCGGTTAGAATGGAAGCCGACCCTAACATAATTGTAAAAAGGCTAGGCAGATTGTTAGTCGAATAACAAAAACAACTTCTAACCTAGTAAACCCACTATCCTACCCATTCTCAACTCGGTTAGCCTCTTATCCTCATTCTAAATATTCTCGTCACCTGTCTACCCAAGGCTGTGACAAGGAAGAATGACGCGCACCAAGATATCAGTACGTAAACACAATGTTTACACAGTGATAACTGACTTGCCTCTCAAATGACCTTGAACTTACTGATGATCTTGATTTGAAAAGCATTTGTGTCAAGAAATTGATATCTGTTTTGTATGGCTTCATGGAATCTTTGATGAAGTAATTGATAGGCTGTTTTTGTATGGCTTGAAGTTTCGGTGTCGCGAGTCGACGTCCCGAGAGAGATTTGCTTACAACCCTTCTCGGATTTTTTTAACTCAAATCAAATGTAGGTATCTATCACAGCTAATATTTTTCTATCAGACGGGCAATTCTCGTAATTTTAAGAACGTTCAAAGTCTCAATCTGTCATAAATTTTTCTAATTTCCTCTACATTTTCGACATTTGTTTGTCGCTGAGATGAGACTGCGACTAGATTTTAAACGTTTTAAATTACGAGAATTGGCCTTCAATCTATCTACCACCAAATTGTTACGCCACGGCATGAACAATCCTCTGTAGTTCGTTCAGATTCTGGCGATTATTGAAAATAAGATTGAGACATAGCTTTTTTTCTACCTAATATGCCTTTTCGTATTTATGCTGCCTCATTTCTACCCTGGCTATCTAGCTAATCTAGCTATATCTGCTGGTCAACAATTGGCTCCTTATCTAAATTCTGCTCTATGCGCCACACCTCGTCTTGTCATATTTCAATATCATCATTTTCAGTTTGTTAATTCCCCTAATCCCTGCCCATCAGAGAACAACTTAGTTCAAGGGTTTTAGGCATTGATTATTCATTTTAAACAAGCCAAATTTCTAATTTTAGGACCCTGGCAACGTTTATTTATGAAAATTTTCTGTACACTCAACAATTTTAGACGCTAAGCCAACTCGGCTATAAAGTCTACTTCAATCCGTCGTTTTCGTGTCAACGCTAAAATATAGCGACGAAACTTTCGTCTCTATAGGTATATCATTAGCATGTCTATAAATCGAGACAGACAGTCGATATGTTTGGCGGCCATTTGCGTCACAAACTTCGTCACTTATCGGAGTGACGTTGGTGTTGAAGGGTTAAGTGTTGATTTAGGCACCCTTTTTGTATTAGATATGAATTCAAATTAGTGTAAAGCTGGCCTTTAGCTGGCTGTAGGCAAAAGGAGGTTGAACAAAGAAAATTGGCCTCTAGAGTAAAGAAATAGTTCAATAAACACGTTTCTGGATAAATGAAACAGTTGTTTTGCAGAACATGATGATGACTAAGCTTTAAAAAAACGAAAATGCTAAATAACAGGTTCAAGAATGTAATTTGCGTCTAGTGTAGTAAAAAAGAATCGGCAGTTTTCCCAGTATTTCAATACAAGAACTATCTTACGGCAGACACGCAACTGCCAGCACTAATTATCATCGCAACGCTATTTATATCTTTCAATTACATACTACTTATGTACAAGGTGCTTCCTCTAATTGTTACGCGTCAAGCCTTGTGGGCCCATTGTCTAAACTCACCCTACAAAGGCTCAAAAGAAAGGTGTAATGTTACCAAACCACTCTGGCCCCATTCACAAGTATAGTATTACTGTTCTACGTTCCAAAAACAGGTTCCAAAATTAAAGTTTTCCGCCATTTACGGTCAGGACATGTCACAGAACTGTACTGTTTAACGTTTTTTTTTTGTTAATTTATTAGTAAAATGCGTGGTTATTTATTCTATGATAAGTTAGTGTAGAGATGTTGAAAAAGAAGGAAGTACCGTGGTATTCCAACCATCGTATTAGGATCCAAGATAATTTCGCCAATTGGAGACATCATTCGTGTCGGGTGCACTGGAACACAACTTGTGATTGTACGTACATTTGATAAATGGGTCAATTTTCAATCGTTTCATTGCCGTTCACGTGTAATTGACCGGCGCCAGATATTTTTATACTTACAGTAAGTGGAGGCAGGTTATTTATCACATCACTAGCTGACCCGGCGAACTTCTTACCGCCATCGAAATTAGCCAATCCATTCCCGAGATATTATAAAAAAAGCCGTTCCATACGAAATTTATGAGAAAATGAATTGTTTTATTTTTTATTTTTTCGTGAATGTTTCCCATGTTTTATTTAATAGTTATTCTGCTATTCGGGGCGGAGACAAATCCAACAAATCAAGGACCTTAGAAATCGGTCCAGCGGTTCTTAAGTTATAAACTTATAAATGATGTAACTAACCCGACTTTGTTATTTATGTAGATTTCAGGGTTCCTATAAATTACCTAAGGGGGCATTAATAGAAAAACTTGCTCAGTTTTACACCCGCTGAATAATTCCCAAAACAAAATCTGAAAAAACTAAACGTTATGTGACATCAGCCCAGATTCGTGCTTACGAATTATTATAAATCGAATGAAAGACCATTGAGAGAACAATTTAAATGACTTCATCGTTTAATTTTAAGATAACGTAGCTTAGTTTATTATGGATAACTCTAATTTTTATTAACTTTACTAAACTATTGATAACAACGGAATGATAATTCTTTACGCTCGCTATCTTGACATGTTTGTTTTTTTTTTCTTTTGTATAATACATTGCATTTACGACTTTATAATAATATCTTTATGATCGTTGTTTACTAACATTTCTTTCTCTGTGTGTGTTGACTAATTAATTTTTGTGATAATATCTTCCATTACTTAATTTCATACCAGACAAACAGATACTTGTTTCTGGGGAGTGGCACTACTTCCTCCCAGCTAAAATACTAGGATGTGGTTGGTAATTTTGAGGTCTTTTTTTTCATCTTTTGTGACTTTCGACACTCGTGTTTCTAAATAATTTTTGTGTTATCTTCGTTGAAAATTTTTAAACTATACAAGGAATTTGCTGCGCCATTTTTTCTTCTCAGTTAAAATACTAGAAGATGGTGAAATATGTCTGATAACTTTCTTGCCCGTTCTTCTCCATAGGTACCTACTACGCTTTGAAATGGGCAACTAGCTTCATTTTTCTGACTGACCGACCCTGAATTTGTTTAATTGAAATAAATACATTGAGTTGAGTTTCGACATGCAAGAAGGGCTAATTCTCAACCTAATTTTGTATTAATATACATTTTGAAGCGCCTTGTCCACAAAAAAATAATTTCGCGTATTGCGGCTCTAGAGCAGTCTAAGAGGTAGACTCGTATAAAGCAACGAATTCTCTCTAGCATTATCAATTAGCCTATAGTGTTCCCACTTCGGGACACAGGCCTCCTCTCTATAAAGAGGGAGTGGGCCGTAATCCACCAAGACATGAATACGGGGCCTTTACCGTTGGGCCACCACTACAATCTATTAAATTTTACGTAGAATGTGAGGTTTTTTTTTTGTACAAAATATCACCCTGATGTTAAATCACTTGAAATTCAATTTATGATTGAAATTGAAATTATTGATTTCAATCAGCGCTATAGTGTCGCTTAGTTACCGACATTTATGTGATGCTAAGAAACCCTACAAAGAGTTGGGTTGTACCAAATATTACCTATTTAGACGAAGTTTTGTAACTAGGTAAATTATTTTCAGTATTTCAGTCCTACATTTGACAAGTTTTTTGGGTAAATTAGATTAATTGGTGAATTTTTAGTGTTTGCTACAGCAAAACGGTAAAAAAACCGGTCAAGTGCGAGTCGGACTCGCGCACCGAGGGTTCTGTACAAATTTGTAGGTATGTAACTAAATATTTACGGTTTTCGCAATTTTTCCTTTATCTGCGCTATAAGACGTTGCTTCGTACCAAATTTCAAGATGCTGAGTTCACGGGAAGTACCATGTGTTCCTAAAAAAAGGGTCTTGACAGACAGACAGACGGACGGACGGACGGACAACAAAGTGATCCATCCTATAAGGGTTCCATTTTTTCCTTTCGTGGTACGGAACCCTAAAAACCTTAAAATCTTGCATAAGTTGTGGCATTACCACCTATTCGCTAATAGAAGATCCGCCTCTGTTCATTTGTGTATCTAAAGTATTAAATAAATAATGAATATAAC
The DNA here is from genome assembly GCA_945859715.1 of Apamea sordens. Classification (NCBI taxonomy): domain Eukaryota; kingdom Metazoa; phylum Arthropoda; class Insecta; order Lepidoptera; family Noctuidae; genus Apamea; species Apamea sordens. The sequence continues at coordinate 5,001,458 of OX244006.1, read as the reverse complement.
TTCAAACTGGACTAAATTGCGTAATACCCTAATAATTTTGTAATGTTATGAGACAATCTAAAACTGGTTTTGACTATTTTAATGAAGCAATCTAGAATTTTTGTGGATATTACGATATATAAACGAGGTCAAATGAATAAAATTTAGTTTTAATTCGGTAAATCGCTAGGTTTAAATTGACATTAGATCATTTTAAGAAAAATCATAAAAAAACAACTATATTTTTCGCTTTCCTTGGTTAGTCGCTGAAAAGCAACCGATTCAGTCTGTTATCCGACTAAAAAGTCAAATTATTATTATCATTAAAAGCTTGTGACGTCCCACTGCAGGAAAAAGGCTCCCCCTAATCTCTTTCCACTCCCTTCTCTCTATTTAAAGCTGCTAAGGACCAGACTAAAAAGACAAATTGGAACGATAATCTTCTTGAACCTTAAAACGAGGCCTCATTTCAACCACATCATCACAACATCTTTCGCATAGGTCGTTCTTCGAGGGGCGCTAGCGCTCGCCAACTCGCCGAGTCGTCGCGACGCATCCTGCGCCGCCCTCGCTGCCCGCCGACGCGGGCCAGTAGGCATGGGCTAACTGGCTCCGGTAAAAAATTGGATATAATAATATATCATTCCAATACGGATATAATAATATATCATTCCAATACGGATATAAAAATATATCATTCCAATACGGATATAAAAATATATCATTCCAATACGGATATAAAAATATATCATTCCAATACGGATATAGGATTTGTTTATTTCTTGGAATGATTCTGATTGATATATCCACTTGTATATATCGAAACAAAGATTTGTCTGGAATTATTATACCCATGCCTACGGACAGGACGGTGCAGGCTCGCATCAGACTATTCAGGACAGAACACTGTGTTCAAACCACTATTGAATCAAAGACTACATTCAGCCAGCCCAAACAGCATAGATTTATGCATATTTAGGCAATTTTGTTCTTATTTCAATGGTATGTGTTCCAGGCAATGGTGGCGAGACGACATGGTGTTTCAGCCAGGTGAAGGGCACTTTGGAAGACGATGTCACGGAAGCTGACCTGATCTCCTGCGTGGAGTTCAACCATGATGGGGAACTGCTCGCTACGGGGGACAAGGGAGGCAGGGTTGTTATATTTCAGGTTAGTTTAACAATTTGTTTTATTTATCCTCGCTTACTTATCCAATAAAAATCATGGACATAAAACGGGCGGTGGGTCATACTTCATCAGGGCACCGCTTTCCCAAGATTCCATGTATTTTCTGCATACCTATATTACCTATGTAAATTCAAAGGATATTTTCTGTCTTCAAAAATAGAGGTTACAGAGGCCCTTAGTAAAAGGGTGATAATTTGGTTCGTGGAAGAAACGCAAGCCAACTTTCACCATAAGGTGGAAGAAATACCATCGGCATATTTTTGAACATGACTGCTCACGAGACGCCAACGC